>CM055116.1:177457781-179857781 GCA_029206835.1 Rana muscosa
ACCTAAAGCTACCTGAAGTCAATTGCTGTTGTTCTCATACTAATAATACCACAGGCAGGGAGCTGCAGTATTTTCAGTTAGTGTACTGTGTCCTTTGCACAGTGTGCACCTAAAGCTACCTGAAGTCAACTGCTGGTGTTCTCATACTAATAATACCACAGGCAGGGAGCTGCAGTATTTTCAGTTAGTGTAAAGTTTCCTTTGCACAGTGTGCACCTAAAGCTACCTGAAGACAATTTCTGGTGTTCTCTTACTAATAATACCACAGGCAGGCAGCTGCATTATTTTCAGTTAGTGTACTAGGTCCTCTACACAGTGTGCACCTAAAGCTACCTATAGACAATTGCTGGTGTTCTCACACTAATAATACCACAGGCACGGAACTGCAGTATTTTCAGTTAGTGTACTGTGTCCTCTGCACAGTGTGCACTTAAAGCTACCTGAAGACAATTGCTGGTGTTCTCATAATAATAATACCACAGGCAGGGAGCTACAGTATTTTCAGTTTGTTTACTGTGTCCTCTGCACAGTGTGCACCTAAAGCTACCTGAAGACAATTGCTGGTGTTCTCATACTAATAATACCACAGGCAGGGAGCTGCAGTATTTTCAGTTAGTGTACTGTGTCCTTTGCACAATGTGCACCTAAAGCTACCTGAAGACAATTGCTGGTGTTCTCATACTAATTATACCACAGGCAGGGAGCTGCAGTATTTGCAGTTAGTGTACTGTGTCCTTTGCACCTAAAGCTACCTGAAGACAATTGCTGGTGTTCTCTTACTAATAATACCACAGGCAGGCAGCTGCAGAATTTTTAGTTAGTGTACTAGGTCCTCTGCACAGTGTGCACCTATAGCTACCTGAAGACAATTGCTGTTGTTCTCATACTAATAATACCACAGGCCGGGAGCTGCAGTATTTTCAGTTAGTGTACTGTGTCCTTTGCACAGTGTGCACCTAAAGCTACCTGAAGACAATTGCTGTTGTTCTCATACTAATAATACCACAGGCAGGGAGCTGTAGTATTTTCAGTTAGTGTACTGTGTCCTTTGCACAGTGTGCACCTAAAGCTACCTGAAGTCAACTGCTGGTGTTCTCATACTAATAATACCACAGGCAGGGAGCTTCAGTATTTTCAGTTAGTGTAAAGTGTCATTTGCACAGTGTGCACCTAAAGCTACATGAAGTCAGTTGCTGGTGTTCTCATACTAATAATACCACAGGCACATAGCTGCAGTATTTTCAGTTAGTGTACTGTGTCCTCTGCACAGTGTGCACCTAAAGCTACCTGAAGACAATTGCTGGTGTTCTCATAATAATAATACCACAGGCAGGGAGCTACATTATTTTCAGTTCGTGTACTGTGTCCTCTGCACAGTGTGCACCTAAAGCTACCTGAAGACAATTGCTGGTGTTCTCATACTAATAATACCACAGGCAGGGAGCTGCAGTATTTTCAGTTAGTGTACTGTGTCCTTTGCACAGTGTGCACCTAAAGCTACCTGAAGTCAACTGCTGGTGTTCTCATACTAATAATACCACAGGCAGGGAGCTGCAGCATTTTCAGTTAGTGTAAAGTGTCCTTTTCACAGTGTGCACCTAAAGCTACCTGAAGACAATTGCTGGTGTTCTCATACTAATTATACCACAGGCAGGGAGCTGCAGTATTTTCAGTTAGTGTACCGTGTCCTTTGCACACAAAGCTACATGAAGACAATTGCTGGTGTTCTCTTACTAATAATACCACAGGCAGGCAGCTGCAGTATTTTCAGTTAGTGTACTATATCCTCTAAAGCTACCTGTAGACTATTGCTGGTGTTCTCACACTAATAATACCACAGGCAGGGAGCTGCAGTATTTTCAGTTAATTTACTGTGTCCTTTGCAAAGTGTGCACCTAAAGCTACCTGAAGACAATTGCTGGTGTTCTCATACTAATAATACCACAGGCAGGGAGCTGCAGCATTTTCAGTTAGTGTACTGTGTCCTTTGCACAGTGTGCACCTAAAGCAACCTGAAGACAATTGCTGGTGTTCCCATACTAATAATACCACAGGCAGGGAGCTGCAGTATTTTCAGTTAGTTTTCTGTGTCATTTGCACAGTGTGCACCTAAATCTGCCAGAAGACAATTGCTGGTGTTCTCATACTAATAATACCACAGGCAGGGAGCTGCAGTATTTTCAGTTAGTGTACTGTGTCCCTTGCACAGTGTGCACCTAAAGCTACCTGTAGGCAATTGCTGCTGTTCTCATACTAATAATACCACAGGCAGGGAGCTGCAGTATTTTCAGTTAGTGTACTGTGTCCTTTGCACAGTGTGCACCTAAAGCAACCTGAAGACAATTGCTGGTGTTCCCATACTAATAATACCACAGGCAGGGAGCTGCAGTATTTTCAGTTATTTTACTGTGTCATTTGCACAGTGTGCACATAAATCTACCAGAAGACAATTGCTGGTGTTCTCATACTAATAATACCACAGGCAGGGAGCTGCAGTATTTTCAGTTAGTGTACTGTGTCCTTTGCACAGTGTGCACCTAAAGCTACCTGAAGACAATTGCTGGTGTTCTCATACTAATAATACCACAGGCAGTGAGATGCAGTATTTTCAGTTCGTGTACTGTGTCCTCTGCACAGTGTGCACCTAAAGCTACCTGAAGTCAATTGCTGTTGTTCTCATACTAATAATACCACAGGCAGGGAGCTGCAGTATTTTCAGTTAGTGTACCGTGTCCTTTGCACACAAAGCTACATGAAGACAATTGCTGGTGTTCTCTTACTAATAATACCACAGGCAGGCAGCTGCAGTGTTTTCAGTTAGTGTACTATGTCCTCTAAAGCTACCTGTAGACTATTGCTGGTGTTCTCGCACTAATAATACCACAGGCAGGGAGCTGCAGTATTTTCAGTTAATTTACTGTGTCCTTTGCACAGTGTGCACCTAAAGCTACCTGAAGACAATTGCTGGTGTTCTCATACTAATAATACCACAGGCAGGGAGCTGCAGTATTTTCAGTTAGTGTGCTGTGCCCTTTGCACTGTGTGCACCTAAAGCTACCTGTAGGCAATTGCTGCTGTTCTCATACTAATAATACCACAGGCAGGGAGCTGCAGCATTTTCAGTTAGTGTACTGTGTCCTTTGCACAGTGTGCACCTAAAGCAACCTGAAGACAATTGCTGGTGTTCCCATACTAATAATACCACAGGCAGGGAGCTGCAGTATTTTCAGTTAGTTTTCTGTGTCATTTGCACAGTGTGCACCTAAATCTGCCAGAAGACAATTGCTGGTGTTCTCATACTAATAATACCACAGGCAGGGAGCTGCAGTATTTTCAGTTAGTGTACTGTGTCCCTTGCACAGTGTGCACCTAAAGCTACCTGTAGGCAATTGCTGCTGTTTTCATACTAATAATACCACAGGCAGGGAGCTGCAGTATTTTCAGTTAGTGTACTGTGTCCTTTGCACAGTGTGCACCTAAAGCTACCTGAAGACAATTGCTGGTGTTCCCATACTAATAATACCACAGGCAGGGAGCTGCAGTATTTTCAGTTATTTTACTGTGTCATTTGCACAGTGTGCACATAAATCTACCAGAAGACAATTGCTGGTGTTCTCATACTAATAATACCACAGGCAGGGAGATGCAGTATTTTCAGTTCGTGTACTGTGTCCTCTGCACAGTGTGCACCTAAAGCTACCTGAAGTCAATTGCTGTTGTTCTCATACTAATAATACCACAGGCAGGGAGCTGCAGTATTTTCAGTTAGTGTACCGTGTCCTTTGCACACAAAGCTACATGAAGACAATTGCTGGTGTTCTCTTACTAATAATACCACAGGCAGGCAGCTGCAGTATTTTCAGTTAGTGTACTATGTCCTCTAAAGCTACCTGTAGACTATTGCTGGTGTTCTCACACTAATAATACCACAGGCAGGGAGCTGCAGTATTTTCAGTTAATTTACTGTGTCCTTTGCACAGTGTGCACCTAAAGCTACCTGAAGACAATTGCTGGTGTTCTCATACTAATAATACCACAGGCAGGGAGCTGCAGTATTTTCAGTTAGTGTACCGTGTCCTTTGCACACAAAGCTACATGAAGACAATTGCTGGTGTTCTCTTACTAATAATACCACAGGCAGGCAGCTGCAGTATTTTCCGTTAGTGTACTATGTCCTCTAAAGCTACCTGTAGACTATTGCTGGTGTTCTCACACTAATAATACCACAGGCAGGGAGCTGCAGTATTTTCAGTTAATTTACTGTGTCCTTTGCACAGTGTGCACCTAAAGCAACCTGAAGACAATTGCTGGTGTTCCCATACTAATAATACCACAGGCAGGGAGCTGCAGTATTTTCAGTTAGTTTTCTGTGTCATTTGCACAGTGTGCACCTAAATCTGCCAGAAGACAATTGCTGGTGTTCTCATACTAATAATACCACAGGCAGGGAGCTGCAGTATTTTCAGTTAGTGTACTGTGTCCTTTGCACAGTGTGCACCTAAAGCTACCTGAAGACAATTGCTGGTGTTCCCATACTAATAATACCACAGGCAGGGAGCTGCAGTATTTTTAGTTATTTTACTGTGTCATTTGCACAGTGTGCACATAAATCTACCAGAAGACAATTGCTGGTGTTCTCATACTAATAATACCACAGGCAGGGAGCTGCAGTATTTTCAGTTAGTGTACTGTGTCCTTTGCACAGTGTGCACCTAAAGCTACCTGAAGACAATTGCTGGTGTTCTCATACTAATAATACCACAGGCAGTGAGATGCAGTATTTTCAGTTAGTGTACTGTGTCCTTTGCACAGTGTGCACATAAAGCTACCTGAAGACAATTGCTGGTGTTCTCATACTAATAATACCACAGGCATGGAGCTGCAGTATTTTCAGTTAGTGTACTGTGTTTTTTGCACAGTGTGCACCTAAAGCTACCTGAAGTCAACTGCTGGTGTTCTCATACTAATAATACCACAGGCAGGGAGCTGCAGTATTTTCATTTAGTGTACTGTGTCCTTTGCACAGTGTGCACCTAAAGCTACCTGAAGACAGTTGCTGGTGTTCTCATACTAATAATACCACAGGCAGGGAGCTGCAGTATTTTCAGTTAATGTACTGTGTCCTTTGCACAGTGTGCACCTAAAGCTACCTGAAGACAATTGCTGGTGTTCTCATACTAATAATACCACAGGCAAGGAGCTGCACTATTTTCAGTTAGTGTACTGTGTCCTTTGCACAGCGTGCACCTAAAGCTACCTGAAGACAGTTGCTGGTGTTCTCATACTAATAATACCACAGGCAGGGAGCTGCAGTATTTTCAGTTAATGTACTGTGTCCTTTGCACAGTGTGCACCTAAAGCTACCTGAAGACAATTGCTGGTGTTCTCATACTAATAATACCACAGGCAGGGAGCTGCAGTATTTTCAGTTAGTGTACTGTGTCCTTTGCACAGTGTGCACCTAAAGCTACCTGAAGTCAACTGCTGGTGTTCTCACACTAATAATACCACAGGCAGGGAGCTGCAGTATTTTCAGTTAGTGTACTGTGTCCTTTGCACAGTGTGCACCTAAAGCTACCTGAAGACAATTGATGGTGTTCTGATACTAATAATACCACAGGCATGGAGCTGCAGTATTTCCAGTTAGTGTACTGTGTCCTTTGCAAAGTGTGCACCTAAAGCTACCCCGAAGTCAACTGCTGGTGTTCTCATACTAATAATACCACAGGCAGGGAGCTGCAGTATTTTCAGGTAGTGTACTGTGTCCTTTGCACAGTGTGCACCTAAAGCTACCTGAAGACAATTGCTGGTGTTCTCATAATAATAATACCACAGGCAGGGAGCTACATTATTTTCAGTTTGTGTACTGTGTCCTCTGCACAGTGTGCACCTAAAGCTACCTGAAGACAATTGCTGGTGTTCTCATAATAATAATACCACAGGCAGGGAGCTACATTATTTTCAGTTTGTGTACTGTGTCCTCTGCACAGTGTGCACCTAAAGCTACCTGAAGTCAATTGCTGTTGTTCTCATACTAATAATACCACAGGCAGGGAGCTGCAGTATTTTCAGTTAGTGTACTGTGTCCTTTGCACAGTGTGCACCTAAAGCTACCTGAAGTCAACTGCTGGTGTCCGCATACTAATAATACCACAGGCAGGGAGCTGCAGTATTTTCAGTTAGTGTAAAGTGTCCTTTGCACAGTGTGCACCTAAAGCTACATGAAGACAGTTGCTGGTGTTCTCATACTAATAATACCACAGGCAGGGAGCTGCAGTATTTTCAGTTAGTGTACTTTGTCCTCTGCACAGTGTGCACCTAAAGCTACCTGAAGACAATTGCTGGTGTTCTCATAATAATAATACCACAGGCAGGGAGCTACAGTATTTTCAGTTTGTGTACTGTGTCCTCTGCACAGTGTGCACCTAAAGCTACCTGAAGACAATTGCTGTTGTTCTCATACTAATAATACCACAGGCAGGGAGCTGCAGTATTTTCAGTTAGTGTACTGTGTCCTTTGCACAGTGTGCACCTAAAGCTACCTGAAGTCAACTGCTGGTGTTCTCATACTAATAATACCACAGGCAGGGAGCTGCAGTATTTTCAGTTAGTGTAAAGTGTCATTTGCACAGTGTGCACCTAAAGCTACATGAAGTCAGTTGCTGGTGTTCTCATACTAAAAATACCACAGGCAGGGAGCTGCAGTATTTTCAGTTAGTGTACTGTGTCCTTTGCACAGTGTGCACCTAAAGCTACCTGAAGTCAACTGCTGGTGTTCTCATACTAATAATACCACAGGCAGGGAGCTGCAGCATTTTCAGTTAGTGTAAAGTGTCCTTTTCACAGTGTGCACCTAAAGCTACATGAAGACAGTTGCTGGTGTTCTCAAACTAATAATACCACAGGCAGGGAGCTGCAGTATTTTCAGTTAGTGTACTGTGTCCTTTGCACAGTTTGCACCTAAAGCTACCTGAAGACAATTGCTGGTGTTCTCATACTAATTATACCACAGGCAGGGAGCTGCAGTATTTTCAGTTAGTGTACCGTGTCCTTTGCACACAAAGCTACATGAAGACAATTGCTGGTGTTCTCTTACTAATAATACCACAGGCAGGCAGCTGCAGTGTTTTCAGTTAGTGTACTATGTCCTCTAAAGCTACCTGTAGACTATTGCTGGTGTTCTCGCACTAATAATACCACAGGCAGGGAGCTGCAGTATTTTCAGTTAATTTACTGTGTCCTTTGCACAGTGTGCACCTAAAGCTACCTGAAGACAATTGCTGGTGTTCTCATACTAATAATACCACAGGCAGGGAGCTGCAGTATTTTCAGTTAGTGTGCTGTGCCCTTTGCACTGTGTGCACCTAAAGCTACCTGTAGGCAATTGCTGCTGTTCTCATACTAATAATACCACAGGCAGGGAGCTGCAGCGTTTTCAGTTAGTGTACTGTGTCCTTTGCACAGTGTGCACCTAAAGCAACCTGAAGACAATTGCTGGTGTTCCCATACTAATAATACCACAGGCAGGGAGCTGCAGTATTTTCAGTTAGTGTACTGTGTCCCTTGCACAGTGTGCACCTAAAGCTACCTGTAGGCAATTGCTGCTGTTTTCATACTAATAATACCACAGGCAGGGAGCTGCAGTATTTTCAGTTAGTGTACTGTGTCCTTTGCACAGTGTGCACCTAAAGCAACCTGAAGACAATTGCTGGTGTTCCCATACTAATAATACCACAGGCAGGGAGCTGCAGTATTTTCAGTTATTTTACTGTGTCATTTGCACAGTGTGCACATAAATCTACCAGAAGACAATTGCTGGTGTTCTCATACTAATAATACCACAGGCAGGGAGATGCAGTATTTTCAGTTCGTGTACTGTGTCCTCTGCACAGTGTGCACCTAAAGCTACCTGAAGTCAATTGCTGTTGTTCTCATACTAATAATACCACAGGCAGGGAGCTGCAGTATTTTCAGTTAGTGTACCGTGTCCTTTGCACACAAAGCTACATGAAGACAATTGCTGGTGTTCTCTTACTAATAATACCACAGGCAGGCAGCTGCAGTATTTTCAGTTAGTGTACTATGTCCTCTAAAGCTACCTGTAGACTATTGCTGGTGTTCTCACACTAATAATACCACAGGCAGGGAGCTGCAGTATTTTCAGTTAATTTACTGTGTCCTTTGCACAGTGTGCACCTAAAGCTACCTGAAGACAATTGCTGGTGTTCTCATACTAATAATACCACAGGCAGGGAGCTGCAGTATTTTCAGTTAGTGTACCGTGTCCTTTGCACACAAAGCTACATGAAGACAATTGCTGGTGTTCTCTTACTAATAATACCACAGGCAGGCAGCTGCAGTATTTTCCGTTAGTGTACTATGTCCTCTAAAGCTACCTGTAGACTATTGCTGGTGTTCTCACACTAATAATACCACAGGCAGGGAGCTGCAGTATTTTCAGTTAATTTACTGTGTCCTTTGCACAGTGTGCACCTAAAGCAACCTGAAGACAATTGCTGGTGTTCCCATACTAATAATACCACAGGCAGGGAGCTGCAGTATTTTCAGTTAGTTTTCTGTGTCATTTGCACAGTGTGCACCTAAATCTGCCAGAAGACAATTGCTGGTGTTCTCATACTAATAATACCACAGGCAGGGAGCTGCAGTATTTTCAGTTAGTGTACTGTGTCCCTTGCACAGTGTGCACCTAAAGCTACCTGTAGGCAATTGCTGCTGTTCTCATACTAATAATACCACAGGCAGGGAGCTGCAGTATTTTCAGTTAGTGTACTGTGTCCTTTGCACAGTGTGCACCTAAAGCAACCTGAAGACAATTGCTGGTGTTCCCATACTAATAATACCACAGGCAGGGAGCTGCAGTATTTTTAGGTATTTTACTGTGTCATTTGCACAGTGTGCACATAAATCTACCAGAAGACAATTGCTGGTGTTCTCATACTAATAATACCACAGGCAGGGAGCTGCAGTATTTTCAGTTAGTGTACTGTGTCCTTTGCACAGTGTGCACCTAAAGCTACCTGAAGACAATTGCTGGTGTTCTCATACTAATAATACCACAGGCAGTGAGATGCAGTATTTTCAGTTAGTGTACTGTGTCCTTTGCACAGTGTGCACATAAAGCTACCTGAAGACAATTGCTGGTGTTCTCATACTAATAATACCACAGGCATGGAGCTGCAGTATTTTCAGTTAGTGTACTGTGTTTTTTGCACAGTGTGCACCTAAAGCTACCTGAAGTCAACTGCTGGTGTTCTCATACTAATAATACCACAGGCAGGGAGCTGCAGTATTTTCATTTAGTGTACTGTGTCCTTTGCACAGTGTGCACCTAAAGCTACCTGAAGACAGTTGCTGGTGTTCTCATACTAATAATACCACAGGCAGGGAGCTGCAGTATTTTCAGTTAATGTACTGTGTCCTTTGCACAGTGTGCACCTAAAGCTACCTGAAGACAATTGCTGGTGTTCTCATACTAATAATACCACAGGCAAGGAGCTGCACTATTTTCAGTTAGTGTACTGTGTCCTTTGCACAGTGTGCACCTAAAGCTACCTGAAGACAGTTGCTGGTGTTCTCATACTAATAATACCACAGGCAGGGAGCTGCAGTATTTTCAGTTAATGTACTGTGTCCTTTGCACAGTGTGCACCTAAAGCTACCTGAAGACAATTGCTGGTGTTCTCATACTAATAATACCACAGGCAGGGAGCTGCAGTATTTTCAGTTAGTGTACTGTGTCCTTTGCACAGTGTGCACCTAAAGCTACCTGAAGTCAACTGCTGGTGTTCTCACACTAATAATACCACAGGCAGGGAGCTGCAGTATTTTCAGTTAGTGTACTGTGTCCTTTGCACAGTGTGCACCTAAAGCTACCTGAAGACAATTGATGGTGTTCTGATACTAATAATACCACAGGCATGGAGCTGCAGTATTTCCAGTTAGTGTACTGTGTCCTTTGCAAAGTGTGCACCTAAAGCTACCCCGAAGTCAACTGCTGGTGTTCTCATACTAATAATACCACAGGCAGGGAGCTGCAGTATTTTCAGGTAGTGTACTGTGTCCTTTGCACAGTGTGCACCTAAAGCTACCTGAAGACAATTGCTGGTGTTCTCATAATAATAATACCACAGGCAGGGAGCTACATTATTTTCAGTTTGTGTACTGTGTCCTCTGCACAGTGTGCACCTAAAGCTACCTGAAGACAATTGCTGGTGTTCTCATAATAATAATACCACAGGCAGGGAGCTACATTATTTTCAGTTTGTGTACTGTGTCCTCTGCACAGTGTGCACCTAAAGCTACCTGAAGTCAATTGCTGTTGTTCTCATACTAATAATACCACAGGCAGGGAGCTGCAGTATTTTCAGTTAGTGTACTGTGTCCTTTGCACAGTGTGCACCTAAAGCTACCTGAAGTCAACTGCTGGTGTCCGCATACTAATAATACCACAGGCAGGGAGCTGCAGTATTTTCAGTTAGTGTAAAGTGTCCTTTGCACAGTGTGCACCTAAAGCTACATGAAGACAGTTGCTGGTGTTCTCATACTAATAATACCACAGGCAGGGAGCTGCAGTATTTTCAGTTAGTGTACTTTGTCCTCTGCACAGTGTGCACCTAAAGCTACCTGAAGACAATTGCTGGTGTTCTCATAATAATAATACCACAGGCAGGGAGCTACAGTATTTTCAGTTTGTGTACTGTGTCCTCTGCACAGTGTGCACCTAAAGCTACCTGAAGACAATTGCTGTTGTTCTCATACTAATAATACCACAGGCAGGGAGCTGCAGTATTTTCAGTTAGTGTACTGTGTCCTTTGCACAGTGTGCACCTAAAGCTACCTGAAGTCAACTGCTGGTGTTCTCATACTAATAATACCACAGGCAGGGAGCTGCAGTATTTTCAGTTAGTGTAAAGTGTCATTTGCACAGTGTGCACCTAAAGCTACATGAAGTCAGTTGCTGGTGTTCTCATACTAAAAATACCACAGGCAGGGAGCTGCAGTATTTTCAGTTAGTGTACTGTGTCCTTTGCACAGTGTGCACCTAAAGCTACCTGAAGTCAACTGCTGGTGTTCTCATACTAATAATACCACAGGCAGGGAGCTGCAGCATTTTCAGTTAGTGTAAAGTGTCCTTTTCACAGTGTGCACCTAAAGCTACATGAAGACAGTTGCTGGTGTTCTCAAACTAATAATACCACAGGCAGGGAGCTGCAGTATTTTCAGTTAGTGTACTGTGTCCTTTGCACAGTTTGCACCTAAAGCTACCTGAAGACAATTGCTGGTGTTCTCATACTAATTATACCACAGGCAGGGAGCTGCAGTATTTTCAGTTAGTGTACTGTGTCCTTTGCACACAAAGCTACATGAAGACAATTGCTGGTGTTCTCTTACTAATAATACCACAGGCAGGCAGCTGCAGTATTTTCAGTTAGTGTACTGTGTCCTTTGCACAGTGTGCACCTAAAGCAACCTGAAGACAATTGCTGGTGTTCCCATACTAATAATACCACAGTTATGGAGCTGCAGTATTTTCAGTTAGTTTTCTGTGTCATTTGCACAGTGTGCACCTAAATCTGCCAGAAGACAATTGCTGGTGTTCTCATACTAATAATACCACAGGCAGGGAGCTGCAGTATTTTCAGTTAGTGTACTGTGTCCTTTGCACAGTGTGCAGCTAAAGCTACCTGAAGACAATTGCTGGTGTTCTCATACTAATAATACCACAGGCAGTGAGATGCAGTATTTTCAGTTAGTGTACTGTGTCCTTTGCACAGTGTGCACCTAAAGCTACCTGAAGACAATTGCTGGTGTTCTCATACTAATAATACCACAGGCATGGAGCTGCAGTATTTTCAGTTAGTGTACTGTGTTTTTTGCACAGTGTGCACCTAAAGCTACCTGAAGTCAACTGCTGGTGTTCTCGACTAATAATACCACAGGCATGGAGCTGCAGTATTTTCAGTTAGTGTACTGTGTCCTTTGCACAGTGTTCACCTAGAGCAACCTGAAGACAATTGCTGGTGTTCTCATACTAATAATACCACAGGCATGGAGCTGCAGTATTTTCAGTTAGTGTACTGTGTTTTTTGCACAGTGTGCACCTAAAGCTACCTGAAGTCAACTGCTGGTGTTCTCATACTAATAATACCACAGGCAGGGAGCTGCAGTATTTTCAGTTAGTGTACTGTGTCCTTTGCACAGTGTGCACCTAAAGCTACCTGAAGACAGTTGCTGGTGTTCTCATACTAATAATACCACAGGCAGGGAGCTGCAGTATTTTCAGTTAATGTTCTGTGTCCTTTGCACAGTGTGCACCTAAAGCTACCTGAAGTCAACTGCTGGTGTTCTTATACTAATAATACCACAGGCAAGGAGCTGCACTATTTTCAGTTAGTGTACTGTGTCCTTTGCACAGTGTGCACCTAAAGCTACCTGAAGACAATTGATGGTGTTCTGATACTAATAATACCACAGGCATGGAGCTGCAGTATTTCCAGTTAGTGTACTGTGTCCTTTGCAATGTGGGCACCTAAAGCTACCCCGAAGTCAACTGCTGGTGTTCTCATACTAATAATACCACAGGCAGGGAGCTGCAGTATTTTCAGGTAGTGTACTGCGTCCTTTGCACAGTGTGCACCTAAAGCTACCTGAAGACAATTGCTGGTGTTCTCTTACTAATAATACCACAGGCAGGCAGCTGCATTATTTTCAGTTAGTGAACTAGGTCCTCTGCACAGTGTGCACCTAAAGCTACCTGTAGGCAATTGCTGGTGTTCTCACACTAATAATACCACAGGCACGGAGCTGCAGTATTTTCAGTTAGTGTACTGTGTCCTCTGCACAGTGTGCACCTAAAGCTACCTGAAGACAATTGCTGGTGTTCTCATAATAATAATACCACAGGCAGGGAGCTACAGTATTTTCAGTTTGTGTACTGTGTCCTCTGCACAGTGTGCACCTAAAGCTACCTGAAGACAATTGCTGTTGTTCTCATACTAATAATACCACAGGCAGGGAGCTGCAGTATTTTCAGTTAGTGTACTGTGTCCTTTGCACAGTGTGCACCTAAAGCTACCTAAAGTCAACTGCTGGTGTTCTCATACTAATAATACCACAGGCAGGGAGCTGCAGTATTTTCAGTTAGTGTAAAGTGTCCTTTGCACAGTGTGCACCTAAAGCTACATGAAGACAATTGCTGGTGTTCTCATACTAATAATACCACAGGCAGTGAGATGCAGTATTTTCAGTTAGTGTACTGTGTCCTTTGCACAGTGTGCACCTAAAGCTACCTGAAGACAATTGCTGGTGTTCTCATACTAATAATACCAGTTGCTGGTGTTCTCATACTAATAATACCACAGGCAGGGAGCTGCAGTATTTTCTCTTAGTGTACTGTGTCCTTTGCACAGTGTGCACCTAAAGCTACCTGAAGACAATTGCTGGTGTTCTCATACTAATAATACCACAGGCAAGGAGCTGCAGTATTTTCAGTTAGTGTACTGTGTCCTTTGCACAATGTGCACCTAAATCTTCCTGAAGTCAACTGCTGGTGTTCTCATACTAATAATACCACAGGCAGGGAGCTGCAGTATTTTCAGTTAGTGTACTGTGTCCTTTGCACAGGCAAGGAGCTGCACTATTTTCAGTTAGTGTACTGTGTCATTTGCACCTAAAGCTACCTGAAGACAATTGATGGTGTTCTGATACTAATAATACCACAGGCATGGAGCTGCAGTATTTCCAGTTAGTGTACTGTGTCCTTTGCAAAGTGTGCACCTAAAGCTACCCCGAAGTCAACTGCTGGTGTTCTCATACTAATAATACCACAGGCAGGGAGCTGCAGTATTTTCAGGTAGTGTACTGTGTCCTTTGCACAGTGTGCACCCAAAGCTACCTGAAGACAGTTGCTGGTGTTCTCATACTAATAATACCACAGGCAGGGAGCTGCAGTATTTTCTCTTAGTGTACTGTGTCCTTTGCACAGTGTGCACCTAAAGCTACCTGAAGACAATTGCTGGTGTTCTCATACTAATAATACCACAGGCAAGGAGCTGCAGTATTTTCAGTTAGTGTACTGTGTCCTTTGCACAATGTGCACCTAAATCTTCCTGAAGTCAACTGCTGGTGTTCTCATACTAATAATACCACAGGCAGGGAGCTGCAGTATTTTAAGTTAGTGTACTGTGTCCTCTGCACAGTGTGCACCTAAAGCTACCTGAAGACAATTACTGGTGTTCTCATACCAATAATACCACAGGCAGAGAGCTGCAGTATTTTCAGTTAGCTTACTGTGTCATTTGCACAGAGTGCACCTAAAGCTACCTGAAGACAATTGCTGGTGTTCTCATACTAATAATACCACAGGCAGGGAGCTGCAGTATTTTCAATTAGTGTACTGTGTCCTTTGCACAGTGTGCACCTAAAGCTACCTGAAGACAATTGCTGGTGTTCCCATACTAATAATACCACAGGCAGGGAGCTGCAGTATTTTCAGTTAGTGTACTGTGTCATTTGCACAGTGTACACCTAAATCTACCTGAAGACAATTGCTGGTGATCTCATACTAATAATACCACAGGCATGGAGCTGCAGTATTTTCAGTTAGTGTACTGTGTCCTTTGCACAGTGTGCACCTAAAGCTACCTGAAGACAATTGCTGGTGTTCTCATACTAATAATACCACAGGCAGGGAGCTGCAGTAATTTCAGTTAGTGTACTGTGCCCTTTGCACAGTGTGCACCTAAAGCTACCTGTAGGCAATTGCTTCTGTTCTCATACTAATAATACCACGGGCAGGGAACTGCAGTATTTTCAGTTAGTGTACTGTGTCCTTTGCACAGTGTGCACCTAGAGCAACCTGAAGACAATTGCTGGTGTTCTCATACTAATAATACCACAGGCATGGAGCTGCAGTATTTTCAGTTAGTGTACTGTGTTTTTTGCACAGTGTGCACCTAAAGCTACCTGAAGTCAACTGCTGGTGTTCTCATACTAATAATACCACAGGCAGGGAGCTGCAGTATTTTCAGTTAGTGTACTGTGTCATTTGCACAGTGTGCACCTAAAGCTACCTGAAGACAGTTGCTGGTGTTCTCATACTAATAATACCACAGGCAGGGAGCTGCAGTATTTTCAGTTAATGTACTGTGTCCTTTGCACAGTGTGCACCTAAAGCTACCTGAAGACAATTGCAGGTGTTCTCATACTAATAATACCACAGGCAGGGAGCTGCAGTAATTTCAGTTAGTGTACTGTGCCCTTTGCACAGTGTGCACCTAAAGCTACCTGTAGGCAATTGCTGCTGTTCTCATACTAATAATACCACGGGCAATTGCTGGTGTTCTCACACTAATAATACCACAGGCACGGAGCTGCAGTATTTTCAGTTAGTGTACTGTGTCCTCTGCACAGTGTGCACCTAAAGCTACCTGAAGACAATTGCTGGTGTTCTCATAATAATAATACCACAGGCAGGGAGCTACAGTATTTTCAGTTTGTGTACTGTGTCCTCTGCACAGTGTGCACCTAAAGCTACCTGAAGACAATTGCTGTTGTTCTCATACTAATAATACCACAGGCAGGGAGCTGCAGTATTTTCAGTTAGTGTACTGTGTCCTTTGCACAGTGTGCACCTAAAGCTACCTAAAGTCAACTGCTGGTGTTCTCATACTAATAATACCACAGGCAGGGAGCTGCAGTATTTTCAGTTAGTGTAAAGTGTCCTTTGCACAGTGTGCACCTAAAGCTACATGAAGACAATTGCTGGTGTTCTCATACTAATAATACCACAGGCAGTGAGATGCAGTATTTTCAGTTAGTGTACTGTGTCCTTTGCACAGTGTGCACCTAAAGCTACCTGAAGACAATTGCTGGTGTTCTCATACTAATAATACCAGTTGCTGGTGTTCTCATACTAATAATACCACAGGCAGGGAGCTGCAGTATTTTCTCTTAGTGTACTGTGTCCTTTGCACAGTGTGCACCTAAAGCTACCTGAAGACAATTGCTGGTGTTCTCATACTAATAATACCACAGGCAAGGAGCTGCAGTATTTTCAGTTAGTGTACTGTGTCCTTTGCACAATGTGCACCTAAATCTTCCTGAAGTCAACTGCTGGTGTTCTCATACTAATAATACCACAGGCAGGGAGCTGCAGTATTTTCAGTTAGTGTACTGTGTCCTTTGCACAGGCAAGGAGCTGCACTATTTTCAGTTAGTGTACTGTGTCATTTGCACCTAAAGCTACCTGAAGACAATTGATGGTGTTCTGATACTAATAATACCACAGGCATGGAGCTGCAGTATTTCCAGTTAGTGTACTGTGTCCTTTGCAAAGTGTGCACCTAAAGCTACCCCGAAGTCAACTGCTGGTGTTCTCATACTAATAATACCACAGGCAGGGAGCTGCAGTATTTTCAGGTAGTGTACTGTGTCCTTTGCACAGTGTGCACCCAAAGCTACCTGAAGACAGTTGCTGGTGTTCTCATACTAATAATACCACAGGCAGGGAGCTGCAGTATTTTCTCTTAGTGTACTGTGTCCTTTGCACAGTGTGCACCTAAAGCTACCTGAAGACAATTGCTGGTGTTCTCATACTAATAATACCACAGGCAAGGAGCTGCAGTATTTTCAGTTAGTGTACTGTGTCCTTTGCACAATGTGCACCTAAATCTTCCTGAAGTCAACTGCTGGTGTTCTCATACTAATAATACCACAGGCAGGGAGCTGCAGTATTTTAAGTTAGTGTACTGTGTCCTCTGCACAGTGTGCACCTAAAGCTACCTGAAGACAATTACTGGTGTTCTCATACCAATAATACCACAGGCAGAGAGCTGCAGTATTTTCAGTTAGCTTACTGTGTCATTTGCACAGAGTGCACCTAAAGCTACCTGAAGACAATTGCTGGTGTTCTCATACTAATAATACCACAGGCAGGGAGCTGCAGTATTTTCAATTAGTGTACTGTGTCCTTTGCACAGTGTGCACCTAAAGCTACCTGAAGACAATTGCTGGTGTTCCCATACTAATAATACCACAGGCAGGGAGCTGCAGTATTTTCAGTTAGTGTACTGTGTCATTTGCACAGTGTACACCTAAATCTACCTGAAGACAATTGCTGGTGATCTCATACTAATAATACCACAGGCATGGAGCTGCAGTATTTTCAGTTAGTGTACTGTGTCCTTTGCACAGTGTGCACCTAAAGCTACCTGAAGACAATTGCTGGTGTTCTCATACTAATAATACCACAGGCAGGGAGCTGCAGTAATTTCAGTTAGTGTACTGTGCCCTTTGCACAGTGTGCACCTAAAGCTACCTGTAGGCAATTGCTTCTGTTCTCATACTAATAATACCACGGGCAGGGAACTGCAGTATTTTCAGTTAGTGTACTGTGTCCTTTGCACAGTGTGCACCTAGAGCAACCTGAAGACAATTGCTGGTGTTCTCATACTAATAATACCACAGGCATGGAGCTGCAGTATTTTCAGTTAGTGTACTGTGTTTTTTGCACAGTGTGCACCTAAAGCTACCTGAAGTCAACTGCTGGTGTTCTCATACTAATAATACCACAGGCAGGGAGCTGCAGTATTTTCAGTTAGTGTACTGTGTCATTTGCACAGTGTGCACCTAAAGCTACCTGAAGACAGTTGCTGGTGTTCTCATACTAATAATACCACAGGCAGGGAGCTGCAGTATTTTCAGTTAATGTACTGTGTCCTTTGCACAGTGTGCACCTAAAGCTACCTGAAGACAATTGCAGGTGTTCTCATACTAATAATACCACAGGCAGGGAGCTGCAGTAATTTCAGTTAGTGTACTGTGCCCTTTGCACAGTGTGCACCTAAAGCTACCTGTAGGCAATTGCTGCTGTTCTCATACTAATAATACCACGGGCAATTGCTGGTGTTTTCATACTAATAATACCACAGGCATGGAGCTGCAGTATTTTCAGTTAGTGTACTGTGTTTTTTGCACAGTGTGCACCTAAAGCTACCTGAAGTCAACTGCTGGTGTTCTCATACTAATAATACCACAGGCAGGGAGCTGCAGTATTTTCAGTTAGTGTACTGTGTCCTTTGCACAGTGTGCACCTAAAGCTACCAGAAGACAGTTGCTGGTGTTCTCATACTAATAATACCACAGGCAGGGAGCTGCAGTATTTTCAGTTAATGTACTGTGTCCTTTGCACAGTGTGCACCTAAAGCTACCTGAAGACAATTGCAGGTGTTCTCATACTAATAATACCACAGGCAGGGAGCTGCAGTAATTTCAGTTAGTGTACTGTGCCCTTTGCACAGTGTGCACCTAAAGCTACCTGTAGGCAATTGCTGCTGTTCTCATACTAATAATACCACGGGCAATTGCTGGTGTTTTCATACTAATAATACCACAGGCATGGAGCTGCAGTATTTTCAGTTAGTGTACTGTGTTTTTTGCACAGTGTGCACCTAAAGCTACCTGAAGTCAACTGCTGGTGTTCTCATACTAATAATACCACAGGCAGGGAGCTGCAGTATTTTCAGTTAGTGTACTGTGTCCTTTGCACAGTGTGCACCTAAAGCTACCTGAAGACAGTTGCTGGTGTTCTCATACTAATAATACCACAGGCAGTGAGCTGCAGTATTTTCAGTTAATGTACTGTGTCCTTTGCACAGTGTGCACCTAAAGCTACCTGAAGACAATTGCTGGTGTTCTCATACTAATAATACCACAGGCAAGGAGCTGCACTATTTTCAGTTAGTGTACTGTGTCCTTTGCACAGTGTGCACCTAAAGCTACCTGAAGTCAACTGCTGGTGTTCTCACACTAATAATACCACAGGCAGGGAGCTGCAGTATTTTCAGTTAGTGTACTGTGTCCTTTGCACAGTGTGCACCTAAAGCTACCTGAAGACAATTGATGGTGTTCTGATACTAATAATACCACAGGCATGGAGCTGCAGTATTTCCAGTTAGTGTACTGTGTCCTTTGCAAAGTGTGCACCTAAAGCTACCCCAAAGTCAACTGCTGGTGTTCTCATACTAATAATACCACAGGCAGGGAGCTGCAGTATTTTAAGTTAGTGTACTGTGTCCTCTGCACAGTGTGCACCTAAAGCTTCCTGAAGACAATTACTGGTGTTCTCATACCAATAATACCACAGGCAGAGAGCTGCAGTATTTTCAGTTAGCTTACTGTGTCATTTGCACAGAGTGCACCTAAAGCTACCTGAAGACAATTGCTGGTGTTCTCATACTAATAATACCACAGGCAGGGAGCTGCAGTATTTTCAATTAGTGTACTGTGTCCTTTGCACAGTGTGCACCTAAAGCTACCTGAAGACAATTGCTGGTGTTCCCATACTAATAATACCACAGGCAGGGAGCTGCAGTATTTTCAGTTAGTGTACTGTGTCATTTGCACAGTGTACACCTAAATCTACCTGAAGACAATTGCTGGTGTTCTCATACTAATAATACCACAGGCATGGAGCTGCAGTATTTTCAGTTAGTGTACTGTGTCCTTTGCACAGTGTGCACCTAGAGCAACCTGAAGACAATTGCTGGTGTTCTTATACTAATAATACCACAGGCATGGAGCTTCCATATTTTCAGTTAGTGTACTGTGTCCTCTGCACAGTGTGCACCTAAAGCTACCTGAAGACAATTGCTGGTGTTCTCATGATAATAATACCACAGGCAGGGAGCTACAGTATTTTCAGTTTGTGTACTGTGTCCTCTGCACAGTGTGCACCTAAAGCTACCTGAAGACAATTGCTGTTGCTCTCATACTAATAATACCACAGGCAGGGAGCTGCAGTATTTTCAGTTAGTGTACTGTGTCCTTTGCACAGTGTGCACCTAAAGCTACCTAAAGTCAACTGCTGGTGTTCTCATACTAATAATACCACAGGCAGGGAGCTGCAGTATTTTCAGTTAGTGTACTGTGTCCTTTGCAAAGTGTGCACCTAAAGCTACCCCGAAGTCAACTGCTGGTGTTCTCATACTAATAATACCACAGGCAGGGAGCTGCAGTATTTTAAGTTAGTGTACTGTATCCTCTGCACAGTGTGCACCTAAAGCTTCCTGAAGACAATTACTGGTGTTCTCATACCAATAATACCACAGGCAGAGAGCTGCAGTATTTTCAGTTAGCTTACTGTGTCATTTGCACAGAGTGCACCTAAAGCTACCTGAAGACAATTGCTGGTGTTCTCATACTAATAATACCACAGGCAGGGAGCTGCAGTATTTTCAATTAGTGTACTGTGTCCTTTGCACAGTGTACACCTAAAGCTACCTGAAGACAATTGCTGGTGTTCTCATACTAATAATACCACAGGCAAGGAGCTGCACTA
Organism: Rana muscosa; assembly: GCA_029206835.1. Lineage (NCBI taxonomy): Eukaryota > Metazoa > Chordata > Amphibia > Anura > Ranidae > Rana > Rana muscosa. The sequence goes on from CM055116.1 coordinate 177,478,141, forward strand.
TTTTCAGTTAGTGTACTGTGTCCTTTGCACAGTGTGCACCTAAAGCTACCTGAAGTCAACTGCTGGTGTTCTCACACTAATAATACCACAGGCAGGGAGCTGCAGTATTTTCAGTTAGTGTACTGTGTCCTTTGCACAGTGTGCACCTAAAGCTACCTGAAGACAATTGATGGTGTTCTGATACTAATAATACCACAGGCATGGAGCTGCAGTATTTCCAGTTAGTGTACTGTGTCCTTTGCAAAGTGTGCACCTAAAGCTACCCCAAAGTCAACTGCTGGTGTTCTCATACTAATAATACCACAGGCAGGGAGCTGCAGTATTTTAAGTTAGTGTACTGTGTCCTCTGCACAGTGTGCACCTAAAGCTTCCTGAAGACAATTACTGGTGTTCTCATACCAATAATACCACAGGCAGAGAGCTGCAGTATTTTCAGTTAGCTTACTGTGTCATTTGCACAGAGTGCACCTAAAGCTACCTGAAGACAATTGCTGGTGTTCTCATACTAATAATACCACAGGCAGGGAGCTGCAGTATTTTCAATTAGTGTACTGTGTCCTTTGCACAGTGTGCACCTAAAGCTACCTGAAGACAATTGCTGGTGTTCCCATACTAATAATACCACAGGCAGGGAGCTGCAGTATTTTCAGTTAGTGTACTGTGTCATTTGCACAGTGTACACCTAAATCTACCTGAAGACAATTGCTGGTGTTCTCATACTAATAATACCACAGGCATGGAGCTGCAGTATTTTCAGTTAGTGTACTGTGTCCTTTGCACAGTGTGCACCTAGAGCAACCTGAAGACAATTGCTGGTGTTCTCATACTAATAATACCACAGGCATGGAGCTTCCGTATTTTCAGTTAGTGTACTGTGTCCTCTGCACAGTGTGCACCTAAAGCTACCTGAAGACAATTGCTGGTGTTCTCATGATAATAATACCACAGGCAGGGAGCTACAGTATTTTCAGTTTGTGTACTGTGTCCTCTGCACAGTGTGCACCTAAAGCTACCTGAAGACAATTGCTGTTGCTCTCATACTAATAATACCACAGGCAGGGAGCTGCAGTATTTTCAGTTAGTGTACTGTGTCCTTTGCACAGTGTGCACCTAAAGCTACCTAAAGTCAACTGCTGGTGTTCTCATACTAATAATACCACAGGCAGGGAGCTGCAGTATTTTCAGTTAGTGTACTGTGTCCTTTGCAAAGTGTGCACCTAAAGCTACCCCGAAGTCAACTGCTGGTGTTCTCATACTAATAATACCACAGGCAGGGAGCTGCAGTATTTTAAGTTAGTGTACTGTATCCTCTGCACAGTGTGCACCTAAAGCTTCCTGAAGACAATTACTGGTGTTCTCATACCAATAATACCACAGGCAGAGAGCTGCAGTATTTTCAGTTAGCTTACTGTGTCATTTGCACAGAGTGCACCTAAAGCTACCTGAAGACAATTGCTGGTGTTCTCATACTAATAATACCACAGGCAGGGAGCTGCAGTATTTTCAATTAGTGTACTGTGTCCTTTGCACAGTGTGCACCTAAAGCTACCTGAAGACAATTGCTGGTGTTCCCATACTAATAATACCACAGGCAGGGAGCTGCAGTATTTTCAGTTAGTGTACTGTGTCATTTGCACAGTGTACACCTAAATCTACCTGAAGACAATTGCTGGTGTTCTCATACTAATAATACCACAGGCATGGAGCTGCAGTATTTTCAGTTAGTGTACTGTGTCCTTTGCACAGTGTGCACCTAGAGCAACCTGAAGACAATTGCTGGTGTTCTCATACTAATAATACCACAGGCATGGAGCTTCCGTATTTTCAGTTAGTGTACTGTGTCCTCTGCACAGTGTGCACCTAAAGCTACCTGAAGACAATTGCTGGTGTTCTCATGATAATAATACCACAGGCAGGGAGCTACAGTATTTTCAGTTTGTGTACTGTGTCCTCTGCACAGTGTGCACCTAAAGCTACCTGAAGACAATTGCTGTTGTTCTCATACTAATAATACCACAGGCAGGGAGCTGCAGTATTTTCAGTTAGTGTACTGTGTCCTTTGCACAGTGTGCACCTAAAGCTACCTAAAGTCAACTGCTGGTGTTCTCATACTAATAATACCACAGGCAGGGAGCTGCAGTATTTTCAGTTAGTGTACTGTGTCCTTTGCAAAGTGTGCACCTAAAGCTACCCCGAAGTCAACTGCTGGTGTTCTCATACTAATAATACCACAGGCAGGGAGCTGCAGTATTTTAAGTTAGTGTACTGTGTCCTCTGCACAGTGTGCACCTAAAGCTTCCTGAAGACAATTACTGGTGTTCTCATACCAATAATACCACAGGCAGAGAGCTGCAGTATTTTCAGTTAGCTTACTGTGTCATTTGCACAGAGTGCACCTAAAGCTACCTGAAGACAATTGCTGGTGTTCTCATACTAATAATACCACAGGCAGGGAGCTGCAGTATTTTCAATTAGTGTACTGTGTCCTTTGCACAGTGTGCACCTAAAGCTACCTGAAGAAAATTGCTGGTGTTCCCATACTAATAATACCACAGGCAGGGAGCTGCAGTATTTTCAGTTAGTGTACTGTGTCATTTGCACAGTGTACACCTAAATCTACCTGAAGACAATTGCTGGTGTTCTCATACTAATAATACCACAGGCATGGAGCTGCAGTATTTTCAGTTAGTGTACTGTGTCCTTTGCACAGTGTGCACCTAGAGCAACCTGAAGACAATTGCTGGTGTTCTCATACTAATAATACCACAGGCATGGAGCTGCCGTATTTTCAGTTAGTGTACTGTGTCCTCTGCACAGTGTGCACCTAAAGCTACCTGAAGACAATTGCTGGTGTTCTCATGATAATAATACCACAGGCAGGGAGCTACAGTATTTTCAGTTTGTGTACTGTGTCCTCTGCACAGTGTGCACCTAAAGCTACCTGAAGACAATTGCTGTTGTTCTCATACTAATAATACTACAGGCAGGGAGCTGCAGTATTTTCAGTTAGTGTACTGTGTCCTTTGCACAGTGTGCACCTAAAGCTACCTAAAGTCAACTGCTGGTGTTCTCATACTAATAATACCACAGGCAGGGAGCTGCAGTATTTTCAGTTAGTGTAAAGTGTCCTTTGCACAGTGTGCACCTAAAGCTACATGAAGACAATTGCTGGTGTTCTCATACTAATAATACCACAGGCAGGAGCTGCAGTATTTTCAGTTAGTGTAAAGTGTCCTTTGCACAGTGTGCACCTAAAGCTACATGAAGACAGTTGCTGGTGTTCTCATACTAAAAATACCACAGTCAGAGAGCTGCAGTATTTTCAGTTAGTGTACTGTGTCCTTTGCACAGTGTGCACCTAAAGCTACCTATAGACAATTGCTGGTGTTCTCACACTAATAATACCACAGTCAGGGAGCTGCAGTATTTTCAGTTAGTGTACTGTGTCCTCTGCACAGTGTGCACCTAAAGCTACCTGAAGACAATTGCTGGTGTTCTCATAATAATAATACCACAGGCAGGGAGCTACAGTATTTTCAGTTCGTGTACTGTGTCCTCTGCACAGTGTGCACCTAAAGCTACCTGAAGACAATTGCTGGTGTTCTCATACTAATAATACCACAGGCAGGAAGCTGCAGTATTTTCAGTTAGTGTACTGTGTCCTTTGCACAGTGTGCACCTAAAGCTACCTGAAGTCAACTGCTGGTGTTCTCATACTAATAATACCACAGGCAGGGAGCTGCAGTATTTTCAGTTAGTGTTAAGTGTCCTTTTCACAGTGTGCACCTAAAGCTACATGAAGACAGTTGCTGATGTTCTCAAACTAATAATACCACAGGCAGGGAGCTGCAGTATTTTCAGTTAGTGTACTGTGTCCTTTGCACAGTGTGCACCTAAAGCTACCTAAAGACAATTGCTGGTGTTCTCATACTAATTATACCACAGGCAGGGAGTTGCAGTATTTTCAGTTAGTGTATCGTGTCCTTTGCACACAAAGCTACATGAAGACAATTGCTGGTGTTCTCTTACTAATAATACCACAGGCAGGCAGCTGCAGTATTTCCAGTTAGTGTACTATGTCCTCTAAAGCTACCTGTAGACTATTGCTGGTGTTCTCATATTAATAATACCACAGGCAGGGAGCTGCAGTAATTTCAGTTAATGTACTGTGTCCTTTGCACAGTGTGCACCTAAAGCTACCTGAAGACAATTGCTGGCGTTCTCATACTAATAATACCACAGGCAGGGAGCTGCAGTATTTTCAGTTAGTGTACTGTGCCCTTTGCACAGTGTGCACCTAAAGCTACCTGTAGGCAATTGCCGCTGTTCTCATACTAATAATACCACAGGCAGAGAGCTGCAGTATTTTCAGTTAGTGTACTGTGCCCTTTGCACAGTGTGCACCTTAAGCAACCTGAAGACAATTGCTGGTGTTCCCATACTAATAATACCACAGGCAGGGAGCTGCAGTATTTTCAGTTAGTTTACTGTGTCATTTGCACAGTGTGCACCTAAATCTGCCAGAAGACAATTGCTGGTGTTCTCATACTAATAATACCACAGGCAGGGAGCTGCAGTATTTTCAGTTAGTGTACTGTGTCCTTTGCACAGTGTGCACCTAAAGCTACCTGAAGACAATTGCTGGTGTTCTCATACTAATAATACCACAGGCTAGGAGCTGCACTATTTTCAGTTAGTGTACTGTGTCCTTTGCACAATGTGCACCTAAATCTTCCTGAAGTCAACCGCTAGTGTTCTCATACTAATAATACCACAGGCAGGGAGCTGCAGTATTTTCAGTTAGTGTACTGTGTCCTTTGCACAGTGTGCACCTAAAGCTACCTGAAGTCAACTGCTGGTGTTCTCACACTAATAATACCACAGGCAGGGAGCTGCAGTATTTTCAGTTAGTGTACTGTGTCCTTTGCACCTAAAGCTACCTGAAGACAATTGATGGTGTTCTGATACTAATAATACCACAGGCATGGAGCTGCAGTATTTCCAGTTAGTGTACTGTGTCCTTTGCAAAGTGTGCACCTAAAGCTACCCCAAAGTCAACTGCTGGTGTTCTCATACTAATAATACCACAGGCAGGGAGCTGCAGTATTTTCAGGTAGTGTACTGTGTCATTTGCACAGTGTGCACCCAAAGCTACCTGAATACAGTTGCTGGTGTTCTCATACTAATAATACCACAGGCAGGGAGCTGCAGTATTTTCTGTTAGTGTACAGTGTCCTTTGCACAGTGTGCACCTAAAGCTACCTGAAGACAATTGCTGGTGTTCTCATACTAATAATACCACAGGCAAGGAGCTGCAGTATTTTCAGTTAGTGTACTGTGTCCTTTGCACAATGTGCACCTAAATCTTTCTGAAGTCAACTGCTGGTGTTCTCATACTAATAATACCACGGGCAGGGAGCTGCAGTATTTTTGGTTAGTGTACTGTGTTCTTTGCACAGTGTGCACCTAAAGCTACCTGAAGACAATTACTGGTGTTCCCATACTAATAATACCACAGGCAGGGAGCTGCAGTATTTTCAGTTAGTGTACTGTGTCATTTGCACAGTGTACACCTAAATCTACCTGAAGACAATTGCTGGTGTTCTCATACTAATAATACCACAGGCATGGAGCTGCAGTATTTTCAGTTAGTGTACTGTGTCCTTTGCACAGTGTGCACCTAAAGCTACCTGAAGACAATTGCTGGTGTTCTCATACTAATAATACCACGGGCAGGGAACTGCAGTATTTTCAGTTAGTGTACTTTGTCCTTTGCACAGTGTGCACCTAGAGCAACCTGAAGACAATTGCTGGTGTTCTCATACTAATAATACCACAGGCATGGAGCTGCAGTATTTTCAGTTAGTGTACTGTGTCCTTTGCACAGTGTGCATCTAAAGCTACCTGAAGACAATTGCTGTTGTTCTCATACTAATAATACCACAGGCAGGGAGCTGCAGTATTTTCAGTTAGTGTACTGTGTCCTTTGCACAGTGTGCACCTAAAGCTACCTGAAGACAATTGCTGGTGTTCTCATACTAATTATACCACAGGCAGGGAGTTGCAGTATTTTCAGTTAGTGTACCGTGTCCTTTGCACACAAAGCTACATGAAGACAATTGCTGGTGTTCTCTTACTAATAATACCACAGGCAGGCAGCTGCAGTATTTTCAGTTAGTGTACTATGTCCTCTAAAGCTACCTGTAGACTATTGCTGGTGTTCTCATACTAATAATACCACAGGCAGGGAGCTGCAGTATTTTCAGTTAATGTACTGTGTCCTTTGTACAGTGTGCACCTAAAGCTACCTGAAGACAATTGCTGGCATTCTCATACTAATAATACCACAGGCAGGGAGCTGCAGTATTTTCAGTTAGTGTACTGTGCCCTTTGCACATTGTGCACCTAAAGCTACCTGTAGGCAATTGCCGCTGTTCTCATACTAATAATACCACAGGCAGAGAGCTGCAGTATTTTCAGTTAGTGTACTGTGTCCTTTGCACAGTGTGCACCCTAAGCAACCTGAAGACAATTGCTGGTGTTCCCATACTAATAATACCACAGGCAGGGAGCTGCAGTATTTTCAGTTAGTTTACTGTGTCATTTGCACAGTGTGCACCTAAATCTGCCAGAAGACAATTGCTGGTGTTCTCATACTAATAATACCACAGGCAGGGAGCTGCAGTATTTTCAGTTAGTGTACTGTGTCCTTTGCACAGTGTGCACCTAAAGCTACCTGAAGACAATTGCTGGTGTTCTCATACTAATAATACCACAGGCAGTGAGATGCAGTATTTTCAGTTAGTGTACTATGTCCTTTGCACAGTGTGCACCTAAAGCTACCTGAAGACAATTGCTGGTGTTCTCATACTAATAATACCACAGGCATGGAGCTGCAGTATTTTCAGTTAGTGTACTGTGTTTTTTGCACAGTGTGCACCTAAAGCTACCTGAAGTCAACTGCTGGTGTTCTCATACTAATAATACCACAGGCATGGAGCTGCAGTATTTTCAGTTAGTGTACTGTGTCCTTTGCACAGTGTGCACCTAAAGCTACCTGAAGACAATTGCTGGTGTTCTCATACTAATAATACCACAGGCTAGGAGCTGCAGTATTTTCAGTTAGTGTACTGTGTCCTTTGCACAATGTGCACCTAAATCTTCCTGAAGTCAACCGCTGGTGTTCTCATACTAATAATACCACAGGCAGGGAGCTGCAGTATTTTCAGTTAGTGTACTGTGTCATTTGCACAGTGTGCACCTAAAGCTACCTGAAGTCAACTGCTGGTGTTCTCACACTAATAATACCACAGGCAGGGAGCTGCAGTATTTTCAGTTAGTGTACTGTGTCCTTTGCACACAAAGCTACATGAAGACAATTGCTGGTGTTCTCTTACTAATAATACCACAGGCAGGCAGCTGCAGTATTTTCAGTTAGTGTACTATGTCCTCTAAAGCTACCTGTAGACTATTGCTGGTGTTCTCATACTAATAATACCACAGGCAGGGAGCTGCAGTATTTTCAGTTAATGTACTGTGTCCTTTGCACAGTGTGCACCTAAAGCTACCTGAAGACAATTGCTGGCATTCTCATACTAATAATACCACAGGCAGGGAGCTGCAGTATTTTCAGTTAGTGTACTGTGCCCTTTGCACAGTGTGCACCTAAAGCTACCTGTAAGCAATTGCCGCTGTTCTCATACTAATAATACCACAGGCAGAGAGCTGCAGTATTTTCAGTTAGTGTACTGTGTCCTTTGCACAGTGTGCACCTTAAACAACCTGAAGACAATTGCTGGTGTTCCCATACTAATAATACCACAGGCAGGGAGCTGCAGTATTTTCAGTTAGTTTACTGTGTCATTTGCACAGTGTGCACCTAAAGCTACCTGAAGACAATTGCTGGTGTTCTCATACTAATAATACCACAGGCATGGAGCTGCAGTATTTTCAGTTAGTGTACTGTGTTTTTTGCACAGTGTGCACCTAAAGCTACCTGAAGTCAACTGCTGGTGTTCTCATACTAATAATACCACAGGCATGGAGCTGCAGTATTTTCAGTTAGTGTACTGTGTCCTTTGCACAGTGTGCACCTAAAGCTACCTGAAGACAATTGCTGGTGTTCTCATACTAATAATACCACAGGCTAGGAGCTGCACTATTTTCAGTTAGTGTACTGTGTCCTTTGCACAGTGTGCACCTAAAGCTACCTGAAGTCAACTGCTGGTGTTCTCACACTAATAATACCACAGGCAGGGAGCTGCAGTATTTTCAGTTAGTGTACTGTGTCCTTTGCACCTAAAGCTACCTGAAGACAATTGATGGTGTTCTGATACTAATAATACCACAGGCATGGAGCTGCAGTATTTCCAGTTAGTGTACTGTGTCCTTTGCAAAGTGTGCACCTAAAGCTACCCCGAAGTCAACTGCTGGTGTTCTCATACTAATAATACCACAGGCAGGGAGCTGCAGTATTTTCAGGTAGTGTACTGTGTCCTTTGCACAGCGTGCACCCAAAGCTACCTGAATACAGTTGCTGGTGTTCTCATACTAATAATACCACAGGCATGGAGCTGCAGTATTTTAAGTTAGTGTACTGTGTCCTCTGCACAGTGTGCACCTAAAGCTACCTGAAGACAATTGCTGGTGTTCCCATACTAATAATACCACAGGCAGGGAGCTGCAGTATTTTCAGTTAGTGTACTGTGTCATTTGCACAGTGTACACCTAAATCTACCTGAAGACAATTGCTGGTGTTCTCATACTAATAATACCACAGGCATGGAGCTGCAGTATTTTCAGTTAGTGTACTGTGTCCTTTGCACAGTGTGCACCTAAAGCTACCTGAAGACAATTGCTGGTGTTCTCATACTAATAATACCACGGGCAGGGAACTGCAGTATTTTCAGTTAGTGTACTTTGTCCTTTGCACAGTGTGCACCTAGAGCAACCTGAAGACAATTGCTGGTGTTCTCATACTAATAATACCACAGGCAGTGAGATGCAGTATTTTCAGTTAGTGTACTGTGTCCTTTGCACAGTGTGCACATAAAGCTACCTGAAGACAATTGCTGGTGTTCTCATACTAATAATACCACAGGCATGGAGCTGCAGTATTTTCAGTTAGCTTACTGTGTCCTTTGCACAGTGTGCACCTAAAGCTACCTGAAGACAATTGCTGTTGTTCTCATACTAATAATACCACAGGCAGGGAGCTGCAGTATTTTCCGTTAGTGTACTGTGTCCTTTGCACAGTGTGCACATAAAGCTACCTGAAGACAATTGCTGGTGTTCTCATACTAATAATACCACAGGCATGGAGCTGCAGTATTTTCAGATAGTGTACTGTGTTCTTTGCACAGTGTGCACCTAAAGCTACCTGAAGTCAACTGCTGGTGTTCTCATACTAATAATACCACAGGCAGGGAGCTGCAGTATTTTCAGTTAGTGTACTGTGTCCTTTCCACAGTGTGCACCTAAAGCTACATGAAGAAAGTTGCTGGTGTTCTCATACTAATAATACCACAGGCAGGGAGCTGCAGTATTTTCAGTTAATGTACTGTGTCCTTTGCACAGTGTGCACCTAAATCTGCCAGACGACAATTGCTGGTGTTCTCATACTAATAATACCACAGGCAAGGAGCTGCACTATTTTCAGTTAGTGTACTGCGTCCTTTGCACAATGTGCACCTAAATCTTCCTGAAGTCAACTGATGGTGTTCTCATACTAATAATACCACAGGCAGGGAGCTGCAGTATTTTCAGTTAGTGTACTGTGTTTTTTGCACAGTGTGCACCTAAAGCTACCTGAAGTCAACTGCTGGTGTTCTCATACTAATAATACCACAGGCATGGAGCTGCAGTATTTTCAATTAGTGTACTGTGTCCTTTGCACCCTGTGCACCTAAAGCTACCTGAAGACAGTTGCTGGTGTTCTCATACTAATAATACCACAGGCAAGGAGCTGCAGTATTTTCAGGTAATGTACTGTGTCCTTTGCACAGTGTGCACCTAAAGCTACCTGAAGACAATTGCTGGTGTTCTCATACTAATAATACCACAGGCATGGAGCTGCAGTATTTTCAGTTAGTGTACTGTGTCCTTTGCACAATGTGCACCTAAATCTTCCTGAAGTCAACTGCTGGTGTTCTCATACTAATAATACCACGGGCAGGGAGCTGCACTATTTTAAGTTAGTGCACTGTGTCCTCTGCACAGTGTGCACCTAAAGCTACCTGAAGACAATTACTGGTGTTCTCATACCAATAATACCACAGGCAGAGAGCTGCAGTATTTTCAGTTAGCTTACTGTGTCATTTGCACAGAGTGCACCTAAAGCTACCTGAAGACAATTGCTAGTGTTCTCATACTAATAATACCACAGGCAGGGAGCTGCAGTATTTTCAATTAGTGTACTGTGTCCTTTGCACAGTGTACACCTAAATCTACCTGAAGACAATTGCTGGTGTTCTCATACTAATAATACCACAGGCATGGAGCTGCAGTATTTTCAGTTAGTGTACTGTGTCCTTTGCACAGTGTGCACCTAAAGCTACCTGAAGACAATTTCTGGTGTTCTCATACTAATAATACCACGGGCAGGGAACTGCAGTATTTTCAGTTAGTGTACTGTGTCCTTTGCACAGTGTGCACCTAGAGCAACCTGAAGACAATTGCTGGTGTTCTCATACTAATAATACCACAGGCAGTGATATGCAGTATTTTCAGTTAGTGTACTGTGTCCTTTGCACAGTGTGCACATAAAGCTACCTGAAGACAATTGCTGGTGTTCTCATACTAATAATACCACAGGCATGGAGCTGCAGTATTTTCAGTTAGCTTACTGTGTCATTTGCACAGTGTGCACCTAAAGCTACCTGAAGTCAACTGCTGGTGTTCTCATACTAATAATACCACAGGCAGGGAGCTGCAGTATTTTCAGATAGTGTACTGTGTCCTTTGCACAGTGTGCACCTAAAGCTACCTAAAGACAATTGCTGTTGTTCTCATACTAATAATACCACAGGCAGGGAGATGCAGTATTTTCAGTTTGTGTACTGTGTCCTTTGCACAGTGTGCACATAAAGCTACCTGAAGACAATTTCTGGTGTTCTCATACTAATAATACCACAGGCATGGAGCTGCAGTATTTTCAGATAGTGTACTGTGTCCTTTGCACAGTGTGCACCTAAAGCTACCTGAAGTCAACTGCTGGTGTTCTCATACTAATAATACCACAGGCAGGGAGCTGCAGTATTTTCAGTTAGTGTACTGTGTCCTTTGCACAGTGTGCACCTAAAGCTACCTGAAGACAGTTGCTGTTGTTCTCATACTAATAATACCACAGGCAGGGAGCTGCAGTATTTTCAGTTAATGTACTGTGTCCTTTGCACAGTGTGCACCTAAAGCTACCTGAAGACAATTGCTGCTGTTCTCATACTAATAATACCACAGGCAAGGAGCTGCACTATTTTCAGTTAGTGTACTGCGTCCTTTGCACAATGTGCACCTAAATATTCCTGAAGTCAACTGCTGGTGTTCTCATACTAATAATACCATAGGCAGGGAGCTGCAGTATTTTCAGTTAGTGTACTGTGTCCTTTGTACAGTGTGCACCTAAAGCTACCTAAAGACAATTGCTGGTGTTCTCATACTAATAATACCACAGGCATGGAGCTGCAGTATTTCCAGTTAGTGTACTGTGTCCTTTGCACAGTGTGCACCTAAAGCTACCCCAAAGTCAACTGCTGGTGTTCTCATACTAATAATACCACAGGCAGGGAGCTGCAGTATTTTCTGTTAGTGTACTGTGTCCTTTGCACAGTGTGCACCTAAAGCTACCTGAAGACAATTGCTGGTGTTCTCATACTAATAATACCACAGGCAAGGAGCTGCAGTATTTTCAGTTAGTGTACTGTGTCCTTTGCACAATGTGCACCTAAATCTTTCTGAAGTCAACTGCTGGTGTTCTCATACTAATAATACCACGGGCAGGGAGCTGCAGTATTTTAAGTTAGTGTACTGTGTCCTTTGCACAGTGTACACCTAAATCTACCTGAAGACAATTGCTGGTGTTCTCATACTAATAATACCACAGGCATGGAGCTGCAGTATTTTCAGTTAGTGTACTGTGCCCTTTGCACAGTGTGCACCTAAAGCTACCTGAAGACAATTGCTGGTGTTCTCATACTAATAATACCACGGGCAGGGAACTGCAGTATTTTCAGTTAGTGTACTGTGTCCTTTGCACAGTGTGCACCTAGAGCAACCTGAAGACAATTGCTGGTGTTCTCATACTAATAATACCACAGGCAGTGAGATGCAGTATTTTCAGTTAGTGTACTGTGTCCTTTGCACAGTGTGCACCTAAAGCTACCTGAAGTCAACTGCTGGTGTTCTCATACTAATAATACCACAGGCAGGGAGCTGCAGTATTTTCAGTTAGTTTACTGTGTCATTTGCACAGTGCACACCTAAATCTACCTAAAGACAGTTGCTGGTGTTCTCATACTAATAATACCACAGGCATGGAGCTGCAGTATTTTCAGTTAGTGTACTGTGTCCTTTGCACAGTGTGCACCTAAAGCTACCTGAAGACAATTGCTGTTGTTCTCATACTAATAATACCACAGGCATGGAGCTGCAGTATTTTCAGTTAGCTTACTGTGTCATTTGCACAGTGTGCACCTAAAGCTACCTGAAGTCAACTGCTGGTGTTCTCATACTAATAATACCACAGGCAGGGAGCTGCAGTATTTTCAGATAGTGTACTGTGTCCTTTGCACAGTGTGCACCTAAAGCTACCTAAAGACAATTGCTGTTGTTCTCATACTAATAATACCACAGGCAGGGAGATGCAGTATTTTCAGTTTGTGTACTGTGTCCTTTGCACAGTGTGCACATAAAGCTACCTGAAGACAATTGCTGGTGTTCTCATACTAATAATACCACAGGCATGGAGCTGCAGTATTTTCAGATAGTGTACTGTGTCCTTTGCACAGTGTGCACCTAAAGCTACCTGAAGTCAACTGCTGGTGTTCTCATACTAATAATACCACAGGCAGGGAGCTGCAGTATTTTCAGTTAGTGTACTGTGTCCTTTGCACAGTGTGCACCTAAAGCTACCTGAAGACAGTTGCTGTTGTTCTCATACTAATAATACCACAGGCAGGGAGCTGCAGTATTTTCAGTTAATGTACTGTGTCCTTTGCACAGTGTGCACCTAAAGCTACCTGAAGACAATTGCTGCTGTTCTCATACTAATAATACCACAGGCAAGGAGCTGCACTATTTTCAGTTAGTGTACTGCGTCCTTTGCACAATGTGCACCTAAATATTCCTGAAGTCAACTGCTGGTGTTCTCATACTAATAATACCATAGGCAGGGAGCTGCAGTATTTTCAGTTAGTGTACTGTGTCCTTTGTACAGTGTGCACCTAAAGCTAACTAAAGACAATTGCTGGTGTTCTCATACTAATAATACCACAGGCATGGAGCTGCAGTATTTCCAGTTAGTGTACTGTGTCCTTTGCACAGTGTGCACCTAAAGCCACCCCAAAGTCAACTGCTGGTGTTCTCATACTAATAATACCACAGGCAGGGAGCTGCAGTATTTTCTGTTAGTGTACTGTGTCCTTTGCACAGTGTGCACCTAAAGCTACCTGAAGACAATTGCTGGTGTTCTCATACTAATAATACCACAGGCATGGAGCTGCAGTATTTTCAGTTAGTGTACTGTGCCCTTTGCACAGTGTGCACCTAAAGCTACCTGAAGACAATTGCTGGTGTTCTCATACTAATAATACCACGGGCAGGGAACTGCAGTATTTTCAGTTAGTGTACTGTGTCCTTTGCACAGTGTGCACCTAGAGCAACCTGAAGACAATTGCTGGTGTTCTCATACTAATAATACCACAGGCAGTGAGATGCAGTATTTTCAGTTAGTGTACTGTGTCCTTTGCACAGTGTGCACCTAAAGCTACCTGAAGTCAACTGCTGGTGTTCTCATACTAATAATACCACAGGCAGGGAGCTGCAGTATTTTCAGTTAGTTTACTGTGTCATTTGCACAGTGCACACCTAAATCTACCTAAAGACAGTTGCTGGTGTTCTCATACTAATAATACCACAGGCATGGAGCTGCAGTATTTTCAGTTAGTGTACTGTGTCCTTTGCACAGTGTGCACCTAAAGCTACCTGAAGACAATTGCTGTTGTTCTCATACTAATAATACCACAGGCAGGGAGCTGCAGTATTTTCCGTTAGTGTACTGTGTCCTTTGCACAGTGTGCACATAAAGCTACCTGAAGACAAATGCTGGTGTTCTCATACTAATAATACCACAGGCATGGAGCTGCAGTATTTTCAGATAGTGTACTGTGTGCTTTGCACAGTGTGCACCTAAAGCTACCTGAAGTCAACTGCTGGTGTTCTCATACTAATAATACCACAGGCAGGGAGCTGCAGTATTTTCAGTTAGTGTACTGTGTCCTTTCCACAGTGTGCACCTAAAGCTACATGAAGAAAGTTGCTGGTGTTCTCATACTAATAATACCACAGGAAGGGAGCTGCAGTATTTTCAGTTAATGTACTGTGTCCTTTGCACAGTGTGCACCTAAATCTGCCAGACGACAATTGCTGGTGTTCTCATACTAATAATACCACAGGCAAGGAGCTGCACTATTTTCAGTTAGTGTACTGCGTCCTTTGCACAATGTGCACCTAAATCTTCCTGAAGTCAACTGCTGGTGTTCTCATACTAATAATACCACAGGCAGGGAGCTGCAGTATTTTCAGTTAGTGTACTGTGTTTTTTGCACAGTGTGCACCTAAAGCTACCTGAAGTCAACTGCTGGTGTTCTCATACTAATAATACCACAGGCATGGAGCTGCAGTATTTTCAATTAGTGTACTGTGTCCTTTGCACCGTGTGCACCTAAAGCTACCTGAAGACAGTTGCTGGTGTTCTCATACTAATAATACCACAGGCAAGGAGCTGCAGTATTTTCAGGTAATTTACTGTGTCCTTTGCACAGTGTGCACCTAAAGCTACCTGAAGACAATTGCTGGTGTTCTCATACTAATAATACCACAGGCATGGAGCTGCAGTATTTTCAGTTAGTGTACTGTGTCCTTTGCACAATGTGCACCTAAATCTTCCTGAAGTCAACTGCTGGTGTTCTCATACTAATAATACCACGGGCAGGGAGCTGCACTATTTTAAGTTAGTGCACTGTGTCCTCTGCACAGTGTGCACCTAAAGCTACCTGAAGACAATTACTGGTGTTCTCATACCAATAATACCACAGGCAGAGAGCTGCAGTATTTTCAGTTAGCTTACTGTGTCATTTGCACAGAGTGCACCTAAAGCTACCTGAAGACAATTGCTAGTGTTCTCATACTAATAATACCACAGGCAGGGAGCTGCAGTATTTTCAATTAGTGTACTGTGTCTTTTGCACAGTGTACACCTAAATCTACCTGAAGACAATTACTGGTGTTCTCATACTAATAATACCACAGGCATGGAGCTGCAGTATTTTCAGTTAGTGTACTGTGTCCTTTGCACAGTGTGCACCTAAAGCTACCTGAAGACAATTTCTGGTGTTCTCATACTAATAATACCACGGGCAGGGAACTGCAGTATTTTCAGTTAGTGTACTGTGTCCTTTGCACAGTGTGCACCTAGAGCAACCTGAAGACAATTGCTGGTGTTCTCATACTAATAATACCACAGGCAGTGAGATGCAGTATTTTCAGTTAGTGTACTGTGTCCTTTGCACAGTGTGCACATAAAGCTACCTGAAGACAATTGCTGGTGTTCTCATACCAATAATACCACAGGCATGGAGCTGCAGTATTTTCAGTTAGCTTACTGTGTCATTTGCACAGTGTGCACCTAAAGCTACCTGAAGTCAACTGCTGGTGTTCTCATACTAATAATACCACAGGCAGGGAGCTGCAGTATTTTCAGATAGTGTACTGTGTCCTTTGCACAGTGTGCACCTAAAGCTACCTGAAGACAATTGCTGTTGTTCTCATACTAATAATACCACAGGCAGGGAGATGCAGTATTTTCAGTTTGTGTACTGTGTCCTTTGCACAGTGTGCACATAAAGCTACCTGAAGACAATTGCTGGTGTTCTCATACTAATAATACCACAGGCATGGAGCTGCAGTATTTTCAGATAGTGTACTGTGTCCTTTGCACAGTGTGCACCTAAAGCTACCTGAAGTCAACTGCTGGTGTTCTCATACTAATAATACCACAGGCAGGGAGCTGCAGTATTTTCAGTTAGTGTACTGTGTCCTTTGCACAGTGTGCACCTAAAGCTACCTGAAGACAGTTGCTGTTGTTCTCATACTAATAATACCACAGGCAGGGAGCTGCAGTATTTTCTGTTAGTGTACTGTGTCCTTTGCACAGTGTGCACCTAAAGCTACCTGAAGACAATTGCTGCTGTTCTCATACTAATAATACCACAGGCAAGGAGCTGCACTATTTTCAGTTAGTGTACTGCGTCCTTTGCACAATGTGCACCTAAATATTCCTGAAGTCAACTGCTGGTGTTCTCATACTAATAATACCATAGGCAGGGAGCTGCAGTATTTTCAGTTAGTGTACTGTGTCCTTTGTACAGTGTGCACCTAAAGCTACCTAAAGACAATTGCTGGTGTTCTCATACTAATAATACCACAGGCATGGAGCTGCAGTATTTCCAGTTAGTTTACTGTGTCCTTTGCACAGTGTGCACCTAAAGCTACCCCAAAGTCAACTGCTGGTGTTCTCATACTAATAATACCACAGGCAGGGAGCTGCAGTATTTTCAGGTAGTGTACTGTGTCCTTTGCACAGTGTGCACCTAAAGCTACCTGAAGACAGTTGCTGGTGTTCTAATACTAATAATACCACAGGCAGGGAGCTGCAGTATTTTCTGTCAGTGTACTGTGTCCTTTGCACAGTGTGCACCTAAAGCTACCTGAAGACAATTGCTGGTGTTCTCATACTAATAATACCACAGGCAAGGAGCTGCAGTATTTTCAGTTAGTGTACTGTGTCCTTTGTATAATGTGCACCTAAATCTTCCAGAATTCAACTGCTGGTGTTCTCATACTAATAATACCACAGGCAGGGAGCTGCAGTATTTTAAGTTAGTGTACTGTGTCCTCTGCACAGTGTGCACCTAAAGCTACCTGAAGACAATTGCTAGTGTTCTCATACTAATATTACCACAGGCAGGGAGCTGCAGTATTTTCAATTGGTGTACTGTGTCCTTTGCACAGTGTGCACCTAATGCTACCTGAAGACAATTGCTGGTGTTCCCATACTAATAATACCACAGGCAGGGAGCTGCAGTATTTACAGTAAGTGTACTGTGTCATTTGCACAGTGTGCACCTAATGCTACCTGAAGACAATTGCTGGTGTTCCCATACTAATAATACCACAGGCAGGGAGCTGCAGTATTTACAGTTAGTGTACTGTGTCATTTGCACAGTGTACACCTAAATCTACCTGAAGACAATTGCTGGTGTTCTCATACTAATAATACCACAGGCATTGAGCTGCAGTATTTTCAGTTAGTGTACTGTGTCCTTTGCACAGCGTACACCTAAAGCTACCTGAAGTCAACTGCTTTTGTTCTCATACTAATAATACCACAGGCAGGGAGCTGCAGTATTTTTAGTTAGTGTACTGTGTCCTTTGCACAATGTGCACCTAAAGCTACCTGTAGACAATTGCTGGTGTTCTCATACTAATTATACCACAGGCAGGGAGCTGCAGTATTTTCAGTTAGTGTACTGTGTCCTTTGCACAGTGTGCACCTAAAGCTACCTGAAGTCAACTGCTGGTGTTCTCACACTAATAATACCACAGGCAGGGAGCTGCAGTATTTTCAGTTAGTGTACTGTGTCCTTTGCACCTAAAGCTACCTGAAGACAATTGATGGTGTTCTGATACTAATAATACCACAGGCATGGAGCTGCAGTATTTCCAGTTAGTGTACTGTGTCCTTTGCAAAGTGTGCACCTAAAGCTACCCCAAAGTCAACTGCTGGTGTTCTCATACTAATAATACCACAGGCAGGGAGCTGCAGTATTTTCAGGTAGTGTACTGTGTCCTTTGCACAGTGTGCACCCAAAGCTACCTGAAGACAGTTGCTGGTGTTCTCATACTAATAATACCACAGGCAGGGAGCTGCAGTATTTTCTGTTAGTGTACTGTGTCCTTTGCACAATGTGCACCTAAATCTTCCTGAAGTCAACTGCTGGTGTTCTCATACTAATAATACCACGGGCAGGGAGCTGCAGTATTTTAAGTTAGTGCACTGTGTCCTCTGCACAGTGTGCACCTAAAGCTACCTGAAGACAATTACTGGTGTTCTCATACCAATAATACCACAGGCAGAGAGCTGCAGTATTTTCAGTTAGCTTACTGTGTCATTTGCACAGAGTGCACCTAAAGCTACCTGAAGACAATTGCTAGTGTTCTCATACTAATAATACCACAGGCAGGGAGCTGCAGTATTTTCAATTAGTGTACTGTGTCCTTTGCACAGTGTGCACCTAAAGCTACCTGAAGACAATTGCTGGTGTTCCCATACTAATAATACCACAGGCAGGGAGCTGCAGTATTTTCAGTTAGTGTACTGTGTCATTTGCACAGTGTACACCTAAATCTACCTGAAGACAATTGCTGGTGTTCTCATACTAATAATACCACAGGCATGGAGCTGCAGTATTTTCAGTTAGTGTACTGTGTCCTTTGCACAGTGTGCACCTAAAGCTACCTGAAGACAATTTCTGGTGTTCTCATACTAATAATACCACGGGCAGGGAACTGCAGTATTTTCAGTTAGTGTACTGTGTCCTTTGCACAGTGTGCACCTAGAGCAACCTGAAGACAATTGCTGGTGTTCTCATACTAATAATACCACAGGCAGTGAGATGCAGTATTTTCAGTTAGTGTACTGTGTCCTTTGCACAGTGTGCACATAAAGCTACCTGAAGACAATTGCTGGTGTTCTCATACTAATAATACCACAGGCATGGAGCTGCAGTATTTTCAGTTAGCTTACTGTGTCCTTTGCACAGTGTGCACCTAAAGCTACCTGAAGTCAACTGTTGGTGTTCTCATACTAATAATACCACAGGCAGGGAGCTGCAGTATTTTCAGTTAGTTTACTGTGTCATTTGCACAGTGCACACCTAAATCTACCTAAAGACAGTTGCTGGTGTTCTCATACTAATAATACCACAGGCATGGAGCTGCAGTATTTTCAGTTAGTGTACTGTGTCCTTTGCACAGTGTGCACCTAAAGCTACCTGAAGACAATTGCTGTTGTTCTCATACTAATAATACCACAGGCAGGGAGCTGCAGTATTTTCAGATAGTGTACTGTGTCCTTTGCACAGTGTGCACCTAAAGCTACCTGAAGTCAACTGCTGGTGTTCTCATACTAATAATACCACAGGCAGGGAGCTGCAGTATTTTCAGGTAGTGTACTGTGTCCTTTGCACAGTGTGCACCTAAAGCTACCTGAAGACAGTTGCTGGTGTTCTCATACTAATAATACCACAGGCAAGGAGCTGCAGTATTTTCTGTCAGTGTACTGTGTCCTTTGCACAGTGTGCACCTAAAGCTACCTGAAGACAATTGCTGGTGTTCTCATACTAATAATACCACAGGCAAGGAGCTGCAGTATTTTTAGTTAGTGTACTGTGTCCTTTGTACAATGTGCACCTAAATCTTCCAGAAGTCAACTGCTGGTGTTCTCATACTAATAATACCACAGGCAGGGAGCTGCAGTATTTTAAGTTAGTGTACTGTGTCCTCTGCACAGTGTGCACCTAAAGCTACCTGAAGACAATTGCTAGTGTTCTCATACTAATATTACCACAGGCAGGGAGCTGCAGTATTTTCAATTGGTGTACTGTGTCCTTTGCACAGTGTGCACCTAATGCTACCTGAAGACAATTGCTGGTGTTCCCATACTAATAATACCACAGGCAGGGAGCTGCAGTATTTACAGTAAGTGTACTGTGTCATTTGCACAGTGTGCACCTAATGCTACCTGAAGACAATTGCTGGTGTTCCCATACTAATAATACCACAGGCAGGGAGCTGCAGTATTTACAGTTAGTGTACTGTGTCATTTGCACAGTGTACACCTAAATCTACCTGAAGTCAACTGCTTTTGTTCTCATACTAATAATACCACAGGCAGGGAGCTGCAGTATTTTCAGTTAGTGTACTGTGTCCTTTGCACAGTGTGCACCTAAAGCTACCCAAAGACAGTTGCTGGTGTTCTCATACTAATAATACCACAGGCAGGGAGCTGCAGTATTTTTAGTTAGTGTACTGTGTCCTTTGCACAATGTGCACCTAAAGCTACCTGTAGACAATTGCTGGTGTTCTCATACTAATTATACCACAGGCAGGGAGCTGCAGTATTTTCAGGTAGTGTACTGTGTCATTTGCACAGTGTGCACCTAAAGCTACCTGAAGACAGTTGCTGGTGTTCTCATACTAATAATACCACAGGCAGGGAGCTGCAGTATTTTCAGTTAGTGTACTGTGTCATTTGCACAGTGTGCACCTAAAGCTACCTGAAGACAATTGCTGGTGTTCTCATACTAATAATACCACAGGCAAGGAGCTGCAGTATTTTCAGTTAGTGCACTGTGTTCTTTGCACAATGTGCACCTAAATCTTCCTGAATTCAACTGCTGGTGTTCTCATACTAATAATACCACAGGCAGGGAGCTGCAGTATTTTCAGTTAGTGTACTGTGTCCTTTGCATAGTGTGCACCTAAAGCTACCTGAAGACAATTGCTGGTGTTCTCATACTAATAATACCACAGGCAGGGAGCTGCAGTATTTTCAGTTAGTGTACTGTGTCCTTTGCACAGTGTGCACCTAAAGCTACCTGAAGACAATTGCTGGTGTTCTCATACTAATAATACCACAGGCAGGGAGCTGCAGTATTTTCCGTTAGTGTACTGTGTCCTTTGCACAGTGTGCACATAAAGCTACCTGAAGACAATTGCTGGTGTTCTCATACTAATAATACCACAGGCATGGAGCTGCAGTATTTTCAGATAGTGTACTGTGTCCTTTGCACAGTGTGCACCTAAAGCTACCTGAAGTCAACTGCTGGTGTTCTCATACTAATAATACCACAGGCAGGGAGCTGCAGTATTTTCAGTTAGTGTACTGTGTCCTTTCCACAGTGTGCACCTAAAGCTACATGAAGAAAGTTGCTGGTGTTCTCATACTAATAATACCACAGGAAGGGAGCTGCAGTATTTTCAGTTAATGTACTGTGTCCTTTGCACAGTGTGCACCTAAATCTGCCAGAAGACAATTGCTGGTGTTCTCATACTAATAATACCACAGGCAAGGAGCTGCACTATTTTTCAGTTAGTGTACTGCGTCCTTTGCACAATGTGCACCTAAATCTTCCTGAAGTCAACTGCTGGTGTTCTCATACTAATAATACCACAGGCAGGGAGCTGCAGTATTTTAAGTTAGTGTACTGTGTTTTTTGCACAGTGTGCACCTAAAGCTACCTGAAGTCAACTGCTGGTGTTCTCATACTAATAATACCACAGGCATGGAGCTGCAGTATTTTCAATTAGTGTACTGTGTCCTTTGCACAGTGTGCACCTAAAGCTACCTGAAGACAGTTGCTGGTGTTCTCATACTAATAATACCACAGGCAGGGAGCTGCAGTATTTTCAGGTAATGTACTGTGTCCTTTGCACAGTGTGCACCTAAAGCTACCTGAAGACAATTGCTGGTGTTCTCATACTAATAATACCACAGGCAAGGAGCTGCACTATTTTCAGTTAGTGTACTGTGTCCTTTGCACAATGTGCACCTAAATCTTCCTGAAGTCAACCGCTGGTGTTCTCATACTAATAATACCACAGGCAGGGAGCTGCAGTATTTTCAGTTAGTGTACTGTGTCCTTTGCACAGTGTGCACCTAAAGCTACCTGAAGTCAACTGCTGGTGTTCTCACACTAATAATACCACAGGCAGGGAGCTGCAGTATTTTCAGTTAGTGTACTGTGTCCTTTGCACCTAAAGCTACCTGAAGTCAACTGCTGGTGTTCTCATACTAATAATACCACAGGCAGGGAGCTGCAGTATTTTCAGGTAGTGTACTGTGTCCTTTGCACAGTGTGCACCCAAAGCTACCTGAAGACATTTACTGGTGTTCTCATACTAATAATACCACAGGCAGGGAGCTGCAGTATTTTCTGTTAGTGTACTGTGTCCTTTGCACAGTGTGCACCTAAAGCTACCTGAAGACAATTGCTGGTGTTCTCATACTAATAATACCACAGGCAAGGAGCTGCAGTATTTTCAGTTAGTGTACTGTGTCCTTTGCACAATGTGCACCTAAATCTTCCTGAAGTCAACTGCTGGTGTTCTCATACTAATAATACCACAGGCAGGGAGCTGCAGTATTTTCAGGTAGTGTACTGTGTCCTTTGCACAGTGTGCACCCAAAGCTACCTGAAGACATTTACTGGTGTTCTCATACTAATAATACCACAGGCAGGGAGCTGCAGTATTTTCTGTTAGTGTACTGTGTCCTCTGCACAGTGTGCACCTAAAGCTACCTGAAGACAATTACTGGTGTTCTCATACCAATAATACCACAGGCAGAGAGCTGCAGTATTTTCAGTTAGTGTACTGTGTCCTTTGCACAGTGTGCCCCTTAAGCTACCTGAAGTCAACTGCTGGTGTTCTCACACTAATAATACCACAGGCAGGGAGCTGCAGTATTTTCAGTTAGTGTACTGTGTCCTTTGCACCTAAAGCTACCTGAAGACAATTGATGGTGTTCTGATACTAATAATACCACAGGCATGGAGCTGCAGTATTTCCAGTTAGTGTACTGTGTCCTTTGCAAAGTGTGCACCTAAAGCTACCCCGAAGTCAACTGCTGGTGTTCTCATACTAATAATACCACAGGCAGGGAGCTGCAGTATTTTCAGGTAGTGTACTGTGTCCTTTGCACAGTGTGCACCCAAAGCTACCTGAAGACAGTTGCTGGTGTTCTCATACTAATAATACCACAGGCAGGGAGCTGCAGTATTTTCTGTTAGTGTACTGTGTCCTTTGCACAGTGTGCACCTAAAGCTACCTGAAGACAATTGCTGGTGTTCTCATACTAATAATACCACAGGCAAGGAGCTGCAGTATTTTCAGTTAGTGTACTGTGTCCTTTGCACAATGTGCACCTAAATCTTCCTGAATTCAACTGCTGGTGTTCTCATACTAATAATACCACGGGCAGGGAGCTGCAGTATTTTAAGTTAGTGCACTGTGTCCTCTGCACAGTGTGCACCCAAAGCTACCTGAAGACAATTACTGGTGTTCTCATACCAATAATACCACAGGCAGAGAGCTGCAGTATTTTCAGTTAGCTTACTGTGTCATTTGCACAGAGTGCACCTAAAGCTATCTGAAGACAATTGCTAGTGTTCTCATACTAATAATACCACAGGCAGGGAGCTGCAGTATTTTCAATTAGTGTACTGTGTCCTTTGCACAGTGTGCACCTAAAGCTACCTGAAGACAATTTCTGGTGTTCTCATACTAATAATACCACGGGCAGGGAACTGCAGTATTTTCAGTTAGTGTACTGTGTCCTTTGCACAGTGTGCACCTAGAGCAACCTGAAGACAATTGCTGGTGTTCTCATACTAATAATACCACAGGCAGTGAGATGCAGTATTTTCAGTTAGTGTACTGTGTCCTTTGCACAGTGTGCACATAAAGCTACCTGAAGACAATTGCTGGTGTTCTCATACTAATAATACTACAGGCATGGAGCTGCAGTATTTTCAGTTAGCTTACTGTGTCCTTTGCACAGTGTGCACCTAAAGCTATCTGAAGTCAACTGTTGGTGTTCTCATACTAATAATACCACAGGCATGGAGCTGCAGTATTTTCAGTTAGTGTACTGTGTCCTTTGCACAGTGTGCACCTAAAGCTACCTGAAGACAATTGCTGTTGTTCTCATACTAATAATACCACAGGCAGGGAGATGCAGTATTTTCAGTTTGTGTACTGTGTCCTTTGCACAGTGTGCACCTAGAGCAACCTGAAGACAATTGCTGGTGTTCTCATACTAATAATACCACAGGCAGTGAGATGCAGTATTTTCATTTAGTGTACTGTGTCCTTTGCACAGTGTGCACATAAAGCTACCTGAAGACAATTGCTGGTGTTCTCATACTAATAATACCACAGGCATGGAGCTGCAGTATTTTCAGTTAGCTTACTGTGTCCTTTGCACAGTGTGCACCTAAAGCTACCTGAAGTCAACTGTTGGTGTTCTCATACTAATAATACCACATGCATGGAGCTGCAGTATTTTCAGTTAGTGTACTGTGTCCTTTGCACAGTGTGCACCTAAAGCTACCTGAAGACAATTGCTGTTGTTCTCATACTAATAATACCACAGGCAGGGAGATGCAGTATTTTCAGTTTGTGTACTGTGTCCTTTGCACAGTGTGCACATAAAGCTACCTGAAGACAATTGCTGGTGTTCTCATACTAATAATACCACAGGCATGGAGCTGCAGTATTTTCAGATAGTGTACTGTGTCCTTTGCACAGTGTGCACCTAAAGCTACCTGAAGTCAACTGCTGGTGTTCTCATACTAATAATACCACAGGCAGGGAGCTGCAGTATTTTCAGTTAGTGTACTGTGTCCTTTGCACAGTGTGCACCTAAAGCTACCTGAAGACAGTTGCTGTTGTTCTCATACTAATAATACCACAGGCAGGGAGCTGCAGTATTTTCAGTTAATGTACTGTGTCCTTTACACAGTGTGCACCTAAAGCTACCTGAAGACAATTGCCGGTGTTCTCATACTAATAATACCACAGGCAAGGAGCTGCACTATTTTCAGTTAGTGTACTGCGTCATTTGCACAATGTGCACCTAAATCTTCCTGAAGTCAACTGCTGGTGTTCTCATACTAATAATACCACAGGCAGGGAGCTGCAGTATTTTCAGTTAGTGTACTGTGTCCTTTGTACAGTGTGCACCTAAAGCTACCTAAAGACAATTGCTGGTGTTCTCATACTAATAATACCACAGGCATGGAGCTGCAGTATTTCCAGTTAGTGTACTGTGTCCTTTGCACAGTGTGCACCTAAAGCTACCCCAAAGTCAACTGCTGGTGTTCTCATACTAATAATACCACAGGCAGGGAGCTGCAGTATTTTCAGGTAGTGTACTGTGTCCTTTACACAGTGTGCACCTAAAGCTACCTGAAGACAGTTGCTGGTGTTCTCATACCAATAATACCACAGTCAAGGAGCTGCAGTATTTTCAGTTAGTGTACTGTGTCCTTTGCACAGTGTGCACCTAAAGCTACCTGAAGACAGTTGCTGGTGTTCTCATACTAATAATACCACAGGCAGGGAGCTGCAGTATTTTCAGTTTGTGTACTGTGTCATTTGCACAGTGTGCACCTAAAGCTACCTGAAGACAATTGCTGGTGTTCTCATACTAATAATACCACAGGCAGGGAGCTGCAGTGTTTTAAGTTAGTGTACTGTGTCCTCTGCACAGTGTGCACCTAAAGCTACCTGAAGACAATTGCTAGTGTTCTCATACTAATATTACCACAGGCAGGGAGCTGCAGTATTTTCAATTGGTGTACTGTGTCCTTTGCACAGTGTGCACCTAATGCTACCTGAAGGCAATTGCTGGTGTTCCCATACTAATAATACCACAGGCAGGGAGCTGCAGTAATTACAGTAAGTGTACTGTGTCATTTGCACAGTGTGCACCTAATGCTACCTGAAGACAATTGCTGGTGTTCCCATACTAATAATACCACAGGCAGGGAGCTGCAGTATTTACAGTTAGTGTACTGTGTCATTTGCACAGTGTACACCTAAATCTACCTGAAGACAATTGCTGGTGTTCTCATACTAATAATACCACAGGCATTGAGCTGCAGTATTTTCAGTTAGTGTACTGTGTCCTTTGCACAGTGTACACCTAAAGCTACCTGAAGTCAACTGCTTTTGTTCTCATACTAATAATACCACAGGCAGGGAGCTGCAGTATTTTCAGTTAGTGTACTGTGTCCTTTGCACAGTGTGCACCTAAAGCTACCTAAAGACAGTTGCTGGTGTTCTCATACTAATAATACCACAGGCAGGGAGCTGCAGTATTTTCTGTTAGTGTACTGTGTCCTTTGCACAATGTGCACCTAAAGCTACCTGTAGACAACTGCTGGCGTTCTCATACTAATTATACCACAGGCAGGGAGCTGCAGTATTTTCAGGTAGTGTACTGTGTCCTTTGCACAGTGTGCACCTAAAGCTACCTGAAGACAGTTGCTGGTGTTCTCATACTAATAATACCACAGGCAGGGAGCTGCAGTATTTTCAGTTTGTGTACTGTGTCATTTGCACAGTGTGCACCTAAAGCTACCTGAAGACAATTGCTGGTGTTCTCATACTAATAATACCACAGGCAAGGAGCTGCAGTATTTTCAGTTAGTGCACTGTGTCCTTTGCACAATGTGCACCTAAATCTTCCTGAAGTCAACTGCTGGTGTTCTCATACTAATAATACCACAGGCAGGGAGCTGCAGTATTTTCAGTTAGTGTACTGTGTCCTTTGCATAGTGTGCACCTAAAGCTACCTGAAGACAATTGCTGGTGTTCTCATACTAATAATACCACAGGCAGGGAGCTGCAGTATTTTCAGTTAGTGTACTGTGTCCTTTGCACAGTGTGCACCTAAAGCTACCTGAAGACAATTGCTGGTGTTCTCATACTAATTATACCACAGGCAGGGAGCTGCAGTATTTTAAGTTAGTGTACTGTGTCCTTTGCACAATGTGCACCTAAAGCTTCCTGAAGTCAACTGCTGGTGTTCTCATACTAATAATACCACAGGCAGGGAGCTGCAGTATTTTAAGTTAGTGTACTGTGTCCCCTGCACAGTGTGCACCTAAAGCTACCTGAAGAAAATTGCTGGTGTTCTCATACCTATGATACCACAGGCAGGGAGCTGCAGTATTTTCAGTTAGCTTACTGTGTCCATTGCACAGTGTGCACCTAAAGCTACCTGAAGTCAACTGCTGGTGTTCTCATACTAATAATACCACAGGCAGGGAGCTGAAGTATTTTCAGTTAGTGTACTGTGTCATTTGCACAGTGCACACCTAAATCTACCTGAAGACAGTTGCTGGTGTTCTCATACTAATAATACCACAGGCATGGAGCTGCAGTATTTTCAGTTAGTGTACTGTGTCCTTTGCACAGTGTGCACCTAAAGCTACCTAAAGACAGTTGCTGGTGTTCTCATGCTTATAATACCACAGGCAGGGAGCTGCAGTATTTTCAGTTAGTGTACTGTGTCCTTTGCACAGTGTGCACCTAAAGCTACCTGAAGACAATTGCTGGTGTTCTCATACTAATTATACCACAGGCAGGGAGCTGCAGTATTTTAAGTTAGTGTACTGTGTCCTTTGCACAATGTGCACCTAAAGCTTCCTGAAGTCAACTGCTGGTGTTCTCATACTAATAATACCACAGGCAGGGAGCTGCAGTATTTTAAGTTAGTGTACTGTGTCCCCTGCACAGTGTGCACCTAAAGCTACCTGAAGAAAATTGCTGGTGTTCTCATACCTATGATACCACAGGCAGGGAGCTGCAGTATTTTCAGTTAGCTTACTGTGTCCATTGCACAGTGTGCACCTAAAGCTACCTGAAGTCAACTGCTGGTGTTCTCATACTAATAATACCACAGGCAGGGAGCTGAAGTATTTTCAGTTAGTGTACTGTGTCATTTGCACAGTGCACACCTAAATCTACCTGAAGACAGTTGCTGGTGTTCTCATACTAATAATACCACAGGCATGGAGCTGCAGTATTTTCAGTTAGTGTACTGTGTCCTTTGCACAGTGTGCACCTAAAGCTACCTAAAGACAGTTGCTGGTGTTCTCATACTAATAATACCACAGGCAGGGAGCTGCAATATTTTCAGTTAGTGTACTGTGTCCTTTGCACAGTGTGCACCTAAAGCTACCTGAAGACAATTGCTGGTGTTCTCATACTAATAATACCACAGGCAGGGAGCTGCAGTATTTTCAGTTAGTGTACTGTGTCCTTTGCACGCCGTGCACCTAAAGCTACCTGAAGTCAACTGCTGGTGTTCTCATACTAATAATACCACAGGCAGGGAGCTGCAGTATTTTCAGTTAGTGTACTGTGTCCTTTGCACAGTGTGCACCTAAAGCTACCTGAAGACAGTTGCTGGTGTTCTCATACTAATAATACCACAGGCAGGGAGCTGCAGTATTTTCAGTTAGTGTACTGTGTCCTTTGCACAGTGTGCACCTAAAGCTACCTGAAGACAATTGCTGGCGTTCTCATACTAATAATACCACAGGCAAGGAGCTGCAGTATTTTCAGTTAGTGTACTGTGTCCATTGCACAATGTGCACCTAAAGCTACCTGAAGACAATTGCTGGTGTTCTCATACTAATTATACCACAGGCAGGGAGCTGCAGTATTTTCAGTTAGTGTACTGTGTCCTTTGCATAGTGTGCACCTAAAGCTACCTGAAGACAATTGCTGGTGTTCTCATACTAATAATACCACAGGCAGGGAGCTGCAGTATTTTCAGTTAGTGTACTGTGTCCTTTGCACAGTGTGCACCTAAAGCTACCTATGCCGTGTGACACCTGATCAGCTGCATAATGGATCTTAGCTGTTTTTAGGCACTGGCAGGATAGGCCGGTGACGCCGAGTGATGCCCGATCAGCTCCATAATGGATATCAGCTGTTTTTAGGCACTGGTAGGTATAAATAGTTCCTCTGATCATATCCACAATGTAGTTGATTCCTTCCTGGGGGGTACACTGAACCTTATACTATCCATGGTGAGTTGTCAGACAACCTGTCATTGTGTGCATGTTACTGCAGCTTTTTGATCTAAACAGCAATTGTAGCAATATGCTTATGTTTGTTTGTTTTTCTTTTACTTTCACTGGTCTGCCTTAATAGATTTATGGACCTTATGCAGCCATATACCTTTGATAGCTGTAGGATAGGCTGTTACCCATGTTAAAAAAGACTTATATTTGTCTATGTGGGTGAAAATTTAAGTCTCTGATATTACAGCCCAAACACAGTTTGAAAGGCTCTGGATATACCACCCCCCCTCTCTCTCCCCCCTCCTTTCCCAATTATCCCAGTTTTCACCGTTTATCTCCGGTAAATGACACTTTGCAATAAATTCTGCATGAAGAGACATTTATACTCCTATGCTAGTAAATATATTTTTATATACGTCTTTTATCAATTCTAATATTGAACATTGCTTGACTTTGATGATAATTTTGATTATTATGTTGATTATTTCAGCATAATATATGGTTGCTAGTATTGGCAGATTATGACTCCCTTTCCACACGGTGATTCTTGAAGTTCATCTGGGAGATTTCCACGTGGGGATATTCTTGTGCTGACAAGGTAGTTGTGTGTGTGTATTGTATGTGTGCCCTCCGGATATGGCAGCGGCTAATGTTTTTATCATATGTGATTGTTATACAATATCTGATTGATGTGTTTTATCATAGATATTGAGACTTGTTCCTTCCGACAACCCCCGAGTGTGATGAAGCAAAAGGGGCTCACTGCTGTCTATTTGGTGTCAACCTTTTGTTCATGCCATACATCTATGTATATCGTGTGTTAATTGTATGTTTTTTTTAATTCTTTCTATATTTGATTTGTTTATAATGACTCGTTGTTAATAAATACAATTTTACTATACTCTCGTCCATCTTGCCTACAAAGTCCGATTTAGAGTTGGGCTCTCCACTTTTTCTTTAAACTTAACCCCATACGAATGTGGCTTTAGGAGTGTTGTTCCAATTTTTGCAGGTCAAATAAAGCAATCAAACACTTTTTCAGCATCTAAGTTAAGAACAATTCCTTCTTCACCTTGTCATTGTAAAACATCAATTAGATCTATGGTTATGCGTATGTTGTCTCCTGCATGGTGGAAGGGAAGGAAATCCACTTGATCCTTTTGTATGAGAGCTGGGGGAAACTCATAGCCTGTTTGCTAAAATTGTACTAAAAATCTACAAGTTGGAAGTTCCCTTTGTTGGAAATTATTATAATATTTCAATGCATTGTGGATGCAGTAGGTTATACCTGCAGAAAATCATTGTAGAGCTTACACAAATGTTGCCCAAGTATAGATTGGAAAGTCTTTTAGTACAGCTAAGTAAGGCCATCTGGGCCCAGGGATTTTCTGTCTGGTAGGGCTTTAATTATTTCCTGAATTTAAAGGTTGGTATATTAGTCTCCAAATATTTTAGCAATTCAGGCCAAAGTGGAGATCATCTGTTAAGTCTCTAATAGTTCATAACGTTTTGGGAGCTGTATCTTCTTTTAGTTTATGAGCTAAGAGTGTATGGACCTTGTTTCCCCATTTGTAATGTTATTGTTTCAGTGATGCAAGCAGTTTCTCTACTCTATTTAAGGTCAATTCTTTCAGATTAGTTCTTAGTGCCTTGATTTGTGTAAGATGACAGTGGTTGGTGTTTGAGACATGTGATTTCACAGATTATGGAATGCTTACTCAAGCTGAACCTTTTGAAGTAGCGAGACTTGTTTCAATTGTGTGGCTATGGCAATGCATTTTCCTAAAAAAACTGCTTTATGTGGTTTCCAAAAAGTGGAGAACATGTTAGTGGCACCCAGATTTTGGAAAATAGTAGTAGGAAATAGTGTCTAGTATTTGTATTTTAGAATGCTCATATTTATGTAAGTTGCTTAAATGGCATTGTTTTGAGGTTTGGGGTTAAAGAGAGAAGGTCATATCAATCAACACATGGCCAGACCATGTATCTAGGTTTGTGTTGTAGTTTCAAAGGGCCGAAGTAGCAGAGGGTCACTAGAAAATAATCTATTCTAGTATGTGTTTCCGGTGGCATAGAATAGAAAGAGTATCACTTGACTACAGGATGATGCACTGTCTACACATCATAGAGTGAAAAGTGTCTAATGAGTTAGCAAAATCATTTAGATGACGTTCGCAAAGCCTTGGCAGTGAAGGGATTTTAAGGCCTAATCGGTCTTGATCAGCTGATAAAAGCATGTTTAGGTCTCTGCTTATAAACAAGTACATTGTAGGGCATGTAGAAAATTTTAGTAGGAGATTATGAAGGGTTGCATTAGGGGTGTAGACGTTACAGCATAACAAAGTAAGTACCCCATGTGCCATGTACAATTAAATATTGACCATTTTTTGTCTGCTATAGTTGAAGTGTGTTTTAAAGGCTAATGCTGCGTACACATGCTCAGAATTTCCGATGAAAAAAGTCAGACGGAATTTTTTCATCGTATATTCCGACCGTGTGTATGCCCCATCTGACTTTTTCCGTCAGAAATTCAGATGGAATTAGATAGAGAACATGTTGTCTTTTTTTCCGATGGAATTTCCATTCATCTGGATGCAATTCCGATGGACTAAAAACCATGCATGCTCTGAAACAATTTGACGCATACTCGGAAGCATAGACCTTAATTTTCTCGGCTCGTTGTAGTGTTTTACGTCACCGCGTTCTTGACGGTTGGATTTTAGTGTGACCGTGTGTATGCAAGACAGCTTGAGCGGAATTCCGTAGGAAAAACACGTTGGAGTTTATCCCGACGCAAGAAATGGTCATGTGTACGAGCATAAGAATGATTTAAAGCAGAGTTCCACCCTAAAAATTAACAGCTTTTAAAAAAAATAATAATAATAAAAAAAAAAATTGACTCACTTCTATCTGGCTGTTACTAGGCAGATTTCGTAATCTGCCTAGTTCCTAGTCCTAGGTGGTTCAACTTCCTGTCCTAAGACCACATTTCCTCCTTGGAAATGATAACACTCATTTCCCAGAAGTCTCTGGGCATTACTGTGCCTAAAAATCGCCCAGCATGCACCTCTCCCTGAAAACCAGGAAGACAAAGGAATTGGGGTTCACATGCCCACACACATGATGGATACGGCCACAACATGAGCTGGAGAATATAAGGCAAGTGTTTGCAATGATTTCTGGAATGATTGGGGAGCTATTAATATGTTTTAGGGACTATTTATTGTGATTAATTTTACCTTGCAAAAAAAGAAAAAAAAATTATGCCAGGAACCCCGCTTTAATAGTATAACGACCCTTACATTTTCTATTGAAGTTAATTTATATTTTCCAAACCCTTCTCATAGCAATCAATAAATAGGAAATAGATCTGTTTCACGATTAATTTGTTCACTTTGTTGGGAACAGAACAAGTATAGAACTAATAGAAGAATGTTATACAGTATACACCCAGAACTCTCTGAGGACTGGTACAGTCCTATTTAATTGAATATATTTATGCTGCTCAATTAGTACAGTTTATGCTTGGATTGAGTAAAAAGAATGTTCTTTAATAGGCCAATATGGAATTATGCTCTATTCAATCAGATAATTTTAATTGCTTATTTGGTATTGATCCAAATGTAGACCTCTAGCTCTATGTCATTCTCGATCAAATTATTTGGCCTTGTGGGATATTTTGAATATGAAACTTGAGGTCACTGTATTCATTATGCATATCTGATGGTCATGTCCGAAAATACAAAGATTTTGTATCAGGATTTTTTCTCAGATTAATACCACTTAAGCCCCGGACCAATACGGACCATAATGACCAGAGGTGATTTCACAATTTGGCACTGCGCTGCTCTAACTGGAAATTGTGCGGACATGCAATGTTGTACCCAAACTAAATTTGCGTCCTTTTCTTCCCACAAATAGAGCTTTCTTTTAATGGTATTTGATTGCCTCTGCGGTTTTTATTTTTTGCGATATAAACGGAAAAAGACTGAAATTTTTTTAAATAAATGATATTTTGTACTTTTTGTTATAAGAAAAATCAAATAAACTCAATTTTAGTCATACATTTAGGCCAAAATGTATTCAGCCACATGTCTTTAGTAAAAAAATGTCAATAAGCGTATATTTATTGGTTTGCGCAAAGGTTATAGCGTCTACAAACTAGGGTACATTTTCTGGAATTTACACAGCTTTTAATTTATGACTGCCTATCTTATTTCTTGAGGTGCTAAAATGGCAGGGCAGTACAAAACCCCCCCAAATGACCCCATTTTGGAAAGTAGACACCCCAAGGAAATTGCTGAGAGGCATGTTGAGTCCATTTTTTTTTTTTTTGTCCCAAGTGATTGAATAATGACAAAAAAAAATTACAAAAAGTTGTCACTAAATGATATATTGCTCACACATGCCATGGTTATATGTGGAATTGCACCCCAAAATACATTTTGCTGCTTCTCCTGAGTATGGGGATACCACATATGTGGGACTTTTTAGGAGCCTAGCCTCGTACGTGACCCCGAAAACCAAGCACCGCCTTAAGGATTTCTAAGGGCACAAATTTTTGATTTCACTCCTCACTACCTATCACAGTTTCGAAGGCCATAAAATGCCAAAATAGCACAAACCCCCCCAAATTACCCAATTTTGGAAAGTAGACACCCCAAGCTATTTGCTGAGAGGCACGGTGAGTATTTTACAGCTCTCATTTGTTTTTGAAAATGAAGAAATAAAATATATATATATATATTTTTTTAAATTTTCAAAACTTTGTGACAAAAAGCGAGATCTGCAAAATACTCACCATACCTCTCAGCAAATAGCTTGGGTGTCTACTTTCCAAAATGGGGTCATTTGGGGGGGGGGGGGTTTGTGCCATCTGGGCATTCCATGGCCTCCGAAACTGTGATAGGCAGTGAGGAGTGAAATCAAAAATGTATACCCTTAGAATGCCTGAAGGCGGTGCTTGGTTTTTGGGGTCCCGTACGCGGCTAAGCTCCCAAAAAGTCTCACACATGTGGTATCCCCGTACTCAGGAGAAGCAACAGAATGTATTTTGGGGTGTAATTCTACATATGCCCATGGCATGTTTGAGCAATATATCATTTAGTGACAACTTTGTGCAAAGAAAAAAAAAAAATTGTCTTTTTTCCGCAACTTGTGTCAACATATAAAATATTCCATGGACTCAACATGCCTCTCAGTATATAGCTTGGGGTGTCTGCTTTCCAAAATGGGGTCATTTGGGGGGGGTTTGAACTGTCCTGGCATTTTATACACAACATTAGGAAGCTTACATCCACTCTTCTAACCACTTGAAGACAAAGCCCTTTCTGACACTTTTTGTTTACATGAAAACATATTTTTTTTGCAAGAAAATTATGTTGAACCCCCAAACATTATATATTTTTTAAAAGCAAAGGCCCTACAGATTAAAATGGTGGGTGTTGCATTTTTTTCCACACAGTATTTGCGCAGCGATTTTTCAAACGCATTTTTTGGGGAAAAAATACACGTTTTTAAATTTTAATGCACTAAAACACACTATATTTCCCAAATGTTTGATGAAATAAAAAAGATGATCTTAGGCTGAGTACATAGATACCAAACACGACATGCTTTAAAATTTCGCACAAACGCGCAGTGGCGACAAACTACATACATTTTTAAAAGCCTTTAAAAGCCTTTACAGGGTACCACGTTAGATTTACATTGGAGTTCTACTGCTAAAATGACTTACCTCGATCTGACCTTCGCGGTGATACCTCACATGCATGATGCAATTGCTGTTTACATATGACGCCAGACCGACGCTTACGTTCGCCATTGCGCAAGAGCAGGGCGGGACAGGGGTGCTTTTTTTTTTTTATTATTCATTTTGCTTTTTTATTTTATTTTTAAACTGTTCTTTCCATATTTTTTTTAATCATTTTTATTGTTATCTCAGGGAATGTAAATATCCCCTATGATAGCAATAGGTAGTGACAGGTACTCTTTTTTTGAAAAAACTGGGGTCTATTGGACCCTAGATCTTTCCTCTTCCCTCAAAGCATCTGACCACACCAAGATCGGTGTGATAAAATGCTTTCCCAATTTCCCAATGGCGCTTTTTATATCCGGGGGAGGGACATTCCCTCCCACTGCTTGTAAAAGCAGTCCAGAGGCTAATTAGCCGCTAGGATTGCTTTTACATGAAAGTCGGCCGCTGGCTGAAAAGAATGATACCAAGATGATACCTAAACCCACAGGCATCAATTTGGTATAACCAAAGTCCAGCAACATACCAGTACGTTGCTGGTCCTTGTTGGACATGTATGTAATCTTTTTTTTCATGCGGCCTGTTGGCTGAACGAAAAAAAGAGATTGATCAGTGGGTATGCCCACAATTAGAATACCTTCCCTTATTCACCCACTTCTAATGATGGGCATACATGCACCATTTATATATGCCGAAGCATGGGGGCATCCTCCCGCAAAAGTTATGCCGCACACACATGGTCGGACTTTTCCACGGCAAGCCTCCGTCGGAATTTTGACCGTATGTACGCGGCATTAGGAGCAAAATCGCTCTTCCGCCCCTGCTGCCCCCATGCTTCGGCATATATGCTCTTTTTTTTTAACTGTGGTGGCGAAATCACCTCCTACAGCACTGGAGTCGCAGGGATCAGGCCTGTCTCTGCGAACGCTGCAGTTATGTGTGTTGTGTTTTGTAAGTGACAGTGATCGATCGATACTGCACTTGGGTGGCCTGGGCTGGACGGAGGGGCAAAACGCAGTTGCTAGCAGGTATCTGGGCTGATCCCGCTAACACTGCATTTTTGGGAACCTTAAACTGCTGGGGACGCTAGTATAGATCTGATCAGATCAGATATTGATCTGTTCAGATACTATACCACTAAGGGAGGTGTATGCTTCACGCGTGGGTGTTAGCGTTACTGGCACTAACCTGATGCTGCCTGGGGCGACGCAGACCCTCTCTGACACTAAAACCTAATTGATATCACCCACCGGGCGATCAGGGGGTTAAACCTTTATTGGGTTATATACGGCGGGTGCCCTGACACTATAAAAAGCAAACTAACTAACCAGCGTCACCCGTAACACTTATATGGTGATCACTGGTGAAAGGGTTAACTAGGGGCAATCAGGGGATTAAACCTTTATTAGGTAATATATGGGGGTACCTGATGCTATATAAAAACCTAACGGGGAACCTAAATAACAAAATAACTAACTGGCTAACCAGTGTCACCAGTAACACTTATACAGTGATCACTGGTGAAAGGGTTAACTAGGGGCAATTAGGGGGTTAAAACCTTTATTAGATAATATATGGGGGTACCTGATGCTATAAAAACCTGTGGTGAACCTAAAAAAAATAACTGGCTACCTATCGGCACCAGCATAACTAATACAGCGATCAGAAAAACGATTGCTTAGTGACACTGGCAAAAGGGGGTGAAAGGGTTACCTGGGGGGCGATCAAGGGGTTAAACCTTTATTAGGTAATATATGGGGGTACCTGACGCTATAAAAATCTGCGGCGAACCTAAAAAAAATAACTGGCTACCTATCGGCATCACCGACACTAAGACAGCGATCAGAAAAACGATCGCTTAGTGACACTGGCAAAAGGGGGTGAAAGGTTAGCTGTTGGGGGGGGGCGATTAAGGGGTTAAACCTTTATTAGGTAATATATGGGGGTACCTGACGCTATAAAAACCTGCGGCGAACCTTAAAAAAATAACTGGCTACCTATCGGCATCACCGACACTAAGACAGCGATCAGAAAAACGATCGCTTAGTGACACTGGCAAAAGGGGGTGAAAGGGTTACCTGGGGGGGTTATCAAGGGTTTAAACCTTTATTAGGTAATATATGGGGGTACCCGACGCTATAAAAACCTGCGGCGAACCTAAAAAAAATAACTGGCTACCTATCTGCATCACCGACACTAAGACAGCGATCAGAAAAACGATTGCTTAGTGACAGCGGTGCTAGGGGGTGAAAGGGTTACCTGGGGGGCAATCAAGGGGTTAAACCTTTATTAGGGGGGGTTAGGGGGCTACACTGGACCTAAAACACTCTGCCCTGACACTTTTACAGTCACAAATGTCACTGATTGCAGTGATCAGTAAATAAATGGTCACTGCAATCAGTGACACTGTGACTGGGGGCTGGGGGTGCTCTGGGGTTGTCTGGGGGGCCTGGGGGCGATCATGTGCCTATGTGTGTGGTGTCAGTGTGCTGTTATGTGCATTAACCTCTGTGTCTTCTCTCATGCGGCACTCGGTAAACACTACACAGGCAGAGGAAGCTTTTCATTCGCCGGGAGCGATCGCGAGGGGGTGACAAGAATCAAATGGCGGCCCCCTCATCACGGATCGCTCCCGAAGCGATCCCGGCCGCTCACTGTACCGGAGGGGGGTCCGATCTGGCCCCCCACCTATACGAAGGCAGGCACGTACAGGTACGTGATTGTGCCTGTCCGTGCCATTCTGCCAACGTATATATACAGTGAGCGATCGTTAAGTGGTTAATATTTTAATAAAAACACCCAAAAATGTATTTCATTCAAATTTTTCTGACAGGATTATTGAATTCTAATTTTACATCATGTATTGGCAGATGTATGTTTTCTTAGCAGCTTGGATTGTAATTGCATTAAGTTACGGTTCCCATTGCTCTTTTAAAAGAGAAGTATGGGTTTCCTTTTCTTTGCTTACATCTATTCTATGTGAGCGGCTGATATCTATAAACCCTTCCAGCCCTCTCAGAAGTGACCACATTCTGTTAAAATGAAGATAAATACCTGTGGGAGGTTCTACAGTTTTTCATAGAGCATCATCCTGACAATGGTCTGGACATGAAGTCTGGATCCACCCCCTTCCCTGTCATTTTGCTTGATTGATGTCGGCTCTCCTCCCTCTTCTAGTTCCTGAGTATGGATGAGCTTCGTGTTCGAGTCGAACATACGTTCGACTCGAACATCGGCTGTTCGATCGTTCGACGAAGATCGAACGATTTGGGCCGTTCGCGCCAAATTCGAGTGACGCGAACGGCCCACAATGCACTACGCCATCGCAGTGTCATCCAGGCGCTGTGATTGGCCAAGCATGCACTGTGACCCCGCATGCTTGGCCAATTACAGCGCCGGCAGCGAGGAGAGCAATGATTGGCCACAGGCAGGATGCCTGTGGCCAATTATTGCTGAGGGTGTTTAGTACACGCCCCACACTATAAAAGGCCGCCAGCACGGCGGCCTAGTGTAGTGTGTTCCGGAGCAGGGATAGAGCAGCATAGGCAGGGACAGTGACTTTTATTTCTTTCTTGCTTAACCTGGATTCCTTTAGTTTAGGGAAAGAGAAGGATAGGTAGGGAGAGTGTCAGTGTGTTTTGTGCTTGTGCTATATTGTGCTTAAAAAAAACATTTTTTCTAGGGACAGAAAACTGTAGGTAGGGAGAGTGTCAGTTTCTTTCACTGTGTAAGTCCTTGTTTCTAGGGACCTGGAAGGACAGTGAGTGAATTCTCCTTGTGCTTTATTGTGCTTAAAAAAAACATTTTTTCTAGGGACAGAAAACTGTAGGTAGGGAGAGTGTCAGTTTCTTTCACTGTGTAAGTCCTTGTTTCTAGGGACCTGGAAGGACAGTGAGTGAATTCTCCTTGTGCTATATTGTGCTTAAAAAAAACATTTTTTCTAGGGACAGAAAACTGTAGGTAGGGAGAGTGTCAGTTTCTTTCACTGTGCAAGTCCTTGTTTCCAGGGACCTGGAAGGACAGTGAGTGAATTCTCCTTGTGCTATATTGTGCTTAAAAAAAACATTTTTTCTAGGGACAGAAAACTGTAGGTAGGGAGAGTGTCAGTTTCTTTCACTGTGCAAGTCCTTGTTTCTAGGGACTGGGAAGGACAGTGAGTGAATTCTCCTTGTGCTATAGTGTGCTTAAAAAAAACATTTTTTCTAGGGACAGAAAACTGTAGGTAGGGAGAGTGTCAGTTTCTTTCACTGTGCAAGTCCTTGTTTCTAGGGACTGGGAAGGACAGTGAGTGAATTCTCCTTGTGCTATAGTGTGCTTAAAAAAAACATTTTTTCTAGGGACAGAAAACTGTAGGTAGGGAGAGTGTCAGTTTCTTTCACTGTGCAAGTCCTTGTTTCTAGGGACTGGGAAGGACAGTGAGTGAATTCTCCTTGTGCTATAGTGTGCTTAAAAAAAAACATTTTTTCTAGGGACAGAAAACTGTAGGTAGGGAGAGTGTCAGTTTATTTCACTGTGCAAGTCCTTGTTTCTAGGGACCTGGAAGGACAGTGAGTGAATTCTCCTTGTGCTATATTGTGCTTAAAAAAAAACATTTTTTCTAGGGACCGAAAACTGTAGGTAGGGAGAGTGTCAGTTTCTTTCACTGTGCAAGTCCTTGTTTCTAGGGACCTGGAAGGACAGTGAGTGAATTCTCCTTGTGCTATATTGTGCTTAAAAAAAACATTTTTTCTAGGGACAGAAAACTGTAGGTAGGGAGAGTGTCAATTTCTTTCACTGTGCAAGTCCTTGTTTCTAGGGACCTGGAAGGACAGTGAGTGAATTCTCCTTGTGCTATATTGTGCTTAAAAAAAACATTTTTTCTAGGGACAGAAAACTGTAGGTAGGGAGAGTGTCAGTTTCTTTCACTGTGCAAGTCCTTGTTTCCAGGGACCTGGAAGGACAGTGAGTGAATTCTCCTTGTGCTATAGTGTGCTTAAAAAAAACATTTTTTCTAGGGACAGAAAACTGTAGGTAGGGAGAGTGTCAGTTTCTTTCACTGTGCAAGTCCTTGTTTCCAGGGACCTGGAAGGACAGTGAGTGAATTCTCCTTGTGCTATATTGTGCTTAAAAAAAACATTTTTTCTAGGGACAGAAAACTGTAGGTAGGGAGAGTGTCAGTTTCTTTCACTGTGCAAGTCCTTGTTTCTAGGGACTGGGAAGGACAGTGAGTGAATTCTCCTTGTGCTATAGTGTGCTTAAAAAAACATTTTTTCTAGGGACAGAAAACTGTAGGTAGGGAGAGTGTCAGTTTCTTTCACTGTGCAAGTCCTTGTTTCTAGGGACTGGGAAGGACAGTGAGTGAATTCTCCTTGTGCTATAGTGTGCTTAAAAAAAACATTTTTTCTAGGGACAGAAAACTGTAGGTAGGGAGAGTGTCAGTTTCTTTCACTGTGCAAGTCCTTGTTTCTAGGGACTGGGAAGGACAGTGAGTGAATTCTCCTTGTGCTATAGTGTGCTTAAAAAAAACATTTTTTCTAGGGACAGAAAACTGTAGGTAGGGAGAGTGTCAGTTTCTTTCACTGTGCAAGTCCTTGTTTCTAGGGACCTGGAAGGACAGTGAGTGAATTCTCCTTGTGCTATATTGTGCTTAAAAAAAACATTTTTTCTAGGGACAGAAAACTGTAGGTAGGGAGAGTGTCAGTTTCTTTCACTGTGCAAGTCCTTGTTTCTAGGGACCTGGAAGGACAGTGAGTGAATTCTCCTTGTGCTATATTGTGCTTAAAAAAAACTTTTTTTCTAGGGACAGAAAACTGTAGGTAGGGAGAGTGTCAGTTTCTTTCACTGTGCAAGTCCTTGTTTCTAGGGACCTGGAAGGACAGTGAGTGAATTCTCCTTGTGCTATATTGTGCTTAAAAAAAACATTTTTTCTAGGGACAGAAAACTGTAGGTAGGGAGAGTGTCAGTTTCTTTCACTGTGTAAGTCCTTGTTTCTAGGGACCTGGAAGGACAGTGAGTGAATTCTCCTTGTGCTATATTGTGCTTAAAAAAACATTTTTTCTAGGGACAGAAAACTGTAGGTAGGGAGAGTGTCAGTTTCTTTCACTGTGCAAGTCCTTGTTTCCAGGGACCTGGAAGGACAGTGAGTGAATTCTCCTTGTGCTATATTGTGCTTAAAAAAAACATTTTTTCTAGGGACAGAAAACTGTAGGTAGGGAGAGTGTCAGTTTCTTTCACTGTGCAAGTCCTTGTTTCTAGGGACCTGGAAGGACAGTGAGTGAATTCTCCTTGTGCTATATTGTGCTTAAAAAAAACATTTTTTCTAGGGACAGAAAACTGTAGGTAGGGAGAGTGTCAGTTTATTTCACTGTGCAAGTCCTTGTTTCAAGGGACAGAGAAGGACACCTGAAGGTAGCCCTTATTGCTTTTTTCCCATCTCCCTGCAGGCCATCTATTAGAATGTCTGGAAGGCAAACAAGGAGAGGCAGACAGTCAGGAGGCAATAAAAGAGGGCAAGCAGGCTCTGTGTCTGGGGGCAACAGTGCTGGTCTTGGACGCGGTGCATTGTCATCAGCACATGGCCATGGGACACGCTTGTCCTTCTTTTCCGCAGCTGGACATGTTGAGCCACATCATGCCGAAGACTTGGTAGAGTGGATGACCAAGCCCTCCTCCTCCTCCTCATCCTCTCTCACCCAGGCTCAGGGTACTGGCAAAGCAGCTGCCAAAGTGTCCTCTTCCCTGGTATCAATGTCAGACTCATCATCAGTCACTCCTTCCCTAGACCCACCATGTCCTCCTCCTGAGGAGTCCCCCGAACTGTTTGAGCACAGTGTTGGGTACATGCTCCAGGAGGATGCCCAGCGTTTCGAAGGGTCTGATGATGAAACCCAGCTACAGGAAGGCAGTAGGGTGAGAGCAGACAGAGGGGATGCTCAAGAAGGACACCAATCTGGCAGTCATGTTCCAGCAGCTGCAGCATACTGCCAGATTGGCTCCAGTGATGAGGAGGGAGGGGATGATGAGGTCACTGACTCCACGTGGGTGCCTAATAGGAGAGAGGAGGAGGAGGATGAGGAGGAGGCACATCTCCAACGAGACAGGATGCCCTTTGGTGGCCAGCGTAAGGGCAGTACACCGACGGAATCACACCGCAGAGCTCCGCCTGTGCAGGGCGCTGCCTCTGCCCGTCATTCAAAAAGTTCCTTGGTGTGGGCCTTTTTTGAGGCTAGTGCATCAGATCGCACAGCTGCTGTTTGCAACATATGTCTCAAGCGTATATCGCGTGGCCAAAACATCAGCCGCTTGGGTACCACATGCCTGACCAGACATATGTTGACCTGCCATGCAGCTCGTTGGCAAGCCTACCTCAAAGACCCACACCAAAGAACAAAGCGGACCTCTCCTTGCACCGCATCAGCTGGGATTTCCAACCCCACTATAACTTCAGTCCTCTCTGAAACATGCACTGAGAGGAATGAAGGTGTAGAATTAGGTGTGTCACAGCCAAGTACTTGCGGCCACTCTGCTAGCAGTACACCGACGTCCGATTCTAGCAGGCAAATTTCCCTGCCCCAGCTGCTGGACCGTCGAAAGAAGTTCACTCCCAGCCATCCACATGCCCAGCGGTTGAATGCTAGCTTGGCTAAATTGCTAGCGCTTCAACTGCTGCCTTTTCAGTTGGTAGACTCGGCCCCCTTCCGTGAGTTTGTGCAATGTGCGGTTCCTCAGTGGCAGGTTCCCAAACGCCACTTTTTCTCACGGAAGGCTATTCCGGCTCTCTACCGGCATGTGGAAGGCAATGTCTTGGCCTCGCTGGACAGGGCGGTCAGCGGTAAGGTGCATATTACTGCTGACTCATGGTCCAGCAGGCATGGACAGGGACGTTACCTTTCTTTCACGGCCCATTGGGTCACTCTTTTGGCAGCTGGGAAGGATGCAGGACAAGGTGCAGTAGTGTTGGAGGTTGTCCCACCGCCACGCCTCCAAAATGCTACTACTGGTTGTGACACACCTCTCTCCTCCACCCCCTCCTCTTCTTCTTCCTCCATGGCCTCTTCCTGTGGTTTGTCCTATGAACCAGCGGTGCTCCGTAGCCGTTCACGGGGCTACGCAAGTACGCAGGCAAAAAGATGCCATGCCGTGCTTGCGCTGGTGTGTTTGGGGGACAGAAGCCACACTGGGGCAGAGGTCCTGTCTGCTCTGCAGGGCCAGGCCGAGAGGTGGTTGACGCCACGCCAGCTTAAGCCAGGAATGGTGGTTTGCGACAATGGCACCAACCTCCTCTCCGCCCTCCGACAGGGACAACTGACCCATGTGCCCTGTGTGGCTCACGTCCTTAACCTGGTGGTGCAGCGGTTCTTGGGCAGGTACCCGGGCTTACAGGATGTCCTGAGGCAGGCCAGGAAAGTCTGTGTGCATTTCCGCAGATCTTATAATGCCAGTGCTCGCCTGGCTGAGCTGCAAAAGGAGTTGAACCTGCCCAAGAACCGCCTTATATGTGACATGCCCACCAGGTGGAACTCAACGTTGGCCATGCTTCAGCGGCTGCACACGCAGCAGAGGGCCATCAATGAGTACCTGTGCGACTACGGCACCAGGACAGGGTCAGGGGAGCTTGGTTTTTTTTCTCCACGCCAGTGGGGCATGATCAGGGATGCATGCACTGTCCTGGCACCATTTGAGGAGGCCACGAGGATGGTGAGCAGTGACAGTGCATGCATCAGTGACACTGTACCTCTTGTCCACCTGTTGGAGCACACGCTGCGTGGAATAATGGACAGGGCACTTGAGGCAGAACAGAGGCAGGAAGAGGAGGACTTCCTTGCCTCTCAAGGCCCCCTTTACCCAGACAGTGTTCCTTCTGTCCCACCCATCGCACAGGAAGAGGAAGAGGAGGAGGAGCAGGAGGAGGAGGAGGATTGTGTCAGCATGGAGGTGGAGGCTGGCACTCAGCATCATCAGCAGCAGTCTTTTAGGGATGATTTACAGTCCCAAGAAACCAGTGGACTTGTACGTGGCTGGGAGGAGGTGACTGCGGATCATGTCGTCCTTAGTGACCCAGAGGACTCCGGAGCGAATGCCTCAGCAAACCTACGCTGCATGGCCTCCCTGATCCTGCAAAGTCTGCGGAAGGATCCTCGTATTCTTCGGATCAAGGAGAGGGACCATTACTGGCTGGCCACTCTCCTTGATCCACGGTACAAGGGTAAGGTTGCGGACCTTATGTTACCGTCGCAGAGGGAGCAGAGGATGAGACAACTCCGGGAGGCCTTGCAGAAAGGTCTGTGCAACGCGTTCCCAGAGACTGGGAGGTTACAAACTCCTGGTCCAGGACAACGAGTTGCTGAGGCTTCGGCCAGTCAAAGAAGGAGCGGTGGGGAAGGTGGCCGTCTGACCGATGCGTTCAGACAATTCTTTAGTCCGCAGCCCCAAAGTATGATTGGTTCCAGCAACCATCGCCAGCGTCTGATAAACATGGTGCAGGAATATCTAGGGGCAAGGTCAGACTTGGACACCTTCCCCACCGAAAATCCTCTGGCTTACTGGGTCTTGAGGATGGATCACTGGCCAGAGCTTGCACAGTATGCAATTGAGCTACTGGCCTGTCCTGCATCCAGCGTTCTTTCGGAACGCACATTCAGTGCTGCTGGAGGATTTGTCACGGATCACAGGGTGCGCCTGTCCACCGACTCGGTTGATCGACTGACTTTCATCAAGATGAACCAGTCTTGGATCACCACCAGCTACCACACACCTGATGCTGATATAACAGACTAATTGATTTTAACATGTCACATCCCTTCAAGACTGATGCTGATGCTGAGTGTCTGTGCTGTTATGTTGACTGGCTATCCTCCTCCGAGTCCTCAATGATACGATTGATGATGATAGC
This sequence comes from Rana muscosa, assembly GCA_029206835.1. Classification (NCBI taxonomy): domain Eukaryota; kingdom Metazoa; phylum Chordata; class Amphibia; order Anura; family Ranidae; genus Rana; species Rana muscosa. The sequence continues at coordinate 177,522,701 of CM055116.1, forward strand.
TTGGAAGATCATTTTTGTTTATGGGTGCCGCCACCAGTGGCTAAGGCCCAATTTTTCAGCCCCTGTTTTACAGGGGCGTGTAATTACAATTTTTTTAGCAATAATTTGCCATAGGGCTCATTGCTGTGCTCCAAGTACAGTATCTGTGAGGGGTTGGAGTGTTGTGGCACCAGTGCCTAAGGCCCAATTTTTCAGCCCCTGTTTAACAGGGGCGTGTCATTACAATTTTTGAAGCAATACTTTGCAACAGGGCTCATTGCTGTGCTCCAAGTACAGTATCTGTGAGGGGTTGTAGTGTTGTGCCACCAGTGCCTAAGGCCCAATTTTTCAGCCCCTGTTCAACAGGGGCATGTAATTACAATTCTTGATCTAATAATTCACAGCAGGGCCCATTCCTGCACCCACCAAGAGTAACTCTGAGGGCTTACAGTGTTGTGTCAACACCACCACCACCACCAAAGGCCCAATTTTTCAGCCCCTGTTCAACAGGGGCATGCAATTACAATTCTTGATCTAATAATTCACAGCAGGGCCCATTGCTACACCCACCAAGAGTAACTGTCAGGGCTTACAGTGTTGTGGCACCAGCACCACCATCAAAGGCCCAATTTTTACTACCACTGTTCAACAATTATATGTAATTACAATTCCTGATATAATAGTTGACAGCAGGGCGTTCCAGCACCAACCAAGAGTAACTGTGAGTGCTTACAGTGTTGTGCCAACACCAACAACTAAGGGGCCTATTTCTGCAGAGTATCTACGGCAGGTCCCTACTTTCAAACATCCAACTTACAAACGACTCCTACTTGCAAACGCAAGAAGACAACAGGAAGTGAGAGGAAATCTACCCCTAGGAAGGAAAATTCTCTCCTGTAAGAATTAATATGGGAGAAAGGTGTCTCCTCTGTACTGATGCTTTATCAGCAATCCTTGTTTCAAGAAAAACACCACATTTCAAAAACAGTTGTCATTGGGACGGAAAGTGAGGTGAAATGTTCTGAACAGGGGCACAGACAGCAAAACAAATGTTACAGGGGTGATAACCCTTACCTATGTTTTCCAAAAAGTTTAAAAATAGATTTTTGGGCTGGAGCTACACTTAAACAATGTACCTGTTCAAAATTACAAACAGATTCTACATAAGAACAAACCTACAGTCCCTGTCTTGTATGCACCGCCTGTATACGGCTGTTCAGAGTATATAGGGCCTTTTTTATTTTATGTGCGGGGTTCCCCTTAATATCCATACAAGACCCAAAGGGGCTGGTAATGGGCTGGGGTAGGGGGGGGGGGGTCATGGGGTAGCTATGCCATTTTTCTTAAAGATTTTCATCCATATTACCGGGACCAGACATTACATTAAAGCCGCAAGCAGTTTTAAATGGCTTTTTTTTCCTTTAGAAGTGTCATTTTGTGCAGGGACAGTTCTAAACACGGGAAACACGTGGCACTTCACAGGCATACTTTAGACACCCCCCAGGTACGATATTTAAAGGAATATTTGACTTTTTTTTTTTCACTTTATGCATCATTAAAATGACTGCTCCCGAAAAACGACCGTTTTTAAAACTTCTTTTTGCATTGATACATGTCCCCTGGTGCAGAACCCGGGTTCCCAAACCCTTTTTAGGACAATAACATGCATAATAGTTGTTATAATTAGCACTTTAGAATTCGAACGTTCGCATCCATTGTATTTAATAGGGTTCTAATGTTCGTACGAACTTTCGGTCCGTTCGCGGGTTCTGGTGCGAACCGAACCCGGGGGTGTTCGGCTCATCACTATTCCTGAGACTTCACAGAGCATAGCTGCTCCCTCCTCCCCCTCCCTCCTCCTCTGCAGTGTAATGTGAGAGAAGTCACTGATAGTGCTGTGTATGAGAATCTACACTATATATTTCTATCTATCAGCACAGCCACGTCTCTTAGGGGAGGGGGGACAGAAGCAGGGGGTGTGTTGGTGTGTTGGTGAAGATGTACACACCCCCTGAAACTTTTCAAACTGAAAATGGACCGTTTTTGCCAGCTGAAGGAAAGTTCATGTGCACATGCTGTAAAAACAAAAAGAGGTAGGAAGAAAAGATTAGCTGATATGTGACTAATGTGATATGTACTAGTTATTTAACCCTGGATCACGTTCAATGATAAATTATCTAGTATCCTTAATTATGCTCAGCTTAAAGGGGTTGTAAAGCTTTGTGTTTTTTCACCTTAATGCATCCTATGCATTAAGGTGAAAAAACACCTTGCACTCTCGGGCCCCCGAGCCCCCCCGCTTTACTTACATGAGCCACGAAACCCTGTGGGCGCGTTACCAAGATGGTTTCCCCCAGCTTGAGGAGGCTCTTCATTGGAGATTAATAGCAGCACAGTCATTGGCTCCCACTGCTGTCAATCAAATCAATGACGCGGCGCGCCGGGGGGCGGGGCCGAGTGAAACAGTCAGAGGCTATGGCCGCCGACCGTATCACGTGGGCGCGCCTGGAAGCTAACCCCCTTGGGAGAGCGCTTTCCAGAACGGGGGTTAGCTGTTGCGGGGAGGAGCCGAGACAGCCACCGAGGGCCCCTAGAAGACGAGGATCGGGGCCACTCTGTGCAAAACGAACTGCACAGTGGAGGTAAGTATGGTATGTTTGTTATTTTAAAAAAAAAATACCTTTACAACCCCTTTACCTTGAAAACCCTGGACACAATACAACTCTGTTGAGTGACCGGAATATGGTAATATTGAAAAGGAAATCTCTGACCCCTCTTATTTCTTTCTTGTTTTTTTATTTCTTCTCGCTTTCATCTTTACTCTTCTTGTCGAGTCTCGACTTATGATTAGTTCTTTGAATTTTATTTGACAGCAATGATTGGATAGTAAGATAGACTACTTGAGTACTATCTACAGTGCCTTGAAAAAGTATTGATACCCCTTGAAATTTTCCAAGGTAAGTATAGTAGCAAGTCCTAGTTGCAATCTGGGAACACCCAAGAGGATAGTATGTGACCGGTCAAATAATATTAATGCATTAAAGTGTCTGTTCACCAACGCCAGAAGTCTGCCAAGCAAAATAGGTGAGTTGGAAGCTCTGGTGCATGAGGAGAGCTATGATGTAATCGGTATTGCTGAAACTTGGCTTCATTCCTCACATGACTGGGCTATTAATATTCCTGGCTATGCACTCTTTCGGAAAGACAGGGTAAAAAGGAAGGGTGGAGGGGTCTGTCTCTATGTGAGAAGTGATCTCAAAGCGAGTGTGAAAGAGGACCTGGTGGATGGAGAGTGTGATGAGTCTGAAGCATTATGGGTGGAACTGCATACAGATGTGCGTAGTTCAAAGCTAATCATTGGAGTTTGTTATAGACCACCCAATGTTAATGAGGAGTTAGAGACTCAGCTCCTTGCACAGATGGAAAGGGCTGCAAGGGCTGGGACGGTGATAATAATGGGGGATTTTAACTACCCAGAAATTGACTGGAGTAATGGAACTGCTGGGACAGTTAAAGGGCAAAAATTTATAAACCTATTGCAGGACAATTTTATGGTCCAGTTTATTGAGGCCCCAACTAGGAATGATGCTCTGTTGGACCTGGTAATCTCAAACCATGCAGAGCGTATTACTAATGTTCAGATAAAGGAACACCTGGGTAGCAGTGACCATAACATGATTTCATTTGATGTTAGTTGTAAGCAAAAATCACATACAGGAAAGATAAAAACACTTAATTTCAAGAGAGCAAATTTTCCAAGGATGAGTGCTGCTCTCCAGGACTTAGTCTGGGAAGGAATATTGGCATCAATGGGCACAGAACAGAAATGCGAATTCTTCAAAAAGACTGTTTGTGAACTCACTGCAAAGTATATTCCCATGGGCAATAAGTTTAAAAGGCTAAAAATAAAACCTAAGTGGCTCACTGCCAAAGTTAAAAAAGCTATAAACTATAAGAAAAGAGCTTTTAAAAAATATAAAAATGAGGGAACACTAGTGTCATTTAAATGTTACAAAGAATATAACAGGATATGTAAAAAGGAAATCAAGGATGCAAAAATTCAAAATGAACGACAGATTGCAAAAGATAGTAGGACAAACCCCAAAAAATTCTTCAAATATATTAATAGTAAAAAGGTCAAGTCTGAGCATGTAGGCCCTTTACAAAATAATCTAGAGTGGGTGACTGGGGACAAAGAGAAGGCTAATTTATTAAATACTTTCTTCAGTTCTGTGTATACAAAGGAGCATGGGGGAGCTCATGTCCAAAATGGGGGTGGTAGTGACACAGCCCCAAATCCACAATGGCTCAAAAGTGATATGGTCCAGAAATATTTAGATGGAATAAAGGTGGATAAAGCACCTGGACCAGATGGCATACACCCACGGATCCTAAAAGAATTGAGCTCTGTAATTTCAAAGCCATTGTATTTAATTTTTAGGGACTCATTAATGACAGGAATAGTACCACTGGATTGGCGCAGGGCCAATGTGGTGCCTATATTTAAAAAGGGAATTAAGTGTTTACCAAGTAACTATAGACCTGTTAGTTTAACTTCTATAGTTGGGAAAATACTGGAGAGATTAATAAAAGACCACATAGATGAGTTCTTGCTGGAAAAAAACTATTTAAGCAACAGACAGCATGGATTCATGAAAGACAGAAGTTGTCAAACAAACCTGATTTCTTTTTATGAAGAGGTAAGTAAGACCTTGGACAGAGGGGTGGCAGTGGACGTGGTATACTTGGATTTTGCAAAAGCGTTCGATACAGTTCCCCACACACGGCTCATGTGTAAGGTAAAGTCTACAGGATTGGAAATATCAGTTTGTAAATGGATAGAAAACTGGCTAAAAGACAGAATTCAGAGAGTAGTGGTTAATGATTCTTACTCTGAATGGTCCAAGGTTATCAGTGGTGTACCCCAAGGTTCAGTGCTGGGACCCTTACTTTTTAATATGTTTATAAATGATATTGGGTCTGAGATCAAAAGTAACATTTCTGTCTTTGCAGATGACACCAAGCTATGCAGTGGAATAACGTCCTTACAGGATGTCGCCAATTTACAAGCTGACCTCAATGCTCTGTCTAATTGGGCGACTATGTGGCAGATGAGGTTTAATGTTGATAAATGTAAAGTTATGCACTTGGGGGCTAATAATATGAATGCATCATACATACTAGGGGGAGTACAACTGGGGGGATCCGTAGTGGAGAAGGATCTGGGGGTTTTGGTAGATCATAAGCTCAATAATGGCATGCAATGCCAAGCTGCGGTTTCCAAAGCGAGCAAGGTCCTTTCTTGTATTAAGAGAGGTATGGTCTCCAGAGAGAGAGATATCATTTTGCCCCTGTTCAAATCATTAGTAAGACCTCATCTGGAATATGCAGTTCAGTTTTGGGCCCCAGTTCTCAAAAAGGATATTGGGGAACTGGAGAAAGTGCAGAGAAGGGCAACCAAACTGATAAGAGGCATGGAGGAGCTCAGCTATGAGGAGAGATTAGAGGAACTGAATTTATTCTCTCTTGAGAAGAGGAGATTAAGGGGGGATATGATCAACATGTACAAATACATAAGGGGTCCATATAGTGAACTTGGTGTTCAGTTATTCACTTTACGGTCAACACAAAGGACAAGGGGGCACTCTTTGCGTCTAGAGGAAAAGAGATTTCACCTCCAAATACGGAAAGGTTTTTTCACAGTAAGAGCTGTGAAAATGTGGAATAGACTCCCTGCAGAGGTGGTTCTGGCCAGCTCAGTAGATTGCTTTAAGAAGGGCCTGGATTCTTTCTTAAATGTACATAATATAACTGGGTACTGACATTTATAGGTAAAGTTGATCCAGGGAATATCCGATTGCCTCTCGGGGGATCAGGAAGGAATTTTTTCCCCTGCTGTAGCAAATTGGATCATGCTCTTCTGGGTTTTTTTTTGCCTTCCTCTGGATCAACTGTGGGTATAGAATTGGGTATATGGGATTGTACGATATATGTTTATTTTTTTTTTATTTTTTTTTTTATTTATTTTTTTTTATTTATTTTTTTACGGTTGAACTGGATGGATTTGTGTCTTTTTTCAACCTGACTAACTATGTAACCATGTAACTATGTAACTATGTTACAACCAAAAACATAAATTTATTTTATTGGGCTTTTATGTGATAGACCAACACAAAGTGGCACATAAATGTGAATTGTATGTAAAATGATAAATAGTTTTCAAAATTTTTTACAAATAAATATGTGAAAAGTGTGGCACGCATTTGTATTCAGCCTCCCTTAGTCAATACTTTGTAGAACCACCTTTCGCTGCAATTACAGCTGCAGGTGTTTTTGGGTATGTCTCTACCAACTTTGCACATCTAGAGAGTGAATTTTTTGTCCATTCTTCTTTGCAAAATAGTTCTAGCTCTGTCAGATTGGATGGAGAGTGTCTGAACAGCAATTTTCTAGTCTTGCCACAGATTCTCAATTGAATTTAGGTCTGGACTTTGACTGGGCCAACACATGAATATGCTTTGATCTAAACCATTCCATTGTAGCTCTGGCTGTATGTTTAGGGTCGTTGTCCTGCTGGAAGGTAAACCTCCGCCCAAGTCTCAAGTCTTTTGCAGACCCTACCAGGTTTTCTTCTAAGAGTGCCCTGTATTTGACTCCATCCATCTTCCCATCAACTCTGACCAGCTTCCCTGTCCCTGCTGAAGAATAGCATCCCCATAACATGATGCTGCCACCACTATATTTCAGGGTGGGGATGGTATGTTCAGGGTGATGTGCAGTTTTAGTTTTTCACCACACATAGCATTTTGTTTTTAGGCCAAAAAGTTCAATTTTGGTCTCATCTGACCAGAGCACCTTCTTCCACATGTTAGCTGTGTCCCCCACATGGCTTCTTGCAAACTGCAAATGGGACTTCTTATGGCTTTCTTTCAACAATGGTTTTCTTCTTGCCAGTTTTCCATTAAGGCCAGATTTGTGGATGCATGACTAAAAGTTGTCCTGTGGACAGATTCTCCCACCTGAGCTGTGGATCTCTGCAGCTCCTCCAGAGTTACCATGGTCCTCTTGGCTGCTTCTCTTATTAATGCTCTTCTTGCCCGGCCTGTCAGTTTAGGTGGACTGCCATGTCTTGGTAGGTGTGCAGTTGTGCCATACGCTTTTCATTTTCAGATGATGGATTGAACAGTGCTCTGTGAGATGTTCAAAGCTTAAGATATAATTTTTATAACCTAACCTTGCTTTAAACTTCCCCACAACTTTATCCCTGACATGTCTGGTGTGTTCATTGGCCTTCATGATGCTGTTTGTTCCCTGTAACGAAACGTCCCACACTCTGCTTGAGTGCTTCCATCATATACCGCTTCCTATCAGTCTGGATATAGATATCCAGATATTCCAGCTGCTCACAAGCACACAACGAGATGAGACTTGTTTGTCTGCTGAACATGGACTGGTTTATTAGAAAAAGAATACAGTCTTATATACAGTAAAAGAGGAGGTGCATACATATCCTGCTCATATTACTCTGAAAATACACCTGTGACCAGACCTAATTAACATGAGCTAATTAACTAATCCCTTTAAGCAGCCGAGATGACTCAGATACATGACCTTTAGGCTAGACTTGCCATCTCCTAGCTCACCGGCTATACAATAGACATTATCATAAGAACAAACATAGGACATCTTCACACAATAGCAGGAGCTCCAGTAGGAGTTGGCTTGTCTCCTACATTGTACAGAGGCCAATGTGATCAGCTCTTTCAATTAACTTGTTGAGTTCAGAATCAAACAAACCAAGAATAGTCTTTACATATAGTGGGAGATATTGTGGATAAATATCACTGTCCCATTTTAAGTAATCCAAGACATATTTTCTCAGTCACCCTGTGCCATCCTGACACAGGGTAACTTAGACATAAGAGGTGCATGGGGAGCTGAAACAAGGGTACCCCATACTTTCCAGGGGATTCTGGGTTCCACGGGCCCTCCCGTCACATTCACTAAGGTTCTCTAACAAACCTCTGAAGGCTTCACAGAACAGCTGTATTTATGCTGAGATTAAATTACACACAGATGGACTCTATTTACTAATTAAAGGGGTTGTAAAGGTTTGTTTTTTATTTTCTAAATAGGTTCCTTTAAGCTAGTGCATTGTTGGTTCACTTACCTTTTCCTTCGATTTCCCTTCTAAATGTTTTTTTCTTTGTTTTCTTTGTCTGAATTTCTCACTTCCTGTTCCTCCTCAGTAAGCTGTTCAGTAAGCTGTTCTGGCTGACTAAACACCACTCGGATGATGGAGTGAAGTTTACTGAGGAGAAACAGGAAGTGAGAAATATCCCATAAGATCAGTATTTGGTGTAAGATGTCCCTTAAGTCCAATGCCAATCATTTTATGGAGCAGAGATTCAAACAAATCTCGCTGTTGCATGGACATCCTACGTAACTTGTGTGCAACAAGGTAACCCACAGCATCCCAATTATCATCCTTTTGTTTCAGAATGGACGATGCATCCTTCAGCAAAGTAGCAGTATCATAATTTAAATCCTTCCTTTTTTTCCCTCTCTGAGTCCTCAGACCTGATGCCCCTGGCTGCTGTGGTACTGGGCTTGGTGTATCCTATAGAAAAGTAATTAAACATTAATTAATTGTCAATTACTGTTAATGCTAAATATTCCTATGTCTTTTGTACCAACAGTTTCCCACAAATTCCCAGGAATGGAAAGACGTCGGTAAAGAATTCCAGGATATGTGGAATTTCCCTAATTGTGGGGGTGCAATTGATGGAAAACATGTAAGGATCACCCTACCAGCCAATTCAGGATCTTTTTTTTATAATTACAAAGGATTCTTCAGCATAATATTAATGGCGATCGTAAATGCAAAATACGAATTTATATACCTGGACATAGGCAAAAATGGAAGAAACTCAGATGGAGGAGTAATACAGCGAAGTGAATTCCTGAGCAGATTAAAAGGCGGTGTTTTGCATCTTCCATCTACAAATGAGACCGTGGAAGGACTAAATTTTGTATTTATTGGGGATGACGCATTTGCTCTACATTAAAATATTTTGAAACCGTATCCCCTACGTAATTTAACACCTCAACAGAAGATATACAATTATCGCCTGTTAAGAGCGAGACGGGTGGTTGAGAATGCATTTGGGATTATGGCCAGCAGATTCCGAATCTTCCACACTGCTATGAATGTAGCAGTGGAGAGTGGACATTATCGTGGAGTGCTGCTGTATGCTACACAATTTTTTACGACGCACAACAGTGTCATACATGCCATCATCAGCAATTGATATGGAAGACATTACCAGTGGGACAATTGTGCCAGGTGACTGGCGAAATGACAGTACTGGTTTGCACAATTTAACTCCTGCAAGACCTAGACTACCAACTGCCAATGCACGTCAAAATCTGCAAAATTATACCGATTATTTAGTAGGCAGGGGGCAGTTGCATGGCAGGGCCGTATATAGCTAAAGAAACATATGTTTCATTGTATAAAACATGGTGGCACTGTGTAATACACCATTCATTATACACTGTAATAAAATTGTTGTAGTAAAATACCCTTTACCATCAGCTGTAAGTTACTTCTATTGATGTTATGTTAAAGCTTGGAGGAGGACTTCTCATTCGACTTAGTTTGTCTAATGAAGCTATAGGACCACTGACCTTCTGTCAGTATATAATTGTCTTGAAAGTTCTTTAAATAAATAATATAACATATGATAGAACATAGATTTACCTGTGTTTGTGTTTGAGATATATCCTCTGGTTCAGATAATATACTGGAGTCTGATGCCCCACTTGGTTGAAGACTACAATGGGACTCTCTGGGATCATCTGAGTCAGCTAAAAACATCAGGTCTTTTAAGTACCACAAACGCGGCACATACACGTCTTCAGCTTCTGCACCAGATTTTTTAGATGCTTGTATTTTTTTGTACTCCTTCAAAAACATGGTGCGCAAGTTAGCAATCTTGTTCTTCACATAGCTGTCTGTGGGTTCAACACAAACCGCTTTACATAGTTCTTCTAGTTCTTTAACAGCCTCAGCACGCTTATAGCGATTAGAATAATCCCTTGACTTCACATCCCATAAGCAGGATAATTCTCTATATTTATCAATAAATTGCGGTAGGAAATCAGGAGATGTAAATTTAACTGGCATATTCCTTTAAATAAATAAAGAAACATTATATAAATATCAAATACAAAAGGTATTATAATACATCACTCAAATTACATACATGGCCATCTAGAAAAACCAGACCTGAATACCAGAACAATACAGCTACAATAATACTATAAACGGTACTTACATCAATCACACAAAACATCCAAGGACACATTAAATGATCAACATAGAGTCCTCAGATTAAATTTACCTGAGTTTGTTGGAATTCACATCTATTGAACGAATATTCCTTCCTACGTGACGAACCCCGTCGACGTTCGTATAAACACATGCAATGGATCATGTACAGGCCACGCCTCTTCTGCAAGACAGTGCACGGTTGCAGACATCATGGCTGAGGAAGTGCACATGGAAGATACTCTAGGTGCAGGGCCACAAATTGAGCAAAGGGAGGAGATTGTGGAGTTGGAGATGGAGGGAAGTCAGCCAATAAAGCCTGTCACCAGAAGGAGAAGAAATAAAGCCACCAACATGTCTTTGGAGGAGATGGTAGACATGGTGAATATACTGCAGAAGAAGGATTACGATTGTCGTGAGCAAGTATACAGCAACATGAATATACGGAAAGATGCTATATTGGAGAAACGACCACGTGTGTTACGTAAACGTCATGGCATTGATCGCACAAAAGAATAATAAGCGATGGTCCGACTTGAAGTTGAGAGAAGAATGTCAACTTACAAAAATCAACAAAATCATCCACAAAAGTAAGTACTATATTGTAGAGATACATGTATTATGTTCTTGCATGCTTATTTCATTTGTTTTGGAGTTTATGTTCTGTATATGCCACCTGTACATGCCATGTGCATCCTTTCTGCGTTCATTCATTTTGCGTGGGAAGCTACATTGCAGTAGGTTGCTTGACTCTACAAATATGCAAAGGTTACATGTTTGAAAATGTAAAAACAGGTGTTGCAATATTTTACCTGCACCTAAACGACATCTATATATGTTTTGCATTTCATAGGAAGCCTACAAAAGACACATGGAGAGGTGGAAATAGCACATCAGGATTTGAAGCAGACAAGTGCTCAGTCTGACATGGCAACTGACACGAATGTGATCATACTGACGCCTGTTGAAGGGAGTGATGAGAGCAGCCATGTGTCCACTTCCGGTATATTAACTTTTCTTTTGATTTGTTTTTTGGATATTTTATTTGATTGTGTTTGCATTTAATTTATGTATTCTTTGTAGGTGTTCGATCATCTGCTTAATGCAGTTCAGGATTTGACACTACATCAGCAAATCAAATACTTGAAGCTTTACAGTCATTAACTGATGACATAGAAGTATTTCGCAATACCCTGAATTCCTTTACATGCAGGATTTTAAAGATTATTCACCAATTATAAACAGTTGGAATTGTTTTTCATGCATACCCTCATTTTTTTTGCACATATGCAACTTTTGACATACCTATAGTGTTTTTGTTTATCTGTATCACCTAGTGCAGGGATGTGCAATCAGCAGACCTCTAACTTTTGCAAAACTACAAGTCCAATCATGCCTCTGGGTGTTATGCTTGTGTCTGTCAGGGTCTTGCTCTGACTCACTGGACTTGTAGTTCTGCAAAGGATGGAGGTCGGCTGATGGCTTATTCATGATCTAGTACGATGCAGACATTTGTAGGGCCTTGTACAACCTCAATTGATCATGTTGTCCATCTGTACACATCTGTACACATCTGTAGTATACATCTCTACCGATTGTACAAATGGACACTGAAAGGGACTTGAACACCTATAGCAGGGGGGGCAATCTCGGCCCTCCAGCTGTGATAGAACTACAAATCCCATCATGCCTCTGCCTCTAGGTGTCATGCCTGTTATTGTCAGCGTCTTGCTAGGTCTCACGTGGCTTATAGTTTCAAAACAGATGGAGTGCCAATGGTGCCTACCTCTGACCTACAGTGTTCTTGTCCATCTGTACAAAACAACTGAGTGTACAAATTGTACTCATTTCAATATTGTACAGCACATGTGGGCAATGTTTTTATCATATGTACTGTTTAGCACAATACAGAGGGAATCGAAAGTTTGGGCACCCCAGGTAAAAATGTGTATTAATGTGCATAACGAAGCCAAGGAAAGATGGAAAAATCTCCAAATGGCATCAAATTACAGATTAGACATTCTTATAATATGTAAAAAAAAAGTTAGATTTTATTTCCATCATTTACACATTCAAATTTACAGAAAACCAAAAAATGGCATCTGCAAAAGTTTGGGCACCCTGCAGAGTTAATATCTTGTACTGCCCCCTTTGGCAAGTATCACAGCTTGTAAACGCTTTTTGTAGCCAGCCAAGAGTCTTTCAATTCTTGTTTGAGGTATCTTTGCCCATTCTTCCTTACAAAAGTCTTCCAGTTCTTTGAGATTTCTGGGCTGTCTGTCACGCACTGCTCTTTTAAGGTCTATCCATAGGTTTTCAATAATGTTGAGGTCAGGAGATTGCGAAGGCCATGGCAAAACCTTCAGTTTACGCCTCTTGATGTAATCCCCCGTGGATTTTGAGGTGTGTTTAGGATCATTATCCATTTGTAGAAGCCATCCTCTCTTTAACTTCAGCTTTTTCACAGATGGCATCAAGTTACCATCCAAAATTTGCTGAAATTGTATTGAATCCATTTTTCCTTCTACTCGTGAAATGTTCCCTGTGCCACTGGCTGCAATACAACCCCAAAGCATGATTGATCCACCCCCATGCTTAACAGTTGGACAGAGGTTCTTTTCATTATATTCTGTGCCCTTTCTTTTCCAAACGTACCTTTGCTCATTCCGGCCAAAAAGTTCTATTTTAACCTCATCGGTTTCACAGAACTTGTTTCCAAAATGCCTCAGGCTTGTCTATATGTTCATTTGCAAAGTTCAAACGCTGTTTTTGTGGTGAGGACGTAGAAGAGGTTTTCTTCTGATGACTCTTCCATGAAGACCATATTTGTACAAGTATCTCTTTATAGTGGAATAGTGTACCACAACTCCAGTGTCTGCCAGATCTTTCTGGAGGGATCGTGCAGTCAAACATGGGTTTTGAATTGCTTTTCTCACAATCCTGTGAGCTGTTCTGTCTGATATTTTTCTTGGTCTTCCAGATCTTGCTTTAACTTCCACTGTTCCTGATGACTGCCATTTCTTAATTACATTCCGAACAGAGGATATTGACATCTGGAAACGCTTTGCTATCTTTTTAAAGCCTTCTCCAGCTTTGTGAGCGTCAACTATTTTCAGTTTCAGTTTTCTAGACAACTGCTTAGAAGAACCTATGGTGCTGGTTGTTGGGGCAAGGTCAGATGAGTCTGGCCATTTAAAACCTTTGAGATTGACATCACCTGGTCTTCCCAGACGATGATTGAGAACAATCCATGACACTGGCAGGTCTCAGCTTTGCAAAGGGGGCAGTGCATGCTATAAATTCTGCAGGGTGCCCAAGCTTTTGCAGACGCCATTTTTTTGTTTTCTGTAATTTTGAAAGTGTAAATGATGGAAATAAAATCTAACTTTTTTTGACATATTATAAGAATGTCTAATCTGTAATTTGATGCCATTTGGAGATTTTTCCATCTTTACTTGGCTTCGTTATGCACATTAATACACATTTTTACCTGGGGTGCCCAAACTTTCGATCCCCACTGTATACACCTACAGTGCGTATGGACAATTATTATAATGTAATAATATGTGACATACCTATTGTACATATGGGCACTTTAAATTCTTGTTGCTTTCTACCTCTGGTATTGTTTTCCACGTGTAGACACTGGCACACTGCATCCCTACTGTTATAATGTTGACCTTTGTATAATTGCACTAATATTGTAATAATTGTCTGGTGATTTTGTATAAAGACGTTATATTTTTTTTATTATATAAAGATTTATGTTTTTACTATGACAATATGTTTATACATGTTCATATATATGGGTACAAGCATGAAACTATTCCTGATTTGGGTTTGGCACAATAAATCTGTGCTTGTTATAATTTAGTATGGAGTGTGTTTATTCTAAGCATTATGTGCATGATGTGATACCACATATATTCACCACACTTGATGTTATACATGACTTGTAATTTTCATTACAGACAAGTTTTTGTTTATTCCACTTTGGTCGCTGACATGTTGACACCTCCTGGCTGAAGCATACTTGCTAACTTTTTTTTAAAGCAATTGTGGTTTTTAGCTAGGGTTGCCACCTGTCCGGGATTCACCCGGACAGTACGGGTTTTGAACTGTGTGTCCGGTTTTCTGTCTCCCTGGAACCTGGACACATGATTCATTTAAATCGGACTGTAGAAGCTGGAGATCGGGGAAGTGTAGCTAGTGCTTATCAGGCAGCAGCTGGGGGTTGAGGAAGCAACTCAACTAGTTGGTCTGCAGTGCAGTAAAACTTGTGCAGCGGCACCCGACAATTAATCTATAGTCCTGGCCCCCTTGTGTATATCAATCTGCCGGGCATGTTCTTGCCGGGGTCGGGAACCACAGTACAACGATTACTGCGCTGGCACTATTTGATGATTTTCAGGCACAGGTGGAGGAGTAATCCTTGTGCTGTGGTTCCCAGCAATTACATGCCCGCCAGGTGACAGAAGTGCGCCATAAAGATTGCTGCTGCCTGATGAGGATTAACCAATTCTGTTCCTTCCCCAGTCTGCAGCACTGACTCCTAAGATAACAACAATCTGATCAGGGTAATCACTTGACCAGGTGGTGAGGTGTTAATGAGGAGTCATTGCCTTGCTTGTCTCTGCTGATAAGATGATGAGGAGGGGGAGGAGGAGGTGGTGGAGCATGGTGGATAGAGAACTGAACTCAGGGGCTGCCTGTGTGTATCTGTGAGGATGTGAACCTGGGGGGCAGGATGGACGAGACTGCTATGCACAGGGGCTGCCTGTGCATAGTGTGGGTCAATGATGGTTACCCTCTGCATTATATAATACTTACCTCTGCCATACTACTGACCCCTGCTTTGGCTTGAAGAAAAGGTGGCAACCCTATTTATAGCAAATGTCATTATTGCCTGCTTTCTTTGTATTTTTTCTTGCCATGTCATGGAAGGTGTGAGAGGTACTATATACATGCACTTTTCTTGGTGACTTTTGGCACCTCATCAGACTTTGCTGTGGACTACAGTTTTTCCTGTATTGTTATCATTATTTATTTGTAGTCGAACATTCTTTCGTGTTTTTTTCGGTATGTTTTCCTTTCGGTTCGATTTTTCCGGGGATCATGCGCAGTTCTGTTTCATTGGTAATATCGTCCAAATCTGCCATTAACGATACGAAATTTGGACGGTTTTTGTAAAAAAAAAACAACTTGTTGGTTCTGTCAATTTTGCCTGTCGTACGAAAATCGCATGTCAAACAACCACACTAATGATACGAAAAACGGTCGAAATTACTTTTGATTTGTATTTTCGTTCGAAATTTGCATCGTGTATGGCCGCCTTAACACAGGGTAGATCATGTGACTGGACCAGTAGTGGCACAGGTTAGTCAGAATAGGTGTTAGGAGGGAGAGAGGGCATTTTTAAGATTAGTTAGATACTGTATATGTTGGATTTCTACCTTAAACAGGTTGATTTTAAATGTCTATTGTTTCATTATTATTTCATATATAATGTACAGTACAAGTCAATCTTATACAGTTTTAAAAATAAAGACATCAGTTATATCATATGAATTTTAGAAGTGTATTACTCATCTTTATAAATATATTTTCATGTCTTCCAAAAAGTTAGTGTGAACAAATAAATATATACTACCATATGTTTTAGGTTCTAGGCAATTAGCATTGTTTTTTATTTTTTTTTACCTTTTGTCAAACTGGAGTTTGGATCTTTGCCAGTGTGAGTTAATACCACTGAATCCAAACCTAATTTAAGGTATGGTACAACAGCTGCTTCTGCCTAAAGCAGCATGTTGTTCAGCTAACCTAAAGGTGAAAAGTTAGAGACAAAGCAAAAAGCAAATTAACATATTGTGCAGGTGATGGATTTACTTCTCTACAGTGCACTACATTGTGCTGGAGGCAGATGTAGCTTCAAACAGAATTATTAAAACTGACCTCATGCTTGACAAGTTTCAGGATGGCAGAAAAATAGCAGCGCGAAAATCTATCTATCCAATTTGTTTTCTATCTATCTATCTATCTATCTATCTATCTATCTATCTATCTATCTATCCATCTTTCTCACTCTAAAAGTATCAACACATGATTTATGTTTTTATATATTTATAAAGTGGACAGTTTTCAGAAAAGTAATAATCTCAAAATCCACTATTGTATACAAATATCTAGCTGAATGTACAGGTTCAGCAAACTTTACTAAAATATCAGTGCTGTACCTGAAGCCCATTGAAATCAATGGCAGCTGAATGTTAAAAATGAGTAATGGCCAATTTTTATGCTAATAGGCAGTGTCCTTGGGGAACTTGAACCAACCCAAAAAAAATGTTTTATTACTGTTTGGTTCACTGTGGCATTTGATGTTTTTTTCTAGCACCTAAAATGCATGTAGGGCCATTACCAACCAGTGGTCCAGCCTGAGCATTCAATAGTTAATGAATGTGATCAGTAAAACCATTTGGGTTTAATTTACTAAAACCGGAGAGTCCAAAATCTGGTGCAGCTGTGCATGGTAGCCAATCCGCTTCTAACTTCAGCTTGTTCAATTAAGCTTCAACAAAAAAAACTGAAAGCTGATTGGTTTCTATGCAGAGCTGCACCAGATTTTGCATGCTCTAGTTCTAGTAAATTAACCCCAATGTGCCTCCAAAAAATTAGCACTTTAACCCCTAAATTATTAAAAAGCAGCTTCTCAGTCAAAAATTCACTTCACTGCATTGAAGGCCCTCTCTGACATGATATGTACAACAGGGAAGGCTAATCACCTGTAGGGCCACCTCCAACCAGTGGTCTTGTATCTACAGCCATTAGTTAATGAATGTGATCTGAAATGTCCAATTCTGGGACCAGGAGGCATGACTTTGTTTGACAGCGGCCGGCTATTCATTTACAAACCGCATCTCAGTGGGAGATCCCCGCTCTGTGTCATCTGGTTTCCCTGATCCTTCTGACAGTTTCCTGGCTGATCGCTTCTGGCAGAAGCAGTGCAGCCTTTTTGCACAGGACATCAGAGTGGCTCGGGGGGCAGGGAGACCCCCCTCTGGGCTGCTCTGATGGCCATACTGCTTCTGCCAGAAGTGATCAGCCAGGAAACAGTCAGCCCAGTCCACCCCTGCTCCACACTCGCACTCCGCTACCGAATGCAAGCAGGCGAGTGTAAATTTAGAGGGCTGCATGTGCGGACACCTTGCTCTGGGGGGGGGGCAAGTTTCCCCCCTGCCCCCCACATGCGGACGCCCATGATATTAATAGTCCATAGTGTTGTGACTAACTGCAAGTAAAGTTAAGTTAAAAAAAAATTGCCACTATTTGTCCTATCTTTATACATAGGTTCCAGTCATACAAGTATGTCATATTTGTAAAGAAAGTCTATGGTCACAGCATTCACTTTCTTTCAACATCAGCATTGTAATAACAATAAAAAATAGTTATATTTGACAAAACAACATAAGCTTACTTTAAAAATGTCCTTTCATGTTCTAAATTTTGCCTGTCTTCTGGCCAAATCTCACAATTTCCTGAATTTCCTGTATGCTTTGCAGCTTCTCCTCTGCTGTTTACTTTCAGTTTTTAAGGACTGCATATCCCATGATACCTTTTTGCCTGCAAGCAGTGATTCCGGCACTGACTCTGCCTCCTGAAGCTCCTCCCCTCAGCACCTATGTAGTTCAGACAGCAGGCTCTGTGATGTGTGACACAGCAGTGCTTATTTATAATGAATATGTGTCACAGAATTCAAGGAAGTAAACATATGGGGGTTTTCATAAAGTAAGTTTACAAACTTTAAGATCATTCATATTAATAGGAGTAGGCTATTCATAGATGAAATATGAGGTGAAATAAAATACATGATTTTACATTTTGACCATAAGGACTTTAAACATAAGGACCATTAAATTCATGACCTAGATTTATGGTTGTTGGAAAAAAACTTTTCTGTTCACGTCAGTTATATATATTGCCTGAATTTTAACAAACTTCATGGCTGAGTTTAGCCCTGGCTGGGCTTTAAAAACTGGCACATGGAGTCAAATAATCCCTACTTTCTGACTAGGGATGAGTTTGGACCCTGGTCTGCACCTACCCTAGCAATTCTGCCAGTTCTTGGCCAATCATAAGCAGCCAAGACATTCCCTACCCCACAGCCGCATGTATACAAAGCACATGTAGGACATTGTTGGGATAAAGGGTCAATGCAACAATCTTTTAAATCAAAAAGTATATTTTAATTGCCACAAATAAAACACAAACAGCTTTCTTCAAAAAAAGGATAACCAGGCTCTTTACTTTAGCACAAGTGTAACAGCAACAAAGTTGTTCACAATCTTGTGCTATTCATACAGTCTCCAACCTTTTCTGTCTGTCATTTGGTCCTCCTGATTCCTAGTTGCTCTGAATCTTTCCTGCTTTACATGCACACTGCTTGTCAGCTCAGCTGTCCTTAATTGGCATGGCTAAAAGGGAAGCATCTGTCTTTCCAAATCAACCACCTATTAGCCCTGTTTCAGGCTGACTCCTTACATACCTTCTCTTCTGTTCCAGGCCAAGGGTCTGGATACTCTTGGAACAAAAATGCAAAGAGGGCTTCAATTTTCTGGTTACCCAGTCTATGCACCAATGTAAATTTGAAATCATGTAGGGCAAGAAATCATCTATTGATCCATGAGTTCCTTTTTTTATGCCAGCCAAGAAAATTGACATAATAAGGCACCAGCTTAAATGACCCAACAAGTAGTACTAGGAGATCTCCATTGCCCTTTTTATTCAGAGACGCTCCATTTCAGAGGGGCAGAGGGGTGGCCAAGCTGCCATCATTGTGGATAAACCTCCAATAGTAACTGAAAACCCCAAGAAATTAGAGTACCTGATTTTGTGAGAGAATGGGGATATTTATGAATGGCTTCCAACCTATTTAGCTGGGGTTTGATGGTGCCTCTAACTAACATGTACACTAAATAGCAAGCCTCATCCAGCCATTTGCATTTTTCACAAGGTTTACAATGAACCCTGCCTTCCATGGGGCATCAAGGAAATTTGACTTTTTTATATCATTCCCTGTCCTAGCTAAAAATGATGATGTCATCTAGGTAAGCCTCTGAAAATGTCTTATAGGGTCTCAGGACCCTATGCAATCCAAATGGCATTTTGGCATAGTAAAACAATCCTCCCTGGTGTAACAAATGCCATATTTTCTTTAGCCTCTTTGGATATTGGGATTTGACAATAATCATTTGTTACAAAGTAAATTGAAAGGGATGATGTACTGGTCTGGATCTAATATTTCAGTTATTTGTCCATTCAATAAGCATCCATCATTACATTTTTCAAAATCATTACAGAACCACCAAGCTTCATTTGTCTTGGAGTCTAGGACTATAGGGCTTGACCAACTGTTGAAGTCTCAATGATCTAATGGCCACATATATTTTTAGGCTCCACTTGACTGTGTGTAGGTAGACCTTATTATTATTATTATTATTATTATTATTATTATTATACAGGATTTATATATTGCCAACAGTTTGCGCAGCGATTTACAATATAGGGGAAGACAGTACAATTACAATACTATTTCCTATCTTTTCTACTCTCCCAGAAGGCCCCTGGTATTTTGCTAGAAATTTGCTTTCAGCAATTGGTACCAGTACAAGAACTTGATCATAAGGGTAAAATTCTTTGACTTTGTCAGACTAGTTGTACAATCAGCTTTGAGCCTCTTGCCCGAAAAAATGCTTCCTGACTATGGGCATCACATGTATAATTTAGACCATTTGCACAAATTCCACTATACTCCGATGGGGTGTATTATTTTTCCAACATCTCTTTAACCTCACCCAGTAGTCCACAGGAGTGTTGCCCATAAAACAACACAAGGACAAGAACCCCATAGTTGCCTGGGAGAATCTCCCATATGGCAAACATCAAATGAAGCAGTAAGAAATCCTAATCACTAAATATAAAAACAAAAATAACTCTGCTACGCGGAAGATTTTAACACAAAAGCAGCCTACACCAAAATCTGTGATACCAAATAAGTGCATAAATAAATCAAATAGGGTGGCGCTAAATTAATACAACATGATAGAAAATATACCGTACTTGATGTGCATATAACTCTAAGGCCCCATGCACACGAAATGCTGTTAAACGCATGTTCAGAGGCAGTTGGACACTTTTTTCAACTGCTCCTGAACACATTCAATGTTATCCTATGTGTCCATGCACACAGTCTCGTTAATTGCCGTTTTTAGGCAGTTGTGTTTAACCTCGTTTTTCCAGAAGCAAAAAAATTGGTTCAGACGCAAAAGTTTTCCATGTTTCAGACGCAAAACGCGGCTAAACGCGGCAAAACGCGGGTACCGGCGTTTTGCCGCGTTTTCGTTTATAAACATTTTTAAAGGTGACCTATTTTTTTACCTTAGAAATCTCAAAATTGATGGGAAATGATGAAAAACCATAAAAAAAATAAAAAAACTTGTGGCAGGTGATGTGGCAAATGGACAATCCACAACTTGTGACAGGTAACGTGGCAAGTGGACAATCCACAACTTGTGGCAGGTGATGTTGCCAGGTGACCTGGCAGGTGGAAATTCACAAATTGTGGCAGGTGACGTGGCCAGGTGATGTGGCAGGTGACGTGACCAGGTGACGTGGCAAGTGGACAATCCCCAACTTGTGGCAGGTAACCTGGCCAGGTGACGTGGCCAGGTGACGTTGCAGGTGATGTGGCAGGTGGACAATCCACAAATTGTGGCAGGGGACGTGGCCAGGTGACGTGGCAGGTGACATGGCAGGTGATGTGGCAAGTGGACAATCCACAACTTGTGGCAGGTGACGTGGCCAGGTGACGTGGCAGGTGGACAATCCACAAATTGTGGCAAGTGACGTGGCCAGGTGATGTGGCAGGTGACGTGGCAAGTGGACAATCCACAACTTGTGGCAGGTGACGTGGCCAGGTGATGTGGGCAGGTGATGTGGCCAGGTGACGTGGCAGGTGATGTGGCAGGTGGACAATCCACAAATTGTGGCAGGTGACGTGGCCAGGTGACGTGGCAGGTGGACAATCCACAAATTGTGGCAGGTGACGTGGCAAGTGGACAATCCACAACTTGTGGCAGGTGACATTGCCAGGTGACGTGGCAGGTGGACAATCCACAAATTGTGGCAGGTGACGTGGCCAGGTGATGTGGCAGGTGACGTGGCAAGTGGACAATCCACAACTTGTGGCAGGTGACGTGGCCAGGTGATGTGGGCAGGTGACGTGGCCAGGTGACGTGGCAGGTGGACAATCCACAAATTGTGGCAGGTGACGTGGCAGGTGGACAATCCAAAAATTGTGGCAGGTGACGTGGCAGGTGACGTGGCAAGTGGACAATCCACAACTTGTGGCAGGTGACATGGCCAGGTGACGTGGCAGGTGGACAATCCACAAATTGTGGCAGGTGACGTGGCAAGTGGACAATCCACAACTTGTGGCAGGTGATGAGGTCAGGTGACGTGGCAGGTGACGTGGCAGGTGGACAATCCACAAATTGTGGCAGATGACGTGGCAGGTGACGTGGCAGGTGACGTGGCCAGGTGATGTGGCAGGTGACGTGGCAAGTGGACAATCCACAACTTGTGGCAGGTGACGTGGCCAGGTGATGTGGGCAGGTGACATGGCCAGGTGACGTGGCAGGTGACGTGGCAGGTGAACAATCCACAAATTTTGGCAGGTGACGTGGCCAGGTGACGTGGCAGGTGGACAATCCACAAATTGTGGCAGGTGATGTGGCAGGTGACGTGGCAAGTGGACAATCCACAACTTGTGGCAGGTGACGTGGCCAGGTGACATGGCAGGTGGACAATCCACAAATTGTGGCAGGTGACGTGGCCAGGTGATGTGGCAGGTGACGTGGCAAGTGGACAATCCACAACTTGTGGCAGGTGATGTGGCCAGGTGATGTGGCCAGGTGACGTGGCCAGGTGATGTGGCAGGTGACGTGGCAGGTGGACAATCCACAAATTGTGGCAGGTGACGTGGCCAGGTGACGTGGCAGGTGACGTGGACAGGTGACGTGGCAGGTGGCGTGGCAAGTGGACAATCCACAACTTGTGGCAGGTGACGTGGCCAGGTGACGTGGCCAGGTGATGTGGCAGGTGATGTGGCAGGTGACGTGGCAAGTGGACAATCCACAAATTGTGGCAGGTGACGTGGCAGGTGACGTGAGAAGTGGACAATCCACAACTTGTGGCAAGTGACGTGGCCAGGTGATGTGGGCCAGGTGACGTGGCAAGTGGACAATCCACAACTTGTGGCAGGTGACGTGGCAGGTGATGTGGGCCAGGTGACGTGGCAAGTGGACAATCCACAACTTGTGGCAGGTGACGTGGCCAGGTGATGTGGCAGGTGGACAATCCACAAATTGTGGGAGGTGATGTGGCCAGGTGACATGGCAGGTGACGTGGCCAGGTGACATGGCAGGTGACGTGGCCATGTGACGTGGCAAGTGAACAATCCACAACTTGTGGCAGGTGATGTGGCCAGGTGATGTGGCCAGGTGATGTGGCCAAGTGACGTGGCAGGTGACGTGGCAAGTGGACAATCCACAAATTGTGGCAGGTGACGTGGCCAGGTGATGTATCAGGTGACGTGGCAAGTGGACAATCCACAGCTTGTGGCAGATGATGTGGCAAGTGATACGCTAAACACTAGTACACTGCTGCTCTCTCAGCTGCTGGTCTCCCAAAATGGCTATAATGGTTAAATAATACTGTCTTTTGAGCTTTGGGAGGGTCTTATGATGTTTCTATAGACGCAAACGCGGTAAAACGCGGTAAAACGCGGCAAAACTGGCGTTTTTAAACGCCGGTTTTAGCCTTTAAACACGCGTGTTCAGCAGAGTTTGCACCGGCGTCTCGTGTGCATGGGGCCTAATATAAATTATTAATAAAAGTCTCAATTCAAAAAGTGCAAAAATGTTAAATAAATGCAAATTTACATTTCATAAAAAATACATCATCAACATAATAAAATTATCATGTTACAAAAAACTATTTTCAAATCCTATAAACAAATAATAAATCCCAATTCATGAATTAAAAAAAATCTAAAAAAATAGGTAATTCATGTGCAACATCCCAAAAAATATAAGGTGTATAGTCTCATATCCAAGTGCAAGTGCTGCTCTTATCCAATAAGTATAAACAATCCAAGAAATAAAGAGTTATTACATCCAATGCTGAACACCACCATGATATTACCTGTGATATAAGATAAGGTTGGTTCCTTACCAGATAGTGTGGACCATATTAAATGGTCAACAGCAGATTTCAAATAACCAAGATGTCTTCCTGTTACTCCTCATCCTCTTGCTGCGAGCCATCTCGGCACGGTCAACACTATTATCACTGCATATTGAGAACATAATTCTGCCTAATTGTATCATCTATAGCAGTGGTTCTCCTGTCCTCAGGACCCACTAACAGGCCAGATTTTAAGTATTACCTTGGTGAGATGCAGACTAGAATACTGAAATCCCTGAGCAGCAAATTATATCACCTGTGATGCATTTCAGTTATCTTGCAAACCTGGCCTGTTGGTGGGCCCTGAGGACTGGAGTTGAGAACCACTGATCTATAGCAACATTGACTTGTGTCAATCTTCTGTGATGGGATATGAAGGAGGCTTTAATTTAACCTGGAAACTCTTGATTTCTAATATAATGTTACTAATGGTTTCTAATAGAAAGCATATTGTTTGCGCTCATACAACTGCCCATGACAAGTGGCATGAATGTTGTTTCTCCACAGAGTTTGTAAGCTTTCTTCTTATAGTTAAGGGGGAATATTGGTAATTTATATGTATCTTGGACTAATACTTTTCTTCTATCTTATTTGAAGAAGTCATGTGTGTTGAATTGAGCATATTACACTGATAGCCCCTGAGACATTATATCTGGTAGAGCTGATCCATGAACCTCTAACTAAAAGAACAACCCTGACATCCGGTTCCGGCGCCGCATGTAGAGGAGCTAGGAGATTACAGCTCCTGCCGCGCTCCTCTCATACCCGCTTCTAAGCCAGCCAGTGCCCGAGGGAACCCCTTCTCCTACCTCCCTCCTGCCAGGGGAACCACCTTGGAACATTTTCTGGAGCGATACGCTCCCTGAATGGCCCCCGCTCCCCGATCGGACACAGGAGACACAGGGCACACAGCACACGCTGCAGCCAATAG
Organism: Rana muscosa; assembly: GCA_029206835.1. Classification (NCBI taxonomy): domain Eukaryota; kingdom Metazoa; phylum Chordata; class Amphibia; order Anura; family Ranidae; genus Rana; species Rana muscosa. Next base: position 177,547,243 of record CM055116.1, read on the forward strand.
GGTGCCTGCCTCCTTTGCTGAGCTCTGTACAATGCAGGACCACACTGACGCTCAGGCACCCTCTGCACACACACAGTTGGACCCTGCCTCTCCTGCAAGCATAGCACAAGCAGTAGTTACCCTTCTAACTCCAATGGTCACTGAAGCAGTGGACCTAGCGGTTCTTAAAGGGCTAGAGCACCTGCACAAGGAGATCCAGCAGCAAGCCCAGAGAATCGATCAGAGGAGCAAATCTCTTCCATAGAGGATGATACTGCTGCAATGTCTCCGCATCATAGGACTCCCTGAATCCTATTCCTCATCCACGCTCACCGCCATCTGCTACGCCACCATCCCGGAACAAGATAAGATAAGATAAGATAAGATTTATTGTCATTGTAGAAACAAATTCACAATAAAATTAAATTTCTACTCCACACATTATTTATACATCACAATTATCAACCATGCATTTACAGTAGAAATTTAATTATACCAAAATATATATATATAAAAGTGGGGAGTTGTTGCTTGCAAATGGAGCCATTGGTGGCCCGGCTCCCATGCCAGGAATACACAGATATCCTGTAAGTACCAGCTGGGACTCTGACCTTGTGCTCACAGTCCTCCAATGTGTGAATGCCCTGTACCATTTTTAAAATTCGTTCTTTTGTCATTTCAGAGACACAATACACGTTTTGCTCCTGATGAGCGACATAAAGTCGCAAAACGCGTAGAGCCAACAGATATCGTGTCAACTAAGTGTCATAACCAGCATCTATATAATGCATTACCAACAAAAAAATGTATTTGTCTGTATATTGCTGATTATTCCTGTCCATTGTTGTGTGGACCTTGTATACATTTTTATTTTTATATAATAAAAGTGGATAATTTGTAATCCTTTATACTGTTCTATCCTCATTTTGGAGTAGTCTATTAACACCTAACCTAGAAGGTACTTATTGTTATGTATATTCATGTATCTGTCTAAACAATAGAATATGTCAGCCAGTTATAAAAAATCATGTAAAATTAAGATATATAGTGTATAACAAATATGTTCATTACTAAAAACAATTAGACCCTTTTCCCACACAAGCTTCATTTAAAGTCCCGCCCTTTCTGTTCTCTCTCAATTATACAAATAAGTGACCACGTCATTACCTCATTTAAAGTCTCACCCAATCTTCTTTTATGAATATATATAAAAGTGTCCCCATATTATAAAAGTATAAAAAGTGTCCTCACATTATAAAATGAAACAAGACAATAAAATAAGACTATGTGACCTCTTTAATTTCATTCCTGCATTGATAGCCATAATAGCCTTGGGAAAGAAGCTCTCTTTAAATCTATTTGTCCTTGTTTTCATCACCCTAAAATGTCTCCCAGATGGCAATAATTCAAAGACATGACAACCAGGATGAGTCTGGTCTCTCACTATTTTTCCTGCTGTACAAAGGCAACAAGTCTCATATATTTCTTCTAGAAAAACAAGTTCACACCCTACAATTTTCTGCGCTGTTCAAATCACTTTCTTTAGAGCATTTTTATCTGCCTGCGTACAACTAGGACACCAAACTAGAATACGATATGTTAATGTACTTTCAATGGCAGAGCGATAGAAGGTCTCTAGTACAGTATCATCCTTCCCAAGCCATTCTTCCTAAGCAGTCGCAAAAAAATTAAACGCTGTTGCGATTTCTTAATAATGGCTTTAATGTTGATTGTCCACGATAAGTTTTCAGAAATGCAACTGGGCCTATGCACTCCCTGTCTAGTGGAACGTGCCCATTGTATCGGTCAGCCATCAGAAACCCGCTCCAAGCCTCGACCAGTGATTGTTAGAAATCTCAACTATGCAGACAAGCACGCCATACTTCAAAAATTTTGTTGAGTGCGCAATTTGTCCACTGAAGACCATCCTTTACTACTCTCCGCAGACTATTCCATTGAAGTTATGCGCCAACGCAAGGCATTTTCGTCAGTCTGCTCCTCACTCTACAACAATCACGTTAAATTCACTTTAGCGTTCCCAGCGATCCTGCAAATCCAACCTTCCTGGCGTGAAAGTGTCTCTTTCACTTCTCCATCTGAAGCGTAACACTACCTTAACACCGCTCAACCCTCAGCTATAGAACAGGAAGAGCCTTCTCCCTCCCACGAGCTTTCCACCTCCAGGAGATCTGCTCTGTCTTCCAACAACCAGCAAAGTCCTCAGAAACCTCCGTACAAGAGAGTTTGTTTTGGCCTTCCGGACTATCGATCTGCGCACCGCTGATCGTCTGCTCCTACTAGCCTTGTCGGTTTGTTACTTTTTGCTCCACCTTTCTTGCTGCCCACCTTCTGTGCTCTCATCCACCTTGGACAGCAGACGCCCTCTGTCTTCCTGACAGATTAAGCCCCCTCCCAATGAGGGGTCATGGTCCGCTCACTGTACTCCACCCCTTTTAGTTGACCCTACTGCCTACCGCTTCTGGCCTGCTTACCGTATTGGACTTTTTGATCTGTTATACATGTTTAATTATGGTGCCCCTCTCCCTTCCCTCCCCTCCTCCATACCCCCTCTCCCTTTCTTCTTCCTTTCCCCTCCCCCTTCTCCTACTCTTCCCTCCCCTTCTACCCCCTCCTTGGAGCTGCTTCACATCTGAATGCACAGAGGAAGCAGGGGAAGTTTGGGAGTTTACTCCATGGGGAAAAAGTCCCTGAAATGTTTTTCCTTGTTTATCCTTTTACCCTTGTTTTATATATCTGGTTAACTGTTCTCTCTTTTTCCTGTTTATTATTAGCATTCTACCAAAGCCTCACTGATACCGGATCCAAAGGGGCAATGTCTGCGGTAGTATTACCCCTGATTGAGCTACCTCAAGTCTATCTACTGCAAGAGTCATGGCTCCTTCGAATGCTGGGGATTACCTAAAGATAATTTCATGGAATGTCAAAGGGTTGCGCTCCCCTAACAAGCGCATGCACATTTTGAGACACCTCAAGCGTCTGCTGGCAGATGTTGCTCTCCTACAAGAGACCCATCTGGCCGCAGACGATCTTTCTCGCCTCTGTAAATTATGGGTAGGTAATGCTTACGGCTCTCCAACAGTAGGAGTTGCTATCTTAATCCACTAAAACCCCCACCACACAATTCGCTCCATAGAGTCAGACTCGGTCGGTGGCAGACTTACTCTTCAAAGGTTGCCTCCTGTGACATCGCTATCTCTAATGTTTATGCCACTAACTCCCTGGGTCAGTAATTTTTTCAAGAATTAAACTCCTGGGTCCTGCAGACTCCAGAACACTTTCATCTTATTGGGGGGGACTTTAACTTGGTTATGCACAAGTCTGAAGACCGCACCCAGGGACCCGCTAAAAGCTCCCCTTCTACTGACACTCCCACTATGCTAGCCCAATCGATCTCCTCCCTCCACCTCATGGATATCTGGCATACCTCTCACCCTACAGATTCTTTTACCCTCCCCACGGCTCATTCTCTCGTATCGACTACTTTTTTCTGCTCCCCGGGGGCACTCCCCTTAGCGACTTCGTCAACCAGAGAAGACGTGGTTATCTCTGACCTCTCTCCCATCAGTGTCCAATTTTCAGGTAATTACCTCACGGTGCATGAACCTGGTGCTTCCCCTCCCTTCTGACTGGAAACAATGATTTTAAACACACCCTTTGCACTGTGTGGGCAGAATTCACAGAAACCAATGGGGCCCATCTTACTACCCCTAACCTGTTTTGGGAAACAGGGAAAGCTTTTCTCAGAGGGCGCATAATTTCTTACACCGCACAATTCAAAAGGCAAACTCGCACACGGTATCTTAAAGCCAGTGATTCTCTAAGATTGGCCCACTATGCTCTGTCTATTAAACGCACCCCTGCCAATAAACTCTCCTGGCAAGCAGCTAAACGTGACTTTGACCATTGGTCTGCGCAGCAGGAGATCACTAAACAATCATACTCTACTCTTCATCTCCACAGATTTGGCAACAAGGCGGGCAAGCTACTGGCAAAACTATGCTCGGGCCGCCACCCGCTGACTCATATTGGAGCTCTACACTCACCTAATGGTGCTATTGTTAAAGTGCCCTCCTAATGAAGTACTACACAACCCTTTTCTCTTAGGACCCTATCGGTACAGAAGCGGTGAACAAATTACTTGCGGGAATCAAACTACCTGCTCTATCCCCTGAACAACTGGAGTCTCTAAACACTCCCATCTCCCAAGACGAAATCCGCTCTACTATTAAATCCATCTCTGGCCCGGACAGATTCTCTATGGAATTCTACAAGCTCACGTTGGACTTCATCCTAGATACCTTGTGGCATGTCTACAAATCCATGTGGGCCGAAGGCCCATATTTGCCCCACGGATCTTAAGCACACATCAAACTCATCGCTAAAAAGGGGAAAGATCCCATTCTCCCTGGTTCCTACAGGCCCATCTCCCTTACCAACGTTGATGCAAAAATCCTCTCCAAGATCATTGCATCCCGCCTCGCCTGCATTCTTCCAGTAATCCTCCATCAGGCCCAATCAGGCTTTGTCCCAGGACGTTCAGCCACCCTTAATATCCGCAAAGTTTATTAGGACGCACTCTGACCAGGACACAGCCATTATCTCGTTAGACGCCGAAAAGGCTTTCGACAACATTAGCTTCTCCTGGCTGTTCATGGTTATGAGAGCATTCGGCATGTCAGGCCCCATTTACACTTTGTTCAAAAGATGTGCGCCTCTCTAACTGCCCGCCTCATTACCCCCGACTTTATGTTTGACTGTCCAAAAATTCACCCTACTCCAATTACATGCTGGAGGGCACCCTTGTGTCTCCGTTCAATCTCCAGGCTGTTTTCCATTCTAGGCTATACTCTCTGTCTCCTCCTTTAAGATCTAATCTACTGATTAGAGACACTCTCATAGCCTGGAGAGAGGTGCGGAGACTCCTGGGCTTACACTACAACATCTCTTGCTACTTGCCCATACTTGGCAACCCAATGTTCCCTCCTTCTAAGGCACACAAAGCCTTTGCGCAATGGTCTTCCTCCGGCTTGTTGACCGTCTCCAATCTCATTAATCCTGCCCAAGGAACCTTCAGACCCTTCTCAGAACAGGCTACCCAGTATTCTTTACCACCAACCCAGGTGTTTCATTACTACCAGCTAATCAGATACCTCAAATCCTGCTTCAGCCTACACCAAAACCCTTGCCAGCCCTCATTAATTGATGCAATGCTTCAACATAACCAATATTCTATCTCAGAGATTTATTCAAACCTCATCACATACCAGGCTTCCAAATACTGCATTGTTTCCTTTAACCCCTGGTAATCCATCCTTGACAACCAGGACCAGCAAAGATCCTTGCAGGATACCAAAAAATCCTCTCTCTGGTGGTCTGCAAAGCTTGGCGAGAAACCCAATTCAAAAGTTGTAACAGCAAAGAGGACTCCTCTCTCTGTCTCTCTACATGCCCCTGGTGTACCACCTCCCGGCAGTCTCTTTTTCACAGACTGTGGACCTACCGAGCTACCTCCACCTTCTGGGATCAGGTTCTGAAGTATATAGACAAGATTCAGCAGATATCTCTTCCCAAAGACCCCTTGCTATGGCTTTTCAGCTCTGAGGCTTCAATGGCCTTCTCATCATCATCTCCCTCACTGGGTACATATCTTCCATCTAATAGCTCGCAGAGTCCTCATGCAAGCCTGGATCCACCCCACCCCACTTAAAATCGCTTCGGTGGAACAATCGCCGCATACCATATTTCTCCTGGAAAAACTGGACATTGTCACTCAACACTCTAAGGCCTCGTACACACGGGCGGGAATCCCGTTGAAAAAAAAAATGACCGGATTCCTGGCAAGCTTGTCTTGCCTAACCCTGTGCACACACGCGCCATTCAAAAGAACCGCCGTTCTTTTGAATGGCAAGAATGCGGTGACGTCATCGACTACGACGAGCCGGCGCACGTCACATTCGATGCCGTCGCCCCCATCTTGCTACACCCTACACTACCCTTGTATGCTACCGCGCATGCGTCGAAGTCTCATCGAGCATGCGTGGGTTTCCCTGGACAAGTAAGCATACAGACGACCGGGTTTCTCGGCAGGAAACACTCTGCCGACAATCCCGACGAGAAAAATAGAGAGCAGGTTCTCTATTTTTCTCGCCGAGATTCCCGGCAGTTTTCCTGCTGAGAAACCATACACACGAACGGTTTTCTCGGCCAAAAGCTCTCCCAGCAGTTTTCTTGCAGAGAAAACTGGTCGTGTGTACGAGGATTAAGTCTCTGAAACGTTTTATCTTATTATTCCATGGAACAATCCTTCTCATCAGAACAGATCTCTATGCATGTGACATCCTTTCGATACACGGACTGGTATCTACATGCAGACCTTGCCAACACACTGGGCAAATGATTGCTAGCTGTTTCTTTACATCCTATCAGCTGGGGATCTATCATTTAGCCATGAAGTGTACAGGAAGGGTTGGGCCACACACTGTGCTTCCTTTTCTGGTCACTAAGATTGAATGCCTGGATAAGGGTCTAGTTCAAATTTTAAGGGGGACTCTAGTTTTTTTTCTCACTTTTCACTTTTGAAGCCCTGTACACATGGCCGGGAATCCCGTTAGGGAAAAAACGACAATTTTCCTGACGGGATTCCTGGCAAGCTTTTCTTGCTCGCCGAGTGTACACACGGCACATTCAAAAGAACCGCCGTTCTTTTGAATGGCAAGAACGCAGTGACGTCATCGACTACGACGAGCATGCGCTCGTCACATTCGATGCCGTCTCCGCCATCTTGCTTCACCCTACACTACCCTTCTAAGCTACTGCGCATGCATCGAAGTCTCATCGAGCATGCGCGGGTTTACCTGGAGACAGGTAAGCATGCACACGCACGGTTTTCTCGTCGGGAAACAGGCTGACGAGAATCCCGATGAGAAAATAGAGAGCAGGTTCTCTATTTTTCTCGTCGAGATTCCTGGCAGTTTCCCGACGACAAACCATACACACAGCCGGTTTTCTCTGCAAAAAGCTCTCCCAGCAGTTTTCTTGCTGAGAAAACCGGCCGTGTATGAGGCTTAAAGGTCTACATCAGGGGTGCCCAACCTTTTGAAGCGTGAGGGCCACTTAAGCGACTTGGTAACTGGTCGCGGGCCACAATCACTGGAGCGGACATACCTCAGGTCCATGTCCGCTCTGCATATGCAGAGCGGACACGGACACAACCAGATCGGATTGGAGGTAGGACACAAGTCGGTTTACATCTGCCACTCCTTAGAGGTGAATGGAGGGTCCAATTGGGTCGGACTAACCGTGTGAAAGGGGCTCACGGCTGCTTTCACACTGATGCGCTGCGATTTACCCGCACCGCACCTTTGGCTTTTCTGCACTTTGCAATAGACTTCTATTATATTCTGCAGGGCTAGGTGCACTTTCAGAAAGCTCACCAAACTTGCAGGTAATAACAGAAGTCTATGGCTCAGTGCAGGTAACCCACAGGTGCAATGCTCTGCATCTGCGGATTAGTTTGAAATCAGCCCAGTAACCACTGCAGAACAGATACATATATATACTGTGATTTTAGTAATAAACTGACCTTTAATAACAGTATTCTATTCCATCCCAGAGCAGGAGGTCGCGGGCCACATCAGAGGGCTCCACGGGCCACTGGTTGGGCACCCCTGGTCTACATAGACTTGTTTCTTGCCATGTGTAGCTTTAAGGCATGCCTGTATTATTTAAAGGTTCAAAAGAAGGTGCCCGGTGGTTTCATAAAATGCTTAAAAGGGCTTGATAACTGAAAATAAGCATGGTTTGTAACTACATAATGGGGGTGGCAACATAAAGAGGGATGTCTGGATGCTGCAGTTTCCTTTAGGCCAGGTCATGTTCACATTAAAACCATGTCCCTATTTTAGGCAAAGCCATATTTTGCTTTAAATTGTTAGGTGTGCAGCAAATTCATCTCTCTTCTGGTGCCCTGTCATTTTCTCTGAATATATTTGTTTAATAGAAAAATAAATCATTAGCAGAAAAACACATGGATACTTTAACCACTTCCCGCCCAAGGACGTCATATGACGTCCTGGACTTTCAGTGGGGATATCTGAATGATGCCTGCAGCTAGAGGCATCATTCAGATATCCATCTGTTCAGCCGGCGATTCTGTGCACCATAAGAATGATCATAGCGCGGTTCCGTCACTTGATCGTTCTTATAGGCGGCGGGAGGGGATGCCCCCCCTCCCGCCGCCATCCGGTGCTTCTCCGGGCTCTCCCGTGCGATCGGGGACCCGGAGAAACGATCTGCCGGCGCCGGATGGAAGGCATAGAGATGACTGGTGACCGTCGGAGGCCCGGGCGCGATGTAATGACGTCACGCCCGGGTCCTCAAATGTAAACAAAGCCGCCATTGCGGCTGTAAGTATGAGATCAGTGAATTTTTTTTCACAGATCTCATGCTTTCTAGCCTGGAGGAGAGATGTGGGGTCTTATTGACCCCGCATCTCTCCATAAAGAGGACCTGTCACACACATTCCTATTACAAGGGATGTTTACATTCCTTGTAATAGGAATAAAAGTGATCAAAAAAAGTAAAATAAAAAATAAAATAATAAATATATTTTTTTAAAAACGTCCCTGTCCCCAGTAGCTCACGCTCAGAAGCGAACACACACGCAAGTCCCACCCACATATGTAAACGCCGTTCAAACCACACATGTGAGGTATCACCACGTGCGTTAAAGCACCAGCAACAATTCTAGCACTAGACCTCCTCTGTAACTCTAAACTAGTAGCCTGTAAAAAAAATAAGCAACGCCTATGGAGATTTTTAAGTACTGAAGTTTGGCGCCATTCCATGAGTGTGCGCAATTTTAAAGCGTGACATGTTAGGTATCTATTTACTCGGCGTAACATAATCTTTCACATTATACAAAAAAATTGGGCTAACTTTACTGTTTTGTTATTTTTTAATTCATTAAACCGTTTTTTTCCCAAAAAAAGGCGTTTTAAAAATTATTGCGCAAATACCGTGGGAGATAAAAAGTTGCAATGACCGCCATTTTATTCCCTAGGGTGTCTGCTAAAAAAACATATATAGTGTTTGGGGGTTCTGAGTAATTTTCTAGCAAAAAAATTATGATTTTTGCATGTAGGAGAGGAGTGCCAGAATAGGCCCGGTAAGGAAGTGGTTAATAATTGTGAAAAATTTGAATAATTGCAAAAAACTAAAATCAAAACTAGATAACTCACTTGTTTTATAAATTAATCTACATTATTTAAATGACTTCAGAATTTGTTTGCAAATGTGTAATATTTAGTTAATAGTGTAGTGGTTGAAATATAAGAAAACTATTGTTCCCTAGACATGTGCATTTCGTTTCGTTCCGAATCGAAATTCGGACAAATTTTTCATTTTTCGGAAATTCGGATGCATCCGAATTTCCGAATTACAAATGTAATGAATTTAAACAAATTCGAAAAAAAGCAAACGAAATTCGATTCGAATCGAATTCGAAACAAATTTGAATCAAATTCGAAAACAAATTTGAATCGAATTAGAAAAAATAGAAATGGATTTTCAAAAAAATACAATAAAATAGAATATAAAACAATAAAGCAATAGAATAAAAAAAGAATAGAAAAGAATAGAATAGAATTTAATAGAATGTAATAAAATAGAACATGACCGTCTCCCGAAATTCGAATAGTATAAATTAGAATTCGAGAATAGATTGGAAAATAATTCAAAACAATGGAAACTAAAATAGAAAAGAATAGAAAAACAATAGAAAAACAATAGAACAGAATAGAATAAAATATATTTATTCTATTCTGTTCTATTGTTTTTCTAGTCTATTCTTTTCTATTATTTTCTATTCAAATATTTTCTATTCAAATTCAAATTCATTCTATATGAAATTCGAACTTCTGAAGCCATCTTCTGAAATTTGAATTTTGTATAGAATGAATTTGAATAGAAAAGATTACAATAGAATAGAAAAGAAAATAATAGAAAAGAATAGCATAGAAAAACAATAGAACAGACAAAAAAAAAATATTATATATATATATATATATATATATATATATATATATATATATATATATATATATATATATATATATAATTTTTTTTATTCTGTTCTATTGTTTTTCCATTCTATTCTAATCTTTTGTATTCAAATTCGAATTCATCCTATACAAAATCAGAATTTTGGAAGATGGCTTCTGAAGTTCCAAATTGCATAGAATGAATTTGAATTTGAATAGAAAAGATTTGAATAGAAAAAAATAGACTAGAAAAACACTAGAACAGAACAGAAAAATATATTTTATATATATATATATATATATATATATATATATATATATATATATATAAATAAAACATTTTCCGAAATTTGAATTTCATATAGTTCAAATAGAAAAGATTAGAATAAAAAATATTAGAAAATAATAGCATAGAAAACAATAGAACAGAATAGGAAAATATATAGTATATATATATATATATATAAAACACCTTCCGAAATTCGAATTTTGTACAGAATGAAATCGAATTTGAATAGAAAAGATTAGAATAGAATAGAAAAGAATAGCATAAAAAAACATTAAAGCCGAACAGAAAAAAATATAATATATATGTGTGTGTATATACCATCTTACGAAATTCGAATTTCGTATAGAATGAATTCGAATTTGAATACAAAAGATTAGAATAGAAAATAATAAACTAGAAAAACATATATTATATTTTATTCTATTCTGTTCTATTGTTTTTCTATTCTATACTACTCTTTTCTATTCTATTCTAATCTTTTCTATTCTAATTCAAAATCATTCTATACGAAATTTGAATAAATATTAGGGTTAGGGTTAACCCTAACCCTATTATATATATATATATATATATATATATATATATAACAGAATATATATATAAAACCAAACCATGTTCCGACATTCGAATTTCGTATAGAATGAATTTGAATTTCAATTAGAAAGATTAGAATAGAAATAGAAAGTAGACTAGAAAAACAATAGAACAGAATATTTTTTTCTATTTTGTTCTATTGTTTTTCTATTCGATTCTTTCCAATATTTTCTATTGTATTGTAATCTTTTCGATTCGAATTTGAATTCATTCTATACGAAATTCGAATTTCGGAAGATGGTTTTATTATTTTATTCTATTCCAATCACTGAGTCCAAGCCTTATTCTTCAAGGGGAAACCCTAACCCCAACCCTAACCCTAACCCCAACCCTAATCCTAACCCTAAGCCTAACCCGAACCCTGACCTTAACCCCAACCACAACCCTAACCCTAACCCTCACCCTCACCCTCACCCTATAAAAAATATAATATATATGTATATCTATAGATATAGATATCTATAGATATATCTATGTATCTATAGATATAGATCTATATATATATATAAATAACCATCTTCTGAAATTCGATTTTCGTATAGAATGATTTTGAATAGAAAAGATTAGAATAAAATAGAATAGAAAATAATAGAGAAGAATAGACTAGAAAAACAATAGAACAGAATAGAATAAAATATAATATATGATATTACATTTTATTATGTTATATTGTTTTTCTAGTCTATTCTTTTCTATTCGAATCTTTTCTATTCTAATCTAAATCGTTCTATACTAAATTCGAATTTCGGAAGATGGACAGTTATATATATGTAGTGGACCCCCACTCTCTCTCCGTCTGTCTTTAATGGCTTCTCCGGCTCTGGTCTAGGGGTACCTCAGAGGAGAGAGAGGGGCGGGGCACTACGCCAAGCTTTCACCACAGATGTAGTAGGTGTATGCAAAGTTCTGTTACCTTTCGGGTCGGTGTCCTGCAGTAAGAGCTCCTTCTCTGGAACAGTGTCTGTATTAAAAGAGCCCCACACCACTAAAGTCCAACACTCCTTTATTTCCACAGCATAGAATGTCACACAATCAGTTGGACTTCCTTTAAACGAACAGGGGGTGTGGATACAAGTAAGCCCAGGCACAGTGAACTCTCCTATTCCTGTAGTGAGTCGAATAGGCATGGCGCACGGTCTCTGCCACCGACCGTGAAGTGGTAGCTGCCACCTACCGGGTGAACTGTTGCAGCCCCTTCCACAGGCCTGTAGATAACGGTCCTTGCTTGTGACCTTTAAGAGGAATGTCTCTGCCAGACTTTTCCTCAATAGAACCACCTTCCGTGTGTATCAGCCCCTGTTTGAGAGGGCATCCCTCCAGACGGTCTCCGGAGGCCCTCACCCGTCACCGGCAGTCTGCTGCACCAGGTCTTTGGAGAGGCCACCCTCCAGTCCATTGCGTCTTGGATTTGGGTATCCATCCCCCGGATACCCTAGGACGATCCCCCCAGGCGGAACCCAGTGGAAGAAGCTGGGCCCCAGGCTAGGACAAGTACCTCACCCCAGACCGAAGGTGTCTGGGATGGCTCCCGAACTCCCGGTGTCCAGGCCTAGGCCACCTGGACCCCGCCCATGGACAGCAGCCCTCCGGCTAAAGGCGCCTGGGACTCGAAAACCCGATGGCCAAGATGTCCGCCCCCTTTATCTCCTCTCCCGGCATGCACAGCAGGTTCCCGCCCCGCTGTACAGGTGCCGCGAGAGGCCACAGAAGGACACGTCCCTCCAGTAATGGTTCAACCCCGGCCCAGGGCGACAGCGCCACCCTCTGGGCCGCAGGGAACTGAGCATCACTGATATTCTGACCCGAACAAACAAATTCAAAACCACATGCCCGCTACATATATATATATATATATATATATATATATATTGCGTGTGTGGGGTGAATGGCGCTCCCAGTTAGGGGTGTGTGAAATCAGGATAAAATCTGTGTAAGCCTGGGTGTTACCAGAGTGATTGGTACCCAGAAAAAACCAATAGATAACGTGGGTCAAAATTGACCTCTCCGTGACCCCAAATATATGTAAGGAAATAGATTAGTGCTAAGGTATAAGTTTCTAAAGTGCTAGGTGCATATGTGCATTTTTTGCTATCCACTATAAAAGTGACAGGAATGTGACAAGAATATGGGGGGTAAAAACCTCCGTAGTGACAATGTGTTAAGCCATACCAAAAACAACTAAAAAAACATATAAACAATTATGCAATAACAATAGTGATCCCGATGTGGAACAATTAGCCAAAACAGTCCACCATATCAGGTGTATAAAATCCTGGTAATCAGTTCAGCATGAGATTTGATATATAAATTTTTCCAATAATGTCCAATCAGGAACAGTGAAAAATAGGTGACTTGTGTGAAGATCCTTTCATCTAATACAATCCAGGTGACACTTGTGCTCCCCCTTAAGATGACCTACTCACCAGAAGATGGAACCCCTGCAGGGGTACAAAGCGTGTAGGTGAGTGATGCCTTATGGTGATGCCGTGGGTCTCTCCTGGTCCTGGGATTCCTCAACGTCCCTGGGCTAACCGCTCCAACGCACAGCAATACTCCTCAAGGAAAAAAAGAGGGCACGAGCCACCATAGCGTAATCCAGATTTATTTTAAAAAAGGATAAACATCCAATGACACAGCATCTACCAGGTAGATATGTGTTAAACAATAAAAATTAAAATAAAAAATACGAATATAAGTAGAAATAAAAATAAATAAAACAGCTCTAGGTCCGGATACTGCTCTGAAAACCTTCACTGCTACAAGTGAGAAGTTTAAAGTTCCCGCACTTGGTCCCTGCGTCTGTCAGAACAGCGGTGTGTATTCAGCGTGCGTTCCACCGCTCAGAGCCAGAGAAACGGAAGCGACGTTGCGGCTTGTCGACGTGAACGGACCAATCAACTGACGCGTTTCGTCATGTGACTTCTTCTGAGGTGATACAGTCCCCTCATGTTACACGCTTATAATAGCGAGCGGCCGGTGGGTTCCTCCCATGGGTGGGGCTACTGAGCGTCACTTAGAAAACCCAGGAAATCCTGTGATTGGGCTACAGATTACGTCTCATGCCGTGACACTACCCTCTATAGTATTTTCTCCAATTCCATGTAGAGCCCTCTTGTGACCAATTTGGATACCTATTCTCCGCGGGCCGCTGGCTATACTTGTACTACCTTATCAGAAAATCTGTGATTATACATAAATGGGTATATTCTCCCTAGTGTGTTGTGGTGTATAGAAGTAAAGGAATATAAACAATATTATTTAATTAGATAGACATAAATTATTTACTTGAAAATTAATAATGAACATGGGGATTGGCACCAAAATTGTTTTGGGGGATTGCCATTTGATTGTGAATCAAGATGGGAAAATCTATTGAGATAAAATATAATGGAACGCAGTGTATAATTTTATGAAGCTTTGTTGCTTATTTAAATGATCAGGTATACAAATCCCCTTAAGTTGAACCATGTAATATTCTTTGCTGAATAGCCCTCATCCTGGTCACCTAACACTGGCCCCAGGGACTCAAGTTAGCATTTGTATCATCCAATTTAATTGTGCACATTTGAGTGGGGGTAGATATAACTAATACTTGTGAGAATATATTACATATATATATATATATATATATATATATATATATATCGGGGTATCCTATATAGAATAATTCCAATTGGGAGATAGTTAATATATTGCAGAGGGTTTATATGACAGGCCCCAGTTCCCCCCTAGCTCCCAAGGCCGGAAACCATTGAAGACTGAAGGTGGGGGAAGTTTACAGTAAATTTGGCCTGATCGTTCCATTTGTACTATAAGGATGGCCAAGCGAGAGGAGGGGGGGGGCTGGAAAACGGGAGAGAAAGGGGGGGGGGGAGGGAGGGAGAACTTAGAAATTTGATATAAAACAATTTAGATCAATGTCTAAGTTGAGTCCCCTAGGCGCAAGTGTCCCCAAAGTGTGTATCCATTTGGTTTCATTCTTGGAAACCATAATCCGCTTATTGCACCCCCTCGAGTGATCCTTTATAAGATCAATCCCATAAAAAATGAGTCCTGATGGGTCTCTCTGGTGTACCTCGTCAAAGTGTTCGGAGAGATTGTGCTTGGGAAATCCCTTACGGATATTATTTATGTGTTCCCTAATTCTAATACGTAGGGGTCTGGTGGTCCGGCCTACATACTGGAGCCGGCAGGGGCATTCCACCACATAGGTAACGTGGGGGCTGTTGCAGGTTATTAATTCCCTTATCTGATATTCCTTGTTGTACACCCTAGACTTGAACATAGTTTTCTTTCTGGGTTTGAGACTTTTTCTGCATGGGAGGCAACGTTGGCATTTGTAAAAGCCTTTCAGGTTAGGACAGATTTCAATTTTCTTGGGGGGATCAATCACATTATGTACTAATTGTTGTCTTAGATTCGGGGCTTTCCGGTAGATGAATCTTGGTTTTTGGGGGAGGATTTTGGCCAGTGTTCCGTCCTCTTTCAGAATAGGCCAATATTTCAGGATTATGCGCTCTATATCCCTGTATTGGTTATTATAGCCAGTGATGAACGAAATCTTATTCGGTTTATCTTTTGTGAGTTTGGGTTTTTGAGCAAGTATGTCCTTCCTGTCTGTGGATCTTATTGCTTCTTTGGCCTTAATGAGTTCATGTTTAAAGTAATCCTTCTGTTCGAACCTGTTGATCAGGATGTCGGCCTGCTCATCAAAATCCTCCATTCGTTCACAATTTCTCCGGACCCTGAGCATTTGTCCTTTGGGGATATTCCCCTTCCATTTCGGATGATGGCAACTTGATACAGGGATATACCCATTTCTGTCCGTTTTTTGGAAATATGTTTTTGTCCACAGTGCTCCACCTTCTTTTAGGATCTGCAGATTCAAGTAATCGATCTGATGTTGGTCGCACTTACCAGTGAAGGTGAAACCATATCGGTTGCTGTTTAGCCCGGCCAGGAAATTTTCAAAGGATTCTGCTGTACCCTCCCACAGTAGTACAAGGTCATCTATATACCTCCTATACATTTTAATCTGTGGAATATTGGAGTTATATATGTATTCTTCCTCCCACATGTCCATTAGGAGGTTGGCTACGCTGGGTGCATAACGTGCCCCCATGGCTACCCCCTGTCATGGATATGCAGTAGTGTTTGTCTGTCAGCTTACCTTCCTTCCCATGTGTTCATCTTAGAGGCCAGAACCCTTTCACCTGGCTTCCTTTGTAATCTCCTCCCAGCCTGACTCCACCCCAGGCCCTATCACAGAACACTATATTAACCTGTGCACTGCAAGCCTGCTTTGCTGATCAACGTGTTTGTTAGGCATTGTGTGTTTGGGTTCCTGCCTGCCGTGTGCTTCGTCTGTCTCTCTGTTACGTTATTGGCTTGTCCCCGACTATCCCTGTCTGCTCGTGACCCTTGACCTTCGGCTCGTTCTTTCGTTATCCTTGTCTGCTTGTGGCCCCTGACCTTCAGCTTGTTATTCGGTTCTCTCATATCTTGTGCTGCTGCTTCCCCTCTTTTCCCCTTATCCTACGGGGCGTGAGCTAGAAAACTCCAGGGGCAGCGACCTGGTCCCAGCCTGCAGCATAACATCCTCACCACTAGAGGCCCTGGAGAAGACCTGCTGGGTCTTAGACTCCGCGCCCTGGGGAATCTTGGCTCTAGCTTCCGTTAGGATCCCGGTTGTGCTCCTCTGGTCCCGCTTTCCACAACCACCCAGTTTCCTATCCGCAGAAGTCAGCCATAGGGTTCACTACCTTGCGGTGCACTCCTGTCCCCCTACGGTGTGCATCTGTCACCTGGCCACAGGTGACCTTGACAGTTTGATCAGCCATGGACCCGGCTGACATCCCGATCCCCGCGGATGATCCATTGTGGGGCATAGTCCACAGACTTGAAACCCAGGAATCGAATCAGACTCAGGTGATGCGATTCCTCCAGGATCTGGCTTCTCGATTCGAGCAGCTTCAGGCCTCCTTGGGAACCCCGAATCCGCAACCTCAAGTACAACCAGCGGTGGTACCTATCGCACCAGTCGCAGCCACACACTCACTAACACTGCCAGCTCCGTTCCGTTTCTCTGGGGACTCCAAGGCCTGCAGAGGGTTCCTTAGCCAATGCACGATTCATTTTGAGCTTCAGCCTCAAAACTTTCTGTCTGATAGGGCAAAGGTAGCCTATATCATTTCCCTCCTCTCCGGTGAAGCTTTAGCCTGGGCAGCCCCTCTGTGGGAACTGAATGATCCAGTGGTTTCTAGCCTGTCTGGCTTCTTGAAACTTTTTCGGAATATCTTTGAAGAACCGGCTCGTGTCTCTTCAGCGGCCAGCGCCCTTCTACGTCTCCGCCAAGAGTCTGCTTCAGTGGGACAGTACGCCCTTAATTTCCGCATACTGTCGGCTGAGTTGAGCTGGAACAATGAGGCCTTAGTCGCAACCTTTTTGCATGGCCTGTCTGATAGAGTGAAGGATGAATTAGCAGGAAGAACCATCCCCACTGATCTGGACGGAGTTATCTCCTTGTGTAACCAGATCGATATTCGCTTTCAGGAAAGGACCCTAGAAAAGCGGCGCCAGCACTCCTTGGTCCTTAGTCAGCCTGAGCTCCCCTCTCCTCGACCCGTGGAGCATCTCCTGCCAGCTGAGGAACCCATGCAGCTGGGCAGGACCAGGCTATCCCCAGAGGAAAGTGCTAGGCGCAGAACTCTAGGCCTGTGTCTCTACTGTGGGGGCAAAGGTCATTTTCGTGACACTTGCTCTCTTTGTCCAGAAAAACGTTTGGGTCCACTTCATCTGGAAAGTGGAGTATTGGACCCAGAAATATCACCTTCCCCTTCTCGTCTTCTGCTTTCTGTGTTCCTTCATGTTGGTGCTTCTTCTCATTCGGTCTCAGCATATCTGGATTCCGGAGCCGCTGGTAATTTCATGGACTGGGAAATCGCGTCGTCCATGAGACTTACTCTTTTGCCCCTCACCACGCCATTGGTGGTCTTGGCGATTGATGGTACTGTTCTCCCAGGGGGACCTATCCGCTTCCAGACCCTCCCTGTTAAGATGTCGGTAGGGACACTCCACCAGGAGTGGATATCCTTCCTTATCTTACCCAAGGCCTCAACGCCTATAATTTTGGGTCTCCCATGGTTACAGCTCCATTCTCCTCATGTGGACTGGACTACTGGACAGATCCTGGCTTGGGGTTCCTCCTGTTCCTCGTCCTGCCTACCCAAGGTTGCCCCCTGTGAACCTGAGCCGGTCATTCATTCCAGGTCGCATAACCATTTACATTTCTCTGTCCCTAATCGCCCTTGGACGCACAGCCAGGCTAGCTTGTCTACAAGTCCTGCAGTCGCTACGTCTTGCGATGCGATTCAGGTAGTCGCTACACCTGACTCTATTCACTCGGCCTCTGTACTAGTTATGCCAGTCCAGCCCATGCCCAGTGAGCCGCCTACTTTTTCTTGTTCAGGACATTCTGCTTGTCTTTCAGCTATTCAGCTTGACTCCTGTGACATGTCACCCTCTAACCAACCTGACTTCAGGGTTCCACTGACATCTGCCCAGTTTGATGGTCCTGTGCTAGATGACCAGTTCATCTTTAAGGGTCTAGGGGACCCTCCTCAGATTTCTGTTGATCCTCTCATGCCCTTGCTTATTCCTAGAGAGCCTTTGGTCCTCAATAGATCTTCTTGTCATCTCCCTACCTCGGTTCTGGTCTCTGAGGATAATCTAAAGTACGAGGTTAGACAAGTTCTGGATTCTCGGCTCTGCAGAGGTATTCTTCAGTACCTTGTGCATTGGAGAGGTTTTGGTCCTGAGGAGGCGTCTTGGATCGCTGCATCTGATGTCGTTGCACCTCATCTGTTGAGGAGGTTTCATCTGAGATTTCCCTTTAAGCCTGGGCCCAGGTGGGGGAGGGCCCATAAGAGGGAGGGTACTGTCATGGATATGCAGTAGTGTTTGTCTGTCAGCTTACCTTCCTTCCCATGTGTTCATCTTAGAGGCCAGAACCCTTTCACCTGGCTTCCTTTATAATCTCCTCCCAGCCTGACTCCACCCCAGGCCCTATCACAGAACACTATATTAACCTGTGCACTGCAAGCCTGATTTGCTGATCAACGTGTTTGTTAGGCATTGTGTGTTTGGGTTCCTGCCTGCCGTGTGCTTCGTCTGTCTCTCTGTTACGTTATTGGCTTGTCCCCGACTATCCCTGTCTGCTCGTGACCCTTGACCTTCGGCTCGTTCTTTCGTTATCCTTGTCTGCTTGTGGCCCCTGACCTTCAGCTTGTTATTCGGTTCTCTCATATCTTGTGCTGCTGCTTCCCCTCTTTTCCCCTTATCCTACGGGGCGTGAGCTAGGAAACTCCAGGGGCCGCGACCTGGTCCCAGCCTGCAACATAACATCCTCACCACTAGAGGCCCTGGAGAAGACCTGCTGGGTCTTAGACTCCGCGCCCTGGGGAATCTTGGCTCTAGCTTCCGTTAGGGTCCCGGTTGTGCTCCTCTGGTCCCGCTTTCCACAACCACCCAGTTTCCTATCCGCAGCAGTCAGCCATAGGGTTCACTACCTTGCGGTGCACTCCTGTCCCCCTACGGTGTGCATCTGTCACCTGGCCACAGGTGACCTTGACACCCCCCTTGTTTGCACATAGTATTCCCCACCATACCAGAAGTAGTTGTTCTTCATTGCTAGTTCAAGTCCTTCCAGGACATACAATATCTGATCATGTCTCATTTGAGTATTCTCATTTAGGGCTTTCTCAACTCCCAATACGCCATCATTCTGGGCAATACTAGTATACAGAGAATTTGCATCCACCGTAGCTAGAAGGCAATTTTTTACTCCAGATATATCCTGCAATTCCCTAATAAATTGGGTACTATCTTTTAAGTGAGACCTCCCTTTGGGTACCAGAGGCTGCAAGAATTTGTCCATGTACTCGCCTAACCTTGAAAATATGGAATTGATACCACTTATTATAGGCCTCCCCGGTGGCTTCTCTAGTCTTTTATGTATTTTGGGTACATAATACAGTACTGGTGTTTTGCTGGACTCAGGTACCAAGTACTGGGCTTCTTTTTCATTTAGGATTCCTCGTTCCTTGCCCTTTTGTACGTAGGCCTTAAGCTGTTTTTCGTAACCAACCCTGGGGTTCCCTTTTAATTTCTTATAGGTGTTCTCTACACTGAGGAGATTTTTGATTTCTTCCTCATAATCTTCTTTATTAAGGATAACAAGCCCCCTCCCCCTTATCAGCTGGTCGAATCACTACCGAATTTTTCTTTCCTATTTCTTTGATGGTTTTCCATATTTTAGTGTTTTTATTACGTTTTCTCTGTAGATTTTTAATATCCCCTTCGACCATTTTTTTGAAGGCTCCTAGGCATTGATTGCCTGGGGTTTGGGGGTTGAATACAGAATTATTTTTGAGATTAGTTCTATTATAGTTTGAGTGTTCCGGTATTCGAGTGTCTTCGTTAAGAGCGAAGTGTTTTTTTAAATTCAGTTTCCTCATAAATTTTTGCAGATCAATGTATGCTTCAAATTTATCCAAGGCCTTATCTGGAGCATATTTAAGGCCTAAATCTAGTATTTTCAATTCTGCTTCTGTGAGGGTCGCACTGCTCAAATTATATATTCCTTCTCCTAGTTTATTCTGTGCCTTTTTCTTCCTCCCTCCCCTCTTTCCTCTTGTCCGCCTCTTTCTGTATAACCTTGTTGGTAGCCCGTCGTCCGCTCCCGGTTGTAGTCCCATCCCTCTCTGGAATCTTGGTTCTGGGGATATGTGCGGTATTCGTTGGATCCCTGTCCTCTCTCTCGATCTCTGGGGGTATCTTCCCATCCTACTGTACCCCCTCTGTTCCGGGTTTGTCCTCTCCACCTTGGGTTCCTGTTAGTGAAACGTGGCATCCATCTTCCTGGTGGTCTGTCTCGTTGTCCTCCCTTTTGAAAAACCCTATATTCCTGGGGTTCCCTTCTTCTGTCCTGGTATGCTCTATCCTGATACGATGGTTCCTGCCATCTCTGTTCTGCCAGAGGAGAGAACCTGTTCCTAGTAGGAACATTGGATCTTGATGTAGTGAATCCTTCAGGGTTGGCTATATGTTGCTCCTGATAATAATTAGTTCTTCTTCTGGGTCTCTGTTGCTGATTATTCCATCTTGATGTGTTCCTGAATTCTCTTTCTGGGGTGGTGTTGAATCTTGAGAGTGATGTCGGTTGCACCCCACTAATAGTGGGGGCTACTACCTCATCATTGGAGTCCTCTTCCATAGAGGTATCTTCTAATTCAAAAGGTTCTTCCTCCTCTTCTATCTGCCATTTATAGACTTTATTGCTCTTATAGTCGAGAACATCCCTTTTAATTTTTTTCTGTTTTTTAGCTTGTATATCTGCATCATATTTTTTGATGATCTCCTGGAGTTGCAATTCTTTCTCTTCATAGTCAGGTTGATTAGAAAAAGGCTGCAATGTACTCCTTAGTTCTGTTCAGCCCCCCTCTCCTCTCGCTTGGCCATCCTTATAGTACAAATGGAACGATCAGGCCAAATTTAATGTAAACTTCCCCCACCTTCAGTCTTCAATGGTTTCCAGCCGTGGGAGCTAGGGGGGAACTGGGGCCTGTCATACAAACCCTCTGCAATATATTAACTATCTCCCAATTGGGATTATTCTATATAGGATACCCCGATATATATATATATATATGTAATATATTCTCACAAGTATTAGTTATATCTACCCCCACTCAAATGTGCACAATTAAATTGGATGATACGAATGCTAACTTGAGTCCCTGGGGCCAGTGTTAGGTGACCAGGATGAGGGCTATTCAGCAAAGAATATTACATGGTTCAACTTAAGGGGATTTGTATACCTGATCATTTAAATAAGCAACAAAGCTTCATAAAATTATACACTGCGTTCCATTATATTTTATCTCAATAGATTTTCCCATCTTGATTCACAATCAAATGGCAATCCCCCAAAAAAAATTTGGTGCCAATCCCCATGTTCATTATTAATTTTCAAGTAATTAATTTATGTCTATCTAATTAAATAATATCGTTTATATTCCTTTACTTCTATACACCACAACACACTAGGGAGAATATGCCCATTTATGTATAATCACAGATTTTCTGATAAGGTAGTACAAGTATAGCCAGCGGCCCGCGGAGAATAGGTATCCAAATTGGCCACAAGAGGGCTCTACATGGAATTGGAGAAAATACTATAGAGGGTAGTGTCACGGCATGAGACGTAATCTCTAGCCCAATCACAGGATTTCCTGGGTTTTCTAAGTGACGCTCAGTAGCCCCACCCATGGGAGGAACCCGCCGGCTGCTCGCTATAATAAGCATGTAACGTGAGGGGACTGTATCACCTCAGAAGAAGTCACATGACGAAACGCGTCAGTTGATTGGTCCGTTCACGTCGACACGCCGCAACGTCACTTCCGGTTCTCTGGCTCTGAGCGGTGGAACGCACGCCGAATACACACCGCTGTTCTGACAGACGCAGGGACCAAGTGCGGGAACTTTAAACTTCTCACTTGTAGCAGTGAAGGTTTTCAGAGCAGTATCCGGGCCTAGAGCTGTTTTATTTATTTTTATTTCTACTTATATTCGTATTTTTTATTTTTATTTTTATTTTTATTGTTTAACACATATCTACCTGGTAGATGCTGTGTCATTGGATGTTTATCCTTTTTTTAAATAAATCTGGATTACGCTATGGTGGCTCGTGCCCTCTTTTTTTCCTTGAGGAGTATTGCTGTGCGTTGGAGCGGTTAGCCCAGGGACGTTGAGGAATCCCAGGACCAGGAGAGACCCACGGCATCACCATAAGGCATCACTCACCTACACGCTTTGTACCCCTGCAGGGGTTCCATCTTCTGGTGAGTAGGTCATCTTAAGGGGGAGCACAAGTGTCACCTGGATTGTATTAGATGAAAGGATCTTCACACAAGTCACCTATTTTTCACTGTTCCTGATTGGACATTATTGGGAAAATTTATATATCAAATCTCATGCTGAACTGATTACCAGGATTTTATACACCTGATATGGTGGACTGTTTTGGCTAATTGTTCCACATCGGGATCACTATTGTTATTGCATAATTGTTTATATGTTTTTTTTGTTGTTTTTGGTATGACATATTCACTACGGAGGTTTTTACCCCCCATATTCTTGTCACATTCCTGTCACTTTTATAGTGGATGGCAAAAAATGCACATATGCACCTAGCACTTTAGAAACTTATACCTTAGCACTAATCTATTTCCTTACATATATTTGGGGTCACGGAGAGGTCAATTTTGACCCACGCACTGTTATCTATTGTTTTTTTCTGGGTACCAATCACTCTGGTAACACCCAGGCTTACACAGATTTTATCCTGATTTCACACACCCCTAACTGGGAGCGCCATTCACCCCACACACGTAATAATTACCTTTAGCCCTTGAGTACAGGGGCCATATCGGGGGGGCAGCAGCCCATTCACTCTAGTCCTAAGCGCAGGTTTCCCTATATCATTTATATATATATATATATATATATATATATATATATATATATATATTTATATATATATATATATATATATATTTTTTCTATTCTGTTTTATTGTATTCTCTTATTTTTTATTCTGTTCTTTTCTATTCTAATCTTTTCTATTCAAATTTGAATTCATTCTATACTAAATTCGAATTTTGGAAGATGGTTTTATATATATATATATATATATATATATATACATATAAATAACCATTTTCCAAAATTCGAATTTCATATAGAATTAAATCAAATTTGAATAGAAAATATTTGAAAATAATAGAAAACAATATCATAAAAAAACAATAGAACAAATAAAAAAAACATATATATATATATATATATATATATATATATATATATATATGTATATATATATATATATATATATGTATATATATATATATAACCATGTTATGTGCAAGCAAGCTCCCAAACTGACCTGTGTGTGTCCATTGACTCACAGCATGGCTTAGTCCCCCCCCCATTCTCTCCTCTTTCGATTTGACTTACAACAGGAGGAGCCAATGGCAGAATCTAGTAAGACCAGGTGAGAAGTGTTGTAGAAAATAGGTATAACACTAAATTGAGAATGAACTCAGGTGAGTGTTTAAAGGGGAGTCTGTGGGGTGTTCATATCAAAAGTTTTTTTTTTACCTTATTGCATTGAATGCATTAAGGTAAAAAAAAAAAAAGAATGTTGCCCTTAGAACCTTTTTTAAGTTGACTACAGCAACATAAGCAGACATGGTTAAATATCATTTAGAAGCAACCAGCAAACTATTAACCACTTATGCCCCGGACCATTTGGTAGCTAAAGGACCAGAGGTGAATTCAGAATTTTGCACTGCGCTGCTTTAACTGAAAAATTGTGCGGACATGCAATGTTGTACCCAAACGAAATTTGCGTCCTTTTCTTCCCACAAATAGAGCTTTTTTTTAATGGTATTTTATTGCCTCTGCGATTTTAATTTTTTGCGATATAAACGGAAAAATACCAAAAATTTCGAAAAAAAATGATATTTTCTACTTTTTGTTATAAGAAAAATCGAATAAACTCAATTTTAGTCATACATTTAGGCCAAAATGTATTCAGCCACATGTCTTTAGTAAAAAAATGTCAATAAGCGTATATTTATTGGTTTGCGCAAAAGTTATAGCGTTTACAAACTAGGGTACATTTTCTGGAATTTACACAGCTTTAAATTTATGACTGCCTATCTCATTTCTTGAGGTGCTAAAATGGCAGGGCAGTACAAAACCCCCCCAAAATTACAAAAAGTTGTCACTAAATGATATATTGCTCACACATGCCATGGTTATATGTGGAATTGCACCCCAAAATACATTCTGCTGCTTCTTCTGAGTACGGGGATACCACATGTGTGGGACTTTTTAGGAGCCTAGCCACGTACGGGACCCCGGAAACCAAGCACCGCCTTCAGGATTTCTAAGGGCGCAAATTTTTGATTTCACTCCTCACTACCTATCACAGTTTTGAAGGCCATAAAATGCCAAAATAGAACAAAACCCCCCCAAATGACCCCATTTTAGAAAGTAGACACCCCAAGGAAATTGCTGAGAGGCCTGTTGAGCCCATTGAATATTTTTTTTTTGTCCCAAGTGATTGAATAATGACAAAAAAAAAAAATTACAAAAAGTTGTCACTAAATGATATATTGCTCACACATGCCATGGTTATATGTGGAATTGCACCCCAAAATAAATTTTGCTGCTTCTCCTGAGTACGGGGATACCACATGTGTGGGACTTTTTAGGAGCCTAGCCGCATACGGGACCCCGAAAACCAATCACCGCCTTCAGGATTTCTAGGCACAAATTTTTGATTTGACTCCTCACTACCTATCACAGTTTCGAAGGCCATAAAATGCCAAAATAGCACAAAACCCCCCCAAATGACCCCATTTTGGAAAGTAGACACCCCAAGCTGTTTGCTGAGAGGCATGGTGAGTATTTTACAGCTCTCATTTGTTTTTGAAAATGAAGAAAGAACATTTTTTATTTATTTTTATTTTTTTTCAATTTTCAAAACTTTGTGACAAAAAGCGAGATCTGCAAAATACTCACAATACCTCTCAGCAAATAGCTTGGGGTGTCTACTTTCCAAAATGGGGTCATTTGGGGGGGTTTGTGCCATCTGGGCATTCCATGGCCTCCGAAACTGTGATAGGCAGTGAGAAGTGAAATAAAAAATTTACACCCTTAGAAAGCCTGAAGGCGGTGATTGGTTTTTGGGGTCCCGTACGCGGCTAGGCTCCCAAAAAGTCTCACACATGTGGTATCCCCGAACTCAGGAGAAGCAACAGAATGTATTTTGGGGTGTAATTCCACATATGTCTATGTTATGTTTGAGCAATATATCATTTAGTGACAACTTTGTGCAAAAAAAAAAAAAAATGTCTTTTTTTCCGCAACTTGTGTCAACATATAAAATATTCCATGGACTCAACATGCCTCTCAGTATATAGCTTGGGGTGTCTACTTTCCAAAATGGGGTCATTTGGGGGGGGTTTTGAACTGTTCTGGCATTTTATACACAACATTAGGAAGCTTACATCCACTCTTCTAACCACTTGAAGACAAAGCCCTTTTTGACACTTTTTGTTTACATGAAAACATATTTTTTTTTGCAAGAAAATTATGTTGAACCCCCAAACATTATATATATTTTTAAAGCAAAGGCCCTAAAGAATAAAATGGTGGGTGTTGCATTTTTTTTTCTACACAGTATTTGCGCAGCGATTTTTCAAACGCATTTTCTGGGGAAAAAATACACTTTTTTTAATTTTAATGCACTAAAACACACTATATTGCCCAAATGTTTGATGAAATAAAAAAGATGATCTTAGGCCGAGTTCATAGATACCAAACACGACATGCTTTAAAATTTCGCACAAACGCGCATTGGCGACAAACTACATACATTTTTAAAAGCCTTTAAAAGCCTTTACAGGTTACCCCGTTAGATTTACAGAGGAGGTCTACTGCTAAAATTACTGCCCTCGATCTGACCTTCGCGGTGATACCTCACATGCATGGTGCAATTGCTGTTTACATATGACACCAGACCGACGCTTGCGTTCACCTTTGGGCAAGAGCAGGGCAGGACAGGGGTGCTTTTTTTTTTTTTTTTTTTTATTAATTTTGCTTTTTTTTTTTTTTAAACTGTTGCTTCCATATCTTTTTTTTTTAATCATTTTTATTGTTATCTCAGGGAATGTAAATATCCCCTATGATAGCAATAGGTAATGACAGGTACTCTTTTTTGAAAAAACTGGGGTCTATTGGACCCTAGATCTTTCCTCTGCCCTCAAAGCATCTGACCACACCAAGATCGGTGTGATAAAATGCTTTCCCAATTTCCCAATGGCGCTTTTTATATCCGGGGGGGACATTCCCTCCCACTGCTTGTAAAAGCAGTCTAGAGACTAATTAGCCACTAGGATTGCTTTTACATGAAAGCCGGCCGCTGGCTGAAAAGAATGATACCAAGATGATACCTAAACCCGCAGGCATCATTCTGGTATAAACATTCAAAGTCCAGCAACATACCAGTACGTTGCTGGTCCTTTTTGGACATGTATTGTAATCTTTTTTTTCATGCAGCCTGTTGGCTGAACGAAAAAAAAAAGATTGATCGGTGGGTATGCCCACCATTAGAATACCGCCCTTCATCCACCCACTTCTAATGATGGGCATACATGCACCATTTATATATGCCGAAGCATGGGGGCATCTTCCCGCAAAAGTTATGCCGCGTACACATGGTCAGACTTTTCCACGGGCAAGCCTCCGTCGGAATTTCGACCGTATGTACGCGGCATTAGGAGCAAAATCGCTCCTCCGCCCCTGCTGCCCCAATGCTTCGGCATATGTGCTTTTTTTTTTAACTGTGGTGGTGAAATCACCTCCTACAGCACTGGAGTCGCAGGGATCAGGCCTGTCTCTGCGAACGCTGCAGTTATGTGTGTTGTGTTTTGCAAGTGACAGTGATCGATCGATACTGCACTTGGGTGGCCTGCGTTTTTGGGAACCCTAAACTGCTGGGGACGCTAGTATAGATCTGATCAGATCAGATATTGATCTGTTCAGATACTATACCACTAAGGGGGGTGTATGCTTAACGCGTGGGTGTTAGCGCTACTGGCACTAACCTGACACTGCCTGGGGTGTGACGCAGACCCTCTCTGACGCTAAAACCTAATTGATATCACCCGCCGGGCGATCAGGGGGTTAAACCTTTATTGGGTTATATACTGCGGGTGCCCTGACACTATAAAAA
Organism: Rana muscosa; assembly: GCA_029206835.1. Taxonomy (NCBI): domain Eukaryota; kingdom Metazoa; phylum Chordata; class Amphibia; order Anura; family Ranidae; genus Rana; species Rana muscosa. The sequence goes on from CM055116.1 coordinate 177,575,030, forward strand.
GCAAACTAACTAACCAGCGTCACCCGTAACACTTATATGATGATCACTGGTGAAAGGGTTAACTAGGGGCAATTAGGGGGTTAAAACCTTTATTAGGTAATATATGGGGGTACCTGACGCTATATAAAAACCTGACGGCAAACCTAAAAAAAAATTACTGGCTACCTATCGGCATCACCGACACTAAGACAACGATCATAAAAACGATTGCTTAGCGACAGTGGTGATAGGGGGTGAAAGGGTTACCTGGGGGGCGATCAGGGGGTTAAACCTTTATTAGATAATATATGGGGGTACCTGACGCTATAAAAACCTGCGGCGAACCTAAAAAAATTACTGGCTACCGATCTGCATCACCGACGCTAAGACAGCGATCAGAAAAATGATCGCTTAGCGATAGTGGTGATAGGGGTGAAAGGGTTACCTGGGGGGCGATCAAGGGGGTTAAACCTTTATTAGGTAATATATTGGGGTACCTGACGCTATAAAAACCTGCGGCGAACCTAAAAACAATTACTGGCTACCGATCTGCATCACCGACGCTAAGACAGCGATCAGAAAAATTATTGCTTAGTGACAGTGGTTATAGGGGGTGAAAGGGTTACCTGGGGGGCGATCAAGGGGGTTAAACCTTTATTAGGCAATATATGGGGGTACCCGACGCTATAAAAACCTGCGGCGAACCTAAAAAAAATTACTGGCTACCGATCAGCATCACCGATGCTAAGACATCGATCAGAAAAATGATCGCTTAGTGACGGCGGTGCTAGGGGGTGAAAGGGTTACCTGGGGGGTGATCAAGGGGGTTAAACCTTTATTAGGTAATATATGGGGGTACCCGACGCTATAAAAACCTGCGGCAAACCTAAAAAAAATTACTGGCTACCGATCAGCATTGCCGACGCTAAGACATCGATCACAAAAATTATCGCTTAGAGACAGTGGTGATAGGGGGTGAAAGGGTTACCTGGGGGGCGATCAAGGGGGTTAAACCTTTATTAGGTAATATATGAGGGTACCCGACGCTATAAAAACCTGCGGTGAACCTAAAAAGAATTACTGCCTACCGATCAGCATCACCGACGCTAAGACATCGATCAGAAAAATGATCGCTTAGCGACGGCGGTGCTAGGGGGTGAAAGGGTTATCTGGGGGGTGATCAGGGGGTTAAACCTTTATTAGGGGGGGGGTTAGGGGGCTACACTGGACCTAAAACTAAATGTAGTGACACTTTTACAGTCACAAATGTCACTGATTGCAGTGATCACTAAATAAATGGTCACTGCAATCAGTGACACTGTGACTGGGGGCTGGGGGGTGATCTGGGGGGTGATATGGGGGTGTCTGGGGGGGCCTGGGGGGGCCATTTATGTGCCTATGTGTCCTGGTGTCAGTGTGCTGTTTTGTGCACTAACCTGCATCTTCTCCTGTACGGCGCTCGGTATATGTGAGCGCCGCAGGAGAGATGACATCACTTCCTCCTGCCTGTGTAAACAGTACACAGGCAGGGGAAGCTCTCTCATTCGCCGGGAGCGATCGAGAGGGGGGGGCGGAATCGAACGGCCGTCCCCTCATGCCGGATCGCTCCCGAAGGTAAAACGACCACCCACTGTAAAGAAGGGGGGTCCGATCGGACCCCCCAACTATACAAAGGCAATCACGTATATGTACGTGATTCTGCCTGTCGGTGCCATTCTGCCGACGTATATTTACAGTGGGCGGTCGTTAAGTGGTTAAAATAAATGTTAAGATGTGCTAATTCTACTGGAAATAGCTGTTAAAGCATAGCTTCAACTCACAGGCAAACCTGATATTGAAAGATAGAACCATGGATTATTTAATATGTACAGTATATTATATTCATGTGCTAGCTTATTGCCTTATGTTTATGCAGACTCTCAAAGTGGCCTGTGTACCCAAAAAAAAAAGTGGAAACTTTTAACTGTAACTTTATCTTCTTACTATAAATCTGTATGTATAGTCTTCCAATTATGCTCAGTGAAAAACAGGTGGTATTCCATAGACACAACTGCATGTATAATTTTATAGCAGCAAGTAACATTTTATTACTTCTTTACCATATGGTGAGTGTAGTCCGTAGACATGTGCACACTGAAATATTTTGTTTCGGAATTTCGTTTTCATCCGAAAAATAAATTGATTTAGTTACTCCCGGAATTTGTTTTTATTTATTTATTTTTGTTAAAAAATGCATTCGTCCGAAAATACGAATTAATTAAGGTCGGATCTGTAATTGAAGGCTTATGGTGTCTGTCGAATGTTCTAAGAAGATTTGACGGAGCAGCTAAACTATACGACGCCGCAATCGTACGTTTCCGGTCGAATGTTCCGCCTACAAGCTATAGAAGAATTCTAATGAATGATGACACTAGTAATAATTATATTTATAAATCATTATTACTAGTCAACCAACATTTGAATTCTTCTATAGCCTATGGGCCAAGCATTTGTCCGGAAATGTACGATTGCAGCGTCGTACAGTTTAGCTGCTTGTCGAATCTTCTTAGAACTTTCGACAGACACCATAAGCCTTTAATGACAGATTTGACGTTTGTATGTTTTTCGCTGCTTCGTCAAAACTTCGTCGTTCATGTCGAATGGTCTACCCCAACACTGTCCCTATAATGTTGAATCTTTTCTCTCTATGTCAAATCTTTCCTCTCTATTTAGAATAATCTTGGACTAATAGAGTTAAGATTAGGCACATTCGACCGCAGGTTCGATAGACACAGATTGTTATTGTCAGTGTCATGTCGAATCTCCTACCTATATCAAACTGTTGTAGCAACGAAAACGAAAACAAAGCATTTTTTTATGTCGGATCTTTTGGATTTTGGATCCTGCGCGTTCGTTTTCGTTTGTTAAAACATTAACGAAAATACCCGAAATTCAGACGAAAATGCATTCGGATGAAAACGAATGCACATGTCTAGTAGTCTGTATCTGCATGTTCCCAGGCATTCTTCTCTGTGCTCGGGATTTCTCCAGAAATGTCTAGGGGTTCTTCGAGCATTGAGCAGGTTGCATTGATTTCCCACTTGACAGTACCCCAGTAACAGCTTCAACACTTTCTCACTCACTGGTCCACAATAAGCATGTAGAAAGTGAAGCCACAACACCTGCTCCTCACATCTCCAGTAATGAACTTGTTGGATCAGAAGGACAGCAATGCAAGTAGCATTTTAGTGAAGGATCAGAAGTGGCAAAATACATACAGTATTTCCCTTAGTACAAGTTTACTCTATAATTGCATCAATTCATTGAAGCAAAAAATTACTAATAACAAAAACAAGGGTTGTACTTGCCATTCCTGACATACAATACATCAACACAGAAAAGTAATTTTTTTATTGAAAAGAAGATACAGTCAGGTCCATAAATATTGGGACAACGACACAATTCTAATCTTTTTGGCTCTATAGACCACCACAATGGATTTGAAATGAAACGAATAAGATGTGCTTTAACTGCAGACTTTCAGCTTTAATTTAAGGGTATTTACATCCAAATCAGGTGACTGGTGTAGGAATTACAATAGTTTCTATATGTGCCTCACAATTTTTAAGGGACCAAAAGTAATGGGACAGATTAACAATCATAAATTAAACTTTCACTTCTTAATACTTGGTTGCAAATCCTTTGCAGTCAATTACAGCCTGAAGTCTGGAACTCATAGACATCAACTGACGCTGGGTTTCATCCCTGGTGATGCTCTGCCAGGCCTCTACTGCAACTGTCTTCAGTTCCTGCTTGTTCTTGGGGCATCTTCCCTTCAGTTTTGTCTTCAGCAAGTGAAATGCATGCTCAATCGGATTCAGGTCAGGTGATTGACTTGGCCATTGCATAACATTCCAATTCTTTCCCTTAAAAAACTCTTTGGTTGCTTTGGCAGTATGCTTCGGGTCATTGTCCATCTGCACTGTGAAGCACCGTTCAATGAGTTCTGAAGCATTTGGCTGAATATGAGCATATAATATTGCCCGAAAAAACGTCAGAATTTATCCTGCTGCCTTTGTCAGCAGTCACATCATCAATAAATACAAGAGAACCAGTTCCATTGGCAGCCATACATGCCCACACCATGACACTACCACCACCATGCTTCACTGATGAGGTGGTATGCTTTGGATCATGAGCAGTTTCTTTCCTTCTCCATACTCTTCTCTTCCCATCACTCTGGTACATGTTGATCTTGGTCTCATCTGTCCATAGGATGTTGTTCCAAAACTGTGAAGGCTTTTTTAGATGTTGTTTGGCAAACTCAAATCTGGCCTTCCTGTTTTTGAGGCTCACCAATGGTTTACATCTTGTGGTGAACCCTCTGTATTCACTCTGGTGAAGTCTTCTCTTGATTGTTGACTTTGACACACATACACCTACATCCTGGAGAGTGTTCTTGATCTGGCCAACTGTTGTGAAGGGTGTTTTCTTCACCAGGGAAAGAAGTCTTCGGTCATCCACCACAGTTGTTTTCCGTGGTCTTCCGGGTCTTTTGGTGTTGCTGAGCTCACCAGTGCGTTCTTTCTTTTTAAGGATGTTCCAAACAGTTAATTTGGCCACACCTAATGTGTTTGCTATCTCTCTGATGGGTTTGTTTTGTTTTTTTAGCCTAATGATGGTTTGCTTCACTGATAGTGACAGCTCTTTGGATCTCATATTGAGAGTTGACAGCAACAGATTCCAAATGCAAATAGCACACTTGAAATGAACTCTGGACCTTTTATCTGCTCCTTGTAAATGGGAAAATGAGGGAATAACACACACCTGGCCATGGAACAGCTGAGCAGCCAATTGTCCCATTACTTTTGGTCCCTTAAAAAGTGGGATGCACATATACAAACTGTTGTAATTCCAACACCGTTCACCTGATTTGAATGTAAATACCCTCAAATTAAAGCTGAAAGTCTGCAGTTAAAGCACATCGTGTTTGTTTCATTTCAAATCCATTGAGGTGGTGTATAGAGACATAAAGATTAGAATTGTGTCAATGTCCCAATATTTATGGACCTGACTGTATATCTTTTTTTTAGATTATTTTTAGAACAGATGTACCGATAATAATGATTCATGACTACTTTTAACTTACAGACACAACACGGTTCCACTGACTTGGCTAATTATCTTATGAGCCATATGATCTTAATTTCTGTTAATATTTGACTCCTGCAATGTAAGGGGAGTGGGGAAAATGTTGGGTCCAGCTGCTTCAATGTCTTTTGAATGTCAAAAAGCCATCCAAATGCATGAGAAATTGTTTTAATGAGGGAAGTTAGCTATTAATTAGATCTATGTTTTCCTGTGGGTAGATCTGTAAATGACACCAACTGTGTTATAAATAAACGACAGCATGTTTCAGTGGTTTTGGATTCAAAGTTATACTAAATCTATTCAATGGTATCAATATGTAATATAAACTACTGTCAATGTACGTACAGATTTTACGCTACAATGCAGATACCTATGGCCATCTGGACAAAATGAAGCTTTCAAACTAATTTAAACAAGGTTTAAATTATTTTAAATAAGTAGTTACTTCTCCCTGTTTCCCTAATAATACTCGGACACATTTGCCTTTATGTTGTCCGAAATATTTTAATTAAAATCTGTATCTACACAAGGCTTTTTATGTACGGGAAAACATTGGTTGAGAATGCAGACACTTAAATTAGGCAAAATTAAACAAAAACAGTGAATATAAAAGGTATAAAATGCTAGATTTAATTAATAGAAGGAATGCTGGGAATATTTAAACAAATTATTTGTGTTAATAAGCAAAATAATCTCATAAATATGTAGTTAATCACATAATAACATTTACAGTCCTAATTAATGAATCTTACAGTAAATTCTTCACAGTTTAGTTAACAGTCATTAGGTTGCTGTAAAAGTAGCATTATTTAAGTGAACAAATAATTTATTTCTCACCTTTGAAGCAGCAGAGAATATGAAGTAGAGGACAGCTTGCTTTATGTTAATATGACAAAAATAAAAAATTGAAAAATTGTTCTCCAATTTTTTATTTAATTTTAATTTATTTGTTTTGTACATTGCTTGCCTGGGGACTCTTTTTGACTATGGTTTTATAATCATGGTAAGACAGTGGATATATATGAAATCAGACTGTGATTGAGCCTAGTACGTTTCTTGCACTCCAGCTAATGGTCTGCTGTGGTGTGCAAATTGTTCCTTGCTCACCCTTATGCTGAAGCATGGCCAGGCTGTGGGAGTAAGGTGAATATTTGTTTGATTTTTGCTTGACTAGCCAGCAGTCATACAGATCTGGCGTTGTGACATGAGTAGGCGGAACGATTCTCCGCCTACCATCCATATTGGTACCATGATTCTCTCCCCCACATACAGTTCTGGATGTGTGCGTATGTGTGGGAGTTGGAGCGGACGAAGTGCAGTGAAGTCAGAGACGTCAGGCTGCCCCTCCGACGTTTCTCCCCACTCCGACATGATCTCTCTTCCTGGTTACTTCTTGACACGCCCCGCGTACTTGGGACGCGGGAGATGACACGGACAGGGCGTTGTAACATCAGCTGGTGACGGGCCTTCCGCCCCGTTTGAAAGTGCCACGATTTGGTGACAAAGTTCCAATAAATTCACTGCTGAACCGGCAGGGACATCCGTGTCACCAATCCTTCCCATGAGAGGTGAGTCCAATATGAGTGAATGTTATTGGGGTTACACCATGTATCTTATATGCTGCCTTTTGTCACCTCTCCCCTTTCTCCTCTTCCCCACCTATATTCATACTAGCTGTGTAAAACAGCTTTTACATATAAATATAATTTTTAGATATCCACATGCGCAAGGTGTTGATTGATATACAGCTTTCTTCTTTACTCAACATTCCACTCTTATTGTGTCAACTTACCCCTAATAATAGGTAGTGGTATACTACATATGGGACACAGTTCATTATTAAATGATAAATGAGAAGATGTCTTATAGTATACTGATTGTTTTATTTATAGGATCATCAGTTGTCCTTGGTTATATTAGAAACAAGATTTTCTCTTCCATAACCTAAGTGTCACAAAACATCTGGTTCACTGTCCACCTTTGTCAACCAATTTGGTGGGAAGGATTGATCTTGGTCCGTAATTTGTTCTGTGTGCTGTCATCCTATATCTGGTTCATCAGGCAAGCATACTGTATATGTGGTGTAGTTTGTATGTCCTATGTGTTTTCTAAGACCTATATACACTATATATACACTATTAATATGATATATACATGTCCTGAGGAAGCTATTAAAATTGTGAAACATGTTGACAACAAGGCATGGAGAAGATGAAAGTTATAAATAATGGTGCGCTAGAAACCAACCCTAATAAACACAGTGTGAACCAATGATCCGTGATGATCTGATCCGTGATAAAAAAAATCGTGATAAACTAATCCGTGATATAATGTATCTTAATAAATAAACAGCAAAACATCAAAAAACTCAGTGTAAGTATATAAAGCTGCGTGCAATATAAAAATTAATATGATCAATTTTAAATCAATATTGCCGTGCTAATCCTAAAAATTTAATAATTTGTAATGAAAAATCAATCGCAAAAATGCTGGCAGCTGAGGTACACTAAGATGACCAGCTTCAAAAGTGCTCCAGTGCTCTTGTGCACACAATATATAAGTGATTCCAACCACACCAAGTCCTGTAAAAAACCTTAATGGATGCTAGTTCTCTGTCTCATTCCAAATCTTCTTCCACCAGAGGCAAGACATCCAGTGCTATTACTTGCAGAGATGGTTTTCATATAAAAGAAAAACAACAATCATTGCGCAATACCTCTATACAGAGTGTGTGTAGCTCTAGCTGATTCTACTCACATACAGCCCGATATATGAGGCGCTTGCATAGCTCAGTTAATGCAATCTCATCACTCTGCTCAGATCAACAGCTGACAGTGATGGCGTAACTAAGCTCCTGCCCAGTATGCCTTACGTCGATGCCACTCGACTTAATCATGGGCATGGAGAAGTTTATGGATCCTACTCAGTGATAATTATATACAGTGTTTTGTATCTATCTTGCATATTATTATAATTTCAGATCCACACTTCTATGTACTTTCCATTGGGTATATGTTGATCTTGTCAATTTAGTAGGGAGTTCTTGTTTGTTCAATGTTATTTTAATAATTTTTGTAATAAAAATATTGTATTTTAAATTACTGCCTCATGTTGTGCCCATAAAGTCCACCTTATTTTGATAGAGTTTCTTTTAACTCATTCAATCCTTTCATATAATTATAGGATGTTGGCATAGTGGGGGTCTTCCCTTTCTATGTATTGTAATCTCTTAGACTGTATACTTTACAAAAAGTTGCCTCAAGAAATGAGATAGCAGTCATTACATCAGGATTGATCAATTTTCAATTATACGTACCATAGCTTGTAGACTCTATAACTTTCACACAGACTAAATAACATACAGTGATTTGGGTTATTTTTAACAAAGAAATGTAGCAGTATACATTTTTTTTTTTTATCAAAAACGAGTTTATTGAAAAACTAGACAGATATACATATATTAGAAATACATATGCAGCAAGAGATTCAATGAGGAATCAACAACATTCTTCCAGCTGTGACAGCAGGAAGGTAAAGTCACCTGGTTGCATCCAGGGGGGTAGATATATTTCGCCCAGATTCAGGCTTTACGCCGACTTATACAACTAGGTGGAGAGTTGTATAAGCCCAGCTGAGGCTAGTGGGCTCATGGATGACTCATACCTCTAGGGAGAGTGTGGGGCGTCGTGCAGACAGGGAGTTGATGAGACCAGCTGAAGCTTGTCAGCTCATTTAGGCCTCTATAAGAACTCCCAGCTTCATTAGATGTTAGCTCATGCCTGGAACCAGACCTGTGTGGACTGTCTAGGGAGAGTGAACCCCTGTGCGGTGAGGCAAAGCCTGTGTGGCTATTTGCTTGGACATTTAAAACCAGGGACTTAGGGACTAGGACAGCACTAGGCTGATCCCAGTTGTTAGTTAGGAAACCTGTATGTTTAGTCAGAGGTCAAGTTGACCAGGATTTATTTTGTTTATGTTTCTTTTTCTTTGCTGTGTTTTGTCACTGTAAATAGAAAATAAACCGCACCTTTTTGATTTTGAAAACCACAACCTCCGTTTGCTGGGCCTGTTTTTGTGTGGGGAGCCCATCTCGGGGGTCACACACACCCGCTGCCGAGCCAACCCCCTCACAGTTGGTGGAGAACCAGTGGCAGTTTTTTTTTTTAAGCCAGCATGGAGGAGATACTGAAGCAGCTGGCTCTAGCAAATGCCAATCAACAGCAGACAAATGCAGGTTTGCAAAAGAACTTCGCAGCCCAGCAGCAAGCTCATCAACAGAGCCTTGCAGCCCAGCAGCAGACAAACGCAACTTTGCAACAGAGTCTGGAGGCTCAGCAACAAGCCCAGCAGCAATCTGAGGCCCGCTTCATAGACCTGTTGCAGAAGCAAGAGCAGAGACTACAACAACAGATGGAAGCAGTAATGCAGCAACGTCCGCAGACCAGTGAGGAAAGCCGTCCCACTAATACCGCGTCCTTTGGGGTGAGTCGTTTATTGACAAAAATGACTGGAGAGGATGATCCAGAGGTATTTTTGACCACATTTGAAAGGACCGCTGAAAGAGAAAAGTGGCCTGAGGAGCAGTGGGCTGGACTGGTGGCTCCTCTGTTAACTGGTGAATCGCAGAAAGCTTACTATGACCTAGAGCCTAACCAAGCAAAAGACTATGTGATGCTAAAAGCTGAAATATTGGCAAGGCTGGGTGTCACCCAGGCTGTCCGGGCTCAGCGTGTGCATAACTGGACTTTCCAGCTTGGAAAACCCCCCAGGTCTCAAATGTATGATCTCATTCACCTGAGCAGAAAGTGGCTACAGCCAGAGACTTTGTCCGCACCAAAGATTGTGGAACGTGTTGTAATGGATCGGTTTTTGAGAGCTCTTCCTACTGCCATCCAAAAGTGGGTAAGCCATGGAGACCCAGAGACGGCCGATGGTCTTGTGGATCGTGTGGAGAAATACTTGGCTACAGAGAACCTGACGGCCTCTTCCAGAGACACTCGGACTTTCCACCCTAAGACCAGACCATCCCCAGGGGCGGATAAGAGGATTCCAAGGGGTGAGGGTGGAGAGAGTGAGAGGGTGGGAGCTCTACCCCAAGTTTGGCGAGAACAGCCTGGGAAATCAGCGGCTCAAGAGGCCGCAAGAAGGATCGTTTGCTACCGCTGCCGGCAAGCGGGACATATTGCAGCCAATTGCCCGGTTGTGGAGGAACCCATGCAGTGTGACTTTCTGACGGGCAGACGTCAGTCGCTGTGTGCGACAGTCGCATGCACTGCCATTCGAGGAACTGAGAAACATTTATGCAAAATGTGTGTTAATGGTAGAAATGTTGTGGTATTGCTGGATTCAGGTAGCCTTGTGACCCTGATAAAGGCTGAGTTAGTTAAAACAGAGGTCTCTGGGAATAGCAAGGTAGCTGTTATTTGTGTGCATGGGGACACCCGAGAGTATCCAGTGACTACAGTGTGTTTCGAGACCCCCAAAGGTACCCTCTCTCATCCAGTGGGCTTAGTATCTCAGTTACCGCATGACGCCATTGTGGGAAGGGATTTTCCGAAGTTCTGGGAACTGTGGGATGATCCTGAGCCCCCCACTGGTGCCCCTATGTACCAGGAATGTGATAGCCAGAACTCCCCTGAGAGTGGTGAGGACTCTCCGGAATTTCCCTTATCAGTATTGGCAGGGGAGACTCAAGAAACTGGAGAGGAGCCCACCTCCTCAGACGAAAACCTACCGTCTGTGGAGTTTTCTGATCTTGAGGTTCACAGGGAAAACTTTGCCACAGAACAGTTGAAAGACCCCGCCCTAATAAAGGCACGGGAAAACGTAGTGAAAATAGATGGTGAGTTAGTGAACCCAGATAATACCTGCACTTACCCATACTTCAGCGTAGAGAAGGACCTACTGTATCGGGTGGCAAAAAGGGCAGAAGAAACCGTTGAGCAGCTTGTGGTGCCCAAACCTTACAGGAAGTTGGAGTTGGCCCATGGGCACATTCTTGGAGGTCATCTGGGGACAGAGAAAACCTGAGAGAGGGTATTACAGAGATTCTATTGGCCGGGGGTGATGAAGGACATAGAAAATTATTGTTCCTCCTGCCCTGTGTGTCAGAGGTCGGCCCCGATGCCACATTTCCGTAGCCCGCTGGTCCCTCTACCCATCATTGAGGTCCCGTTTGAGAGGATCGCCATGGATTTGGTAGGTCCTATAATCAAGTCCGCTAGGGGGCACCAGTACATATTAGTTATAATGGACTATGCCACCCGTTATCCAGAAGCAATCCCTCTCCGAAATACCTCGGCCAAAACCATAGCCAAAGAGCTATCTCTTGTGTTTAGCCGGGTGGGTATTTGTAAAGAACTGCTTACGGACCAAGGTACACCCTTTATGTCCCGGGTTATGAAGGAGCTGTGTAAATTGTTCAAAGTGACGCAATTACGTACATCTGTGTATCACCCCCAAACCGATGGGCTGGTTGAAAGATTCAACAAAACCCTAAAACAAATGTTGAAGAAAGTGTTGGATAGAGATGGAAAGGATTGGGACTGTCTACTTCCTTATCTGATGTTTGCTATTAGGGAGGTGCCCCAATCCTCTACGGGATTCTCCCCCTTTGAGTTACTGTATGGGAGACACCCAAGAGGGCTGTTGGATATTGCCAAGGAAACTTGGGAAAGTGAGAGTTCTCCCCACAGGAGTGTGATTGAGCATGTCGCCCTGATGCAAGACCGAATTGCACAGGTAATGCCCATCGTGAAGGAACATTTGGCCCAAGCGCAGTTAGCACAGCAGAGAGTGTACAACCGTGGAGCCAAGACCCGTACCTTTTCCCCGGGGGATAGGATACTGGTACTTGTCCCTACGGTTGAAAGTAAATTCCTTGCCAAATGGCAAGGCCCCTACGAGATAATGGAAAAAGTGAGCGAAGTGAATTACAAGGTCAGACAACCAGGAAGGCGAAAGCCCGAACAGATCTATCACGTTAATCTGTTGAAAGCCTGGAGGGATAGAGAGTCCCTAGTCGCAGACACTTGGTCACCAGCTCAAACTGGTTGCGTGATTCCTGAGGTTGGAATAGCAGCCACCTTGTCACAACCCCAACAACAGGAGGTTAAGGAGTTTGTGCTTCGCAACAAGGAGGTATTCTCTGAGCTGCCGGGACAAACATCTGGGGTAGAGCATGACATCATTACCCCGCCCGGTGAAAGGGTGAAGTTAAAACCCTATCGGATCCCAGAGGCCCGACGGGAGGCAATACGGGAGGAAGTACAGAAAATGCTGAACTTAGGGGTGATAGAGGAGTCCCAAAGTGATTGGTCTAGTCCCATTGTGTTGGTGCCTAAACCGGATGGGAGCTGGCGATTTTGTAACGATTTTCGTCAGTTGAACAAAGTTACAAAATTTGACACCTACCCCATGCCACGTATAGATGAGTTGATCGACCGGCTGGGAACAGCCCGATACATGACGACTCTTGACCTCACAAAAGGGTATTGGCAAATCCCCCTGGCCAAGTCGGCCAAAGAGAAAACCGCATTTGTAACCCCAGACGGGGCGTTCCAATATAAAAGAATGCCGTTCGGGTTACAGAATGCGCCGGCCACATTCCAGCGGAAAATGGACCAGATGCTGAGGCCCCATCGGAAGTATGCTGCGGCTTACCTGGATAACGTAATTGTCCATAGCACAGATTGGGCCTCACATCTGCCAAAAGTGCAAGCAGTCCTGGACTCTGTTCGGGAAGCGGGGTTTACGGCTAACCCCAAGAAGTGTACCATTGGGCAGGAGGAGGCCAAATATCTTGGGTACACCATTGGGAGGGGAGTAATAAAACCCCAACTCAACAAAGTCGAGGCCATCCAGAGTTGGCCACGTCCCAACAGCAAGAAGCAGGTACGAGCCTTTCTGGGAATCGCTGGGTATTATCAGCGATTCATTCCCCACTTTGCTTCTAAGGCTGTGCCCCTAACCAACCTGACGAAGGGGAAAGGGTCGGTCATGATTAAATGGACCCCCGAGGCTGAGGCAGCATTCCAATTCTTGAAACAAGCCTTATGTAGCCAGCCAGTGTTGTACTCACCCGACTTCTCTAAAGACTTTGTCGTACAAAGTGATGCATCAGATGTGGGGTTAGGAGCAGTATTGTCCCAGGTCTGGAACGGGGAAGAGCACCCAGTCATTTACCTCAGCAGGAAGTTGAAGTCCCATGAGGTAAATTACGCCACCGTTGAAAAGGAGTGTTTAGCGGTGAAGTGGGCTCTAGATTCCCTTCGGTACTACCTGCTAGGTAGGCACTTTGACTTGGTTACGGATCACGCTCCGTTAAAGTGGATGGCTCAAAACAAGGAAACAAATAGAAGAGTGAATAGGTGGTTCCTGGCCCTCCAGGAATTCAACTTCACAGTAAAGCATCGCCCTGGCGTTCAAATGGGGAATGTGGATGCTTTGTCTCGAGTACATGAATGCCTGATTGCTGGTGTTCCAACCCCGAGGTTAAAACAAGAGGGGGGGGGTATGTGACAGCAGGAAGGTAAAGTCACCTGGTTGCATCCAGGGGGTAGATATATTTCGCCCAGATTCAGGCTTTACGCCGACTTATACAACTAGGTGGAGAGTTGTATAAGCCCAGCTGAGGCTAGTGGGCTCATGGATGACTCATACCTCTAGGGAGAGTGTGGGGCGTCGTGCAGACAGGGAGTTGATGAGACCAGCTGAAGCTTGTCAGCTCATTTAGGCCTCTATAAGAACTCCCAGCTTCATTAGATGTTAGCTCATGCCTGGAACCAGACCTGTGTGGACTGTCTAGGGAGAGTGAACCCCTGTGCGGTGAGGCAAAGCCTGTGTGGCTATTTGCTTGGACATTTAAAACCAGGGACTTAGGGACTAGGACAGCACTAGGCTGATCCCAGTTGTTAGTTAGGAAACCTGTATGTTTAGTCAGAGGTCAAGTTGACCAGGATTTATTTTGTTTATGTTTCTTTTTCTTTGCTGTGTTTTGTAACTGTAAATAGAAAATAAACCGCACCTTTTTGATTTTGAAAACCACAACCTCCGTTTGCTGGGCCTGTTTTTGTGTGGGGAGCCCATCTCGGGGGTCACACACACCCGCTGCCGAGCCAACCCCCTCACACAGCGTACACATATACAAAAACATAAAGTACCAAAAACTGGCATAGCTGCAAAGAAATGTGTAGATTACATTGTTACGTATCACCCGCATTGAAATGACCTGCGGTTGGAACATCTACCCTGATAGATGACCAGTAATTGACATAAAGTATGGCATTTAGAGAACAGTGGAAACCTCAAGATCGAACGCAAATCAAGAGAAATAAAAAATTATTAAATAATAATAAAAATAAGAAAACGGGCAATCCCTTAAAGGGAATAATATAGCCAGTCTACAAAACAAAAACAAAAAATGGAGAGAAAATAATAGGTGCGGATCATCCACTAAAATACCTCCCCCAATCCACCACAACCACTTATAGCATCACATCCCGGCGCCCACATGGACCATTCCATCTATCATATCACACTTGCAGAAGCCTATACTTCACCAATTGAGTAGGACCCAGTCCTGGGGTATCTAACCACAGTTTCCACATTGAGTAAAATTTCTTCAGGACACCACGGTGTTGGTAAGTAAGCTTTTCACGTATCAGCAGACTGTTCACCAGTTCTACCCCTTGCCCGCCCGTTGGTACCCTCGGAGTTATCCAAAGCCTCGCAATTGCCTTGCAGGCCACATATAGTAAACGCAACACTGCTGTATGTTCATTCGGTGATAACGTGGGTATCTCCAAGGCACCAAGCAGGCACACAACTGGATCCTGCAGGATCGGGAACTGGTACACTTGCAAAATAGTGGTAAGAACATAACGCCAATACCTGAAGAGCTTTGGACACTTCCACAACATGTGTAAGAGGTCACCATTACATTTTGGGCACAGCGGAGTATCTCTAATCCCCCACTTGTGTAGTCGGGCCGGGGTCCTGTACACCCGATGTAGTAGGTAAAGATGAGATAGTCTCTGCGAGGCAGAGACTGACACCAATGGAGTAGATGTTAGGCACAGTTCCCAGGTGTTTCCATCTATGGGACCCAAATCTCTTTCCCAACCCCTCACATATAATCTCGATATCATGCCCTTTCTCTCGTCTATCAATAGTATATCATTCATCAGGGGGTGCGTTGTCGCCACCAGTATAGACAGTCTGCTCTCACACTGAGCGCAGTTGGAGATATTTAAAAAATTGATGCCTGTGAAGGGAAAATTCTTCCCTGAGATCTGAGAAGGATTTTAGAACAGTACCATTGTATAACTGTGTGATATAATGTATGCCTGCGTCCTCCCAAGTGCGAAAGTCCTCCAATTTGAGGAGCTCTTTAAAGTACTTGTTCCTCCATATGGGAGTGAACGAACATACCCCCTTGATGTGTAGAAGAGACCGGATATATTTCCATAATGTGTTCAGCAAGGTTACAGTGGGGAGATTATTCTGCAAATGTGTAAACCCTGACTCCAAATGTGCTATCACTGGCAGACTAGAAACACTAGGAACCAGTAGGGATCAAATTGGGTCGGAGTCATCCTCCGCTCCCCAATTACCTAGATGTTGCAACTGTGAGGCTATAAAATAGTATCTAGCGTGTGGCACAGCCATGCCACCCTGATCTTTAGCCAGCTGTAGGGAGCGCAGGCTAATTCGAGCTGGTTTGTTACCCCAGATCAAATCCTTAAACTGACTATCAATTTGGGTGAACCATCTGTGCTTTATCCATATTGGGGAGCTATGAAATATATAGAGGAGTTGGGGGGCCCAAACCATCTTAATTAAATTTACTCTGCCAGTAACCGATAGAGGCAGTTTTTTCCAAGCAGAGCTTTTCAGTCGGAACTTCCGAAGCAGCGGTGTCAGGTTCAACTCAAGGTACTGGGCGGGGTCCGTGGTCACTTGGATGCCTAAATAGCGGAATTCCTCAACTACCATCACGGCCCTTGCACATGCAGGCAAGGGCCATAGCATAGGGTCTAGGGGCATAAGTACCGACTTACTCCAATTAATGCTAAAATCCGACAGCTGTCCAAAGTCAGCTATCAGACTCATCGCATTTTGCAAGGATTTATCAGTATCCCCTAGGTAGATCAGAGTATCGTCTGCATAAAGGGAAATTAGATCCTGTCTAAGTCCCCTCTGGAAGCCAATAATGGATCGTGAGGCTCTAAAGTGTATAGCCAGAGGCTCCAAAGCAAGGGCAAACAGCAGGGGCGACAAAGGGCACCCCTGACGTGTGCCCCTATGAAGTCTGAAGGACTCTGACACATCCCCGTTGATGCGTATTCTCACGGTTGGGGAATTATACAGCAGTTGGACCCATTTCAGAAAGGACTGACCCACCCCAAATCTAGTCAGGACCTCCCAGAGATAGGACCATTCAACGCTATTGAACGCGTTTGCCGCATCCAATGAGAAGATGGCCCTATTGCCGGTGTTATCAGTGGGGACCTGTAAATTAAGGAATAGTCTACGCAAATTTTGAGATGTGGATCTAGTTGGTATAAAACCAGATTGATCTTTGTGAATCAGTTGACGAATACGTTTGGCCAATCTGTTCGCCAGTACCCTGGCGAGCAGCTTGACATCAAACGTGAGCAAAGAAATGGGCCGGTATGAGTCCGGAGACAAAGGATCCTTACCGGGTTTCAGCAAGACCACTATGATAGCTTCATTTATAGAGGGAGGTAAAGTCCCAGATTCAAACGCCTGTTGTAAACTTTAAGGAGAGTCGGCAGAATTTGTGTAGTGTACCGCTTATACACTTCCGACGGAAGGCCGTCAGAACCCGGCGCCCGTCAGTTTTGTGCATGAGCCAATGCCTCCAATAGTTCATCTTCCGACAGGGGTGCATTCAGCTGGGCTGAATCCGAGTCGGATAAGCAGGGTATGGGATACCTATCTAAAAATGAACAGAGCTCGTCACGGGAAGGGCTGACCTTAGAAGAATAGACATCATGATTTTTTTTTTTAAATACCTCCATTATAGCGGGAGCGGAGTGACACGGCGCACCATGTGCATCAGTCACAGCCACTATATGTGAGGAAGATTGTTGTGATTTGGCCAGCAAGGCCAGCATGTGACCTGTGTTTTCCCCCTCCTCAAAGTGACTTTGTGTTAGAAATAAGCTTTTTTTTCTGCCAGCTGAAAGGACAAGTCCTTGAGCAGAGATTGGGCAGCCAGCCAGGACCGTTTGGTCTCCTCCGTGGGGTCATCTATATATTTAACCTCAGAGCGCCGAGCCTCCTCCAAAACCGAAACCTCCCATTCTTTAGTAGAAGTCTTAATTTGCCGTATTACTCGAATGAACTGGCCACGTAAATATGCTTTTGCAGTGTCCCTGACCACACCTATATTTGCAGAGCCTATATTATGTTCAAAAAAGATCATGAGTAGTTCAGGTATCGGATCAGGGGTTGGGATGAGTGATAACTAGAATGGATTAAGTTTCCACAAGGTGTTTCCTCTGACCACCCCATCCGTAAATCAACTGAGAGGGGAGAATGATCCGAAGTCTGTCTAGGGTGATATTGAGAGGAGTCCAGTAATGACAGAAGAGGATCGTTCCCCAATCCCAGATCAATTCTGGATAGACCTCCTATTGAGGCTGACTGGCATGAGAAAACCCTGGCTTCTGGGTTATGCAGTCTCCACACATCCGTCAGGCCCATCTCCAACAGGAGACGAGCAAACGGGGTAGGCCCCTGTCATCCCTGCGCACCGTTCCCAATCCGGGCACAAAGTTTGTCCCTCTCTTGGTCCAGGTAATTATTAAAGTCCCCTAGGACCAGCACTGGTACCCCCGAAAAGCGAGACATAAAGTCTGCCAACGTTTTGAGGAGACCGGCTGGAACGGGGGGAATGTACAATCCTGCCAAAATGCATTTTGTTCCATATACGGAGCACAGTAGAAAAATAAAGCGACCATCTGGATCAATCTTGACTTCTATAGCTGAGAACTGCGTGCCACGTTTAACCAGAAGACTCACTCCCCTCGAGTACACTGAATAAGTGGCATGATATTGATGGCAAAATTGTCTTAGAGCAAATTGTGGGGTAGAGGTCGGGGAGAAGTGAGTCTCCTGGAGGCATACTATATCCGCATTAATACGCTTGATTGTGCGCAACACAGCCAATCGTTTAACAGGATTATTCAAACCCCTGACATTCCATGATAAAAATCTGGTCACCCTAGACATTTCAGCAGCATCACAATAACAGCAAGGATATCATATAGTGTTATAGGGCGATTTGAAACCAATAGGGTGCAACACACATGAAAACATGGCATGTCCCAATGGGCTGGAATAAAAAAAAAAAATGGGAACAGCAATACATGAGAGTATCTAGCAATCTTTCCATGGACCGTACTGGGCACAAGTAAACCATATGAGTAGCAGTGACCGTAATAGGCAGTAGAGAAATCAGCAGTGGAGATCCTTCCATAGTGCAGGGAGAAAAAAACATAAATTAAGAAGAAAAAAACAAGTAACCGGCCAACATGGCCAACTTGTGTTGCCTAAGAGCAGTAGGAGGTCTGGACCAGACCATCTTGGGGGCAACAGTGGAAGCGCACGTTAGTGTCTTAACAACTTCTCAACAGCAAGAATACAACAACAGCTTTCTCTGCCTTGACAAGTAGAAATGAACGATTAAAGGTGCCTAATAAATGAGTCTACTATCCCTCCGGGGATGCAGGGCATTGGTTGCGAGCTTCCTGGATCAGTCTTTCTTCCCGATCCAGCCATTATGCTGCAGCCTATGGCAAATCAAAAAAGTGCACTGAGCCCAGTGCTTCCACCCTAAGGCGGGCAGGATATAGCATGGCATATTTGAGATCCAGGGACCGGAGGCGACGTTTAATGTCCATGAATTTTGCGCGTTGTCTCTGCAGCTCAGCAGAGAAATCCGAGAAAAATTACATCTTAACGTTATCAAGTCATAGGGCCTCTGGTTTGGTCCTGGCGTCCTGTCCTTGTAGTGCAGGAGTTTGAGGAGGAAAGGACTAGGGGGGCTCCCGGCTGCGGAGGCCGGGCCGGAACTCTGTGTGCTCTTTTCACAGAAAACATGGGGGTAAACACCTCTCTGCCGAATGCTGCAATCAACCAATTTTCAATAAAGTCAACTGGATTCTTTCCTTCCATTCTTTCAGGGAGCCCAATCACCCTGACATTATTTCTTCTCATTCTGTTCTCTAATTCCTCCAAACGGGATAAATGCTGTGTAAGGAGATGGTTGTTGTATGACAAATCTCTCTGCATGGGCGCCATGTCATCCTCCACAGAGCTCACTCTCCCTTCCAATACAGAGGTCCTCTCTCTCAGTTTTTGGGTGTCCTACCTCAGAAATGACAGTTCTGCTCTCACCCCCTTAATCTCGGCGGCCAGGGAGACATTACAGTTATTCACTGCTGCTAGGATGTCACTGAGTGAGGGTTCTCCCTCAGAGGATGGGCTGATGGGGATATGAGGCCTAGTGGCACCCCCCTCAGGAGTACTCACTGCGTCCCAGGCGAGTCCCGATCCGCTGGCATCCTCTAATGGCACGGTGTCATCAGCCTCAGATGAGCCACTGGACGCATCCCCCGGAGCATCAGAGTGTGTATTTGGCTCCAGATTGAGAGAGAAGAACTTTGTCGCAGCCGCCTTGTGTGTTTCCTTAGCAGAGCGCTGTGCCTGGGCGCCATTTTGGGTCATGCTGTCTGCGGTCCGGGCCACGTTTTGCCCTCTCACGGCTGACATCTGGCAGGTAGGTAGTGGATAAGGAGCGAGGGACACCCGGGGAGGCTTCCGGTTTCTGACAAGCCTTGATGGCAGCGATGTAGGGCAATCGTTTCAATGAAAAACGTATTTGTTGGGGGTATTTTTTGCTTATATCGCAAAAAAAACAAAAAACAGTGGTGAGTAGAGTTGAGCGGACACCTAGATGTTCGGGTTCGACTGGTTCGGCCGAACTTCGGAAAAAAGTTCGAGTTCGTGACCGAACTTGACCCGAACTTGACCCCGAACTTGAACCCCATTGAAGTCAATGGGGACCCGAACTTCTGAGGACTATTCACGCTTGTTTCCCGTGCTTAGAACTGTCCCTGCACAAAGTGTCATTTCTGAAGTAAAAAAAGTCATTTAAAACTCACTTGCGGCTATAATGAATTGTTGGCTCCCGGCAATACATAGAAAAGTCATTGATAAAAAAAATAAAAATGCGTGGGGGTTCCCCCAAATTCAATTACCAGGCCCTTCAGGTCTGGTATGGATTTTAAGGGGAACTCCACCCCAAATTAAAAAAAAATGGCGTGGAGTTCCCCCAAAATTCCAGACCAGACCCTTTATCCGAGCACGCAACCTGGCAGGCCGCAGGAAAAGAGGGGGGGACGAGAGAGCGGCAGGTCTATTCATGTATTAAACTGTGGAGGAAGTTCCCCATCAGGTCCGCCCCCTCGTATGTCAGACCCCGCCTACATCATTGGATGAGCGGACCTGATGGGGAACTTCCTCCGCAGTATAATAAATGAATAAACCCGCCCCTTCTCACGTTCCGCATCAGGTCCTCAGCCTTACACCTATGTCATTGGCTGAGCGGACCTGATGGGGAACTTTAGAAGGGGCGGGTCTATTAATTTATTACACTGCGGAGGAAGTTCCCCATCAGGTCCGCTCAGGCTCAGCCAATGACATTTCGTGTGGACAGCGCCAGACATCCGATCGCCGCGGGACAATGGATTTCATCACTGGAATATTTTTTTTTTTTTGTAACCATTTCTCTACCCAGCCATAGCAATATGACGTCCACAGATGGGTTTGAAGGGGGATATCTGAATGATGCCTGCAGCTAGAGGCATCATTCAGATATCCTTTTGACGTGCACCATAAGAATGATCATAGCGGTGGTTCCACCGCTTGATCGTTCTTATAGGCGGCGGAAGGGGACATCCCCCCCTCCCGCCGCCATCCGGTGCTTCTCCGGGCTCTCCCGTGCGATCGGGGACCCGGAGAGAATCTTCTGGCGCCAGTGGTGGGTCACGTGACGAGCATAGAGATGACTGGTGACCAGGTGGTCACCAGTCATCTCTATGATCGTCGGAGGCCCGGGCGCGATGTGATGACGTCACGCCCAGGTCCTCAAATGTAAACAAAGCCGCCATTGCGGCTAGTAAGTATGAGATCAGTGAAAAAAATTTCACGATCTCATGCTTTCCAGCCTGGAGGACAGATGTGGGGTCTTATTGACCCCGCATCTCTCAATAAAGAGGACCTGTCACACACATTCCTATTACAAGGGATGTTTACATTCCTTGTAATAGGAATAAAAGTGATAAAAAAAAAGTAAAATAAGTGTAAAAAAAATGAAAATAAGTAAAAAAAAAATCTGAAATAATAAAACAAAAAAAAATCAAAACGCCCCTGTCCCCGGTAGCTCGCGATCAGAAGCGAATGCACACGTAAGTCGCCCCATATATGTAAACGCCGTTCAAACCACATATGTGAGGTATCGCCGCGTGCGTTAGAGCACGTGCAACAATTCTAGTACTAGACCTCCTCTGTAATTCTAACCTGGTAACCTGTAAAAAAAATTAAAGCGTCGCCTATGGAGATTTTTAAGAACCGAAGTTTGGCGCCATTCCATGAGTGTGCGCAATTTTAAAGCGTGACATGTTAGGTATCTATTTACTCGGCGTAACATCATCTTTCATATTTTCACAAAAAATTGGGCTAACTTTACAGTTTTGTTATTTTTTAATTCATGAAACCATTTTTTTTTTAAAAAGGCGTTTGAAAAATTATTGCGCAAATACCGTGCAAGAAAAAAAGTTGTAATGCCCATCATTTTATTCCCTAGGGTGTCTGCTAAAAAAACATATATAATGTTTCGGGGTTCTGAGTAACTTTCTAGCAAAAGAATGATAATTTGTACATGTAGGAGAGAAGTGCTAGAATAGGCCCGGTATGGAAGTGGTATAAAAAGCCCTGTATTGAAGTGGTTAATAAAGGACTTTCCCAACGGTGTCTGTGTATTTTTTTTTTTTTTTTACACATTCTTTGTGAAATGGTAGGGGTACCCCATTACCAATTCACATAGGGGGGGTGGGATCTGGGGGTCCCCTTTGTTAAAGGGCTCTTCCAGATTCCAATAAGCCCCCCGCCCGCAGACCCCCACAACCACCGGGCAAGGGTTGTGGGGATGAGGCCCTTGTCCCCATCAACATGGGGACATCCTCCCCATGTTGAGGGCATGTGGCCTGGTATGGTTCAGGAGGGGGGGGGCGCTCTCTCATCCCCCCTCTTTTCCTGTGGCCTGCCAGGTTGCGTGCTCAGATAAAGGGTCTGGTCTGGATTTTTGGGGGCACACCACGCCATTTTTTTTTTAATTTGTTGTGGAGTTCCCCTTAAAATCCATACCAGACCTGAAGGGCCTGGTATGGATATTTGGGGGGAACCGCACGCATTTTTTTTTTTGGCAGGGTTCCCCTTAATATCCATACCAGACCTGAAGGGCCTGGTAATTGAATTTGGGGGAACCCCCACGTTTTTTTTTTTTATCAATGACTTTTCTATGTATTGCCGGGAGCTGACAATTCATTATAGCCGCGAGTGAGTTTTAAATTACTTTTTTTCCTTCAGAAATGACATTTTGTGTATGGACAGTTCTAAGCACGGGAAACAAGCGCTGCTTTACATGCATATTATACACACACAGAAGCAATATACAGAAAATTCCAAAACGAAAGTTGATTGGCTGCCCTGCAGCTTTTAAAAATGCGCCATTACATCGCCAAACACCGGACCCGAACCCGAACATACAGTCAATTGTTCGGGTCCGGGACCCAAAAACCCAAAAGTTCGGTACGGACCCGAACTTTACAGTTCGGGTCCGCTCAACTCTAGTGGTGAGCAAATACCACCAAAAGAAAGCACTGCCTGTCTCAAAAAAATTATAAAACATTTAGTATGGATACAGTGTTGCATGACTCAGTTATTGTCATTCAAAGTGCGACAGTGGTGAAAGCTAAAAATTGGCCTGTGCAGGAAGGGGGTAAAAGTGCCCTGTATTAAAGTGGTTAAATGCCACCAAAAGAAAGCTCTATCTGTCTCACAAAAAAAATGATAAACATTTCATTGGGTACAGTGTTGGATGACAGTGTAATTGGCGTTCAAAATGTGAGAGCGCTGAAAGCTGAAAATTAGCCTGGGCAGGAAGAGGTTAAAGTGTCTGGTATTGAGGTGGTTAAATACAGTTCAGTAAGAAGCAGCTCTTTTAAAAATATTTAATTACAAAATTAAAAATACATAATTCATTCAAATAACATACTGGATTTGTGTGTTTTGCAGACATGTTTTAAAAATAATTTTAGATCCCACAATTAATTAAAACCTCAAAATATTATACATTTCTTGAAAACAGAGATCTTAGAGAATAAAACAATGGTAGTACTATTTTTTTCATGTCCCACGATATTAGCACAATGGTTTATCAAGCACACATTTTCAGTAAAAAATACAATAAAGGTACTTTTAGGGCACAAAAGCACATTATATTATCAATGTTTTAAATAAAATATAAAAGATGAGGTTGCATTGAGTAAATATTAAAATAATGTCCATATGCAATGCTTTACAAACTCTAAAGCCCCGTACACACGATCGGTTTGACTGATGAAAACCGTCCGATGGATGGTTTTCATCAGACCAACCGATCGTGTATGGTACCCATCGGTCTTTTTTCCATCGGTTGTAAAAAATAGAACTTGTTTTAAAATTTTCCGATGGATAAAAAACCGATGGGAATTTCCGATCATCTATGGGCAAGTCCATCGGATCAAAAACCCACGCATGCTCAGAATCAAGTCGACGCATGCTCAGAAGCATTAAACTTCATTTTTCTCGGCTCATCGGAGTGTTTTACGTCACCGCGTTTGGAACGGTCGGTTTTTTGACTGATGGTGTGTGGGCAAGACTGATGGAAAACAGTTTCATCGGATATCCGATGGACAAATCCATCGGACGAAAATCCATAGGTTATCCGATTGTGTGTACGGGGCTTTACAGGTCATTAGTTTAGAGCAGGGGTCTCCAAACTTTTCAACATGAGGGCCACATTGTAGATTTTACAAGTATTCGAGGGCCAAAAAAAAAATCAGTTATGTGTAAAATAAATACCCCGTCAGCGGTGTCCCCATCAGTGGTGTCCCCATCAGCAGTGTCCCCATCAGCAGTGTCCCCATCATTGCTGATGGGCACACCGTGGATGGGGACACCGTTGATGGGCACACCAATGATGGGGACGCCACTGATGGGGACACCGCTGATGGGGACATCATGATGGGGACACCGGTGTCCCCATCAGCGGTGTCCTCATCAGTGTCCCCATCAGCGGTGTCCCCATCAGCAGTGTCCCCATCATGATGGGGACATCACCATCAGCGGTGTCCCCATGTCCCCATCAGCGGTGTCCCCATCAGCGGTGTCCCCATCAGCGATGACCCCATCAGCGGTGACCCCATGTGCCCATCAGTGGTGCCCCATCAGCAGTGTCCCCAACAGTGGTGTCCCCATCAGTGTTAACATCAGCGGTGTCCACATCAGCAGTGACCCCATGTCCCCATCAGTGGTGTCCCAATCAGCAGTGTCCCCATCAGCAGCATCCCCATCAGCAGTATCCCCATCATTGCTGATGGGGACACCAATGATGGGGACGCCACTGATGGGGACATGGGGTCACCGCTGATGGGGACACCGCTGATGGGGATGCCGCTGATGGGGACGCCGATGTCCCCATTAGTTGTGTCCCCTTTAGTGGTGTCCCCATCAGAGGTGTCCCCAGCAATGTTCCCATCAGCACAGCAATGTCCCCAGAAATATCCCCATCAGCACAGCAATGTAGCAATCTCCCCTGTAGTGTGCTTATCAGCGTTGTGCAACACAATAACATGATCAGTCTCTTACCTCCGTACTTCTGCAGTTCCCGTCTCCGAGGCGCGGCACCTCCCCTCTTCCCGCCCACTGTTTGAAGTTATGATCCTTCCACGAGTGATGTCACAGGCGCGGAACCTCCCCTCTTCCCGCCAGTGCGAAAAGTCCTCCAATTTGAGGAGCTCTTTAAAGTACTTGTTCCTCCATATGGGAGTGAACGAACATACCCCCTTGATGTGTAGAAGAGACCGGATATATTTCCATAATGTGTTCAGCAAGGTTACAGTGGGGAGATTATTCTGCAAATGTGTAAACCCTGACTCCAAATGTGCTATCACTGGCAGACTAGAAACACTAGGAACCAGTAGGGATCAAATTGGGTCGGAGTCATCCTCCGCTCCCCAATTACCTAGATGTTGCAACTGTGAGGCTATAAAATAGTATCTAGCGTGTGGCACAGCCATGCCACCCTGATCTTTAGCCAGCTGTAGGGAGCGCAGGCTAATTCGAGCTGGTTTGTTACCCCAGATCAAATCCTTAAACTGACTATCAATTTGGGTGAACCATCTGTGCTTTATCCATATTGGGGAGCTATGAAATATATAGAGGAGTTGGGGGGCCCAAACCATCTTAATTAAATTTACTCTGCCAGTAACCGATAGAGGCAGTTTTTTCCAAGCAGAGCTTTTCAGTCGGAACTTCCGAAGCAGCGGTGTCAGGTTCAACTCAAGGTACTGGGCGGGGTCCGTGGTCACTTGGATGCCTAAATAGCGGAATTCCTCAACTACCATCACGGCCCTTGCACATGCAGGCAAGGGCCATAGCATAGGGTCTAGGGGCATAAGTACCGACTTACTCCAATTAATGCTAAAATCCGACAGCTGTCCAAAGTCAGCTATCAGACTCATCGCATTTTGCAAGGATTTATCAGTATCCCCTAGGTAGATCAGAGTATCGTCTGCATAAAGGGAAATTAGATCCTGTCTAAGTCCCCTCTGGAAGCCAATAATGGATCGTGAGGCTCTAAAGTGTATAGCCAGAGGCTCCAAAGCAAGGGCAAACAGCAGGGGCGACAAAGGGCACCCCTGACGTGTGCCCCTATGAAGTCTGAAGGACTCTGACACATCCCCGTTGATGCGTATTCTCACGGTTGGGGAATTATACAGCAGTTGGACCCATTTCAGAAAGGACTGACCCACCCCAAATCTAGTCAGGACCTCCCAGAGATAGGACCATTCAACGCTATTGAACGCGTTTGCCGCATCCAATGAGAAGATGGCCCTATTGCCGGTGTTATCAGTGGGGACTTGTAAATTAAGGAATAGTCTACGCAAATTTTGAGATGTGGATCTAGTTGGTATAAAACCAGATTGATCTTTGTGAATCAGTTGACGAATACGTTTGGCCAATCTGTTCGCCAGTACCCTGGCGAGCAGCTTGACATCAAACGTGAGCAAAGAAATGGGCCGGTATGAGTCCGGAGACAAAGGATCCTTACCGGGTTTCAGCAAGACCACTATGATAGCTTCATTTATAGAGGGAGGTAAAGTCCCAGATTCAAACGCCTGTTGTAAACTTTAAGGAGAGTCGGCAGAATTTGTGTAGAGTACCGCTTATACACTTCCGACGGAAGGCCGTCAGAACCCGGCGCCCGTCCGTTTTGTGCATGAGCCAATGCCTCCAAAAGTTCATCTTCCGACAGGGGTGCATTCAGCTGGGCTGAATCCGAGTCGGATAAGCAGGGTATGGGATACCTATCTAAAAATGAACAGAGCTCGTCACGGGAAGGGCTGACCTTAGAAGAATAGACATCATGAATTTTTTTTTTAAATACCTCCATTATAGCGGGAGCGGAGTGACACGGCGCACCATGTGCATCAGTCACAGCCACTATATGTGAGGAAGATTGTTGTGATTTGGCCAGCAAGGCCAGCATGTGACCTGTGTTTTCCCCCTCCTCAAAGTGACTTTGTGTTAGAAATAAGCTTTTTTTTCTGCCAGCTGAAAGGACAAGTCCTTGAGCAGAGATTGGGCAGCCAGCCAGGACCGTTTGGTCTCCTCCGTGGGGTCATCTATATATTTAACCTCAGAGCGCCGAGCCTCCTCCAAAACCGAAACCTCCCATTCTTTAGTAGAAGTCTTAATTTGCCGTATTACTCGAATGAACTGGCCACGTAAATATGCTTTTGCAGTGTCCCTGACCACACCTATATTTGCAGAGCCTATATTATGTTCAAAAAAGATCATGAGTAGTTCAGGTATCGGATCAGGGGTTGGGATGAGTGATAACTAGAATGGATTAAGTTTCCACAAGGTGTTTCCTCTGACCACCCCCATCCGTAAATCAACTGAGAGGGGAGAATGATCCGAAGTCTGTCTAGGGTGATATTGAGAGGAGTCCAGTAATGACAGAAGAGGATCGTTCCCCAATCCCAGATCAATTCTGGATAGACCTCCTATTGAGGCTGACTGGCATGAGAAAACCCTGGCTTCTGGGTTATGCAGTCTCCACACATCCGTCAGGCCCATCTCCAACAGGAGACGAGCAAACGGGGTAGGCCCCTGTCATCCCTGCGCACCGTTCCCAATCCGGGCACAAAGTTTGTCCCTCTCTTGGTCCAGGTAATTATTAAAGTCCCCTAGGACCAGCACTGGTACCCCCGAAAAGCGAGACATAAAGTCTGCCAACGTTTTGAGGAGACCGGCTGGAACGGGGGGAATGTACAATCCTGCCAAAATGCATTTTGTTCCATATACGGAGCACAGTAGAAAAATAAAGCGACCATCTGGATCAATCTTGACTTCTATAGCTGAGAACTGCGTGCCACGTTTAACCAGAAGACTCACTCCCCTCGAGTACACTGAATAAGTGGCATGATATTGATGGCAAAATTGTCTTAGAGCAAATTGTGGGGTAGAGGTCGGGGAGAAGTGAGTCTCCTGGAGGCATACTATATCCGCATTAATACGCTTGATTGTGCGCAACACAGCCAATCGTTTAACAGGATTATTCAAACCCCTGACATTCCATGATAAAAATCTGGTCACCCTAGACATTTCAGCAGCATCACAATAACAGCAAGGATATCATATAGTGTTATAGGGCGATTTGAAACCAATAGGGTGCAACACACATGAAAACATGGCATGTCCCAATGGGCTGGAATAAAAAAAAAAATGGGAACAGCAATACATGAGAGTATCTAGCAATCTTTCCATGGACCGTACTGGGCACAAGTAAACCATATGAGTAGCAGTGACCGTAATAGGCAGTAGAGAAATCAGCAGTGGAGATCCTTCCATAGTGCAGGGAGAAAAAAACATAAATTAAGAAGAAAAAAACAAGTAACCGGCCAACATGGCCAACTTGTGTTGCCTAAGAGCAGTAGGAGGTCTGGACCAGACCATCTTGGGGGCAACAGTGGAAGCGCACGTTAGTGTCTTAACAACTTCTCAACAGCAAGAATACAACAACAGCTTTCTCTGCCTTGACAAGTAGAAATGAACGATTAAAGGTGCCTAATAAATGAGTCTACTATCCCTCCGGGGATGCAGGGCATTGGTTGCGAGCTTCCTGGATCAGTCTTTCTTCCCGATCCAGCCATTATGCTGCAGCCTATGGCAAATCAAAAAAGTGCACTGAGCCCAGTGCTTCCACCCTAAGGCGGGCAGGATATAGCATGGCATATTTGAGATCCAGGGACCGGAGGCGACGTTTAATGTCCATGAATTTTGCGCGTTGTCTCTGCAGCTCAGCAGAGAAATCCGAGAAAAATTACATCTTAACGTTATCAAGTCATAGGGCCTCTGGTTTGGTCCTGGCGTCCTGTCCTTGTAGTGCAGGAGCTTGAGGAGGAAAGGACTAGGGGGGCTCCCGGCTGCGGAGGCCGGGCCGGAACTCTGTGTGCTCTTTTCACAGAAAACATGGGGGTAAACACCTCTCTGCCGAATGCTGCAATCAACCAATTTTCAATAAAGTCAACTGGATTCTTTCCTTCCATTCTTTCAGGGAGCCCAATCACCCTGACATTATTTCTTCTCATTCTGTTCTCTAATTCCTCCAAACGGGATAAATGCTGTGTAAGGAGATGGTTGTTGTATGACAAATCTCTCTGCATGGGCGCCATGTCATCCTCCACAGAGCTCACTCTCCCTTCCAATACAGAGGTCCTCTCTCTCAGTTTTTGGGTGTCCTACCTCAGAAATGACAGTTCTGCTCTCACCCCCTTAATCTCGGTGGCCAGGGAGACATTACAGTTATTCACTGCTGCTAGGATGTCACTGAGTGAGGGTTCTCCCTCAGAGGATGGGCTGATGGGGATATGAGGCCTAGTGGCACCCCCCTCAGGAGTACTCACTGCGTCCCAGGCGAGTCCCGATCCGCTGGCATCCTCTAATGGCACGGTGTCATCAGCCTCAGATGAGCCACTGGACGCATCCCCCGGAGCATCAGAGTGTGTATTTGGCTCCAGATTGAGAGAGAAGAACTTTGTCGCAGCCGCCTTGTGTGTTTCCTTAGCAGAGCGCTGTGCCTGGGCGCCATTTTGGGTCATGCTGTCTGCGGTCCGGGCCACGTTTTGCCCTCTCACGGCTGACATCTGGCAGGTAGGTAGTGGATAAGGAGCGAGGGACACCCGGGGAGGCTTCCGGTTTCTGACAAGCCTTGATGGCAGCGATGTAGGGCAATCGTTTCAATGAAAAACGTATTTGTTGGGGGTATTTTTTGCTTATATCGCAAAAAAAACAAAAAACAGTGGTGAGTAGAGTTGAGCGGACACCTAGATGTTCGGGTTCGACTGGTTCGGCCGAACTTCGGAAAAAAGTTCGAGTTCGTGACCGAACTTGACCCGAACTTGACCCCGAACTTGAACCCCATTGAAGTCAATGGGGACCCGAACTTCTGAGGACTATTCACGCTTGTTTCCCGTGCTTAGAACTGTCCCTGCACAAAGTGTCATTTCTGAAGTAAAAAAAGTCATTTAAAACTCACTTGCGGCTATAATGAATTGTTGGCTCCCGGCAATACATAGAAAAGTCATTGATAAAAAAAATAAAAATGCGTGGGGGTTCCCCCAAATTCAATTACCAGGCCCTTCAGGTCTGGTATGGATTTTAAGGGGAACTCCACCCCAAATTAAAAAAAAATGGCGTGGAGTTCCCCCAAAATTCCAGACCAGACCCTTTATCCGAGCACGCAACCTGGCAGGCCGCAGGAAAAGAGGGGGGGACGAGAGAGCGGCAGGTCTATTCATGTATTAAACTGTGGAGGAAGTTCCCCATCAGGTCCGCCCCCTCGTATGTCAGACCCCGCCTACATCATTGGATGAGCGGACCTGATGGGGAACTTCCTCCGCAGTATAATAAATGAATAAACCCGCCCCTTCTCACGTTCCGCATCAGGTCCTCAGCCTTACACCTATGTCATTGGCTGAGCGGACCTGATGGGGAACTTTAGAAGGGGCGGGTCTATTAATTTATTACACTGCGGAGGAAGTTCCCCATCAGGTCCGCTCAGGCTCAGCCAATGACATTTCGTGTGGACAGCGCCAGACATCCGATCGCCGCGGGACAATGGATTTCATCACTGGAATATTTTTTTTTTTTTGTAACCATTTCTCTACCCAGCCATAGCAATATGACGTCCACAGATGGGTTTGAAGGGGGATATCTGAATGATGCCTGCAGCTAGAGGCATCATTCAGATATCCTTTTGACGTGCACCATAAGAATGATCATAGCGGTGGTTCCACCGCTTGATCGTTCTTATAGGCGGCGGAAGGGGACATCCCCCCCTCCCGCCGCCATCCGGTGCTTCTCCGGGCTCTCCCGTGCGATCGGGGACCCGGAGAGAATCTTCTGGCGCCAGTGGTGGGTCACGTGACGAGCATAGAGATGACTGGTGACCAGGTGGTCACCAGTCATCTCTATGATCGTCGGAGGCCCGGGCGCGATGTGATGACGTCACGCCCAGGTCCTCAAATGTAAACAAAGCCGCCATTGCGGCTAGTAAGTATGAGATCAGTGAAAAAAATTTCACGATCTCATGCTTTCCAGCCTGGAGGACAGATGTGGGGTCTTATTGACCCCGCATCTCTCAATAAAGAGGACCTGTCACACACATTCCTATTACAAGGGATGTTTACATTCCTTGTAATAGGAATAAAAGTGATAAAAAAAAAGTAAAATAAGTGTAAAAAAAATGAAAATAAGTAAAAAAAAAATCTGAAATAATAAAACAAAAAAAAATCAAAACGCCCCTGTCCCCGGTAGCTCGCGATCAGAAGCGAATGCACACGTAAGTCGCCCCATATATGTAAACGCCGTTCAAACCACATATGTGAGGTATCGCCGCGTGCGTTAGAGCACGTGCAACAATTCTAGTACTAGACCTCCTCTGTAATTCTAACCTGGTAACCTGTAAAAAAAATTAAAGCGTCGCCTATGGAGATTTTTAAGAACCGAAGTTTGGCGCCATTCCATGAGTGTGCGCAATTTTAAAGCGTGACATGTTAGGTATCTATTTACTCGGCGTAACATCATCTTTCATATTTTCACAAAAAATTGGGCTAACTTTACAGTTTTGTTATTTTTTAATTCATGAAACCATTTTTTTTTTAAAAAGGCGTTTGAAAAATTATTGCGCAAATACCGTGCAAGAAAAAAAGTTGTAATGCCCATCATTTTATTCCCTAGGGTGTCTGCTAAAAAAACATATATAATGTTTCGGGGTTCTGAGTAACTTTCTAGCAAAAGAATGATAATTTGTACATGTAGGAGAGAAGTGCTAGATTAGGCCCGGTATGGAAGTGGTATAAAAAGCCCTGTATTGAAGTGGTTAATAAAGGACTTTCCCAACGGTGTCTGTGTATTTTTTTTTTTTTTTTACACATTCTTTGTGAAATGGTAGGGGTACCCCATTACCAATTCACATAGGGGGGGTGGGATCTGGGGGTCCCCTTTGTTAAAGGGCTCTTCCAGATTCCAATAAGCCCCCCGCCCGCAGACCCCCACAACCACCGGGCAAGGGTTGTGGGGATGAGGCCCTTGTCCCCATCAACATGGGGACATCCTCCCCATGTTGAGGGCATGTGGCCTGGTATGGTTCAGGAGGGGGGGGGGCGCTCTCTCATCCCCCCTCTTTTCCTGTGGCCTGCCAGGTTGCGTGCTCAGATAAAGGGTCTGGTCTGGATTTTTGGGGGCACACCACGCCATTTTTTTTTTAATTTGTTGTGGAGTTCCCCTTAAAATCCATACCAGACCTGAAGGGCCTGGTATGGATATTTGGGGGGAACCGCACGCATTTTTTTTTTGGCAGGGTTCCCCTTAATATCCATACCAGACCTGAAGGGCCTGGTAATTGAATTTGGGGGAACCCCCACGTTTTTTTTTTTATCAATGACTTTTCTATGTATTGCCGGGAGCTGACAATTCATTATAGCCGCGAGTGAGTTTTAAATTACTTTTTTTCCTTCAGAAATGACATTTTGTGTATGGACAGTTCTAAGCACGGGAAACAAGCGCTGCTTTACATGCATATTATACACACACAGAAGCAATATACAGAAAATTCCAAAACGAAAGTTGATTGGCTGCCCTGCAGCTTTTAAAAATGCGCCATTACATCGCCAAACACCGGACCCGAACCCGAACATACAGTCAATTGTTCGGGTCCGGGACCCAAAAACCCAAAAGTTCGGTACGGACCCGAACTTTATAGTTCGGGTCCGCTCAACTCTAGTGGTGAGCAAATACCACCAAAAGAAAGCACTGCCTGTCTCAAAAAAATTATAAAACATTTAGTATGGATACAGTGTTGCATGACTCAGTTATTGTCATTCAAAGTGCGACAGTGGTGAAAGCTAAAAATTGGCCTGTGCAGGAAGGGGGTAAAAGTGCCCTGTATTAAAGTGGTTAAATGCCACCAAAAGAAAGCTCTATCTGTCTCACAAAAAAAATGATAAACATTTCATTGGGTACAGTGTTGGATGACAGTGTAATTGGCGTTCAAAATGTGAGAGCGCTGAAAGCTGAAAATTAGCCTGGGCAGGAAGAGGTTAAAGTGTCTGGTAT
Source organism: Rana muscosa (assembly GCA_029206835.1). Classification (NCBI taxonomy): domain Eukaryota; kingdom Metazoa; phylum Chordata; class Amphibia; order Anura; family Ranidae; genus Rana; species Rana muscosa. The sequence continues at coordinate 177,608,177 of CM055116.1, forward strand.
TGAGGTGGTTAAATACAGTTCAGTAAGAAGCAGCTCTTTTAAAAATATTTAATTACAAAATTAAAAATACATAATTCATTCAAATAACATACTGGATTTGTGTGTTTTGCAGACATGTTTTAAAAATAATTTTAGATCCCACAATTAATTAAAACCTCAAAATATTATACATTTTATGAAAACAGAGATCTTAGAGAATAAAACAATGGTATTACTATTTTTTTCATGTCCCACGATATTAGCACAATGGTTTATCAAGCACACATTTTCAGTAAAAAATACAATAAAGGTACTTTTAGGGCACAAAAGCACATTATATTATCAATGTTTTAAATAAAATATAAAAGATGAGGTTGCATTGAGTAAATATTAAAATAATGTCCATATGCAATGCTTTACAAACTCTAAAGCCCCGTACACACGATCGGTTTGACTGATGAAAACCGTCCGATGGATGGTTTTCATCAGACCAACCGATCGTGTATGGTACCCATCGGTCTTTTTTCCATCGGTTGTAAAAAATAGAACTTGTTTTAAAATTTTCCGATGGATAAAAAACCGATGGGAATTTCCGATCATCTATGGGCAAGTCCATCGGATCAAAAACACACGCATGCTCAGAATCAAGTCGACGCATGCTCAGAAGCATTAAACTTCATTTTTCTCGGCTCATCGGAGTGTTTTACGTCACCGCGTTTGGAACGGTCGGTTTTTTGACTGATGGTGTGTGGGCAAGACTGATGGAAAACAGTTTCATCGGATATCCGATGGACAAATCCATCGGACGAAAATCCATAGGTTATCCGATTGTGTGTACGGGGCTTTACAGGTCATTAGTTTAGAGCAGGGGTCTCCAAACTTTTCAACATGAGGGCCACATTGTAGATTTTACAAGTATTCGAGGGCCAAAAAAAAAATCAGTTATGTGTAAAATAAATACCCCGTCAGCGGTGTCCCCATCAGTGGTGTCCCCATCAGCAGTGTCCCCATCATTGCTGATGGGCACACCGTGGATGGGGACACCGTTGATGGGCACACCAATGATGGGGACGCCACTGATGGGGACACCGCTGATGGGGACATCATGATGGGGACACCGGTGTCCCCATCAGCGGTGTCCTCATCAGTGTCCCCATCAGCGGTGTCCCCATCAGCAGTGTCCCCATCATGATGGGGACATCACCATCAGCGGTGTCCCCATGTCCCCATCAGCGGTGTCCCCATCAGCGGTGTCCCCATCAGCGATGACCCCATCAGCGGTGACCCCATGTGCCCATCAGTGGTGCCCCCATCAGCAGTGTCCCCAACAGTGGTGTCCCCATCAGTGTTAACATCAGCGGTGTCCACATCAGCAGTGACCCCATGTCCCCATCAGTGGTGTCCCAATCAGCAGTGTCCCCATCAGCAGCATCCCCATCAGCAGTATCCCCATCATTGCTGATGGGGACACCAATGATGGGGACGCCACTGATGGGGACATGGGGTCACCGCTGATGGGGACACCGCTGATGGGGATGCCGCTGATGGGGACGCCGATGTCCCCATTAGTTGTGTCCCCTTTAGTGGTGTCCCCATCAGAGGTGTCCCCAGCAATGTTCCCATCAGCACAGCAATGTCCCCAGAAATATCCCCATCAGCACAGCAATGTAGCAATCTCCCCTGTAGTGTGCTTATCAGCGTTGTGCAACACAATAACATGATCAGTCTCTTACCTCCGTACTTCTGCAGTTCCCGTCTCCGAGGCGCGGCACCTCCCCTCTTCCCGCCCACTGTTTGAAGTTATGATCCTTCCACGAGTGATGTCACAGGCGCGGAACCTCCCCTCTTCCCGCCAGTGCGAAAAGTCCTCCAATTTGAGGAGCTCTTTAAAGTACTTGTTCCTCCATATGGGAGTGAACGAACATACCCCCTTGATGTGTAGAAGAGACCGGATATATTTCCATAATGTGTTCAGCAAGGTTACAGTGGGGAGATTATTCTGCAAATGTGTAAACCCTGACTCCAAATGTGCTATCACTGGCAGACTAGAAACACTAGGAACCAGTAGGGATCAAATTGGGTCGGAGTCATCCTCCGCTCCCCAATTACCTAGATGTTGCAACTGTGAGGCTATAAAATAGTATCTAGCGTGTGGCACAGCCATGCCACCCTGATCTTTAGCCAGCTGTAGGGAGCGCAGGCTAATTCGAGCTGGTTTGTTACCCCAGATCAAATCCTTAAACTGACTATCAATTTGGGTGAACCATCTGTGCTTTATCCATATTGGGGAGCTATGAAATATATAGAGGAGTTGGGGGGCCCAAACCATCTTAATTAAATTTACTCTGCCAGTAACCGATAGAGGCAGTTTTTTCCAAGCAGAGCTTTTCAGTCGGAACTTCCGAAGCAGCGGTGTCAGGTTCAACTCAAGGTACTGGGCGGGGTCCGTGGTCACTTGGATGCCTAAATAGCGGAATTCCTCAACTACCATCACGGCCCTTGCACATGCAGGCAAGGGCCATAGCATAGGGTCTAGGGGCATAAGTACCGACTTACTCCAATTAATGCTAAAATCCGACAGCTGTCCAAAGTCAGCTATCAGACTCATCGCATTTTGCAAGGATTTATCAGTATCCCCTAGGTAGATCAGAGTATCGTCTGCATAAAGGGAAATTAGATCCTGTCTAAGTTCCCTCTGGAAGCCAATAATGGATCGTGAGGCTCTAAAGTGTATAGCCAGAGGCTCCAAAGCAAGGGCAAACAGCAGGGGCGACAAAGGGCACCCCTGACGTGTGCCCCTATGAAGTCTGAAGGACTCTGACACATCCCCGTTGATGCGTATTCTCACGGTTGGGGAATTATACAGCAGTTGGACCCATTTCAGAAAGGACTGACCCACCCCAAATCTAGTCAGGACCTCCCAGAGATAGGACCATTCAACGCTATTGAACGCGTTTGCCGCATCCAATGAGAAGATGGCCCTATTGCCGGTGTTATCAGTGGGGACCTGTAAATTAAGGAATAGTCTACGCAAATTTTGAGATGTGGATCTAGTTGGTATAAAACCAGATTGATCTTTGTGAATCAGTTGACGAATACGTTTGGCCAATCTGTTCGCCAGTACCCTGGCGAGCAGCTTGACATCAAACGTGAGCAAAGAAATGGGCCGGTATGAGTCCGGAGACAAAGGATCCTTACCGGGTTTCAGCAAGACCACTATGATAGCTTCATTTATAGAGGGAGGTAAAGTCCCAGATTCAAACGCCTGTTGTAAACTTTAAGGAGAGTCGGCAGAATTTGTGTAGAGTACTGCTTATACACTTCCGACGGAAGGCCGTCAGAACCCGGCGCCCGTCCGTTTTGTGCATGAGCCAATGCCTCCAATAGTTCATCTTCCGACAGGGGTGCATTCAGCTGGGCTGAATCCGAGTCGGATAAGCAGGGTATGGGATACCTATCTAAAAATGAACAGAGCTCGTCACGGGAAGGGCTGACCTTAGAAGAATAGACATCATGATTTTTTTTTTTAAATACCTCCATTATAGCGGGAGCGGAGTGACACGGCGCACCATGTGCATCAGTCACAGCCACTATATGTGAGGAAGATTGTTGTGATTTGGCCAGCAAGGCCAGCATGTGACCTGTGTTTTCCCCCTCCTCAAAGTGACTTTGTGTTAGAAATAAGCTTTTTTTTCTGCCAGCTGAAAGGACAAGTCCTTGAGCAGAGATTGGGCAGCCAGCCAGGACCGTTTGGTCTCCTCCGTGGGGTCATCTATATATTTAACCTCAGAGCGCCGAGCCTCCTCCAAAACCGAAACCTCCCATTCTTTAGTAGAAGTCTTAATTTGCCGTATTACTCGAATGAACTGGCCACGTAAATATGCTTTTGCAGTGTCCCTGACCACACCTATATTTGCAGAGCCTATATTATGTTCAAAAAAGATCATGAGTAGTTCAGGTATCGGATCAGGGGTTGGGATGAGTGATAACTAGAATGGATTAAGTTTCCACAAGGTGTTTCCTCTGACCGCCCCCATCCGTAAATCAACTGAGAGGGGAGAATGATCCGAAGTCTGTCTAGGGTGATATTGAGAGGAGTCCAGTAATGACAGAAGAGGATCGTTCCCCAATCCCAGATCAATTCTGGATAGACCTCCTATTGAGGCTGACTGGCATGAGAAAATCCTGGCTTCTGGGTTATGCAGTCTCCACGCATCCGTCAGGCCCATCTCCAACAGGAGACGAGCAAACGGGGTAGGCCCCTGTCATCCCTGCGCACCGTTCCCAATCCGGGCACAAAGTTTGTCCCTCTCTTGGTCCAGGTAATTATTAAAGTCCCCTAGGACCAGCACTGGTACCCCCGAAAAGCGAGACATAAAGTCTGCCAACGTTTTGAGGAGACCAGCTGGAACGGGGGGGAATGTACAATCCTGCCAAAATGCATTTTGTTCCATATACGGAGCACAGTAGAAAAATAAAGCGACCATCTGGATCAATCTTGACTTCTATAGCTGAGAACTGCGTGCCACGTTTAACCAGAAGACTCACTCCCCTCGAGTACACTGAATAAGTGGCATGATATTGATGGCAAAATTGTCTTAGAGCAAATTGTGGGGTAGAGGTCGGGGAGAAGTGAGTCTCCTGGAGGCATACTATATCCGCATTAATACGCTTGATTGTGCGCAACACAGCCAATCGTTTAACAGGATTATTCAAACCCCTGACATTCCATGATAAAAATCTGGTCACCCTAGACATTTCAGCAGCATCACAATAACAGCAAGGATATCATATAGTGTTATAGGGCGATTTGAAACCAATAGGGTGCAACACACATGAAAACATGGCATGTCCCAATGGGCTAGAATAAAAAAAAAAAAATGGGAACAGCAATACATGAGAGTATCTAGCAATCTTTCCATGGACCGTACTGGGCACAAGTAAACCATATGAGTAGCAGTGACCGTAATAGGCAGTAGAGAAATCAGCAGTGGAGATCCTTCCATAGTGCAGGGAGAAAAAAACATAAATTAAGAAGAAAAAAACAAATAACCGGCCAACATGGCCAACTTGTGTTGCCTAAGAGCAGTAGGAGGTCTGGACCAGACCATCTTGGGGGCAACAGTGGAAGCGCACGTTAGTGTCTTAACAACTTCTCAACAGCAAGAATACAACAACAGCTTTCTCTGCCTTGACAAGTAGAAATGAACGATTAAAGGTGCCTAATAAATGAGTCTACTATCCCTCCGGGGATGCAGGGCATTGGTTGCGAGCTTCCTGGATCAGTCTTTCTTCCCGATCCAGCCATTATGCTGCAGCCTATGGCAAATCAAAAAAGTGCACTGAGCCCAGTGCTTCCACCCTAAGGCGGGCAGGATATAGCATGGCATATTTGAGATCCAGGGACCGGAGGCGACGTTTAATGTCCATGAATTTTGCGCGTTGTCTCTGCAGCTCAGCAGAGAAATCCGAGAAAAATTACATCTTAACGTTATCAAGTCATAGGGCCTCTGGTTTGGTCCTGGCGTCCTGTCCTTGTAGTGCAGGAGTTTGAGGAGGAAAGGCCTAGGGGGGCTCCCGGCTGCGGAGGCCGGGCCGGAACTCTGTGTGCTCTTTTCACAGAAAACATGGGGGTAAACACCTCTCTGCCGAATGCTGCAATCAACCAATTTTCAATGAAGTCAACTGGATTCTTTCCTTCCATTCTTTCAGGGAGCCCAATCACCCTGACATTATTTCTTCTCATTCTGTTCTCTAATTCCTCCAAACGGGATAAATGCTGTGTAAGGAGATGGTTGTTGTATGACAAATCTCTCTGCATGGGCGCCATGTCATCCTCCACAGAGCTCACTCTCCCTTCCAATACAGAGGTCCTCTCTCTCAGTTTTTGGGTGTCCTACCTCAGAAATGACAGTTCTGCTCTCACCCCCTTAATCTCGGCGGCCAGGGAGACATTACAGTTATTCACTGCTGCTAGGATGTCACTGAGTGAGGGTTCTCCCTCAGAGGATGGGCTGATGGGGATATGAGGCCTAGTGGCACCCCCCTCAGGAGTACTCACTGCGTCCCAGGCGAGTCCCGATCCGCTGGCATCCTCTAATGGCACGGTGTCATCAGCCTCAGATGAGCCACTGGACGCATCCCCCGGAGCATCAGAGTGTGTATTTGGCTCCAGATTGAGAGAGAAGAACTTTGTCGCAGCCGCCTTGTGTGTTTCCTTAGCAGAGCGCTGTGCCTGGGCGCCATTTTGGGTTATGCTGTCTGCGGTCCGGGCCACGTTTTGCCCTCTCACGGCTGACATCTGGCAGGTAGGTAGTGGATAAGGAGCGAGGGACACCCGGGGAGGCTTCCGGTTTCTGACAAGCCTTGATGGCAGCGATGTAGGGCAATCGTTTCAATGAAAAACTTATTTGTTGGGGGTATTTTTTGCTTATATCGCAAAAAAAACAAAAAACAGTGGTGAGTAGAGTTGAGCGGACACCTAGATGTTCGGGTTCGACTGGTTCGGCCGAACTTCGGAAAAAAGTTTGAGTTCGTGACCGAACTTGACCCGAACTTGACCCCGAACTTGAACCCCATTGAAGTCAATGGGGACCCGAACTTCTGAGGACTATTCGCGCTTGTTTCCCGTGCTTAGAACTGTCCCTGCACAAAGTGTCATTTCTGAAGTAAAAAAAGTAATTTAAAACTCACTTGCGGCTATAATGAATTGTCGGCTCCCGGCAATACATAGAAAAGTCATTGATAAAAAAAATAAAAATGCGTGGGGGTTCCCCCAAATTCAATTACCAGGCCCTTCAGGTCTGGTATGGATTTTAAGGGGAACTCCACCCCAAATTAAAAAAAAAATGGCGTGGAGTTCCCCCAAAAATCCAGACCCTTTATCCGAGCACGCAACCTGGCAGGCCGCAGGAAAAGAGGGGGGGATGAGAGAGCGGCAGGTCTATTCATGTATTAAACTGTGGAGGAAGTTCCCCATCAGGTCCGCCCCCTCGTATGTCAGACCCCGCCTACATCATTGGATGAGCGGACCTGATGGGGAACTTCCTCCACAGTATAATAAATGAATAAACCCGCCCCTTCTCACGTTCCGCATCAGGTCTTCAGCCTTACACCTATGTCATTGGCTGAGCGGACCTGATGGGGAACTTTAGAAGGGGCGGGTCTATTAATTTATTACACTGCGGAGGAAGTTCCCCATCAGGTCCGCTCAGGCTCAGCCAATGACATTTCGTGTGGACAGCGCCAGACATCCGATCGCCGCGGGACACTGGATTTCATCACTGGAATATTTTTTTTTTTTTAACCATTTCTCTACCCAGCCATAGCAATATGACGTCCACAGATGGGTTTGAAGGGGGATATCTGAATGATGCCTGCAGCTAGAGGCATCATTCAGATATCCTTTTGACGTGCACCATAAGAATGATCATAGCGGTGGTTCCACCGCTTGATCGTTCTTATAGGCGGCGGAAGGGGACATCCCCCCTCCCGCCGCCATCCGGTGCTTCTCCGGGCTCTCCCGTGCGATCGGGGACCCGGAGAGAATCTTCTGGCGCCAGTGGTGGGTCACGTGACGAGCATAGAGATGACTGGTGACCAGATGGTCACCAGTCATCTCTATGATCGTCGGAGGCCCGGGCGCGATGTGATGACGTCACGCCCAGGTCCTCAAATGTAAACAAAGCAGCCATTGCGGCTAGTAAGTATGAGATCAGTGAAAAAAAATTCACGATCTCATGCTTTCCAGCCTGGAGGACAGATGTGGGGTCTTATTGACCCCGCATCTCTCAATAAAGAGGACCCGTCACACACATTCCTATTACAAGGGATGTTTACAAGTAAAAAAAAAATCTGAAATAATAAAACAAAAAAAAATCAAAACGCCCCTGTCCCCGGTAGCTCGCGATCAGAAGCGAATGCACACGTAAGTCGCCCCATATATGTAAACGCCGTTCAAACCACATATGTGAGGTATCGCCGCGTGCGTTAGAGCATGTGCAACAATTCTAGTACTAGACCTCCTCTGTAATTCTAACCTGGTAACCTGTAAAAAAAATTAAAGCGTCGCCTATGGAGATTTTTAAGAACCGAAGTTTGGCGCCATTCCATGAGTGTGCGCAATTTTAAAGCGTGACATGTTAGGTATCTATTTACTCGGCGTAACATCATCTTTCATATTTTCACAAAAAATTGGGCTAACTTTACAGTTTTGTTATTTTTTAATTCATGAAACCATTTTTTTTTTAAAAAGGCGTTTGAAAAATTATTGCGCAAATACCGTGCAAGAAAAAAAGTTGTAATGCCCATCATTTTATTCCCTAGGGTGTCTGCTAAAAAAACATATATAATGTTTCGGGGTTCTGAGTAACTTTCTAGCAAAAGAATGATAATTTGTACATGTAGGAGAGAAGTGCTAGAATAGGCCCGGTATGGAAGTGGTATAAAAAGCCCTGTATTGAAGTGGTTAATAAAGGACTTTCCCAACGGTGTCTGTGTATTTTTTTTTTTTTTTACACATTCTTTGTGAAATGGTAGGGGTACCCCATTACCAATTCACATAGGGGGGGTGGGATCTGGGGGTCCCCTTTGTTAAAGGGCTCTTCCAGATTCCAATAAGCCCCCCGCCCGCAGACCCCCACAACCACCGGGCAAGGGTTGTGGGGATGAGGCCCTTGTCCCCATCAACATGGGGACATCCTCCCCATGTTGAGGGCATGTGGCCTGGTATGGTTCAGGAGGGGGGGGCGCTCTCTCATCCCCCCTCTTTTCCTGTGGCCTGCCAGGTTGCGTGCTCAGATAAAGGGTCTGGTCTGGATTTTTGGGGGCACACCACGCCATTTTTTTTTTAATTTGTTGTGGAGTTCCCCTTAAAATCCATACCAGACCTGAAGGGCCTGGTATGGATATTTGGGGGGAACCGCACGCATTTTTTTTTGGCAGGGTTCCCCTTAATATCCATACCAGACCTGAAGGGCCTGGTAATTGAATTTGGGGGAACCCCCACGTTTTTTTTTTATCAATGACTTTTCTATGTATTGCCGGGAGCTGACAATTCATTATAGCCGCGAGTGAGTTTTAAATTACTTTTTTTCCTTCAGAAATGACATTTTGTGTATGGACAGTTCTAAGCACGGGAAACAAGCGCTGCTTTACATGCATATTATACACACACAGAAGCAATATACAGAAAATTCCAAAACGAAAGTTGATTGGCTGCCCTGCAGCTTTTAAAAATGCGCCATTACATCGCCAAACACCGGACCCGAACCCGAACATACAGTCAATTGTTCGGGTCCGGGACCCAAAAACCCAAAAGTTCGGTACGGACCCGAACTTTACAGTTCGGGTCCGCTCAACTCTAGTGGTGAGCAAATACCACCAAAAGAAAGCACTGCCTGTCTCAAAAAATTATAAAACATTTAGTATGGATACAGTGTTGCATGACTCAGTTATTGTCATTCAAAGTGCGACAGTGGTGAAAGCTAAAAATTGGCCTGTGCAGGAAGGGGGTAAAAGTGCCCTGTATTAAAGTGGTTAAATGCCACCAAAAGAAAGCTCTATCTGTCTCACAAAAAAAATGATAAACATTTCATTGGGTACAGTGTTGGATGACAGTGTAATTGGCGTTCAAAATGTGAGAGCGCTGAAAGCTGAAAATTAGCCTGGGCAGGAAGAGGTTAAAGTGTCTGGTATTGAGGTGGTTAAATACAGTTCAGTAAGAAGCAGCTCTTTTAAAAATATTTAATTACAAAATTAAAAATACATAATTCATTCAAATAACATACTGGATTTGTGTGTTTTGCAGACATGTTTTAAAAATAATTTTAGATCCCACAATTAATTAAAACCTCAAAATATTATACATTTTATGAAAACAGAGATCTTAGAGAATAAAACAATGGTAGTACTATTTTTTTCATGTCCCACGATATTAGCACAATGGTTTATCAAGCACACATTTTCAGTAAAAAATACAATAAAGGTACTTTTAGGGCACAAAAGCACATTATATTATCAATGTTTTAAATAAAATATAAAAGATGAGGTTGCATTGAGTAAATATTAAAATAATGTCCATATGCAATGCTTTACAAACTCTAAAGCCCCGTACACACGATCGGTTTGACTGATGAAAACCGTCCGATGGATGGTTTTCATCAGACCAACCGATCGTGTATGGTACCCATCGGTCTTTTTTCCATCGGTTGTAAAAAATAGAACTTGTTTTAAAATTTTCCGATGGATAAAAAACCGATGGGAATTTCCGATCATCTATGGGCAAGTCCATCGGATCAAAAACCCACGCATGCTCAGAATCAAGTCGACGCATGCTCAGAAGCATTAAACTTCATTTTTCTCGGCTCATCTGAGTGTTTTACGTCACCGTGTTTGGAACGGTCGGTTTTTTGACTGATGGTGTGTGGGCAAGACTGATGGAAAACAGTTTCATCGGATATCCGATGGACAAATCCATCGGACGAAAATCCATAGGTTATCCGATTGTGTGTACGGGGCTTTACAGGTCATTAGTTTAGAGCAGGGGTCTCCAAACTTTTCAACATGAGGGCCACATTGTAGATTTTACAAGTATTCGAGGGCCGAAAAAAAAATCAGTTATGTGTAAAATAAATACCCCGTCAGCGGTGTCCCCATCAGTGGTGTCCCCATCAGCAGTGTCCCCATCAGCAGTGTCCCCATCATTGCTGATGGGCACACCGCGGATGGGGACACCGTTGATGGGCACACCAATGATGGGGACGCCACTGATGGGGACACCGCTGATGGGGACATCATGATGGGGACACCGGTGTCCCCATCAGCGGTGTCCTCATCAGTGTCCCCATCAGCGGTGTCCCCATCAGCAGTGTCCCCATCATGATGGGGACATCACCATCAGCGGTGTCCCCATGTCCCCATCAGCGGTGTCCCCATCAGCGGTGTCCCCATCAGCGATGACCCCATCAGCGGTGACCCCATGTGCCCATCAGTGGTGCCCCCATCAGCAGTGTCCCCAACAGTGGTGTCCCCATCAGTGTTAACATCAGCGGTGTCCACATCAGCAGTGACCCCATGTCCCCATCAGTGGTGTCCCAATCAGCAGTGTCCCCATCAGCAGCATCCCCATCAGCAGTATCCCCATCATTGCTGATGGGGACACCAATGATGGGGACGCCACTGATGGGGACATGGGGTCACCGCTGATGGGGACACCGCTGATGGGGACGCCGCTGATGGGGACGCTGATGTCCCCATTAGTTGTGTCCCCTTTAGTGGTGTCCCCATCAGAGGTGTCCCCAGCAATGTTCCCATCAGCACAGCAATGTCCCCAGAAATATCCCCATCAGCACAGCAATGTAGCAATCTCCCCTGTAGTGTGCTTATCAGCGTTGTGCAACACAATAACATGATCAGTCTCTTACCTCCGTACTTCTGCAGTTCCCGTCTCCGAGGCGCGGCACCTCCCCTCTTCCCGCCCACTGTTTGAAGTTATGATCCTTCCACGAGTGATGTCACAGGCGCGGTACCTCCCCTCTTCCCGCCCGCTGTCTGAATTAACGATCCTTCCACGAGAGTAGCAGCGGGCGGTAAGAGGGGAGGTGCCGCGCCTGTGACGTCACTCATGGAAGGATCTTAACCTCAAACAGCGGGCGGGAAGAGGGGAGGTGCCATGCCTCGGCAGTCCCAGGCAGCAGCCAATGTAAAAAAACGGCGTGGCTTCTCTTGTTACAAAAAAAAAACGGCGTGGCAGCATGGGCGGCTTTGTTTACAGGACCTGTCAGCTGCGGACCGGATAAAACACACAAGCGGGCCGGATGTGGCCCACGGGCCGGGGTTTGAAGACCCCTGGTTTAGAGCTAACTATGTATAATGGGCATACAATTACTAAACTCTCTGAAGTATACAGCAATAAGCAATATGTAACATGTGGAGCACAATACAATATTTTCATAAGTACACACCTCAGAAGTTTACATTTGCATGCATACAGATAGAGTAAAAATTTGGGTTTTTATGCTTGGGTGTAATTTATTTGTCTTACTATTTTTTTTCGACTAAAATTTTACTATCACAAAGGGAAAAAAAAATTCCCTATGTGATATAATGTTTCTGTGACAACCCTTTTGCTGCCAGGCCCTGTGCTCCATTTTGTACACTCAGGTGGCCCGACCATTTTTGCAATTCTTCCTTTGCTTTTTTATTTTTCACTTAAAGCTTTCAGAATTTGTAAAAGACCCCCCCCCCAACCAGATATTTTATGAAAGCACATGATCAGTAGAATAAAAATAAGGTGCTACTGATTTTTTAGACCCCGCGGTATTTGCGCAAATGTTTATCAAACCAACATATTTGCAAAAAATACACTAAAACCATTATAAGCAGATAAAAAGACAGATCATTTTTCAAAATTCCTACTAAATATAAAAGCTTAACCTGTGTTGAGTTAATAAATAACAAATATTTGTAACTTTTAAATTGCGCCTTTTTGCGAAATGGTGAAAATTGAACAGACGCAAAAGTGTAAATATCCAAATTTCTCAAAAAATCTGAAGGTTTTCATTTTTCCCCCTACAGCTTTCAGAATTTGTGAAAGATCCTCAAAACCATATATTTTCTGAAAGCATATGACCTCTAGAATAAAAAAAAAAGTGCTTTTTATTTTTTAGACCCTGCGGTATTTGCACAAATTTGCATTTATTGAACCAATATATGCGCAAAAAATACACTAAAACCATTATTAGCAGATAAAAACACAGATAATTTTACAAAATCCCTGATAAATCCCCACTAAATATAAAAGCTTAACCTGTATGGAGGTAATAAATAACACATATTTGTAAAATTTTAATTGCGCCTTTTTGCAAGATGGTGAAAATCAAACGTACCCAAAAAAGGTTTTCATTTTTCACTTACAGCTTTTGGAATTTGAAAAGACCCCTAAAACTAGACATTTTCTAAAAGCACATGACCTGTAGAATAAAAAAAAGTGCTACTGATTTTCCGGGTCCCGCAATAATTGCGCAAATGTTTATCATATCGCTATTTTCACTAAAATCATTAATATAGCACATAAAGACTACATAACTTACAAAATTCCTGTTAAATTAGTACTAAAGCATCGTTCACATGTGGCATAAGAAAATGTGTATGTTTACCCGCACAGGGATGCACAGGTGTTCCATGCATCCCTGTACAGGCAGTCCCATTTATGTCAATTGGGATTCAACGACTGCACAGGCATAGCTGCTGTTCCCAATCTTACATCCATGTGGGTGTGGGTACATGACCCCAAACGCAGACAGTGTGAGCTCAGGGACATGCATGCGGACCTACATCAGTGTAAAATTGGGAGCAACGGCTCTGTTCGTGCAGTTGCTTCATCCCGACATCAATGGGACGGCCTGCACAGAGATGCACAGAATACCTGTGCATCCCTGTAAAGGTACGCTGTGTATGCCCTGTGTAAACAAGGCCTTAGGCCCCTTTCACAAAAGCACACCAATCGGGTCTGCCTGTCCGTTTTCAGGTGGGCCCAATCTGACCATCCATTGTTCTCTATGGAGAGGCTGATGTAAATGGATATGTGTCCATTTACACCCGCCTGCATCCTCTCCAGTCCGCTAAAAACAGACGGATGGGGATGCCATTCCTCATCCATCTAGAAGATCGGATGGTATCCGACCGTCCCATAGAGAATAGTGAGCTGTGTCTGTCTGCTTTGCATCAGCGGAGTAGACAGGGACCTTTCATTCGCCTGCTCAGCGGGGATCAGCAGACAGATCCCCCACTGAGCAGGCGGATCTGCTTGACAGAGTCCGCTCCATGTGAAAGGGGTCTTATCAGGAGCAACCGGTCCATGGGGGGGCTGGGGCGCCGCCCCCCTGCAGGGCGCTGGTCTTGTACGTTTGTATGAGTTTTTTCTTTTTTTCAAGCCACATGATTAGATCCTGAGGCTCTAATTGGCTTAAAAAAGGTTGGGCTTGGGTTGCAGATCATTGCACCCCGAACCCACCCACTTGTGACAATAACAAATTAATGTTCGCTATTGTCTTCCGGCTTCTCCTCCTGGCCAATAAGGATAGTTCAGGTTGGCCGGGATGAGAAGCTGAGGTATCCGCGGAGGGGTGAGTGCGGGGGGGGACCATCAATGTGGAGGGGTGCGTTATTTTATTTTTTTGGGGCTTTTTTTTTTTAGGGGGGGGTCTTTGGTGAGATATCAGAGGTCTAAACAGACACCCATATCTCTTTTTTTTGAGACAGAGAAAGGGACTGAAGATAGTCCCTTTTCTCTGGATCACTATTATTGAATGAATGAAAAATCTGAAAATTAAGCCCTGTACACACGATCGGATTTCCTATGGATTCTAATCCGATAGATTTTTCCATCGGAAATCCGATGAAGCTGACTTCCATCAGTCTTGCCTACACACCATTAGTCAAAAATCCGACCGTCCCAAACGCCGTGACGTAAAACACTCCGACAAGCTGAGAAAAATGAAGTTCTGATCCTGATTCTTGATTCTGAGCATGCGTTGTTTTTTTTGTCCGATGGAGTTCCACACAGACGATCAGAATTTGCTATCGTTTTTTTTCCCATCGGATAAATTTAAAACATGTTCTATTTTTTCTCACCGATGGAAAAAAGACAGATGGGGCCCATACACGATCGGTTTGTCCGATGAGAAAAGTCCATTGGACTGTTTTCATTGGTAAAACCGATCGTGTGTACACGGCATTACAGTCTGATACATTGTAACACTCGCAGTTAAAATATATCAGCTGTCAGTGTCAGTGGGCACAGAGCAGTGATTAGTCGTGCTCGCTGCATGTGCCCTCTCTTCCACAGGGGGAGTTTAGTAAACACATTTTACTAAACCCCCCAAGCCCCTACTTTACCCCCAGCCACACTGCTCCCCTCCCCCCTCCCCCCCCCACCGCGATCTCCAGCCTGATAGATCATTGGAGATCTGTGCCGGGAGAAGCTGCAGGCGGAGGGAGGGGAAGGAGAGATGCCGCTCGGAGTGGCCATGGATCAGGAATGCAAGGGGCATTTGGGGGTAATCTGACTGGCGGGAGGGACACATATGGAATCCCCAAGCCCCACGCAGAACCTGAATGCGGTGGGAGTGGAAGAAGAAGGATACCGGATAATGATGGTTGCTGCAGGGAGCAGGTTTGAGGGGGGGGGGTCGGATCGGGTGGAGAGGGGAAAATTTGTGCTGGGGGGGAGAAGGGGGGTGAAGGGGATAGGAGAGGAGAGTGGGGGGCAGTTTTAGATGGAAGGGTGCAGGGGGCAGGGAAGCGGTGGCATGGGTGGGGAGGGGGTGGTCACATTAGGAGTTAATAACTTTGATTAGCGGGTTGTAAATCCACTGATCAGAGTTATAGAATTGTTCAGCAGAGTCTAAATAGAATCAATATTTGGTGTGCCTACTCTTTGGTTTCAAACCAGCATCAGTTCTTACACTTGCACAAAGTCAGGGATTTTGTAGGATAAGAGTCAAGTGTATTATTAACCAATTATACCAAGAAGGTGCTAATGAGCATCAATTTATTTAGTACTGTAGGCTGAAAAAAGTAATTAAAGTGATATTAAACCTTTGTTTTTTTTAAACTAAAATAATAAACATTTCATACTTACCTGCTCTGTGAAATTGTTTTGTGCAGAACAGCCCCGATTCTCTATTTCTGGGGTCCCCATGCCCCTCCTCTTCGGCAAGTGCCCCCAGGGAAAGACACTTTCGCTCCTGAGCCGCCTTGTCTGCGTCTATTGACACTCCCTCTCTTGTCACATCATTTGATTGACAGCAGCGGGATGGCTGCCCAATGAGAAGGGAGACAGAAGTGAGAGCCACTGCTCTTGTGCACATCGCTGGATTGGACTCAGGTAAGAACAGGTAGGGGGGGTGGGGTGCTCCTGCAGCACCGAAGGTTTTTTAGCTTAAAGTAGAACTATAGGCAAAACTAGAGTAAGGGAGAGTTATAACCCCTGTCAGATTTTTTACGCCATCTGTGCCCCATTGCGGAGATTTCCCTTAACTTCTCGTCCCAAAGATAAGAAGTGAGAGGAAATCTCTGCAAATTAAGGACATTTTTTGGGGACCCCCAGGTCACCAGAACTAGTGCCCCCATTGGAAGATTTTCCCCTATTACTTTTCTGGGGACAACCCAAAATTTTGCCTTTAGTTATACTTTAATGCATAGAATGCATTAAGGTAAAAAACCTTGAGGCTTTAGAGCAGTGTTTCTCTTTTTTTTTTTTTTTTTTAATCATTCTTTATTGAGAAAATTTTTATGTAATACATGAACATTTAACAATGTTTGTCGTGCAACGACGTTATTAAATGGTAGAGTATAGAAAGGTACATGTAAATAAGATTGGCACAGTGATGCAGAATTTAAACTTGAAAGTAGCTGTTTTAGGTCCTCTCTCCTCCAGGTCCACCCGAATTGGAGCACTGCTGTGTCCCGGGAGGAGGGACGACCGCGGTCGATACACTAATAGGGTACATAGTCTAACTTGCATGGTTTCAAAAATACAATACAGGTGGTATCCAGGTGCGATAGCAGGTTGTGATCTACATATTGCTCGGTCAAGAAATATATAACTAACCAGGGAGTTTTATGAAGCAAGCACAGCTCCGGACCAATTGGTCCACGGGACCCAGGCTTTCCGGGTCTTTTCAGCCTGACCATTGCTACCTGCTATAACAGATTCGTAGCCAAAGTGTAGACTTACAAGGTCAATAGTTTGGGAAGTATCCGGAACCCTTTCTGATCTCCATAGTCTTGTGATACTTAATCTGGACGCCAGAAGAATATGGGACACAACATACCAATATGTCTGAGGGATCTTCTCTATCGTAAGGTTTAGGATCGCCAATTCCGGTGTTGGGGGTATATCACAATGAGTGATTTGATACAGGAGATTAAATATGTTTACCCAGAATGGTTGTATGCGGGGGCAGGCCCAGAGTATATGTAGCAGGTCACCTTTATGTAATTTGCACCGCCAACATGTGTCAGAGGTTTGTGGAGAGAAATATGCTAGTCTGGCAGGTGTTAGGTACCAGCGCAGGGTGATTTTTTGGGTAAGTTCCCATAAGGCCGAACATTTGGTGGAAGAGTATATGGACTTTAGAGCTGAGGTCCATTGATCTGTGGAGAAGCAGCAGTTTAGGTCTGCCTCCCAGCGTAAGTGCGAGGACGATTTAGAAAATTGTTGTTTACAGTGAAGGAGGTTATAGAAGTGAGAAATGCCTTTAGTTTTGGAAGGAGCATTTGTGAGGAAATCCCAAGTTTTGGGTGGGATGGCATATAGGGGGGTAGGCACTGTATTTAGGCAGTGGCCAATTCTGAGGTAGGTATAATGTTCCCTATCAGGGAGATCAAATTATTTTTGTATGTCAACAAAGGGTTTGATACGGGGTCCTATGAGAAGAGATTGTAGGAAACCTATGCCTTTACCTGACCAGTGTGTCAGTGACAGATCGGGGGATAGAAATCGGAGCGATTCCAGTGGAATTTGGAATAATGGTTTGGGGGGAATGTAGCTGGAGTGCAAGATTAATTTTTCCCAGGCATGCGCTGTCGCTTTCATGGTGGGGGGGAAGGCTGATGGGATGATTGACCCAAATGGGATACTCATTAGCCAAGATTTCAGGTCCGAGCGAGGGAGGAAGGAGTTCTCAATTTGTCCCCAAAGTGTGGTGGGATGAATACGGAACCAATCTTGTAGTTGGGCTAGAATGGCAGCAAGATAATAGTCTGCAAAGTCTATAGAACCTACTCCACCTGTTAATTTGGATTTAATCAGCTTAGTGTGGGCACATCTGGGTTTTTTACCTTTCCACAAGAGGGTATTCAGGACATGTTGAAGGGATCTGAAGTATGAGGGAGGGATAAGGATGGGGAGTGTTCTGTAATAGTATAGAATTTGTGGAAGGCAGATCCTTTTAAAGGCCGCTAACCTGCCCGACCAGGATAATTCATGATGGGC
Source organism: Rana muscosa (assembly GCA_029206835.1). NCBI lineage: Eukaryota > Metazoa > Chordata > Amphibia > Anura > Ranidae > Rana > Rana muscosa. The sequence continues at coordinate 177,626,157 of CM055116.1, forward strand.
TATATTTTGGGATTCTTCCTGAATTTTAAGAAGCAGGGGTAAGAAATTGGTGGAGAATAAAAGTGCAGTTGTTCTGGTCAGTTTAATACCTAGGTAAGAGATTTCTTTCTCTGCCCATGTGAAATTTTGTTGCATTTGGAGTAAGTTTTTTGTTGTAGCATCTAGGTTGATGTCAAGAATGAACGATTTTGTTGTATTGACCCTGTAATAGGAGATTTCGCTAAACCAGGTAAGTATTTTTTGTACCTCTGCCAGGGAAGAAGCCGGGTTAGTGAGGATCAATATCACGTTGTCTGCGAAAAGGCTTATTTTATGTGAGGTCTGGCCTATTTGCATGCCCGAAATGGATGCGTGGTCTCTAATTCGCGCTGCTAGGGGTTCCATAAGAAGATTGAAGATAAGGGGTGATAGGGGGCATCCTTGACGGGTGCCATTAGTTATGGGGAATGGGTGGGAAGTCATACTCGTCGTAAACACTGTGGCCGATGGGGAAGAATACAGTGCCATGATAGCATTAAAGATATACCCGGAAAATCCGAATTTCTGTAGTACTGATCTGAGATAGGCCCAGTGTACTCTGTCGAACGCCTTCTCTGCATCCAAGGAGAGGAGCAGAGAAGGCGTTCCAGTAATTTCCGCCCGATGGATAATGTTTATCATTCTCCTCGTGGCGTCAGATGCTTGCCTACCCTTCGTAAAGCCTATTTGGTCGGCATGGATCAGTGTGGGCATTATGTTGATCAACCTTGCTGCGATTGTTTTAGCGTAGAGCTTTATGTCCAGGTTTAGGAGGGATATCGGGCGGAAGTTTTGGGGACTGGTCGGCTCCTTCCCTGGCTTAGGCATTGTAATCACAAGAGCATTCAGCATGTCATTTGGGAACTGAGAAGAAATTGCAGCGTTGTTGAATATGTCAATCAGATGTGATATTAGTTGGTCAGAAAATTGTCTATAGTACTCTCCTGATAGTCCGTCTGGGCCTGGGGCCTTGTCAGCGGGTATAGATCTAATTGTTTGCCTAATTTCCTGTTCTGAGAATGGCGCATTAAGATGTTGGAGTTGGTCGGGTGTCAAAGCAGGTAGGTGTAAGTTCCGAAGAAAGCGATCGATGTCATCCTGCGAGGGTTGGGGGGTGTTCGGGTCAGTATTCAAGTTGTATAGGTCAGTATAATAGTCACTAAATGCATTGGCGATGTCCTGGGGATTAGTCAAAGGAGTGTGGGTATGGGGATGGTATAGTTGTTGTATTCTGGTTTTAGCGCGCCTGCCTTTAAGGCGTTGTGCCATGCGTTTCCCAGTTTTATTAGAAGTTGAGTAAGTGGTGGCTTTTAATTTCCTCTGGATATAGTCATAGGAATGTAGTAGTAGGGTACGGAGCTCCTGTCTCAGGGACGTTAGCTGGTCAGGTAAAGGGGCGTGAGGGTTTGTTTTGTGCTGTCTTTCTAGGTCAGCTATTTGGGAAGAGAGATCATCTATACGCTGCGTTCTCTTCTTCTTTTGTACTGCATTAATTTTCATTAGTATTCCCCTCATATATGCCTTGTGCGCATTCCATACCATGTTAGGGTCGGACACTGAACCGTCGTTTAGTCTAAAAAATTTGTTAATGTGTTCTGCTATTTCTGAAGCGTAGTCTTTGTGTTGCAGGATATAGTTATTAACTCTCCAGATAAATGAATTGTGAGTGTGTTTAGAATTGTCAATGGAGAGCGAGATTGGGGCATGGTCCGACCATGTGGTGGCATGGACTGCGGAGGCAACTATTTTTTGTAGAATCCATTTGTCAGATAGAAACAAATCGATTCTCGAGTAAGAATTGTGATTATGCGAGAAATAAGTGTAGTCCTTTTCTGTACTGTGGTGACATCTCCATACGTCGTATAGATCATGAGCTGTTAGCAGTCCTTTCAAAGGGGAAGGTCTCCTTTTTGCAGCAGAAGTGGAGTCCAAGTGTATATCTGGAACTATGTTAAAGTCCCCACACACTATTAGGTGACCTTTCTTAACAGAGTCAGTGAGTCTGAGGATCTTGCGGATAAATTTACTTTGGTGAGCATTAGGAGCATAAATGTTGACGATGGTATATGGCGTCTTGTCGATGGTGCACACCAGGATTATGAAGCGCCCGTCCGGGTCTAGGAGTTCAGAGGATAGTTGGAATTCTATTGTATCTCTGATTGCTATCATTACACCTCTAGCTTTAGAGGTGTAATGTGCATGAAAAACGTTAGGAAACAATCTGTTGGAGCATAGCCGTATGTCGGCTTGTAAAAGGTGAGTCTCTTGGATGCATACCACGTCGCTGTGAAGAGCTTGGACAGTTTTCCACAGGGAGTGGCGTTTAGCTGGGTGGTTTAGCCCATTGGTATTTAATGAAAGAAAGTTGATCGGCATTGTGGTCGTGTGGGCAAGGCTATGGAAATAGATTTGCACTTACAGTTAGTTGTCGGTACCAGGTGTATCTTAGGTGCGTCTAGATTGTTGTGTCTTGGAGAAGAAAGGGTCCGGATCTTCTCCTGAGGTGGGTGCTAGAGCCGTGAATAGAGCAATATGTTAACAATGGAAAAATGAAAAAAAAAAAAAAAACTGTAGGGGAGACCAATTTCTGGTTATATTCGGTGTGTTGCAAGACGTAGAGGTGAGATTCTTAGGAGCATACACTGTGCTAAATAGGAGTAATAACTGTAGCCAAAGTTCACTGATGCTGTGGTGGTCAGCGAAAGTGGTATGTAGAGGTGGAGCGTCACTCCGCTGCGACCTCTTAACGGGGGTAAAAAAACAGTCTGAACAACGAGAACTGAAGTATTCAACAACAACTCATACATCCCAGAGACGTAATCATATAAGAAGAAAAGAAAATGCAAGTAGCTTGGCCCACTTTAGTAGTGGTTCTGGTGGCCTCCTATTTGAAGTTTTGGTCCAGGTTGCGGCGTGCTTGGGTATTACCGGTACGTGGTGGAAGTGGAGCGGGTGGTTCCGTCAGTATTCCCCAAGCATGGAGCAGCTTCAACCCTGCAGTAAGTTCACTCACTACGTGTGATTTGCCATCTTTGGTGATGAGAAGAGTGGCTGGGTGTCTCCACTTGTATTGGATTTTGTGATTTTGGAGCCCCTTTGTAATTGGGTTTAGTTGTCTTCGGAGTTGAAGCGTGTATTTGGACAGATCCGGGAACATTTGAACTCCAGCAAAGGGAGCAGGAAGGGGGACTTTTGCTCTAGCCCCAAACATGAGATTCTCCTTGATGTGGAAAAAATGCACCCTCATAAGTACATCCCTGGGGACGGTGGCAGCTAGATGAGAAGGTTTGGGAATTCTGTGAATTCTGTCTACTATCAGATCCCTGGGTGACGCTTCAGGTAGTATGATATGCATGAGCTCTTTAGCATATTTTGGTAGATCAGCTGGAGGTATTGTTTCTGGGACCCCTCGCAGTTTAATGTTGTTCCTGCGAGATCTGTCTTCTAAATCGGACAGCTTGGTGCGCAGCCATGCTTGTTCCTCTCTAATGTCCGCATAAATGTCTATGACCCCATTCACTGTGGATGTACATTCAGTCATTCCTCTTTCTATGGTTGTTACTCTGTCATCTAGAGAGTGGATGTCAGCCGTGATTTTAGTAAAGAGTGAGGAGAGGTCTGTCATTAGTGATGCTTGTAGGGATATCAGCATATCCTTCAGGGTTGAGTCTAATACAGGCTGCCCTGAGGTGGGGAAGGACGCCATGGAGGAGCGCAGGGCCTGGTTTGAGGAGAAGGGGTTGAAAGCCTGGGCCTCAATTTGTGTCATTGGCGTCTGTTGGGGCGGCGCCTCTAGGCGCATTTTAGCTTTCGCGGGGCTGCTAGTTAGGGAGTCACAGTCCGGGTGGTGGTCGGAGCCTCCTGGGGTGTCAGGGTGATTTGTAGTAGCCGGCTCAGCGTCCGGGAGGTCAGTGTATGAGGCCCGCTGTTCCCCTGGCGCGGCGGAGCCGGCGCCATCTTTGAGCACACTGACCTTCTCCGCCGGTTTGAACGCAAATTCAGTCAGTTTCTGCGGGTTGTAGTCCGTTAATCTCTTCCTGGACATGATGCCTGGGTGAAGGAGATCTTTAGGAGTAAGGATGGCCGTGGATTGTGTAGCTGTGTGGGCCGTAGTTGCGCTGCTGTTGTCTCTGGGATGTGGAGCTCCTCACTTAAGCATCCATCTTCAGCTCCGTTCGGCCACGCCCCCCCTAGAGCAGTGTTTCTCAACTCCAGTCCTCAAGGCCCCCCAACAGGTCATGTTTTCAGGATTTCCCTCAGATGAAACAGCTGTGGTAAATACTAAGGCAGTGAAACAGATCAAATCACCTGTGCAAAATAATGGAAAGCCTGAAAACATGACCTGTTTGAGTGCCTTGAGGGCTGGAGTTGAGAAACACTGCTTTAGAGTCACTTTAACTGAAACAGAAAGGCTTACAACTGGATGAGGAACAAATAAACACTGCTACTAAGGTGAGGTTGAGGAAGACAGATTCATGTCACAGATCATACTCCAAGGCAAGGGTGAGCACAGCAATAAGACAGATAATTATAAGGTAATTATAATGCATCAGGCAAAGATTTTCAAATCAGATTGTGTTCAAGCTTTGTTGAAGAAGCACAAAGAAATGGGCAATGCGGAGGACCATAGATGCAGTTAATGTAGCAGATGAGAGACACATCATGCTTACTTCCCTTCGACATTAGAAGATGTTCAGCAGTGTCATCAGTGATCCAACTATGCATGAAAACATAGGAAATGGGGTGCAAAAAAATTGCAGCAGGAGCTCTGGACCAAAGAGTCAATTTGTGAAATATTTGGCCGTAGCAAGAGGTCGTTTGTTTGTGAAGGGCTGGAGTGTTGGGGATTTGGTCAGGATCAATGGTGTCCTCAATTATGAGAAATACAGGCAGATACTTATCCACCATACCATACCATTAGAGAGGTGTGTGATTGGCCCCAAATGTATTTTGCAGCAGGACAATGACCCCAAACATACAGCCAGTTTTATTAGTCTACTATCTTCAGCATAAAAAAAGAACAAGGAGTCCTAAAAGTGATGGCTTGTCCCCCTCAACATCATCACGTATGTCTGGGTTTACATGAAGAGACAGAAGGATTTATATCCACAGAAAATTTGTGGTTAGTTCTCCAGGATGTTTGGAACAACCTACCTGAAAAATTCCCTCTCAAACTGTATACAAGTGTACCTAGAAGAAATAATGCTATTTTGAAGGCAAAGGGTTATCACACCAGATATTCATTTGATTTGGACTTCTCTGCTGTTAATTTACTTTCCATTTTGTTAATTGATAAAAATAAACTTTTAGCACTTCTATTTCTTGTCCATACACACTGTAATGATAGGTCCTTACCAATGAAGTATATATATATATATATATATATATATATATATATATATATATATATATATATATATATTTATATATATATATATATGTAGCGGGGTCTTTAAATTTAGGGGAATGTTTGAGTGGTAGTTGTACTCAAACACCTTATTTGATAGGGCTTTGCTAAACCATTTTTATACTGCAGGTAGGATACTGGTGTGTAGTTCCCTGTGGCCTGTGGGTGGCGCTGCCATCAGGTGCTAGGGTTGAACCGCTGGTATAGTGCTGTGCCTTGGATGTCCCCTCTCAGCGGTGGTATGGTGGGCGTGTTGGCCTGATGTGCATGCCGGGAGAGGATATAAAATTGGCAGACACTGCCTGTGGGGGGTGAGTTCCCGGGGGTCCGACCCCGAGGAGTGTGTTGTTCTGTTCGTTGGCCACCCCGGTCACCTTTAGTCCTGGGGTGGGGTTCCTGGTCCGGTACACTGGCGGATCAGTCCCAGGCACCTTTAGCCCTGGGGCTGCAACTGAAGGCCTTGGGTCCAGCACCTTCGGCTGGGGCCCACGGAGGGAAGAGGAATCCCAGGGTGCTGCCTTGCGAAGAGACACGTATCTAGAAGAGGAGGCTGGGGAGGACCGTTCCGAGGGACTGGTGAGAGATTACAGTGAAGGAAGGGGCCCGGTAACTCTCTGGAGGGATTTCATCTTCCTGAAAGAGGCCTAATACCACAAGCAAAGTTCACCAGGTCTGTGGCAGAGACCCAAAGTTCATCAGGTCTGTGGCAGAGACCCAAATTCACCAGGTCTGTGGCAGAGACCCAAAGTTCACCAGGTCTGTGGCAGAGACCCAATTTCACCCGTAACAGTTGAGCAGAGACTGTGTGTAATCTAATTCGAGCATCACTCCAGCTGCTAGGATCCACTCTAATGGGAGACTATCCGGGTGAGCTGAGCCTACTTGAAGATACAGGTAGTGAGTAGTATATTCGTTTGTGCCTGGACCTATTCCAACACCTTTTGCTGTCCTGTGCTCCATCCACCCTTTCCTATCTAGAGACTGTACATATGAGAAAATAAACTCTACGTTGGAGTTGCAATTGGTTTGGACATTGGAGTTATTGGGGGAATTAGAGACTTGTCTTTATTGCAGTGGAGACGAGAACCATTCTCTGGAGAACCTAGCCGTGGAGACCCAATTTCGTTACACCTCTCAACCTCCTCACACAGGAGGGTACGGGCATGTGGTACGGTGTGCCCCTTTTCCTATAAGTGAGCCAAAGGTAAGGAAGAGGGGTCTGTGTGCTACATATATATATATATTTATATATATATATATATATATATATATATATAAAAAAACTACTTTCATAATTAGGCCTCTCAGCACTGTGCTACTTTATCTGGCAATTGCATGGTCATGCAACACTGTACGTAAATGAATAAAAAATTTGCACACAAATAGAGCTCTCTTTTGGTGGTATTTAATCACCACAGTTTTTTTTTATTTTTTGCTATATAAATAAATAAAACGACCGAACGTTAAAAAAAAAAAAAAGAATATGTTATATTTTCTGTTACAAAACATATCCAATAAAATCACATTTATTCATAAATTTAGGTCAAAAATGTATTCTGCTACATGTCTTTGGTAAAAAAAAATCCCAATAAGTGTATATTAACCACTTGCCGACCAGCCACTGTATATATACAGTGGTAGCGCAAACCGCTGTACCCGTATATAGCGGTCCGTGCATGTGACACTGTGGGCTGCCAGTGACCCACGATTGTGGAACACAGAGGCAGAACGGGGATCTGCCTATGTAAATAAGGCGGATCCCCGTTCTGACAGGAGACATCATGGAAATCGGCTGTTCCCAGTGATCGGGAACAGCGATCTCTGTGGAATTCCAGTGAGCCCAGCCCCCACACAGTTAGAACACACACAGGGAACACAGTTAACCCCTTCCCTGCCAGTGTCATTTATACATTGATCAGTGCTCTATTTTAGCACTGATCAATGTGATAATGTCACTGGTCCCCAAAAAGGGTCAGATTTGTCTGTTGCAATGTCACAGTCCCACCAAAAATCACAGATCGCCGCCATTACCAGTAAAAACATAAAAAAAATAAAAGTCCATAAATCTATTCCCAAAGTTTGTAGACGCAATACCTTTTGCGCAAACCAATCAATATACATGTATTGTGATTTTTTTTTACCAAAAATATGTAGAACAATATATTGTCCTAAACTGATGAATACATATGTTTTTTTTATATATTCTTTGGGGATATGTATTATAGTAGAAAGTAAAAAATATTGGTTTTTTTTTCAAAATTGTCAGTGTTTTTATGTTTATAGCACAACAAATAAAAAACGCAGAGGTGATCAAATACCACCAAAAGAAAGCTCTATTTGTGGGAAAAAAAGGACATAAATTTTGTTTGGTTTGGGTACAACGTCGCATGACCATGCAATTGTCAGTTAAAGCGACGCAGTGCCGTATCACAAAAAATGGCCTGGGGGATAAAACCTTCCTGATCTGAAGTGGTTAATTTATTAGTGTGAAAGGTATGGCTTCTCCATACCTTGGTATATATATTTGAAAATTTATTAATCCTGATGTACCGATGGCATATCTCATTTCGTGAGGCCCTTAAATTGCCAGGAAAGTACTAATAGCACCCAGTTTGAGGTATTTAGACTACCCATACCATAGTGACACTGTACTACTCTGGGGGTGATAAGGGTTTTTTTTTTTTTTTACACTGACTGCTGTTACAGTGATAATCACTGTAACATCAATGTTTTTAACTGTCATGTATTGGCAATGGTTAGATTCATAACAGCTGTGATTACTAGTGATCTGTGATTCTGTGATTGGCTACATCTAATCACATGGTACATGGTGCTTTGATTGGCCCAGACACCATGTGATAGCTATGGGCCAATCACAGCATCACTCAATAGGAATCACAGCTGTCATAACAGTTGTGTCGACACTGAAATCATGTGATCCTATAGCGTTCACATGACATCCCAGCAGCTCAAAGCGGCCAGTTACCACGATTCCCAATCTGCTGTGTCTGGTGGAGATGAGCACACCAGTGTGCATGTGCTAAGTGACATCGCGTAGCCTGTCCGTGCCGTCCACCTGCAGTAAATGTACTGTGGGTGAGCAGGAACTGTTTAATCAATGTCATTGTTTTGGTTGGGTACAGCCCCCTTTTCTTCAGCATCCTGCCCTTTATAGTTTCTAACCTGCAACATGCAGTAGAAACCTGCAGTAGACCTGAGCATTCATAAGTCTATTTCCACTGCAGGGTGCAGTGGAAGCTGCATCCTGGTAACTCAAAAAGGGCAGGGACACCTTCAGCAACATTTCACAAAATTCCCTCTATGCAAGAAGTGAGCACACTGAACATGCACATGTTTTGAATATCCTTAAGCAGGTGCTACTGAGTTCAGCTGGAGAAGGAGAGAGAGTCCATTGTACATATGTGCATTTTGAATGGCCTGGAGTGGCCATTAGGGGGATAGAAATTGTAGTGTCCAGCTCATCTTGAAAAAGCATCTGATAGGCAGCACTGATAGGCGGCCCTGATAGGCACTGATAGGCATTGGTAGGTGGCACTGATAGCAGCACTGATAAGTGACACTGATGAGGAGGCACTGATGGCCACTGATTGGCAGCACTAATGGTCACTAATATGTGGCACTGTTGGGACTGCACTGATGATCAGTGCCCTGATTATCAGTGTCAATTTCCCTTTAATACAGGCCTGTTATCAGCTCTCTTATTCTCTCCTCACACTGTCAGCGTTAGGGATGAGCCGAACACCCCCCGGTTCGGTTCGCACCAGAACCTGCGAACTTCAACTGAAGAGCACTAGCTCGAAACACATCGGGTACATAGACTGCACAAGCTTAATACTCCACGCTTTACCTTTTTATGTGATCACTCTGTACATGCATCCTCCAAGCTGTTTGTAACTTGCTATATACAATTTTATCTTGATTTTAAGCCAATAAAGGCCTTTTTTATACCTCTCATCCTGGAGTCACCTGCACTATGTGGAGCTGTTTTTGTTTCTTTCCATGATATTTTCTTTTTTGGAACATCGTATGCCCTTGTCTGCTGAGACCCGGTTGGTCCTATCTTACATCTTGCACCTGAGACTGGCAGCATTGGATTGTAACAGATCTCCTGGAGATGTCCAGAGTTCCATTCGTTACATCATCTTTGGGAAATCCAGCCTAGGAAATCCTGTCTATGCCTGATTGGCGCTCCGTCGCTGACGTGTGTGCCCTCGACCTCTGGTAAGAGTATTTATTTCCACTTACTGGTATTTGGACACTGTGGCACCCACAGTGGTTGCTGGACACACTTGTGTTGTTATTTGGGGTTACTAACAAGTGCCTGTTCTCACTAGCGCTGCATTTTTCGGCTTTAATGTAATGTCTGGTCCCCGCAATATGGATGAAAATCATTGAGAAAAATGGCATGGGTAACCCCCCAGCCTATTACCAGCCCCTTTGGGTCTTGAATGGATATTAAGGGGAACCCCGCACCCAAATTAAAAAAAGGCCCTATATACTCTGAACAGCAGTATACAGGCGGTGAAAAAAAGACAAGGACTGTAGGTTTGTTCTTAAGTAGAATATGTTTGTAATTTGGAACAGGTAAATTTTTTAAGTGTAGCTCCAGCCAAAAAATCTATTTTTAAGCTTTTTGAAAAAAATAGGGAAGGGTTATCACCCCTCTAACATTTGTTTTGCTGTCTGTGCACCTGTTCAGAACATTTCACCTCACTTTCCGTCCCAATGACAAATGTTTTTTGAAAATTTGTTTTTTTTATAGAAACAAGGATTGGTGATAAAGCAGTGGAGAGGAGACACCTTTTTCCCATATAAACTCTTACAGGAGAGAATTTCCCTTCCTAGGGGTAGATTTACTCTCACTTCCTGTTGTCTCCTTCCGTTTGCAAGTAGGAGTCGTTTGTAAGTTGGATGTTTGAAAGTAGGGGCCTGCCGTATATACTCTGCAGAAATTTGGCCCTTATGTGTTGGTGTTGCCACAACACTGTAAGCCCTCACAGTTTCTCTTGGTGGGTGCTGGAACACCCTGCTGTGAACTATTATATAAAGAATTGTAATTACATGCCATTGTTGAACAGTAGTAGGAAAAATTGGGCCTTTGGTGGTGGTGCTGGTGCCACAACACTGTAAGTCCCCACAGTTACTCTTGGTGGGTGCAGGGATGGGCCCAGCTTTAAAATTTTAATTCAAGAATTGTAATTACATGCCCCTGTTGAACAGGGGCAGTAAAATTGGGCCTTTGGTGGTGGTGGTGTTGCCACAACACTGTAAGCCCTCACAGTTACTGTTGGTGGGCGCAGGAAAGGGCCCTGCTGTGAATTATTAGATCAAGAATTGTAATTACATGCCCCTGTTGAACAGGGGCATACAAATTGTGCCTTAGGCACTGGTGCCACAACACTGCAACCCCTCACAGATGCTGTAGTTGGAGCGCAGCAATGAGCCCTGCTGCAAAGTATTGCATCAAAATTTTTAATTACACGCCCCTGTTAAACAGGGGCAGAAAAATTGGGCCTTAGGCACTGGTGCTGGTGCCACAACACTACAACCCCTCACAGATACTGTAGTTGGAGCGCAGCAATGAGCCCTGTTGCAAAGTATTGCATCAAAAAATTTAATTACACGCCCCTGTTAAACAGGGGCAGAAAAATTGGGCCTTAGGCACTGGTGCTGGTGCCACAACACTGCAACCCCTCACAGATACTCTAGTTGGAGCGCAGGAATGAGCCTTAGCCACTGGTGGCAGTGCCCAGAAACAAAAAAATTCTTACATGCTATCAGCATGATCATTGAGGAGGAAGAGGATAGTCACTCAGCATAACAGGATAGTCACTCTGCATCAGAATAGGCAGTATTGAAGGGATCTGACGATTCAAAGAAAATTATTCTGTTACATCAGCATCAGGTGCTTGGTAGCTGGTGGTGATCCAAGACTGATTCATTTTTATGAAGGTCAGTCGATCGACCGAGTCGGTGGACAGGCACACCCTGTGATCGGTTACAAAGCCTCCAGCAGCACTGAATGTGCGTTCCGAAAGAACACTGGATGCAGGACAGGCCAGTAGCTCAATTGCATACTGTGCAAGCTCTGGCCAATGATCCATCCTCAAGACCCAGTAACCCAGAGGATTTTCGGTGGGAAAGGTGTCCAAGTCTGATCTTGCCCCTGGGTATTCCTGCATCATGTAAACCAGACGCTGGCTGCGGACTAAAAAATTGTCTGAACGCATCGATCAGAAGGCCCCCTTCTCCATCACTCCTTCTTTGACTGACCGAAGCCTCAGCAACATGTTGTCCAGGACCAGGAATTTGTAATCTCCCAGTCTCTGGGAACGCGTTGCACAGACCTTTCTGCAAGGCCTCCCGAAGATGCTTAATCCTCTGCTCCCTCTGCGACGGCAGGATAAGGTCCGCAACCTTACCCTTGTACCGTGGATCAAGGAGGGTTGCCAGCCAGTAATGATCCCTCTCCTTGATACCACGAATACGAGGATCCTTCCGCAGGCTTTGCAGGATCAGCGAGGCCATGCAGCGTAGGTTTGCTGAGGCATTCGGTCCAGAGTCCTCTGTGTCACTCAGGACGACATGATCCGCAGCCACCTCCTCCCAGCCACGTACAAGTCCATGGGTGTCTTGGGACTGTAATTGATCCCTTGTAGACTGCTGCTGATGCTGAGTGCTAGGCTCCACCTCCATGCTGACACAATCCTCCTCCTCCTCTTCCTGTGTGATATGCGGGCCAGCAGAAACACTGTCTGGATAAAGGGGGCCTTGAGAGGTAAGGAAGTCCTCCTCTTCCTCCCTCTGTTCTGCCTCAAGTGCCCTGTCCATTATTCCACGCAGCGGGTGCTCCAACAGGTGGACAAGAGGGACAGTGTCACTGATGCATGCACTGTCACTGCTCACCATCCTCGTGGCCTCCTCAAATGGTGCCAGGACAGTGCATGCATCCCTGATCATGGCCCACTGGCGTGGGGAAAAAACTCCAAGCTCCCCTGACCCTGTCCTGGTGCCATATTGCAACAGATACTCATTGATGGCCCTCTGCTGCGTGTGCAGCCGCTTCAGCATGGCCAACTTAGAGTTCCACCTGGTGGGCATGTCACAGATTAGGCGGTTTATGGGCAGGTTGTATTCCTTTTGCAGGTCAGCCAGCCGAGCACTGGCATTATATGACCGGTGGAAATGCCCACAGAGTTTCCTGGCCTGCTTCAGGACGTCCTGTAAGCCCGGGTACCTGCCCAAGAACCGCTGCACCACCAAGTTAAGGACGTGAGCCAAACAGGGCACATGGGTCAGTTGTCCCTGTCGGAGGGCGGAGAGGAGGTTGGTGCCATTGTCAGAACCCACCATTCCTGCCTTAAGCTGGCATGGTGTCAACCACCTCTGAGCCTGCCCCTGCAGAGCTGACAGAATCTCTGCCCCAGTGTGGCTCCTGTCCCCCAAGCACACCAGCTCAAGCACCGCATGGCATCTTTTTGCCTGCGTACTTGCGTAGCCCCTTGAACGCCTACGGAGCACTGCTAGTTCCGAGGACAAAGGACAGGAAGAGGCCATGGGGGAAGAAGAAGAGGAGGGGTGGAGGAGAGAGGTGTGTCAGAATCACCAGTAGTAGCATTTTTGGAGGCGTGGTGGCGGAACAACCTCCAACACTACTGCACCTTGTCCTGCATCCTTCCCAGCTGCCAGCAGAGTCACCCAATGCTCTGTGAAAGATAGGTAACGTCCCTGTCCATGCCTTCTGGACCATGAGTCAGCAGAAATATGCACCTTACCACTGACCGCCCTGTCCAGCGAGGCCAAGACATTGCCTTCCACGTGTCGGTAGAGAGCTGAAATAGCCTTCCGTGAGAAAAAGTGGTGTTTGGGAACCTGCCACTGAGGAACCGCACATTCCACAAACTCACGTAAGGGGGCAGAGTCTACCAACTGAAAAGGCAGCAGTTGAAGTGCTAGCAATTTAGCCAAGCTAGCATTCAACCGCTGGGCATGTGGAAGGCTGGGAGAGAACTTCTTTCAGCAGCTGGGGCAGGGAAATGTGCCTGGTACAATCTGTCGTTGGTGTACCGGTAGCAGATTGCCCGCAAGTACTTGGCAGTGACACACCTAATTCTACACCTTCATTCCTCTCAGTGCAGGTTTCAGAGAGGACTGAAGGTATAGTGGGATTGGAGATCCCAGCTGATGAGGAGCAAGGAGAGGTCTGCTTTGTTCTTTGGTGTGGGTCTTTTTTGTATGCTTGCCAATGGACTGCATGGCAGGTCGACATATGTCTGGTCAAGCACGTGGTGCCCAAGCGGCTTATGTTTTGGCCATGCGAGATAAGCTTCAGACATATGTTGCAAATAGCAATGGTGCGATCTACACGTCTCAAAAAAGGCCCACACCAAAGAACTTTTGGAATAACGCGCAGAGACAGCAGCGCCCTGAACATGCGGAACACTGCGGTGTGATGCAGTCGGTTGGCCGCCCTTAAGCTGGCCCCTGGAGGGCATCCTGCCTCATTGGAGATGTGCCTCCTCCTCCTCCTCCTCTCTCCTATCAGGCACCCATGTGGAGTCAGTGACCTCATCATCCCCTCCCTCCTCATCCCTCCTCATCACTGGAGCAAATCTGGCAGTATGTTGCAGCTGGGGAACATGACTGCCAGATTTATGTCCTTGTTGGGCACCCCCTCTCTCTGGGCTTGCGTTACTGCCTTCCTCTAGCTGGGTACCATCATCGGAGCTTTCAAAACGCTGGGCATCCTCCTGGAGCATGTACCCAACACTGTGGTCAAACAGTTTGGAGGACCCCTCAGGAGGACATGGTGGGGCTAGGGAAGGAGTGACTGATGCCATTGAGCCGAGGGAAGAGGCCGCTTTGGCAGCTGCTTTGCCAGACAAAGTACCCTGAGCATGGGTGAGAGAGGATGAGGAGGATGAGGATGACTTGGTCATCCACTCTACCAAGTCTTCGGCATGTTGCGGCTCAAAAGAAGGACAAGCGTGTCCCAGGGCCACGTGATGATGAGGATGCACCGTGTCCACGACCAGCACTGTTGCCTCTAGACACAGAGCCTGCTTGCCCTCTTTTATTGGCTCGTGACTGTCTGCCTCTCCTTGTTTGCCTTCCAGACATAATAATGGTCTGCAGGGAGATGTAGCTGCACAAAGCTGGGTTGTATGTATATACTGATTATACTGCAGCTAGCAGAATCAACTGCCTGCCGGTAGTATTATTAGTATGAGAACACAAGCAATTGTCTTCAGTTAGGTTTAGTTGCACACTGTGCAGAGGACACAGTACACTAAAGCCCTGTACACACGATCGGTTTTACCGATGAAAACAGTTCGATGGACTTTTTTCATCAGACAAACCGATCGTGTATGGGCCCCATCGTTTTTTTTTCCATCAGTGATTAAAAATAGAACATGTTTTAAATTTATCCGATAGCAAATTCCGATTGTCTGTGTGGAACTCCATTGGAGAAAAAACCCACGCATGCTCAGAATCAAGTCGACGCATGCTCAGAAGCATTGAACTTAATTTTTCTCGGCTCGTCTGAGTGTTTTACGTCAAAGCGTTTGGGACGGTCGGATTTTTGACTGATGGTGTGTAGGCAAGACTGATGGAAGTCAGCTTCATCGGAAATCCGATGAAAAAATCCATCGGATTTTATTCCATCGGAAATCCGAACGTGTGTACAGGGCTTAACTGAAAATACTGCAGGTCCCTGCTTGTGGTATTGTATGAGAACACCAGCAATTGTATTGAGGTAAGCTTTAGGTGCACACTGTGCAAAGGACACTAATGAAAAATACTGCAGCTCCCTGCCTGTATTTGTATCAGAACTGCAGCAATATTAGAGGTAAGCTTTAGGTGCACACTGTGCAAAGGACACTAAAGCAAAATACTGCAGATCCCTGCCTGTTTTTGCATCAGAACAGCGACAATTGTAGAGGTAAGCTTTAGGTGCACACTGTGCAAAGGACACTAAAGCAAAATACTGCAGATCCCTGCCTGTATTTGTATCAGAACACCAGCAATAGTAGAGGTTAACTTTAGGTGCACATTGTGCAAATGACACTAAAGCAAAATACTGCAGATCCCTGCCTGTATTTGTATCAGAACACCAGCAATAGTAGAGTTAAGCTTTAGGTGCACACTGTGCAAAGGACACTAAAGCAAAATACTGCAGATCCATGCCTGTATTTGTATCAGAACACCAGCAATTGTAGAGGTAAGTTTTAGGTGCACACTGTGCAAAGGACACTAAAGCAAAATACTGCAGATCCCTGCCTGTATTTGTATCAGAACAGCAGCAATTGTATTAAGGTAAGCTTTTAGTGCACACTGTGCAAAGGACACAGTACACTAAGTGAAACACTGCAGCTAGCACAATCACCTGCCTGCCTGTCAGTATAGAGAATAACAGGAACTGATCTAGCTCAACTGAATACAGTGTATAAATATATATACAACACCTAGGATGCATATACAGTATATCGTCTACACACTGTAACTGCAGCTAACTGACTCGCCTGCCTGCTCTATCTAACTCAAATCAAATTACACTGTCTCTCTCTGTCTCTTTAACCTCTCTCTTTAACCACCGCAACACACTACACAAGGCCGCCACGGAGGCGGCCTTATATAGTGTGGGGCGTGTACTAAACCCCCTGAGACATAATTGGCCAAAGCCACCCTAGCTTTGGCCAATTATGGCTCTCCGTTTTTTGCGCGCTGTGATTGACCAAAGCATGTGGGTCATAGTGCATGCTTGGCCAATCATCAGCCAACAATGCACTGCGATGCCGCAGTGAATTATGGGCCATGACGCGCCACTCAAATTTTGCGCGAACGACCCATAATGTTCGAAATTCGGCGAACAGCCGAACAGGCGATGTTCGAGTCGAACATGGGTTCGACTCGAACTCGAAGCTCATCCCTAGTCAGCGTGAGGAAAGAAAAGCAGTTAACCAGCTTGTGTTTACATCCTGTGATCAGCTGTTATTGGCTAACAGCTGATTGCATGGTTTACCCCAATCTGCAATCAGCTGAGTTAGCAGGGAGCACGCAGGCAGCGTGATCATAGGAGGACATCCATGTATACCCTCCCGGCAAAGTAAGCCCATGCTGTAGCCGTATTTTGGCTATAGCGTGGGCAGGAAGTGGTTAATGTTGGCACAGCACAAAGAAAAGGGAGAGGGGCACCAAGCATCTACTTAGTGTAGCTAGGTACATTTATTAATAACTAGAGTTGGGCGAATGATTCAGGCCGATCAAAATTTCAGCCTGAACATCGCCTGTTGGCCCGTTCGGCGAACATCCAAATTTGCAGGGCCTTCAGTGGGTGTTCACCCAGTCGATTGCCCACCAATGCACTGTACAACGCATAGTGCATTCTGAGCCCTGATTGGGCAAAGCTTTGCCCAATCAGTGTGCAGTGCATAGCTGGTTGTTAAGAAGCAGGAAGGGAAGCCGAAAGCAACGCCCCTAACAACCGATGAGTCATCAGCTATCAATGGGCTTCCCCACTGACAGCTGAATAAAAAACAAAAAAACATTGCTGCCAATTAATGGAAAAAAATGGTATGGGGTCTCCTCAAAATCCATACCAGACCCTTATTCGAGGATGCAGCCTGGCAGGCAAGGAAAGGGGGGGGCGAGTGAGCACCCCCCACCTTCTGAATCATACCAGGTTACAAGCCCCTATCATTGGGGGGTGGAGGTTTTTGGGCAGGGAGGGCTCTGCCTCTCACCCAAAAGAACCTTGTACCCATGTTGATGGGGACAAGGGCCTCATCCCCACAACCCTGGATTGTGGGGGTCTGTGGGCAGGGGACTTATCAGAATCTGGAAGCCCCCTTTAACAGCCCCCAGATCCTGCCCCCATGTGAATGAGTATGGGGTACATAGTACCCCTACCCAGTCACCAATAAAATTGTCAAAAAGTAATAAAAACACAGAGACAGGTTTTGACAATTCCTTTGTTAAAAAAAAAAAAAACTGTGTCCCCCGATGTAGATCCATTGTCAATCACGATGCCTGCCAACCCAAAAAAGAAAAAAAAAAACTGCTCCATTGTCAACTAAGGCGAATCACTGGATTCCTGGCTTGCCATTTGACAGTTCTTATATAGGTAAGCGACAGAGCCTACTGGCGACGTCACCTTGGACTGGTGCATGCTGGGTCGGTGACATTACAAGGGGACAGTGCCACTAGGTGATGTTGCCAGGTGGCCCCGCCCTTACCTATATAAGAATTGTCAAACAGCAAGCCAGGTATTCAGCGGTTTTACTTACTAGACGGCGGAGCATTTTTTTTTTCTTTTTCGATTCTGGCGGTACGGCAGGCATTGTGATTATCCATGGATTTACATCAGGGGGACATGTTTTTTTTTTTTTTTTTTTAATACAGAAACTGTCAAAAACTGTCTCTGTGTTTTTGTTACTATTTGACACTTTTTTGGTGAATGGATAGAGGGTACTATGTTCAGTAATTCACATGGTGGGTGGGCTATGGGGGCCCCCTTCTTAAAGGTGGTTTCAAGATTCCGATAAGCCCTCTGCCCGCAGACCCCCACAACCACAGCCCAGTGTTGTGGGGATGAGGCCCTTGTCCCCATCAACATGGAGACAAGGTTCTTTGGGTTGAGGGGCAGAGACCCCCTGCCCCAACCCCCCCCCTCCAGAACTGCAGGCTGGAACTGCAGGCTGGAAGGCCGGCCCTGGAACTGTGGGCTCGAAGGCTGGCTCTGCAGGCTGGAAGGCTGGCTCTGGAACTGCAGGCTGGAAGGCTGGCTCTGGAACTGCAGGCTGGAAGGCCGGCCCTGAAACTGCAGGCTGGAAGGCCGGCTCTGCAGGCTGGAAGGCTGGCTCTGCAGGCTGGAAGGCTGGCTCTGGAACGGCAGGCTGGAAGGCTGGCTCGGCAGGCTGGAAGGCTGGCTCTGGAATGGCAGGCTGGAAGGCTGGCCCTGGAACGGCAGGCTGGAAGGCTGGCCCTGGAACTGCAGGCTGGAAGGCTGGCCCTGGAACTGCAGGCTGGAGCAGGTTGGTGGGTGTGGAGGTAGGTTGGGTTACTGGTTGGATAGTGTGGGTCGGGAAGTACCTTCGCTTCTTCTTAGATTTAGTCACTGCAGGTTTGCAAATAACGGGGGTAGTGTATGAAAAAGATGGGATCGAGCAAATGGAAGAATATGGTAGAGACACAGGGAAAGAGGCTGGAGGAGGTTTTTGTGGACTTGTTACAGGAGGAAGGGAAGAGGTAGGTGGATGGAAGGCAGGATAAGTGCAGCAAATGGGGTCGGGGTAATAGAACTTGGTGGGAAGCTGAGTATACTGAGCTGTAGCTGAGGTTGCCAGGGGTGACGGGGAGATAGATTCTTGAGAAGGCAGGTGACTAATGGCAGGGTTGGGTTGTTGTGGTTTAGCTACCTGTAGATACAGGAGATCAGACCAGGCCTGAAGCACAGGCTGAACAAAAGTTGGTTTACACACACCCTGCCTAATCAGAGACTGCACTGCACAAATACAATCTTCTAGCAACTGCTTGGAACCGGCCAAATAGTGCTCAAAAAAGGATGCAGAGTCATCCTCCAACAACCATACTAGGGACTCCACCTGATCAAAACTGAAAGGGGAGTGTAATCATCACGGCCCCTTAGAACACAGTGCATATTTGCATCAAAGTCTGAACTTCCCCAAATGGCATAAACCCCTGATCAACCAGGGAGTGAATAAACCTAATGTCCCCTAGCAGCTGATCGCTGGTTCGCTCTGTCAATGCCTGGCGGCAGTATACACTATTCTCAGACGCCAGTAGAGCATAAAAAATAACCTCATTGGTATTCATGTTTAGCAAAATATACTAACCCCAAAATTATTTCTCTGTGCGGCCACGTCTGATCAGGGGGCCTTGGTATACTATCAGGGAATTAATTGACCAGACTGTGTGGACTGCACAGAGATAACCAAAACGCATGTAGAGTGAAATATAATGGGGTTTATTGAGAAGGTGATATGGATGAATACAAACTAACAAAACAACCCACAAACAACAAATAATATATACAACAAAGGGCAGTACCAGAATCTTGAATGTAAGCCAGGCCGGGGTCATACACAGCAGATCAGGAGATTGACAAAGGAGTGTTCCAGGGGCATAAACGTAGCCAGGCCAAGGTCATACACGGGGAGTCAGCAGATGGGAATAGGGAACAAAACCAGGCAGGGAGAAGATGGATGGATAGGCTCAGGACAGGGATCAGGTCAGGTCAGGACAGGACGGGACAGGACAGGACAGGTACAGGCTCAAGGACAGGTACAGGTACAGGCTCAAGGTCCGGATACAGGCTACAAGGTCAAGGCTCCAGGAGAAAGATACCAAGGCGAGCATGTAAGGGCTCGCCGGGTATTTATAGGACTGCTATAATTGCCCTCATGTCACAGCTGATCGAAGGAAGTACTGCCTGCCTCACACTGCCGAGAATACCCCCGCTGGTGGACGCCGGTACTATGGCCCATGGATCAGGCATTACCACAAGCAGGTGAGATCCTCTGTCAAGGATACAGGCTGCGAGAGGACACCTGCTGGTGGACAGTAGTACTGCGATCCATAGGACCGACAGCGCCACCAGTGGGTAAAGCCTTCCCTGACAGTATTGTTATCCATGTTGTTTAATAACAACTTTTTTGTGATTTTATTCTGTCTTAAAAATATATATTTTACTTTTAAACTCAATATCTGTGTTTGCTATATCAGCACCTAAAAAATTAAACCAAAAATATTTATTAGTCTATAATGTCTGGTATGGTTCAGGCCTCCCCCCCTCTTACTTGCTCACCCCCCCTTTTCTGGCCTGCCAGGCTGTATGCTTGGATAAGGGTCTGGTAAAAAAATGGGAGGGACCCTGTGCCATTTTCTTTGAATGTTTCCGTGGGGTTCCCCTTAAAATCCATACTAGACCAGAAAGGCCTGAGGGACCCCATGCCGTTTTTTTTTTAACATTTTTCTATTGCCGGAAATGGTATTGTATTGCCAGCAATTTAAATGTAATTTCATGCATTTTTTTTTGAAAATTAGTTTTTACTGCAGCCTGTTCTATACATCTTACAGATGCGCTACTTTACATGCAGACTATGGAGACCCCCCAGACACTATATTTAAAGGCATTTTTAATTTTTAATTTTGCACTTTAAGCATCATTAAAATCCCTGCTCCTGTAAAAATTATCTTTTTAAAAAAAACAATTGCTTTATTACATGTCCCCCAGGGCAGTACCCAGGGTCCCATACCCTTTTTATGGCCAATAACTTGCATATAAGCCTTCAAAATGGGGACTTTTGATTTTTCAAGTTCAGGTCCCAAATGGTTTGCCGTTCTTTTTCTTTTTCTTTTTCTCTGTTCGGGAGCTCTGATGCGGCGGGAAGAGGAGGGTGTTTGGACCATCTCTATTAATAACACAGTATTGTTCTCATACGGATGGGAAAGTTCAGAACATACCAGTTGGTTCAACTTCTGAGCCCTGGGTGGGTGAGTAGATGAATGGAGGGTGAATGGATGGACAAGATCGGCACCACTGCTGTGCAGAAGGAATCCACCACTACAAGAAACAGCCAGAGCCGTCAGGGATCAAAGACTGCAAGAGATACCGCAGGAGGCTGGAGCTAAGCATGCTGGGATACACGTTTTTGGAGTCAGAATTCCCCCTTCATTGGTCTACCTAATCGCTACCCTCTGGGGATTTTGTAGCGGATTCCCTCAGTAAACCAAAAACTGTATAGGAAATCAATGTATGTAGTCACCAAATAAAAAAATTGTAAAATAGTCATAACTGGAGTAAGCCATGCCTGGGGGCAGTACAGCACCACCTACATCCCAGCACCTGCACTGCTGTGGCAGGGAGAATAGAGCATTTAATCACCCTCCACTGATCACCGCAGGCTTTTCAGGATAGACCGAGGGGGCTCCACTTCTACAGCGAGAGGTCACCGCAGCATCCTAGGGACTGGTGAGAGGGCTATTCATCAATTGCTCATACTGCTAGAAGGCACTGAGCCACTGAAAGCAGGACACCAAATGTACCAAATCCATACTGCACTCTATAACACACTTATTCCAAACCTAGAGTGCACCTATGCCAACCCTATACCATATTTAAACCAAACCTTTAACACACAGGTACCATACCATACCTATACTATACCTATACTGCATGCAGCTTAACTGGAATTGTCGTTAAGTGCACCAATGCTCTTAAAGGGACTCAAAAAAGTCACCAGAAGAACAATTTAGAGGACTGCCCCTCCTGTAATAATTATTCTTCAAGCCCTCTTTGTGCCCCTGTTCTCTCCACTACTATCCTCCTTTTCTTTTGGACATTGCATACCCATTTGGTCTAGGACTAGCAGCGACACCATCATAAATGCACTCTGGCAGTATAGTTCCAGGACTAAATGGGTGAATAAGGGTAAATACTACTTTACTACTGCTCACTGCTGCACTTGAGGTGCCTTTCTAATGTTTATGCTGATCAGTGTTGACAACCTACCAGATTAAAATTTACTGGCACAACACCCAAAATTTACTGGCGCCGCCACGTTTTTACTGACATTTCCACAAAAGTTACTAAATACAATTTTTACGTGCAGATTTCACTATTTAGGCTAAAAACAAGTAAGCTAGGCAAATAGCAATGTGATTTAAGGTAGATATTAAGGTAAAAAAAACATATTTTTGTTATTTTTGACATAATAAGGGCAAATTATTTAGTTCAATCACCTCCTGCCTTCATCACCTGTCACCATCGCCCCCTGCCACCAACACCCCCTGCCAGCATCCCCCTCTGCCACCATCACATCCTGCCTCTATCCCCCTCTGCCACCATCACACCCTGCCTCCATCCCCCTCTGCCACCACCACCCCTCTGCCACCATCACACCCTACCTCCATCTCCCTCTGCCACCACCATCCCTCTGCCACCATCACCCCCTGCCACCATCCCTCTCTGCCACCACCCCCTCTGCCACCACCACCCCACTGCCACCATCACTGCCCTGCCACCACCACCACCCTGCCACCAATGCACCATTCCCCTCTGCCACCATCATCCCCTGCCACCAATTCACCATTCCCCTCTGCCACAACCACCCCTCTGCCACCACCATCCCCTGCCACCAATGCACCATTCCCCTCTGCCACCATCACCCTCTGCCACATCACCCTCTGCCACCATCACCCTTTGCCACCACCACCCCTCTGCCACCATCATCCCCTGCCACCAATGCACCATTCCCCTCTGCCACCACCACCCCCTGCCACCAATGCACCATTCCCCTCTGTCACCATCACCCCCTGACACCAATGCACTATCCCCCTCTGCCACTATCACCCCCTGCCACCATTCCCCTCTGTCACCACCACCCCTCTGCCACCATCCCCCCTGCCACCATTCCCCTCTGCCACTATCACCCCCTGCCACCACCACCCCATTCCCCTCTGCCACCATCACCCCCTGCCACCAATGCACCATTCCCCTCTGCCACTAACATCACCCGGCCACCAATGCACCATTCCCCTCTGCCACAACCACCCCTCTGCCACCACCACCCCCTGCCACCAATGCAAAATTCCCCCTGCCACCACCCCCCCTCTGCCACCACCACCCCTCTGCCACATCACCCCCTGCCACCACCACCCCCTGCCACCAATGCACCATCCCCCCTGCCACCACCATCCCCTGCCACCAATGCACCATTCCCCTCTGCCACCAATGCACCATTCCCCTCTGCCACCATCACCCCCTGCCACCAATGCACCATTCCCCTCTGCCATCATCACCCTCTGCCACCAATGCACCATTCCCCTCTGCCACCATCACCCCCTGCCACCAATGCACCATCCCCTCTGCCATCATCACCCTCTGCCACCAATGCACCATTCCTCTCTGCCACCATCACCCCCTGCCACTAATGCACAATTCCCCTCTGCCATCATCACCCTCTGCCACCAATGCACCATTCCCCTCTGCACCATCACCCCCTGCCACCAATGCACCATTCCCCTCTGCCACCATCACCCCCTGCCACCAATGCACCAATCCCCTCTGCCACCATCACACCCTGTCTCCACCCACCTCTGCCACCATCCCCACCTGCTTCATTACCTGCTGTCATAGGCGTCTCACTCGTCTGGGCTGCCATTCCATCCCTGACTCCCCCCCGGTCCCCGTGGATAGCCTGGCCCTGGATGCAAGCCTCCTCTATTCTGCCGCGGCCACATTTGGCAAGTTCTGGAACTGCGCATGCTGTTTTTACTGCCAAATTCACGCCACTACTGGCAATTACGGGCGGGGAAAAAAGTGCCCGTTTTTACGGGTTGCCCTTAAAAATATGGGCGGTTGGCAACACTGATGCTGATGTGGATGCCAAATGATGTGGATACACTGGCACTTCTGCATTAGTTTGGGGATTGTGGTAGTGAATTTCAACTTTAATGTTGATGGCATGTCTTTAGTGAATCTTACATTCAATATATAATAAATAGACAGTTGCATTTGCTTTTTGATAAAACACCTTTTATTTTTGTAATTTTTTTCCCAGTTGTAGCTTTGTAGTTTATGGTGTATGTAACATGAGGCAGTGTCCCAACAGCGTTATGTATATTTTTAATATAGAAGGTGATGTCAGCAATCAAGATTAGTAGCTCCTTGAGACCCATTTGATACTGCAAACACCAGGCAAAAGCAATGCAAGTTTGCCATAAAATAGCCATCTTGATACTTAAAATTCTATTTTTTTCCATTTCATCTAAACAGGTAATGTGTTTATTTTATTTCAGTGTTGTTTTCTTTTTCCTTATTCATTTATTCCAACAAATCTCTTCTGTACTGTATATTGTTTTATCTGGTTTAATTGCTTTGCCCCTTGCTGTGGTTGGGGCTCAAGCTGTAGTATGATTTTGCCATTAGTGCTTTCAGTTATTCCACTCAGGAGAATTATCATTTTTAATTTGACTGCAGTAAACTAAAAGCTCAGCATGCACTAGTAGCAGTAACCCCAAAAGAGCAGTAAAAATACTGACTTGATTAAGATAATAAAATCATCAATGCTGCTTTCAAGCTAATACGAGTGCTTACACTAAAATTCACTATATATAGCAATTTCACTATTTCATTATTCATCGTTTTTGCCTTTGTTTACATGATTTTCTTTTGTTCTACACTTAAGTTCCAATTAATTTCTTGAGAGGGTGATTTGCAATGGCTGTTATTTTGGCAAGATGCATACTGGATCGTAACCATCACTGGAATTTAGACTATATTTAATGGGTCAGGTTTTATTTATTCCAGGTTTTGGTTGTGTAGATATCTCTTAAAACATGTTTTGGACTTTATTTATTTTGAATTTAAAATTTGCCTTGCTGTTCCTAAAGGATAGTGTATATAAGTCCCACAAATTATTATTATTATTATTATTATTATTATTATTATTATTATTATTATTATTTCACTAGCATGTATTGTGCATTATGTTTTTTTTTTATGTTTAGTGAATATTGATATGTGTGGATGAGGGAATGTGTCTGGATTTGATTTGTAAATGTTTATCAACTCCATCATGAAGCCCAAAAATAGCAAGTTTAAAATCAAAGCCTTTTGATGTTCAGAAGGGGAGGGAATCTTGACAATCAATTCTGGCCATTTTCAAGGGTAAAATATAAGAGATTGTCAAAAGGATATGGGAAATATGTTCAAGGAACATGTACTGTACTAATGCAAAAAAAAAAAACACTGTACAGTGGGGAGAAGGTTCACCTTTTTTTGGCCTCATGCAGACTGAACATTTTCTCTGCTGCTCTTATGGACATTTTTTTCCTGCCTCTAAGTGCTTGTTAGCCTTATGCCCCGTACACACGGTCGGACTTTTGACCGGCCAAAAGCGCATCAGAATTCTGACAGAATTCCATCCAAGTAAAAGAGAACATGTTCTCTATCTAAACTCTGACGGAATTCCTCGGAATTTCCGATGGAAAAAGTCCGATGGGGCATACACATAGTCGGAATATCCGATGAAAAAATTCCATCAGACTTTTTCCATCGGAAATTCGGATCATGAGTACAAGGCATAAGTGTTCATACACAAATAGGAGTTTAGAGGCAGGGGCAGGAAAAAAAAAAACAGCCAGCGCATCCAGGAGCAGAAGAGTTTTGGCAGAAAAAACACTTGATGCACATAAATGCGTGTAAACGTGTCTAAATGCATTTAAGCGCACCTAAGCTGAAGGCATGTTAATTTATTTTCAATGGCATAACAAATAAATCATTTCATTGGCTATAATAATAAACACCCAAGCACTTGTGGTGCCTAAGCCCGTTACACGAGTTTACAAGCATCAAATGTTTTTTTCTGCCATCAGGAGGAAAGGAGTCTAGGAGAGTTAGCAAACTGTCCAGTACGCATGAGGCCTTAGGGTGACATGGGGGATTATTAGCTGTAGTGGTAGATGCATTTTCAAGTGAGCTCAAGTCATTTAGGAACTATTTAAGGCCCTGGTTGCCCATGTTTATTAAAAAAGGCAAACATAAAACAAAAGTTTAACATTAGCTTTCCCACACAGGGGTTCTTCTCCAGCAAAATACATAAAACCTAAATGAAAATTCTAACCCACCTGGCTACTCTTCAGCAGCACTTCTGCTAGAGATACTGACCCCTCAGACCACCAACTCTTCCAGACACACAGTTTGGTACTTCTGGATACACACAACTAGGGATGAGCTGAACACCCCCCAGTTCGGTTCGCATCAGAACATGCGAACAGGCAATAAATTTGTTTGAACATCCGAACACCGTTAAAGTTTATGGGATTCGAACATGAAAAGACTAAAGTGCTAATTTTAAAGGCTTATATGCAAGTTATTGTCATAAAAAGTGTTTGGGGACCCGGGTCCTGCCCCAGGGAACATGTATCAATGCAAAAAAAAGTTTTAAAAACTGCAGTTTTTTCGGGAGCAGTGATTTTAATAATGCTTAAAGTGAAACAATAAAAGCAAAATATTCCTTTAAATTTCATACCTAGGGTGTGTGTATAGTATGCCTGTAATCTAGCGCATGTTTCCCGTGCTTAGAACTGTCCCTGCACAAAGTGTCATTTCTGAAGGAAAAAAAGTAATTTAAAAGCACTCGCGGCTATAATGAATTGTCGGCTCCTGGCAATACAGAGAACAGTCATTGAGAGTCATTGATAAAAAAAATGCGTGGGGGTCTCCCCAATTTCAATTACCAGGCCCTTCAGGTCTGGTATGGATATTAAGGGGAACCCTGCATCAAATAAAAAAAAATTACGTGGGGTTCCCCCCAAATATCCATACCAGACCCTTCAGGTCTGGTATGGATTTTAAGGGGAAGTCCATGCCAAATTTAAAAAAAAAATGGCGTGAAGTTCCCCCCAAAATCCATAACAGACCCTTTATCCGAGCATGCAACCTGGCAGGCCGCAGGAAAAGAGGGTGGGACGAGAGAGCGCCCCCCCCCTGAATCGTACCAGGCCCTATGCCCTCAACATGGGGAGGATGTCCCCATGTTGATGGGGACAAGGGCCTCATCCCCACAACCCTTGCCCAGTGGTTGTGGGGGTCTGCGGGCGGGGGCTTATCGGAATCTGGAAGCCTCCTTTAACAAAGGGGACCCCCAGATTCTGCCCCCCCCTATGTGAATTGGTAACGGGTACATTGTACCCGTACCATTTCACAAAGAAAGTGTAAAAAATTGTAAAAAAACACACATACACAGTTGGAAAAGTCCTTTATTAAAAATAAAAAAATAAAAAACCCATTCCAGCGATGTAATCCAGTCTGTCCAGCGTTGTTATCTATGTCCCGTGGTGATCCAATGTCCAGCGCTGCAGTCTTCTCCAGTCTCCACTCCACACAAACCCCCCATGACGTACGAGGGGGCGGGGTCATCCATCACCTCATAGGGTAAGCCCCGGCTTTCCCCACTTGCCGGGGAATAGCCAATGATGTAGACGGGACCCCGCCTACATCATTGGCTATTCCCGGCAAGCGGAGAAAGCCGGGGGTTACCCTATGATCTGACGGGTGACCCCGCCCCCTCGTACGTCAGACCCCGCCTACGTCATTGGCTATTCTACATATTTTGTTCTTCCTGTGTCATAATCAGAATATTTACATAAATATCACATCTTTGATAGAAGGTAATTATTTACCTTTCTATATTATGGTAATAAAGTATTACACCTTTCATATCAACTTTAATTAGGAATTGTACCCGAAAATCAGATCTAAACACTGACACCTTACTGGTCAATAAGAGAAGACAACTTTATAAAGAAAGAATTCCTTTCCGGTTCAATAAAACATTTCACGATGATCCTTCCTGGGCAGTTTATAGCAAATAGTCTAATTTCAGCAATGGTTTCGGCAGAGTTCCAATGCTGGGGGAGGGGAAGAGTAGCTCTGATGAAGACATAACCCCCGGATGTGATGTTTGTTAGAAGAAGCCCGGATGATGGATTTGTTGTGACTTCTTGGAGTGTTTATTGGCAGACAGGACCCCCGAGCTGCAGCACCGCCCCTCCTCCAGCCAGAGAGGAGGTTTCCCGTTGCATCAGAAGGGGCGGGGTCACCCGCACGTCACTGGGAAAGCCTTGGTTTCCCCGCTTGACGGGGAATAGCCAATGACGTATGCGGGGTCTGAAGTACGAGGGGGCGGGGTCACCCGTAAGATCATAGGGTAACCCCCGGCTTTACCCGCTTGCCGAGGAATAGCCAATGATGTAGGCGGGGTGGAGACTGCAGCACTGGACATCGGTTCACCACGGGACATAGAGAACAATGCTGGACAGACTGGATTACATCGCTGGAATGTTTTTTTTATTTTTAATTTTTTTATTTTTAATAAAGGACATTCCCAACTGTGTCTGTGTGTTTTTTTTTTTTTTTTACACTTTCTTTGTGAAGTGGTAGGTGTACAATGTACCCGTTACCAATTCACATAGGGGGGGGGCGGAATCTGGGGGTCCCCTTTGTTAAAGGAGGCTTCCAGATTCTGATAAGTCCCCCGCCCGCAGACCCCCACAACCACCGGGCAAGGGTTGTGGGGATGAGGCCCTTGTCCCCATCAACATGGGGATATCCTCCCCATGTTGAGGGCATGTGGCCTGGTACGGTTCAGGAGGGGGGGCGCTCTCTTGTCCCCCTTCTTTTCCTGCGGCCTGCCAGGTTGCGTGCTCGGATAAAGGGTCTGGTATGGATTTTTGGGGGGAACCCCACGTCCTTTTTTTTTTATTTGACGCAGGGTTCCCCTTAATATCCATACCAGACCTGAAGGGCCTGGTAATTGAATTTGGGGGGACCCCCACGCATTTTCTTTTCTTTTTTTATCAATGACTTTCAATGACTGTCCTCTGTATTGCCGACAATTCATTATAGCCACGAGTGCTTTTAAATTACTTTTTTTCTTCAGAAATGACACTTCGTGCAGGGACAGTTCTTTGTGCAGGGACAGTTCTAAGCATGGGAAACAGGCGCTACTTTACAGGCATACTATACACACCCCCCAGGTACGAAATTTAAAGGAATATTTCACTTTTATTGTTTCACTTTAAGCATTATTAAAATCACTGCTCCCGAAAAAACATCCATTTAAAAAAAAAATTGCATTGATACATGTCCCCTGGGGAAGGACCCGGGTCCCCAAACACTTTTTATGACAATAACTTGCATATAAGCCTTTAAAATTAGCACTTTAGATTTCTCCCATAGACTTTTACTGGGTGTTCCGTGGCTTTTCGAATTTGCCGCAATCACCCCAAATTGTTCGCTGTTCGGCGAACGGGCAAACAGGCGACTCGAACTCAAAGCTCATCCCTACACACAACCTTGAGTTCCTTTAAGCACACAGCCTTGAGCTTCTTAACGCACACAGCATCTATCTCCACACAAAGACTCTCTCAGTGGCAGCCACTGCTCCAACTCCCATCCACTCCAACCTGGAACTCTCAGAAAACCAACATTATGAGGGATGTGTGCACCTAAACCCACATCCTGCTGATTGACTAGAAAACCCGGACACTGGGTTGGAGATTTCTTCCCTTTTAGTGCTTTGAAATAGCAAATAGCAATTCCAAACTACAGGTAATCCAGGTAATCCAGGTAATCCAGAAATACCAAAATCAAAAGCAGTTTTCTCTGCTCATAATTAACACTTTATAGTTATGCACTCAGAAAATGTAATAGAAGTCAATGCAAGTTGCCTGAAGTCTCCCGGTCGTCGGAGCGACTTGCGTCTCTCCTATCTGGGCAGCCTGCCATGTCTGAGAACATTGCTGATAAAAGAAGCAAAGAGATACAATGTTTCTACTTATCAAAGGAATGAACTCCGGTGTGTAATAGATCTCAGTTTAACCATTTAAAGACTAAAGCCTCGTACACACGCCGGTTTTCTCGTCAAGAAATGACAAAAAAACTGCTGTGAGAGCTTTCTTGCCGAGAAAACCGGCCGTGTGTACGAGGCTTTCAGTCTTTCAGGTTTCTCGTCAGGAAAACTGGCCAAAATCTCGACGAGAAAAATAGAGAACCTGCTCTCTATTTTCTCGTCGGGATTCTCGTCGGCCTGTTTCCTGACGAGAAACCCGAGAGTGTGTACACTTACCTGTCACCGTGGAAACCCGCGCATGCTCGAAATGTCTTTGACGCATGCGCGGTAGCTTCCTAGGCATAGGTAGGGTGTAGCAAGATGGCGGCGACGGAATCGAATGTAACGAGTGCACGCTCGTCGTAGTCGATGACGTCACCGCGTTCGGCGGTTATTTTGAATCGTACGTGTGTACACTCGGCCGGGACAAGATTCTTGTTCAAGAATCTCGTCAGGAAAAACAACGTGTTTTTTCCTGACGAGATTCTCGGCCGTGTGTATGAGGCCTAAATCTTTTCTGACATGTGTTGCTTACAAGTAAAAATCCAGTATTCTCTGCTAGAAAATCACGTAGAACCCCCAAACAACGTATATATATTTTTAGCAGAGACTCTAGAGAATAAAATTACGGTTGTTGCAATATTTTCTGCTACACGGTATTTGCGCAGTGGTCTTTCAAATGCAATTTTTGGGGAAAAAATACACCTAATGATTTAAAAAATAAATAAACAGTAAAGTTAGTAAAAAAAAATTTCATCCAAAAGTTTTGATTATCTGTTTTTGTGTATTTAATATTTAAAATACATAGTTTTTTAATCTAAATTATACATACAAGTGCACTGATTGGAGGCTTGTTGTGTTTAACCACTTAAGGACCGAGCCTCGTTTTGAGATTTGGTGTTTACAAGTTTAAAACATTTTTTTTTGCTAGAAAATTACTTAGAACCCCCAAACATTATACATTGTTTTTTTTCTAACACCCTAGAGAATAAAATGGCGGTTATTGCAATACTTTTTGTCACACCGTATTTGCGCAGCGGTCTTACAATCACACTTTTTTGGGAAAAAATTCACTTTTTTTAATAAAAAAAAAAGACAACAGTAAAGTTGGCCCATTTTTTTTTTATATTGTGAAATATAATGTTACACCGAGTTAATTGATACCCAACATGTCACACTTCAAAATTGCGCCCGCTCGTGGAATGGCGTCAAACTTTTAGCCTTAAAAATCTCCATGGGCGACGTTTAAAAAATTCTATAGGTTACATCTTTTGAGTTACAGAGGAGGTCTAGGGCTAGAATTATTGCTCTCACTCAAACGATTGCGGCGATACCTCACTTGTGTGGTTTGAAAATCGTTCACGTATGCGTTCGCTTCTGCACGCAAGCTCGTCGGGACAGGGCGCTTTAAAAAAAAAAAAATGTTTTCTTATTTATTTTACTTGATTTTAGTTATTTTTACACTGTTTTAAAAAAAAAATGGGTCACTTTTATTCCTATTACAAGGAATGTAAACAACCCTTTTAATAGAAAAAAGCTTGACAGGTCCTCTTAAATATGAGATCTGGGGTCAAAAAGACCTCAGATCTCATATTTAGACTAAAATGCAATAAAACAAATAATAATTTGTCATTTAAAAAAATTACAACAAAAAAATGTGCCTTTAAGACGTATGGGCGGAAGTGACGTTTTGACGTCACTTCCGCCCTGCTATGGTATGGAGACGGGTGGGGGCCATCTTCCCCTCACTCGTCTCAATACCCAGCTAGGAAGAGGACCCAATTGCCTCCGCCGCTACCGACGGCTCCGGTAAGCGGCGGAGGGCGCGGGAAAGCAGCAGGAGGGCCCTTTTCCACCTCCGATAATGGTTATCTCATGGTGAATCCGCCACGGACACCACCATTATCGTTTACAGGACCGCCGCCTGAAGAGATGGATATCTTGGTTGTGGCAGCAGCTGCTGCCATTACCGAGATATCCCTCTTCGAAAAGAGGACGTATATATACAGGAGGCGGTCCTTAAGTGGTTAATAAATGTTTAATTTAAGAAATCACTTCTTATTACTCAACTGTTAGATTTTATGAGATGAAGGGAAAGAAAAGGAAAAATCGGCCTAACATATCGGTCCAAAAAAATCGGCATCATATATCAGCCATCGGTCGCTATGATTTCTAAATATCAGCATTGAACAGAGAAAAACCCATATCGGTCGACCTCTAGAATAGACTATAATGGCATAGAAAAGAGAATTAAAAAAACAATAGAATAGAATAGAAAGAATATAATCATTTCCAAACATTCAAATAGAATAAATTTGAATTTGAATAGAATAGAAAATAATTGATTAGAATAGAATAGAAAATAACAGAATAGTATAGAAAAAAAACAACAGAATAGAATGAATATAACCATCTTCAGAGATTCAAATTTTGAATAGGAAATAATAGAATAGAATAGAAAATAATAGAATAGAAAATATTAAAATAGAATAGAATAAACATATATTAAAATAATAGAATTAAAAAAAACAATAGAATAGAATAGAAAGAATATAACAAATTCTCAAAGTTCAAATAAAATCAATTCAAATTTGAATAGAATAGAAAATAATATATTAGAATAGGAAGATGGTTATATTGTTTCTATTCTATTATATTCTATTCTGTTTTTTTCTGTACTATTCTGTTATTTTCTATTCTATTCTAATCTATTCTTTTCTATTCTACTCAAATTTGAATTGATTCTATTTGCATTTTGGGACATTGTTATATTCTTTTTATTCTATTCTATTGTTTTTTTAAATCATATTCTTTTGTATTCTATTTATTTCAATCTGAATTTCAGAAGATGGTTATATATTTTTTTTTTATTCAATTTTTTTTCTATGCTATTCTATTCTATTATGTTCTTTTATTTTCTATTCTATTTTGTTCTGTTTTACTCTATAATATTCTATTCTTTAATTTTCTGTTATAATCTTTTCTTTTCCATTATATTTTTTTTCTATCCTATACCTTCA
Source organism: Rana muscosa (assembly GCA_029206835.1). Taxonomy (NCBI): domain Eukaryota; kingdom Metazoa; phylum Chordata; class Amphibia; order Anura; family Ranidae; genus Rana; species Rana muscosa. The sequence continues at coordinate 177,659,042 of CM055116.1, forward strand.
TTTTCTTTTCTGTTTTATTCTCTTTGGAAATTAGAAAACAAATTGAAAACCATTCAAATTTGAAAACTTTTTGAATTCAAAAACTTTTCAAATTCAAATTTGAAAACTTTTTGAATTAGAATTTGAAAACTATTCAAATTCAAAAAGAATTAGAATTTGGAAAATCGATTTGAATATGAATAAACAAAACTAATTCTGAAAACTAATTAAATGGATTAAACAAATTTAATTAAACAAATTTATGCAAACAACAAATCGAAACAAAACAAAACAATTTTTTTCGTTTTGCACATGTCTAGTTATGGGTGACTGCACCCGGGAACCTCTATACACTAGATTATCCCTCATAAGATCCAAGGATCACCACTTCCAATACCGTGGCAACAACTTCATCATCCCTCAACAGCCAACGGCTTGCAAACACCATTTGCCCTGCCAGGAAATATTCATAAAGGTCCGGCAGTGCTAAACCCCCTTGTCCTGACGGCTCTTGTAAAGTGTGGATACTGATCCTAGGATGCAATTCAGACCATAAAAACAAACTAAAGAGGCTATCAATGTGTTAAAGTAAGTCTGCGGAACCCATATCAGGGAGTTGCAAATGAAATATAAAAATAATGGTAGGATCTTCATTTTGAGAAGATTCACTCTTCCAATTAATGATAATGGCAAATTTCGCCAGGCATCCAATCTATGCTTAACCATGGGAATTAATGGTAGTAAATTGAGCGACATATAGTCCCCTACTCTAGGTGATATCTGAACACCCAGTGAGGTAAATCTGGATACGCATACAATAGAAATAGTAGGATCAACATATGATTGTGCCCCAGCATCAATTGACATCACGCTCAACTTAGTCCAATTGACTTTGAGACCTGAAAACCGTGCAAACGTCATCCGCATAAAGGGCAGAACATTCACGGATTCCTCTAACCTCAAGTGCCCAGACCTCTGGCGAGGCACGCAAAGCAATCGCCAGGGGTTCGATCATAAGAGCGAACAAGGAGGTAGACAAAGGGCACCCTTGTCTCATGCCACTGCCCACTGAAAAAAATTCTAACGTTGCGGCTCCAATATGGAGCTCCACCACTGGGCTACTATATAACAGGGAGACATTAAAAACCTGGGCCCGAATCCCATCCTATCCAGCACCGCAGCCATGAATTTCCAATACATAGAATCAAATGCTTCCTCCATGTCAAGAGAAACAAAATACAGGAAATCGCCCAGGGACTTTAAATTAGGTGAATTCGGTTAGCCAAAAATTGACAGTAAATGCAGACTCAAAATGTATTAAAATTGTCATGCAAACATAAACAATATGAATCATAGCCAAGCCACTGAAATAATACATACATTAATCATTACATGTACCATGGTATAAAATGTAAATTGCAAAGTACACAGGCATGAAACGTATCCCAACGCATTTCGCAAGACCATGCTCACTTCATCAGGGGTAAATGCATGTGTAGTACATCTGAAGGGGGTATAAAGAACCAAATAAGTATCAACACAGAGATGGTATTGTGGCAATTAGTCAAGAGGGTCCAAAACACATGGCCCTATACTCACCACAGGCTGGATCAGACTACCAAATGCTGAATACCTAGAGGCGGCAATTATGAGCATCCGGCTCAATCCAACAGAGCAAAAATGGGGGGCAGATATGGCCGGGATGAGGGTGTGTGTCACCAAAGATCTCCCAATATCCATTAATAATGTAAACTGAAACATAAATGCATATGTATCAATAAATGCTGTCATAACAGCATACAAGTAAAGTAGTATATGATTTAAGTATGTATATGCATGAACCATTCTGGTTCAATAATAGTATGGGCTTAGAATCTAGGGGACAGAAAAATAAACAAATAAATAAAATAAAATGTGTAAATAAAAATATGACAAAACGGAGTGATAGAGTGTGTGTCCCACACAGAATGTATCAAAGTCCATTGTATATGTCAGCTAAAATAAGAATATATGTACAGTATATCAGTTGGTACTATACCAACAGAGTAACCATAAAGTATACAATGTAATGAAAAATATATATATACATATTAATCAATGTTGTTCAAAGCTAGATGGACTTGGAAACTCAGAGACAGTGAAATAAATGAGATGAATGTGTAATGGTGTGTGCATGAATAAACCATGTGAGTGGACATAATAATGTGTAAGACAATGTATATGGCAAACCATGCTAAAGTTAAGTGCTCAAATGTGAAGGGAGTGAATGGACGATTAGCATAGTGTAGACTCACCTTGAATGAAGTGAAACTGCCACGTGTGAGTGAAAAAGGAAGCGACAATGGCTAGCCCCCAATTTATATCCCCAGAGGGCCCAGTAAGCTCTGCCTCCAACGCCATGTGTGCGTGACAAGGCATGCAAATGTGAATGACGCTCGCCACCAGATATGGGCGCGCCTGCGAAGATGCCCCTAGTCAGACGTGCTGACAAGCCACGCAATAGCGAGCCGACGACGCACCCAGGGACGTCGCCCGGTGGAGGTGGTTGCATGGCGCCGATGTGTAGGTGGCCCCATCCATCCGGACAGGGTGGGGGTGGACAGCAGGAGGTATGAAAACCTCCTTTGTACACATCGCAGTTCCCGTGCCGGATGATGGCCAACACCACCAACAGGGAACAGCACCAAGAACCTAGATCAGCCCATGGGAGATGTGGTACCTGAATGTTGGACGGAATGGCTGAAAGGGCTACGGAATAGAATAATGGTATATTATTATTAATTGGCTAATGGTGGCAGCAGATCAGGTTTGGGCTAAATGGCATGTCAGCATGTGTGACTGGGGGCGTCTGCGCAGGCGTGCCCCTATCTAAAGGCGAGCGTCATTCACGTTCTCGTGCCTTGCGTGACAAAGCGCACAGCGCGAAACATGTCATCACGGGGACGGGATAACTTTCAGGATCTGCCTCCCCGTGCCTCTCCTCCGCCTTCATCCCTTAGTTACAGCCTAGTCCATCGGTGCAGCGAAATACGTCATTGTTTAGATGCCACTCCTGTGCCACTGTCAGGAACTCTGCAAAACATCCGGTTTTGAGCCATACGCTGCACCATACAGTGGTTCCCCATGGTCCTCCCCGCAACTGATGGGTGTTTAGCGCACCGCCGCCCCTGCGCGGTCTCCATGCACAGAGATCCACAGGAACTCCTGTTAGCTTTACATCCATCCAGACAAGGGTAAGAGGCTCCCTCATTGTTCAATCTTTGTGCGGTCGTGGCCATTCGACCATCATATCATTGGTGTATAGTGACACATCTGGGACCTTTCCATCCAGAGACAGGCAGAACCGCATGGGTACATTACATCTGGGGTTTGACACATTGGCACTCGGTTTGACAGATATCATGTGAGATTTTAATTGTTTATTCCAATAAACTGTATATCCCTTTCAAGGAATATGTAGAGGCTGTTCAAATTATTTGATTATAAGACTGTGTCTTCCTTCAATAATCACATCAAGTTGATACAAGAAGTTTTCTGTAGCTCTTTTGGTACAGTACCAACTGATATACATATATTCTTATTTTAGCTGACATATACAATGGACTTTGATACATTCTGTGCAGGACATACACTCGCTCCATTTTTGTCATATTTTTATTTACACATTTTATTGTATATATTTTTTGTCCCCTAGATTCTAAGCTCATACCATTATTGAACCAGATTGGTTCATGCATATACATACTTATATCATATACTACTTTACTTTTATTCTGTTATGACAGCATTTATTGATACATATGCATTTATGTTTCAGTTGACATTATTAATGGATATTGGGAGATCTTTGGTAACACACACCCCCATCACAACCATGTCTGCTCCCAGTTTGTGCTCTGTTGGGTTGGTTTTTCCTCTGCCTCCTCAGCTCCTGAGCCAGACTCTCATTACTGCCGTCTCTGGGTATTCAACATTTGGTAGTCTGGTCCAGCCTGTGGTGAGTATAGGGCCATGTGCTTTGTAGACATGTGCACACTGAAATATTTTGTTTCGGAATTTCGTTTTCGTCCGAAAAATTCAATAATTGAGTTACTCCAGAAATTTGTTTTTATTTATTTTGTTTGGTTAAAAAATGCATTCGTCCGAAAATCCAAATTAATTAAGGTTCAATCTGTCATTGAAGGCTTATGGTGTCTGTCGAATGTTCTAAGAAGATTAGACGGAGCAGCTAAACTGTACGACGCCGCTATCCTACATTTCCGGTCGAATGTTCCGCCTACAAGCTATAGAAGAATTCTAATGTTGTATGACACTAGTAATAATTATATTTATAAATCATTATTACTAGTCAACCAACATTCAAATTCTTCTATAGCCTATGGGCCGAGCATTTGACCGGAAATGTACGACTGCGACGTCATACAGTTTAGCTGCTTGAGGAATCTTCTTAGAACTTTCGACAGACACCATAATCCTTCAATGACAGATTCAACGTTTGTATGTTTTTCGCTGCTTCGTCAAATTTTCGTCGTTCATGTCGAATGGTCTACCCCAACACTGTCTCTATAATGTCTAATCTTTTCTCTCTATGTCGAATCTTTCCTCTCTATGTAGAATAATCTTGGACTAATAGAGTTAGGGTTAGGCACATTCGACCACAAGTTCGATAGACACAGATTGTTATTGTCAGCGTCATGTCGAATCTCCTATCTATATCGAACTGTTGTAGCAACGAAAACGAAAATAAAGCATTTTTTATGTCAGATCTTTCGGTTTTCGGATTCTGCACGTTCGTTTTCGTTTGTTAAAACGATAACGAAAATACCCAAAATTCGGACGAAAATGAATTTGGACGAAAACGAATGCACATGTCTAGTGCTTTGGACCCTATTGACTAATTGTCACAATACCATCTCTGTGTTGATACATATTTTATTCATTATACCCCCTACAGATGTACTACACACGCATCTACCCTTGATGAAGCGAGCATGGTTTTGCGAAACACGTTCGGATACTTTTCATGCCTGAGTACTTTGCAATTTACATTTTATACCATGTGTAATGACAATTTTTACTGTATGTATTATTTCAGTGGCTTGGCTATGATTCATGTTGTTTATGTTTTGCATGACAATTTTAATAAATTTTGAGACTGCATTTACTCTGTCAATTGTTGGCTAACCGCATTCACCTCCTTTAACCACTTTCTTACTGGGCACTTAAACCCCCTTCGTACCCAGACCAATTTTCAGCTTTCAGCACTGACGCACTTTGAATGACAATTGCGCGGTCATACAACGCTGTACCTAAATTATATTTTTATAATTTTTTTCCCACAAATAGAGCTTTCTTTGGGGGGTATTTTATCACCTCTACGGTTTATTTTTTTGCGCTATAAACAAAAAAAGACAGAAAATTTTGAAAAAAAACACAATATTTTTTTACTCTTTGTTATAATAATATCCCAATTTTTTTTTTAAAAACTTTTTTTTTCTCAGTTTAGGCCGATATGTATTCTTCTATATATTTTTGCAATAAGCGTATAGTGATTGGTTTGCGCAAAAGTTATAGCGCCTACAAAATAGGGGATAGAATTAGGAAATTTTTATTATATTATTTTTTTACTATTAATGGCAGCGATCTGCGATTTTTGTCAGGCCTGCGATATTGCGGCAGACATATCGGACACTTTTGACACTATTTTGGGACCATTCACATTTATACAGCGAACAGTGCTATAAATATGCATTGATTACTGTATAAATGTGACTGGCAAGGAAGGGGTTAACACTAGGGGGCGATCAAGGGGTTACATATGTTCCCTATTAGTGATTCTTACTGTGTGGGGGAGGGGACTGACTGGGGGAGGTGACCGATCTGTGTCCCTATGTACAAGGGACACAGCATTGGTCTCCTCTCTCCCTGACAGGACGTGGTTCTCTGTGTTTACACACAGAAATCCACATCCTGCCTCTGTAACAGCCGATCGCGGACATCGCGGCCGCCAGGCACGCGCATCGGCATCACGTGACACGGCGTGCACAGCTGTTCCCCGCCGCGTGCCCTCGGCGGCGCACGGGGGGATGTAAACACAGCAGGATGTCCACCCGGCACTTAAGAGCCACGCTGCAGACATCTTTCGTCTATAGCGCGGGTCTCAAGTGGTTAAAGTCATGGGCGATTTCCTGTATTTTGTAGCATATATTGGGATGGAGGTGGTTTGCGGGTGACATCAGACCTTTTTCTTTTTGTCCATGTCAAGAGAAAGCACTACTCTTGTCCCCAAATTTGCATGTTCTGCCTGTAAATGTGTAAAAAGTCTTCTTAGATTAGTGTCAGCAGACTTCTTATGCCGCGTACACACGATCATTTTTCCCGTCTGGAAAAAATAAATTTTTTCCTTTCGACGAGAAAAACGATCATCTGTGGGCTTTTTATTCACGACGAGAAAAATTAGAACATGCTCTAATTTTTCTCGTCGTGATTCCTGTCAATTTTTTCCGCTGCAGTTTTCCCATAGGGAAACACTGCCGCGGAGCCTACACACGGTAGTTTTTCTCGTCAAGAGAAAAAATGATGGGAAAAATGGCCGTGTGTGGGGGAACAAGCCGTTCCCTTGTTTTTCCTGTCGTGATTCACGATCGTGTGTAAGCGGCATTAGGCATAAACCCCTTTTGATCAATGTCCACTAATGTGGAGATAAGCTGAGATAGTCTATTTGCCAACACCTTTGTTAATATTTTCAGATCTTGGTTCAGAAGGGCAATCGGTCTATAGGAAGAAAATTTTAATGGGTCCTTACCAGGTGCATGAGCCTCCATAAAGGAGGAAGGAAGTACTTGATTTTCTAAACAGTAGTGAAATAGTGATTGAAGTCTGGGAACCAATATGGTCATATGCTGTCTATACCATTTAATAGAAAACCCATCAGGTCCGGGAGCTTTATGTGGTGGGAATCCTCTAATGGCCAACTCAATTTCCTTATCTGTAATGTCTACCTCTAATGTATCCCTATCCAGATCTGACAATGTGGGCAGGGATAAGCGGGTCAGCAACTGCTCCACCTCAGAATATGGTAAGTAGAATAATAGCGCACAAAGGTGGCCAAATAATCAGAAGCATCAGTAAGAAGATCCCCCTGCAGAATTTTGATACAGGGAATGTTGCTCTGAGCCCTCTGATCCGCTACCAAGAGAGCTAATAATTTGCCATTTTAGGCCCCTTGGTTGAACAATGACTCTGCCCTCTTATCCAAAGAAGTCTGAGCCAAGTCCAAAAAGTGCAAGGCCAATTTTTGACAAGCCTCTAATAAATCCCCATATGTTACATCAAGATACAGGGAAGCATGTGACACCTCACATTCACGCTCCTTTGCCTGCAATACCTGTACCGTAGCATTATGCTAAATTCTCGCACTCTTAATAGCTGAAATATAATGAGCACGCACACATGTCTTAAAGGCGTCCCACACCGCCGGAGGCACTGCTGTGTCTACTTTAGACTTCCAGTACTGATCAAGCTCTGGATCAATCTGTGCAGTCCCCACTCTTCTATAATGTAGTATAGTGGGTATCCATTCCTTTATGTCCTTCTGTCAACTCTGGATCCAGAACCACTGGTTGACATGAAGAAACAGTCCAAACTCAAATGCATACTCACATAATGTAATGGTAATGATAATGTAATTTTATAGCTATAATATAGTATGGGTTTTTATATGACTATTTAGGCTACAAGTTAAATGTCTGCAAGTGCCGATATTTAAGAGGGTTGATTTACCAAATGATTTGATGGGGTATTGGGGGGAATATCCCCTCCCTCCCTGTCCTGTGGACAAAAAAGCAATTGACATGACATCTCTCTAAAGTGAGTGAATCACCTTCCCAGACAGTTGTCATCTGAACAGGTGTCCCCACTGGAAGGTTTCCTCTCTCTTCCTGTTCTGGTGACAACTAACGTTTTTGGATTTTCCCCCCACTCTCATTCCTGGCTAAAATGGTATCAGGGACAAATAGTGAGGATGTAGCTCCCTGGCAGATCCACAGAAGAAAGTCAAAACATACCATAGGTCAAATTCCATCCTTACTCTATCCTAAAGTAAAAGGTAAAAAAAAAATATTTTAAATACACTTTAGGTCATATAGAAATAGACTAATATATGGGAAATGTTTCACTTTTATTCTTTGGATCGGATCCAAATTGAACACCTATACTCTTTTTTTTTTTTTTTTTCTCATTAACTTTGTTTAATGGTCTCAAAAAATTTGGTGACAGGTTTTTGGTCAAGTTGTTCCCACTTAAAAATTACCGATTTAAAAACACTAATAACTTAAAACTGTCACAAACAAAAGGTCCACAAAATATTCCTTTCCTTCTGAAGCTTTTACGATGCCTTGTTATCATTAGCCAGTCTTTTACGATTAAACTTAAATAGCCAATTGAGACAAACAGTTCTGAGACCGATCTTCCACCGCTGGTTAAGACTGAGGTGGCGCTGGATTGTTGAAATATTCATTTCGTTTTCTGGGCCTTCTGAGCAGACTTTGTGACCTTGCCAGTACCTGCTGCCTTCTTTTCGACAGCCTTGATGACACCAACAGCAACAGTCTGCCTCATGTCACGCACAGCAAAGCGACCAAGGGGAGGATAGTCAGAGAATCTCTCCACACACATGGGCTTGCCAGGGACCATATCAACGATGGCAGCATCACCAGATTTCAGGGACTTGGGATTTTCTTCCAGTTTCTTACCAGAACGACGGTTGATCTTCTCCTTCAGCTCTGCAAACTTGCAGGCAATGTGAGCAGTATGGCAATCCAGCACAGGTGCATAGCCAGCACTGATCTGTCCTGGGTGGTTCAGGATAATGACCTGTGCAGTGAATTGACCAGCTTCCAATGGTGGGTCGTTCTTGCTATCACCAGCAACGTTACCACAACGGATATCCTTCACAGAAACATTCTTTACGTTGAAACCAACGTTGTCACCGGGACAAGCCTCGGTCAAAGCTTCATGGTGCATTTCCACAGACTTGACTTCAGTTGTTACATTGACTGGAGCAAAGGTAACCACCATACCTGGTTTCAGGAGACCAGTTTCAACACGACCAACTGGTACTGTGCCAATACCACCAATCTTGTACACATCCTGCAGAGGCAGACGAAGAGGCTTGTCAGTGGGGCGGCTAGGAGGCAGAATGCTATCAAGAGCTTCCAGCAGAGTGGTTCCACTGCCTTTTCCCTCTTTGCGGGAGATGGCCCATCCCTTGAACCATGGCATGTTGCTACTGGGTTCCAGCATGTTGTCACCGTTCCAGCCAGAGATGGGCACAAAGGCAACGGTATCTGGGTTGTAACCAATTTTCTTGATGTAAGTGCTGACTTCCTTTACAATTTCCTCGTATCTCTTCTGGCTGTATGGTGGCTCAGTGGAATCCATTTTGTTAACACCAACGATAAGCTGCTTCACACCCAGAGTGTAGGCCAGAAGAGCATGTTCACGAGTTTGTCCATTCTTTGAGATACCAGCCTCAAACTCACCAACACCAGCAGCAACAATAAGCATGGCGCAGTCAGCCTGAGAAGTACCAGTGATCATGTTCTTGATGAAGTCTCTGTGGCCAGGGGCATCAATAATGGTGACGTAGTACCTGCTGGTCTCAAATTTCCACAGGGAAATGTCGATGGTAATACCACGTTCACGCTCAGCCTTCAGTTTGTCCAACACCCAAGCATATTTGAAGGAGCCCTTTCCCATCTCAGCAGCTTCCTTCTCAAATTTTTCGATGGTACGCTTGTCGATCCCACCACATTTGTAGATGAGATGCCCAGTTGTTGTGGACTTGCCAGAATCTACGTGTCCAATGACGACGATGTTGATGTGAGTCTTTTCCTTTCCCATTGTGGAGTTTTAGATGTTGGCGATGGACACCTTATAAATTCGCCGCAGACCCGGTGAGGAAGAGCCCTATATTCTATATGTTTTTCTAAATAAACAAAGAGGGGATAAAATGCACTTTATTTCATGGGTAAGATGACATAAACAAAGTTAAAAATGAAATGTATCATCATTACTTAAATGAAGAAAGTTTAATTGATTAATTCAAAATGACATAAACGAACATTACAATAGCAGTTTGCGCATAGAATGTATAATATAATTTTAAATTAATGGGCATTAATCTTAACTACTCTTTAATTACATAAAAAAGAAATATTCATTGCAAATTATAAGTAAACATAGAAACCCAGAAAATGATAAAAAATTCTAGAATCTCAAATCCACTGAAGTAAAAATTCAGATTCAACTGAGGGAAGAATGACTTAATTTTACACCACTGAAGGAAGAACACTCTAATCTATATGGCAATAATATTTGTCAACAAGTGATAAAGTTAGCTGGAGAACATTTCTCTTCAAACTTTAATGCCCTGTACACACGACCGGTTTTCCCGTCGGAATAAACTCGGATGGTTTTTCCAATGGAATTCCGCTCAAGCTGTCTTGCATACACACGGTCACACCAAATTCCGTCCGTCAAAAACGCGGTGACGTACAACACGTACGACGGCAGTATAAAATGGAAGTTCAATTCCAATGGTGCCACCCTTTGGGCTGCTTTTGCTGATCTTGTGTTAGTAATAGTTTGGTGAGAGACGATTCGCGTTTTTCAGTCTTCGTGCTTTCAGATCGTTTTCTGCTGTTCAGTTGGTGCTTGTGGGTTTGTATCTGTCTTTCAGTGCGTGTAGTGAGTTTGTATCTGTTTTTCAGTGCGTTCTTGTCCACTCGTTTCTGATTTTCAGGTCGTTCTTCATAGGCCTTTTTGTTCTTCAGTGCGTTCTTGTCAGGAATCAGATATGATCAGAACTGTGTGGACTGCAACAGAGGAAACCGCAAACAGAAATAGGTGAAGTAAAATAGTTTATTTAAGTAAATAGAAATGTGAACACACCACCAGTACAAGTGAACAACCAAACAATCAATCAGTGATGATAACCCACCAGCATATGTAGTATAGAGGGAACCATAATCGTAGTCAAGCCAGGCCAGAATCATTAACGGGTTGTCAGCAGATGGGGGACCAGGAGTGGACAGACAGGGACAAGCAGGGAGCAGAGCAAGGATCCAAGGATCCAGGTATAAGGAGCCGAACAACAGGTTCAGGGATCAGGTATCAGCATTAGACATCAGGTTAGGGCACGAGGACAATACCAGGGCGGTGTGTGTATGCACCTGCCGGGTATTTATACCTGCTAACAGGCTCAGGTGATTCCTAATTGCAGGAGGAGATACCTGCTCCATCCTGCCTGGATCCACCTGCTGGTGGACGCCAGTACTGCGGCCCAAGGATCACATAACACCAGCAGGGAAAGGCTCTCCTGACAGTTCCAAACTGCCAGGAGACACCTGCTGGTGGACATCAGTACTGCACGCCAAATATCAGATGGTATTACCAGCGAGTGGAACCTTTCCTGACAGTACCCGCCTCAAAGGAGCGACCTCCGGATGCTCCAACTAGCCTTTGCTGGGGCAAGTCCATGATATCAAGCCGAGCAGCAGACAAAGTCACATGAGGAAGAACCATGGCTCCAAGCCGGGCAAGGTGCAGCTCGAGCTGAGCAGCGGGTACAGACACATCAGGCAGGGTAAAAAGTACATCAGGCTGGGTAGCAGGTACAGGAACCTCAAGCGGAGTAGCAGGTACAGGGGCATCAGGCTGGGCAGCAGGTAAATCAAGCTGGGCGGCAAGTATGGGTGCATCAAGCTGGGCAGCAGACACATCAAACTGGGCAGCAGGAACAGGCACATCAAGCTGGGCAGCGGGCACAGGCACATCAAGCTGAGCAGCAGACAGTGGCACATCAGGTTGGGCAGCAGACAAGAACATCTCAGGCTGGGCAGCGGACAGGAACACATCAAGCTGGGTAGCAGACCGGAACACCTTAGGCTGGGCAGCAGACCGGAACACATCAAACTGGGCAGCGGGCTCCTCAGGCCGGGAAACGGGGCACCACATCCTCAGGCTGGGAAATGGGTACCACTGCCTCAAGCCGGGAAACGGGTACCACAACCTCAAGCCGGGAAATGGGTACCACAACCTCAAGCCGGGAAACGGGCACCACAACCTCAAGCCGGGAAACGGGCACCACAACCTTAGGCCGGGAAACGGGCACCACTTCATCAGGCCGGGAAATGGGCACCACATCCTCAGGCTGGGAAACGGGCACCACATCCTCAAGCCGGGAAACGGGCACCACAACCTCAAGCTGGGAAACGGGCACCACATCCTCAGGCCGGGAAACGGGCACCGAATCTTCAGGCGGGGTCACAGGCACAGAATCTTCAGGTGGGGTCACAGGCACCGCATCTTCAGGCGGGGTCACAGGCACCGAATCTTCAGACTGGGACAACGGATCTTCAGACTGGGACACCGGATCTTTAGACTGGGACACCGGAACTTCAGACTGGGACACCTGCATCAGGACTTCTGGTTGGAGGGCAGGCACCGGAACATCGGGCTGGAAGACAGGCATCGGGACATCAGGCTGGAAGACCGGCTCTGGCACTTCAGGCTGGAAGACCGGCTCTGGTACTTTAGGCTGGAAGACCGGCTCTGGCACTTCAGGCTGGAAGACCGGCTCTGGCACTTCAGGCTGGAAGACCGGCTCTGGCACTTCAGGCTGGAAAACCGGCTCTGGCACTTCAGGCTGGAAGACTGGCTCTGGCACTTCAGGCTGGAAGGCCGGCTCTGGCACTTCAGGCTGGAAGACCGGCTCTGGCGCTTCAGGCTGGAAGACTGGCTCTGGCATTTCAGGCTGGAACACTGACTCTGGCACTTCAGGCTGGAACACTGGCTCTGGCACTTCAGGCCGGGACACTGGCTCTGGCACTTCAGGCTGGGACACTGGCTCTGGTACTTTGGGCTGTAACACTGGCTCTGGTACTTCTGGCTGGAACACTGGCACAGGAACTTCAGGCTGGCAGGCTGACACAGGAACTTCAGGCTGGTAGTGTGGCACAGGAACTTCAGGCTGGCAGGCTGGCGCATGGGCTTCGAGTTAGGGTCTTGCTTTAACCCAAGCTCAGTCCATGAACAGGGCGAGGAGGAGTTCATGGACGAAGAATTGGTTGTTCTAGCGTGACCAATTCTGTCACATGCCTTTGCTGCGGGAGATCCAGGAGAATAATCCTGATGATTTTAGGAATTATCTCCAGATGACGGACCCTGTTTTTCACCGTCTGTTGTCTTTGCTGTCCCCTTATATCACGAAGCAGGACACCTGCATGCAGCAAGTCATCACTCCCGAGCAGAGGCTAGTCGCTACGTTGAGATACCTGGTGACTGGGAGAAGTCTGCAGGACCTCAAGTTCACGACTAGGGATGAGCTCGGTGTTCAAGTCGAACATACGTTCGACTCGAACATCGGCTGTTCGCGCGTTCGGCGAACAACGAACGATTTGGGCCGTCCGCGCCAAATTCGAGTGACGCGAACGGCCCACAATACACTGCGCCATCGCAGTGCAATCCCGGCGCTGTGATTGGCCAAGCATGCACTGTGACCCTGCATGCTTGGCCAATCACAGCGCCGGCAGCGAGGAGAGCAATGATTGGCCACAGGCAGGATGCCTGTGGCCAATTATAGCTGAGGGGGTTTAGTATACGCCCCACACTATAAAAGGCCGCCAGCGCGGCGGCCTCGTGTAGTGTGTTCCGGAGCAGGGAAAGTGAAGGATAGGCAGGGACAGTGTCAAATCTATTCTTTGCTAAACCTTGTGTGTAGGGACAGAGAAGGATAGGCAGGGAGAGTGTCAGTGTCATATTCTTTGCTAAACCTTGTGTGTAGGGGGAGAGAAGGATAGGCAGGGAGAGTGTCAGTGTCATATTCTTTGCTAAACCTTGTGTGTAGGGAGAGAGAAGGATAGGCAGGGGACAGTGTCAGTGTCATATTCTTTGCTAAACCTTGTGTGCAGGGAGAGAGAAGGATAGGCAGGGGACAGTGTCAGTGTCATTATTGCTAAGCCTCCTGCACATTATACACCTGAAGCTAGCCCGTATTGCTGTGTTTTCCTGGTGTGTTACACTACCAGGCATTTGCAGCACTTACAGCGGACGTAGTGTGCCTCCTGCAGATTAAACACCTGAAGCTAGCCCGTATTGCTGTGTTTTCCTGGTTTGTTACACTACTAGGCATTTGCAGCTCTTACAGCGGACGTAGTGTGCCTCCTGCACATTATACACCTGAAGCTAGCCCGTATTGCTGTGTTTTCCTGGTGTGTTACACTACCAGGCATTTGCAGCACTTACAGCGGACGTAGTGTGCCTCCTGCACATTAAACACTGAAGCTAGCCCGTATTGCTGTGTTTTCCTGGTGTGTTACACTACCAGGCATTTGCAGCACTTACAGCGGACGTAGTGTGCCTCCTGCACATTAAACACCTGAAGCTAACCCGTATTGCTGTGTTTTCCTGGTGTGTTACACTACCAGGCATTTGCAGCACTTACAGCGGACGTAGTGTGCCTCCTGCACATTAAACACCTGAAGCTAGCCCGTATTGCTGTGTTTTCCTGGTGTGTTACACTACCAGGCTTTTGCAGCACTTACAGCGGACGTAGTGAGCCTCCTGCACATTAAACACCTGAAGCTAGCCCGTATTGCTGTGTTTTCCTGGTGTGTTACACTACCAGGCATTTGCAGCACTTACAGCGGACGTAGTGTGCCTCCTGCACATTATACACCTGAAGCTAGCCCATATTGCTGTGTTTTCCTGGTGTGTTACACTACCAGGCATTTGCAGCACTTACAGCAGGCGTAGTGTGATTCCTGCAAAATATACTCCTGAAGCTAGGCCGTATTGCTGTGTTTTCCTAGTGTGTTACACCAACAGGCATTTGCAGCACTTACAGCAGGCATAGTGTAATTCCTGCAAAATATACTCCTGAAGCTAGGCCGTATTGCTGTGTTTTCCTAGTGTGTTACACCAACAGGCATTTGCAGCACTTACAGCAGGCGTAGTGTGATTCCTGCAAAATATTCTCCTGAAGCTAGGCCGTATTGCTGTGTTTTCCTAGTGTGTTACACCAACAGGCATTTGCAGCACTTAAAGCAGGCATAGTGTAATTTCTGCAAAATATACTCCTGAAGCTAGGCCTTATTGCTGGTTTTCCCATCTCCCTGCAGGCCATTAGAATGTCTGGAAGGCAAACAAGGAGAGGCAGACAGTCAGGAGCCAATAAAAGAGGGCAAGCAGGCTCTGTGTCTAGAGACAACAGTGCTGGTCGTGGACGTGGTGCATCGCCATCAGCACGTGGCCATGGGACACGCTTGTCCTTTTTTTCGGCAGCTGGACGTGTTGAGCCGCATCATGCCGAAGACTTGGTAGAGTGGATGACCAAGCCCTCCTCATCCCCCTCATCCTCTCTCACCCAGGCTCAGGGTACTGGCAAAGCAGCTGCCAAAGCGTCCTCATCCCTGGTATCAATGTCATCATCAGTCACTCCTTCCCTAGACCCACCATGTCCTCCTGAGGAGTCCCCCGAACTGTTTGAGCACAGTGTTGAGTACATGCTCCAGGAGGATGCCCAGCGTTTCGAAGGGTCTGATGATGATACCCAGCTAGAGGAAGGCAGTAGCGTGAGAGCAGAGAGAGGGGATGCTCAAGAAGGACACCAATCTGGCAGTTATGTTCCAGCAGCTGCAGCATACTGCCAGATTGGCTCCAGTGATGAGGAGGGAGGGGATGATGAGGTCACTGACTCCACGTGGGTGCCTAATAGGAGAGAGGAGGAGGAGGAGGATGAGGAGGAGGCACATCTCCAACGAGGCAGGATGCCCTTGGGGGGCCAGCGTAAGGGCAGCACACCGACGGAATCACACCGCAGAGCTCCGCCTGTGCAGGGCGCTGCCTCTGCCCGTTATTCAAAAAGTTCTTTGGTGTGGGCCTTTTTTGAGTCGAGTGCATCAGATCGCACAGCTGCTGTTTGCAACATATGTCTCAAGCGTATATCGCGTGGCCAAAACATCAGCCGCTTGGGCACCACATGCTTGACCAGACATATGTTGACCTGCCATGCAGCTCGTTGGCAAGCCTACCTTAAAGACCCACACCAAAGAACAAAGCGGACCTCTCCTTGCACCGCATCAGCTGGGATCTCCAACCCCACTATACCTTCAGTCCTTTCTGAAACCTGCACTGAGAGGAATGAAGGTGTAGAATTAGGTGTGTCACAGCCAAGTACTTGCGGGCACTCTGCTAGCAGTACACCGACGTCCGATTCTAGCAGGCAAATTTCCCTACCCCAGCTGCTGGACCGTCGAAAGAAGTTCACTCCCAGCCATCCACATGCCCACCGGTTGAATGCTAGCTTGGCTAAATTGCTAGCGCTTCAACTGCTGCCTTTTCAGTTGGTAGACTCGGCCCCCTTCCGTGAGTTTGTGCAATGTGCGGTTCCTCAGTGGCAGGTTCCCAAACGCCACTTTTTCTCACGGAAGGCGATTCCGGCTCTCTACCGGCATGTGGAAGGCAATGTCTTGGCCTCGCTGGACAAGGCGGTCAGCGGTAAGGTGCATATTACCGCTGACTCATGGTCCAGCAGGCATGGACAGGAACGTTACCTTTCTTTCAAGGCCCATTGGGTCACTCTTTTGGCAGCTGGGAAGGATGCAGGACAAGGTGCAGTAGTGTTGGAGGTTGTTCCGCCACCACGCCTCCAAAATGCTACTACTGGTTGTGACACACCTCTCTCCTCCACCCCTCCTTTTCTTCTTCCTCCACGGCCTCTTCCTGTGCTTTGTCCTCGGAACCAGCGGTGCTCCGTAGGCGTTCAAGGGGCTACGCAAGTACGCAGGCAAAAAGATGCCATGCCGTGCTTGCGCTGGTGTGTTTGGGGGACAGGAGCCACACTGGGGCAGAGGTTCTGTCTGCTCTGCAGGGGCAGGCCGAGAGGTGGTTGACGCCACGCCAGCTTAAGCCAGGAATGGTGGTTTGTGACAATGGCACCAACCTCCTCTCCGCCCTCCGACAGGGACAACTGACCCATGTGCCCTGTGTGGCTCACGTCCTTAACCTGGTGGTGCAGCGGTTCTTGGGAAGGTACCCGGGCTTACAGGATGTCCTGAGGCAGGCCAGGAAAGTCTGTGTGCATTTCCGCAGATCTTATAATGCCAGTGCTTTCCTGGCTGAGCTGCAAAAGGAGTTGAACCTGCCCAAGAACCGCCTTATATGTGACATGCCCACCAGGTGGAACTCAACATTGGCCATGCTGCAGAGGCTGCACATGCAGCAGAGGGCCATCAATGAGTACCTGTGCGACTACGGCACCAGGACAGGGTCAGGGGAGCTCGGGTTTTTTCACCACGCCAGTGGGGCATGATCAGGGATGCATGCACTGTCCTGGCACCATTTGAGGAGGCCACGAGGATGGTGAGCAGTGACAGTGCATGCATCAGTGACACTGTCCACCTGTTGGAACATACGCTGCGTGGAATAATGGACAGGGCACTTGAGGCAGAACAGAGGCAGGAAGAGGAGGACTTCCTTGCCTCTCAAGGCCCCCTTTACCCAGACAGTGTTCCTTTTGTCCCACCCATCGCACAGGAAGAGGAGGAGGAGGAGGAGGAGGAGGAGGATTGTGTCAGCATGGAGGTGGAGCCTGGCACTCAGCATCATCAGCAGCAGTCTTTTAGGGATGATTTACAGTCCCAAGAAACCCGTGGACTTGTACGTGGCTGGAAGGAGGTGGCTGCGGATCATGTCGTCCTTAGTGACCCAGAGGACTCCGGACCGAATGCCTCAGCTAACCTACGCTGCATGGCCTCCCTGATCCTGCAAAGTCTGCGGAAGGATCCTCGTATTCTTCGGATCAAGGATAGGGACCATTACTGGCTGGCCACTCTCCTTGATCCACGGTACAAGAGTAAGGTTGCGAACCTTATCTTACCATTGCAGAGGGAGCAGAGGATGAGACAACTCCGGGAGGCCTTGCAGAAAGGTCTGTGCAATGCGTTCCCAGAGACTGGGAGGTTACAAACTCCTGGTCCTGGACAACGAGTTGCTGAGGCTTCGGTCAGTCAAAGAAGGAGCGGTGGGGAAGGTGGCCGTCTGACCGATGCGTTCAGACAATTCTTTAGTCCGCAGCCCCAAGGTATGATCGGTTCCAGCAACCATCGCCAGCGTCTGATATACATGGTCCAGGAATACCTAGGGGCAAGGTCAGACTTGGACACCTTCCCCACCGAAAATCCTCTGGCTTACTGGGTCTTGAGGATGGATCACTGGCCAGAGCTTGCACAGTATGCAATTGAGCTACTGGCCTGTCCTGCATCCAGCGTTCTTTCAGAACGCACATTCAGTGCTGCTGGAGGATTTGTCATGGATCACAGGGTGCGCCTGTCCACCGACTCGGTTGATCGACTGACCTTCATAAAGATGAACCAGTCTTGGATCACCACCAGCTACCAAACACCTGAAGCTGATATAACAGACTAATTTATTTTCAAATGTCACATCCCTTCAAGACTGATGCTGATGTTGAGAGACTGTCCTGTTATGTTGACTGACTATCCTCCTCCTCCTCATTGATCCGATTGATGATGATAGCTTGGAAGAACATTTTTATTTCTGGGTGCCGCCACCAGTACCTAAGGCCCAATTTTTCAGCCCCTGTTTAACAGGGGTATATAATTAAAAATTTTTATGCAATGCTTTGCAGCAGGGCTCATTCCTGCACTCCAACTAGAGTATCTGGGAGAGGTTGCAGTGTCGTGGGACCAGCACCAGTGCCTAAGGCCCAATTTTTCAGCCCCTGTTTAACAGGGGCGTGTAATTACAATTTTTGATGCAATACTTTGCAACAGGGCTCATTGCTGTGCTCCAAGTACAGTATCTGTGAGGGGTTGCAGTGTTGTGGCATCAGCACCAGTGCCTACGGACCAATTTTTCTGCCCCTGTTCAACAGGGGCATGTAATTACAATTCTTGATCTAATAATTCACAGCAGGGCCCATTCCTGCGCCCACCAAGAGTAACTGTGAGGGCTTACAGTGTTGTGTCAACACCACCACCATCACCACCAAAGGCCCAATTTTTCAGCCCCTGTTCAACAGGGGCATACAATTACAATTCTTGATCTAATAATTCACAGCAGGGCCCATTCATGCGCCCACCAAGAGTAACTGTGAGGGCTTACAGTGTTGTGTCAACACCACCACCACCAAAGGCCCAATTTTTCAGCCCCTGTTCAACAGGGGCATGCAATTACAATTCTTGATATAATAATTCACAGCAGGGCCCATTCATGCGCCCACCAAGAGTAACTGTGAGGGCTTACAGTGTTGTGGCAACACCAACATGTAAGGGGCAAATTTCAGCAGAGTATATAGGGCAGGCCCCTACTTTCAAACATCCAACTTACAAACGACTCCTACTTGCAAACGGAAGGAGACAACAGGAAGTGAGAGGAAATCTACCCCTAGGAAGGGAAATTCTCTCCTGTAAGAGTTAATATGGGAAAAAGGTGTCTCCTCTCTACTGATGCTTTATCACCAATCCTTGTTTCAATAAAAACCCAATTTTCAAAAACATTTGTCATTGGGACAGAAAGTGAGGTGAAATGTTCTGAACAGGGGCACAGACAGCAAAACAAATGTTACAAATGTTACTGCGGGGTTCCCCTTAATATCCATACAAGACCCAAAGGGGCTGGTAATGGGTTGGGGTGGTGGGGGGGGGGGTGATGGGGTAGCTATGCCATTTTTCTCAAAGATTTTCATCCATATTACCAGGACCAGACATGACATTAAAGCCGCAAGCAGTTTTAAATGGCTTTTTTTTTCTTTAGAAATGTCATTTTGTGCAGGGACAGTTCTAAACACGGGAAACACATGGCACTTCACAGGCATACTTTAGACACCCCCAGGTACGATATTTAAAGGAATATTTGACTTTTTTTTCACTTTATGCATCAATAAAATGACTGCTCCCGAAAAACGGCAGTTTTTAAAACTTATTTTTGCATTGATACATGTCCCCTGGTGAAGAACCCGGGTTCCCAAACCCTTTTTAGGACAATAACATGCATAATAGTCGTTATAATTAGCACTTTAGATTTTGAACGTTCGCATCCATTGTATTTAATAGGGTTCTAACGTTCGTGCGAACTTTCGGTCCGTTCGCGGGTTCTGGTGCGAACCGAACCCGGGGGTGTTCGGCTCATCCCTATTCACGACAGGCATCTCCCCCCAGGCTCTGGGGATCATTATCCCAGAGACCTGTTCTGCCATCATCCAAGTCCTGCAGAAGGACTATATTAAGGTAAGTTTTCTCCTTTAACATCATATTGTATGTATTGAATGTATGCCAATGTATTGTATTCCTTTCATAATTCCCTAATTACCATGATTGTAATATGCTGTGAATGCCCCCTTTGTCCTTATGCATGCTGTAAGCTTTTAATGCTCCTTTTTTGGCCTACATGCATATTTGCCTTCACTAACCTCTCCAGCATTCTATCCTGGGCCCATACACACCTAGCCTAGTCACTTAACAATGCATTTTGTCAACTCCATTATAGTGCTTTACCCTAAACACCCCCTAAAATGTGTAAAACATTTTTTGTTCTCATTAAATTCAGACAGAGTGGCAGAGGCTTTTTTTTGAGTCCGAAACTCAGCTAGAACCCCTCCCCCCTCCTAAAATGTGTACAAATGTTTTTTTTCTTATTAAATTCAGACAAAGTGGCAGAGGATTTTTTTGGGGATCCCAAACTCAACTAGAACCCTCACCCCCCTAAAATTGTTACAATGGGCCATCAGAGGTGGTGAGGAATCTGATAAGTGGGCCTTATAAAACCCAATCACCCAATCACAGGTGGCTCCCCTCCGCCTTACAACAAAAAGGCCCAGGAAGGGGAGGATCACGGATGAGGCAGCACTGGGCCTCATGTTGATGGAGACAAGGGCCTCATCCCCACAACCCTTGCCCGGTGGTTGTGGGGGTCTGCGGGCAGGGGGCTTATCGGAATCTGGAAGACCCCTTTAACAAAGGGGACCCCCAGATCCCGCCCCCCCATGTGAATTGGTAAGGGGTACATTGTACCCCTACCATTTCACGAAGAAAGTGTAAAAAAATGTAAAAAAAACACACAAACACCTTGGAAAAGTCCTTTATTAAAAAAAACAAAAACAATTCCAGCGATGAAATCCAGTGTCCCGCGGCGATCCAATGTCCAGCGCTGTCCGTCATTGGCTGAGCCTGAGCGGACCTGATGAAGAACTTCCCCCGCAGTCTATTAAATGTATAGACCCGCCCCTTCTAAAGTTCCCCATCAGGTCCGCTCAGCCAATGACTAGGTGTAAGGCTAAGCGGACCAGATGCAGAACGTGAGAAGGGGCGGGTCTATTCATGTATTACACAGTGAAGGAAGTTCCCCATCAGGTCCGCTCAGGCCAATGACATAGGCAGGGTCTGACATACGAGGGGGCGGACCTGATGGGGAACTTCCTTCACTGTGTAATACATAAATAGACCCGCCCCTTCTCATGTTCCGCATCTGGTCCGCTTAGCCTCGAGGCAGACATCGATTTAGTGGACAAGAAAATTGATACCTTGAGGAACATGTATAAGAAGATCCAGAAATCCCTGCATAATAAGATCCAGAAATCCCTCATATCAGGAGCAGCAGCAGAGCAAGTGTATGTACCCAGGCTGTGGTACTTCAACAGACTGCGGTTTCTGGACAACCAGCTTGAAGCCAGGGAATCACTTTCTTCCATTCCCTCCACCCTTCCCTCCAGCTTTCCCTCCACCACCCCAGCAAAGGCTTCAGAGGACCAACCTGGGCCTTACATCCTGGAAGAAGTGGATGCGACCAGCTGGAGCCAGGTATAATATTTTTATAATAAACCTAATATTAATGATGTTAACTAAATGTTATTATTGATAACAAATTAATGATTAAACAAAATGTGATTTACATATCAATAGACAGTAGTGGCCAAAAATGATTGAGACAAGAATGAAAAATGCTGGGGGCAGAATGATAGTCTTTTCTGTTTATTAACATTCAATTTTTTCAAACAGTCATGAGCTGAAAATTTTGTGTGATTGATGAACCAAAAACTAAAACTATGTCCCTTTTTTATACACAGGATGAGCTCAGCCAGGATGAGGGTCTGGAAAGTGGCAGGCAGGAGGAGGCAGGGGTAAGTTTCAGCCAGAAGGTGGTCGGGCCCAGTGTCAGCCAGGAGGTGGCCGGGCCCAGTGTCAGCCAAGAGGTGGCTGGGCCCAGTGTCAGCCAGGAGGTGGCCGGGCCCAGTGGCCTCACCCAATCACAGGTGGCTCCCCTCCGCCTTACAACAAAAAGGCCCAGGAAGGGGAGGATCACGGATGAGGCAGCACTGGGCCTCATTAGGGAGGCAAGTGAGGTCCTCAGTAGGCCCCCCGATGCTGAAGAGGCCTATGGCTGCTATCTAGCCACTAGATTGCACCAAATGGAGGAGGGCCAATGCCTCATCTGTGAGGGAATTTTTGCTCAGGCCCTTCAGAAGGGGTTGAGGGGTCAGCTGACTGAGACCAGCCATGTATTTGAGCTCGCCCATCCTCCTTCTCCTCCTGCCACAAGTCCACCACCAGAGCCACAGCCTCCAAGGAAGCGTGCAGTGAAGGCTGCAGCGAAGGCTGCAGTGAAGGCTGCAGGGAAGGGTGCAGGGAAGGCTTCAAGGAAGACAAGGCAGTGATGCCCTGCCTTCAGTCTGGTCTGACAGAAGACGCAGGCTGTTGTAGTACCACAGACTGGGGACATATATGTCATCTGCTGCTGTTCCTGATCTCTGGGAGTCCTGGACCAGATTGGGCTCCCAATTATATGGACTCCTCAAGCTACCAATTTTCTTTTCCACAGACTTGATGTCTGCCCTGGGGTCCAAAGGCTTTGCAAATTCCACCAGTTTCTCCAGCGTTGCCTTCCTCTTTATTTTGTTACCCAGAATAAATGGATATTTTACTTTCTGAAAATACTTGCCTATGTGTTTTTCTTTAAATATGACAGTTTGGTTGTGAGTAGGCAGATACATTTCATAAATACAATGTCAAATTAACAAGGGACACCAACCAAACTCCTTGATGTTAAAAAATACAAGATGTTATTGTGGACTCTCAAAAAATATATATATGGAGATCACTAGAAATGTATTTTTAAATAATCAAAAAATAAGGAGATCTTGATTTAAAAAAAAAGACTAAAAACAAATTCTAAACATTATTAAGGAGATCTGGCTTTAAAAACAAAAAAGATTATTCACAAGATCACGAGAAATAATAAAGAAATACGTTTGTCAAAACAACTTTATTTATTATTTATTATTCTAGCATTATAAAGAACAAAAGAATGCGCTGCATTAAAAGAATCACAGAATTTGCAGCGTGACGAATGTGCTATCTCCATTATGAACGCTAGTTTTACCAGACAGAGTGCTTCCGTCTTGTACTTGATTCTGAGCATGCGTGTTTTTTGGTGCTTCGGAAAGCATACAGACAAGCGGATTTTCCGATAGGATTTTTTTCCGTCGGAAAAATAGAGAACATGTTCTCTATCTAAGTCCGTCGGAAATTTCCGACGGAAAAAGTCTGATGGGGCATACACACGGTCGGAATATCCGATGAAAAGCTCCCATCCAACAAAGCATGTTCACCGGATATGTCCATGTCACTGCTTTCTTCATTCAAGAAGATTCCCTCTCATCAGAGTGCATGAGATGGATCACCATCTACCATGTAAAGATGAAGGCAAAAATGTATTACATCTTAAAATTTATTATTTTCATGCAAGCAGAATAGTGTCTTGCAGTCCTTATACAGAAAATCTTAGGCTGGAAGAGGGAGAACTAGCACAAGTAGCCTATCAGCTGTGCTAAGAAATGGCATGCTAAAAGTAGAAGAGAGCATAGTGACAGAGAGTTGAGCTCACCAGTCGGCTTGTCCTCTTTCACTGTCTAATCACCGGCTGGAGGAGGGACCACACCTGTAAATTTTACTTAAAGTCACACTCTTTGCAGTATAAGCCCTGGTTCACACTGGTGCGTTTTGATATGCGATTTGGCATGTCAAATCGCATGTCAAAACGGCGGTATTTGCCGCAAATTGCCCAAAATGGCATCGTCCTAATCGGTGCGACGCCGCATCTGCTGCGCTGCACCGATTTCAAAAAGTAGTTTCTGTACTACTTTTTGCGATTTCGGGCCGCGATTTACATTGACATCTGTGAAGAAACCTGCACAGATATCTTTGTAATCGCGGCTGAAATCGGGACTGTCAGCGAGAGTGAAATTGTGCAAGTTCAGCTGAACTCGCACGGCTTCACTCCCGCAGCCCAGTGTGAACCTGGGTTAAGAAAAATTACTCCTGCAGTAGTGAGTCCTCCCAGCACAAGAGGGGGTCATGATCACAAATTCTTGTAGTAGAGGAATAAGATGAAATAATTACTTTATTCCTCATTCCAAAAGGCTTCCACCAAGCTGTGCGACCATGTGCAAGCACCCGCTATTTCCTTAGCAACCATTGACAGCCAGTGTTCAGGCTAAACTTACATTCAAACCAAACACTGGCTCATCTCTCTTCTTCAATATAGGATTGTGGGCAGAGGCATCCATTCTTGTATGGCCTTCTATTAACTGTGGAACCAGAACTACTGATTGACATGCAGAAATAGCTCAACTCATATTCATTCTCACATATTGCAATGATAATAATAGTGTAATTTTATAGACATAATACAGTAAGTATTTTTATGTGGCTTTTTAGGCTACAAGATAAATGTCTGCCAAGTGCCGATATTTAAGGGGGCTAATTTACCAAAAGAAATGATGCTGGACACTAAAGTAGCCCATAAAGGATTCTGTTTTTTTTTGTTCAACCGAAAGGTTGAATGAAAAAACAGACCCAATTGCCCATCAACACATTTGAGATGAATATGCAAATCAATCCCACTGAGTTATTGTGTTCACACCAATATTGAGCTATTGTAAACACTCCGATCAGTGCTTCTGGCAATAGCTGATAGGGCTGATCGAATGGCATTTATTTGACAGGCTGGTTATACATAAGTCCATCGGTCCATTGGTCCACAATGTCTGTACAACTACTATCCCCATATATGGATCGAAACACAGCTAAAAAATATTTAATCAGTTCAGTAGATATTCTTCTCTGAAGAAGTTACGTGACAAGTGACACAATGAGTCAGGTGGGGCCAGTGAAATCACTTCTGGTGTCTCAGATATCCGTAGTCGTGAGGAGGTGATTCAGCTGAGTTTCTACCTTGTCTAATGGACTGTCTAAGGATGTTTAAATGCTTTCTGACCAGTGCACGACGATCTACGTTGGCACAATGGCTCGGCTGCGCAAATGGGCGTACCTGTACGTCCCCTATTAAACCGCGGACTAGTGGGCGCGCGCGTGCCGCGTGAGCCTGCCCGCGGGTCCCACGGATTCAATGTCTGCCGGTGGCCTGCGATCATGACACGGAGAGGCAGAACGGAGAGATGCCTATGTAAACAAGGCATTTCCCTGTTCTGCCTAGCAACATGACAGAGATCTACTACTCCCAGTGACCGGGAGCAGTGATCTCTGTCATTTTCTACTGAGACAATCCCCCCTACAGTTAGAACACAGTGGTGAGGGAGCACAGTTAACCCCTTGATCGCCCCCTAGTGTTAACCCCTTCCCTGCCAGTGTCATTTACACAGTAATCGGTGCATTTTTACAGCACTAATCGTTGTATAAGTGTCACTGGTCCCAAAATAGTGTCAAAAGTGTCTGATATGTCCGATGCAATGTCGCAGTCACGATAAAAATGACATAAATCTATCCCCTATTTTGTAGACGCAATAACTTTTGCGCAAACCAATCAATATACGCTTATTGATTTTCTTTTACCAAAAATGTGTAGAAGAATACATATTGGCTTAAACTGAGGAATAAATTATTTTTTTTAATATATTTTTTGGGGATATTTATTACAGCAAAAAGTAAAAAAATATTGCTTTTTTTTCCACAATTGACAGTCTTTTTTTTGTTTATAATGCAAAAAATAAAAACCGCAGAGGTGATCAAATACCACTAGAATAAAGCTCTATTTGTGGGAAAAAAAACGTCAATTTTGTTTGGATACACAAAAAATGCTATG
Organism: Rana muscosa; assembly: GCA_029206835.1. Classification (NCBI taxonomy): domain Eukaryota; kingdom Metazoa; phylum Chordata; class Amphibia; order Anura; family Ranidae; genus Rana; species Rana muscosa. The sequence goes on from CM055116.1 coordinate 177,685,202, forward strand.
GTCAGGAAGGGGGTAAATCCTTGGTGGTGGTTAAAATGTGAGTGTGTATGATTTAATGTCAAAATAAAAAGCAGGTATTTTTAGCAATATTGTACTATGAACTCTTCCTTATATATTCTGAGTAAAAGGGGAAGCATTAAGGAGTGGATCTGGTTAACCCCAACAGGAGAACCACTAGTGAGATGGATCATATCAGGCGGCAGTACACAGAACCTGAAGACCATTTATATATATATGTAAAAAAAAAGCTTTTTTTTGACCGGTCTGGTCATTACTGAAGGTAAGCGGCTGATTCACTTATTGGTGGCTGATGGAGGCTAGCTGTTCAGCAATATAGAACCACTTGGGCACGATCAATGGCAGGGGAGAGTTTCCTGTGGATGGAACACCTGTATGCACCATTGGATTATCGCTAAAAGCTTTCTATTTGGACACTGATTTGATGTTTTGCTGTTTTTTCTTTTCTTTTTTTGATTATTTAGACTGGATGTAGGCATTTTATAGTTATACAAGAAAGGTGGATCATTGATCCATCTAGCATTTCTTCTCATTGTTTTTGGTATAACACTCAGATGTTTGAATTTGCACATCATTTATATACTGTTATATTGATCCTGATGTTTGAGTTCACTAATTAATGGTTGCAGCTGTTCACTAAAAGGTTATAGTAGAATTTAATTTGTTTACATAGCAGTGCATGTAAGTACTTCAATGCAAAGATATTCACTTTGACACTTAAAAAGTCTCTACTTCTTTATCGAATCAGATCCTCAGTTATTATCAAATGATTTTATTTTACACATATATGTAAATGGTCTTTAGGTTCTGATACTGCCGCCTGATATGATCCATCTCACCAGCGGTTCTCCTGTTGGGGTTAACCAGATACAGTAGGTGCCGCCGACATTGTATATTCATCGCGATCCTATCACGGAAATTCTCGGCGACAGGGGTGCCGACATTTCGGCAACAGGGTGGCGACACATCTCGCGCTCGCTGCAATAGCGAGGAGACGCGGCACTGTATTGAACGGGGATCCGACGTGGATTCCTGCCAATACCAGGCACTGTGTTTGGTATGAATCCTGAGCGGGAACACCACGCCAATTTTTAAATAAAAAACCGGCATGGGTTCCACCTCCAGGAGCATACCAGGCCCTTGGTTCTGGTATGGATTTGAAGGGGACTCCCCTAAGCCAAAAAATCGGCGTGGGGGTCCCCCTCAAAGTCCAAACCAGACCCTTATCCGAGCACACAACCTGGCAGGCCGCAGGGGAATAGGGGGGACGAGAGAGTGGCCCCCTCCCTTCTGAACCGTACCAGGCCGCATGCCCTCAACATGGGGGGTTTAGTGCTCTGGGGCAGGGGGGCAACCTGCGGCCCCCCACCCCAAAGCACTCTGTCCCCATGTTGATGAGGACAGGGCCTCTTCCCGACAACCCTGGCCGTTGGTTGTCGGGGTCTGCGGGCGGGGGCTGATCGGAATCTGGGAGCCCCCTTTAATAAGGGGACCCCCAGATGCCGGCCCACCACCCTATGTGAATGAGTATGGGGTACATCGTACCCCTACCCATTCACCTGGTGGAAAAAAATGGCAATAAAAAAAACACACACAGCTTTTAAAGTAATTTATTACACAGCTCCGGGGTCTTCTTCCGACTTCGGGGGTCTCCGGTGTCATCGCCGCGCTCTCCAGTTCTTTCTTCTGCCGGGCCTCCGCTATCTTCTTCCAGCTCTTTTGCTAGCGGGGCCCGGTCTTCTCCGTCGCCTTCTTCCCTCTTCTCCTCTCCGGTTCTTTCTTCCTTCTGCCGGGCCTCCGCTAACTTCTTCCAGCTCTTTTGCTAGAGGAGGCCCGGTCTTCCCGGTCGTCTCGTCCGGCTCTCCGTTGTCCTTCTGCCGGCCTCTCCACTATCTTCTTCCAGCTCTTTTGCTAGTGGAGGGGCCGGTCTTCCCATCGTCGCCGTCGGCGTCTTTTTCCCTCTTCTCCTCCTCGATGTTGACTCGTCGCTTCCTCTCGCTGTAATGCTAAATCTTCGGTCCGCAGCAATTTATATAGGCTTCTCATAACGCCACAGTCACATGTTCCCATGACGTCTCAGTCATGGGAACATGCTCACTTACCTTTTCCTTTGATTTACATTCTAAATTTTTTTTTCTTTGTCTAAATTTCTCACTTCCTGTTTCTCCTCACTAAACTTTACACCATCATCCGAGTGGTGTTTAGTCAGCCAGAACAGCTTACTGAACAGCTTACTGAGGAGGAACAGGAAGTGAGAAATTCAGACAAAGAAAACAAAGAAAAAAAATATTTAGAAGGGAAATCTAAGGAAAAGGTAAGTGAACCAACAATGCACTAGCTTAAAGAAACCTATTTAGAAAATAAAAAACGAACCTTTACAACCCCTTTAACCACTTCAGCCCCGGAAGAATTGGCTGCCCAATGACCGGGCCATTTTTTGCCATTCGGCACTGTGTTGCTTTAACTGACAATTGCGACGTTGCACCCAAACAAAATTGACGTCCTTTTTTTTTCAAAAATAGAGCTTTCTTTTGGTGGTATTTGATCACCTCTGCGGTTTTTATTTTTTGCGCTATAAACAAAAAAAGAACGTAAATTTTGAAAAAAAAACAATATTTTTAACTTTTTGCTATAATAAATATCCCCCAAAAATATATAAAAAACATTTTTTTTCTCAGTTTAGGCCGATATGTATTCTTCTACATATTTTTGGTAAAAAAAAATCGCAATAAGCGTATATTGATTGGTTTGCGCAAAAGTTATAGCGTCTACAAAATAGGGAATAGTTTTATGGCATTTTTATTATTATTTCTTTTTATTAGTAATGATGGCGATAAGCGATTTTTATCGTGACTGCGATACTATAGCTGACACATTGGACACTTTTGACACCATTTTGGGACCATTGTCATTTATACAGCGATCGGTGCTATAAAAATGCACTGATTACTGTATAAATGACACTGGCAGGGAAGGGGTTAACCACTATGGGGCGAGGAATGGGTTAAGTGTGTCCTAGGGAGTGATTCTAACTGTGTGGGGGCTGGGCTTACTGTGACATGACACTGATCGCTGCTCCCGATGACAGGAAGCAGACGATCAGTGTCCTGTCACTAGGCAGAACAGGGAAATGCCTTGTTCACACTGGAAACCCCCCGTTCTGCCTCTCCATGACACGATCGCGGGACACCGGCAGACATGGAGCTCGCGGGTCCCGTGGGCACGGTCACGGAGCTTGCGGCGGGCGCGCGCCCACAATGCAGCGATTTAAAGGGAACGTACCCGTATGCTCATATGCACAGCCGTGCCATTGTGCCGACATATATCGTCGTGTGCTGGTTGGCAAGCGGTTAATGAACTACAAGGACGCTGGTGACATTCTCATAGTTCATTGATTCTTCTTGCGATTCAGTAACTGCCTGCCTGTGAAAAAATTTAAATGCAGAAAGATGTGGATTTCTTTTTTTTTTTCTTTTGTAAAAGATGAACTTATCATTTCAGCTTATCAACTTGTGAACTTCTTAGGCTTCTAGCCTGACTTGGAGGTTTTTATCATTTGATTCCAGGGGTTGATACTAGCTTTTTTGTATTAAGTGAAACTATGAAAGGCACCAGTTTGGGCAAAAAGGCTCAGCTGACACAATTTAAATAAAAACAGTTCCCTTTAAATGTGATGTGTTTGCATAGAGTTTGTATAGTGCTATTTTTTTATGCATTGCCTTCTTGACAAAGCCTTAAAGGGTAACTCCACTTTCGTCAGGAAAAAAAATAGCAAATAAAGAAAAAAATAATATAGTGTGTACAATTACGATACAAGTCATATTGTAATTGAATGTTATTAAAAATGACCTTTCCTTTTCAATCTGTAATTTTCTGTAAATGCATTAAGTATGGCAACATGGAGTTGTTCTGTACACAGAATGTGTATTGACCACTCCCCAGAAACATAATTTCCTGCTTGTGTGATTGGCTCACCAATTTTCACAGAAGTCTGCCTAAGATACAAGTCAGATTTCCGGCATGCCCTGCAACAAAAATGTAATTTTTTGGTGAGATATTTTCAATAGGAATATGTCTAAAGGGATGCAGGCCCAGCAGCTTCCTCATTAGTGATCTGCTGCTGCCACAGCTGGCTGATAATTATGAAAGCACTCCCACTAGAACTACTTAGAACAGAGGCACAGACAAACACACATGGATTTCTTCAGAATAACAAAAGGTAGGAATCTGCAACAAAGTTTGTTATAATCCTTGAAATGTACATAGATCACCCAGAGGGGAATGTTTTTTTTCAACAAAAGTTGAGTTACGCTTTAAGTTTTTTTACCTCAATGCATTCTGTGCTGCAAGTGTCCCCCCTCACCCCCCTTATACTTACCTGAGCCCGATCCTCATCCAGTGATGTAAACAACCCCGGCTCTGTCTCTCCACAGCACTGATTAATGGCTCCTGCTGCTGTCAATCAAATTATGTGATGAGGGAGTGGGGGATGGGTCCAATCTGCCCTGTCTGTGTCAATGGACGCAGACAAGGCAGCTTGGGAATAAGTCCACACCAGTGCCCCTTTAGGAAGCAGCTTCCTTTGGGGGCACTTGCCAAAGAGGAGGAGCCACGAGCACCGGTGGGGGACCTCAGAAGAACATTAGTGCTGCTCTGAGCAAAACCATTGCACAGAGCAGGTAAGTATATTATGTTTGTTATTTTAAAAGGAAAAAAAAGAACCTTTAGTTTTATTTTAACCACTTAAGGACCGCCGCACGACGATGTATGTCGACAGAATTGCAAGGACAGGCAAAAGGGCGTACAGGTACGTCCCCTTTAAGAACCTGCTCGCGACCTGGTCCGAAGCTCCATGACTGCGCCCACGGGACCCGCGGACCCGATCGCCATCGGTGTCCCGCGATCGGGTGACAGAGCCGAAGAACGGGGAGAGGGAAGTGTAAACAAACCTTTCCCCGTTCTTCCTAATGGCATGTCAGTGATCGTCTGTTCCCTGTCATAGGGAACGACGATTAGTGATGTCACACGCCAAGCCACGCCCCCCTACAGTAATAATCACTCATTAGGTCACACTTAACCCCTACAGATTCACCTAGAGGTTAAACCCTTCACTGCCAGTGTCATTTTCACAGTAATCAGTGCATTTTTATAGCACTGATCGGTGTAAAAATTACAAGGGTCCCAAAAATGTGTCAAAAGTCTCCGATGTGTCCGCCATAATGTCGCAGTTACGATAAAAATCGCTGATCGCCACCATTACTAGTAAAAAAAAAAAATATTAATAAAAATGCCATAAAGTAGACACTATAACTTTTGCGCAAACCAATCAATAAACGCTTATTGCGATTTTTTTACCAAAAATATGTAGAAGAATACGTATCGGCCTAAACTGAGGAAAAAAATGTTTTTTATATATTTTTGGGGGATATTTATTATAGCAAAAAGTAAAAAATATGATTTTTTTTTTCAAAATTGTCGCTCTATTTTTGTTTATAGCGCAAAAAATAAAAACCGCAGATGTGATCAAATACCACCAAAAGGAAGCTCTATTTGTGGGAAAAAAAGGACGTCAATTTTGTGTGGGAGCCATGTCGCACGACCGTGCAATTGTCAGTTAAAGCGACGCAGTGCCGAATCGCAAAAAGAGGCCTGGTCTTTAACCAGCCAAAATGGTTAATAGTGTTACAAAATACCTTCTATAGCATTATATGAAAAATTGACTAATGCCCTGAATAAGAGATTACAAACTTGTATTTTGTGATGATGTGTCCTGAAAGTAATTTTAAGAGAAAATACACACACAAAAAACTTTTTTTGTCAATCTACACAGTAGTAAAACTGCAGATTTTTTGAATGTTGAAAACACAACAAAACTGAATATAATTACAGATCTGGCCACTTTATCCAAAGTAAACATGCAAATCATCCTTTTGGTGCAGCTTTAAATTCTTCTTTGTGCAGTAACATCATTATAATCAAAGCTCTCCAAACTCTTCTGTTTGGGAATTATATTTTCATTGTGTTCAAAACAATACAGCCGTCACTTCCATGGTTGATTCAGTAATTGTATAGCTTGTCAATAGATTTTTCTGGGGCTTAGGAAACACATTTTAATTAATTACATAAAAGTTTCATAGATGATGTCTACTTGACAGCAGAACAAAACATTAATTAAAAAAGAATGCTGTGCCTGAAATGATATGTTAGGTTACCAGAGGAGAAAAGAGACTAAGTATTACCAAGCATTACTAGAGGTTGCCATCATTTCTGCCAGTGTGCAGTCAGAATGGTAAATAGAAGACTTAAAAATAAATTTTAATGGAAAAAAGTTTTTATTAATCATAGCCTCTTCACAGTAATATGAAAAAGGGGAATGGGGAAAAAGCACTCGCATTGCCACATCCAAAATTTAAGGGGATATATTAAATACTCAAAAGAGTGAAAAATAGGACTTTGCAGGCAACACACAGAACATGGAGTACAAAATAATTTTATTAGCACAAAAAAATGTTAAACAAGGGTTAAAAGACCCTAGAGTATATATAAAGTTACAATGGAGAGTCCCTTGAACGTCGGCGCGTTTCGCCGTGAGGCTTCGTCGGGACGGACAAAATAGGGGGGACGATTACATATACACTTGGGACAAGATCTCACTATCTGAAATGAGATACATACAAATTAATACAAGATAGTTACAATTAAAAAACATAAAAATGGTATAGAAACATCTTTGGTGCTATACGGCCACCCATCCCCCCCTCTCTCTCTCCCCCCCCCCCCTTTTCCCTGCGCATCAAAAATTCAAACGCCATTCAACCCCAGAAAACAAATGCAAAGATACCTTGGAAGGCAGTCCAGATAGCAAAAAGTTGTTCAACAGGCTACCAATCCATATATGTAGTGAAATAGGTGTGTGTACATGATCTAATAGAGATAAATGAGAACATATAAAATATATATGTCTCAAAGAGGGCTATATGGTGTTGTATATAAAAAATATAATGATAAGGATTGCAATTACACTGTCATGGATATGCAGTAGTGTTTGTCTGTCAGCTTACCTTCCTTCCCATGTGTTCATCTTAGAGGCCTGAGCCCTTTCACCTGGCTTCCTTTATAATCTCCTCCCAGCCAGACTCCACCCCAGGCCCTATCACAGAACACTATATTAACCTGTGCACTGCAAGCCTGCTTTGCTGATCAACGTGGTTGTTAGGCATTGTGTGTTTGGGTTCCTGCCTGCCGTGTGCTACGTCTGTCTCTCTGTTACATATTTGGCTTGTCCCCGACTATCCCTGTCTGCTCGTGACCCTTGACCTTCGGCTCGTTCTTTCGTTATCCTTGTCTGCTTGTGGCCCCTGACCTTCAGCTTGTTATTCGCTTCTCTCATATCTTGTGCTGCTGCTTCCCCTCTTTTCCCCTTATCCTACGGGGCGTGAGCTAGGAAACTCCAGGGGCCGCGACCTGGTCCCAGCCTGCAGCATAACATCCTCACCACTAGAGGCCCTGGAGAAGACCTGCTGGTTCTTAGACTCCGCGCCCTGGGGAATCTTGGCTCTAGCTTCCGTTAGGATCCCGGTTGTGCTCCTCTGGTCCCGCTTTCCACAACCACCCAGTTTCCTATCCGCAGCAGTCAGCCATAGGGTTCACTACCTTGCGGTGCACTCCTGTCCCCCTACGGTGTGCATCTGTCACCTGGCCACAGGTGACCTTGACAGTTTGATCAGCCATGAACCCGGCTGACATCCCGTTACCCGTGGATGATCCGTTGCAGGGCATAGTTTGCAGACTTGAAACCCAGGAATCGAATCAGACTCAGGTGATGCGATTCCTCCAGGATCTGGCTTCTCGCTTTGAGCAGCTTCAGGCCTCCTTGGGAACCCTGAATCCGCAACCTCAAATACAACCAGCGGCTACACCTATTGCACCAGTCGCAGCCACACACTCACTACAACTGCCAGCTCCGTCCCGTTTCTCTGGGGACTCCAAGGCTTGCAGGGGGTTCCTTAGCCAATGCACAATTTATTTTGAGCTCCAGCCCCAAAACTTCCTGTCTGATCGGGCTAAGGTAGCCTATATCATTTCCCTCCTCTCTGGTGAAGCTTTAGCCTGGGCAGCCCCTCTGTGGGAACTGAATGATCCAGTGGTTTCTAGCCTGTCTGGCTTCTTGAAACTTTTTCGGAATATCTTCGAAGAACCGGCTCGTGTCTCTTCAGCGGCCAGCGCCCTTTTACGTCTCCGCCAAGAGTCTGCTTCTGTGGGACAGTATGCCCTTCATTTCTGCATACTGTCGGCTGAGTTGAGCTGGAACAATGAGGCCTTAGTCGCAACCTTTTTGCATGGCCTGTCTGATAGAGTGAAGGATGAATTAGCAGGAAGAACCATCCCCACTGATCTGGCCGGCTTTATCTCCTTGTGTAACCAGATCGATATTCGCTTTCAGGAGAAGACCTTAGAAAAGCAACGCCAGCACTCCTTGGTTCTTAGTCAGCCTGAGCTCCCCTCTCTTCGACCCGTAGAGCATCTCCTACCAGCTGAGGAACCCATGCAGCTGGGTCGGACCAGGCTATCCCCCGAGGAACGTGCTAGGCGCAGAACTCTTGGTTTGTGTCTTTACTGTGGGGGCAAAGGTCATTTTCGTGACACTTGCTCTCTTTGTCCAGAAAAACGTTCGGGTCCACTTCATCTGGAAAGTGGAGTATTGGACCCAGAAATATCACCTTCCCCTTCTCGTCTTCTGCTTTCTGTGTTCCTTCATGTTGGTGCTTCTTCTCATTCGGTCTCAGCATATCTGGATTCCGGAGCCGCTGGTAATTTTATGGACTGGGAAATCGCATCGTCCATGAGACTTACTCTTTTGCCCCTCACCACACCATTGGTGGTCTTGGCGATTGATGGTACTGTTCTCCCAGGGGGACCTATCCGCTTCCAGACCCTCCCTGTTAAGATGTCGGTAGGGACACTCCACCAGGAGTGGATATCCTTCCTTATCTTACCCAAGGCCTCAACGCCTATAATTTTGGGTCTCCCATGGTTACAGCTCCATTCTCCTCATGTGGACTGGACTACTGGACATATCCTGGCTTGGGGTCCCTCCTGTTCCTCGTCCTGCCTACCCAAGGTTGCCCCCTGTGAATCTGAGCCGGTCATTCGTTCCAGGTTGCATAACCATTTACATTTCTCTGTCCCTAACCACCCTTGGACGCACAGCCAGGCTAGCTTGTCTACAAGTCCTGCAGTCGCTACGTCTTGCGATGCGATTCAGGTAGTCGCTACACCCGACTCAGCTATTCACTCTGCCTCTGTACTAGTTATGCCAATCCAGCCCATGCCCAGTGAGCCTCCTACTTTTTCTTGTTCGGGACATTCTGCTTGTCCTTCAGCTATTCAGTTTGACTCCGGCGACATGTCACCTTCTAACCAACCTGACTTCAGGGTTCCACTGACATCTGCCCAGTCTGATGGTCCTGTGCAAGATGACCAGTTCCCCTTTAAGGGTCTAGGGGACCCTCCTCAGATTCCTGTTGATCCTCTCATGCCCTTGCTTATTCCTAGAGAGCCTTTGGTCCTCAATAGATCTTCTTGTCATCTCCCTACCTCGTTTTCGGTCTCTGAGGATAATCTTAAGTACGAGGTTAGACAAGTTCTGGATTTCCGGCTCTGCAGAGGCATTCTTCAGTACCTTGCGCATTGGAGAGGTTTTGGTCCTGAGGAGGCGTCTTGGATCGCTGCATCTGATGTCGCTGCACCTCATCTGTTGAGAAGGTTTCATCAGAGATTTCCCTTTAAGCCTGGGCCCAGGCGGGGGAGGGCCCATAAGAGGGAGGGTACTGTCATGGATATGCAGTAGTGTTTGTCTGTCAGCTTACCTTCCTTCCCATGTGTTCATCTTAGAGGCCTGAGCCCTTTCACCTGGCTTCCTTTATAATCTCCTCCCAGCCAGACTCCACCCCAGGCCCTATCACAGAACACTATATTAACCTGTGCACTGCAAGCCTGCTTTGCTGATCAACGTGGTTGTTAGGCATTGTGTGTTTGGGTTCCTGCCTGCCGTGTGCTACGTCTGTCTCTCTGTTACATATTTGGCTTGTCCCCGACTATCCCTGTCTGCTCGTGACCCTTGACCTTCAGCTCGTTCTTTCGTTATCCTTGTCTGCTTGTGGCCCCTGACCTTCAGCTTGTTATTCGGTTCTCTCATATCTTGTGCTGCTGCTTCCCCTCTTTTCCCCTTATCCTACGGGGCGTGAGCTAGGAAACTCCAGGGGCCGCGACCTGGTCCCAGCCTGCAGCATAACATCCTCACCACTAGAGGCCCTGGAGAAGACCTGCTGGTTCTTAGACTCCGCGCCCTGGGGAATCTTGGCTCTAGCTTCCGTTAGGATCCCGGTTGTGCTCCTCTGGTCCCGCTTTCCACAACCACCCAGTTTCCTATCCGCAGCAGTCAGCCATAGGGTTCACTACCGTGCGGTGCACTCCTGTCCCCCTACGGTGTGCATCTGTCACCTGGCCACAGGTGACCTTGACATACACAAAGTTCATACCTGCTGGTCAAACGGCAAAAAAACGCAGGAAAATAGTCCGCGAGGAGATAGATGGACAAACGTGATACTTGTAGCTACAAATAGCTTGACAGATCTACAAAGACCAATAAATTAGTAATCAGGTATATGTTACAGCCCAAAATATCTATCTATAGGATCAGGAATAGAGAATTACCAGCTGTATCCAATCAGGATTGCCAGAACGGGGGTAGAAGATGTTATGGTAGTAAAGTTCTCTATGGCCAACAAATCTAACCATAAGCATTCACAATAGAAGTGCAGATGAATCAGCCAGTGTAGTAGGGATTCTGCCACTGTATAGAGTCTAAGACAAGAATTGTTTGGACATAGGCTTAATGTTAGAAGTGTTAAGCAGTTAGTGTCCACAGAAGACCGTCGTGATGTATTAAATGCTTCTTACCTGACTGGTAAACGTCACAGTGCTCGCCCCCGGGAGTCAGCCTCGTGCTGAACACAAGGAAAGACTCCCAATGTTGTCATATTTATAGTGCCAAAGATCGCGCCAAAAATCGGGCATCTGCGTGCGGCGTGATGACGTCATTCATCTGCGTCATACGCATTGACGTCATCGCGACCACGCACCGCAAGCGAGACCGGAAGTGGCGCGTACGCCATCTTGCAAATGGGAAAAAGACAGGGAAAGACATCTGGGCGCCGCAAACAGAACAAACAAAGTGTCTGGCGCATCATCTTGTAAAAACAAAAGAAAAGGCAGGAATGCACAGTAAAATTTGTGCTACCAAAGATAGAGCAACACGGTCGATTGAAGCAATGGGCATGGCAATTTCCATCAAGGCAAAAGGGTGCACAGAAAGGAAGGGATGGGAACCGAGGAGCACACAAAAATATCATCCAGTTTAACATATACATATAGTGATACAGTACACATATTATAAATCTCAATATGGGTAAATGTTCCTTAGAACACAGTTCCGTTGTGTGCGTTACATATATTATTCATATCAATTCATATAGCTCTGTCATGACTCAGCAGAGCAATGTAGAAAGTCTTCTTTAGGTTTATATTTAATTAATAGTATTCATATTGTAAATAGAGAAATCCCTTCTAATGAGGATTGGAATATTCTCCCTGAAGAAAAAGGGGATGTTTTAATCAAGTGGAAATAAATACACTCGGGAGACATCCTACAGAAAAGTAGGAGAAGAAACAAGCAACGATTTGGAAAGGGAAACCAGATCAGGCATAATAAAAATGTTACAAGAATGGTTTGAAACTGACCATGTCATTAAGACCCGGATACTGGGTGGCTTTTAATTTATATACCCATTCCGTTTCTTTTTGGAGAACTCTTTGATCAAAGTTTCCTCCCCGTGGGTCCTCATAGACCCGCTCCAGGGCGGCAACCTTGAAGACCTGGGGTTCATAGCGGTGCCTGAACGCCACATGATGACCAATAGTGGTGTTCAGGAGACCACTAGTTGCATAATATACATGGTCTTTGATCCTTCTCCAAAATGCTCGGATGGTTTTACCGATGTAGAAGGATCCACAACAGCAGAAAATGATATAAATAATCCCCTTGGTCTGACAAGTAACATGGTGTTTCAAAACATGAACCTGACCATTCGGTAGAGCGATCCTAGGACCCTCGATCAGAAGGTCACAATAGTCACAGTGGCCACACCTATAGAGTCCCTTCATTTCCTGAGGTGTACTGTCCGATCGCCTATAATTGCTCTGTACCAGACGATCACGAATCGAATGGGCTCGTCGAAAGGTGATTTCTGGACTCGCTCCAATGTATTTCTTAAGAACATTATCGGCCGTCAAAATGTGCCAATGTTTTTGCATGATTGTCCTGACTTGAGCATGCTGGTCGGAATATGTAGTTATAAATCTCACTACATCCGGGGTGTTCTTTTTGGGAGTTCTAGCCAATAGAGTATTCCTAGGTCTCGTAAGGACTTTTCTGTACGCGCTCTTGAGACAGTTTCTGCTATATCCCCTCGTTTTTAAACGTGTATATAACTGATCAGCTTCCTCTTTAAATGTAATATCATCAGTGCAGTTCCGTCTTAGACGTAGATACTGCCCGAACGGTATACTTTGAATCAAAGAGCGGGGATGCGAACTTGTCGCATGCAAAATAGTGTTTCCCGCCGTAGGCTTACGATACAAGGTAGTTTTGATTATACCACCTTCTGTGACATAGATCAGTATATCCAGATATGCAATCTTTTCTTGACTATAAGCCATAGTAAATTTAAGATTGTATCTGTTCATACTCAACATTAGCATGAACTCATTTAAGGTGGTGAACGATCCCGCCCATAACATCAGCACGTCATCAATAAAACAGAACCACCCTAGAACAAAACAAAGGAGGTGTCCAAATTCATCATTGGAAAAAAGTTCACGTTCCCACCCCCCCAGGTACAGGTTTGCATATGAGGGCGCGCAACATGTGCCCATAGCGACCCCCTGTACCTGGAGGAGGTGGGACCCATCGAACGAAAAAAAATTTTTGGTTAGGATATGCTCCAAAAGTTTAAGTACAAAGCAGTTAAGGCCGGTGGACTTGGGGCCTCGTTCCTTCAGGAACCGAGAAGTGACTTGAAGTCCTAATTTATGTGGAATAGATGAATACAGGGCTTCTACATCTATGGATACTAAAAAGCATCCCGGGGGCACATTGAGGCCATCAAGAGCTCTAAGGAGATCAGGGGTATCCTGGATGTAGGAGGGAAGGGTAATAACATGAGGTCGCAGATATTCGTCAACAAATTTACTCGCTCGTTCCGTCTTGGCACTTACGCCAGATACTATTGGACGACCCGGGGGTCTAGACATATTTTTGTGTGTCTTAGGGAGAGAATAAAAACATGGAGTTTTAGGGTAGGGCACCTGAATGCCCTCAAAGATCTCTTTGGTGATCAAACCCTCGGAGAGGGCAGACTGAATGTTTTTTTTTTTTATGTTTTCCAAGCTGAAATATATACACAAGTGAATTTGTGCACATAGTGACTCCCTTATTATGATACTTATTATGATACTACCCCAAGTTCCACTAAGACAATCTACTTTTGCTGCACTCTCTTAATAACCCATAGCCCTCTGGAAATCTATGTCATCTATTATATGCTATATGTAAAACAAAGGATTTTTTTATTTTTTTTGTCTTGGTGTCTTGGTTCAGCTGTTGGTATTTATTTTTGGGTTGATCTTTTAGACTGAGGTGGTTTAAGACCTGGGTATGGGGAAGGGGGGTTTTGCTAGGGGGAAAACTAGGGGGATGAGTAGGTGGTACATCGACAATTAAAGTATACGATCATTTGGATACAGAGGGATATTGGAGGATAAGATAAGGAGGGCATGAAACCCCACCCTGCCGGTACTGGAGGATATAGGCGGGGAAGGGATATGTAAATGCAAGAATTGATGGGGAATGACCGATATATATGTATATGTAATGGAAAATGTTGTAATGAATTACCTGTACACCCCTCTGCTTTGAAAATATAAATAAAGAATATTTAAAAAACAAAACAAAAAAAAACAAAGGTTTTCTTTACATTAAAATGCAGATGTAAAGTTACATTTTAACTTTACAGTTTAAAAATGCATAAAAAATTTACTTAAACCTGCCCCACAACAATTATAGTTTCCATTTAGCTGTCTATATGTACAGTACATATGAAAAAGTTAAATTACACAGCAACATGAGACACAAACAAAATAAAGTAAAACAAAAAAATATCTTTGAAGTTGATATAAGCCATCCCTGACCTACCCAGCTACTTGAGCTATTAAGTAATCCATTTTCAAAGATTCTCAAAGATTGCAACAAATATATCAAAGTCGTGTTTCAGTTGCTTCTAATAGCTTAGCATCTGCTGCTGTGTGTTTGCATTAGACATCTGTCAAATTGTCAAGATTCGGCTGCAATAGAAAGCAATAGGAAGGAAACTGTAATTTTTTACAGTAGCTCCTCTGTTGTGAACTTTGGAGATGGATTTCTCCACAATGCCTGTAGCTACAGAGAAGGGATGATCTTCAGGCTCAGATTGACCATGAGTTGAATGGGCAAACTAAATGGCCGGATTTGGTCAGTTTGCCCACCTGAATCCCCAGCTGCTGTAGCCAGAAGTATTTAATTTATGTAGTACTTGTGGTATTTTTATCACCAAATATATATTTTTTTGAATTGGTACTTGACACTGCCCAGTTCCCATGCCATGTTTCTTACCAAAAGCTTGCAAATGATCCTTCAAAAAAAGATGGGTTCGTGGATCCTCTTGCAAACTGTACCCAGGCCAGTTTGATCATCACTACTATAGAGGATTTTTTTTAAATGCTCGTACTACTTGATCACAGTATGTAAATACTTTAGTGCGTATAGCACGGGCACAAATTAATAATTTTCCTACATCAGTATAGAAACACACAATTACATAGTAATATGTAGAAATCCCAAAGAATTGAAATGCTACAAATCACTTTTAGGTCCAATTCATTACCTGTATTTTATATAAAGCTATTATCAGATTAATAGTGGGAACTAATGCACAGTGTGCCACACATGGCTCTATTGCAGGGATAAGCAATTAGCGGACCTCCAGCTGTTGCAAAACTACAAGTCCCATCATGCCTCTGCCTGTGGGTGTCATGCTTGCTGCTGTCAGAGTCTCGCTATGCCTCATGGGACTTGTAGTTTGGCAACAGCTGGAGGTCCACTAATTGCATATCCCTGTTCTATTGCATTATACAGTGCTATAAATCCATGCTGCATTTGTTTAACTTGTGCTTCTCAGACTAATATATATTAAGGATATCAAGAGTTTAAAGAGTCTTGTGCAGAGTGAATTTAAATGGGAGGGATGTTTTGTTATTAACCACTTGACCCCCTCTTCATGACTAGGCCATTTTTTTGCAATACAACAATGCGTTACTTTAACTGACAATTGCACGGTCATGCAACACTGTACCCAGAAAAATGTATGTAATTTCTTTTACCACAAATAGAGATTTTTTTTGGTGATCACCACTGTGTTTTTTATTGTTTGTGCTATACTTTTGAAAAAAAAACAATATTTTTAACTTTTTGCTATAAAGCATAACCCATAAAAATGTGAAAAAATCTGATGTTTTTATAATATTAGACCAATATGTATTCTGTTACATATTTTTGGTAAAAAATCCAAATAAGCGTATATTGATTGGTTTACGCAAATGTTATAGCATGTACAAACTATGGTATATATTTTTATTTTATTTTTATTTTTATATACTAGTAATGGCGGTGATCAGCGACTTAAAGTGGGACTGCGATATTGCGGTGCATAATCGGACACTAACTGATGCTTTTGACACTTTGCGGGAACCAGTGACACTAATACAGTGATCAGAGCTAAAAATATCCACTGTTATTGTACTAAAGACACTGGCTGGGAAGAGGTTAAACGTCTAGGGCGATCAAAGGGTTAACTGTGTACCTTTTGTGACATGTGTGTGCTGATTTTACTAGGGGAAGAGATTGTTTTTATTCCCTGCTTTGCAGGGACACAAAGTCCATCCCTCCCCCCTGTCAGAACAGAGATCTGCCTTGTTTACACAGGCAGATCTCCATTCTGTGTGTTTGGCCGACAATCGGTGGGTGATGTGGCACATCCAGTGCCCAGCACCCGCGGATCGGCTCCTGTTGTGAGTAATCACAGCAGAAGTGGGCCAACGGTGGCACGCACACGCCCCCATGGCAGAAGTGCAGAATCTTGTATATATATATATACTTGATTCTGCACAGGAGGGCCACCCTATAGCAGTTAATGTGCTATGGGGCGGTCCTGCAGTTAATTAGCTTATGCACTTGCAATGTTCTAATGAGGGAAATGCAGAGTCTGCACCCCTTTAGAAGTGATTACCCTTTGGGAGTATCTCATTAAAAAAAATTATTTTGTTGCAGAGGATGCCTAAAATCTGACTTGTTTCTTCATGCCAACTTCTGGGAAAATCAGTTAACCAATTACATAAGCAGAAAATTAAATTTTTGAGAGTGTTCTGTACACCAATGGTGTACAAAATGCCTCCAGGTAGCCAGATTGCAATAGATAAAAAAAAAAATTGCAGCAAATTGAAAAGAGAAGATAATTTTTAATAACATTCAATTGAAATGGTGGGCCATCAGGGCCAGCAAGGCCTTCTCTGCTGGCCTAAACACTCATCAGAATCACTTGTAAATGTGTATTGTATTATTCCCAAAAGTCTATTCTCTTCATTTCATAGCTTTTCTCTTGATTGTGCTGTTTCCAGCAGTGTATGTTTATGTTAGAGCTTTTATCAAATCAAATTTCAGCCATGTGTTGCCAGGGTCAAAGAAATATGTCTTGAGACCTTCAGATTCAATAGTGTGGGTGCCTGTAGCTTAAAATAAATGGTGATGAAACAGTTTTAACCAATCAGATTTAAAGTTGGTGACACTGTGCCATCTAGCAGGCACACAACGTAGATTGAAGAATTTTCATGTCCTTTTATAGAATGGTCAGAGAGCATTTGCAGCAAACTACACAGGCTAAACCATAATTCCCAGGGTTTCTGTGGTCGGAGAACTCATAAAAACCTGTACTGTATTTTTGTAATTTTGTTAGGTTAATATTGATGCTTCTGTTAGAGATGATGTATGTGGCACAGCTGTGGCTGCAGTGAAAGGAGATTTGTTGAAATGTGTTAATTGGGTTTCTTGCTTTAGTAATGGCATTAATTCTTACTGTATGAGGTACCTGTCTGTTAGGGATGAGCCGAACACCCACCGGTTCGGTTCGCAGCAGAACATGCGAACAGGCAAAAAATGTGTTTGAACACCCGAACACCGTTAAAGTCTATGGGACACGAACGTGAAAGATCAAAAGTGATAATTTTAAAGGTTAATATGCAAGTTATTGTCATAAAAAGTGTTTGGGGACCTGGGTCCTGCCCCAGGGGACAAGTTGCAATGCAAAAAAAGTTTTAAAAACTGCATTTTTTTCAGGAGCAGAGATTTTAATAATGCTTAAAGTGAAACAATAATATTCCTTTAAATTTCGTACCTGAGGGGTGTCTAAAGTATGCCTGCAAAGTGGTGCATTTTTCCCGTGTTTAGAACAGTCCATGCGCAAAATGACATTTCTAAAGGAAAAAAAGTAATTCAAAACTACTCGCGGTTATAATGAATTGTCGGGTCCTGGCAATACTGATAAAAGTCATTGAAAAAAACGGCATGGGTCCCCCCCCCCCCAGTCCATTACCAGGCCCTTCAGGTCTGGTATGGATATTAAGGGGAACCCTGCGCCATTTTTTTTTTAAAAATGGCCTAGAGGTCCCCCTCAAAATCCATACCAGACCCTTCAGACCCAATATGGTTTTTGTAGCGACTGTATAACTTTTTTGCATTATTATTTGCATTTTTTTCCACAAAAGTAGCGTTACCCTTCAAATTAACATAAAAATATTTCATTCATTAATCCTGATGATTTTTTCCTACACATACTGTATATATATATATATATATATATATATATATATATATAGACATCCAAGTTCACTACTTCAACAAATGCAATCAATATGTTTTAAAGCAGAAAAAATTGGATTTTTATGCTTTCAGATTCTCTTTTTGTATTAAATTCATATTGCTTTGAAAAACCTTGTTCCTCTGTAAAACCATTTACTTCATTGATATATATCTTATTTCCCAAGATAGCAGTTAATCATTTGAGTGCACAGAGATATGCTGTGCACATCCATCTTCAGGTACACGTGTCACTTTGGATATTGAATCTTTGTCCTTTGAAACATCAGGTTATGAAAGACACCCACAAGCTTCTCATAATCAGGAAACATACAGCAGCATGGAGGTCAGGTTTATGATCATTATGAATTCATAAAGGATTAAAAAAATAAAAATAAATCCATTGTTGTTCTTAAGTCACTGTGTGATCTCATTCTACATAATGGTTCATGTATGTAAAACTACAATATCACCTGCTCACAATAGCATTCTGCTGATACCCTAGGTCTCTTCCCTCACACTGTTTACTAATTTTGTTACTGCTGTCAGGGCTCCTAATGAACAGAGTGGGATGCAATTATCAGACTATGCTTATATGCAATTATAATTTTACAAGTACATTTAAAATACCCACAATACAATTTAAGTGGACTTGGAAAGCTATAGAGCTCTTTATTAATACAGGAGATAACCTTGCAAAACTAGCTTTAGTGAGCAGTCTGACATTCTGGTTGTGTTTACCTAAATGTTTTCAGCAATCAAGTCTCCACTGAGTACAGCAAGTGCATGTTCAAGAAATATAAAAATACAGAGTATAAAGCTCTTGAAATTTTACTCAAAATTATTGCTTTGTGAATGTCATCAGTGGCAAAAATAAATTTCAAGAAACTAGAATGACCTTGATTTAATGTGCAGGGAAGTAAAATGAATTACATTCATTTATTTACTGAATTCTGCGACTTTACTATTAAAATGTACCTTTGACATCTACATCAAATTCTAATCAACAATACACATAGATAAAAAAAGGCAAAGCAGATGGTTTTATCAACAGTTCACTTTTGTTATTGCTTACCTATGGAAAATTGTTCGGGGAGTCACTCTTTAAGCCAAATCTAGTCACTCTACTGTATACCAAGTCTATAGCCAATCTAAAATTGAATAGGGTTTATTTCAATTGTAAATGACGACGTCTATGTGCATAGACTGTATGCAGAGGTCCTAATAATGGCTGTAATGTAACATTGGGGCAATGTAAAAAAACATGCACATTCAAAGGATTCACCCCTCACATTTTTTGCTCGAACAGGTAGCATTCAATGTCATTCACTTTACACCTGGATTTTTTATTCTTCAGTGGGAAGTATTTATCAAATACAGTGAATATGACAAGTGTTACATTTGCTAAACATAACCCTATCTTTAACATTTG
Organism: Rana muscosa; assembly: GCA_029206835.1. Lineage (NCBI taxonomy): Eukaryota > Metazoa > Chordata > Amphibia > Anura > Ranidae > Rana > Rana muscosa. Next base: position 177,704,716 of record CM055116.1, read on the forward strand.
CCACTTGGAGACAGTAAATAATTATTTTTTTATTAGTTTCCTATTAGATTTCATTAGTACTTTACCCACTGAATACTATTGAATTAAATATTTGTGATATTTTTTATTTAATTGTATTATTTTTCATGTATTTATACATCATACCAATTGATACACATATAAAACGATAATGAGGATTTTAAGCCTAAACTCATTAATATTAATTTGTCAGCTTCATAGTTAGTGTAAGCAAGCAAGCAATCATGCAGCCAGTGCAAAAAAAAAAATATATATATATATATATATATATATATATATATATATTGAAAAGTATTCATACCCCTTGACATTTTCCACATTTTGTCATGTTACAACCAAAAATAAAAATTTATTTTATTGGGATTTTATGTGATAGACCAACACAAAGTGGCACGTACTTGTGAACAGGGATGAGCCGAACACCCCCCTGTTCGGTTCGCACCAGAACCTGCGAACAGACAGAATGTTTGCGCAAACTTTAGAACGGGAGAAAAAGAAACCCTGGACTGCCGCACTCTGTATAGACAGTTATTTATTCCAAAATTTCAGGTAAAAAATCCAAATTCAAAATAAATCCATAAATCCAAAACAACAAATGCAGATAGTGTGCATGCAGGGAAGGGTGGCTAACGCGTTTCACGTCACGAATTGACGCTTACTCAAACTTTAGAACCCTATTAAATACAATGGACTCGAACGTTCGAAATCTAAAGTGCTAATTATAAAGGCTAATATGCAAGTTATTGTCCTAAAAAGTGTTTGGGGACCTGGGTCCTGCCCCAGGGGACATGTATCAATGCAAAAAAAGGTTTAAAAAATAGATGTTTTTACGGGAGCAGTGATTTTAATAATGCTTAAAATGAAAAAAATAAAAGTGAAATATTCCTTTAAATTTCGTACCTGGGGGGTGTGTATGATATGCATGTAAAGTGGCGCATGTTTCCCGTGCTTAGAACTGTCCCTGGACAAAGTGTCATTTTTGAAGGAAAAAAAGTCATTTAAAACTCACTCGCGGCTATTAATGAATTGTCGGCTTTTATCAATACATAGAAAAGTCATTGATAAAAAAAAAAGCGTGGGGGTTCCCCAGAATTCAATTACCAGGCCCTTTAGTTCTGGAATGGATATTAAGGGGAACCCCGCCGCAAATTTTAAAAAAAATGGCGTGGGGTTCCCCCTAAATATCCATACCAGGCCCTTGAGATCTGGCATGGATTTTAAGGGGAACTCCACCCCAAATTTAAAAAAAAATGGCGTGGAGTCCCCCCAAAAATCCATACCAGACCCTTATCCGAGCACGCAACCTGGCCGGCTGCAGGGGAAGAGGGGGGGACGAGAGAGCGCCCCCCCTCCCTCCTGAACCGTACCAGGCCACATGCCCTCAACATGGGGAGGATGTCCCCATGTTGATGGGGACAAGGGCCTCATCCCCACAACCCTTGCCCGGTGGTTGTGGGGGTCTGCGGGCGGGGGACTTATCGGAATCTGGAAGACCCCTTTAACAAAGGGGACCCCCTATGTGAATTGGTAAGGGGTACATTGTACCCCTACCATTTCATGAAGAAAGTGTCAAAAAATGTAAATAAAAACACAAACACCTTGAAAAAGTCCTTTATTAAAAAATAAAAAAATAATAAAAAAATAAAAACATTCCAGCGATGAAATCCAGTGTCCCGCGGCGATCCCGTTGTCCAGCGCTGTCCGTCATTGGTTGTGCCTGTGCGGACCTGATTAGGAACTTCCTCCGCTGTGTTTTAAATGTATAGACCCGCCCCTTCTAAAGTTCCTCATCAGGTCCGCTCAGCGGACCAGATGCGGAACATGAGAAGGGGCGGGTCTGTACATGTATTACACATCGAACGAAGTTCCCCATCAGGTCCACCCCCTCGGTATGTCCGACCCCGCCTACGTCATTGGCCTGAGCGGGGAACTTCCTTCACTGTGTAATTTAAATTTACACAGTGAAGGAAGTTCCCCGCTCAGGCCAATGACGTAGGCGGGGTCCGACATACCGAGGGGGCGGACCTGATGGGGAACTTCGTTTGCTGTGTAATAGATGAATAGACCCGCCCCTTCTCTCGTTCCGCATCTGGTCCGCTGAGCGGACCTGATGGGGAACTTTAGAAGGGGTGGGTCTATACATTTAAAACACAGCGGAGGAAGTTCCCCATCAGGTCCGCACAGGCACAACCAATGACGGACAACGCTGGACATCGGGATCACCGCGCGACACTGGATTTCATCGCTGGAATGTTTTTTTTTTTAATTATTATTTTTTTTTTTTAATAAAGGACTTTTTCAAGGTGTGTGTGTTTTTATTTACATTTTTTGACACTTTCTTCGTGAAATGGTAGGGGTACAATGTACCCCTTACCAATTCACATAGGGGGGCCAGGATCTGGGGGTCCCCTTTGTTAAAGGGGTCTTCCAGATTCTGATAAGCCCCCCGCCTGCAGACCCCCACAACCACCGGGCAAGGGTTGTGGGGATGAGGCCCTTGTCCTCATCAACATGGGGACATCCTCACCATGTTGAGGGCATGTGGCCTGGTACGGTTCAGGAGGGAGGGGGGGCGCTCTCTCGTCCCCCCTCTTCCCCTGCGGCCGGCCAGGTTGCGTGCTCGGATAAGGGTCTGGTATGGATTTTTGGGGGGACTCCACAGCATTTTTTTTTAATTTGGGGTGGAGTTCCCCTTAAAATCCATGCCAGATCTCAAGGGCCTGGTATGGATTTTTAGAGGGAACCCCACGTAATTTTTTTTAAAATTTGCGGCGGGGTTCCCCTTAATATCCATTCCAGACCTAAAGGGCCTGGTAATTGAATTTGGGGGAACCCCCACACTTTTTTTTTTTTTTAATCAATGACTTTTCTAAGTATTGATAAAAGCTGACAATTCATTATAGCCGCGAGTGAGTTTTAAATGACTTTTTTTCCTTAAAAAATGACACTTTGTGCAGGGACAGTTCTAAGTACGGGATACATGCGCCACTTTACATGCATATCATACACACCCCCCAGGTACGAAATTTAAAGGAATATTTCACTTTTATTGTTTCATTTTAAGCATTATTAAAATCACTGCTTCTAAAAAAACGGCTGTTTTTAAAACTTTTTTTTGCATTGATACATGTCCCCTGGGGCAGGACCCAAGTCCCCAAACACTTTTTAGGACAATAACTTGCATATAAGCCTTTATAATTAGCACTTTAGATTTCTCCCATAGACTTTTCGAATTTGCCGCGAACACCCCAAATTGTTCGTTGTTCAGCGAACGGGCGAACAGGCAATGTTCGAGTCGAACATGAGTTCGACTCAAACTCGAAGCTCATCCCTACTTGTGAAGTGGAAGGAAAATTATAAATTGTTTTCAAAATTATTTACAAATAAATATGTGAAAAGTGTGGTTTGCATTTGTGTTCAGCCTCCCTGAGTCAATACTTTGTAGAACCACCTTTCGCTGCAATTACAGCTGAAAGTCTTTTTGGGGATGTCTCTACCAGCTTTGCACGTCTAGACAGTGAAGTTTTTGCCCATTCTTCTTTGCAAAATAGCTCAAGCTCTGTCAGATTGGACGGAGAGTGTCTGTGAACAGCATTTTCAAGTCTTGCTACAGCTTCCCAATTGGATTTAGGTCTGGACTTTGACTGGGCTATTCAAACACATAAATATGCTGTGATCTAAACCATTCCATTGTAGCTTTGGCTGTATGTTTAGGGTATGTTAGAGCAATGATTCTAGCACAAGACCCCCCTCTGTAACTCTAAACAGGTAGCCTGTAGAATGTTTTACAGCATCGCCTATGGAGATTGGTAAGTACCATAGTTTGTCACCATTCCACGAGCGTGTGCAATTTTAAATCATGACATGTTAGGTAAATATTTACTCAACATAACATCATCTTTTATATTTTACAAAAAAATTGGGGTATATGTATTGTGTTTTTTTTTTATTTTTTTATTATTATTCTTTAAATTGTATTTTTCCCCAAAAATTGTATTTGAAAAATTGCTGGACAAATATCGCGTGAATATAAAAAATTGCCACAATCGCCATTTTATTCCCTAGGGTGTTTGCTAAAAAAAAAAAAAAAAAAACAATGTTTGGGGGTTATAAGTAGTTTTCTAGCAAAAAATAGTGATTTAAACGTGTAAACAAAAAGTGCCAGAAAAGGCATGGTCTTCAAGTGGTTAAATCTCACTTTCCTGCAACAAATATGCAGTCTGGGAGTTAACGGGCGGCCATGGCATGAACATGATGCTCCTCCATAAATACAGTACCATGAGTAAGCACTATTACCTCAGGGCAGGAAATAAAAAGAAAAAGAAAACAAATATAGCCACCACATATAATGATTGCTAAGCTGCTATATATTAAATTTTTTGTTCATAGGTTTAGATATGCTGAGGATATATTTCACCTTATCTGCATATTAAAAAAAAAGCACAATAATTTTGATGCTCAAAGCATACTGCAAATGAGGACCACAAAATATGCACTGAATATTGCTGAATACTGCTTAACAGATCAGTGAGGAGCTTGCTTCTCTGGTGTGTAAAAGACCTCATGCTAATGAAAAACCATAGTTAGAGTTTACCACTAGTGATGAGCCGAACACCCCCGGGTTCGGTTCGCACCAGAACCCGCGAACGGACCGAAAGTTCGCACGAACATTAGAACCCTATTAAATACAATGGATGCGAACGTTCGAATTCTAAAGTGCTAATTATAATGACTATTATCCATGTTATTGTCCTAAACAGAGTTTGGGAACCCGGGTTCTGCACCAGGGGACATGTATCAATGCAAAAAGAAGTTTTAAAAACGGCCGTTTTTCGGGAGCAGTCATTTTAATGATGCATAAAGTGAAAAAAAAAAAGTCAAATATTCCTTTAAATATTGTACCAGGGGGGTGTCTAAAGTATGCCTGTGAAGTGCCACGTGTTTCCCGTGTTTAGAACTGTCCCTGCACAAAATTACATTTCTAAAGGAAAAAAAAGCCATTTAAAACTGCTTGCGGCTTTAATGTAATGTCTGGTCCCGGTAATATGGATGAAAATCTTTTAGAAAAATGGCATAGCTACCCCATCACCCCCCCCCCCACTACCCCAGCCCATTACCAGCCCCTTTGGGTCATGTATGGATATTAAGGGGAACCCCGCACACAAAATAAAAAAGGCCCTATATACTCTGAACAGCCGTATACAGGCGGTGCATACAAGACAGGGACTGTAGGTTTGTTCTTATGTAGAATTTGTTTGTAATTTTGAACAGGTACATTGTTTAAGTGTAGCTCCAGCCAAAAAATCTATTTTTAAGCTTTTTGGAAAACATAGGGAAGGGTTATCACCCCTGTAACATTTGTTTTGCTGTCTGTGCCCCTGTTCAGAACATTTCACCTCACTTTGCGTCCCAATGACAACTGTTTTTGAAATGTGGTGTTTTTTATTGAAACAAGGATTGGTGATAAAGCATCAGTAGAGAGGAGACACCTTTCTCCCATATTAATTCTTACAGGAGAGAATTTTCCTTCCAAGGGGTAGATTTCCTCTCACTTCCTGTTGTCTTCTTCCGTTTGCAAGTAGTAGTCGTTTGTAAGTTGGATGTTTGAAAGTAGGGACCTGCCGTATATACTCTGCAGAAATTGGCCCCTTAGGTGTTGGTGTTGGCACAACACTGTAAGCACTCACAGTTACTCTTGGTGGGTGCTGGAACGCCCTGCTGTCAACTATTATATCAGGAATTGTAATAACATATAATTGTTGAACAGTGGTAGTAAAAATTGGGCCTTTGATGGTGGTGCTGGTGGTGGTGGTGGTGGTGTTGACACAACACTGTAAGGCCTGACAGTTACTCTTGGTGGGCGCAGCAATGGGCCCTGCTGTGAATTATTAGATCAATAATTATAATTGCATGCACCTGTTGAACAGGGGCTGAAAAATTGGGCCTTAGGCACTTGTGGCACAACACTGCAACCCCTCACAGATACTGTACTTGGAGCACAGCAATGAGGCCTGTTGCAAAGTATTGCATCAAAAATTGTAATTACACGCCCCTGTTAAACAGGGGCTGAAAAATTGGGCCTTAGCCACTGGTGGCGTCACCCATAAACCAAAATGATCTTCCAAGCTATCATCATTAATCGTATCATTGAGGAGGAGGAGGAGGATAGCCAGTCAACATAACAGCACAGGCACTCAGCATCAGCATCAGTCTTGAAGGGATGTGACATTTTAAAATCAATTAGTGTGTTATATCAGCATCAGGTGTGTGGTAGCTGGTGGTGATCCAAGACTGGTTCATCTTGATGAAAGTCAGTCGATCAACCGAGTCGGTGGACAGGCGCACCCTGTGATCCGTGACAAATCCTCCAGCAGCACTGAATGTGCGTTCTGAAAGAACGCTGGATGCAGGACAGGCCAGTAGCTCAATTGCATACTGTGCAAGCTCTGGCCAGTGATCCATCCTCAAGAACCAGTAAGCCAGAGGATTTTCGGTGGGGAAGGTGTCCAAGTCTGACCTTGCCCCTAGGTATTCCTGCACCATGTATATCAGACGCTGGCGATGGTTGCTGGAACCGATCATACTTTGGGGCTGCGGACTAAAGAATTGTCTGAACGCATCGGTCAGACGGCCACCTTCCCCACCGCTCCTTCTTTGACTGCCCGAAGCCTCAGCAACTCGTTGTCCAGAACCAGGAGTTTGTAACCTCCCAGTCTCTGGGAACGCGTTGCACAGACCTTTCTGCAAGGCCTCCCGGAGTTGTCTCATCCTCTGCTCCCTCTGCGACGGTAACATAAGGTCCGCAACCTTACCCTTGTACCGTGGATCAAGGAGAGTGGCCAGCCAGTAATGGTCCCTCTCCTTGATCCGAAGAATACGAGGATCCTTCCGCAGACTTTGCAGGATCAGGGAGGCCATGCAGCGTAGGTTAGCTGAGGCATTCAGTCCGGAGTCCTCTGGGTCACTAAGGACGACATGATCCGCAGCCACCTCCTCCCAGCCACGTACAAGTCCACCGGTTTCTTGGGACTGTAAATCATCCCTAAAAGACTGCTGCTGATGATGCTGAGTGCCAGGCTCCACCTCCATGCTGACACAATCCTCCTCCTCCTCATCCTCTTCCTGTGCGATGGGTGGGACAGAAGGAACACTGTCTGGGTAAAGGGGGCCTTGAGAGGCAAGAAAGTCCTCCTCTTCCTGCCTCTGTTCTGCCTCAAGTGCCCTGTCCATTATTCCACGCAGCGTGTGCTCCAACAGGTGGACAAGAGGTACAGTGTCACTGATGCATGCACTGTCACTGCTCACCATCCTCGTGGCCTCCTCAAATGGTGCCAGGACAGTGCATGCATCCCTGATCATGCCCCACTGGCGTGGTGAAAAAAACCCGAGCTCCCCTGACCCTGTCCTGGTGCCGTAGTCGCACAGGTACTCATTGATGGCCCTCTGATGCGTGTGCAGCCGCTGCAGCATGGCCAACGTTGAGTTCCACCTGGTGGGCATGTCACATATAAGGTGGTTCTTGGGCAGGTTCAACTCCTTTTGCAGCTCAGCCAGGCGAGCACTGGCATTATAAGATCTGCGGAAATGCACACAGACTTTCCTGGCCTGCCTCAGGACATCCTGTAAGCCCGGGTACCTGCCCAAGAACCGCTGCACCACCAGGTTAAGGACGTGAGCCATACAGGGCACATGGGTCAGTTGTCCCTGTCGGAGGGCGGAGAGGAGGTTGGTGCCATTGTCGCAAACCACCATTCCTGGCTTAAGCTGGCGTGGCGTCAACCACCTCTCGGCCTGCCCCTGCAGAGCAGACAGGACCTCTGCCCCAGTGTGGCTCCTGTCCCCCAAACACACCAGCGCAAGCACGGCATGGCATCTTTTTGCCTGCGTACTTGCGTAGCCCCTTGAACGCCTACGGAGCACCGCTGGTTCCGAGGACAAACCACAGGAAGAGGCCATGGAGGAAGAAGAAGAGGAGGGGGTGGAGGAGAGAGGTGTGTCACAACCAGTAGTAGCATTTTGGAGGCGTGGCGGCGGAACAACCTCCAACACTACTGCACCTTGTCCTGCATCCTTCCCAGCTGCCAAAAGAGTGACCCAATGGGCCGTGAAAGAAAGGTAACGTCCCTGTCCATGCCTGCTGGACCATGAGTCAGCGGTAATATGCACCTTACCGCTGACCGCCCTGTCCAGCGAGGCCAAGACATTGCCTTCCACATGCCTGTAGAGAGCCGGAATCGCCTTCCGTGAGAAAAAGTGGCGTTTGGGAACCTGCCACTGAGGAACCGCACATTGCACAAACTCACGGAAGGGGGCCGAGTCTACCAACTGAAAAGGCAGCAGTTGAAGCGCTAGCAATTTAGCCAAGCTAGCATTCAACCGCTGGGCATGTGGATGGCTGGGAGTGAACTTCTTTCGACGGTCCAGCAGCTGGGGCAGGGAAATTTGCCTGCTAGAATCGGACGTCGGTGTACTGCTAGCAGAGTGGCCGCAAGTACTTGGCTGTGACACACCTAATTCTACACCTTCATTCCTCTCAGTGCAGGTTTCAGAGAGGACTGAAGGTATACTGGGGTTGGAGATCCCAGCTGATGCGGTGCAAGGAGAGGTCCGCTTTGTTCTTTGGTGTGGGTCTTTAAGGTAGGCTTGCCAACGAGCTGCATGGCAGGTCAACATATGTCTGATCAAGCATGTGGTGCCCAAGCGGCTGATGTTTTGGCCACGCGATATACGCTTGAGACATATGTTGCAAACAGCAGCTGTGCGATCTGATGCACTCGCCTCAAAAAAGGCCCACACCAAAGAACTTTTTGAATGACGGGAAGAGGCAGCGCCCTGCACAGGCAGAGCTCTGCGGTGTGATTCCGTCGGTGTGCTGCCCATACGCTGGCCACCCAAGGGCATCCTGCCTCGTTGGAGATGTGCCTCCTCCTCATCCTCCTCCTCCTCCTCTCTCCTATTAGGCACCCACGTGGAGTCAGTGACCTCATCATCCCCTCCCTCCTCATCACTGGAGCCAATCTGGCAGTATGCTGCAGCTGCTGGAGCATGACTGCCAGATTGGTGTCCTTCTTGAGCATCCCCTCTCTCAGCTCTGATGCTACTGCCTTCCTCTAGCTGGGTATCATCATCAGATCCTTTGAAGCGCTGGGCATCCTCCTGGAGCATGTACCCAACACTGTGCTCAAACAGTTCGGGGGACTCCTCAGGAGGAGGACATGGTGGGTCTAGGGAAGGAGTGACTAATGATGACATTGATACCAGAGAAGAGGACGCTTTGGCAGCTGCTTTGCCAGTACCCTGAGCCTGGGTGAGAGAGGATGAGGAGGATGAGGTGGGCTTGGTCATCCACTCTACCAAGTCTTCGGCATGATGTGGCTCAACATGTCCAGCTGCCGAAAAGAAGGACAAGCGTGTCCCATGACCATGTGCTGATGACAATGCACCGCGTCCACAACCAGCACTGTTGCCCCCAGACACAGAGCCTGCTTGCCCTCTTTTTTTGCCTCCTGACTGTCTGCCTCTCCTTGTTTGCCTTCCAGACATTTTAATGGAAGGCCTGCAGGGAGATGGGAAAAACAGCAATAAGGGCTACCTTCAGGTGTATACTGTGCAGGAGGCTTAGCAACAAAGACACTGACACTGTCCCCTGCCTATCCTTCTCTGTCCCTAAACACAAGGATTTGCAATATGGTTCAGCAAGATTGGTTTAGCACAGAATAGCACACTGATAGTTTCCCTCACTGTCCTTCTCTGTCCCTACAAACAAGATTTAGCACAGAATAGCACACTGATAGTTTCCATGAGTGTCCTTCTCTGTCCCTAAACTCAAGGATTTCAAATATGGTTCAGCAAGATTGGTTTAGAACAGAATAGCACACTGACACTTTCCCTCACTGTCCTTTTCTGTCCCTTCAAACAAGATTTAGCACAGAATAGCACACTGATAGTTTCCACGAGTGTCCTTCTCTGTCCCTAAACTCAAGGATTTCAAATATGGTTCAGCAAGATTGGTTTAGAACAGAATAGCACACTGACAGTTTCCCCGAGTGTCCTTCTCTGTCCCTAAACGCAAGGATTTCAAATATGGTTCAGCAAGATTGGTTTAGAACAGAATAGCACACTGACAGTTTCCCTCACTGTCCTTCTCTGTCCCTACAAGCAAGGATTAGCACAGAATAGCACACTGATAGTTTCCACGAGTGTCCTTCTCTGTCCCTACACTCAAGGATTTCAAATATGGTTCAGCAAGATTGGTTTAGGACAGAATAGCACACTGACACTTTCCCTCACTGTCCTTCTCTGTCCCTACAAACAAGATTTAGCACAGAATAGCACACTGATAGTTTCCACGAGTGTCCTTCTCTGTCCCTAAACTCAAGGATTTCAAATATGGTTCAGCAAGATTGGTTTAGCACAGAATAGCACACTGATAGTTTCACTCACTGTCCTTCTCTGTCCCTACAAACAAGGATTAGCACAGAATAGCACACTGATAGTTTCCACGAGTGTCCTTCTCTGTCCCTAAACTCAAGGATTTCAAATATGGTTCAGCAAGATTGGTTTAGAACAGAATAGCACACTGACAGTTTCCCCGAGTGTCCTTCTCTGTCCCTAAACTCAAGGATTTCAAATATGGTTCAGCAAGATTGGTTTAGGACAGAATAGCACACTGACACTTTCCCTCACTGTCCTTCTCTGTCCCTACAAACAAGATTTAGCACAGAATAGCACACTGATAGTTTCCACGAGTGTCCTTCTCTGTCCCTAAACTCAAGGATTTCAAATATGGTTCAGCAAGATTGGTTTAGAACAGAATAGCACACTGACAGTTTCCCTCACTGTCCTTCTCTGTCCCTACAAACAAGGATTAGCACAGAATAGCACACTGATAGTTTCCACGAGTGTCCTTCTCTGTCCCTAAACTCAAGGATTTCAAATATGGTTCAGCAAGATTGGTTTAGGACAGAATAGCACACTGACAGTTTCCCCGAGTGTCCTTCTCTGTCCCTAAACTCAAGGATTTCAAATATGGTTCAGCAAGATTGGTTTAGGACAGAATAGCACACTGACACTTTCCCTCACTGTCCTTCTCTGTCCCTACAAACAAGATTTAGCACAGAATAGCACACTGATAGTTTCCACGAGTGTCCTTCTCTGTCCCTAAACTCAAGGATTTCAAATATGGTTCAGCAAGATTGGTTTAGAACAGAATAGCACACTGACAGTTTCCCTCACTGTCCTTCTCTGTCCCTACAAACAAGGATTAGCACAGAATAGCACACTGATAGTTTCCACGAGTGTCCTTCTCTGTCCCTAAACTCAAGGATTTCAAATATGGTTCAGGAAGATTGGTTTAGGACAGAATAGCACACTGACACTTTCCCTCACTGTCCTTCTCTGTCCCTACAAACAAGATTTAGCACAGAATAGCACACTGATAGTTTCCACGAGTGTCCTTCTCTGTCCCTAAACTCAAGGATTTCAAATATGGTTCAGCAAGATTGGTTTAGCACAGAATAGCACACTGATAGTTTCCCTCACTGTCCTTCTCTGTCCCTACAAACAAGATTTAGCACAGAATAGCACACTGATAGTTTCCACGAGTGTCCTTCTCTGTCCCTAAACTCAAGGATTTCAAATACGGTTCAGCAAGATTGGTTTAGAACAGAATAGCACACTGACACTTTCCCTCACTGTCCTTCTCTGTCCCTACAAACAAGGATTAGCACAGAATAGCACACTGACACTTTCCCTCACTGTCCTTCTCTGTCCCTACAAACAAGATTTAGCACAGAATAGCACACTGACACTTTCCCTCACTGTCCTTCTCTGTCCCTACAAACAAGGTTTAGCACAGAATGACACACTGACACTCTCCCTACCTATCCTTCTCTGTCCCTAAACACAAGGAATCCAGGATTAGTAAAGGAAAAAAATGACACTGTCCCTGCCTATGCTTCTCTTTCCCTGCTCCGAAACACACTACACAAGGCCGCCGTGCTGGCGGCCATTTATAGTGTGGGGCGTGTACTAAACCCCCTCAGCAATAATTGGCCACAGGCATCCTCCTGTGGCCAATCATTGCTCTCCTCGCTGCCGGCGCTGTGATTGGCCAAGCATGCGGGGTCACAGTGCATGCTTGGCCAATCACAGCGCCTGGATGACACTGCGATGGCGTAGTGCATTGTGGGCCGTTCGCGTCACTCGAATTTGGCGCGAACTGCCCAAATCGTTCGATCTTCGTCGAACGATCGAACAGCCGATGTTCGAGTCGAACGTATGTTCGACTCGAACACGAAGCTTATCCCTATTTACCACCATTCCACGAGCATGTGCAATTTTAAAGCATGATATGCTAGGTATATATTTATTCGGCATAACATCATCTTTCATATTTTACCAAAAAATTGGGGTATGGTTTGTGTTTTGTTTTTTTAATTCATTAAATTGTATTTTTTTTTTAATTGCATCTGAAAAACTGCTGCGCAAATATTGTGTGACATAAAAAATGGCAACCATCACCATTTTATTCCCTAGGGTGTTTGCTAAAAATATATATATATATATATACAGTATATGATTGGGGTTTATAAGTAATTTTCTAGCAAACAATACTGATTTAAACTTGTAAACAAAAAATGCCAATCATTTTTATGCTCAAAGCACACTGCAAATGAGGCCCACAAAATATGCATTGAATATTGCTAAATACTGCTTAACAGATCAGTGAAGAGCTTGCTTCTGTTGCCTTATGAGTTTATGTGAAATCTCTATTAACAGCTGTAAAATATTGTAATTTTGAATATATTTCATTTAGAGTTGTATCAATGTGGGTTTGTAATATAGCGTCCCAGAAGTCCCTGTTATACAGACGATTCAGTGCCTATGCTTGTTTATCTAAACAATGGGACCCAAATCTCTTTGTTCTACAAATATTCACTTCAAAGGATCCCTCGTTTAGATATGCAATGAAGGTGGCCAGCCCATCATTAATACTTAACTTCCCTGAAAAGGTCATGTACCTATAAGTTAAATCTCCCACTCAAAATAGTCTGCACCAAAGATTTGTATTAACCACTTGCCAACCAGCCACGGTCATTATACTGCGGCATGTAGGCAAGATCCCGCAAACCGCCGTAGCTGTACGTCGCACTAGCGCGCATGCGTGTGATGTCATCGCTGCTCCGGCCAAATACAGTGCTGGAGCGGGGATACACGGAAGGGACATCGAGGCAAGATGGTGGCGGAGGGGAATGACGAGCAGTTCGGGGGCTTCGATCTCAGGTAAGTTATTCATAATGAGCTAATATGCTATGCATACTAGCTCATTATGGCTTTCTTTTGCAGGTTTAAAAAAAAAAAAAATAGGTTTACTTCCTCTTTAATTGGGATAGCAGATGCTGATGCTCATGACCGCCGGCTGCGAGCGATCGTAGGCACGAGAGGCAGAACAGGGACATGTGTGTGTGTGTGTAAACACACAAGTCCCTGTTCTGTTCTGTGAGGAGAGACAGATCGTGAGTTCCTAATAGGAATCACGATCTGTAATTTCCTCTAGGTCAGTCCCCTCCCCCCATAGTTAGAAACACACCTATGTGTTAAAAGTGTCCGTTGTGTCTGCTATAATCTCGCAGTCACGATAGAAATTGCACATCGCCGCTATTACTAGTAAAAAAATAATAATAATAAAAATGCCTTTAAATCTATCCCCTATTTTGTAGACGCTATAACTTTTACGCAAACCAATCAACATACGCTTATTGCAATTTTTATTACCGAAAATATGTAGAAGAATACATATCGGCCTGAACTGAGAAAAAACTAGCTTTTTTAAAAAAAATTGGGGATATTTATTACAGCAAAAAGTACAAAATATTGTGTTTTTTCATAATAGTCACTCTTTTTTTGTTTATAGCGCAAAAAAAATTGCAGAGATAATCAAATACCACCAAAAGAAAGCTCTATTTGTGGGGAAAAAAATGATGTAAATTTTGTTTGGATACAGTGTCGCATGACCGCGCAATTGTCAGTTAAAGCGACGCAGTGCAGAATCGCAAAAAATGGCCCGGTCATTGAGCAGCCGGGGCTGAAGTGGTTAAAGGGGGCTGACTTAGGCAAAGTATAGGGATTGGAGATTTAGCCAATCCTTAACCAGGAATAGGGAGGCCCACCAATCAGAGCCACGCCCTGCCAACCAATGAGGCACCGGCCTGTAATAATATACACAGACTAGATGGGAGGAGAGAGATCACTCTCTGGTAGAGAAGTTACCAGAATGGAACCTTTGTGGGCAGAAGCATGGTAACTATGGAATAACTCCCTTGTACTTGTATCTAAATATATATCTTATGTCTTTTCTGTACTGTTGTTTTGTAGATTAATGTTTTGAGTATTATACTCTGTATTCCTTCATGTAATCCGTGATTTTTACCCTTTTCCTGTTGTAAAGTTCGGGGAATTATAGCTAGACGGGACCAAGTGCATAAACCGTTTGATCTTGAAAAAAGGCTTTTATTTGTAAACAAACCAAAATAAAGCTTCATTCAGCACACAGGAAGACTATAAAACAAAGTCCGCTTATCTTCAGCATAAAATAAAGTCCGCTCGTCTTCAGCACAAAACAAATTAAAGAAAAAGGCACATACAGTTTTTTGTAGATGGGTCTTTGCCCCAAAACTTCAAGAGTCCTTGTTAAGTCCTTGGCAGCTTCCAGCAGACACACAGCTCATCACAACAGGTGCAATCCCATACTCCTCCTCTCCATCTCTAGCTCCACTCCCTGTCTTATGAGCTGTTTCCTGGAAGCCTTTAACCCCCTGTGTGCTGACTCCCAGTGGTCAGGAGTGGAGGCTCTTTCCCACCCGAATATCACTTAGTTTAGAGCCTCCGAAATTCCGGGCCCCAAATGACTCTTTTTCAAGACAGAGAGGGCTGTGAGCCAGTCTTCTCTGGATTAATCTTACTGCCGGGAATTCCTCACCCATTTTGGGTGACCCCCTGAACACTATCACAATTCCCTTAAAGGGACCACAACCCAAATACTGGTGCTATATAGCACCCGTCCAGGACCCAACCTGGGCGTCCTGTACACTGTACAATAGATAGATTGCTGTGTATTAGTTTAGGCCTCCTTACTATTTACCAATACATTTTTGTTATTGTGTTAAAGCTTTCTCTCATGGTCAAAGAACTCTTATTAACCCAAATCATATCTGAGAGATATTAAATATCAAATATAACTTACAGGTAACACTTCTCTGGTGTGTAAAAGACCTTATGCTAATGAAAAGCCATAGTTGAAGTTTACCCATTATCTTCAGAGCAACTTCTTCCTTTTATAGTGCAGTGCCTTTTAATAAATAAGCCCTAGTGTGTTCTTACATGTAACACAGCCAAATACTTTCTGTGAAGTTATGTGTGTAACAGGTGAGTTGTAAGAACTTTAACCCTGATTAAATCCAATGTAAATCCAATGATTCAAGTGTTAATCTCAGCAAAAAACGGTGTGAATGTTACAGTATAGGAAAACTGAAGTTATCTTTGCCATAAGAAGTGTTATTTTCACAGCAGCAAAGAAAAAAAAAATGTTGGAACAAAACATATTTTCAGTTTGAGTTTGTGACTGTGAAGTGACATGAAAGGAAATAGCCCTGAAGTCTAAAGTGAGCTAAAGTGAACTTACTGTACATGCATTTCAAAAATACAAACACCTACAGGATGAAAAAGTGAGATGTTTCTTCCTGTGATCGGATGTTTGAAGTAAAGACAGTTTTATTTCATGGGATATGGTTGCCCCAATAGCAGGCTTGAGAATTTAAAGAGTCCCTTTAACAAGCTGTGATGTTTAGTTATAAGGAGACTTGTTAAACCTATCAAGCATAGCGACACTAATGACTACTCAGTTAAATTATATTTAATTAAATCTCAATTCTGGAATTCATCCTGTCTATCTTTTAATATGGCATGTCAGTTAAGCTTTTCCTTTCGTAATGGATAATCTTTGAGAAAAGCATTCCACCAATAGATTAAAAATATTGTTAGAAATCATGTCAGATCACCAAAATAAATGAGTGTTATGCTAATTTGATGTCATCTTTGCTGATTAATTGTAAATTGAAATCCCAAACAAACAGCCTTATCCTCTGTTCAAACGTGGATAAAATAACTCTGTAGTGTTATTATCCCCTAAGTATGACAGGCAAACTGTTATAAACATAGTGATAGATAGAGGATGATAAAGAGAGATAGATTTAAATTGAGAAAATTATGTAACTGATTAGGACTTGGCTGTATCATATAGGCCTATGTTTGGATTAAATGGATCTGAGGGAGTATCAATGCAACAGGTCAAGTTTACAAAGAAGCCATGCAGAATATAATCTAGAAAAAAGAAAGCCTTTTAAAATTGTTTTTAATTTTAAATCCTAAAAAGTCACACAAAAAAAAACAGTTCATGTTTTTTTTTTTATTGTTTTTTATTCATTGTTTGGCTAAGATTACCTAAAACTAAAATTGCAATAAAAGGAATGGGGATAATATAGTATATTTTCGCATAATAGTATAGTGATTAACCACTTGTCAAATGACGGCGGGCGGAAGACCCTCTTGTTCTGGGCGGACGTCATATGACGTGATCGCCTTCACAAGCCACTATGGTGCACACACGCGCCGCCGGCGGCGTGCGCACGTGCCGCCGGCGGCGTGCGCACGTGCCCACCCTGTCACCGGGGACCCGATGCGTGTGCTCGGCGGCTGCGATGGCCGCCGGGCACCCGCGATTGCCCAGTAACTGAGCAGGACCATGGATCTGTGTGTGTAAACACACAGATCCACGTCCTGTCAGGGAGAGGACACCGATGGTGTGTCCCGTGTACATAGGGACAACCATTGGTCACTTCCCCCAGTCAGTCCCCTTCCTCCACAGTAAGAATCACTCCTAGGGAACACATTTAACCCCTTGATCACCCCCTAGTATTAACCCCTTCCCTGTCATTCAGATTTATACAGTAATCAATGCATTTTTATAGCAGGGATCGCTGTATAAATGTGAATGGTCCCAAAAATGTGTCAAAAGTGTCCGATGTGTCCGCCGCAATATTGCAGTCACGATAAAAATCGCTGATCTTCCCACAAAGTATAGGGATTACTAGTAAAAATAAATAAATAATAAAAATGCTATAAGTCTATCCCTTTTTTTGTAGCTGCTTTTGTGCAAACAATCAATATACGCTTATTTCGATTTTTTTTTAACAAAAATATGTAGAAGAATATGTATTGGCCTAAACTGTGAAAAAATTTTGTTTTGTTTTTTTATAGATTTTTGGGGATATTTATTATAGCAAAAAGTAAAAAATATAGCATTTTTTTCAAAATTGTCGCTCTATTTTTGTTTATAGCGCAAAAAATAAAAACCACAGAGGTGATCAAATACCACCAAAATAAAGCCCTATTTGTGGAGAAAAAATGCTAAAAATTTAATTTGGGTACAGTGTTGCCTGACCGCGCAATTGTCATTCAAATTGTGACAGCGCTGAAAGCTGAAAAATAGCTTGGGCAGGAAGGGGGTGAAAGTGCCCTGTAGGCAAGTGGTTAAAGTGGTTTAGTTATCCTGATCGGACGCCATATGACGTAATCAGGATAGCAGAGCCAGCGAGCGCCCGTGTGACACACCGCAACTCCAATCATGATATAAAGCCTTTCACAGAGGCTTCTTACCATGTGATCCGCTATGACCAATCACAGCTAATCATCGCGTGAACCTGGAAGTACAGGTAAACGGCTTTCCTTGGCTCACACTGACAGGAAGAGCCGATCGGCGACTCTCCCTGTCAGAGGCGGGTCTGTGCTGATAATCAGCACAATGATTATCAGCATAGCCCTCATCAAAAGGTGCCCATCAGTTGCCAATCAGTGCCCATTACCTGCCAGCCTGTCCCCCTCTATAAAGCCTCTCAGTGACCATAAAAGTGCAGGTCAGTGCCCACAACAGTGCCAATCAGTGCCCAAAAAAGTGACAATCAGTGCCCCATCAGTAATGCCTGTCAGTGCCCCATCAAAGTGCCAATCAATGCCACTCAGTAATGCCTGTCAGTAGCTCCTCATCAGTGCTGCTTATCCAGTGCCACCTATCAGTGCCCATCAGTGCCGCCTATCAGTGTTGCCTATCAGTGCCCATCATTTTTGTTTTAAAAATTGTCTGTCTTTTTTCATTTATAGTGCAAAAATTAAAAACTGCAGAGGTGATCATACACCCCAAAAGAAAGCTCTATTTGTGGGAAGAAAATTACAACATTTTTGTTTGGGTACAATGTTGCATGACCGTGCAATTGTCATTCAAAGTGCGACTGAAAGCCAAAAAATTTCCTGGGCAGGAAGGGGGGAAAATGCCTGGTATTGAAGTGGTTAAGGACGTGGCTGCCAGCTTCCCGGCCCGCTCCTTAACATCCAGCTATTCTTAATGCAGAATTTGGATCGGTCAATAATTTTTTGACCAATTCAAATTGTTTTGAAAATTTTGAAAAAATAAATGTACGAAATTAACCACTAGCTTACCGCCCGCCGTCATATGACGGCGAGACGATGAGGCTCTCGTTCTGGCTGGACGTCATATGACGTCTTCACCTTTTCGGAGTCACTAGGGTGGCTGCGTCACTGGGGACCCGGTGCGCATGCCTGGCGGCCACAATGTCTGCCGGGCACCCGCGATTGCCCAGTAACTGAGCAGGACCGTGGATCTGTGTGTGTAAACACACAGATCCACGTCCTGTCACGGAGAGGAGACCGATGGTGTGTCCCTTGTACATAGGGACACCGATCGGTCACCTCCCCCAGTCAGTCCCCTCCCCCCACAGTTAGAATCACTTCCTAGGGAACACATTTAACCCCTTGATCACCCCCTAGTGTTAACCCCTTCCCTGACAGTCATATTTATACACTAATCAGTGCAATTTTATAGCATGGATCGCTGTATAAATGTGAATGGTCCCAAAAATGTGTCAAAAGTGTCCGATGTGTCTGCCGCAATATCGCAGTTACAATAAAAATCGCAGATCGCCGCCATTACTAGTAAAAAATAAATAAATAATAAAATGCTATAAATCTATCCCCTATTTTGTAGCCGCTATAACTTTTGCGCAAACCAATCAATATTGCGATTTTTTTTACCGAAAATATGTAGAAGCATACATATCGGCCAAAACTGAGGAAAAAATTGTTTTTTTATATATTTTCTGGGGATATTTATTATAGCAAAAAGTACAAAATATTGTTTTTTTTTTCAAAATTGTCGCTTTTCTTTTGTTTATAGCGCAAAAAATAAAAACCGCAGAGGGGATCAAATACCACCAAAAGAAATCTCTATTTGTGGGGAAAAAATTATAAAAAATGTATTTGGGTACAGCGTTGCATGACCGCGCAATTGTCATTCAAAATGTGACAGCGCTGAAAGCTAAAAAATGGCTTGGGCATGAAAGTGCCCTGTATTGAGGTGGTTAAACAAATTTCAATGAAATGTATTACTATTTCTTTCGAAGATTTGGGTACATCCGAATCTCCAAATAACCAAACATTTGTACACATTTATATTTTGGCTGAAAATAATTGCACATGTCTACAAGGACATAGCCCACCTCGAAGCAAATTTCCTTCCACTTACTTAAAAGAGCAATGCTGGAAAAGGAAGCATAGTACCACGAGCATGATCCCAGACTCCACGATTCTTGCTAGAGTGTATTGTACTTTTCATCCTTCCTGATGATCTAACTTGCGTGTGCAGCCAATTTCACCTACAGTACCTTAGTGTTCTTCACAATCTAGTCTGCTTTTTTTATGCTATGTCAATGAGTGTATGCATCACATTATGGGACAAAAAGAAAGACAGCAGTGCCAGGGCTAAGCTTAATTTTAACAGGAAATTTCAACGTTTTCATTAACATCAGCTTGCTATTTCTAAACACAAAAATTACAAAATTATTTATTACAGTTTATCAGTCTTTAGATGTGGTGGCTGCATTGTTTTCTATTTTCTTTTTTTTTGCTGTTTTTTTCCCCTCTATTTTTGCCTAATGAACCCACCCACCCACAACACTCACTCACTGCACCTTTTATGGATAAGGCCACTTTCACACTGGGGCGGGAGGTGCGGTGGCAGTAAAGCGCCGCCATTTTTAGCACCACTTTACAGTCGGAATTGTAGCGGTATTCGGCCGCTAGTGCATTTTTAACCCCCGCTAGCGGCTGAAAAAGGGTTAATACTGCCGGCAATGCGCCTCTGCATTGCTTTCAATGGGAAGGAGCGGTAAACACACTGCTCCTCTCACCGCTCCAAAGATGCGGCTAGCGGGACGTTAGGAGCGGTCTTTCTAGCGCACCACTCCAGTGTGAAAGCCCTCGGGCTTTCACACTGGAGAAACAGCAGCCGCTGTTTAGGGTCGGTTTTCAGGCGCTATTTTTAGCGCAATAGAGCCTGCAAACCGCCCCAGTGTGAAAGGGGTCTAAGCAGCATTGTCAACAGCAGTGTCACCCTATGCTGTTTAAGTGATCTGGACTACAAATACCTCCTCCTCTCCTCATCCCTATCACATAGGGAGGAAATGTTTGACAGTTCACAGAAGATGTCTGGGAAAGCTAAGTATGTTTGAGATATCCGTTATGTGCAGCAATAATGTCCCTATATTCCAACCCCCAGGCCAAAGTATACACCTCAGGAATGCTATCTGACTCTTTCTGTCTGACAAACGGAACGCGTCAAGGAGGCCCACTGTCCCCAATAATCTTCTCTTTAGCCATAGAGCCACTAGGAGAACTCATAAGATTCAATACATGCATCGAGGGAATCAAAATAGGGTCCAATGACCATAAATTGGGGCTCTTTGCCAATGACATTATACTAACTCTGTCTAATCCAGAATCCTCCATATGTACAGTTCTCATGCCAAGAGGATAATCTGTGGTCTACCATTGAACAAGAAATCACACCGGGGCATAACCTTATGGCACTATTAATGGCCTCTACTATACACCACAAAGCTTTTACTCCCCCCTACCCGACTATTCAAGCCTCAATCATGGCCTGGTCCTCACTAAATAAGAAAAAGTTTCCAGAGGAAAAACTCTTTCGGTTAAACATACCTTTAACAACATATGAATACCTCATACAAACCTTTTCAACTCATCATTGGAAACAGAAAGGTATCCACTTCCCTACAGAAGAATTTGTAAATACAATTACCCATGACAACTTTAGAGCCCATTCACACAGGGGCAACTTTGGATCCGACTTCAAGTCGCCCCAGGTCGCCCCTAGTCGCCTCAAGTCGCGCTGCATGAGAAAATCAATGTAAGTGAATGGAGCCATCTTAATGCACACTACTGCAGTCGCTCCGACTTCAAAAAAGGTTCCTGTACTACTTCAATCCGACTTCTAGGCAACTGCTAGGCGACCTGTACCCATTGATTTCAATGGAAGTCGCTCAGAAGTCGGATCCCCTGTCTTAATAGAAGCAACTTTCCAGGAAGAGGACATGCATTTTTCAGGCAAACCTCTCCCTCCCCCTCCCTCCCACAGAGCTGATTCTTGTTTGATTGGCCACTGGAATGTCTCGTGTCCTGGAGGCAACTTGAAGTTGCCTTGTAAGTAGCTCCAGGTCGCGCTGTGATTCATACTCAAGTCGTGTCCAAGTTGCCTCCCAAAGTCACGCTGGAAGTCGTGTTGCCCCTGTGTGAATGGAGTCTTAATATCCAAAAATTAATCATTACAAGCAGAAAAACCTGACCCCTCCCACGGAGGTACAACTTCCGATATGGAACTTTCTAATGAACAAAACTAACCCCAGCACTAAAGGTATATCCTTATGCTATAAATATTGCAACTACCACACTACTCATACTAAACTATCGGTTATGGGTAAATGGGAAGCAGGACTACAAATATCATTCTCCTTAACACAATGGCTACTAGCTATAAAAAACAACAGCAAATCATCAGCGTGCATGGACCACTGGGATAATACACATAAAATACTTCACTGGTGGTCCATGACCCCTATGCATCTACACACAATGAAACCTACAATATCCCCATTATGCTGGAGAGAATGTCAACACAGTGCTAGAAAAAACTCACAGTGTCTCATGGAGCGAATGCTAGCATACAAAGAAGGCAGAGTGTATACATACTATAAGTTCTGGAATATATGTTTGTCATCCAAAAAAGCCTCTAGTGCTGTTACATGAGTGCTCTTAACGTTACACCTAGTTGATAAATGTAAATCACCTCTAAAGGTGTCACACAGAATATATTGTAGCTTGAACGGAATTAACAAAGATGATCTGGTAAAGGATCAGTAAAGAATTTATTTATTTCTTTTAAAATAACTAACATGTTATATTTACCTCTGCTGTGCAGCTCGTTTTGCACAGAGTGGCCCCAATCCACGTCATCTGGGGTCCCTCTGCGGCTGTCTCGGCTCCTCCCTGCAATCACTCACCACCTATATGCAAGCTCGCATGGTGGTGAGTGATTGCGGGCGTGCTCCAGTGACACAGCCAGCGGCTATTGCCGCTCATGGTATCACTCGGCCCCACCCCCGGCGCACCGTGTCATTGGATGTGATTGACAGCAGCGCGAGCCAATGGCTGCGCTGCTTTCAATCCATTTACTGTAACCAATCAACGGCCAGGCTAAGTGGCGAAGAGGATGTTGAGGGTGAGCGCGGGACTTTCGAGGGTTCAGGTAAGTAAAACAGGGGGGCTGGGGGGGCCGGTATTGTCGGATGGTTTTTCACCTTAATGCATAGAATGCATTAAGGTGAAAAAACTTTTACCTTTACAACCCCTTTAACTCTGAGTATCTGTCTTAGTTCCCTATAGACAGTATCTCATTTTCTTTATACTCTTTGGTTTCAGTATTATTATATTGATTTTTCTTACCATTTCTGTTTGACAATTAATGTTATCTACTTCAAGCGACCAGTACATGGGTCACTATAGCAGTTTCTGAATTCATATCTGACTAGCCTACTCACAGTATGCTCCCAATAGGGGCTGACAGGCTTCTCCTCCAACTGAGGATACCCCAACCTTTGATATAAGGAACCCTGGAAAAGTATAGGAAAAAAAAATACTGAAATAGTCTATGTATATTCTGTTTACTTTACATGTATTGCTCCTCAAATGTGCAATGTATTGGTCTATGAACACCTTTTATTGTACCTGTGCATCTTGATACTTCTAAATCTCAAAGTAAAAAAAGAGAGAGATATCCATTATGTGCACAGAAAGTAACAAGGACGTTGCAGTTCTAGCAAAACAATTGTTTTTTTTTTTGTTTTGTTTTTTCGTTTTAGCAGAAAATGGACTTAAAGTGTTTGTTACCCCAGGATTTCATATTCCTGATATGTGTCTGCTGTACCATGTACTTGTATAAAAAAGTATCCTGTTCTCTTTGTATTGCTTCCTTTGTATGAAATCCCTGGTGTTTCTGCCAGTCCCTCTGCTTTCCGATAAAAAACTGACCACACTAAGCATGATAGCACACCCTGGTTAGTTCTCTAGCTGTGCTATTAACTCAGCCTGCTCTACCCCAAGATTCAAAATGGAGCTCTGCTTATGTAAACAATCCAGAGTTCCATTCTGTCAGGGAAGAAAGGGATGGATTTTGTGTTCTTGCAAAGCAGGGACTAAAATCTATCTCTTTCCCCTAGTAAAAGCATAAAAGTAGCACACATAGTAAACACAAACACTGGCTAGATGCACAATCAATTAACCCTTTGATCGCTCCATAGATGTTTAAAGTGGAGTTCCACTCGTTTGCAAGTTTATTAAAAGTCAGCAGCTACAAAAAGTGTAGCTGCTGGCTTATAATAAACAGACACTCACTTGTCGCATGGTCCAGCGATGCAGTGGCACGGGCATTACAGGTGTGGTCACCCAGCTGTGACAGCTTGCGGCGTCACAGCTGGGTGCGCACTGTGCATGCACGAGTCACGCTGTGCTCTGTGACGTGTCCCAGAAGATTGCAGAAAGGAAGGGGGAGAGGAGGAGTTGCCTAGATTGCGAGGTGACCAGAACAGGAAGTGGGAGCTGGGAACCTGTCAAAACTAGGTACCCACCACCCTCCCCAAAAAAATGACATACCAAATGTGGCATGTAAGGGGGCGAGAAGTGCTTAAAGTTGAAAAGTCCCACTTTTGGGTGGAACTCTGCTTTACCTCCTTCCCTGACAGTGTCATTAGTACAATGACAGTGCATATTTTTAGCACTGATCACTGTATTATTGTGTCATAGTGTCAAAAGTGTCACTTTTGCCTCGTTTCCACTGAGCGGATCGGTTCGGTTTGGTTCAGTACGGTGCGCTATTTTGAGTATTTCCATTATGAAAGCGGCCCATACAACCGAACCATACCGCACCATTCTGGGTCCTGCTTCAGATGTGGGGCCATAGAAAATGGTACAGTTCAGTTAGGGCAGAGCTACAATACATTCCACTGATTGGCGGACACGCTAGGCATTTTTTAAACCCTGTATGGACCCTGACAGTCCGACTTGCAGTGGAAACGCTCACCTGAATAGGCCGGACCATTCTAACCATTCCAAACTGTACCGACCCGAACCATTCCGCTCAGTGGAAATGAGGCATTAGTGTCCAGTTGTTCACTGCAATATCGCAGTTCCACTATAAGTCGCTGATTGCCGCCATTACTAGTATGATTTTTTATTTTTTCCCCAGTATATATCCCATCGTTTGTAGACGCTATACGTTCACATAAACCAATCAATATACACCTATTGGGATTATTTTTTTACCAAAAACATGTAGCAGAATGCATATTGGCCTAAAATTATGAAGAAATTCACTTTTTTTAAAAAAAAATATTGGATATGTTTTATAGCAGAAAGTAAAAAAAATATTTATTTTTTTCAAAATTGACGGTCTTTTTTCGTTTTTAGCGCAAAACAGAAAAAAACACAGTGGTGTTCAATTACCATAAAAAAAGCTCTGTGTCAGGCCACCTGTGGCCAGGTGACAGATGCACACTGTTGGGGGTCAGGAGTGCACCACAAGGTAGTAAACCCTATGGCTGACTGCTGCGGATGGGACACTGGGTGGTTGTGGAAAGTGGGACCAGTGGAGCACAACAGGGATCCACAGGGAGCTAGAGCCCAAGATTCCCCAGGGTGCGGAGTCTAAGATCCAGCAGGTTTTCACCAGAGCCTCTAGTGGTGAGGATGGCCTACGCTGCAGCTGGGTCCAGATCGCTGCCCCCAGAGTCCCCTAGCTCACGCTCCATAGGGTAAAGAGGATAGAGGGGAAGCAGCAGCATGGGATACAAGAATAGTGAGTGGAAAAGCCAAGGTCAGGGCAACAAGCAGACATGGATAAACGAAGGACAAGCTGAAGGTCAAGGTCACTAGCAGACAGAGATAGTCGGGGACAAGCCAATATCGTAACACAGAGACAGACGTAGCACACGGCAGGCAGGAACCCAAACACACAGTATTTAACAAACACGTTGTTCAGCAAGGCAGACTTGCAGTGCACAGGTTAATATAGTGTTCTGTGATAGGGCCTGGGGTGGAGCCAGGCTGGGAGGAGAGATTATAAAAGCAGCCAGGTGAGACAGTCTGGTCTCTAAGGTGAACACATGAGGAGGAAGGTAAGATGGCAGACAAACATTACTGCATATCCATGACAGTACCCTCCCTCTTACGAGGCCTCCCCCTTCCCCGCCTGGGCCCGGGTTTAGAGGGAAACTTCAGATGAAACTTCTTTAACAGACGAGGTGCAAAGACCTCAGATGCAGTGATCCAAGACCTCTCCTAAGGACCAAACCCTTTCCAATGAACGAGGTACTGAAGAACGCCTCTACAGAGTCGGGAGTCCAGAATTTGACTGACCTCGTACTCCTGATTATCCTCAGAGACAGGCGCCACGGTAGGGAGAGAACGAGAGAACTTATTGAGGATTAAAGGCTTCAGAAGGGCTGCATGGAAGGAGTTAGCGATTTTAAGGTTTTAGGAATCTGGAGTTTGAAACAAACCGGATTCAGTTTAGTAGTTATAGTGTACGGACCAATGAGTCGTGGAGCAAACTTCAGAGAAGGAACTTGCGGCTATTAATGAATTGTCGGCTTTTATCAATACATACAAAAGTCATTGATAAAAAAAAAAAGTGTGGGGGTTCCCCCAAATTCAAGTACCAGGCCCTTCAGGTCTGGAATGGATATTAAGGGGAACCCCGCCGCAAATTTAAAAAAAAATGGCGTGGGGTTCCCCCTAAATATCCATACCAGGCCCTTCAGATCTGGCATGGATTTTAAGGGGAACTCCACCCCAAATTTTTAAAAAAATGGCGTGGAGTCCCCCCAAAAATCCATACCAGACCCTTATCCGAGCACGCAACCTGGCCGGCCGCAGGGGAAGAGGGGGGAACGAGAGAGCGCCCCCCCCTCTCTCCTGAACCGTACCAGGCCGCATGCCCTCAACATGGGGAGGATGTCCCCATGTTGATGGGGACAAGGGCCTCATCCCCACAACCCTTGCCCGGTGGTTGTGGGGGTCTGCGGGCGGGGGGCTTATCGGAATCTGGAAGACCCCTTTAACAAAGGGGACCCCCTATGTGAATTGGTAAGGGGTACATTGTACCCCTACCATTTCACAAAGAAAGTGTCAAAAAATTAAAAAAAAAACACACCAACACCTTGGAAAAGTCCTTTATTAAAAAATAAAAAATAAATTTAAAAAAAACATTCCAGCAATGAAATCCAGTGTCCCGCGGCGATCCCGATGTCCAGCGCTGTCCGTCATTGGTTGTGCCTGAGCGGACCTGATGGGGAACTTCCTCCGCAGTGTTTTAAATGTATAGACCCGCCCCTTCTAAAGTTCCCTATCAGGTCCACTCAGCGGACCAGATGCGGAACGTGAGAAGGGGTGGGTTTATTCATGTATTACACAGTGAAGGAAGTTCCCCATCAGGTCCGCTCTACGAGGGGTCGGACCTGATGGGAACTTCCTTCACTGTGTAATACATGAATAGACCCGCCCCTTCTCATGTTCCGCATCTGGTCCGCTTAGCGGAAGTTCCCATCAGGTCCGCCCCCTCGGTATGTCAGACCCCGCCTACATCATTGGCCTGAGCGGGGAACTTCCTTCACTGGGTAATTTAAATTTACACAGTGAAGGAAGTTCCCCATCAGGTCCACTCAGGCCAATGACGTAGGCGCGGTCTGACATACCGAGGGGGCGGACCTGATGGGGAACTTCCTTTACTGTGTAATTCATGTATAGATCCGCCCCTTCTCTTGTTCCGCATCTGGTCCACTGAACGGACCTGATGGGGAACTTTAGAAGGGGCGGGTCTATACATTTAAAACACTGCGGAGGAAGTTCCCCATCAGGTCCGCTCAGGCACAACCAATAACGGCCTAATCTCCGCTCAGATGTCAAAGACTATGTTAAGGCTTGTCATGTCTCTGATCAGTCTAAATCCTCCACACAAGCTCCTGCTGGTCTCCTCATGCCCTTGCCCATTCCTAAGTAGCCCTGGGCTCACATTGCCATGGATTTTATCACCGATCTCCCACTGTCTGAGAATAATACGGTCATTTGGGTGGTAATCGATCGGTTCTCCAAGATGGCTCATTTTGTTCCTCTTCCTGGCCTTCCTTCTGCTCCTGCCTTGGTTCCCATTTTTATTCAAGAAATTTTCCATCTCCATGGGGTTCCTTCTCATATTGTTTCCGACAGGGGTGTTCAATTTACGTCTCGTTTTTGGAGAGCCTTTTGCAAATCCCTCAATATTGTTTGGGATTTTTCCTCTTCTTACCATCCTCAATCCAATGTACAGACTGAGAGGGTTAATCAGGAGCAGGGATGAGCCGAACACCCCCCTGTTCGGTTCGCACCAGAACCTGCGAACAGACAGAATGTTTGCGTGAACTTTAGATACAATGGACTTGAACGTTCGAAATCGAAAGTGCTAATTATAAAGGCTAATATGCAATTTATTGTCCTAAAAAGTGTTTGGGGACCCGGGTCCTGCCCCAGGGGACATGTATCAATGCAAAAAAAAGTTAAAAAATAGACGTTTTTACGGGAGCGGTGATTTTAATAATGCTTAAAATGAAAAAATAAAAGTGAAATATTCCTTTAAATTTCGTACCTGGGGGGTGTGTATGATATGCAAGTGGCGCATGTTTCCCGTGCTTAGAACTGTCTCTGCACAAAGTGTCATTTCTGAAGGAAAAAAAGTCATTTAAAACTCACTCGCGGCTATTAATGAATTGTCGGCCTTTATCAATACATACAAAAGTCATTGATAAAAAAAAAAGCGTGGGGGTTCCCCCAAATTCAATTACCAGGCCCTTCAGGTCTGGAATGGATATTAAGGGGAACCCCGCCGCAAATAAAAAAAAAAAATGGCGTGTGGTTCCCCCTAAATATCCATACCAGGCCCTTCAGATCTGGCATGGATTTTAAGGGGAACTCCACCCCAAATTTAAAAAAAAAATGGCGTGGAGTCCCCCCAAAAATTCATACCAGACCCGAGCACGCAACCTGGCCGGCCGCAGGGGAAGAGGGGGGGACGAGAGAGCGGCCCCCTCCCTCCTGAACCATACCAGGCCACATGCCCTCAACATGGGGAGGATGTCCCCATGTTGATGGGGACAAGGGCCTCATCCCCACAACCCTTGCCCGGTGGTTGTGGGGGTCTGCGGGCGGGGGGCTTATCGGAATCTGGAAGACCCCTTTAACAAAGGGGACCCCCAGATCCCGCCCCCCCTATGTGAATTGATAAGGAGTACATTGTACCCCTACCATTTCACGAAGAAAGTGTAAAAAAATGTAAATAAAAACACACAAACACGTTGGAAAAGTCCTTTATTAAAAAATTAAAAATGAATAAAAATAAAAACATTCCAGCGATGAAATTCAGTGTCCCGCGGCGATCCCGATGTCCAGCGCTGTCCGTCATTGGTTGTGCCTGAGCGGACCTGATGGGGAACTTCCTCCGCAGTGTTTTAAATGTATAGACCCGCCCCTTCT
This sequence comes from Rana muscosa, assembly GCA_029206835.1. Taxonomy (NCBI): domain Eukaryota; kingdom Metazoa; phylum Chordata; class Amphibia; order Anura; family Ranidae; genus Rana; species Rana muscosa. The sequence continues at coordinate 177,733,777 of CM055116.1, forward strand.
AAAGTTCCCCATCAGGTCTGCTCAGCGGACCAGATGCGGAACGCGAGAAGGGGCGGGTCTATTCATGTATTACACAGTGAAGGAAGTTCCCCATCAGGTCCACTCTACGAGGGGGCGGACCTGATGGGAACTTCCTTCACTGTGTAATACATGAATAGACCCACCCCTTCTAAAGATCCCCATCAGGTCCGCTAAGCGGACCACGCCCCGCACTATATAAGGCTGCTTCCAAGGCAGCCGTATATAGTGTATAATTGAGAGAACATTAGCTAGAGGCAGGTTAGTTAGTGGCATGCAGGCAGTTTAATATATATATATATATATACACAGTGCAGGCAGTCTCGTATATATATGTAGCGGGTGTCAAATTTAGTGGGGTGTATCTGGGCTATAGATGGTCCAGATACATAGAATTTTAGGGATTTATGGACGCTTTGGAGTGTGGGAGGTATGAGTGGTGTCATGTTCCCTGCGGTCCCTGGGTGGCGCTGTCACCTGGGACCGGGGTTGAACTGCCATTCTAGAGCCGTGCCCTTTTTGTCCTCTCGCGGCAGTAGTACGGCGGGGCGGGGAACCCGCTGTGCCGGCTGGGAGAGGATATAAAAGGGGGCGGACATCTTGCGCACGAGGTCCATTCCCCAGGCACCTTCGGCCTGGGGGCTGCTGCAGTTCGTCTGTGCCCAGGCGCCCTTGGCCTGGGCGCGGGGATTTGAGTTCCATCCCAGGCACCTTCAGCCTGGAGTGAGGTACTTTAAAAGGAGGCCTAAGACAAACTACGTCTTCGAATCTCTGATGGCCAACAGACTTGGCAATCAACTTAGGTTTAACAAACACTGGGAAATCTGGTCAACCTGGCATAAAAGTCCTTCTTAAAATACACTATGTGACATTCGTTTCAAATGTACCTAAATTAATAATTGTATTGCATGTTCGGTAGATTATTTCTTGTATTTGATGACCTAGCATGTCCACTACAGATCAACCACCCCCTCCCCCGTCCATTCCCCTTCCTCCTTCTTCCCCCCGCCCTTACTCCCCACTTCCCCCCCTCCATCTCCCCCCCCCCCTCTTTCCTTCCCCCCTTCTTATCCTCCTGTTCTTCTTTTCAAAGGCCGTGATGTTTTCACCTCCTTCTGTTGTTATTGAATCTGTGCAGTGATCCCCCTTGGGGACTATTACTTCTTTTGCTATGCGTATAGTAATATAGACATGTCAAGCAGTGAAAAATTACCCTTTGTTTATTTCCTCTATCTGTATCATCTTGTCTGAAATTCTTTTCAATAAAAATAATAAAAAAAAAAAAAGGAGGCCTAAGGGCCCAGTACCTTCGACTGGGTTCCCGCGAGGGTGAAGCATTCCTAAGGTGCCCCCCGGTATTGGGTGCCTGAATCCTGGGTGTAAGGGACTGGAGATATGACCTCCCCGAAGAGCCAGCACAGCATTTGCTGGTGACGGCGGAGGCCTCTGGTGACCGTCCGGATGGATGTCTTCCTCTGACAGGGGTCGTTTGTTCTAAAGGAGGTACTTCATGTTCTCATGGTCTGTGGCAGAGACCAATCTTCCTCAGGTCAGTGGCAGGCCTCATCCAAGGCCTGTGGCAGGGGCCTCAACGTTCACCCAGGTCAGTGGCAGTGACCAAATTCACAGTCGGTGGCAGCGACTGTGCGCCAAGCCTGTTTGCACTAAACGGAACAGGAGAAACTCTATTCATTGTGTTGTGCCTGGACCTACTCTTTCCCATACCCTGTCTGTTCTTTTAAAGTTCAACCAGCCTACCTATTGATCAAAGCAATAAAACAGAGTTGGACTTTTTATGGTGTGGAACTCGTGTTACTGGAAGCTAAGTGTCCCCGTCAGTGACAGTGGCAATCACCCTCCACAGGAGAAGCTGAGGCTCCGGCCTAAAACGCAGACCAGAAGGTAAACGGTTTAGCTCATATCTCTGCATCCTACATCAGAGAGCCGAGCTGGTGGTGTGCATCTTTCCCCCTTCTCCCAGATACCCCTAGACGAGTAAAACCAGCCATAAAGAGAGGGGAGAAGGTGGGGGAAGACTGCTACATATATATTGTCTATATATATATATATATATATACAGTGCAGTCCTTAGAGTTAAGACTAATGCCGTGTACACACGATCATTTTTAATGTCATTTTCAAAAACAACGTTTTTCTCTACGTGATTTTTCTTGTTTCCTCTCAAGCCTGTCTTGCATACACACGTTCATTAAAAAAAACGCTTGAGCAAAGCGCAGTGACGTACAACACGTACGACGGCACTATAAAGGGGAAGTTCCCATTCCGTTCGAATGGCGCCACCCTTCATGTTAGTAAAGTTTGTTGAGCGACGATTCGCGCTTTTCAGCCTTGTATTTTTCCGTCCGTTACAGCGTGACGAATGTGCTATCTCCATTACGAACGTTAGTTTTACCAGAACGAGCGCTCCCATCTCATACTTGATTCTGAGCATGCGCATTTTTTTTCCCCTCGTAAAAGCATACACACTACCATTTTTTACGTTGTTAAAAAAAACGACGTGAAAAAACGACGTGAAAAAATAGAGCAGGTTCTCATTTTTTTAGCCCATTTTTCACGTCGTTAAAAATGCTCTGGAGCCTACACACCATCGTTTTTAATGCCCAATTTAAAAAATGGCATTTTTAACATCGTGAAAACTGGTCTTGTGTATGCGGCATCAGTATGGGAGAAGAGTAGTCCAAAGATCAGGGCCAGCCTTGGCTCACATTGAAGTTAGGAAATTTAGGCTCATATGTATCCAGAGTGACGCTGTCATCAGTCCCAGCAGAAGAAATGTTCCCACGGCTCTCTCTGCCTATAGAGATGGTTTTCCTGACCCGCAGGATACTTGCCAAACAAATATGAGGCTTGGAGAGCAGCTGAAGCTCGATGATGAAGGCTGGAACGCAGCGTTTGGCGCAATGACGTCACTGGAGGGTTCGCAACAACGTTTCAGAGCATACGCGAGAAAGGAGCTCCGAAACGCCATTGAAAAACCTCCAGTGACCATCTCTATAGGCAGAGAGAGCCGTGGGAACATTTATTCCACTGGGACTAATGACAGCGTCACTCTGGATGGATGTGTGCCTAAATTCTCTAACTTCAATGTGAGTTGATAATGCATTGATGTCAAATTAAAATGTTACAGTCCAGTGGCGTTGCTATAGGGGTGCAGGGGGTTCGACCCACACCCAGGTGACACCCGCTCAGAGGGTGGCACCCGGCTCAGACTGACACCAGCGCCGTATTGAGAGGGGCGCCGTGGCTCCCTCCTTCCCTTCCGGATCTCCTCTCCTCTGCTCCATGTGAAGTGTGGGGAGAGTGGGGGAGGAGGGAGTGAGGGAGAGATAGACTGGGTGCCCGGGGTCTGACCATCCCCACACACCCCTTCACATGGCGTGGCCACAATCAGATCTTTGTCCCCGCCGGCTGCACTCACTGCGCTTCCTCTTTGGCTCTGATGTGTACACAGGCAGGGAGGAAGAGCTGAGGAGGTGGAGGGACACCATCCACGCTACAGCACCTGAGGTATGCAACAGGAGTATTGCAGAGCAGGGTGACATAGTGGTTTGGGATTGGGGGGGGGGGGGCATTGGCAGGTAACAATTATGCTGCCAGGAGTGATTTTAGGCGGGTTAGAGGATAGATTCTAGGGGGTGTTATTTGTTTTGGGTTAGAGAGGAATTGTACTAGAAGTAGGAGGGGGGCATATTTGAAGTTTGACTCCTCCCCCAGCGATATTCCTCTCCCCTCCCAAAGCACCCCCTAGCACATATCCTTTAACCCCCCCAAATCAAAGATCCAATCCCAGCTCCATCCACCCCCCAATCCCATCCCGGCTCTATCCACCCCCAATCCCATACAGCTCCACCCACCCCCTCAATCCCATACCTGCTCATCCATCCCCCCTGATCCTGATCCCATCCCAGCTCCATCCATCCACGATCCCATTCCAGCTCCACCCATACCCCCTAAACCTATATCCACTCCATCCATCCCCCCTGACCCCAAACGACTCCATCCATCCCCCCCGATCCCATACCCACTCTATCAATCCAACCTGATCCTATCCCCAGTCCATCCACCCCCCTGATCCCATCCCGATTCCATCCATTCTCCCGATCCCATCCCGGCTTCATCCATTCCCCGATCCCTTCCCAGCTCCACTCAGCCCCCAATTCCATACCTGCTCCAGCCATCTCCCTGATCCTGATCCCATCCCGGCTCCATCCATACCCCCAATCCCATCCCGGCTCCATCCATCCCCCCTGATCCCATACCCGCTCCATATATGCACCCTGATCCTATCCCCACTCCATCCACCCCCCTGATCCCATACCCACTCCATCCATCCCCCCTGATCCTATCCAGTCTCCATCCAACCCCCAATCCCATTCCAGCTCCATCAATTGTGGTAGGTTAAGGGGGTGAAAGCTGAACCGACGCACTAGCCTGTTTAGTGCCAGGGGTGGGGGGTGACATGTATTACCGCACCAGGTGACACCGACCCTAGTGATGCCACTATTACAGTCCTAACTCAGAGGCGCCTGTTTCTCTCTCTCTTTAGTGTGAAATATATATACAGTGCAGGCAGTATATGATATATGAGATATACGATATATGAGTCATTAGCCTAGGTTCAGGGACCTTTTTACATGGACATGAGACACAGGGAGTATGCATAATCTGTCATAGGCCATGTGACAGGGATCACTTGGGGCACAGGGGGAATGAGAACCCCACCATGATCTGTGATAGTCATATTCAATGCTGTATATACATGGTACATATTGGGTGCATATTGGGTGTGGGCTGTTGTGTCCTAATTGCTGTGATGAGGTAGGGGGTGATTACGTTCTACTGTCTAGTGTGGTTTGTGGTAATTAAGTCTGTAATTATAGGTATTGTAATCTAGCAGACAGACAGGCTGGGGAACACAAAGGGTCATGCATAATCATTTAAACTGAAAAGGGATTAGCTAACAAACTCACCTATTGTCTCTTAAGAGATGTCAAAATAATGTGCATAGTAGGAGACATTAAGGTTAGCCTAAATGTCCTGTGTCTGAATCATCAGCTGTAGTTAATTAGCTCATGTAAATTGGGTCTCGTCAAAAGGTGTATTATAAGAGGAAAATCAGAAGCTTCTCTCTGTGTGTATAAAAGTTGTAGTGTTTTGCAATAAAGAGTCAGTCTAGTTGGAAAGATACAGAGCGTAAAGCCTCGTACACACGACCGAGTTTCTCGTCCAAAACCGACAAGAAAAGTGCAGAGAGAGCTTTATTGTCGAGAAAACCGTTCGTGTGTATGGTTTTACGACGAGAAAACTGCCGTGAATCTCGACGAGAAAAATAGAGAACCTGCTCTCTATTTTCTCGTCCGGATTCTAGATTTTCTCGTCGTGTTTCTTGTCGGCCTGTTTTGCGTCTAGAAAATGGTTCGTGTGTATGCTTTTACGACTCTTCAAAAAGCGCGCATGCTCAGAATCAACTATGAGACAGGAGCGCATCTTCTGGTAAAACAAGCCTTCGTAATGGAGATAGCACATTCGTCACGCTGTAAATTATTGCATCGTTTAAATGTTGTGCATTTAAATCTTCTTTAGAATGTTACAATAATGAAAACTAATGAACTTGTTTTGCTGCTGATATTCACACAGAGTTCTGACTATCTATTTTAAACCTTTTTCATGCTGCTCTTAAGAAGATTTAGCTGTATTATATCGTGCAAGATCTTCTGAATATTTTAATGTTTTTTTTTTTTTTTTAGACAGATGTTAATTGTAATTTGTCGATGTTTTGATAGTGATCTCCCATATTTTTTATAAAATTTAGTTGTGTCAAGTTTACACCCTATTTTTTTTAAAGAACATCTTTAATGATTTTTTTAGGTGTTATCTGTCCCTTTTCTTTTTTTGGGTCAAATGTATCTGCTTACTCCAAAGGTAAATAAATAATTATTCTAAAAACACATAGTCAAGTATGAACTTAAACCAAAAAAACATTTATTCATGTATAGAACAAAATAAATAGAAGGCAGCGCTGGAGAACCTGCTGCCATTTGTGCATCCCTGGGACCCCAGAGCACACATCAACCCTGTGTGGACATTAAAATTGGGAGCTTGAGAAGCACAACAGTTGTGAGCACAATCTGATGCTGGCCTCTCAGAGGTCAGGAACAGCAGCAGGTGATATACATGTCCCAAGTCTGTGGTACTACAACAGGCTGCCTTCTGTCCGACCACAATGAAGTAAGGCCATCACTTCCTCGTCTTCTTGGCAGCCTGCCCTGCAGCCTTCCCTGAAGCCTTCTCTGCAGCCTTCCTTCTGCGTGTGGCTGGAGGCTGGGCCACTGGAGGGGTACTCCTGTCAGGAGGAGGAGAAGGAGGTGGAGGAGAAGGGGGTGGCGCAGAAGAAGAAGGTGGAGGTGGAGGAGGAGGTGGAGGAGAAGGGGGTGGCGCAGAAGAAGAAGGTGGAGGTGGAGGAGGAGGAGGTTGAGGTTGGGAAAGCTGTGCGACCTCACATATGACCGTATTGGGGATAATTCTCTCCATCACCCCCTTGTTCAGCAAGGTGATGAGCATGGGCTCGCATAGGAGGCGTTGCTCCATGCTCATCACCTTGAACTTGGCCTCAACTAGGCCGGCAATGGCCTCTTCAGGGGATGTGGGCTCCTGGAGGGTGGCATGTGCCTCTCTAATAAGGGCCATTGCTGCCTCACTTGTGGTCCTGTCCCTCCTGCTTCTTTTCGGAAGGCGGATGGGAGGCACCTGAGATCTTGTGCTTCTACTCGTACCGGCCACCTCCTGTCTGCCACTGGGCCCTGCCACCTCCTGTCTGCCACTGGGCCCTGCCACCTCCTGGCTCACAGTGGGCCCTGCCACCTCCTGGCTCACAGTGGGCCCTGCCTCCTCCTGCCTGACAGTTTCCAGACCCTCCTCCTGGCTGATTTCATCCTGTGTATGAAAAAGGGACATAGTTAATTTTTTTGGTTTATTTTTTTCACACAAATTTGAGATCATGAATGTAGCAATTTGAATGTAAATCAAGAGAAAAGACAAATAATTTTAGGACTACATCAGATTGACTATTTTGCACTCAATTTATGGCAGACTAATGTCTATAGATATTGATTTCACTTTTGTATCCCAAAATAGTTTCTGTTTTTCATATTGGCTTATTTTTCCTGCATTAATTTTCTCAGAATACCTTTTCATTATTTACTATATCTGGCTCCAGACGTCCAAATCAGCTTCTTCCAGGATGGCTGCCTCCTCTTGCTCCAGAGAAGGCTCAGGTTGGCTGCAGGGAAGTCTGGGGGGAAGAGTGGACAGTGATGGCCTTGCCTCAATGTGGTCATCCAGAAAGGACATCCTGCTGTAGTACCACAAATTCGGGATATACACATCATCTGCTGCTGCTCCTGACCTCTGAGAAGCCAGGACCTTAGAGCGTTCAGTCCTGTATGTGCCTCTCAAGCTCCCAATTTTAGTGTCCACCTGTTTTGCTGTTGCTGTGGGCACCTTGGTATGCACAAATGGGAGCAGGCTCTCCAGCGCTGCTTTTCTTACCTCTTTTTTTTCTATGTATGGGGTTTTTTGTTTCCCACAGAGCGGGCAGCTCCCTTACCCGGTCTATAAATTCCGCAAGTAATTCCTTGTCACTGATAAAGACATTCATTTTGGGTCTGCAAGCCAAAAAAAAGACCAAAAAATAATCTTAGTCACCATATATATCCTCCAACATTCTCTAGACAGTATAGGCCACCAATTTCTCAAAGTCTCAAAATCACATACCTTCGTTCGCACGTCCGTCACTTTTACTCCTCTCTCCGCACACCGAACGTAGTCTAGTCACATGTGTGTTTGCTATATATACACCACGCATGTGTAAAACTACTCACACGTCGCCCGCCCATGACGTTCTAAGTAACATCTTTTCCCCGCCCCTTCTCTTTTGGCGCGCAGACAGATATGGCGGATTCACAGCAGGTGTCTGCTAATTCCTCAAATAACGAGGAGGAGACAAGCCCAGAGACTGAGGAAACGTCACGACCAGGGAGGAGATTCAAGGCATCTAATATGTCTTACGCGGAGATGGCGGAGATGGTGGACATATTGCTAAAGTCGGATTATGACGCAAAGCATGGGCTGTATAGCAAACCTAATCGAAGGAAGGCCAAAATCATGAAGAAAGTCATGAAGAGTCTGAAGAAGAATTTCGGGGTGAAAAGATCAAATGAGCAGCTCAGAAAGAGGTGGTCTGACCTCAAACTGAGGGAGCCGGAGCAGTTAAGGAGCATTAAGAGAATGCTTGAAAAAAGTACGTTTTTTTTGCCCATTTTTCCTATTATTGTATTTCACAACTTGCATGTTGCTCCATGTTATTGCATTTTTCTATTGTACCTTACAAAATGTCATAGTTTGAACTTGGTTTGGCACAGTAATCGTTCGTTACAGACACATCGTTCGGCCACTATGCACGATTTGTATAGATTTTACAGGGTTAAAATATTTTACACAGCTGCCTGTTTTTATTCAATAGTTGTTCTTACATTGTTGGCTAGATGATGTGTTTGTAAAGAAAATGAAATGCAAACTGTAATCAGTGTAAAGGAGAGGACACTCAGCAGCTGGTTCCACATCTGTACTTTTGAGCACTATAGTGTGGGCCACCAGAACCACATTTTTTGGGTGCCCCACACAGGTGCATCAGTGAATTTTTGTGGTGGCTCCATGTCTAAAAATTGACAGCCAAAGTTGAATATTAAAGAATATAGTTTTTAAAAATAATGTCTTCATCTTGAAATCCCGCCCAAACAGACACTTGTACCCCACTTCCAACCAATGTATCATGTTTTTATTTTTTATACAAAATTTCTGTGTGATAATTATACCTTTTGTTTGATTCTCATAGGGGAGAGAAGACTGGGAGAAGAACACTCCAGGGAGCACAGTAACCCCACACCTTCTAAAAAAAAACAACCTCACCAAGACCCACAACCTGAGGGTGTTGAGGAAGTTGAAGAGGTGGAGGAAGGAGAAGTGCAGGAAGGAGAAGTGGATGACGTGGTGGAACTGGTCACCACAACAGGTCAGTATCTGTCACCCCAGCTTCAGGTAAGAGATGTAGGCCTGCAGAGTTATAATACCTTTTGTATTTTTTTTTATAGGGGATGTAAATGTTGTGGTGAAAGAAAGTATGCGTTTCTCTGCTGACAGTGCCCTACGAATCATACAGCAAGTGATGGAATGTAGTACAGAACTGGACAGAATTAAGCAAATAATTCATGTGATGGATCAAACCTTTAAAGACATCCTAGATGTTTTGGGGAGAATTGAATAAGGCATCAAAACCCCCATTTTTGGTTTGAGATTGTTCTTCCCCCTTTTTTAAGCTTTTAGACAATCAATCAAGCCAAAATTTGAATATGCACACAGTGTTTCAACATGTGCCATCTGCCATCAGGGGATATCCATGTACATCTTATGGGGGTGCAACCCCTTCCTCGTATATCAAGTAGGTGAACTGAAGAAGGGGTTGCACCCCCAAAACACGTCCATTGATCACCCCTGATGGCAGAAAGCACATGTTGACAATAGGGATCAGGAGTCTAAAATCCCTATTGGAAATGACTTCAAATTGTGTGCATATTCAAATTTTGGCTTGGCCAGGGGTGCCAATACCCCATATTAGGACGGCCAGATAGAGACATATTTTGTGTAAGTGAATGTCTCATATTGCCGAGAGGTAAACAATGTTGGAGTTTGTTGAATGCTACTGATGTTTTTGTATTTTCATTAAAAAAAAAAAGCCGGTTTGTGGCCAGCCAAAAGAAGAAAAAAACATACTGTTCTATTTACCATGTGTGTGAATGTGCACAGAGTAAAATTTTTGAACAACAACAAAGTGTAGCTTCTTTTTCAAATACACTCTAACCTTATTTGTGTATATTTTTGTGGTTCATAGTGAAATGGTTGGTATTTACTAAAGGAAACTACACTTGGCACTACAAATGCACTAAGACAAACTAGGAGACAGGAAAAAAACAAAAGTTAAAAGATTTAATCTGATTTTTAATTAGTTCTTTCTCCAAGAAGATTTACACATGGCCTGGCATAGGAATTGCCCCCCTACCCGTGAAATATTCCAGATATTTCTCACGAACCTCACGGGCATTTTGGGGGGGCAAGCCAGGACAGGCAGATTCGAGGCCCGGCAGGGTATTGCCATATGAAAGTCCTGCCTCAGGCAATATTGAGGCCATATAATTTGTTGATTTTCGGCTCAGAAAATTATGGAGCACACAGCAGCATAAAACAACATAGTTAATTTTGTACTCCGCCAAGTGAATAGGAGTCATAAAAAGGCGGAACCGGCTGGCCATTATCCCAAAGGCATTTTCTACAACTCTTCGGGCCCTGGCCACCCGGTAGTTGAACACCCTCTTCTCTGGGGTCAGGGTCCTCTGGGGAAATGGCCTCATGAGATGCGGTCTGAGTCCGAAGGCTTCATCAGCCAAAAAAACAAAGGGGAGTCCTTCAACATTCCCTGCATCCGGTGGCAATGCAATTTCGTCACTCTGGAGACGGAGGGCAAACTCCGTCTGGATGAAGGATCCCCCATCGGACATCCGGCCATTTTTCCCCACATCCACATAAAGGAATTCATACCGTGCTGACACCGCCGCCATCAGCACAATGCTATAAAACCCCTTGTAATTGAAGAAGTAGGACCCAGAACGGGGTGGCGGCACGATGCGGACGTGCTTCCCGTCAATGGCTCCACCGCAGTTGGGGAAGTCCCACCGCATGGCAAACTCCGATGCCACAGTCTGCCATTCCTGTGGCTTGGAAGGAAGCTGTGGAGTCAAACAAGATAAAAAAATATTAGTACTTTTGCACATAACATTGCAAGCAGATTATAATAAAATACATTCGAGCCCAACATCAATCAAAATCTCAGTTTAATGTGTTTTTAAAAAGTATAATGGAAGGCTCAAGTATCATATTCATCACCCCCTCTGATGGTCCATTATAATCAAATTTGGGGTGGGGGCTAGATGTGTTTGGCCACAGGATAGCATTGCAGTGGCGGTGCGTCCAGAGTGGGCGCTGGAGCGCTGCCCCCTCTCTCCTGCGCCCGTCACTCAGAACAATACATAGGTTCATGCCTTGCATTAACCTAGGTATTGTCAATGCCGCCCACTATTCAGGTGGATGGCCCCCTGTTGACCGACGGCCATATGAATAACTGCGGCATTTTTGGGGTGAAAATTGCCTATCAGAGACAGGGGGGCAAATAGCCTTGGCGATTACAGCCTGAGGGATGTAATTGGCTTCATAAAAGTTAACCAGGGGATGCAGGGGGGGGGGTGCATTCCTTGGGTAAACACTGACAGGCTCCTCTGCCAATCATGTTCACCAAGTCTGTTTACCGGTAACCTGATTGGCTGATGCAACATCGAGGGCAGGGGAAGACATCAAGGACAGAAGAAGGATGGCGCTGACCAGAAGAAGGTAAGTGCAGGGCTGGGGGGGAACTGGCTGCATTGGAGGGGGCAAACTGGCTGCATTGGAGGGGGAAAACTGGCTGCATTGGAGGGGGCAACTGGTGGCGTTTAATAGGCACAGTCGCAAAAATGGAGGAAGTTTATATATAAAATTTTGGGGTGGCCCCCCAAAAATTTTGAGCAACAGCCGCCACTGGTGGAGAGGTTAAGGAAGGGAAATATGCATGGAGGAGAAAAAAGGGGCATTTAAAAGCTTCCAGCATGCATGAGGACAAAGGGGACATTCTCAGCATATTACAATCATGGTAATTAGGGAAGGATGAAAGAAATACAATACATTAGAATACATGAAATACATAAAATGTGATGTAAAAGGAGAAAACTTACCCTAATATAGTCCTCCTGCAGGACTTGTATAATGGCAGAACAGGTGTCTGGGATTATGAGGCCCAGAGCCTGGGGGGAGATGCCTGTTGTGAACTTCAAGTCCTGCAGACTTCTCCCTGTCGCCAGGTAACGTAAGGTGGCGATGAGCCTCTGCTCAGCACTGATGGCTTCCCGCATAACGGTGTCCTGCCTTGTAATATAGGGAGACACCAAAGCCAAAAGATGCTGAAAAACGGGGTCAGACATCCGCAGAAAATTCCTGTAGTCCTCAAGATTATTCTCGACGATCTCCCGCAGCAGAGGCATATGACAGAATTGGTCCCGCTGGAGCAACCAATTCTTGGCCCATGAACTCCTCCTTACCCCGTTCATGGACTCGTCTTGGTCCAAAACAAGCAGACCAACACCAAGCGCCCGCACAGCACGAACTCGACGACGAGAACGTACCCGCGACATGGCTAGGAAACGGTCGTCTTATCAGAACGTACTAAACAGAACGCACTTTAGAACAGCAAGGCCTATGAAGAACGAACTGAAATTCAGAAACGAACGGGCAAGAACGCACTGTAAAACAGATACGACCTGCCTACACGCCCTGAAAGACAAGATACGAACCCACAAGCACAAACTGAACCGCAGAAAACGAACTGAAAGCACGAAGACTGAAAAGCGCGAATCGTCTCTTCCCAAACTTTTACTTCACACACGGTAACACAAGATCAGCAAAAGCAGCCCAAGGGGTGGCGCCAGGGAAATCGATCTTCCCCTTTATACTGCCGTCGTACGTGCTGGACGTGACCGCGCAGAACAACAACGAGATTTGGAATTGTCAGTGTGTACGCATGGAAAGCTTGACGAGAAACTCGTCAAGGTTAACAAGAATCTCATCCAGAAAATCGGTCGTGTGTACGAGGCTTTAGTCTCGTATGTTTGGAAGGATTAATCCTATGGGAAGCGGTCGCCTGACTGTGGAGGATCGGTAGCGGATGTGTGTTCAGAGAGGGAATATCCTAAACGGCGTTAACCCCTTTCATACTTGGGCAGCCGTTACAGGCCATATCAGCAAAAGTTTGGAGGATTTTACGTGAACTAGAACCATTTCTATTTACCTCAACCAGAAACCCTGAAAAAATTCAGAGATCATCGAGAAGTGCCATTGAGAGTATAAGGAAGGCTATGATTAATAATGCTCTCAAAATCCAGGGTCACTTTGCCACCAACTACCCACAGACTATTCTAGATTTAGAATATCCACAAAACCTGATAGATAGATGGACAATACAACAGAGAAGCTCAATTACTGCAACTGGTTACCAGATTTTTAAGAAATAGGCCTGAGGCTGTTAGAATTCACAATATTTCATTCTCATCCATCATCCTCAATTCCGGATACCATCCCAGGGATGCTTAAGCACATTATTGTACACACTGCTAACCTACGATTGCTATGCTAGGTATCTAAGCAATCATATTTTGAGGTTTGCAGATGATATGGAAGTAGTGGCACTCATCATTCATCATCATCATTACTCCATGTACAGGAAGTAAGGTGAGAATTTGGAAGTCTGGTGCAAAGTTAACAACCTTTGATAGATGATTTTGGATTTTAGGAAGACCAACAATGTTATCTCTCCTCTCTACATTGGGGGGTTGAAACTGTAAAATGTCCCCTTTCTATAAATATTTGGAAGTGCACATCTTAGATAACCTCTGTAATACAGTCAGCATAATGATGAAAGCATTTACTTTTTGAGGAGATTGAAGCGTGCTGGCCTTGGTATTAAATTTATAAAAAAGCAGTGTAGAGCAGCCAAAATCAACCATATACTAAAAAACTTTACTACAACAAATGTAAAAATTCCCATAAACTCAAATTATACAGTGTACAACAAAAATTAAGTTCACATTCCAAATTGTAAAATCTAATTTTAAAGTCCAATCAACAAATAGTGTGATCGCCACTGTGCCACTGTTATCCAAATAAAAAAATAAAGGTCAAAGCAAGCTGTGCTCCCCTCAGGGACAATGGTTTTGAGAGACGCTTGGCAAGTCCTCACATTTTTTTCCTCACAATGGGATACACAGGTCCTCAGACACTTAGGAACACCAGATGTATGAGATGGGAAGGAAAGGGAAGCTAGCAAAATCTAATGCTATCCATTTAAAAGTTTTAATAAAGGTTAGTTTTTTTTTTCTAAATAGGTTCCTTTAAGCTAGTGCATTGTTGGTTCACTTACCTTTTCCTTTGATTTCCCTTCTAAATGTTTTTTTTCTTTGTCTGAATTTCTCACTTCCTGTTCCTCCTCAGTAAGCTTGCCCCATCATCTGAGCCATTCTGGCTGGGGGTTAGTCAGCGTGCTCGCCCCCTCCCTTGGGTCTACATCCCTGCGGGGAGAAGCTGTGAACGTACATTTAGAAGGGAAATCGAAGGAAAAGGTAAGTGAACCAACAATGCACTAGCTTAAAGGACCCTATTTAGAAAATAAAAAACAAACCTTTACAACCCCTTAAGTATTACACTTACAGAGTGAAGCACTGCCATCAGTACTGCCTAAATGCACATGTCAAATGCATATTTCGGCAATCGGCTCTATAGCAAGATGGCCACTTGGTATACACAACAAGGCTCTTTCCTAAATTATTGTTGCTATTATTATTACTTCTTGGACAGTGCTGCAATTTGAGATCGACAATACTGCACTTTTTGGTTGATAATATTGTAATAATACTGTGCATTTTGCTGATTTCATGTCTAGTTGTTGCTCATGCTCACATTGAACAAATTGCTGTTAATTTATTAATAATAATGTGTTTATCATAACATTTTTTTTATACTTATGTTTACATACGTTTTTGTTTGTTTGTCCTGATTTACCTAATTTCATATCTTTCATGTATAATATGTTTTGAAATGACAATACAACAGTCTTATCATTACTAGTGTCCCCGTTGTTGAAATTTACCCTCTGTAATTATTCTGGTGACTACTGAATATTGAAAATATTGAGACAGGAATCAAGGAGAAATCCTTCAATGGGGGCACTTGCTGCAGCAACAAATATAAAAGACATTGTTTCTCACTTGAGAACTTTTTAGGACTTCTCCTGTTGTGTCTATGGGACAGGAAGTGAAGGCAAATCTCTCCAATTAAAACCCTTGTGAGGGTTTCTGATCCTTCTTTGCTGTATCCAAAGCCTAAAAAAAGTTTTGACTTGTATTTTACCTCAAAACTGTCTCACATATAGATCATGTTCTATATACACAGAAGACTCCTATAATTTTCTGGGGCCATTTATGCATCACACTAAGATAGTTAAAGACCAAGAGCACATACTTAACTGTGTTCTATTAGTTATTCAAAGTTGGACTTACTATTTTGGTGCTATATTATGCAAGGCCAACCCTCATAAATTATAGAGGCTGCCAGTATTAAATTTTAATCATTTTCTGAATTAATTAATGCTAGAACTTATGTATATCTGCAATTAAAATGGGGCCCACAATTATCTATGAAAAAAGGATAGATAATCCTGTGATTCTCTTGAATTGGCACATAAATGACCTTGTCTATTATTAGCAGCATTTGCTGGTCTTTAAATATAAACTCTGCTGATAGTAAGTGCTGAGAACTATCAGGATTTTTTGTACAGTGGCACAAGTGATACAATATAATTTACATGTGCTGACTGAAATTAAAACTCAAAGCTGAACTTCAGCCTTATACAAATTTGTGAAAAACAGCACATGGGATATTCACCAATCTCCAGATAAAATTAAATAGTAATACTAATAAATATAAAAATGTTCTTCTCATCTGTATCTTCTTCCCACCACCAGGTATCACCCACATGTATTGGATTCTCACCAGAAATAAATTACACTACAGATTCTGGTGGTAGGGCACTCAATTCTCAGAAGGACAGAGAGGTCAATCTGTCATAAAGACCTAAAGCGCCAAACTGTATGTCGTCTACTCGACACTCGGGTTCGGCACATCATGGATCTGGTGGACAGATTACTGGGAGGGGCTGGGGAAGACCCAGCTGTCATGGTGTTCGTTGGCACCAATGACAAAGTCAGAAAAAAATGGAGTGTCCTAAAAAATTATTTTAGAGACCTAGGAGCTAAATTGAGGAATAGGACCTCCAAGGTAGTATTCTCAGAAAGCGGGAGATTAGGGAAGTAAACAAGTGTCTGAGGAGTGTAAAAATTAGAGGTTTGGGTTCCTGAAGAACTGGGCCGACTTCTTAGTCGGTTACCAGCTCTATAGCAGGAATGGACTGCACCTAAATGGGGAGGGTGCAGCTCGGCTGGGAGAGAAGATGGCCAATAAGTTAGAGGGACTTTTAAACTAGGCGAAGGGGGAGAGGGTCCAGATGTAGAGATTGCCAGTGTGGAACAACTACCAGGGTAGTATTGGGGGCATTAGTGCTAGGTTTACTAAAGCACCTAAACCTGAGCTAAGTATAGTAACAAGTCATATTTGCAACCTCAGAACACCCAATAAGGAGATAGTAAACTACCAGAAAAAAATACGTGGCTTGTTCACCAATGCCAGGAGTCTGGCGGACAAGATGGGAGAACTAAAGCTGCTAATGTATGAGGGGGATTTTGATTTTGTGGGAATTTCAGAGACTTGGTTCAACAGCTCTCATGATTGGCTTGCAAAAATTGAGGGGTATTCCCTATTTTGCAGAGATAGGGAGGGTAAAAAAGGGGGAGGGGTATGCCTGTATATCAGAAATTATGTACAAGTGAATGTGAGGGACGACATCACTAATGGAGCTACAAAGGGAGTAAAATAAGGGGAAAGTATTACTGGGAGTATGCTAAAGGCCTACTTACCAGAGGGAGGAGGGGGTGGCAGACCTCCTATCACAGTTTGGAATGGCAGCAAGTATGGGAAGCATCATTATAATGGGGATTTTAATTATCCAGACATAGACTGGGCGGAAGGAACCGAACATTCAGCTAAGGCTCGCCATCTCCTAAATGTCTTACAGGGCAATTTCATGTGTCAGATGGTAATTGCACCAAAATGGAACAATGCGTTACTAGACCTACTGATTACTAACAATACAGACATGATTGCGGATGTAGAAATACAGCAATTTAGAAAACAGTGACCACAGGTCAATTAGTTTCATTATAAATCACACAAATAGGAAACATAAGGGGAATACAAAGACACTGAATTTCAAAAGAGCCAACTTCCATAAACTATGCTTCCTGCTAGAAGATATTAATCAGGATAAAATCCTAGGAACAAAGAACACAGAGGAAAAATGGGTGTGCTTTAAGAGCATATTAAAAAAGGGTATTAGCCAGAGCATCCCAATGGGAAATACATTTAAAAGAGCTAATAAAAGTCCTGGATGGCTTAACACCAAATGTAAAAATGCATATAAAAGCAAAAGAGAAGGCCTTCAAAAAATACAAGGCTGAGGGATCATAATCAGCATTCCAACTTTACAAAGAAAAATTTTCAAAAAATTGGAGGTGGATTACATATGCTGTTAAAAGGCCAACATTCCTTAATTCAATGTAAACACAAATTTCCCCTTGGGAATGGGACTTTTTTGGCACAGATTGTGAGACGATAATCTTCACTCTTTGTTATATTGCAGCCATTTGCTAAAATCATTTAAGTTCATTTTTTTCCTCATTAATGTACACACAGCACCCCATATTGACAGAAAAACACAGAATTGTTGACTTTTAGCAGATTTATTAAAAAAGAAAAACTGAAATATCACATGGTCCTAAGTATTCAGACCCTTTGCTGTTACACTCATTATTTTAACTCAGGTGCTGTCCATTTCTTCTGATCATCCTTCAGATGGTTCTACACCTTCATTTGAGTCCAGCTGTGTTTGATTATACTGATTGGACTTGATTAGGAAAGCCACACACCTGTCTATATAAGACCTTAAAGCTCACAGTGCATGTCAGAGCAAATGAGAATCATGAGGCCAAAGGAACTGCCTGAAGAGCTCAGAGACAGAATTGTGGCAAGGCACAGATCTGGCCAAGGTTTCAAAAAAATTCTGCTGCACTTATATTTCCTAAGAGTACAGTGGCCTCCATAATCCTTAAATGAAAGATGTTTGGGATGACCAGAACCCTTCCTAGAGCTGGCCGTCCGGACAAACTGAGCTATGGGGAAGAAGAGCCTTGGTGAGAGAGGTAAAGAAGAACCCAAAGATCACTGTGGCTGAGCTCCAGAAATGCAGTCAGGAGATGGGAGAAAGTTGTAGAAAGTCAACCATCACTGCAGCCCTCCGCCATTTGGGGCTTTATGGCAGAGTGGCCCGACGAAAGCCTCTCCTCAGTGCAAAACACATGAAAGCTTGCATGGAGTTTGCTAAAAAAACACTTGAAGGACTCTAAGATGGTGAGAAATAAGATTCTCTGATCTGATGAGACCAAGATAGAACTTTTTTGCCTTAATTCTAAGCGGTATGTGTGGAGAAAACCAGGCACTGCTCATCACCTGTCCAATACGGTCTCAACAGTGAAGCATGGTGGTGGCAGCATCATGCTGTGGGGGTGTTTTTCAGCTGCAGAGACAGGATGACTGGTTGCAATCAAGGGAAAGATGAATGCGGCCAAGAACAGGGATATCCTGGATGAAAACCTTCTCCAGAGTGCTCAGGACCTCAGACTGGGCCGAAGGTTTACCTTCCAACAAGACAATGACCCTAAGCACACAGCTAAAATAACGAAGGAGTGGCTTCACAACAACTTCGTGACTGTTCTTGAATGGCCCAGCCAGAGCCCTGACTTAAACCCAATTGAGCTTCTCTGGAGAGACCTAAAAATGTCTGTCCACCAACGTTTACCATCCAGCCTGACAGAACTGGAGAGGATCTGCAAGGAGAAATTGCAGAGGATCCCCAAATCCAGTTGTGAAAAACTTGTTGCATCTTTCCCAAAAAGACTCATGGCTGCATTAGATCAAAAGGGTGCTTCTACCAAATACTGAGCAAAGGGTCTGAATACTTAGGACCATGTGATATTTCAGTTTTTCTTTTTGATTAAACCTGCAAAAATTGTCAACAATTCTGTGTTTTTCTGTCAATATGGGGTGCTGTGTGTACATTAATGAGGAAAAAAATTAACTTAAATGATTTTAGCAAATGGCTGCCAAAGAGTGAAAAATTTAAGGGGGTCTGAATATTTTCCGTACCCACTGTACACATATGCATTATAAATCCATTAGATACTGAAAAAAACACAGTGGCGAAAGATGAAAAAGCATCCAATTACCGCTCACATACTCACATGTCTAATGATGGTATATGACCCAAGTAGATATGGCAAAGGTGACCAGGATGGCCAAGAGATACAGTATAGAAGAGAGAACTCCCTATTCTATACTGTATCTCTTGGCCATCCTTGTAATGACCTTTTTTGTAGTAAAAAGGAAATCAATGCGGGAGTAAGAAGAGTGTGAAGCAGACAAAAAGGTGAAGTCCTTTTCAGAACCAAGGAAGCATTGCCAGACATCATAAAGATTATATTTCTGTATTAAAGGGCAAATAGAGTGGCTGGGTCTTCTGGCAGGGGTGGTTGAGTCAATGGCAGGATTTATAATTGTATTAAAGTGTCTGCCAATGATAAGGGTGCCTTGCATCACCTCCATAGCTTTGGCAAATAGGGGAGCCAGAAATATCCACTGTTTGGTATTCGGAGTATAGAGAATCTCTATTTTAAAAATTGCTTGCTTTAGTTCACCGATCAGTATTGTATACCGATCTTGGGGATCTTGAATAGTTTCCTGGGCAAATATGATATCCGCCTTAAAGCAGAGTTCCACCCAAAAGTGGAACTTCCGCTCATCGGATTCCTCCCCCCCTCCGGTGCCACAAATGGCACCTTTCGGGGCGAGTGGGGACAGGATACCTGTCTTTGACAGGTATCCTTTCAAACTTCCGGGAGTCCGGGCCGTCAGTGTGGGGCTCTCTCCTCCTCCCTCCCCCGGCTGCCGGACCAGTAGAAGAGAGGAGCGGGCCTCATGCATGCACAGTAGGGTTCCCGGCGTGAAGCCGAAAGCCTACACTGCTGGGTACCCTTACCCAAAACGGCAGTGGCAGCGCCCAACATCGCTGGATTCCAGGACAGGTAAGTGTCCATTTGTTAAAAGTATGTGTAGCTGCTAGTTTTTTTTTTTTGGGCGGAACACCGCTTTAAGGAAACAAGCCTGCTTTAGCAACGCTGCACACTTGAAAGGGTTGTTGAGACCTTTTGAAATCAAAGACATAGAGTTCAGATGCATAACAAGAGCCAGACATTCACTAGGGTGTGATATAAATGAGCATAAAATAAAGATAGAGATGTAAGATAGAGTGCCTGAGAGACGAGGGCTGAATTTTACAAAAACTGACATTGTTCATGGTGTAGATGATCAGATGGATCTTTTGTGGCAAGGAGGTTCAAAAGGCCTTTAAGTTGAAAGCTGTTGTGGCTGAGGTGACCATTGAACCCGCTCCACTCCTGATAGGCGAATCTTCATACATAGTGACTGGATTAGGAAAATGTACTAGGTAGAAAAACAAGTAAGGAAATATAGAAACAACATATGTAAGAAACTCCTGTCAAAAACACAGGCACAATGGGCAGCCTTGGGGGGGTAGAACAAACAAAAAGTGCAATGCACTGAACAAAAAAAAAGAGAAAGAATATGACAATTGAGCTCCGAGGCCCATGCTAATAATAAATAAGGGATCCAGTTTAGGTCCATTCTATTTCCAGCCTTTCTGGGGGGAATGGAGCAGGAGGCTGCGTATCCATGGGGAGCAATTGCCTCTGCTTGAAGATCTGAATTCCTTTATCCACACTATACATAGAAATCATTTTGCCATTTTAAGTGACAAGCAATTTCATGATAAAGCTACTTTTGTAGGTGACATTGTTGTTTCTAAAAACCTTTGTCAATAGGGTGAGCTTCTTCTTGTTAAGTGCCGTCTGTTGCAAAATATCTGTGTACAGAGAAATACCAGTAAATTCATCTGGTACCACAGGGTTATGGTTGGCCGCCACCATGACTCTCTCCTTTACCTGAAAATAATGAATAGGGTATCTCTAGGCACTGTGTCAGGGAAAAATTTAGGCTTTGGTATGCAGTGGGCCTTGTCAATACACAGCTCAATATCACTCAGAGAAGGTTTGAGGGCCTTCAGAAGGCATTTAATGAAGTTAGTGAATTCAGTCGGAAGTATAGATTCAGGTATTCCTCTGAATTTAATGTTATCCCACCTTCAGGGGTCCACTAGAGCAGTAATTTTGGAGACGATGAAGCTCATTTTGCTGGTCAGCGTATGCTTCAACCAGGTCATTGTGCGCATTATAGACATCTGCCATTTTGTATTCAGAGTAATAAATTTTGTCAGCATGTGTTTGAAATGTGTCATTTAGAGAAGCACACATATCAGAAAAGTCATTGAATAATTTTCTCCTACGGGAGAGAAGCATCTTATTCCTGGTGCTCTCTGAGATTGGCTGAGCTATTACAGGAAATGTATCAATGAAGGGTTCTGCCTGCCTGCCTTCCCTGTGTGGAGCCAGGGGAGAGAACATGCTGCAGCCGAGAAGAGTGCTCATCATTCTCCCTATGCTGCCTGGATTTTACTGGGCTGCTTGTGGTGGGGGTAAAGCTCTCCCATATCATCATTATTAGAAGTCCATAAGACGCTGGGGTGGCTTGTTTGGCTGCCTTTGTTTGGAGATTGTTGCAGAGGTGTTCATTGTGGTGCCGAGAGAGCTCAGAGCTTGAAAAGCCTTTCCCTGTCCATACAAGGGTGATACTGAGAGCACGAGGCTGCGGGAGCTCTCAGTTGTTCGAGCATCTTCTCCGCTGGCCAGACACGCCCCACCAAGGGTATTCAGTTTTGACATTTGTCAGAGAATGGTTCACAGAAGAACTGGCAGAACGGAATCACAAATTGGCATATAGACATGCGTGCGCGGCCACGAAGGGCTGTGAGGGCTAATGTGCAATCTTCAGCTCCCCCGTGTGTTTCTGTGTTCCTGTTACCGCTATTATTGGATTCCCTGTTACCGACCCTGCTTACTTTTCACCTGTCTTGTCTACATTCCTTTGCCATATTCAGGTGATTACATTTTTTTTGTAATACCGAAGTTGAAAAATATGATTTGATTGTAAGGGCCAGATACTTATGACATTACATAGAGGAGTCTAACCCGGTTCACACAGGGGCAACACGACTTTGAGCGCGACTCTGCGAGGCAACTTGGACATGACTTGAGCCTGAACCACAGCGCGACCTGGAGCGACTTGAAGTCGCCTCCAGGACAGGCTGCCCCCTGTGTTTGGTATGAATCATGAGGGGGAACTCCACGCCAAATTTTAAATAAAAAACTGGCATGGGTTTTAAGGGGAACCCCCTACACTGAAAAAAACAGCGTGGGGGTCCATATCCATACCAGACCCTTATCCGAGCACGCAGCCCAGCTGGTCAGGAAAGGGGGTGGGGACGAGCGAGCGTCCCCCCTCCTCCTGAACCGTACCAGGCCACATGCCCTCAACATTGGGGGGTGGGTGCTTTGGGGCAGGGGGGCACCCTGCGGCCCCCTTACCCCAAAGCACCCTGCCCCATGTTGATGAGGACAGGTCCTCTTCCCGACAACCCTGGCCGTTGGTTGTCGGGGTCTGCGGGCGGGGGGATTATCGGAATCCGGGAGCCCCCTTTAATAAGGGGGCCCCCAGATCCCAGGCCACCCCACCCTATGTGAATGAGTATGGGGTACATCATACCCCTACCCATTCACCTGGGGGAAAAGTGTCAATATAAAAACACACTAGACAGCTTTTTAAAGTCATTTATTAGGCAGCTCCGGGGGTCTTCTTCCGACTTCGGGGGTCTTCTTCCGACTCTCCGGTGCCTTCTCCGCGCTCTCCTGTTCTTCTCCAGCTCTCCGATGCTTTCTGCCTTCTGCCGGCCCCTCCGCTATCCTCTTCCAGCTCTTTTGCTAGAGGGGGCCCGGTCTTCATCGTCGTCTTCTTCCCTCTTCTCTCCTGGAGATGTTGACATGAGGAGGTCTCCCACTGTAATGCAGTGTGAGCGGCACGCAATAATTTATATAGGCATCGGGCATGGTCACCGGGTGATGTCACCCAGTGACCCCGCCCCCTATTATGTCACATCCCGGGGCATTATGGGACTGTGACGTCATAAGGGGGTGGGGTCACATCACCCGGTGACCACGCCCCATGCCTATATAAATTATTGCGTGCCGCACACACTGCATTACAGCGGGAGACCTCGTTGTGTCAACATCTCCAGGAGAGAAAAGGGAAGAAGACGACGATGAAGACCGGGCCCCCGCTAGCAAAAGAGCTGGAAGAAGATAGCGGGGGCCGGAAGAAGGCAGAAAGCACCGCAGAGCGGGAGAAGAACCGGAGAGTGCGAAGAAGACACCGGAGAGTCGGAAGAAGACCCCCGAAGTCGGAAGAAGACCCCCGAAGTCGGAAGAGACCCCCGAAGTCGGAAGAAGACCCCCGGAGCTGCCTAATAAATGACTTTAAAAAGCTGTCTAGTGTGTTTTTTTTATTGACACTTTTGCCCAGGTGAATGGGTAGGGGTACAATGTACCCCATACTCATTCACATAGGGTGGGGGGCCGGGATCTGGGGGCCCCCTTAGGGTTGTCGGGAAGAGGCCCTGTCCTCATCAACATGGGGGCAGGGTGCTTTTGGGTGGGGGCCGCAGGGCGCCCCCCTGCCCCAAAGCACCCACCCCCCCATGTTGAGGGCATGCGGCCTGGTACAGTTCAGGAGGGGGGTGGACGCTCGCTCATCCCCTTCCTGACCGGGCAGGCTGCGTGCTCGGATAAGGGTCTGGTATGGATTTTGGGGGGAGTTCCCTCTCATGATTCATACCAAATACCAGCTCCGTGGGAGGGGTTTGCCCTAGAGCCGGTTCACAGAGGGGCGACTTCCTGTAAAGTTGCCTCTCTATGAACGGGGATCCGACTTGGAGGCGACTTCCATTGAAATCAATGGGTACAAGACATGACGTCAGGACAGCCATCTACCTGGTTCCATACTTATGTTACATGACTACCAGCCAAGCACAGGGTTTTCTGTGCCTTGCTTGTGAGTAACTTTTATATTCAATAAATCAAGTGTTTTACATATGGAGAGCACTATGTATTTCTTTCTGAAATTTTGCATGTAATCACACAAATCCATGAGTCCGTTGTGGGATTATTGAATGATTGAGGATTCCGGTTGAAGGACCGTATGAAGACACCCCTCTCATCTTTATCATTTCCCTTGGTAAAGGGACTGCATTTTTTGCCTTCTGGTAAAACAGGGGTCCATGTTTTGAGGTGAGCGGCCTGTATACCTGGTGGTGGATACACACGGAAGTAGTCACATTAGTGATCCTTTACAAGCACTCTGTCTCACGGCTAGGGGATTCTTCTATCTCCCTGCTGTAGTACCAGTCATTACTTTTCTGGTTTCTGAACTTCATATTATATGGACTTTTTGTGTTACATGCGATTTTAGCGCTGCACTGCTTTTTATACACGTTTCATTTAAGGATTTTTCTATATTGACCTTCAGTGTCCAGCTGCATTGTGTTAGGATTGGTTTTGCGCTGTCTGGTTCTTTCTACTAATGGGTACAAGTCGCCTACAAGTCGGATTGAAGTCGTACAGGAACCTTTTTTGAAGTCGGAGCGACTGCAGTCGTGTACATTAAGACGACTCCATTCACTTCCATTAGTTTTAAAAACAGCGCGACTTGGGGCAACTTGGGGCGACTTGAATTTGGATCCCGAGTCGCCCCTGTGTGAACCGGCTCTAAGGCAAATTATTTAAAACCATTTAACAACAATAAAAGATATATGTTTAAAAAAATCATTACTTTTGAAGTAAACAATTAAAAAATTGTTTTAATGAAGAGAATCTAGATTAATGCTTCTAATGTGCTTGTTCCATAATCATCTCTTTTGTATCACAAAATGTGTCTGTTAAAGTAAGAATCACTAATTTAAAGACTGTTAACATGCTGAAGTTTTTAATAATGGGTTATGTCTAACAAGACAAAAAGACATTAGTGTGCTCAATATTCTGTTAGTGTAGGTTTCAGTTTGATCATATCTAGATTTGTCAAATCAAAAAGGTTTTCCAAGCACACTCATGGCTTAAGGGCCTACATTGCTTTAATTAGCTTGAGTTCTAAAGATTTGTGAGGTTCATTTTTCTTCCTCTTTATTCTTAAAATGCTGATTGATTTCAGAGCACATATCCTGTTGGAAATTTAATGGCTTAATGACCTGCAGAAAAGCAAAGCTGGATACTTGTAAAGGGCATCAATATATGTGTAGCCAACAATGTAGGGTTTTAGCTTTCAATTTCAGGACACATTTTTTTTACTGGGTAAGCAATATTAGAAGGCTTCTAGTAATTTAAAAAAAAAAAAAAAAAAAAATTTTAACCACGAAGAAAAGTAAATAATACTAAAAAAGCCAAGTCTACAGTTTTTTTTTTTTTAACTCCCAACAGTTTTATGGTTTCTCCAATTGTCACTGTAATTGTCACTTTTGCTGGAAAGCTTGTTTTGCATGTAATCCATATACTGAATGTTATCAAGATTAACTTCAAGACAGTGGTAATGTCCCAGATAGCAAGCAACTGTGCTACAAGTTTGAAAATGACTTGCTAAGCTATTGCTAGTCTTGCCAGGCTTCACAAGTTTGTTGCACAACCGCAGCAAGTCCGCATTGCATGACTCCAGATCATATTTCTTTGCAAACAATCTGCAAGTCTGCTGCAAGTTCTGGTTCAGTTATGTTGTGTAATAGTCATCCCACCACAGGGGTCACTGTGGCTGAATTTTCATGCTGTAGAACTGCTGGGCACTGGGAGCAGTAGTGTATTTAGCTTTTGTGCTGCCCTAGGCCTGACTAAACTCGTGCATCCCCTAATTTAAATATGACCCATCCCTTCCTGTCAAGGCCACACCCCTTTCTAGTTAAGACCCACCCTGAAATTTCCGAGTGGGGACACTTGTTCTTAGGGCCTGGGGGGGGGGATGGATTCCCTTAATTTGCATAGATTTCCTCTCAGTTCCTGTTTGGCTATGTGGCAGGAAGTGAAGGGAAATCTCTGCAATGGGTCCGGGATGGTACAAAATTAGCTGACAGGGGCAATAACCTTCCCTTACTCTATCCAAAATAATAATAAAAAATGTTGCCTATAGTTCTACTTTAAGCACACGTAGCGGTCCTTCCCCCACCTTCTCCCCTCTCTTCACGGCTTGCTCTACTCGTTTAGGGGTATCTGGGAGAAGGGGGAAAGATGCACACCACCAGCTCGGCTCTCTGATGTAGGATGCAGAGATATGAGCAAAACCATTGGTCTGCATTTTAGGCCGGAGCCTCAGCTTCTCCTATGGAAGATGATTGTCACTGTCACTGACAGGAACACTTAGCTTCCAGTAACACGAGTTCCACAACAAGAAAATCCAACACTGTTTTATTGACTTGAAACTGGTTGACTTTTAAAAGAACAGACAAGGTGTAGGGAAGAGTAGGTCCAGGCACAACTGATGAATTAAAGTTCCTCCTGTTCCGTTTAGTGCAAACAGGCTTGGCACACAGTCGCTGCCACCGACTGTGAATTTGGTCACTGCCACTGACCTGGGTGAAAGTTGAGGCCCCTGCCACAGGCCTTGGATGAGGCCTGCCACTGACCTGAGAAAGTTGGGTCCCTGCCACAGACCATAAGAACATGAAGAACCTCCTTTAGAACAAACAACCCTTGTCAGAGGAAGACATCCATCCGGATGGTCACCAGAGGCCTCCGCCGGCACCAGCAAAGGCTGCGCTGGCTCTACGGGGAGGTCACATCTCCGGTCCCTTACGCCCAGGATTCAGGCACCCAATACCAGGGGGCACCTTAGGAATGCTTCGCCCTCGCGGGACCCAGTCAAAGGTACTGGGCCCCAGGCCTTCTGGTATAGTACCTCACCCCAGGCTGAAGGTGCCTGGGATGGAACTCGACTCCACGCACCCAGGCCAAGGGAACCTGGGCACAGACGAACCGCAGCAGCCCCCAGGCTGAAGGTGCCTGGGGAATGGACCTTGTGTGCAAGATGTCCGCCCCCTTTTATATCCTCTCCCAGCAGGCACAGCGGGTTCCCCGCCCCACCTTACTGCTGCCGCGAGAGGACAAAAAGGGCACGGCTCTTGAATGGTAGTTCAACCCCGGTCCCAGGCGACAGCGCCACCCAGGGACCGCAGGGAACATGACACCATTCATACCTCCCACACTCCAAAATGTCCATTGAAATCCCTGAAATCAATGTATCTGGGCCATCTATAGCCCAGATACACCCCACTAAATTTAACACCGGCTACACTCTCCCCCCGGCAACTTGACACTGGTGTCTGGATCAAGTCATGCCCCAAAGGGAGCCAACATAACCTCCATCCAGAGACTGTTTCAAAAATTTGCAAAATTACATTTGAAAACTGGTAGTTGTGCCTGAACCTGACATGAAAGGGAAAAGAAAGGGAAACAACACGTAACAGTATACACATCACTGTGACACCATTACCACCTTCTCCCCCTCCCTCATTACTATCTAAGACCCGCCCCATCCTCAGCGGTCTTGACAGATGTTCTCCTGCAGAGGGGATAAAAGAAAGTTAAACACAAAACTTCCTGACACATATGTATGTGTTGGAATGAAAAAATCTCTCCAAAGAGAAATCCTTTCCTTCCGTGAAGTGTATGTGTGGTGCAAAGTGAATATCGTTGCGCAACACTGCCACCTGGTGACAGTGCCACGGTAAAGACACTTGTCGAATCCTGATGTAATTTTTTTTCTCTGTGCTTTGGCCCTGACTACCCCAAAGTCCATGATTTCTTTGCGGGAGGGAAGAAAAAGAGAAAACAACAGCAACAATTCTCCATTCCTCCAAAGAGCACAACACCCATAAAGCTCGGGTACAGTTCCTGGGTTTCCCGGGAAAAAAACAAACCTCGGAAAGTTCAGCAAACTTGTAAGGCACTAGGCAAGGAGTCTTTTCTCCTACAAGTAGAATCTGGGATGCAGCAAGACAAGGGGCTTTAAATGCTTATCCACAGTCTCTATATGATATTTGACATCCTCCCCTTCCTTCCGTCGAATCAACACTTTGTCAGCATGCATGTGCCGACCCAACATCCACTCTGCTTTACAGTCCTTGAACCTTTGAGATGCTTTAGGGGAACAAGCGAGGTACCTGCGTGCGTGTGGGACTTTGATGTGTCTCCACACAAAATCATTGTACCAGCGGTCCCTGCAGACTTCCACTTCATAAAGCAGTTCCTTAGATAAGTATGGGTACTCCCACCCATACTCGTTGGCGACTTTCTGGCAGAACAGACGTTGTAGCCTAGACAAGGGAGGCATGGTAGAGCGGTCTCCCTTGCCCGACAGGACGATTGAATTGGGGTGGCGAGGTGCCGTGACCACCTCCAAGTTGGGCATAGGTGCCCGCAGCGACAGTCTCTTGTCCCCGGTGGTAGGTGCAGGAGGCACCGGGGACTGAAGAACAGGGGACGGGGTCCCTCCTCAGGCGCTGGTGCCTCCACCCGGGGTGTACTATCCCCTGTAGACATAGGTGGATCCCTGGCTTTACGGGATGAGGAGAGAGGCATCTTGTCCCAGCCCTTTGCAGCAAACATTTAGTCTATGGCGACGTCGTCTCCCACATCGGAGACCGACTCCAGGTCGGAGGTGTCACACTCCTCCGCGGGCAGGTAGTTGGGAGTGGACACCAAATCACTCCCACCCACGAGCTCAAGGGGCCTTGAATCCCCGACACCTCCGTCCCAACACCAAGTTCCAGTCCCTGGCTTACCTCGGCCCAAGCTTGTGAAGGGATGTCCAGGACTCTTCCTAACGGATCCATCCGGGCTGGGTAAGCGCAGGGGTTGTCCTTCATCCCAGCCGCTGGAAGCTCTCATGAGACCGACCTTCCTTGTTGGCACTGGGAGTAAGGAAACTAGGGTGACCGAAGCAGCATCTCCGGGTTTTGCATCCTCAATCCCTTTGTTCGCGACCTCCACGGAGGTCTCTACAGTGCGCGGAGGGATGGCTGTCCAAGCATTGATTTCTCCTTGTTGAGTGGCGGCGCCTGCTGTAGGGCTGAGGTGGAAGACTCAAGGTCTCTCTATGGATTGCTCCACCTCAAACGAGAACTCTCCGCAGGCCTCGCAGTGACCGAAGGGCTTTAGCTGTACCACCAGTCCCGAACATCTGGGACAAATCATACCCAGGGCCTCAACATCCTTGTAGGTGTAGGTTTTTATACATGGGGCGGTCTCCGCTCATGTGGATATCCAATCCATGCCGCAAATGGGTATATGCCACTCCTCCATTCTGAGGACCTATCATGGAGCTTGATTACCCCTTTTCCATATGGAGGCTTGAAACGCACGCCCATGCGCCATTTTGGACCACACAGGAAGTGGATGCTGACTGATTGAACTCCCAGGTGAGGTTTTTCTCCTTGGGGTCATATTTTCTATAAATGTTGTGGAAGCAGCAGTGGATATTCACCCCAGATGATGCAATCCTTTTTGCGAAACGCGTCGGGAGATTCCACTGCTGCCACTGTTGTACAAGCGTTTGTTTAAACCATCTTGATGTAAGTGTATTTGCCTACATTAAAGTTTGATTTTTAGACGATATTATGCCATGTGCCCTTCTCTTTTCTCCCATATATTTATCTGATCGGCATCCTGGTTTACCACCATTTGAGCAATTTTTTCCATTCACCTCTATCACTATTGCTGAGAGCATTGTCCTGAGGATTTACCTGCATAGGATCAGCGCAGGAGGAGACATACATCTAAAAGCCTGATGTGACCCTTCAAACGTATGTTTGTTTGGGTTCATTTGTTCCGGTAAGCCTTCCACATATTGGTGGTGGTTATCTACACTTCTTTTCCAAGATTGCAGATTCCATACACAACTGTTCAAGAATCGCTTTATTTATTAGAGACTTTTTCACCATTCACATGAATTTTTGTCACTTAATTGGACATTATTTTTTATCACACTGGGTGTTTTTAATTTTCACTTTTGTTTAGCGCTGCATTTTTTGTTTTTTGTTTTTTACAAGGCGAATCGCCCCCGGGGCTTGAGCCGAATCCCCGTATCTGTAATCGGAGCAGCAGGTGAAGTCATCCTCGTAACATTTGAGACTGGAACCCACGAGGCATTGCTGAACACAGTGAATGATTGCTGCTCCATCGCGCACTGCATAACTGCCGCCAAAGTCCCCACATGTACCTCTTCACATGGCCGGACTCCTCCCCTTTGGCACACCAGTTTGCGGATTTTCTCCATGTCACGCCCACAAACTGTGCAGGGAGGGTGTGCCTGCTAGCGCAGTGGCCAATATGGACGACCTACTCGGAACTCTTCTGGGCAGCAAAGTTCAAATTCCGATAGCTTCGGCTTCATTGCATAAACACAGAACCCGGACTTAGAGCCCCCACGTGTAGCGGTCCTCCCCCAGCTTCTCCCCTCTCTTCACGGCTTGCTCTACTCGTCTAGGGGTATCTGGGAGAAGGGGGAAAGATGCACAACGCCAGCTCGGCTCTCTGATGTAAGATGCAGAGGTATGAGCTAAACTATTACACTCGGGTCTGCGTTTTAGGCCGGAGCCTCAGCTTCTCCTATGGAGGATGATTGTCACTGTGACTGACAGAGACACTTAGCTTCCAGTAACACGAGTTCCACACCAAGAAAAGTCCAACACTGTTTTATTGACTTGAAACTGGTTGACTTTTAAAAGAACAGACAAGGTGTAGGGAAGAGTAGGTCCAGGCACAACTGATGCATTCAAGTTCCTCCTGTTCCGTTTAGTGCAAACAGGCTTGGTGCACAGTCGCTGCCACCGACTGTGAATTTGGTCACTGCTACTGACCTGGGTGAACGTTGAGGCCCCTGCCACAGGCCTTGGATGAGGCCTGCCACTCACCTGAGAAAGTTGGGTCTCTGCCACAGACCATAAGAACATGAAGAACCTCCTTTAGAACAAATGACCCTTGTCAGAGGAAGACATCCATCCGGACTGGCTCTACAGGGAGGTCACATCTCCGGTCCCTTACGCCCAGGATTCAGGCACCCAATACCAGGGGGCACCTTAGGAATGCTTCGCCCTCGCGGGACCTAGTCGAAGGCACTGGGCCCCAGGCCTTCTGGTATAGTACCTCACCCCAGGCTGAAGGTGCCTGGGATGGAACTCGACTCCACGCACCCAGGCCAAGGGCAACTGGGCACAGACGAACCACAGCAGCCCCCAGGCTGAAGGTGCCTGGGGAATGGACCACGCAATTGTCAGTTAAAACGATGCAGTGCCTAATCGCAAAAAGGGGTCTGGTCTTTGGCCAGCCAAATGGTCTGGGGCTTAAGTGGTTAACAAGAACCCTAAATTTAAAAAAGGCAAAGTTTATCAAGCTGTGCTCCTTACTGAATGATCCTAAAGGGGATTCAATTTCCTCTTTATGGACAAGTGGGAGTGTTCTAAGAATGTATTTAACAACGGTATCCAACAAAAACTTTGCCATTGGCATTTCAGAACTCCAAGTAACTCCAAGTAATAAAACAAGAGCCCAATCATGGCAGCTACTGAAAATTGTTTATGAAACACATTGCTACAGAAATGTAAAAAAAGGAAAAATCTTCAAATATAACAGCAATACAAAAGTAAGGATGGAACATGTAGGCTTCATACAAGATGAACAGGGGAAGTTACTCACAAGTGACAGGGCATATGTATTAAATACTTATTTCTCTTTAGTTTATGCAAACCAAAAAGATGGGGTTAATAAACAAACAGTAACGCCATTAACCACTTCAATACTGGGCACTTATACACCTTCCTGCCCAGACCAATTTTCAACTTTCAGCGCTGTTGCACTTTGAATGACAATTGCACGGTCATACTACACTGTACCCAAACTAAATTTTTATCATTTTGTTCCCACAAATAGAGATTTCTTTTGGTGATATTAGATCACCTCTGGGATTTTTATTTTCTGCTAAAAAAAAATTAAAAGCCACGGAAAATTTTGAAAAAAAAAATGTTTTTTTTGTTTCAGTTACAAAACTTTGTAAATAAGTATGTTTTCTCTTTCACTGATGGGCACTGATGGGGCTGCACTGACAGGTACTGATAAGGCAGCACTGATGGGCATCGATGAGGTGGCACCAATGAGGTGGCACTGATGAGGTGGCATTGATGGGCACTGATGATGGGCACTAATATGTGGCACTGATGGGCATTAATAGGTGGCACTGGTATGCAGCATGGATGGGCACGGATAAGCGGCATAAATTGGGCATGGATAGGCGACATGGATGGGCATGAATAGGCGGCATGGATGGGCACAGATAGGCACGGATAGGTGGCACGGATGGGCACTGATAGGCGACATGGATGGGCACTGATAGGCGGCATGGATGGGCACTGATAGGTGGCACGGATGGGCATGGATGGGCACTGATAGGTGGCACTGATGTACTGTAATGTATTGTAATGATGGATGCCAATCAGTACCAAACAATAATGCCTGCCAATCATTGATGCCCATTGTGGGCACTGATTGGCATCCATTGTGGGCACTGATTGGCATCCATTAGGGGCACTGACTGGCATCCCTGGTGGTCTAGGGTGGCATATCTGGTGGTGGGCACCCCTGGTGGTCTGGTGGCATCCCTGGTGATCCAGTGTGGGCATCCTCGGGGGGGGGGGGCTGCGCTGATAATTAAGCACTAGGGATGAGCTTCGTGTTCGAGTCGAACATACGTTCGACTCGAACATCGGCTGTTCGATCGTTCGACGAAGATCGAACGATTTGGGCCGTTCGCGCCAAATTCGAGTGACGCGAACGGCCCACAATGCACTACGCCATCGCAGTGTCATCCAGGCGCTGTGATTGGCCAAGCATGCACTGTGACCCCGCATGCTTGGCCAATCACAGCGCCGGCAGCGAGGAGAGCAATGATTGGCCACAGGCAGGATGCCTGTGGCCAATTATTGCTGAGGGTGTTTAGTACACGCCCCACACTATAAAAGGCCGCCAGCACGGCGGCCTAGTGTAGTGTGTTCCGGAGCAGGGATAGAGCAGCATAGGCAGGGACAGTGACTTTTATTTCTTTCTTGCTTAACCTGGATTCCTTTAGTTTAGGGAAAGAGAAGGATAGGTAGGGAGAGTGTGAGGCCTCGTACACACGACCGATTTTCTCGTCGTAAAAAACACGTCGTTTTTTTCGACGAGATTCTTGTTAAGCTTGTCGATTTTCTCGTCAAGCTTTCTATGCGTACACACTGTCATTTTCCAATTTCCTCGTGGTTCTCTGCGCTCACGTCCAGCACGTACGACGGCACTATAAAGGGGAAGATCTTTTTTCTTGGCGCCACCCCTTGGGCTGCTTTTGCTGATCTCGTGTTACCGCGTCTGAAGTAAAAGTTTGGGAAGAGACGATTCGCGCTTTTCAGTCTTCGTACTTTTCAGATCGTTTTCTGCCGTTCAGTTTGTGCTTGTGGGTTCGTATCTTGACTTTCAGGGCGTCTAGGCAGGTCGTGTCTGTTTTACAGTGCGTTATTGCCTGTTCGTTTCTGAATTTCAGTTCGTTATTCATAGGCCTTGCTGTTCTAAAGTGCGTTCTGTTCTGTACGTTCTGATTAGACGACCGTTTCCTAGCCATGTCGCCTGGACGTTCTCGTCGTCGAGTTCGTGCTGTGCGTGCGCTTGGTGTTGGTCTGCTTGTTTTGGACCAAGACCAGTCCATGAATGGTGTGAGGAGGAGTTCATGGACCAAGAATTGGTTGCTCCAGCGGGACCAATTCTGCCACATGCCTCTGCTGCGGGAGATCGTCGAGAATAATCCTGAGGACTACAGGAATTTTCTGAGGATGTCTGACCCCGTTTTTCAGGAACTGTTGGCTTTGGTGTCCCCCTATATTACCAGGAAGGACACCGTTATGCGGGAAGCCATCAGTGCTGAGCAGAGGCTCATCGCCACGTTGCGTTACCTGGCGACAGGGAGAAGTCTTCAGGACTTGAAGTTCACCACAGGCATCTCCCCCCAGGCTCTGGGCCTCATAATCCCAGACACCTGTTCTGCTATTATACAAGTCCTGCAGGAGGACTATATTAGGGTAAGTTTTCTCCCTTCACATCACATTTTATGTATTACATGTATGCTAATGTATTGTATTTCTTTCATCCTTTCCTAATTACCATGATTGTAATATGCTGAGAATGTCCCCTTTGTCCCCATGCATGTTGGAAGCTTTAGATTGCCCCTTTTTTATCCTCCCTAAATATTTCCCCTCACTAACTTTTCCAGCAGGGGCGCCTGTTGCTCCAAATGTTGGGGGGTTACAACCCCAATTTCGGAAATAAACTTCCTCCTTTTTTGCTCTGTTGCCTAATAAACGCCCCCAGTTGTCCCCTCCAATGCAGCCATTTAGTCCCCTCTATTGCAGCCAGTTTCCCCCCAGCCCTGCACTTACCTTCTTGTGGTCAGCGCCATCCTTCTTCTGTCCTTGATGTCTTCTCCTTCCCTTCATGTTGCATCAGCCAATCATGTTACCATTAAACAGACTTGGTGAACATGATTGCCAGAGCTGCCTGTCAGTGTTTACACAAGGAATGCCCCCTCCTTGCGTCCCCGATTTTTCTTTGAGGAAGCCAATTACATCCCTCAGGTTGTAATTTGCAAGACTTTTTTAATACCTGTTTCTGCTCTGCAATTTTAACCCCCTAAATGACGCAATTAATCATATGTCGGTCGCTTTACAAGAGGCCATCCACCTGAATAGTGTGCGGCATAGACAATACATAGGTTCATGCAACGCATGAACCTATGTATTGTTCTGAGTGATGGGCACAGGAGAGAGGGGACAGTGCTCCAGCGCCCACTCTGGACGCACCGCCACTGCAATGCTATCCTGTGGCCAAACACATCTCCCCCCCCCAAAATAATTTAGTAATGGCCCATCAGAGGGGGTGATGAATATGATAAATGAGCCTTCCATTATACTTTTTTTACACACCTTAATAAACGTATAATTAGATTGATGTTGGTCTCTAATTTTTTGGTCTTGAATTTGCTTGTAATGTATGCCTTTGTTTTTCTAATATTATTTCATCTTGTTTCACTCCACAGCTTCCTTCAACGCCACAGGAATGGCAGACTGTGGCATCGGAGTTTGCCACGCGGTGGGACTTCCCCAACTGCGGTGGTGCCATAGACGGGAAGCACGTCCGCATCGTGCCGCCACCCCGTTCTGGATCCTACTACTACAACTACAAGGGGTTTCATAGCATTGTGCTGATGGCGATGGTGTCAGCACGGTATGAATTCCTCTATGTTGATGTAGGGAAGAATGGCCGGATGTCCGATGGGGGATCCTTCATCCAGACGGAGTTTGCCCTCCGTCTCCAGAGTGACGACCTTGCATTGCCACCGGATGCAGGGAATATTGAAGGACTCCCCTTTGTTTTCTTGGCTGATGAAGCCTTCGGACTCGGACGGCATCTTATGAGGCCATTTCCACAGAGGACCCTGACCCCAGAGAAGAGTGTGTTCAATTACCGGCTGGCCAGGGCCCGAAGAGTCGTTGAAAATGCCTTCGGCATAATGGCCAGCCGGTTCCGCCTTTTTATGACTTCCATCCACTTGGCGGACTACAAAATAAACTATGTAGTGTTATGCTGCTGTGTGCTACACAATTTTCTTTGCCGCAAAGCGAATTCATATATGGCCTCAGTTTTGCCAGAGGCTGGACTTTCCCCTGCAAATCCC
The DNA here is from genome assembly GCA_029206835.1 of Rana muscosa. Classification (NCBI taxonomy): domain Eukaryota; kingdom Metazoa; phylum Chordata; class Amphibia; order Anura; family Ranidae; genus Rana; species Rana muscosa. The sequence continues at coordinate 177,769,543 of CM055116.1, forward strand.
CTTCCGGGCCTGGAATCTGCCCGTCTTGGCTTGCCCCCCCAAAATGCCCGTGTGGTTCGGGACAAATACATGGAGTATTTCACGGGTAGGGGGGCAATTCCTATGCCAGCCTATGTCTAAGTATCCCAATAAAAATCTTCTTTAAACCTTTAATTATTTGTTCTTTCCTGTCTCCTAGTTTGTCTTTGTGCATTTGTAGTGGCAAGTGTATTTTACTTTAGTAAATAACAACCAATTTCACTATGTTACCTTACAAAAGAACCAAATAAGCTTAGAGTGTATTATAAAAAGAAGCTACACGTTGTTTGTGTTCAAATATTTTACTCTCTGCACATTTTTTTTTGTTTTACTTTGGGGTTGGCCTGACCACAACCCGTCAAATTTTGGCTTATGAAAATACAAAAATACCACTTGCATTTCTAAAATGACAACATTGGATACCTCTGAGCAATCTGAGACATTCAGTTACACAAACTATGTCTCTATGTGCCCGTCCTAATATGGGGTCCTGCCACCCCTTGCCCAGTCAAAAATTCAATATGCACACATTTTTACTTTTTTGCAAATAGGAAGTTTACAATCTTGATCCCTATTGTCAACATGTGCTATCTGCCATCAGGGGTGATCAATGGATGTGTTTTGGGGGTGCATCCCCTTCCTCAGTTCACCGACTTTTGATACGAGGAAGGTGTTGCACCCACAAAAGACGTACATGGATATCCCCTGATGGCAGATAGCACATGTTCACACACTGTGTGCATATTCAATTTTTGGCTGCTTTGTTACTCAAAAAATTAGTAAAAATATAAAAACAAACATGTAAAAACAAATGTGTTTGGATGGCTTATTGAATTCTCCCCAAAACATCGAGAATGTCTTTAAATGTTTGTTCCATCACATGGATTCTTTGTTTAATTAGGTCCAGTTCCGTGCTACATTCCATCACTTGCTGGATGAGGCGGAGGGCACTGTCAGCAGAGAACGGTGTGCTATCCTTCACAACATTTCCATCCCCTAAAAACCATAAAAAAAAATTAATAAAACTCTGCAGGCCTACCTCGCTTACCTTAAGCTGTGGTGTCAGATACTGACCTGTTGTGGTGACCAGATCCACAACGTCATCCACCTCTCCTTCCTGCACTTCTCCTTCCTCCACCTCAACTTCCTGCACATCTTTCGGTTGTGGATCTTTGGGAGTTTGGGGTTGCTTGGAAGTTGTGGGGTGCATGTGCTCCCTGGAGTGTCCTCCTCCCAGTCTTCTCTCCCCTATGAGAATAAAACCAAAGGTCTATTTATCACACTGTAAAAATCTCATTTTTAAAATTAAAACAGGCTAAATTGTTTGGAAGTGGGGTACAAGTGTGTGTTTGTGCGGAATTTAAAGAAAAATGCATTCTTTATGACCCTAAATATGTTTATTATTCACATTTGGATGTAATTTTTTGGACATGGAGGCACCACAAATAAACTCTGATGCACCTGTGTGGGACACCCAAAAAAGGCGGGTCTGGTGGCCCACACTATAGTGCTCCAAAGTACAGATGTGGAAGCAGCTGCTGAGTGTCCTCTCCTTTACACTGATTAAAGTTTGCATTTCATTCTCCTTACAAACACATCATCTAGACTTAAAAATTATCCACAATACTTGATCAAAAATGGCAGATGTCTAATTACTTTTGGGGGTCTTAAATAAGCCAAAACCACGGATAGTGGCCGAACGAAGTGTCGGTAACGTAACGAACGATTACTGTGCCCAACCTAGTTCAAAATAATACATTTTGGAAGGGAGTCCAATATGCTTTAAAAAAAAAAAAAAGTAAGTTTCTAAAAAGATTAATAGCAGAAAGGTCGTCATTTTACTTACTTTTAGCGAGCATCCTCTTTATGCTCCTCAACTGGTCTGGCTCCCTCAGTTTGAGGTCTGACCACCTCTTTCTGAGCTGCTCATTTGAGCGTTTCACCCCGAACTTCGCCCTCAGACTCTTCACAACTTTAGTGAGGATTTTGGCCTTCCTTCTATTTGGTTTGCTATACGGCCCATGCTTGGCATCATAATCAGCCTTGACCAAGATGTCCACCATCTCCGCCATCTCCGCCAAAGACATATTCGATGCCTTGAATCTCCTCCTTGATCGTGACGTGTCCTCGGTCTCCGGGCTTGTCTCCTCGCTAGTTGCGGAATTATCAGACACCTGCTGTAACTCCGCCATATCTGTCTGCGCGCCGAAAGAGAAGGGGCGGGGAAAAGATGTTAGTTAGAACGTCATGGGCGGGCGACGTGTGCGGAGCGACGTGTTCCAATTTGGACGCATGCGTGGTGTGTATATAGCAAACACACATGTGACTATAGTACGTTCGGTGTGCGGAGAGAGGAGTTCAAGTGACGGACGTGCGAACGAAGGTATGTGATTTTGTGAGACTTGTTAAAATTGTTGGCCTATACTGTCTTGAGATTGTTGGAGGATATATATGGTGACTAGGATGTGAAGGAGGTTAGACTGTTTGCCTCACATTATTTAAATATAATTTATTTTACTTGCAGATACAATATGAATGTATTTATTAGCGACAAAGAGTTCCTGGCGGAATTTATTGACCGGGTAAGGGAGCTGCCGGCTCTGTGGGAGACCAAAAACCCCATCCATAAAAAAAAAGGGGTGAGAAAAGCAGCGCTGGATAAGCTGCTCCCATTTGTGCATACCAAGGTGCCCACAGCCACAGCAAAACAAGTGGACACTAAAATTGGGAGCTTGAGAGGTACCTACAGGACTGAACGCTCTAAGGTGCTGGCTTCTCAGAGGTCAGGAGCAGCAGCAGATGATGTTTATGTCCCGGTTTTGTGGTACTACAGCAGGATGTCCTTCCTGGATGACCACATTGAGCCAAGGCCATCACTCTCCACTCTTCCCCCCAGACTTCCCTGCAGCCAACCTGAGCCTTCTCTGGAGCAAGAGGAGGCAGCCATCCTGGATGATCCTGATTTGGCCATCTGGAGCCAGGTATAGTATTAACTGAAAATGTAGTGGGATAAAATTAATGTTTCCCAAATATGTCAGGATGAGAAACATACATTATTTTGTATTCAACAAGTGAAATCATGATCTGTAGACATTATTCTGCACTTAATTGTGTGGTAAATAGTCAAGCTGATGTAGTGGTAAATTTAAAGCAAGGATTTATGCATTTACATTCTAATTGCTTCCATCAGGATTACAAAGTTTGATGCAAAGATTAAACCAACATATTAAACTATGTTTCTTTTTCATACACAGGATGAAATCAGCCAGGAGGAGGGTCTGGAAACTGTCAGGCAGGAGGAGGAAGGGCCCAGTGGCAGCCAGGAGGTGGCAGGGCCCAGTGGCAGACAGGAGGTGGCAGGGCCCAGTGGCAGACAGGAGGTGGCAGGGCAAAGGAGAAGCAACAGATCCCAGGTGCCTCCCATCAGGCTTCACAAAAGAGGCAGGAGGGACAGGACCACCAGTGAGGCAGCAATGGCCCTTATTAAAGAGGCCCATGCCACCCTCAAGGAGCCCACATCCCCTGAAGAGGCCATTGCCGGCCTAGTGGAGGCTAAGTTCAAGGTGATGAGCATGGAGCAACGCCTCCTATGCGAACCCCTGCTCATCACCTTGCTCAACAAGGGGGTGATGGAGCAAATTACCCCCAATACCGCCATATGTGAGGTGGCCCAACTGACCCAACCTCAACCTCCACCTCCACCTTCCTCTTCTGCCCCACCCCCTTCTGCTACCCCTCCACCTTCTGCCCCACCCCCTTCTGCTACCCCTCCACCTTCTGCCCCACCCCCTTCTGCTACCCCTCCACCTTCTGCCCCACCCCCTTCTGCTACCCCTCCACCTTCTGCCCCACCCCCTTCTGCTACACCTCCACCTTCTGCCCCACCCCCTTCTGCTACACCTCCACCTTCTTCTTCTGCCCCACCCCCTTCTGCTACACCTCCACCTCCTCCTCCTGACAGGAGTACCCCTCCAGTGGGCCAGCCTCCAGCTAAACGAAGAAGGAAGGCTTCAGTAAAGGCTGCAGGGAAGGTTGCCAGGAAGAAGAGGAAGTGATGGCCTTGCTTCATTGTGGTCGCACTGGTCGGACAGAAGGCAGCCTGTTGTAGTACCACACACTTGGGACATATATCTCACCTGCTGCTGTTCCTGACCTCTGGGAGGCCAGCATCAGATTGTGTTCTGAAATGTGGGCCTTCTCAAGCTCCCAATTTTAGTGTCCACACAGGGTTGCTGTGTGCTCTGGGGTCCCTGGGATGCACAAATGGCAGCAGCTTCTCCAGCGCTGCCTTCTCTTTATTTAATTTATAAACATGAATAAATGTGTTTTTTGTTTAAGTTCATACTTGACTATGTGTATTTTTAAATAAAAAAAAACAAGCTTTGGAGTAAGCAGATACATTTGACTGACAATAAAAGGCACAGATATCACCCACCCCAAAAGAATAACTAAATCTGATTAGCTCAAAAACATGGTGTGAAATTTTAAAAATATAGATTAGAAAATTAAATGGGAGATCGCTATCAAAACATTGAGAAATTATAATTAACATCATTTTGAAAAATCTAACCATTTAAATTATTCCTAAAAACTTGCACGATATAATACACATAAATCTTATAAAGAGCAGCATGAAAAAGGTTAAAAATAAGGCATAACTCTGTGTGAATATCAGCAGCAAAAGAAGGTCTCTCGTTTTGATTAATGTAACATTCTAACGAAGAATTCAATGCAGAACATTTAAACGATGAAATATTTATGAGCGTGACGAATGTGCTCTCTCCATTATGAAGGCTTGTTTTACCAGAAGATGCGCTCCCGTCTCATAGTTGCTTGTGAGCATGCGCGCTTTTGGAAGAGTCGTAAAAGCATACACACAAACCATTTTCTCGTCACAAAACAGGCCGACGAGAAACACGACGAGGAAATCTGGACTCCTGACGAGAAAATAGAGAGCAGGTTCTCTATTTTCTCGTCGAGATTCTCGTCAAGTTTCTCGTCGTAAAACCATACACACAAACGTTTTTCTAGACAAAAAAACTCTTGCGGCACTTTCCTTGACTGTTTACGACGAGAAAATCGGTCGTGTGTACGAGGCCTGAGTGTGTTTTGTGCTTGTGCTATATTGTGCTTAAAAAAACATTTTTTCTAGGGACAGAAAACTGTAGGTAGGGAGAGTGTCAGTTTCTTTCACTGTCAAAGTCTTTGTTTCCAGGGACCTGGAAGGACAGTGAGTGAATTCTCCTTGTGCTAAATTGTGCTTAAAAAAAACATTTTTTCTAGGGACAGAAAACTGTAGGTAGGGAGAGTGTCAGTTTCTTTCACTGTCAAAGTCCTTGTTTCCAGGGACCTGGAAGGACAGTGAGTGAATTCTCCTTGTGCTAAATTGTGCTTAAAAAAAACATTTTTTCTAGGGACAGAAAACTGTAGGTAGGGAGAGTGTCAGTTTCTTTCACTGTCAAAGTCCTTGTTTCCAGGGACCTGGAAGGACAGTGAGTGAATTCTCCTTGTGCTAAATTGTGCTTAAAAAAAACATTTTTTCTAGGGACAGAAAACTGTAGGTAGGGAGAGTGTCAGTTTCTTTCACTGTCAAAGTCCTTGTTTCCAGGGACCTGGAAGGACAGTGAGTGAATTCTCCTTGTGCTAAATTGTGCTTAAAAAAAACATTTTTTCTAGGGACAGAAAACTGTAGGTAGGGAGAGTGTCAGTTTCTTTCACTGTCAAAGTCCTTGTTTCCAGGGACCTGGAAGGACAGTGAGTGAATTCTCCTTGTGCTAAATTGTGCTTAAAAAAAACATTTTTTCTAGGGACAGAAAACTGTAGGTAGGGAGAGTGTCAGTTTCTTTCACTGTCAAAGTCCTTGTTTCCAGGGACCTGGAAGGACAGTGAGTGAATTCTCCTTGTGCTAAATTGTGCTTAAAAAAAACATTTTTTCTAGGGACAGAAAACTGTAGGTAGGGAGAGTGTCAGTTTCTTTCACTGTCAAAGTCCTTGTTTCCAGGGACCTGGAAGGACAGTGAGTGAATTCTCCTTGTGCTAAATTGTGCTTAAAAAAAACATTTTTTCTAGGGACAGAAAACTGTAGGTAGGGAGAGTGTCAGTTTCTTTCACTGTCAAAGTCCTTGTTTCCAGGGACCTGGAAGGACAGTGAGTGAATTCTCCTTGTGCTAAATTGTGCTTAAAAAAAACATTTTTTCTAGGGACAGAAAACTGTAGGTAGGGAGAGTGTCAGTTTCTTTCACTGTCAAAGTCCTTGTTTCCAGGGACCTGGAAGGACAGTGAGTGAATTCTCCTTGTGCTAAATTGTGCTTAAAAAAAACATTTTTTCTAGGGACAGAAAACTGTAGGTAGGGAGAGTGTCAGTTTCTTTCACTGTCAAAGTCCTTGTTTCCAGGGACCTGGAAGGACAGTGAGTGAATTCTCCTTGTGCTAAATTGTGCTTAAAAAAAACATTTTTTCTAGGGACAGAAAACTGTAGGTAGGGAGAGTGTCAGTTTCTTTCACTGTCAAAGTCCTTGTTTCCAGGGACCTGGAAGGACAGTGAGTGAATTCTCCTTGTGCTAAATTGTGCTTAAAAAAAACATTTTTTCTAGGGACAGAAAACTGTAGGTAGGGAGAGTGTCAGTTTATTTCACTGTCAAAGTCCTTGTTTCCAGGGACCTGGAAGGACAGTGAGTGAATTCTCCTTGTGCTAAATTGTGCTTAAAAAAAACATTTTTTCTAGGGACAGAAAACTGTAGGTAGGGAGAGTGTCAGTTTCTTTCACTGTCAAAGTCCTTGTTTCCAGGGACCTGGAAGGACAGTGAGTGAATTCTCCTTGTGCTAAATTGTGCTTAAAAAAAACATTTTTTCTAGGGACAGAAAACTGTAGGTAGGGAGAGTGTCAGTTTCTTTCACTGTCAAAGTCCTTGTTTCCAGGGACCTGGAAGGACAGTGAGTGAATTCTCCTTGTGCTAAATTGTGCTTAAAAAAAACATTTTTTCTAGGGACAGAAAACTGTAGGTAGGGAGAGTGTCAGTTTCTTTCACTGTCAAAGTCCTTGTTTCCAGGGACCTGGAAGGACAGTGAGTGAATTCTCCTTGTGCTAAATTGTGCTTAAAAAAAACATTTTTTCTAGGGACAGAAAACTGTAGGTAGGGAGAGTGTCAGTTTCTTTCACTGTCAAAGTCCTTGTTTCCAGGGACCTGGAAGGACAGTGAGTGAATTCTCCTTGTGCTAAATTGTGCTTAAAAAAAACATTTTTTCTAGGGACAGAAAACTGTAGGTAGGGAGAGTGTCAGTTTCTTTCACTGTCAAAGTCCTTGTTTCCAGGGACCTGGAAGGACAGTGAGTGAATTCTCCTTGTGCTAAATTGTGCTTAAAAAAAACATTTTTTCTAGGGACAGAAAACTGTAGGTAGGGAGAGTGTCAGTTTCTTTCACTGTCAAAGTCCTTGTTTCCAGGGACCTGGAAGGACAGTGAGTGAATTCTCCTTGTGCTAAATTGTGCTTAAAAAAAACATTTTTTCTAGGGACAGAAAACTGTAGGTAGGGAGAGTGTCAGTTTCTTTCACTGTCAAAGTCCTTGTTTCCAGGGACCTGGAAGGACAGTGAGTGAATTCTCCTTGTGCTAAATTGTGCTTAAAAAAAACATTTTTTCTAGGGACAGAAAACTGTAGGTAGGGAGAGTGTCAGTTTCTTTCACTGTCAAAGTCCTTGTTTCCAGGGACCTGGAAGGACAGTGAGTGAATTCTCCTTGTGCTAAATTGTGCTTAAAAAAAACATTTTTTCTAGGGACAGAAAACTGTAGGTAGGGAGAGTGTCAGTTTCTTTCACTGTCAAAGTCCTTGTTTCCAGGGACCTGGAAGGACAGTGAGTGAATTCTCCTTGTGCTAAATTGTGCTTAAAAAAAACATTTTTTCTAGGGACAGAAAACTGTAGGTAGGGAGAGTGTCAGTTTCTTTCACTGTCAAAGTCCTTGTTTCCAGGGACCTGGAAGGACAGTGAGTGAATTCTCCTTGTGCTAAATTGTGCTTAAAAAAAACATTTTTTCTAGGGACAGAAAACTGTAGGTAGGGAGAGTGTCAGTTTCTTTCACTGTCAAAGTCCTTGTTTCCAGGGACCTGGAAGGACAGTGAGTGAATTCTCCTTGTGCTAAATTGTGCTTAAAAAAAACATTTTTTCTAGGGACAGAAAACTGTAGGTAGGGAGAGTGTCAGTTTCTTTCACTGTCAAAGTCCTTGTTTCCAGGGACCTGGAAGGACAGTGAGTGAATTCTCCTTGTGCTAAATTGTGCTTAAAAAAAACATTTTTTCTAGGGACAGAAAACTGTAGGTAGGGAGAGTGTCAGTTTCTTTCACTGTCAAAGTCCTTGTTTCCAGGGACCTGGAAGGACAGTGAGTGAATTTTCCTTGTGCTAAATTGTGCTTAAAAAAAACATTTTTTCTAGGGACAGAAAACTGTAGGTAGGGAGAGTGTCAGTTTCTTTCACTGTCAAAGTCCTTGTTTCCAGGGACCTGGAAGGACAGTGAGTGAATTCTCCTTGTGCTAAATTGTGCTTAAAAAAAACATTTTTTCTAGGGACAGAAAACTGTAGGTAGGGAGAGTGTCAGTTTCTTTCACTGTCAAAGTCCTTGTTTCCAGGGACCTGGAAGGACAGTGAGTGAATTCTCCTTGTGCTAAATTGTGCTTAAAAAAAACATTTTTTCTAGGGACAGAAAACTGTAGGTAGGGAGAGTGTCAGTTTCTTTCACTGTCAAAGTCCTTGTTTCCAGGGACCTGGAAGGACAGTGAGTGAATTCTCCTTGTGCTAAATTGTGCTTAAAAAAAAACATTTTTTCTAGGGACAGAAAACTGTAGGTAGGGAGAGTGTCAGTTTCTTTCACTGTCAAAGTCCTTGTTTCAAGGGACAGAGAAGGACACCTGAAGGTAGCCCTTATTGCTTTTTTCCCATCTCCCTGCAGGCCATCTATTAGAATGTCTGGAAGGCAAACAAGGAGAGGCAGACAGTCAGGAGGCAATAAAAGAGGGCAAGCAGGCTCTGTGTCTGGGGGCAACAGTGCTGGTCGTGGACGCGGTGCATTGTCATCAGCACATGGCCATGGGACACGCTTGTCCTTCTTTTCGGCAGCTGGACATGTTGAGCCACATCATGCCGAAGACTTGGTAGAGTGGATGACCAAGCCCTCCTCCTCCTCCTCATCCTCTCTCACCCAGGCTCAGGGTACTGGAAAAGCAGCTGCCAAAGCGTCCTCTTCCCTGGTATCAATGTCAGACTCATCATCAGTCACTCCTTCCCTAGACCCACCATGTCCTCCTCCTGAGGAGTCCCCCGAACTGTTTCAGCACAGTGTTGGGTACATGCTCCAGGAGGATGCCCAGCGTTTCGAAGGGTCTGATGATGAAACCCAGCTAGAGGAAGGCAGTAGCGTGAGAGCAGACAGAGGGGATGCTCAAGAAGGACACCAATCTGGCAGTCATGTTCCAGCAGCTGCAGCATACTGCCAGATTGGCTCCAGTGATGAGGAGGGAGGTGATGATGAGGTCACTGACTCCACGTGGGTGCCTAATAGGAGAGAGGAGGAGGAGGAGGATGAGGAGGAGGCACATCTCCAACGAGGCAGGATGCCCTTTGGTGGCCAGCGTAAGGGCAGTACACCGACGGAATCACACCGCAGAGCTCCGCCTGTGCAGGGCGCTGCCTCTGCCCGTCATTCAAAAAGTTCTTTGGTGTGGGCCTTTTTTGAGGCTAGTGCATCAGATCGCACAGCTGCTGTTTGCAACATATGTCTCAAGCGTATATCGCGTGGCCAAAACATCAGCCGCTTGGGTACCACATGCCTGACCAGACATATGTTGACCTGCCATGCAGCTCGTTGGCAAGCCTACCTCAAAGACCCACACCAAAGAACAAAGCGGACCTCTCCTTGCACCGCATCAGCTGGGATCTCCAACCCCACTATAACTTCAGTCCTCTCTGAAACATGCACTGAGAGGAATGAAGGTGTAGAATTAGGTGTGTCACAGCCAAGTACTTGCAGCCACTCTGCTAGCAGTATACCGACGTCGGATTCTAGCAGGCAAATTTCCCTGCCCCAGCTGCTGGACCGTCGAAAGAAGTTCACTCCCAGCCATCCACATGCCCAGCGGTTGAATGCTAGCTTGGCTAAATTGCTAGCGCTTCAACTGCTGCCTTTTCAGTTGGTAGACTCGGCCCCCTTCCGTGAGTTTGTGCAATGTGCGGTTCCTCAGTGGCAGGTTCCCAAACGCCACTTTTTCTCACGGAAGGCTATTCCGGCTCTCTACCGGCATGTGGAAGGCAATGTCTTGGCCTCGCTGGACAGGGCGGTCAGCGGTAAGGTGCATATTACTGCTGACTCATGGTCCAGCAGGCATGGACAGGGACGTTACCTTTCTTTCACGGCCCATTGGGTCACTCTTTTGGCAGCTGGGAAGGATGCAGGACAAGGTGCAGTAGTGTTGGAGGTTGTCCCACCGCCACGCCTCCAAAATGCTACTACTGGTTGTGACACACCTCTCTCCTCCACCCCCTCCTCTTCTTCTTCCTCCATGGCCTCTTCCTGTGGTTTGTCCTATGAACCAGCGGTGCTCCGTAGCCGTTCACGGGGCTACGCAAGTACGCAGGCAAAAAGATGCCATGCCGTGCTTGCGCTGGTGTGTTTGGGGGACAGAAGCCACACTGGGGCAGAGGTCCTGTCTGCTCTGCAGGGCCAGGCCGAGAGGTGGTTGACGCCACGCCAGCTTAAGCCAGGAATGGTGGTTTGCGACAATGGCACCAACCTCCTCTCCGCCCTCCGACAGGGACAACTGACCCATGTGCCCTGTGTGGCTCACGTCCTTAACCTGGTGGTGCAGCGGTTCTTGGGCAGGTACCCGGGCTTACAGGATGTCCTGAGGCAGGCCAGGAAAGTCTGTGTGCATTTCCGCAGATCTTATAATGCCAGTGCTCGCCTGGCTGAGCTGCAAAAGGAGTTGAACCTGCCCAAGAACCGCCTTATATGTGACATGCCCACCAGGTGGAACTCAACGTTGGCCATGCTGCAGCGGCTGCACACGCAGCAGAGGGCCATCAATGAGTACCTGTGCGACTACGGCACCAGGACAGGGTCAGGGGAGCTTGGTTTTTTTTCTCCACGCCAGTGGGGCATGATCAGGGATGCATGCACTGTCCTGGCACCATTTGAGGAGGCCACGAGGATGGTGAGCAGTGACAGTGCATGCATCAGTGACACTGTACCTCTTGTCCACCTGTTGGAGCACACGCTGCGTGGAATAATGGACAGGGCACTTGAGGCAGAACAGAGGCAGGAAGAGGAGGACTTCCTTGCCTCTCAAGGCCCCCTTTACCCAGACAGTGTTCCTTCTGTCCCACCCATCGCACAGGAAGAGGAGGAGGAGGAGGAGGAGGAGGAGGATTGTGTCAGCATGGAGGTGGAGGCTGGCACTCAGCATCATCAGCAGCAGTCTTTTAGGGATGATTTACAGTCCCAAGAAACCAGTGGACTTGTACGTGGTCCTTAGTGACCCAGAGGACTCCGGAGCGAATGCCTCAGCAAACCTACGCTGCATGGCCTCCCTGATCCTGCAAAGTCTGCGGAAGGATCCTCGTATTCTTCGGATCAAGGAGAGGGACCATTACTGGCTGGCCACTCTCCTTGATCCACGGTACAAGGGTAAGGTTGCGGACCTTATGTTACCATCGCAGAGGGAGCAGAGGATGAGACAACTCCGGGAGGCCTTGCAGAAAGGTCTGTGCAACGCGTTCCCAGAGACTGGGAGGTTACAAACTCCTGGTCCTGGACAACGAGTTGCTGAGGCTTCGGCCAGTCAAAGAAGGAGCGGTGGGGAAGGTGGCCGTCTGACCGATGCGTTCAGACAATTCTTTAGTCCGCAGCCCCAAAGTATGATCGGTTCCAGCAACCATCGCCAGCGTCTGATAAACATGGTGCAGGAATATCTAGGAGCAAGGTCAGACTTGGACACCTTCCCCACCGAAAAACCTCTGGCTTACTGGGTCTTGAGGATGGATCACTGGCCAGAGCTTGCACAGTATGCAATTGAGCTACTGGCCTGTCCTGCATCCAGCGTTCTTTCGGAACGCACATTCAGTGCTGCTGGAGGATTTGTCACGGATCACAGGGTGCGCCTGTCCACCGACTCGGTTGATCGACTGACTTTCATCAAGATGAACCAGTCTTGGATCACCACCAGCTACCACACACCTGATGCTGATATAACAGACTAATTGATTTTAACATGTCACATCCCTTCAAGACTGATGCTGATGCTGAGTGCCTGTGCTGTTATGTTGACTGGCTATCCTCCTCCTCCGAGTCCTCAATGATACGATTGATGATGATAGCTTGGAAGATCATTTTTGTTTATGGGTGCCGCCACCAGTGGCTAAGGCCCAATTTTTCAGCCCCTGTTTTACAGGGGCGTGTAATTACAATTTTTTAGCAATAATTTGCCATAGGGCTCATTGCTGTGCTCCAAGTACAGTATCTGTGAGGGGTTGGAGTGTTGTGGCACCAGTGCCTAAGGCCCAATTTTTCAGCCCCTGTTTAACAGGGGCGTGTCATTACAATTTTTGAAGCAATACTTTGCAACAGGGCTCATTGCTGTGCTCCAAGTACAGTATCTGTGAGGGGTTGTAGTGTTGTGCCACCAGTGCCTAAGGCCCAATTTTTCAGCCCCTGTTCAACAGGGGCATGCAATTACAATTCTTGATCTAATAATTCACAGCAGGGTCCATTGCTGCACCCACCAAGAGTAACTCTGAGGGCTTACAGTCTTGTGGCAACGCCACCACCACCACCACCACGAAAGGCCCAATTTTTCAGCCCCTGTTCAAAAGGGGCATGTAATTACAATTCTTGATCTAATAATTCACAGCAGGGCCCATTGCTGCACCCACCAAGAGTAACTGTCAAGGCTTACAGTGTTGTGGCACCAGCACCACCATCAAAGCCCCAATTTTTACTACCACTGTTCAACAATTATATGTAATTAAAATTCCTGATATAATAGTTGACAGCAGGGCGTTCCAGCACCAACCAAGAGTAACTGAGTGCTTACAGTGTTGTGCCAACACCAACAACTAAGGGGCCTATTTCTGCAGAGTATATACGGCAGGTCCCTACTTTCAAACATCCAACTTACAAACGACTCCTACTTGCAAACGAAAGAAGACAACAGGAAGTGAGAGGAAATCTACCCCTAGAAAGGAAAATTCTCTCCTGTAAGAATAAATATGGGAGAAAGGGGTCTCATCTGTACTGATGCTTTATCAGCAATCCTTGTTTCAAGAAAAACACCACATTTCAAAAACAGTTGTCATTGGGACGGAAAGTGAGGTGAAATGTTCTGAACAGGGGCACAGACAGCAAAACAAATGTTACAGGGGTGATAACCCTTACCTATGTTTCCCAAAAAGTTTAAAAATAGATTTTTGGGCTGGAGCTACACTTCAACAATGTACCTGTTCAAAATTACAAACACATTCTACATAAGAACAAACCTACAGTCCCTGTCTTGTATGCACCGCCTGCATACGGCTGTTCAGAGTATATAGGGCCTTTTTTATTTTATGTGTGGGGTTCCCCTTAATATCCATACAAGACCCAAAGGGGCTGGTAATGGGCTGGGGTAGGGGGGGGGGGGTGTTGATGGGGTAGCTATGCCATTTTTCCTAAAGATTTTCATCCATATTACCGGGACCAGACATTGCATTAAAGCCGCAAGCAGTTTTAAATGACTTTTTTCCCTTTAGAAATGTTATTTTGTGCAGGGACAGTTCTAAACACGGGAAACACGTGGCACTTCACAGGCATACTTTAGACACCCCCCAGGTACGATATTTAAAGGAATATTTGACTTTTTTTTTTCACTTTATGCATCATTAAAATGACTGCTCCCGAAAAACGACCGTTTTTAAAACTTCTTTTTGCATTGATACATGTCCCCTGGTGCAGAACCCGGGTTCCCAAACCCTTTTTAGGACAATAACATGCATAATAGTTGTTATAATTAGCACTTTAGAATTCGAACGTTCGCATCCATTGTATTTAATAGGGTTCTAATGTTCGTTCGAACTTTCGGTCCGTTCGCGGGTTCTGGTGCGAACCGAACCCGGGGGTGTTCGGCTCATCACTATTAAGCACAAACCCAACCTGTCAGAGGAGCAGCCGATCGGCTCTCCTCTACTTGCGTCTGACAGACGCAAATGAGGAAAAGCCGATCTCCGGCTCTTCTTGTTTACATTGTGATCAGCCATGATTGGACACGGCTGATCACGTGGTAAAGAGTCTCTGTCAGAGACTCTTTACCTAGATCGGTGTTGCGGGGTGTCAGACTGACACCCCGCAACAATGGTCGCCGCGATGCGCGCCCCCGGGGGCACGCAGCCGCTCAATATCCTGAAGACGTCATATGACGTCCGGTCAGGATATTGAAACCACTTTGCCGCCGTCATTTTGCTATAAGGCGGGCGGCAAGTGGTTAACAATGTGCCAAATGTACCTCTGGACTGACAGATATCTGGAGTCAAAAACGATTAGGAAAACTTAATGTGAACAAATCACTAAGACCAAGTCCTCAGAACTTAGTCATGTTATAGCCAGGCCATTGTTCCTAATTTTTAAGGACATCTTACTCACTTCAATGGAACTTACATACCAGTCAGTCTAACATCAATGATATATAAAATATTAAAAGGAATAATAGGGAACTACATTCAAGAATTTTTCTGTAAAAATGGTATTATAAGTAATAATCAACACTGGATTTGTGAAGGAACATTCTTGCCAGACCAAACTGTCAACATTACTCCACGAGGAAGTGAGAAGTCATTTAGATAAAGTAAGGCTAGTGGGTGTAGTTTATCTGGATTTTGCTTAAGCAATGCATACAGTACCCCACAAACACCTAATTTACTAACTGAGGTCTATTGACATTGCAGAAAGTGTATGTACAGTACATGGTTAGAAATTTTGTTACAAAAGGGTATACAGAGGTTAGTAAAAAAAGGCTCACATACTAAATGGCCTATGGCTGTGAGTGATCTCCATAGTTCTGTCCTGGGACCAAACCTGTTTAAATTGTTTGTAAGCAATACAGAGGTTGGAATAAATAGTTCAATTTCAGTGTTTGCTGATGATACCAAGCTATTCGGTTCAATAGTCTTTCTACAGGATATGGCAAATTTAAGCAAAAGTCTTGATAAATTATGAGGGTTTGCAGCTACATGGCAGAAACTTGGAGATCTGGGGGTTTTGTAGGACACAGACTCAGCAACAGCATTAAATTCCAAACTGCAGCTAGAAAATCTAGCAGACAACTATCATGTATTAAAAAGGGTATTTATTCTGGAGACAAAACTATAATTCCACTACATTACAAAACACTTGTTTAGCCTCATTTTGAATATTCAGTTTCGTTTTTGTTCCCAATTCTCAGACAGGATGTTCTTGAACTAGAGAGAGTTTAGAGAAAGGGCTACAGAAATTAAACATATTCTCCCTGGAGAAGAGGTACTCAAACATCCTATCAATGCACTATATGAATTTATCAATGGTGACTGTAATAACAGGAATGAAGTGTTTAATATAAGGTTTCTGAAGAGAACACACAGGGAGAGATATACTAAAACGAGTGCATTCAGAATTTGGTGCAGCTGTGCATGGTAGCCAACCATCTTCTAACTTCAGCTTGTTCAATAAGGCTTTGACAATAAAGCTGATTGGTTTCCATGCAGAGCTGCACCAGATTTTGCACTCTCCAGTTTTAGTACATCAACCCCAGAGCCACAACATGACGTTGGGTGAGAAGCAGTTAAATCTTAAATCATGTATGGGACCCTTGACTGTTAACCACTTCCTGCCTACCCTATTGTCAAATGACAGCTGGGCTCTATCTGCATTCTATCGTCACAGCTGATAATGGATCAATGTACCAGCCTGCTGCTTGTGCCATGTGATTGCTATGACCAATCACATCAGATCACTGTGTTGCTAGCTGGGATTGGTCACAGTGGTCACATGGTCCAGACATGGCCAATCACAGCCCACCTGTACCATGTGATTAGCTGTGGACAAATCACAGCTAATTACATCTAATCACAATACACACTGAATGAATCAATTTAATTCAGTAAAAATGGTTGGAATTTACTGGTATAATCAATCATAACGTGTAAAATAATTAAATAAATAAATCCTAGTCACTTGCAAAGAGTCGTAAAATGTTACTATGGTAAAGGGAAAAAAAAGGAAAAGAAAAAAGAAAAAAATAGTAACAGAAAAGTAAAAATAAATAGTTTTATATATATACATATATATATATATATATATATATATATATATATATATATATATTTATATATATATATTACATTATTTCACTGGTCAGTTTACCTGATCACTGCCACACCATTTGTTTTTTATCTTCTTAATTTTCCAAAAAATTGTGACAAAAAGTTACAACTTCAAAAAAGTCGCCATGCCTCTTATTAAATACCCTGAACTGTCTGCTTTCCAAAAAGGGGTCATTTGGGGGATTTTTGTACTGTCCTGGCATTTTTGGGCCTCAAGATATGAGAAAGTCAGTCAGTACATCAGGATTGATCAATTTTCATATATATATATATATATATATATATATATATATATAAAAGTGTAGCGGGTATACACTTTTCTTCCTGTGTTTAGAACTGGCAGATACACCAGTGATGTGCAGTACCCTGCAGCCCCACGGGTGGCGCTGTTGCCGTGGGCTGGGGTTGAACCATTGGTGTGTGCTGTGCTCCCTTTTTGTCCTCCCTCGGCAGCGGTATGGTGGGGCGGGGAACCCGCCGTGCTTGCTGGGAGAGGGTATAAAGGGGCCGGCAATCTTTGTCACGGGGCGAGTCCCGGGCACCTTCAACCTGTGGGTGGTGGTTCGTGTCGGTCCCCTAGGCGGCCTAGGCCTAGAGGACGTTCGGAGGTCGTGTTCCATCCCAGGCACCTTTAGCCTGGGGTGAGGTATTCGAATGGAGGTCTGGAGCTCAGTGCCCACCACTGAGTTCCGCGAGGGAAGGAGATCCTAGGGAACCCCGGGAGTGGGTACTCGAATCCGGAGGGCGTATTGGACCGGTGGGAGACACTTGCTTGAAGACCCGGTGCAGCATATTGCCGGTGACAGGTGAGCCTTCCATCAGAGACCGCCTGGAAGGAGATTCCCCCTCGCTCGGAGACCGCAACCCACTTTCAGGAAGGAAAGTGGAGAGCTCATTGTGTCTGGGCCTACTCGCATCCACACCTCCTTGTCTGTTCTGTTCTCTAAGGGAGTCCAACTGATTGTGTTCACTTTTGCATTGAGAAGAATAAAGGAGTGTTGGACTTTAATGGTGTGGGGCTCATTTTCTGACAGACATTGTTCAAGGTAACTCTCTTTGGAGGCTCCAGGTGCAGAACACCGACCCGAAGGTAACATAAGAACTTTGCTTACACCACACAAACATCTGCCGTGAAGGCTTGGTGTGGTGACCCCACACTCTCTCCTCTAAGGTACCCTTAGACAAGAGACAGACGAGCTGATAAAGAGAGGAGAGAGAGGAGGCCACTACACATGGTGGCTCGGGTCCAGGATTGGTGTTCGTGCTACTACGGAGTTGAACGTGTCTGCCGGGAGGAGTTCCGAGTAGGTGGGCCACGTTATTGGCCAAAGTGCATCCCTGCTTGAAGTCGTGGACATGACCCAGTGAAGGGAAAGGCCCGCGCAGAAGAGCGAGAGAAGGGGGGAGCCCAGCCGTGTGAAGTAGTACACGTGGGGGCTTCTATTTGCACTGCGCCACCAGGCACACCCCCACCGCTTAGTTCGTGGGCGTGACTCAGAAAGGAAAAAGAAGAAAAGCCCGCAAACTGGAGCAAAGGGGAGGAGTCCAATACGTGTGAAGGACTACACGTGGGACGTTGGCGCAAAACTTTGCAGTGCGCGATGGACCAACATCAAGTCACCATGTTCGGACAAACAGCGTGGGTTCCATTTCATCCTTCTACCACGTCTTTGACTGCTGCTGCTCCGGTGACCGATACAGGGATTCGGCTAAAGCCAAGGGGACGATTCGCCCTGTATTCATGCATGGACGTTGAGGCCCTGGGTGTGATTTGTCCAGGCTGTTCGGGACTGGTGTGCCAACTGAAGCCGTTCGGGCGATGCAAGGCCTGTGGGGAGTTTCTATTTGAAGTAGATCCAGCGGTTGAGAAGCCCAGGACCATTTACCCCGGCCGTGTTGCAGGCAGCACCACTCAGAGAGGAGGAATCACCGCTTTGACAGCCATCCCTGCGCGCACTGCAGCGACCGCGGAGGAGGTCGCGACTACTCAACGGGAGAAATCCGAGGATGCTGACTCGGTCACCACTGTCTCGCAGCATCCACCACTGAAGAGAAAGACCAGCAGGGTAGCCCCGACCAGCGGTTGTGGTGGACCATCCTGCCCGCCTACGCCTGGCCCAGAGGGGTCCGTCCGCAGGAGTTCCGAACGTCCCGCTTCAAGTAAAGGCTGAGGTAAGCCAGGCGGAGAGATTTAGTGTGTGGGAGTAGGTGGTAATTCAGTCTCCACTATGGGCTACCTGCCTGCGGAGGAGTGTGACACCTCCGACCTGGAGTCGCTCTCCGATTTGGGAGACAATGTCGCCATTGATGAACTGTTTGCAGAAAAGGGCTGGGACAAAGTACCTCTTGCCTCATCCCGCAGAACCAGGGACCCACCCATGTCTACAGGGGATAGTACACCCCGGGTGGAGGCACCAGCGCCTGAAGAGGGCTCCCGTCCCCAGCCTGCCCTTACATTCCCGGTACCCCCTACACCTGGGACCGGGGAAAAGAGACTGTTGTTGCGGGCACCTATGCTCAGATCAGACGTGATCAAGGTCCCTCGCCTCCCGGACTCAATAGTTTTGCCTGGCGAAGGGGACAGAGCCACGATGCCTCCTCTGGCGAGACTACAACGCCTATTTGGCCAGAAGGTTGCTGCTGAGTACGGATGGGAGTATCCATACTTGTCCAAGGAGTTGCTGTATGAGGTGGAAGTGTGCCGGGAGCGCTGGTACAATGACTTTGTGTGGACCCACCTTCAGTTTCCACACGCCCGCAGGTACCTGGCATGCTCCCCCAAGGCCTCTCAGCGTTTTAAAGATTGCAAGGCAGAATGGATGTTGGGACGGCACATCCACGCGGACAAGGTGCTGATCCGGCGCAAAGAAGAGGATGATGTCGAGTACCATCTGGAGACCATGGATCAGCACTTGAAACCACTTGTTTTGCCCCATCCCCGTTTCTATCTGTAGGAGGAAAGAGACTCCGTTCTTGTTCTTATGCTCCTGAACTTTCTGGGGCTTGTTGTCCCTGTTCCCCAAAGGAATGAAGGACTGTTCCTGTTTTTGTTCTTCAATTTCCTACGAGAGATCATGGACTCTGGGGTAGATAGGGCTCAAGAGAAGAAGAGATGTTCCACGAGTGTAGTTACCGCGATGCTGTCACCAGGTGGCAGTGTTGCACATCGTTAACACTTTTCACACACTCACTCTTTGGAGAAAAGGGATTTCTTTTCGAAGAAGTTTCTTTCCTCTTACACGAATACATGTGTCAGGGTTATGTGTGTTAATTTTCTTTTTCCCTCTGCAGGAGAACATCCCATCAAGACCACTGAGTATGGGGTGGGTCTTAGTCAGGATGGGTGGGAAAGGTGTATGTGAATGTGATTCTAAAGTTATGGTTTAAATGTTGTTGTTTCCCTTCCCTTTCATGTAAGGCTCAGACACAATTGCTTCAGTTGACCAAGTTTTCAAAAGTTTATTTTGTACAATTTGTAGTTGGTTTCTGGACTGGACTATGCCAGCCGTTGAGGGCATAGTTTACTCCAGACACTGGGGACCGGTGTCAAATTACCAGGGGGAGAGTGTAGCGGGTATACACTTTTCTTCCTGTGTTTAGAACTGGCAGAGACACCAGTGATGTGCAGTTCCCTGCAGCCCTACGGGTGGCGCTGTCGCCTTGGGCTGGGGTTGAACCATTGCTGTGTGCTGTGCTCCCTTTTTGTCCTCCCTCGGCAGCGGTATGGTGGGGCGGGGAACCCACCGTGCTTGCTTGGAGAGGGTATAAAGGGGCCGGCCATCTTTGTCACGGGGCAAGTCCCGGGCACCTTCAGCCTGTGGGTGGTGGTTCGTGTCGGTCCCCTAGGCGGCCTAGGCCTAGAGGACGTTCGGAGGTCGTGTTCCATCCCAGGCACCTTTAGCCTGGGGTGAGGTACTCGGATGGAGGTCTGGAGCTCAGTGCCCACCACTGAGTTCCGCGAGGGAAGGAGATCCTAGGGAACCCCGGGAGTGGGTACTCGAATCCGGAGGGCGTAATGGACCGGTGGGAGACACTTGCTTGAAGACCCGGTGCAGCATATTGCCGGTGACAGGTGAGTCTTCCATCGGAGACCGCCTGGAAGGAGATTCCCCCTCGCTCGGAGACCGCAACCCACTTTCAGGAAGGAAAGTGGAGAGTTCATTGTGTCTGGGCCTACTTGCATCCACACCTCCTTGTCTGTTCTGTTCTCTAAGGGAGTCCAACTGATTGTGTTCACTTTTGCATTGAGAAGAATAAAGGAGTGTTGGACTTTAATGGTGTGGGGCTCATTTTCTGACAGACATTGTTCAAGGTAACTCTCTTTGGAGGCTCCAGGTGCAGAACACCGACCCGAAGGCAGGGTTGCCAACTTTCAGTAAATTTACAAACAGTTTGTAAAATCCGTAATTGTTGCATCTGTCCATGAATGTCAGTTACGGACATGCAGCCTACATGTCTGTAATAGACATTTAAGGACAGATGCAAAAAGTACGGATTTTACAAACTGTTTGTAAATTTACTGAAAGTTGGCAGCCCTGACCGAAGGTAACATAAGAACATTGCTTACACCACACAAACATCTGCGGTGAAGGCTTGGCGTGGTGACCCCGCTCTCTCTCCTCTAAGGTACCCCTAGACAAGAGACAGACGAGCTGATAAAGAGAGGAGAGAGAGGAGGCCGCTACATATATACACCATAATTTGGGGTCTCTATAACCTTCCTACAGACTAAATACTAATTTCGTTTTTTTTTTCACCAAAGAAATGTAGCAGAATACAGTTTGGCCTAAATTAAGATTATTTATTTGCAAAATGTTATAAAGAAATAAAGGAAAATGTGTTTTTTGTTTTTATTTTATTTTAGTTTTTTTTTTGTTTATTTAGCAAAAAAAAAAAACTGTGATGATTGAATACTTCCAAAAAAAAGCTCTATTTGGGTGAAAAAAATGATAAAGTGTAATTTAGGTTACTGTGTTGCATGACTGCGCAATTGTCATTGAAAGTGCAACAGCGCTGAGAGCTGAAAATTGGCCTGGGCAGGAAGCCGGTAAAAATTATCTTTACTGAATTGGTTAAACCAGAGAAAATGTGAAAATTTGGCATTGGTTAAGATTGTAGATAGCTTCAAAAAGCTTTTAGATGTGTTTTTCAGTGAACAAAATAAACAAGCACACACATACTCAACTGAATAGACTTGTGTCTTTATTCAACCTTATTATGTAACTATGTAAGCCCTTAGTTCATTGCAAATGGGACCTCACTCTCTGCTCAAATCTAAATGAAGCAACCCCTTCAAACCACTTAATCTCACCTCCTATCAGTGGCGGCTGGTGCTCAAATTTTTTGGGGGGGCGTAAAAAAACTGAAAAAAAAATCATCAATTGCCGCCACTGTGCCCATTAAACGCAGCCACTGTGCCCAAACGCCACTAGTTTGTCCCCAAATGCAGCCAGTTTCCCCCCCCATATGCAGCCAGTTTCTCCCCCATAATGCAGCCAGTTTCTCCCCCATAATGCAGCCAGTTTCTCCCCCATAATGCAGCTAGTTTCTCCCCCATAATGCAGCCAGTTAATCCCCCATAATGCAGCCAGTTAATCCCCCATAATGCAGCCAGTTTCCACCCATAATGCAGCCAGTTTCTCCCCCATAATGCAGCCAGTTTGTCCTCATAATACAGCCAGTTTGTCCCCCATAATACAGCCAGTTTCTCCCCCAAATGCAGCCAGTTTCTCCCCTATATGCAGCCAGTTTGTCCCCTATATGCAGCCAGTTTCTCCCCATAATACAGGCAGTTTCTCCCCCATAATACAGCCAGTTTCTCCCCCATAATACAGCCAGTTTCTCCCCCATAATGCAGCCAGTTTGTCCCCCAATATACAGCCAGTTTCTCCCCCATAATGCAGCCAGTTTCTCCCCTATATGCAGCCAGTTTCTCCCCCAATATACAGCCAGTTTCTCCCCCATAATGCAGCCAGTTTCTCCCCCAATATACAGCCAGTTTCTCCCCCATAATGCAGCCAGTTTCTCCCCCAATATACAGCCAGTTTCTCCCCCATAATGCAGCCAGTTTCTCCCCCATAATGCAGCCAGTTTCTCCCCCATAATGCAGCCACTTTCTCCCCCATAATGCAGCCAGTTTCTCCCCCATAATGCAGCCAGTTTCTCCCCCAATATACAGCCAGTTTCTCCCCCATAATGCAGCCAGTTTCTCCCCCATATGCAGCCAGTTTCTCCCCTATATGCAGCCAGTTTCTCCCCCAATATACAGCCAGTTTCTCCCCCATAATGCAGCCAGTTTCTCCCCCAATATACAGCCAGTTTCTCCCCCATAATACAGCCAGTTTCTCCCCCAATATACAGCCAGTTTCTCCCCCATAATGCAGCCAGTTTCTCCCCCAATATACAGCCAGTTTCTCCCCCATAATGCAGCCAGTTTCTCCCCCATAATGCAGCCAGTTTCTCCCCCATAATGTAGCCAGTTTCTCCCCCATAATGCAGCCAGTTTCTCCCCCAATATACAGCCAGTTTCTCCCCCAATATACAGCCAGTTTCTCCCCCATATGCAGCCAGTTTCTCCCCTATAATGCAGCCAGTTTCTCCCCTATATGCAGCCAGTTTCTCCCCCATAATGCAGCCAGTTTCTCCCCTATAATGCAGCCAGTTTCTCCCCTATATGCAGCCAGTTTCTCCCCCAATATACAGCCAGTTTCTCCCCTATATGCAGCCAGTTTCTCCCCCAATATACAGCCAGTTTCTCCCCCATAATGCAGCCAGTTTCTCCCCCATATGCAGCCAGTTTCTCCCCCATAATGCAGCCAGTTTCTCCCCCATAATGCAGCCAGTTTCTCCCCCATAATGCAGCCAGTTTCTCCCCCAATATACAGCCAGTTTCTCCCCCATAATGCAGCCAGTTTCCCCCCCATATGCAGCCAGTTTCTCCCCTATATGAAGCCAGTTTCTCCCCCATAATGCAGCCAGTTTCTCCCCCATAATGCAGCCAGTTTCTCCCCCATAATGCAGCCAGTTTCCCCCCCCCCATATGCAGCCAGTTTCTCCCCTATATGCAGCCAGTTTCTCCCCTATATGCAGCCAGTTTCTCCCCCAATATACAGCCAGTTTCTCCCCCATAATGCAGCCAGTTTCTCCCCTATATGCAGTCAGTTTCTACCCCAATTTACAGCCAGTTTCTCCCCTATATGCAGCCAGTTTCTCCCCTATATGCAGCCAGTTTCTCCCCCAATATACAGCCAGTTTCTCCCCTATATGCAGCCAGTTTCTACCCCATATGCAGCCAGTTTCTACCCCAATATACAGCCAGTTTGCCCCCAATATGCAGCCAGTTTCTACCCCATAATTCAGCCAGTTTCTACCCCTTAATTCAGCCAGTTTCTCCCCCATAATTCAGCCAGTTTCTCCCCCATAATGCAGCCAGTTTGTCCTCATAATACAGCCAGTTTCTCTCCCATAATTCAGCCAGTTTCTCCCCCATAATGCAGTCAGTTTGTCCTCATAATACAGCCAGTTTCTCCCCCCCAGCCCTGAACTTACCTTCCTCGAGTCAGCGCCGTCCTTCTTCTGTCCTCGATATCTTCTCCCGCCCTCGATGTCACTTCAGCCAATCAGGTTACCGGTAACCAGACCCGGTGAACCTGATTGGCCAGGGAACGCACCCCTGTGCGTCCTCTCATTAGGTATGTAGAAGCCGATTACAGCCCTCAGGCTGTAGTCGGGAAGCCTATCAGAGCCTGCTGGCTCTGATAGGCACTTCTAAAGGCCAATCAGACGCTGTGACTCAGATGGCCGGCGCTCAAGGGGCCGGCCATCTGAATAGTGGGCGGCAGCAATACATAGGTTCATGCAATGCATGAACCTATGTATTGTTGTTGTGAGTGACGGTCGGGCACAGAAGCGAGCGGTAGCGGCGCTTCTGCGCCCACTATGGTCGCGCCGCCATGTGTAAAAAAAAAGACATTAAAAAAAATAAAAAAAATCTTAAAGGGCCCGTTTTTTTTTTTTTTTATTTTATTTTATTTATTTTTTTGGTGACCACAGGAGGGGGGGGGCGGCGCCCGGGCGCCCCCTATGGATGGGCCGCCACTGCCTCCTATCATTCAACTGTAAAATGCTAGAGTTTGAATAAGCGATACTGGCTGCATATAGGGGAGAAACTGGCTGTATATTGGGGTAGAAACTGACTGCATATAGGGGAGACTCTGGCATATAATTCTTTAAGGACAATGACAGCAAAGAAGACATTTATTTAAAGTGGAAGAAAAGCTTAAGTCAAACTATTCTTAAAAATGTTTCCTCTCCTTTCATCAATACATATACTGTCAAACCTGTATAAAACGATGTGTGTAGTTACCTATTTTTAGTTTGCACTGGTCATGTGATCCTGCAGCTTCAGCTCAGGGAGCATGAGACAACAATTGGGAATTCTGGGAGCTATGACATCATCCATAAGCTCCCATGACCCAGCTTTTGTCTATGCGCCCTCTTCTCCCCTGCAGAAGCCACTCACTAACACATGGGAGCCAGAGCTGTGGGATCACCTGACCAGACCAGAGCAGATTTAAAAAAAAGTGAGTATGCACATCTTTTTGATACAGATTAGACAAGAAAGGTAGGAAAAAGGGGTGGGGGGACATTTTTAAGAATAGGCCCCTTCACACTGCCATGACTTAAAAATTGCGAGATTTTACTATGATTTTGATGTGATTTCAGGGAATGCCTATGAAAACTTGAGGCCTATGGACCTCAACTCGAATGGAAGTCAGATCAAAGTAGTAAAGGGACTACTTTGAAGTCGGCAGGACTTGAAGTCCCACATATATGAATGGCTATCATTGGAAATCATGGGGAACAACTTGTCCTGCGACTTAGCAGTCCAAAGTCGCAAGACAAGTCGCACAAGTGTGAAAGAGGCCTAATACATAGCCTTTTCTTCTACTTTAAAGGCTAGGATGTGCCTACAACCACCACAAAGTGATGAAATTGTAGCACTGTGTTACCCGTTTATTATATTAGATATTTAATATCTCTCAGATATGATTTGGGTTAAATGAGAGTTATTTGACCACGAGTGAAAGCTTTAACTCAATAACTAAAATGTATTGGTACATAGTAAAGAGGCCTAGACTAATACACACAATCTATCTATTTGTACAGGGAAAGGGTAAAAATCATGGATTACATAAAGGAATACAGAGTATATTCCTTAAAACATTAATCTATAAACAGTAGGACATAAAAAAACATAAGACAAACATATTTAGTTACAAGTACAAGGCAGACATTACCCATAGTTACCATTTCCACCAAGGTTCAATTTTGGTGGCCGCTCTACCACAGAGTGTGTGTTTCCCTCCCATTGGCTTTCACTGTTGCTTCTCTGTCCTGTGAATGCAGGGAGAGAGGAGAGGGCTGCTACAAACGAACACAGTGCTGTATCAAGTAAAGACTCAAGTAAGTATTTAGAGGGGTGAGGGTCGCGATACTGCTACTGGGACATTTTTTAACTTAATGCAGGGAATCCATTATGTGGAAAACCAAAATAGGTGAACAGGAAGGATTTTTTAATGCAGAAGAGACATGCTTTCTCTTTTCTGAATTACAATGAACCACCTGCCTGTCCACCCCTCTACAGTGAGCTGTGCACACGCAGCTCACCGCACAAATTCAGGAGTGATGTCATATTGCCCCATTCAATGAAAGCAGCTGGTGCTCGATACCTGGAAGCCGGATGCTAGAGAATGTCAGCAGCCAGTGGTGAGCTTCAGGATGCCGCATTGCTGGAGCAGGGGTGAGTATAGTTCCACTTTAAGGTAAAACATGTCTTGGCTTTATAACCACTTTAAATATTTTAATGAATTAAAATTTTTGCCAAAAAGATCATTTTCTTTAAATAAGTGAGAAAAAAAGAACAGGGATCTTCACAACTTTGATATGTAATATAGCAGTTTATAAACTCAGGATGAAAATAATGATACTGTGCTAACCATACAACCTGATTTACTCTTGTAGGCTAAAGCATAGACTAATTGAGGCTTTGATGTATAAAAAGTAGAGCAATGAAAAAAATGTAAACAGTTCCTTATAGCAACCAATAACAGATGAAACCAGATTGTTGGCTATAAGCATTTTCTCCACCTTTTCTAGATTTTCTTACACACACTTTTATACATCAGCTCCACTGTGAAGAGAAAATACATGCTGATGGTGGGACCACTGGGTATACAGGCAACAGTAAAATAAGCCTATATAAATATTGTATCAGCTGGCTTCTCAGTACTGAGCGCTTACATACTTAATCCTCATATCTAGATAATCCATACTCAGCAACTTCAAGACCTAAATGAACTATTATTTCTATAGCCTATTACTTCCCTGTAGACAGAATGGATGGGAGCATGTCCATGTAAACACAAGGAAATATACTGAACTTGGGAAATGATAATGACTGCAATAATAGATATAAAAGGCCTGCATTCATTCTTATATGTAAGAGGTCTTCAGCATTCTTTTACGTGTACCTGCTTATTTACTAATCCCTGCAAGCCAGTATATAATAGCTGCCTATAGCCATATTTAGTACTGACAAACTTTCAAATAAAATCATTGTTTTCTAAATCTTACATGATATTGGTCCTTTTTTAATGTACCCATTAATATACTTTGTGCTGGGTGCTCCAGTTTCTTCCCACATCCTAAAAAAACATGCTGATAGGTTAATTGGTATCTAAATAAATTTGGTCTAATTTGAATTTCTTGCTTAAAGCAAGACTTGACAATACATTTTTGTTTCTGCATTAGCCTAGAAAACTCCAAATGGGTAAAAACACAAGGACACCTAAATGAAGCACCACCATGTACAGACATTGGATTGCTTTACTAAAACTGGAGAGTGCTAAATCTAGTGCAGCTCTGCATAGAAACCAATCAGCTTCCTTTTTTTTTTTTTTGTCAAAGCTTAATTGATCATGTAGAAGAAGTTGATTGGCTACCCTGTACCACTGCATCACATTTAGCAATCTCTAGTTATAGTAATTCAACCCCATTGCCTTGATAGCTTAGGCAGGGAGGTACTCTCACTTTATGTTAAAATTATTAAATTTTAAGAACAAAGATAACGTAGATGTAAAACCTAACTAAAAGAATGGTAATTTGCTAGTTTTCACCTTTTTTCATCCTTTACTGCATCTCAGTGCTGCTAACCTCTAGTAGCCTTTTTACAGTCACTCCCTGGCTGCATGTATCCACTCGAGCCATAGCTGCATAGCATTTCTCAAGGTGGGTTTTATGATGGTGACAACAATGCACTATGCCTGCATATTGTGTGTTGAAATGGTCCCTTGTAGTCTTTATGGGAAGCATGTATGACAACACAGAAGTACATTTTAGAGATGGGGGAAATGCTGTCATCCTATGACAGGAAGTGCGTGATTACCTCAGAAGACAATATTTTTATAACAGTTGCAGATTCATTAATACTGAAAATCACTTTTGAAATTGTATTAAAGTCTACATGAGAGATTTGTGACTGTGCTACTTTAAGCGATAGGGACAAATTGTGAGCAAGGAACATGCAGAACTAAAGAAATTTTACATTCGCTGTCTTTCATATAACACAGTATGCCAAATTCCTCTTTTTGCACACAGTAGGGTTGATTTAGACATATGGACTGTGCACTTTTCAAGTGCAATTACACTAATTTTCCCCAGAGCTTAGTAAATGTGGTAAAACTATTTGCACATGATTGTATAATGGAAATCAGCAATCAAAAATGCTGTTTTTTTTTTTTTTTTACTATCCTTGCATCTGATTGTATATTCTTTACAAAGTGAAGCTTTACCACAATTACTAAGGAAATGAGTACAACTGCACTTGCAGTGTGCAAGTCTATTTACCTTTAGTAAATCCACTCCATAGAGTCCCTGGTATCTTCAGTCAATATTCTTCATTATCTACTAACCATGAAACACATGTTTATCAAAAATAGATTTCGAAAATACACTAATATTATTTAAAACAACATATATTTTGAACATGTCCTATAATAGCATAAGATTACTCTGTGCCAAGTTCTTAAGTAACAAATACATCAGGCCTTTAAGTGGACCTTGCAGTCCCCTCGCATTGCACCTTTCCCCCCACGTTCACCAATGCTGTCAATTATCTAGTAACCCTTAGGGTACTTTCACACTGGGGTGGCGGGTCCGTTACCATCATTTTAGCATCTCTTTTTGACCGCTGGCGGGGGGCTTTTAAGTCCCGCTAGTGGCCGAAGAAGGGGTTGATAGCAACTGTGTTGCGGCTCTTCTGAAGAGCTTTTCAGGCGCTTCGGAAGCACTGGGCATTTATTCCAATGAGCAGGGGCAGTGTAGGAGCGCTGTATACATTGCTTCCACACCGCTCCAAAGTTACAACTTTTTTCCTGTCCTGCAAGCGCACTGCCCTAGTGTGAAAGCACTCGGGCTTTCACACTGGGGAAGCATTAGAGGCACTTTTCAGACACTTTACAACTGGCACTTTACAACTGGTTCAGTGTGAAAGAACTCTTAGACCCCTTTCACACCGAGGCAGTTTTTAGACATTTTAGCGCTAAAAAGCACCTGAAAACTGCCTCTCAAGCCACCCCAGTTTGAAAGCATGAGTGCTATCACACTGGGGCGTCACGCTTGCAGGATCGGAAAAAGTCCTTCAAAAGGCAGCTTCTTTGGGGCGGTATTGGAGCAGTATATACACAGATCCCCACCTCCCCTGCCCATTGGAATAAATGGGCACTGCTTCCAAAGCGCCTGAACCCCTTTTTGGCCGAAAATCTGAACCAAAGCGTCGCTATAACAGCGGCAAAGCGCCGCTAAAACGAGCAGTGCTTTACCGCTAATGCCGGCACCGCCCCAGTGTGAAAGTAGCCTTATGTACTTCAGCCTGAATCCAGTTCTGTGATCCTCATGTTCTCCTTCCTGCATCCAGCACTGTTATCCCCCTGTGTTTATGTCTGCATCCCCTGTACCTTGTGCCTGTATTCTTAAGCCTGCTCATGTGATCCTCATATTCCCCAGCCTGCAACCTGCTACAGACTCTGTTTTCGCCTGTCAACAACTAGTCTTCTTTACCTGCTATGTTTCCCTGTGTATTCCAGACAGCAACTTGCTCCTCTGCACCAGTGTGATTCTCTGTATTTTTCAGCCTGCCTATTACCAGTACCTGTGCACATTTATTTATTTTTTCCTCCTCTCTGCCTCTGTACATTCCTGTACACTCCTACTGGTTTGGACTGTGCTACCTAAAGACTTGTGATCCCAGAATCACAGCACTGCAAGTACTTTTCCTTGCATACTTTGTCTCAGTTCTCAGTAGCTAGTGCTTGGGTGAGTCAGAGGGCCGCTTTGTTTTCCTCTTTGAATTATTACTATTTTTTATTCCCTTTTTGCCCTTTCTTACCTAATGTTATGGCTCACAAGGGGGCTGATATGAACCCACAGGTACTATTTATTAAGACATCAGTTAACCCCTTTACAACAGTGTAACACTTATATCCGGTGTCCAGTAGGTGGACTTTAAACCTGTATATGTGTTCTTGTGTTTGTGCTGGGAAGGTGCTTTATCACAAGGTCCCAGTACTTAGACCAGGCTGTCAGTGACAGCCCCAGGTCTTTACTAATAATCTGGACCTGGGGGAATCGGATCTTGATCACAAGATCACTGTTGTAGCCTCTGGCTATCACAGTTATCATTCATTCTGGGGCCAGTGTCTGTATTATTTCTCCTCTGTGAAGAGGAGAGACTGCGCAAAAGAAAGTCTGCTGAAAAACAATAAATATAAAGATTAACTAGATTAGCAGATTAAAAGATTAACAATGCTTTACTTAGCTTAGTGATTATAGGTGTCAGTGTTAGTTAGTGGCAGTGTGTCAATTAATGTCAGTTGATGGCACTGTGTCATTTAGTGTATTTTAGGTAAGAAAATACATGAGAAAACTGTGGTGGGCATGACGATACAGGTCGGGGGCAAAGCTTAAAGACATCAGCACATTAAGCAGGAATGAAGCACACTTGTATTTAAAATCCATGCTGGCATTATTCCTTATGGGAACAACATTATTTTTTTTTGTTTTCTAAAAATTCAAAGGTTTAGGTTTACAGTACAAGATGATATGAGACATAGACCTACACATCAAGATAGCATTTAAATTATATGATAAAACATATATCTTTTGAATAGTGCAGGTGTCAGGCGTCAAACAAGAAAGATTAAAATCCATAATATCTTATCAGTGATATGGTGTATAATACATGACTGAAACAATGAGAGGAAAAAACAATAACATAAAAGGAAAAAAAAAACAGAGAGAAAAAAACTATAACTCAGGTCATACTTGGAGACGAAATAAGAACCAAGGGTTCCACTTAGTCATATATGGGGATGGAGTCATGCAGGGTATGAAATATTTTTTCTGATAACATAATCTGATCAACACGAGAGATAACTTGCAAGAATGGGACTGTATTAAACTTCCAGTTAAGTGTTTTTACCCAATGTACCGCAATACAGATAGTGTGTACTAGTTTCATTCAAGGTTTCGGGGTATCTGGGAGTTTTTAAAATAAAAGACAACGAGTATGTGTCAGAGCCATGCGTCTCCCCGCCAGCTTGTCAATCAGCACTACGGCCTCTCTCCAGGTAGGTTGTAGAGTCTCACAGTTCCAAAACACATGCAAAAAAGAACCCGGGTGAGCACAGCCTCTGAAGCAGGAAGAGGAGGCCTGCGGGAATATCTTACCCACACGCAAAGGGGTGTAGTACCAGTGGAAAAGGAATTTAATCATTGTCTCCTTAACCGTGAGAGACTTAGTACATTTACGCATATTCTGCCAGTTAGCCTCCCAGTCTAGATCTTCATTACCCAGGTTTTATTCCTGTTCCCACTAGGACCTATATTTCAGTAGGGGGTCATCTCCCACCGATTCTAGAGATTTATACAGCCCTGAGATCAAGCCTTCTGTCGAGGGGCTGTCTGGCATAGGTGTTTAAAAAAGGTGTGTGAATCTGAGGTGGGCTCCTGCATAGTGTGTCTGAAAAAAAATGTTGGATTTGAAGTTAGTGGTACAATTCTCTAGCCTGGATATTTTTTTGGTTTTGCAACTGGGAAAAAGAGACAAACTTTGTGTCCTGCAGGAAATCCCCCAATGTGGTCAGACCCTGGTCGATCCAGCCTTAGAAAGCCACCGGGTCCTCAAAGGCCAAGGAGAGTCTGGGATCGCCAAGAAATGAGGCACATGGGGGGACATTTGAAATAAGTTTGAACTTCTCTTTGTAGAGGTCCCATAGTTTCAAACCCTGGGCTACTAATTGGTTAAGGGAGCCTAGTTCATGCGTAAGGGGTTTAGACGACCACAATAGCCCTGGAAGGTAGAATGGGGAGAAATCTGACCCATAGGACTCTGGAATTTGTGATATTCCATTGGGCCTGTAGCGAGAATCTACTAGCCAGATAATACAGCAATACCTGAGGGACTCTCAGACCCCCCTTTTTAGAAGAGCGAAACAGTACTTCCCTAGAAAATCGAGGGGGCTTATCATTCCAGATGAACCTGTTAAAGTGGGCTTGAATTCTGAGAAGGTATTATTTAGAAAGCCTAATGGGCAGGGCGCGAAATAAGTATAATAATTTAGGGAGGATTGTCATCTTGATTGCTATAATTTTACCGAAGGAGATTCTGAAGGGGGAACAGGATTTAAGTAACTGTTTTAATTTATAAATCATGGGGGGAAAGTTATTGTCAAACAAACTATTGTAATCACTGGTTTATAAACAAATAGGGGAGAGAAGATCTAACCCACAGAGAAGAAAGGGAATTTTTAAGAGTCTCTAGCTCGGCGGGAGTGAACCCCACTGGGAGGTCCACCGATTTGGACATATTCTGGGGGTAGAAAACAGAACTATATAGGAAGTTCCAAGGGCTCACCGGAGCCAAATCGAATAGTAATTGACTTAAAGGGGTTGTAAACCCTCACGGTTGTCAATAAAATCCAGTGACATGGGAGTCGGGGGCGGGGCTGAGTCCTGCTATCTAAGTCAATGGATGCAGAAGCAGGACTAGGGAGTGTGCCCGCATGAGTGCCTCAATGGAAAGCAGCTCTCCGTGGGTGCACTCGAGAATAGGAGGAGCCAGTAGTGCCGCGGGGGACCACAAAAAAGGAGGATCAGGGCCGCTCTGGCAAAACTCTTGCACAGAGGAGGTAAGTAAAACATGTTTGTTATTTCAAAAAAAATAAAATGAAGCTTTACAATCACTTTAAACACACAGAAAGTTAGCCAGCATCTGCGTCTTGTCCATCAGGTGGGGCTGGAGATGGAGAATGAGATGCATCCCTCTGCTTGTCATCAGGCCCCAGTATATGCCACTCCTTCAGGAGTTGCAGGCCATCTTCTATGGTAGTGGCAGGAAAGATATTTTCCTCTTTAGTTAGCAGCAATTTGGCCGGGTAGGTCCACTTGTAAGTTATACAATTATTACGAAGAGGCTAGATGATTGTTGCCAGCTTGTTTATTCCTTGCACGGTATATGCCAACAGATCAGTAGGGATGAGCCGAACACCCCCTGATTCGGTTCGCATCCAATACATGCGAACCGACCAAAAGTTTGCGCGAACTTTCGAACACCGTTAAAGTCTATGGGACTCGAACGTGAGAAATCAAAAGTGCACATTTTAAAGTCTAATATGCAAGTTATTGTCCTAAAAAGGGTTTAGGGACCCGGGTCCTGCCCCAGGGGACATGTATCAATGCAAAAAAAAGTTTTAAAAACTGCAGTTTTTTCGGGAGCAGTGATTTTAATGATGCTTAACCACTTCCCGCCCGGTCAATAGCAGATTGCAGTGGCGGCTGGTGCTCAAAATTTTTGGGGGGGCGCAAACAAACTGAAAAAAAAAAACAATTGCCGCCACTGTGCCCATTAAACGCAGCTACTGTGCCCAAACGCCACCAGTTTGCCCCCTCAAATACAGCCAGTTTGTTTCCATATACAGCCAGTTTGTCCCTATATATATATATATATATTGTGAGGGGGTTAGCTCGGCAGCGGGTGTGTGTGACCCCCGGGATGGGCTCCCCACACAAAACAGGCCCAGCAAACGGAGGTTGTGGTTTTCAAAATCAAAAAAAGGTGCGGTTTATTTTCTATTTACAGTGACAAAACACAGCAAAGCAAAAGAAACATAACCAAAATAAATCCTGGTCAAGTTGACCTCTGACTAAACATACAGGTTTCCTAACTAACAACTGGGATCAGCCTAGTGCTGTCCTAGTCCCTAAGTCCCTGGTTTAGTAAAAGTCCAAACAAATAGCCACACAGGCTTTGCCTCACCGCACAGGGGTTCACTCTCCCTAGACAGTCCACACAGGTCTGGTTCCAGGCATGAGCTAACATCTAATGAAGCTGGGAGTTCTTATAGAGGCCTAAATGAGCTGACAAGGTTCAGCTGGTCTCCTCATCTCTGTCTGCACGACGCCCCACACTCTCCCTAGAGGTATGAGTCATCCATGAGCCCACTAGCCTTATACAACTCTCCACCTAGTTGTATAAGTCGGCGTAAAGCCTGAATCTGGGCGAAATATATCTACCCCCCTGGATGCAACCAGGTAACTTTACCTTCCTGCTGTCACATACCCCCCCTCTTGTTTTAACCTCGGGGTTGGAACACCAGCAATCAGGCATTCATGTACTCGAGACAAAGCATCCACATTCCCCATTTGAACGCCAGGGCGATGCTTTACTGTGAAGTTGAATTCCTGGAGGGCCAGGAACCACCTATTCACTCTTCTATTTGTTTCCTTGTTTTGAGCCATCCACTTTAACGGAGCGTGATCCGTAACCATGTCAAAGTGCCTACCTAGCAGGTAGTACCGAAGGGAATCTAGAGCCCACTTCACCGCTAAACACTCCTTTTCAACGGTGGCGTAATTTACCTCATGGGACTTCAACTTCCTGCTGAGGTAAATGACTGGGTGCTCTTCCCCGTTCCAGACCTGGGACAATACTGCTCCTAACCCCACATCTGACGCATCACTTTGTACGACAAAGTCTTTAGAGAAGTCGGGTGAGTACAACACTGGCTGGCTACATAAGGCTTGTTTCAAGAATTGGAATGCTGCCTCAGCCTCGGGGGTCCATTTAATCATGACCGACCCTTTCCCCTTCGTCAGGTTGGTTAGGGGCACAGCCTTAGAAGCAAAGTGGGGAATGAATCGCCGATAATACCCAGCGATTCCCAGAAAGGCTCGTACCTGCTTCTTGCTGTTGGGACGTGGCCAACTCTGGATGGCCTCGACTTTGTTGAGTTGGGGTTTTATTACTCCCCTCCCAATGGTGTACCCAAGATATTTGGCCTCCTCCTGCCCAATGGTACACTTCTTGGGGTTAGCCGTAAACCCCGCTTCCCGAACAGAGTCCAGGACTGCTTGCACTTTTGGCAGATGTGAGGCCCAATCTGTGCTATGGACAATTACGTCATCCAGGTAAGCCGCAGCATACTTCCGATGGGGCCTCAGCATCTGGTCCATTTTCCGCTGGAATGTGGCCGGCGCATTCTGTAACCCGAACGGCATTCTTTTATATTGGAACGCCCCGTCTGGGGTTACAAATGCGGTTTTCTCTTTGGCCGACTTGGCCAGGGGGATTTGCCAATACCCTTTTGTGAGGTCAAGAGTCGTCATGTATCGGGCTGTTCCCAGCCGGTCGATCAACTCATCTATACGTGGCATGGGGTAGGTGTCAAATTTTGTAACTTTGTTCAACTGACGAAAATCGTTACAAAATCGCCAGCTCCCATCCGGTTTAGGCACCAACACGATGGGACTAGACCAATCACTTTGGGACTCCTCTATCACCCCTAAGTTCAGCATTTTCTGTACTTCCTCCCGTATTGCCTCCCGTCGAGCCTCTGGGATCCGATAGGATTTTAACTTCACCCTTTCACCGGGCGGGGTAATGATGTCATGCTCTACCCCAGATGTTTGTCCCGGCAGCTCAGAGAATACCTCCTTGTTGCGAAGCACAAACTCCTTAACCTCCTGTTGTTGGGGTTGTGACAAGGTGGCTGCTATTCCAACCTCAGGAATCACGCAACCAGTTTGAGCTGGTGACCAAGTGTCTGCGACTAGGGACTCTCTATCCCTCCAGGCTTTCAACAGATTAACGTGATAGATCTGTTCGGGCTTTCGCCTTCCTGGTTGTCTGACCTTGTAATTCACTTCGCTCACTTTTTCCATTATCTCGTAGGGGCCTTGCCATTTGGCAAGGAATTTACTTTCAACCGTAGGGACAAGTACCAATATCCTATCCCCCGGGGAAAAGGTACGGGTCTTGGCTCCACGGTTGTACACTCTCTGCTGTGCCAACTGCGCTTGGGCCAAATGTTCCTTCACGATGGGCATTACCTGTGCAATTCGATCTTGCATCAGGGCGACATGCTCAATCACACTCCTGTGGGGAGAACTCTCACTTTCCCAAGTTTCCTTGGCAATATCCAACAGCCCTCTTGGGTGTCTCCCATACAGTAACTCAAAGGGGGAGAATCCCGTAGAGGATTGGGGCACCTCCCTAATAGCAAACATCAAATAAGGAAGTAAACAGTCCCAATCCTTTCCATCTCTATCCACCACTTTCTTCAACATTTGTTTTAGGGTTTTGTTGAATCTTTCAACCAGCCCATCGGTTTGGGGGTGATACACAGACGTACGCAATTGCGTCACTTTGAACAATTTACACAGCTCTTTCATAACCCGGGACATAAAGGGTGTACCTTGGTCCGTAAGCAGTTCTTTACAAATACCCACCCGGCTAAAAACAAGAGATAGCTCTTTGGCTATGGTTTTGGCCGAGGTATTTCGGAGAGGGATCGCTTCTGGATAACGGGTGGCATAGTCCATTATAACTAATATGTACTGGTGCCCCCTAGCGGACTTGATTATAGGACCTACCAAATCCATGGCGATCCTCTCAAACGGACCTCAATGATGGGTAGAGGGACCAGCGGGCTACGGAAATGTGGCATCGGGGCCAACCTCTGACACACAGGGCAGGAGGAACAATAATTTTCTACGTCCTTCATCACCCCCGGCCAATAGAATCTCTGTAATACCCTCTCTCGGGTTTTCTCTGTCCCCAGATGACCTCCAAGAATGTGCCCATGGGCCAACTCCAACACCAACTTCCTGTAAGGTTTGGGCACCACAAGCTGCTCAACGGTTTCTTCTGCCCTTTTTGCCACCCGATACAGTAGGTCCTTCTCTACGCTGAAGTATGGGTAAGTGCAGGTATTATCTGGGTTCACTAACTCACCATCTATTTTCACTACGTTTTCCCGTGCCTTTATTAGGGCGGGGTCTTTCAACTGTTCTGTGGCAAAGTTTTCCCTGTGAACCTCAAGATCAGAAAACTCCACAGATGGTAGGTTTTCGTCTGAGGAGGTGGGCTCCTCTCCAGTTTCTTGAGTCTCCCCTGCCAATACTGATAAGGGAAATTCCGGAGAGTCCTCACCACTCTCAGGGGAGTTCTGGCTATCACATTCCTGGTACATAGGGGCACCAGTGAGGGGCTCAGGATCATCCCAC
This sequence comes from Rana muscosa, assembly GCA_029206835.1. Classification (NCBI taxonomy): domain Eukaryota; kingdom Metazoa; phylum Chordata; class Amphibia; order Anura; family Ranidae; genus Rana; species Rana muscosa. Next base: position 177,806,554 of record CM055116.1, read on the forward strand.
AGTTCCCAGAACTTCGGAAAATCCCTTCCCACAATGGCGTCATGCGGTAACTGAGATACTAAGCCCACTGGATGAGAGAGGGTACCTTTGGGGGTCTCGAAACACACTGTAGTCACTGGATACTCTCGGGTGTCCCCATGCACACAAATAACAGCTACCTTGCTATTCCCAGAGACCTCTGTTTTAACTAACTCAGCCTTTATCAGGGTCACAAGGCTACCTGAATCCAGCAATACCACAACATTTCTACCATTAACACACATTTTGCATAAATGTTTCTCAGTTCCTCGAATGGCAGTGCATGCGACTGTCGCACACAGCGACTGGCGTCTGCCCGTCAGAAAGTCACACTGCATGGGTTCCTCCACAACCGGGCAATTGGCTGCAATATGTCCCGCTTGCCGGCAGCGGTAGCAAACGATCCTTCTTGCCGCCTCTTGAGCCGCTGATTTCCCAGGCTGTTCTCGCCAAACTTGGGGTAGAGCTCCCACCCTCTCACTCTCTCCACCCTCACCCCTTGGAATCCTCTTATCCGCCCCTGGGGATGGTCTGGTCTTAGGGTGGAAAGTCCGAGTGTCTCTGGAAGAGGCCGTCAGGTTCTCTGTAGCCAAGTATTTCTCCACACGATCCACAAGACCATCGGCCGTCTCTGGGTCTCCATGGCTTACCCACTTTTGGATGGCAGTAGGAAGAGCTCTCAAAAACCGATCCATTACAACACGTTCCACAATCTTTGGTGCGGACAAAGTCTCTGGCTGTAGCCACTTTCTGCTCAGGTGAATGAGATCATACATTTGAGACCTGGGGGGTTTTCCAAGCTGGAAAGTCCAGTTATGCACACGCTGAGCCCGGACAGCCTGGGTGACACTCAGCCTTGCCAATATTTGAGCTTTTAGCATCACATAGTCTTTTGCTTGGTTAGGCTCTAGGTCATAGTAAGCTTTCTGCGATTCACCAGTTAACAGAGGAGCCACCAGTCCAGCCCACTGCTCCTCAGGCCACTTTTCTCTTTCCGCGGTCCTTTCAAATGTGGTCAAAAATACCTCTGGATCATCCTCTCCAGTCATTTTTGTCAATAAACGACTCACCCCAAAGGACGCGGTATTAGTGGGACGGCTTTCCTCACTGGTCTGCGGACGTTGCTGCATTACTGCTTCCATCTGTTGTTGTAGTCTCTGCTCTTGCTTCTGCAACAGGTCTATGAAGCGGGCCTCAGATTGCTGCTGGGCTCGTTGCTGAGCCTCCAGACTCTGTTGCAAAGTTGCGTTTGTCTGCTGCTGGGCTGCAAGGCTCCTTTGCAAACCTGCATTTGTCTGCTGTTGATTGGCATTTGCTAGAGCCAGCTGCTTCAGTATCTCCTCCATGCTGGCTTAAAAAAAACTGCCACTGGTTCTCCACCAACTGTGAGGGGGTTAGCTCGGCAGCGGGTGTGTGTGACCCCCGGGATGGGCTCCCCACACAAAACAGGCCCAGCAAACGGAGGTTGTGGTTTTCAAAATCAAAAAAAGGTGCGGTTTATTTTCTATTTACAGTGACAAAACACAGCAAAGCAAAAGAAACATAACCAAAATAAATCCTGGTCAAGTTGACCTCTGACTAAACATACAGGTTTCCTAACTAACAACTGGGATCAGCCTAGTGCTGTCCTAGTCCCTAAGTCCCTGGTTTAGTAAAAGTCCAAACAAATAGCCACACAGGCTTTGCCTCACCGCACAGGGGTTCACTCTCCCTAGACAGTCCACACAGGTCTGGTTCCAGGCATGAGCTAACATCTAATGAAGCTGGGAGTTCTTATAGAGGCCTAAATGAGCTGACAAGGTTCAGCTGGTCTCCTCATCTCTGTCTGCACGACGCCCCACACTCTCCCTAGAGGTATGAGTCATCCATGAGCCCACTAGCCTTATACAACTCTCCACCTAGTTGTATAAGTCGGCGTAAAGCCTGAATCTGGGCGAAATATATCTACCCCCCTGGATGCAACCAGGTGACTTTACCTTCCTGCTGTCACAATATATATATATATAAAACCAGTGTGCCCCCATATACAGCCAGTGTGCCCCCATATACAGCCAGTGTGCCCCCATATACAGCCAGTGTGCTCCCATATACAGCCAGTTTGTCCCCATATATAGCCAGTTTGTCCCCATATATAGCCAGTGTGCCCCCATATACAACCAGGGTGCCACCATATACAACCAGTTTGTCCCCATATATAGCCAGTGTGTCCCCATATACAATCAGTTTGTCCCCATATACAACCAGTTTGTCCCCATATACAACCAGTTTGTCCCCATATACAGCCAGTGTGCCCCCATATACAGGCAGTTTGTCCCCCATATACAGCCAGTTTGTCCCCCATATACAGCCAGTGTGCCCCCATATACAGCCAGTGTGCCCCCATATACAGCCAGTGTGCCCCCATATGCAGCCAGTGTGCCCCCATATGCAGCCAGTGTGCCCCCAAATGCAGCCAGTGTGCCCCCAAATGCAGCCAGTGTGCCCCCAAATGCAGCCAGTGTGCCCCCATATGCAGCCAGTGTGCCCCCATATGCAGCCAGTTCCCCCCATATGCAGCCAGTTCCCCCCCATATGCAGCCAGTTCCCCCCATATGCAGACAGTTCCCCCCATATGCAGCCAGTTTGTCCCCCATATGCAGCCAGTTTGTCCCCCATATACAGCCAGTTTGTCCCCCATATACAGCCAGTTCCCCCCATATTCAGCCAGTTTGTCCCCATATACAGCCAGTTGCCCCCATATACAACCAGTTCCCCCCAAATGCAGCCAGGTTGTCCCCCATAATACAGCCAGTGTGCCCCCATATACAGCCAGTTCCCCCCAAATGCAGCCAGTGTCCCCCCAAATGCAGCCAGTGTCCCCCCAAATGCAGCCAGTTTGTCCCCCATAATACAGCCAGTTTGTCCCCCATAATACAGCCAGTGTGCCCCCATATTCAGCCAGTGTGCCCCCATATTCAGCCAGTTCCCCCCATATACAGCCAGTTCCCCCCATATACAGCCAGTTCCCCCCAAATGCAGCCAGTTTGTCCCCCATATACAGTCAGTTCCCTCCCCCCAGCCCTGCACTTACCTTCCTCGGTCCGCGCCATCCTCGATATGTTCTCCCACCCTCGATGTCGCTTCAGCCAATCAGGTCACCGGTAACCAGATCTGGTGAACCTGATTGGCTGAAACCTCCACAGTCTTCTCCCAGGAACGCACCCCCGTGCGTACCTGGGAGGAGTTTTTGGTAGCCGAATACAGCGTGAGAGCTGTATTCGGAAAGCCTATCAGAGCCACTGGCTCTGATAGGCACTTCCAAGCCACACCCACCGCCGGCCGCCGCTCTAATTCATATGGCCGGCGCTCACCAGGAGGCCGGCCATATGAATAGTGGGCAGCGCGGCAGCAGTGACAATACACAGATTCATGCAATGCATGAATCTGTGTATTGTCTTTCAGTGGCGGTGCGGGAGCGAGAGGGGGCGGCGCTCCGGCGCCCTCTATGGACGCACCGCCACTGGCAGATTGACGTCCGGGAAGTGGTTGCGTTATCCTGACTGGATGTCATATGACGTCCGGCAGGATAACAGCTGCCGCGCGCCCGGGGGGGCACTCATTGCGGTGATTGGTGATGGCTCTTTACCACGTGATCAGCCGTGTCCAATCACGGCTGATCACGATGTAAACAGGAAGAGCCGTTGATCGGCTTTTCCTCACTCGCGTCTGACAGACGCGAGTAGAGGAGAGCCGATCGGTGGCTCTCCTGACAGCTGGGTTTGCGCTGATTGTTTATCAGTGCAGCCCCCCCTCGGATCCCTGCCCAGCACCACCATTATGCCGCCCAGGACCACCAGGGAAGGGGGCAACATGTGGATGGCCAGGTATGTACACCATGGCCATCCACATATGAAAAAATAAGCAAAATAGATGCCAATCAGTGCCCACAAATGGGCACTGACTGGCAACATTAAGGTCAAATTAAAACAAGTGATGCCCAGCAATGCCACACATCAGTATCATCAGTGCCATCCATCAGTGCCACCTCTCAGTGCCCATCCATGCCCATCAATGCCCGCCTATCAGTGCCCACCAGTGCCCATCTGTGCCACCCATCAGTGCCACCCATAAGTACCCATCAGTGCCACCCATAAGTACTCATCAGTGCCGCCTAGGAGTGCCCATCAGTGCCACCTATGAGTGCCCATCAGTGCCACCTATGAGTGCCCATCAGTGCTGCATACCAGTGCTACCTATCAGTGCCCATCAGTGCCGCCTATCAGTGACCATCATCAGTGCCCATCAGTGCCACCTCATTGGTGCCACCTCATCGGTGCCCATCAGTGCCGCCTTATCAGTGCCCATCAGTGCAGCCATATCAGTGCCCGTCATTGAAGAAGAAAACTTACTTATTTACAAAAAAATTAACAGAAACAAAGAAAAACTTTATTTTTTTCTACATTTTCTGTCTTTTTTTATTTGTTGCGCAAAAAATTGAAATCGCAGAGGTGATCAAATACTACCAAAAGAAAGCTCTATTTGTGGGAACAAAATGATAAAAAAAATTGTTTGGTGTACAATGTAGCATGACCGCGCAATTGTCATTCAAATTGCGACAGCGCTGAAAGCTGAAAATTGGCTTGGGCAGGAAGGTGCGTAAGTGCCTGGTATTGAAGTGGTTAAAGTGAAAAAATAAAAGTGAAATATTCCTTAAAATATCATGCCTGGGGGGTGTCTATAGTAAGTCTGTGAAGTGGCGCGTGATTCCCGTGTTTAGAACAGTCCCTGCACAAAATGACATTTCTAAAGGAATAAAAGTCATTTGAAACTGCTTGCGGCTTTAATGTAATGTTGAGTCCCGGCAATATATATGAAAATTATTGAGAAAAACAGCAATAATTAAAAAAATAAATGACATGGGGCCCCCAGGCCCTATATACTCTTCTTAACCTCCCTGGCGGTATTACCGAGTCTGGCTCGGGGTGGAATTTCAGTACCATTAGCGGTAACCCCGAGCCAGACTCGGGCTACATCGCAGTATCCAGGGAAAGTTACTTACCTTGTCCCCTGGATCCTGCGATGTCTCCCCGCTGTGTATGCGCGCTGTCTCCTCGCTCGATTCACACAGTGCCGCCGAGCTCCGTTCCCTGCGACGTTGCAGCGCACGGGGACGGAGATCGGCGCCAAATTCCAAAAAGTAAAAACATAATATACATACAGTATACTGTAATCTTACAGATTACAGTGCTGTATAAAAAAAAATACACACCCCCTTTGTCCCTAGTGGTCTGTCCAGTGCCCTGCATGCACTTTTATATTATAAATACAGTTTTTTCTGCCTGGAAACTGGAGATTGTCCATGGCAACCAAAAAGTGTCCCTTTATGTCAAAAGTGGTTTTAGACCAGCTAGAAAACAGCGATAATAAATTAGAATCACTTGCAGAATGGAGCGATAGCGATTTGTGGGGAAATTCGTCATCAAACACTAAATCTAATGACAGCGACAATTCTGCAACTGAACAAATTTCTGTGTTTTTGATTTGATTACATTATTGAATATTTTTTTTTTATTATTACATTATTATTTGTTATAATTATTTATAGTTATTTATTATATTATAATTAATAATTTTGTGTTTCAAACTTTCATACCCGGGATGTCTACTTGACTCTTGTTTGGACAGATTTAAGTGAGTTATTCATAAGAATTACAGGCCTACAATATAAAAGGCCAAATTTCCATACAAAATAATTGTACCGCTTTCAGCACCTAAAGTCTGACATAATCATACTGGCAGGAAGGTTAACAGCAGTATACAGGCGGTCCCAAGAAAGACAGGGACTGTAGGTTTGTTCTTAAGTTGAATCTGTTTGTAATTTGGAACAGGTACATTTTGTAAGTGTAGCTCCAGCCAAAAAAATCTATTTTTAAGCTTTTTGGATATCCTAGTGAAGGGTTATCATCACCCCTGTAACATTTGTTTTGCTGTCTGTGCCCCTGTTCAGAAGATTTCACCTCACTTTCTGGCCCAATGACAATTGGATTTTGAAAATTTGGGGTTTTTAGAGAAAGAAGGATTGGTGATAAAACATCAGTGAGGACAATTTTTTCCCATATTAACTCTTACTGGAGAGAATTTCTCTTCCCAGGGGTAGATTTCCTCTCACTTCCTGTTGTCTCCATCCATTTTTAAGTAGTAGGGATGAGCTTCGTGTTCGAGTCAAACCCATGTAATTACATGCCACTGTTGAACAGTGGAAGAAAAATTGGGCCTTTGGTGGTGGTGGTGTTGGTGCTGGTGCCACAACACTGTGGGGCTGATTTACTAATAACAGTGCGCTGCGCTGGTTCTAACCTTAATTGGTGCGCCGGATAACTCCTTCACTGGGCGCAGGAAGCAGCGGCGCACTGTTATAGTAAATAGAAATGTCAGCGGCGCTCTATTGAAAATGAATGGTTCCCTATGGGAGCCCATTGATTTGAATAGAGGTCGCCCGGGAAGTTGGATCCGACTTGCGGGCGACTCGTGTGCCGGGTGACACAGGGACAGCGCGACTTTGCGAGGCGATCTGGACACAACCTGAGCGTGCAGCAGCCGCTCAAGTCATGTCCTAGAGGCGACTAGCCGGCCGAGAATGTGTCCAGCGCGATGTCATCGCACTGGTCCTCGGCAGCCTCGCTGTCCCATGTTTGGTATGAATCATGAAGGGGAACTCCAGGCCAAATTTTAATGAAAAAACCGGCATGGGTTCCCCTTCAGGAGCATACCAGGCCCTTAGGTCTGGTCTGAATTCTAAGGTGAACCCCCTAAGCCGAAAAACGGCGTGGGGGTCCCCCCAAAATCCAAACCAGACCCTTAGGTCTGGTCTGGATTTTAAGGTGAACCCCTCAAGATGAAAAACGGTGTGGGAGTCCCCCCAAAATCCAAACCAGACCCTTATCCGAGCACGCAACCTGGCAGGCCGCAGGGGAAAAGGGGGGACGAGAGCGCCCCCCCCCTCCCTCCTGAACCGTACCAGGCTGCATGCCCTCAACATGGGGGGTTTGGTGCTTCGGGGCAGGGGGGCGACCTGCGGCCCCCCCACCCCAAAGCACCCTGCCCCCATGTTGAAGGGGACAAGGGCCTCTTCCCGACAACCCTGGCCATTGGTTGTCGGGGTATGCAGGCGGGGGGCTTTTCGGAATCAGGGCGCCCCCTTTAAAAATGGGGCCCCCAGATGCCGGCCCCCCACCCTATGTGGATGAGTATGGGGTACATCGTACCCCTACCCAATCACCTGGTGGCAAAATAAGTCAATAAAAAAAGACAACACAGGTTTGAAAAGTAATTTATTGGGCAGCTCCGTGGGTCTTTCTGCCGGGCCCCCGCTATCTTCTGCTAGCTCTTTTGCTAGCGGGGGTCCCGGGCTTCCTCGCCGTCTTCTTCCGACTTCGGGGGTCTTTCTGCCGGGCCCCCGCTATCTTCTGCTAGCTCTTTTGCTAGCGGGGGTCCCGGGCTTCCTCGCCGGCTTCTTCCGACTTCGGGGGTCTCTTGTTCTGTTCTCCGTTTCTTCTCCCGCTCTCCGACGCCTTCTCCTCGATCTCCGGTTCTTTCTGCCGGACGCCCCGCTATCTTGTGCCAGCTCTTTTGCTAGCGGGGGCCGGTCTTCTACGTCACCTTCTTCCTTCTTCTCTTTGCCCGATGTTGACTCGTCGCTCTCCACCGCCGCAATGATCTGTCCAAGCAGCGGTGCCACTTTTATTGGCATGGGGCGTGGTCACCGGATGATGCCACCGCTGACCCCGCTCCCGTTTCACGTCACAGTCCCATAATTCCCCGGGACTGTGACATTATACGGGGCGGGGTCAGCGGTGGCATCATCCGGTGGCCACGCCCATGCCAATAAAAATGGCACCGCTGCTTGGACAGATCATTGCGGCGGTGGAGAGCGACGAGTCAACATCGGGCGAAGAGAAGAAGGAAGAAGGCGACGTACAAGACTGGCCCCCGCTAGCAAAAGAGCTGGCACAAGATAGCGGGGCGTCCGGCAGAAAGAACCGGAGATCGAGAAGAAGGCGTCGGAGAGCGGGAGAAGAACCGGAGAACAGAACAAGAGACCCCCAAAGTCGGAAGAAGACGGCGAGGAAGCCCGGGACCCCCGCTAGCAGAAGATAGCGGGGGCCCGGCAGAAAGACCCCCGAAGTCGGAAGAAGACGGCGAGGAAGCCCGGGACCCCCGCTAGCAAAATAGCTAGCAGAAGATAGCGGGGGCCCGGCAGAAAGACCCCCGAAGTCGGAAGAAGACGGCGAGGAAGCCCGGGACCCCCGCTAGCAAAAGAGCTAGCAGAAGATTGCGGGGGCCCGGCAGAAAGACCCCCGGAGCTGCCCAATAAATTACTTTTCAAACCTGTGTTGTCTTTTTTTATTGACATATTTTGCCACCAGGTGAATGGGTAGGGGAACGATGTACCCCATACTCATTCACATAGGGTGGGGGGGCAGGTATCTGGGGTCCCCCTTATTAAAGGGGGCTCCCGGATTCCAATAAGCCCCCCGCCCGCAGACCCCGACAACCAATGGCCAGGGTTGTCGGGAAGAGGCCCTTGTCCCCATCAACATGGGGGCAGGGTGCTTTGGGGTGGGGAGGGCCGCAGGTCGCCCCCCTGCCCTGAAGCACCAAACCCCCCATGTTGAGGGCACGCGGCCTGGTACTGTTCAGGAGGGAGGGGGGCCGCTCTCTCGTCCCCCCCTTTTCCCCTGCGGCCTGCCAGGTTGAGTGCTCGGATAAAGGGTCTGGTGTGTATTCTAAGGGGACCCCACGCAATTTTTTTTTGTTTTTGGCGCGGGGTTCCCCTTAAAATACATGCCAGACCTGAAGGGCCTGGTATAGATTCTGGGGGGACCCCCACGCCATTTTTTTGGGGGGTCCCCTTTGAATCCATACTAGATCCAAGGGCCTGGTATGGACCTGGGGGGATCCCCACGCCATTTTTTTTCATTTTTTTGGGGGGGTCCCCTTTGAATCCATACTAGACCCAAGGACCTGGGGGGACCCCCATGCCATTTTTTTTCATTTTTTGGGGGGGTCCCCTTTGAATCCATACTAGACCCAAGGGCCTGGTATGGACCTGGGGGGGACCCCACGCTGGTTTTTTTTTGGTTTTGTTTTTTGAACCATTTTTTTTTTCTACATTTCCTTTAACAACCAGCTCTAAACAGGTCAAATAAAAAATCGCAGCAAAATTGCGGTACTTGCGTTTTGGATCCGGGTCCATTGAGTTCTATTACATCCAAAACACTGTTTTTGCCCTGGCAAAAAAAATCTGCAGTTGCGTTTAAAATCGTTTTTCACAAACCCTCAAAATGCCTTCAGACGCCAAAGATTTCCAAGTTTCAGACGCGGTACCAGCGTTTAGCCGCATTTTAGTTTAGAAGCGTTTTTAAAGGTGACCTTTTTTTTACATTGATAAACTCCAAATTTATGGCAAATGAGGAAAAACCATAATATATATATATATATATATATATATATATATATATATATACAGGTCCTTCTCAAAAAATTAGCATATTGTGATAAAGTTCATTATTTTCTGTAATGTACTGATAAACATTAGACTTTCATATATTTTAGATTCATTACACACAACTGAAGTAGTTCAAGCCTTTTCTTGTTTTAATATTGATGATTTTGGCATACAGCTCATGAAAACCCAAAAATCCTATCTCAAAAAATTTGCATATTTCATCCGACCAATAAAAGAAAAGTGTTTTTAATACAAAAAAAGTCAACCTTCAAATAATTATGTTCAGTTATGCACTCAATACTTGGTCGGGAATCCTTTTGCAGAAATGACTGCTTCAATGCGGCGTGGCATGGAGGCAACCAGCCTGTGGCACTGCTGAGGTGTTATGGAGGCCCAGGATGCTTCGATAGCGGCCTTAAGCTCATCCAGAGTGTTGGGTCTTGCGTCTCTCAACTTTCTCTTCCCAATATCCCACAGATTCTCTATGGGGTTCAGGTCAGGAGAGTTGGCAGGCCAATTGAGCACAGTAATACCATGGTCAGTAAACCATTTACCAGTGGTTTTGGCACTGTGAGCAGGTGCCAGGTCGTGCTGAAAAATGAAATCTTCATCTCCATAAAGCTTTTCAGCAGATGGAAGCATGAAGTGCTCCAAAATCTCCTGATAGCTAGCTGCATTGACCCTGCCCTTGATAAAACACAGTGGACCAACACCAGCAGCTGACATGGCACCCCAGACCATAACTGACTGTGGGTACTTGACACTGGACTTCAGGCATTTTGGCATTTCCGTCTCCCCAGTCTTCCTCCAGACTCTGGCACCTTGATTTCCGAATGACATGCAAAATTTGCTTTCATCTGAAAAAAGTACTTTGGACCACTGAGCAACAGTCCAGTGCTGCTTCTCTGTAGCCCAGGTCAGGCGCTTCTGCCGCTGTTTCTGGTTCAAAAGTGGCTTGACCTGGGGAATGCGGCACCTGTAGCCCATTTCCTGCACACGCCTGTTCACGGTGGCTCTGGATGTTTCTACTCCAGACTCAGTCCACTGCTTCCGCAAGTCCTCCAAGGTCTGGAATCGGTCCTTCTCCACAATCTTCTTCAGGGTCCGGTCACCTCTTCTCGTTGTGCAGCGTTTTCTGCCACACTTTTTCCTTCCCACAGACTTCCCACTGAGGTGCCTTGATACAGCACTCTGGGAACAGCCTATTCGTTCAGAAATTTCTTTCTGTGTCTTACCCTCTTGCTTGAGGGTGTCAATGATGGCCTTCTGGACAGCAGTCAGGTCGGCAGTCTTACCCATGATTGCGGTTTTGAGTAATGAACCAGGCTGGGAGTTTTTAAAAGCCTCAGGAATCTTTTGCAGGTGTTTAGAGTTAATTAGTTGATTCAGATGATTAGGTTAATAGCTCGTTTAGAGAACCTTTTCATGATATGCTAATTTTTTGAGATAGGAATTTTGGGTTGTCATGAGCTGTATGCCAAAATCATCAATATTAAAACAAGAAAAGGCTTGAACTACTTCAGTTGTGTGTAATGAATCTAAAATATATGAAAGTCTAATGTTTATCAGTACATTACAGAAAATAATGAACTTTATCACAATATGCAAATTTTTTGAGAAGGACCTGTATATGAAATTGCTTCCATTGCATTGTGAACAATCCACAACTTGGGGCAGCTGACGTGGCAAGTGGACAATCCACAACTTGTGGCAAGTGATGTGGCAAGTGACACGCTAAATACACTGCTGCTCTCAGCTGCTCATATCACTCTGGTCTCACTAAATAGCTAAAATCGTAAATAATACTGTTTTTGGAGCTTAGGGCGGCTCCTTATCATATACATGCAAATGTGGTAAAACACGGCATGCAAACGCCACAAAGCGCGCCTTTCTAAACGCCACTTTCAACCTTAGTTCAGAACACTTTGCACCAGCGTCCCGTCTACATGGGGCCTAAAAACGCCTATGCCATTTACAGCTCCAAAACGCCATGGTGGCCATGAGGCCATAGGCTAACATGGAGAGATGTTTTTAAGCTGCAAAAAACGCTCAAACAAGCGGTTGGAAAAACGTCCGTGTGCATGTAGCCTTATATTAACCACTTACGCACTGCCCAGACCAAGTTTCACATTTCAGCGCTGATGCACTTTTAATGACAATTGCGCGCTCATACAACACTGTAACCCAATGAAAATGTTTTATTTGTTGGCACACAAATAGAGCTTGCTTATGGTGCTATTTGATCACCTTTGTGTTTTATTTAAAAAAAAATTCTATAAATACAAAAGACCGAGTTAAAAAAAAAAATATGGATATTTTACCCACTTCAGCACTGGGCCTATTCTGGCACTTCTCTCCTTCATGTAAAAATCATAAATTTATGGCTATAAAATTACTTCAAAACACAAAACATTATATATTTTTTTGGAGCAGACACCATAGGGAATAAGATGGCGGTCATTGCAAATTTTTATCTCGCTCGGTATTTGCGCAATAAATTTTCAAACGCCTTTTGTTTGCTAAAAATATTACAAAACAGTAAAGTTACGGCCAATTTTTTGGTATAATGCGAAAGATGTTGTTATGCTGAGTAAATAGATACCTAACACATCACGCTTTAAAATTGCGCACACACATGGCATGACACCAAACTTCAGTAATTAAAAATCTCCCTAGGCGATGCTTAAATTTTTTTTACACGTTACCATTTTGGCATTACAGAGGAGGTCTAGTGCTAGAATTGCTGCACTCGTTCTAACGCACGCAGCAATAACTCACATGTGTGGTTTGAACGGCGTTTACATATGTGGGCGGGACTTACGTGTGTGTTCGCTTCTGAGCGCGAGCTACCGGGGACATGGGTGTTTTTTCTTATTTTTATTTTTTTTTGTTTGTTTTTTTTGACTTTTTTGTATTTCTTACTCTTTTTTAATTTATTTTAATTTTTTGGGATCTCTTTTATTCCTATTACAAGGAATGTAAACATCCCTTGTAATAGGAATGTGTGTGACAGGTCCTCTTTATGGAGAGATGCAGGGTCAATAAGACCCCGCATCTCTCCTCCAGGCTGGAAAGCATGATATTGTTCCCGAAAAAATCACCAATCTCATGCTGATAGCCAAGATCACGGCTTGGTTAACATACGGGAACACGGCATGATGTCATAACGTCGTGCCCGCGCCTCCGACGGTCATGAAGATGACTGATGACCATCTGGTCACCAGTCATCTCCAAATCGTTCTCCGAGCCCCAGATGGCACGGGAGAGCCCGGAGAAGCACCGGATGGCGGCAAGAGGGGGGGGACGTCCCCTCCCCCCGCCTATAAGAACGATCAAGCGGCGGAACTGCCACTATGATTGTTTTTATTGTGCACAGAATCGCCGGCTGAAAAGAATGATATCTGAATGAAGCCTGCAACTGCAGGCATCATTCAGATGTCACCGCCCAAAGCCAAGGATGTCATTTGACGGTGGGCGGTAGGAAACTGGTTAATATTTTTAAAAAAGGTAATTTTTCTTCTTCATTGATGTACACTGATGAGACTGCACTGATGGGCACCGATAAGGTGGCAAGGGTGGGCACTGAGAGGTGGCATTGCTATTTGGCACTGGTGGGCAGTGAGAAGTGGCACTGCTAGGTGGCAATGATAGTTGGCAGTGATGGGCACTGATAGGCACTGGCAGCACTGCTAGGTGCCACTGATTGGCACCAGTGGTGGGCATTGATAGGTGGCACTGGCAGGGGCTACTAATTGTCACAGATGATGCAGAATTGCCTCTTCCTCTTCGGGCCCCATGTCCCTTGCACATAAGCCGGTGATTGCCTTTTTTTTATGTTCACGCTGTCAGCACAAGGAGAAAACAAAAACCATTACCCAGCTTTTGTTTACATCACGTGATCAGCTGTCATTTGCTGACAGCTGATCACATGGTAAAGGGCAGGGATCGGCCCCTTACTCGGATCTGTCATCACCCAAGTCTCAGTGACTCTGTGACCACAGCGCGCGCAAAGGGGAAGACGTTTATTGACGGACTCCCGGCAATTGAGGACCATGCTGTGGCCGTCGATCAGTTATAGCGCTGATCTCAAGTGATTAAAGAGGGTCAAAATGGGCCATTGACATGCATCACAATTCAACTTAGGAATGAGTCTTTGAAAAGTTAAACTAAATAATTTGGCCACTTCATCCTTCCAAATAATTCACTTCCTGTCACATAGCCACACAGGAAGTGAGGGAAAATCCCTAACAATGTCTTTCCTTGGGGACACACAGGTCAGTCTAAATACTTTCCCCATTATGCACATTGCACTCGAGCATATTGCGGGGTACACCACAATTTATTATTAGGTAGTTTGGACTGTGGCGTTTATTTACTAAAGGCAAATCTAATTTGCACTACAAGTGCACTTGCTGTATATCTGAGGGGGACATGCAAGCCAAAAAAAAAAACATCTTTGCTTTTACATGATTGTAACATCCAATCACCAGTACTTTCCCTCAGATTTTCAGCAGCTACACTTTTACTGCAGAGTGGATTTGTCTTCACTAAACCCCAAACTACCCAATGATTTGGGGTGTACACAACAAAGTGCTAGAGTGCAATTTGCTTAATGGGGACACTAGTTAGATTGATCTGTGTGTCCCCAAGAAAAGCCATTGGTAGGGTTTTACCTTCACGTCCTATTTAGCTGTGTGACAGGAAGTGAAGCCAATGTTAAGAAAAGGAGACAAAGGCCAAACTACAAAAAAAAATATCTAAAAAAAAAAAAACACACACGCAGGGGTTCTAACACTTACTTTGTTTCCCTCAAAATGCCCACAATTAGAATTGTATGGCCTTGAGCTATTTTTAAGTGCAGTGCTCTAAATCAGTGCTTCTCAAGTACCCCCAACAAGCCATGTTTGCAGGTTTTCCTTCATCTTGCACATGTGCTTTAAATCACAGTCAATGGTTTTGATTTTTGGACAGCAATTCTCGATAAGCTAAATTCACAAAACATGTCCTGTTGGGGGTACTTTAGGACTGAGGCTGAGAACCACTGCAGTAAAAAAGGAAAATTGAATACTTACCGCTCTGTATTTCATTTCCTGGTGACGCTCCATGGCAGCACACAATACAATCCATGCATATGCTAGCATGAAGGCACCAGATTAGACAAATCACACCTGTTTTGTTTTGACATGCCAATCAGCTGTCACATTTGTTGCAAAGAAAACACAAAACAAACATCAAAATTTTCCATCTAATTTTATTGTTCAACAAAACAAAAAGGGAAGGCAAAATAAAAAACATGGTCAATTTGAAACAGTGAGGCCTCGTACACACGGCCGAGATTCTCGTTGAAAAAAAATGTTTTTTTCAACGAGATTCTTGGACAAGAAACTTGTCCCGGCCGAGTGTACACACGCTCGTTTCAAAGAACCCGCGGTTCTTTGAATGGAGCGTACGCGGTGACGTCATCGACTACGACGAGCATGCGTTCGTCACATTCGATGCCGTCGCCGCCATCTTGGTATACCCTACGTATGCCTAGGAAGCTACCGCGCATGCGTCAAATTCATTTCGAACATGCGCGGGCTTCCCGGCGGACAGGTAAGTGTACACACACTCATTTTTCTCGTCGAGAAACAGGCTGACGAGAATCTCGACGAGAAAATAGAGAGCAGGTTCTCTATTTTCTCGTCGAGGTTACTTGTCGGTTTTCTCGACGAGAAACCCGATAGCCGCGTACACACGACCGATTTACTCGGCAAGACATCTCTGCCAGCAAGTTTCTTGCTGGTTCTTGCCGAGAAAATTGGTCGTGTGTACGAGGCCTTAGACTCAACATCTTGAGCAATTTTTGGCCAAAAAAATGCAGCAGACAATTAAATCAAAGTGAACAAACAACACACATTAACAACATCAGAATTATTTCAGGGGAACATATCTCCCCCACACCAAAAATATACAATCCACATAAGTTAACCAATCACTTGTTTTGCAAAGACATAACAAATAAAATACATGTGTTACAAACTCGATAAGGACACCAACATGTACATTTTACCCCCCCCCCCCACACACACACACACACACACACACACACACACACACACACACACACACACACACACACACACACACACACACACACACACACACACACACACACACACACACACACACACACACACACACACACACACACACACACACACACACACACACACACACACACACACTTGCCTCTTCTCAAGGCAAGCGACCAAATGCTCTGTGAGCTTTATATAACATATGTTTGTGTGCTAATGAGGCAATTGAAAACACATGCACAGTCCATGAAACACCCAAAATGCAAGTTCTCCCAATGTAGAGACTGAAATTCAAAGTGGGTACACCTGTTAAGGATGTCCTTCAATTTCTAACCCATAAAAACACTCTCTGAGTGAGCATGCCCAGAAATATCCAGGCGCTGTTCACACACAAAAAGCACACCCCAAAAAAATAACTGGCTGGGCATGTGCAGAACAACACCAATGCAGCTAGCAAAAAATACCCCCCCCTCCCCCCGTCCAAAATTAAGCACATCATCCAGCATGCTACAAAATTAGAGATGGGACAATCACCCCTCCGCCCCACCAACAAATACCATTGCAGTCTATGGGAACTGACTTGTTAATTTTGCTAGTCCCCACTTGGCTGGCTTATCTTCTAGTTATTGGCCTTAAAATTGGGGCCCAGGTCCCACCCTAAGGGACATATATCAATGTCACCAATTTGGAAAACACCAAAAACAAAACAAGGAGAAGTGCCTTTAAATATGCCAAATTGCTTAAGGGCCATTTCACACCACATGCAGTGCATTGCGTTTTTTATGCATCCAAAATGCATGGAAAGTTGGTTATATGGTTCTAAATGGCAGTGTTTGTTCCAGTGCGTTCCAGTTCCACCAAAAAAGTAGAACATGCTGCATTTTACCTGCACTGGACTGTACTGGAACGCATCAAAACGCATCATAAACACACAGAAACGCACAGGAACACACCTAAATGCACCAAAAACGCACTGGAACACACTTGTCCTCATCTATGGTTAATAAAAAAGAGGGGTGAAAACAAAGCACTGGACTGCATCAAAAACTTACCAAAAATGCACCGGAACGCATTAAAAACGTGCATGCAGAAAATCACCTGGAACGCATCCGGATTGTGTTTCTATGGTGTGAACTGGCCCTAGTTCACACTATAGAAACTCAGTCTGGGTGCGTTCCAGGTGCTTTTCTGCATGCGCGTTTTTGACACATTCCAGTGCATTTTTGAGGCGTTTTTGATGCAGTCCAGTGTTTTTTCCGCCTCTTTTCACTTAGGACAAGTGTGTTGCAGTGCGTCTTTGGTGCATTTAGGTGCGTTGTGGTGAATTCCAGTGCATTTTTGGTACGTTCCTTTGCGTTTTTGATGTGTTTTACTGGGGTCCAGTACAGTTTTGTACCTAAAAAATGCAGCATGACCAATTATTTTTTGGCTTTCTGAAATGCACTGGAACGGACTGCAGTGGTGTGAACTATGCCACTGGCATTAATGTGATCAACTTTCTTTGCGTTTTTCAGGCATCAAAAAAACGCACTGCACTGCATCCGGTGTGAACTGGCCCTAAATATCATCCCCGGGGGGTGTCTATAGTATGCCTGTAAAGTAGCACATGTTTTCCATGTTTATAACAGTTGGAGAGCAAAATGACATTTCTAAAGTAAAATAATAGTCATTTAAAAGTCCTTGCGGCTGTAATGAATTGCTGGTTCCTGTCAATACAGATAAAAGTAATTGAAAGTCTTTGCTAACCAAAAAAAAATGTGTGGGGGTTCCCCCAAATTCCATAACCAGGCCCTTCAGGTCTGGAATGGATATTAAGGGGAACCCCGCTGCAAATTTTAAAAAAAATGACGTGGGGTTTCCCCCAAATATCCAAACCAGGCCCTTCAGATCTGGCATGGATTTTAAGGGGAACTCCACCCCAAATTTAAAAAAAAATGGCGTGGAGTCCCCCTAAAAATCCACACCAGACCCTTATCCGAGCACATAACCTGGCCGGCCGCAGGGGAAGAGGGGGGGACGAGAGAGCGGCCCCCCCTCCCTCCTGAACTGTACCAGGCCACATGCCCTCAACATGGGGAGGATGTCCCCATGTTGATGGGGACAAGGGCCTCATCCCCACAACCCTTGCCCGGTGGTTGTGGGGGTCTGCGGGCGGGGGGCTTATCGGAATCTGGAAGACCCCTTTAACAAAGGGGACCCCCAGATCCTGCCTCCCCCTGTGTGAAATGGTAATGGGGTACAAATGTACCCCTACCATTTCACAAGGAAAGTGTAAAAAATGTAAAAAATGACAAGAGCCGGTTTTTGACAATTCCTTTATTAATGTCTTTTCTTTTCTTCCATCTTCTTCCTTCTTCTTCTATCTTCTTCTTTTCTCCATTCAGGTTTCTTCCTCCATCTTCATCTTCCTTCTTCCTTCTTCCTTCGGTGTTCTCGTCCGCATCTTTCTTCTTCGGCCGCTCCGTTTGAATTGGAGGTTCCCGCTGTGCGACGCTTCAGTTCGCCTCTGGGTCCGCTTACACCCGGTGACCCTGCCCCCCTCTGACGCACATGGATTTCACGGGGACTTTCCCCGTGGTGACAGAGGGGGGCGGAGCCACCGGGTGTAAGCAGACCAAGTGGAGAACTGAAGCGTCGCACAGCGGGAACCTCCAATTCAAACGGAGCGGCCGGAGAAGAAAGAAGAAGGGAAGACACCGGAGCAAGATGCGGACGAGAAGACCGAAGGAAGAAGGAAGATGAAGATGAAGAGGAAGATGAAGATGGAGGAAGAAACCCGAATGGAGAAAAGAAGAAGATGGAAGAAGAAGATGGAAGAAGAAGAAGAAGGAAGAAGATGGAAGAAAAGAGAAGACATTAAAGTGGAGCTCCACCTAAATAGCAACTTTTGCTATTTGGAACCCTCCCCCCCTCCGGTGTCACAATT
This sequence comes from Rana muscosa, assembly GCA_029206835.1. Taxonomy (NCBI): domain Eukaryota; kingdom Metazoa; phylum Chordata; class Amphibia; order Anura; family Ranidae; genus Rana; species Rana muscosa. Next base: position 177,825,062 of record CM055116.1, read on the forward strand.
GACACCTTTCAGGGGGGAGGGGGGTGAAGATACCTGTCTAAGACAGGTATTTTCACCCACATCCGGGAGTCCTGTCTCCGGGAATCTGCGGGAGTGACGTCACTTCCCGCAGACTTCCCTTGGTGTTCTGGGAGACACTCGGCTCCCAGAACACAGGAGCACCAATCAGAATGGCGCAGCGCGACTCGCGCATGCGCCGTAGGGAACGGGGCATGAAGCCGCAGGGCTTCACTTCCTGGTTCCCTCAGCGAGGATGGCGGAGGGAGCAGCAGAGCGACGAGCGGTCGCTCGTCCTCTGCTGCGGACGTCGCTGGACTCCAGGACAGGTAAGTGTCCAAATATTAAAAGCCAGCAGCTGCTGTAGCTGTAGCTGCTGGCTTTTAATATTTTTTTTTTCCGGCGGAGCTCCGCTTTAATAAAAGAATTGTCAAAAACCGACTCTTGTCATTTTTTACATTTGACACTTTCTTCGTGAAATGGTAGGGGTACATTTGACATCCTCCCCATGTTGAGGGCAAGTGGCCTGGTACGGTTCAGGAGGGAGGGGGGGCCGCTCTCTCTTCCCCCCCCCTTTTCCCCTGCGGCCGGCCAGGTTATGTGCTCGGATAAGGGTCTGGTGTGGATTTTAGGGGGGACTCCCCCCATTTTTTATAAAATTTGGGGTGGAGTTCCCCTTAAAATCCATGCCAGATCTGAAGGGCCTGGTTTGGATATTTGGGGGGAACCCGCACGTCATTTTTTAAAAAATTTGCAGCGGGGTTCCCCTTAATATCCATTCCAGACCTGAAGGGCCTGGTTATGGAATTTGGGGGGACCCCCACGCTTTTTTGTTTTTGGTTAGCAAAGACTTTCAAAGACTTTTCTCTATATTGCCGGGAGCCGACAATTCATTACAGCCGCGGCTGCTTTTAAATGTTTTTTTTTCCCTTTAGAAAATTGACAGTTACTTACCGTTACCGTTACCTTAACTGCTTTTCTAGGATATCTTCCAGGACGGCACACCTGAGAGATGACTGGTCCACCTGACAGGAAACACAATCAACACATGAGGTTAAAAGGCCCCTCCCTTCCCCTGCACCTCAGTTCTACCAAAGTAATAGGTTATCCGGGTGCCAGAGGGAAACTCTACCCGTAGTACTTACATCAAACCAGGGGTGGGAAGTAGGCCTGCCGTCCTGGAAGATATCCTAGAAAAGCAGTTAACGGTAAGTAACTGTCAATTTTCTCTAGTCATCTTCCAGGACGGCACACCTGAGAGGATGGACAAGAAGTTCAAGGCCTACCTTAGGGTGGGACCACCGCTTGTAAGACCTTCCTTCCAAACGTCAGATCCTGAGGCGATAGCAGTTCCACTCTATAGTGCTTTAAGAAGGTGTCCTGCTTCGCCCATGTGGCTGCTCGGCAGATCTGTTCGATTGAGGCCCCTGCTTTTTCTGCCCAAGAGGCCGCCAAAGATCTTGTTGAATGAGCTTTAATGTTACCTGGTACTGGGGAACCTGACTGCTCATAAGCCATACCTATGGTCTGCCTAATCCACCTAGCCACTGTAGATTTAGAAGCCTGCCCTCCCTTCCTAGGGCCGCTAAATAAAACTAAAAGGTGAGTCGACTTCCTGAAGTCCTTCACTCTGTCCAAGTATGTCAGAAAACATCTCCTGACATCTAAAAACTGAAAATTTTCCTCTCCTTTGTTCTTTGGGTTTTCACAAAAGGAAGGCAAAATGATCTCCTGCGACCTATGAAACTGTGATGCGACTTTGGGAAGAAAAAGTGGGTCTTGCTTCAGCACCACTCTATCTTCCAGAATCAACAGAAAAGGCTCTTTACTTGACAAGGCCTGCAGGTCACTTACTCTTCTGGCTGTTGTGATGGCCAGTAAAAAGGCTAACTTAAGCGTCAAAAATGGAGATCTCCTGAGCTGGTTCAAAAGGCGCTTTCGTCAACGCTTCCAAGACCAATGTTAGATTCCAAGGGGGGAATCTTTTAACCTTTATGGGGGTTAACCTCTCCCTAGCTACTAGGAATCTCCTAATCAGAGGCTCTAACGTGAGCCTCTGGTCCAAAAATACGGATAGAGCAGCTATCTGTACCTTCAGGGTATTTGTGGCAATTCCTTTGTCCACCCCTGCCTGTAAAAATTCTAGTATCACTGGTACCGAAGGACTAGACACTTCTCTATCTTGACACCAGTGAGAAAAAGTATTCCAAACCTTTGAATATATCCTCCTAGTGACTGGTTTTCGACTACCTAGGAGGGTCTCAATCACTTTATCGGAGCATCCTTTGCCTCTGAGAATCTCTCTCTCAAGAGCCATGCCGTCAACCTGAAGAATCCTGGGTTGGGGTGAACGACTGGCCCCTGCAGAAGAAGATCCTGCCTGGTTGGGAGAGGAAAAGGAGGGGCCACCGACCATTTCTTCAGAGTAGCAAACCAAGTCCTCTTGGGCCACCAAGGGGCTATCAGAATCAGCTTGCACTCCGAGTTGGCCAGCCTCTGTAGAACCCGAGGAATCAAAGCTAGTGGAGGGAAAGCATATGCTAGGTGACAGTCCCAATTCTGAGCTAGAGCATCTATTCCCTCTGAACCTCCCTCTCTGGTGAGAGAGAAAAAACGCTCCACCTTTCTGTCCCCTCTGTGGGCGAAAAGGTCTATCTCCGGAACCCCGAACTCTTGACTTATCTGGAGGAATACTCTCTGGTTTAGTTCCCATTCCCCTTGGTGAATGGGCTGTCGGCTCAGGAAATCCGCTACCACATTGGTGGTCCCTCTTATGTGGACCGCCGATATGGATTGAAGGACCCCTTCTGCCCAACTCAGAATCTCCAGGGCTAGACTTAGTAGCCTTCTGGATCTTGTACCCCCTTGTCGGTTTAGATAGGAAACTGCTGTCACATTGTCCGAGAGGACTTGGACGTCTAGTCCCTGAACTCTGCTTTCGAAGGCCTTCAGAGCCTGACCCACCGCAAGAAGCTCCCTGTAATTGGAGGAGGCCCTTGCTTGGATCTGGTTCCAGGAACCCTGCGCTTGGAGGTCCCCCAAGTGAGCACCCCAACCCCAGGCGCTTGCATCTGTGGTAATTTTTATAGGGTTCCACTGGGTCCAGAGATGACCCAACGTGAGTCTGTCCTGACCCAGCCACCAATCTAGGGAGGCCCTTACCCTTGCTGGAATGGCCACCTTCCCATCCAGAGACTCTGTCTTCTTGTCCCAAGAGGATAGAAGGAAAAACTGTAGCTCCCTGGAATGGAGCTGAGCCCAGGGAACCGCCGGAATACAGGCAGTCATTAGGCCAAGGACCCTCATGACCTGTCTGCGAGAGCAGTCCCTGGGTTCCAATAGAGAGGAAACTGCTGATATTACCTTTAACCTTTTTTCCCCTGGGAGAAAAAGCTTCTGAGCCCCTGCGTCCACAGAGTATCCTAGGAAAGTTTTTATCTGGGATGGCACTAGGGACGATTTTTCCCTGTTTACTATCCAACCCAAGTTCTCCAAGGTGCAGATCACTGTCTTTACGTCTGCTGTCACTTGCTCTAAAGACTGTCCATAGATCAGGAGGTCGTCTAAATAGGGTATCAGAGATACCCCCTGTAAATGCAGGTAAGCTACAACCTCTGCCAATATCTTTGTGAACACTCTTGGGCTTGCAGCTAAGCCAAAGGGAAGTGCTCGGTATTGCCAGTGTTGTATACCCTTGCTTGTCAGGACTGCAAACCTCAGCAGGGATTGGTGTTCCGGGGCAATAGCCACGTGGAGATACGTGGCAATAAAGGCATCCTTCAATAGATGTTTTCTCACAGTATAAATGCTTTCCATCCGAAAGCTCTTGTGTATCAGAAACCTGTTCAGCTTCCTGAGATTTAATATCAGGCAAAATTTTCCTGACGGCTTCTGGACCACAAACACGTGGGAGTAAAATCCCTGGTAGAGCTCTTCGGGTGGAACGGGAACGATAACCTCCTGGTCCGCCAATCCCTGCAAATTGTCCATCAACCCTGTTGCTCTCAAAGGTTCTTTGGGGAGATGGGTCAGAGTAAAATTTTGAGGGGGAGGAGAGGAAAGTTCCAGACGATATCCTTCTGTCAGGATATGCAGGATATAGGGGCTTTCGGAGATCCTTCGCCATTGAGGGACAAATCGAGAAAGTCTCCCCCCTACCCTGACGCTGGCGTCACTTTGGCTGCCTGCTGGCGTCCTTGGGTCCGGAGAAGAGTAGGCCACCCTTCTGTCCGCCCTTTCCCTTCCCCCATCTTCTATTGGTGTCTTTCTTGGCCCTGAACTGGCCCTGATTAGGAGGGGCACGAAAAAACTTTTTGCCTTTTTCTCTCTTGGCCTTAACCGGGAACTTTTTCCCCTTCTCTGCAGATCGCGATAGGACCTGATCCAGACCAGGGCCAAAAAGCTGGGAACCTTCAAAAGGTAACCCGCAGAGCCGTGATCTGGACATAGGGTCCCCCTGCCATGACTTAACCCAGACCGCCCTTCTTGCGGAGTTCAGGAGGGCCGCTGACTTGGCTGAGGTTCTGACCACCTCCACTGTCGCATCAGCCAAATATGCTACTGCTTTGTTAATTATTTCTAGAGAGTCCATAACCTCTTCGGAATCGTCCCCTCTAGAAACATGGCCAGAGAGCCTACCTAGCCAGGCATTCACATTCCTGGCTACGCAGGCAGATGCTAGTGCAGGAGCCATGGCTGCCGCATTGGCATCCCATGCTCTGCGCAGAAGCGTTTCAGCCTTCCTATCCATTTGGTCCTTAATGCTACCCGAGTCCTCAAAGGACAAATCTGATTTCTTAGAGACCTGAGAAAGGGCTGCATCTAATTTGGGGGTCTTGAAAAACTTCTCGTCTTCTTCCTCCCCAAAAGGAAACCTTCTCTTCCAGGTTTTTAGCTTAAGGACCTTCCTTTCCGGGTCCTTCCACTCCCTCAGAATTACCTCCTTAAGGGTTTGGTGTACTGGGAATACTCTGGACTGAGGTTTTCCTAAGCCCTTATACAACTTATCCCGGGCTGTTGTCTGTACTAGAGGTTCTGGGATATCTTCAGAGGCATAAATTGCCTTAAGCAACTGTCCCATGTCCTCCACAGGAAAGAGATGCCTAAGTTTAGGACTGTCACTGTCCTGGCTTTCAGGGTCTGAACCTTCCCCCTCCTTTAATGAGTCCTCTTCTGACTCCTCTGGGTCCTCAAGCTCATCTACTCCTGAAGTAATGGAAGAGGGAGGCCCCTGTGGGGTTCTCTGACCTCTGTCAGATGTGTCCCCCTGAGATGAAGTACCTTCTCTAGAGGACAGAACCTCTCTGCCACTAGTGCTATGCTCTTCCTTAGATGCAATAACTGTCTTAAGGGATTGTAACGTAGTCAGCATCTCTGCCTGTACTGTAAGGAAGTCCCTCAACACCTGTGAGGTTTCCTTACCCGACAATTTATGTATGCACCTGTAACAAAAAGGCTTTGCGTGATCAAGTGGGAGCTTTTCATTGCAATTCCCACACCTTTTTGTTCTAGGGGGAGGGGTACTTTTGCTTTTAACCTTGTGGGCCCCTTGAGCAGATCCACTGGGTTCTAAGGAGACAAAAAGACAAGACAGCACTAGTTTTTTAGCAAGCTGTACTTTCTCCTGCCCCCCCCAAGGGGTGTGGGTAAGACCTCCCTTAACCAACCCCTTGTGAATAATAGAGGAAAGACTCACCACTCGTGGTCCCCTCCTGGGATGCAGCCACTGCTGTGTCCTCCTCTCGCTCCATTCCTGGTCTCAGCTGGTTCCTACTTCCTAGGAGCTCTGCTGTGAGACTCCAGGCGGTGAGAGGGGCCTGTGGGACCTCCGCCTGGCTCCACCGGATTTTTATGGCCAGGACGCCGATCTGCGCCATTTTGCTGGAGTCCCGCCGCCAGAGGTAGTCCCATTTTGACCTCTAGTGTCCGGATCCGCCATTTTGGCGTGGCCCGGAGACCGGAAGTGATGTCGCCCGGAACCGGAAGAGGCGCCATCTTGCTCCACCCGACGAATGCTCACTCCTGCCTAGGAGTGTTTCCAGCATTCCCTATGGAGCTGTACTGTCAGGAAAATGACAGCCTTCCTCCTCCAGCGGCCTGGACTCCTGCAGACCCTCCAGTTCCTTCATCCCCCAAGTACCCTAGACTGGGTGGAAGGTAGGTGGGGGAGGCATGTACCCACAAGAGATCCGGGAAACGCCCCTGTGCCCGGGAGGCTCTTTACCGGGGAATACCACCGGTCATTGGGAACCCCCCCTGAGAAGGGACTGATCCCTGGCTGGACCCGCAACCCTCCCCGGCCTTGGCATCCAGCTCTCAGGGGGGAGACCATCCGCTACCGACTTCAGGTCTGACAAAAATAACAAACGTTTCGCTGCCGGGAAACACAATCAAGAACTGAGGTGCAGGGGAAGGGAGGGGCCTTTTAACCTCATGTGTTGATTGTGTTTCCTGTCAGGTGGACCAGTCATCTCTCAGGTGTGCCGTCCTGGAAGATGACTAGAGAAATGTCATTTTGCTGGCGCACTGGCAATTTCAGAGCTGCGCCTGTTCAACTTATGCAAATTGACTTAGGTGACTTGAAAGTTACTAAGATTTTGCCGGCGCAGTGTCTTGGCGCATTTAAACCATTGAAATTCCCGCGCTGAGCTCAAAAAAACCTCCCGCAGCTCGAATCGTACTTGCCGGCGCAGCGGGCTGGTTTTGAAAAAGTTACTTTCCCACTCAATTTTGGGCATATTAGTTATTTGGGCAGGTGTCACTACACTTCCTCACATCACCCCCATTATATTCTCACTTCCAACTTCTTTATATTTAGATTTTAACATGCCCTGCGCCAGGTCCATAGTAGCGCACTGAGCGCCTCCTCCCGGGCGCAGAGAACACTATAGTAAATGGGAAATAGAGCTGCGATACCGGCGCTAATGTTTTGTAAATACCAAAACAGCCATTGCGCACGCAGATGCGCCAATACTCATGGCGCAAATGTTTGGTAAATCAGCCCCTGTAAGTCGTTCGTTTGCTTTGGTTGTGGATAACCAACTAATAAGATATAGCACCAAATCCCTAAATTGGTAAATAGATGGGAGCAAAGAAAATTGTATTTTTAATGGTGCAGAAATGACAAAGTATCAAGCAGATTATAATAAAATATTTTTATTTTGACACCACAATAAAAACAATGGTAAAAAACGATGTAGAGAGTGATTGTTACAAACAGTACAGTTGAATTGGACAGTTGGATGGCCTAACTCCCGACATGTCGGACTTCTTCAAAGGGGAAGTACTGTCCAATAGGTGACATACACCTTCTATAAAATACAGAAAAAGACACAGACAAATACATATACAATCCATTAATAATGATAACCAAAAACATATATTATAATATTAGTGATAAAAAGGTCTATGCATGCACAATTCACCCCCCTAGGGTCAAGCCCCTTACCTCACTATACACTCCAGCCAGCCCAGATGGTCGCGTCCCCAACGGTAGCACCGGAACCCCGCCCAGGGCACATCCTAGGATCACAGGGGGCAGCAAAAAAAACCTGCAAGGGGAGAAAAAACGACCCATGGCCTGGGTAATATCTAAAGTTGAAATTAATGATATGTCCAGTGAGAAGGAAATACACATGGACACACAGATCCCCATAAATCCATATACATGTGGTCCCAGAAAACACATTGCCTAAGCAATGCGTCTTCCGGCAATAATATTACCCAAAAATAGAATAAATTATTGTTGATGATGGTAACTTACACAAGCTAAAGGGGTAATTGACTTGATTCCTGGGACAGCAAGGACAAACGATTCACATATGTATAAGCAGCAGTTCCCAAGTGCTGAAAAAGTAATTTGTGATATAAGGTAAGAAAAGAGTTAATGAAGCTCCAACACAGATGTGAGAGCAGACTCGGAAAGAAATAGATTTAGTCACTAGACAGGATTTAAACAGGGGCAAACCATGCCTCCAAAACAGATTTCTCAAAAAGAGAGTACTAAAACAAACATACTTAGATGAAGCAGAAATGAACAGAAGAAGAATAAGCCTGCATACTTTAGCGATGAGAAACGAATTACCTTGTGAACATAAAGTGATCGTATGGTCCCAGGTAGTGATGAGCCGAACACCCCCGGGTTCGGTTCGCACCAGAACCCGCGAACGGACCGAAAGTTCGTACGAACATTAGAACCCTATTAAATACAATGGATGCGAACGTTCGAATTCTAAAGTGCTAATTATAACAACTATTATGCATGTTATTGTCCTAAAAAGGGTTTGGGAACCCGGGTTCTGCACCAGGGGACATGTATCAATGCAAAAAGAAGTTTTAAAAACGGTCGTTTTTCGGGAGCAGTCATTTTAATGATGCATAAAGTGAAAAAAAAAAGTCAAATATTCCTTTAAATATCGTACCTGGGGGGTGTCTAAAGTATGCCTGTGAAGTGCCACGTGTTTCCCGTGTTTAGAACTGTCCCTGCACAAAATGAAACTTCTAAAGGAAAAAAAAGCCATTTAAAACTGCTTGCGGGTTTAATGTAATGTCTGGTCCCGGTAATATGGATGAAAATCTTTAAGAAAAATGGCATAGCTACCCCATGACCCCCCCCCCCCCTACCCCAGCCCATTACCAGCCCCTTTGGGTCTTGTATGGATATTAAGGGGAACCCCGCACATAAAATAAAAAAGGCCCTATATACTCTGAACAGCCGTATACAGGCGGTGCATACAAGACAGGGACTGTAGGTTTGTTCTTATGTAGAATCTGTTTGTAATTTTGAACAGGTACATTGTTGAAGTGTAGCTCCAGCCCAAAAATCTATTTTTAAACTTTTTGGAAAACATAGGTAAGGGTTATCACCCCTGTAACATTTGTTTTGCTGTCTGTGCCCCTGTTCAGAACATTTCACCTCACTTTCCGTCCCAATGACAACTGTTTTTGAAATGTGGTGTTTTTCTTGAAACAAGGATTGCTGATAAAGCATCAGTACAGAGGAGACACCTTTCTCCCATATTTATTCTTACAGGAGAGAATTTTCCTTCCTAGTGGTAGATTTCCTCTCACTTCCTGTTGTCTTCTTGCGTTTGCAAGTAGGAGTCGTTTGTAAGTTGGATGTTTGAAAGTAGGGACCTGCCGTATATACTCTGCAGAAATAGGCCCCTTAGTTGTTGGTTTTGGCACAACACTGTAAGCACTCACAGTTACTCTTGGTTGGTGCTGGAACGCCCTGCTGTCAACTATTATATCAGGAATTTTAATTACATATAATTGTTGAACAGTGGTAGTAAAAATTGGGCCTTTGATGGTGGTGCTGGTGCCACAACACTGTAAGCCCTGACAGTTACTCTTGGTGGGTGCAGCAATGGGCCCTGCTGTGAATTATTAGATCAAGAATTGTAATTGCATGCCCCTGTTGAACAGGGGCTGAAAAATTGGGCCTTTCGTGGTGGTGGTGGTGGTGGTGGTGTTGCCACAACACTGTAAGCCCTCAGAGTTACTCTTGGTGGGTGCAGGAATGGGCCCTGCTGTGAATTATTAGATCAAGAATTGTAATTACATGCCCCTTTTGAACAGGGGCTGAAAAATTGGGCCTTTCGTGGTGGTGGTGGTGGTGGCGTTGCCACAACACTGTAAGCCCTCAGAGTTACTCTTGGTGGGTGCAGCAATGGGCCCTGCTGTGAATTATTAGATCAAGAATTGTAATTGCATGCCCCTGTTGAACAGGGGCTGAAAAATTGGGCTTTAGGCACTGGTGGCACAACACTACAACCCCTCACAGATACTGTACTTGGAGCACAGCAATGAGCCCTGTTGCAAAGTATTGCTTCAAAAATTGTAATGACACGCCCCTGTTAAACAGGGGCTGAAAAATTGGGCCTTAGGCACTGGTGGCACAACACTACAACCCCTCACAGATACTGTACTTGGAGCACAGCAATGAGCCCTGTTGCAAAGTATTGCTTCAAAAATTGTAATGACACGCCCCTTTTAAACAGGGGCTGAAAAATTGGGCCTTAGGCACTGGTGCCACAACACTCCAACCCCTCACAGATACTGTACTTGGAGCACAGCAATGAGCCCTATGGCAAATTATTGCTAAAAAAATTGTAATCACACGCCCCTGTAAAACAGGGGCTGAAAAATTGGGCCTTAGCCACTGGTGGCGGCACCCATAAACAAAAATGATCTTCCAAGCTATCATCATCAATCGTATCATTGAGGACTCGGAGGAGGAGGATAGCCAGTCAACATAACAGCACAGGCACTCAGCATCAGAATCAGTCTTGAAGGGATGTGACATGTTAAAATCAATTAGTCTGTTATATCAGCATCAGGTGTGTGGTAGCTGGTGGTGATCCAAGACTGGTTCATCTTGATGAAAGTCAGTCGATCAACCGAGTCGGTGGACAGGCGCACCCTGTGATCCATGACAAATCCTCCAGCAGCACTGAATGTGCGTTCCGAAAGAACGCTGGATGCAGGACAGGCCAGTAGCTCAATTGCATACTGTGCAAGCTCTGGCCAGTGATCCATCCTCAAGACCCAGTAAGCCAGAGGATTTTCGGTGGGGAAGGTGTCCAAGTCTGACCTTGCCCCTAGATATTCCTGCACCATGTTTATCAGACGCTGGCGATGGTTGCTGGAACCGATCATACTTTGGGGCTGCGGACTAAAGAATTGTCTGAACGCATCGGTCAGACGGCCACCTTCCCCACCGCTCCTTCTTTGACTGGCCGAAGCCTCAGCAACTCGTTGTCCAGGACCAGGAGTTTGTAACCTCCCAGTCTCTGGGAACGCGTTGCACAGACCTTTCTGCAAGGCCTCCCGGAGTTGTCTCATCCTCTGCTCCCTCTGCGACGGTAACATAAGGTCCGCAACCTTACCCTTGTACCGTGGATCAAGGAGAGTGGCCAGCCAGTAATGGTCCCTCTCCTTGATCCGAAGAATACGAGGATCCTTCCGCAGACTTTGCAGGATCAGGGAGGCCATGCAGCGTAGGTTTGCTGAGGCATTCGCTCCGGAGTCCTCTGGGTCACTAAGGACGACATGATCCGCAGCCACCTCCTCCCAGCCACGTACAAGTCCACTGGTTTCTTGGGACTGTAAATCATCCCTAAAAGACTGCTGCTGATGATGCTGAGTGCCAGCCTCCACCTCCATGCTGACACAATCCTCCTCCTCCTCCTCCTCCTCCTCCTCTTCCTGTGCGATGGGTGGGACAGAAGGAACACTGTCTGGGTAAAGGGGGCCTTGAGAGGCAAGGAAGTCCTCCTCTTCCTGCCTCTGTTCTGCCTCAAGTGCCCTGTCCATTATTCCATGCAGCGTGTGCTCCAACAGGTGGACAAGAGGTACAGTGTCACTGATGCATGCACTGTCACTGCTCACCATCCTCGTGGCCTCCTCAAATGGTGCCAGGACAGTGCATGCATCCCTGATCATGCCCCACTGGCGTGGAGAAAAAAAACCAAGCTCCCCTGACCCTGTCCTGGTGCCGTAGTCGCACAGGTACTCATTGATGGCCCTCTGCTGCGTGTGCAGCCGCTGCAGCATGGCCAACGTTGAGTTCCACCTGGTGGGCATGTCACATATAAGGCGGTTCTTGGGCAGGTTCAACTCCTTTTGCAGCTCAGCCAGGCGAGCACTGGCATTATAAGATCTGCGGAAAAGCACACAGACTTTCCTGGCCTGCCTCAGGACATCCTGTAAGCCCGGGTACCTGCCCAAGAACCGCTGCACCACCAGGTTAAGGACGTGAGCCACACAGGGCACATGGGTTAGTTGTCCCTGTCGGAGGGCGGAGAGGAGGTTGGTGCCATTGTCGCAAACCACCATTCCTGGCTTAAGCTGGCGTGGCGTCAACCACCTCTCGGCCTGGCCCTGCAGAGCAGACAGGACCTCTGCCCCAGTGTGGCTTCTGTCCCCCAAACACACCAGCGCAAGCACGGCATGGCATCTTTTTGCCTGCGTACTTGCGTAGCCCCGTGAACGGCTACAGAGCACCGCTGGTTCATAGGACAAACCACAGGAAGAGGCCATGGAGGAAGAAGAAGAGGAGGGGGTGGAGGAGAGAGGTGTGTCACAACCAGTAGTAGCATTTTGGAGGCGTGGCGGTGGAACAACCTCCAACACTACTGCACCTTGTCCTGCATCCTTCCCAGCTGCCAAAAGAGTGACCCAATGGGCCGTGAAAGAAAGGTAACGTCCCTGTCCATGCCTGCTGGACCATGAGTCAGCGGTAATATGCACCTTACCGCTGACCGCCCTGTCCAGCGAGGCCAAGACATTGCCTTCCACATGCCGGTAGAGAGCCGGAATAGCCTTCCGTGAGAAAAAGTGGCGTTTGGGAACCTGCCACTGAGGAACCGCACATTGCACAAACTCACGGAAGGGGGCCGAGTCTACCAACTGAAAAGGCAGCAGTTGAAGCGCTAGCAATTTAGCCAAGCTAGCATTCAACCGCTGGGCATGTGGATGGCTGGGAGTGAACTTCTTTCGACGGTCCAGCAGCTGGGGCAGGGAAATTTGCCTGCTAGAATCAGACGTCGGTGTACTGCTAGCAGAGTGGCCGCAAGTACTTGGCTGTGACACACCTAATTCTACACCTTCATTCCTCTCAGTGCATGTTTCAGAGAGGACTGAAGTTATAGTGGGGTTGGAGATCCCAGCTGATGCGGTGCAAGGAGAGGTCCGCTTTGTTCTTTGGTGTGGGTCTTTGAGGTAGGCTTGCCAACGAGCTGCATGGCAGGTCAACATATGTCTGGTCAGGCATGTGGTACCCAAGCGGCTGATGTTTTGGCCACGCGATATACGCTTGAGACATATGTTGCAAACAGCAGCTGTGCGATCTGATGCACTAGCCTCAAAAAAGGCCCACACCAAGGAACTTTTTGAATGACGGGCAGAGGCAGCGCCCTGCACAGGCGGAGCTCTGCGGTGTGATTCCGTCGGTGTACTGCCCTTACGCTGGCCACCAAAGGGCATCCTGCCTCGTTGGAGATGTGCCTCCTCCTCATCCTCCTCCTCCTCCTCCTCTCTCCTATTAGGCACCCACGTGGAGTCAGTGACCCCATCATCCCCTCCCTCCTCATCACTGGAGCCAATCTGGCAGTATGCTGCAGCTGCTGGAACATGACTGCCAGATTGGTGTCCTTCTTGAGCATCCCCTCTGTCTGCTCTCACGCTACTGCCTTCCTGTAGCTGGGTTTCATCATCAGACCCTTCGAAACGCTGGGCATCCTCCTGGAGCATGTACCCAACACTGTGCTCAAACAGTTCGGGGGACTCCTCAGGAGGAGGACATGGTGGGTCTAGGGAAGGAGTGACTGATGATGAGTCTGACATTGATACCAGGGAAGAGGACGCTTTGGCAGCTGCTTTGCCAGTACCCTGAGCCTGGGTGAGAGAGGATGAGGAGGAGGAGGAGGGCTTGGTCATACACTCTACCAAGTCTTCGGCATGATGTGGCTCAACATGTCCAGCTGCCGAAAAGAAGGACAAGCGTGTCCCATGGCCATGTGCTGATGACAATGCACCGCGTCCATGACCAGCACTGTTGCCCCCAGACACAGAGCCTGCTTGCCCTCTTTTATTGCCTCCTGACTGTCTGCCTCTCCTTGTTTGCCTTCCAGACATTCTAATAGATGGCCTGCAGGGAGATGGGAAAAAAGCAATAAGGGCTACCTTCAGGTGTCCTTCTCTGTCCCTTTACTTAAGGATTTCTAAATATGGTTGAGGATGATTGCTTTTGCACAGAATAGCACAACGACAATTTCCCTGACTGTCCAAAAAACAAGGATTTCAAAGATGGTTGATGAGGAATGCTTTAGCACACTATAGCACAAGGAGAATTCCCCTCACTTTCCTTCTTTGTCACTAGAAACAAGGACTCGCACAGTAAAAGACACTGACACTCTCCCTACCTAGAGTTTTCTGTCCCTACAAAAAATGTTTTTTTAAAGCACACTATAGCACAAGGAGAATTCCCCTCACTTTCCTTCTTTGTCACTAGAAACAAGGATTATCACAGTGAAATAAACTGACACTCTCCCTACCTAGAGTTTTCTGTCCCTAGAAAAAATGTTTTTTTAAAGCACACTATAGCACAAGGAGAATTCACTCACTGTCCTTCCCTGTCCCTAGAAACAAGGATTCGCACAGTGAAATAAACTGACACTCTCCCTACCTAGAGTTTTCTGTCCCTAGAAAAAATGTTTTTTTAAAGCACACTATAGCACAAGGAGAATTCCCCTCACTTTCCTTCTTTGTCCCTAGAAACAAGGACTCGCACAGTAAAAGACACTGACACTCTCCCTACCTAGAGTTTTCTGTCCCTAGAAAAAATGTTTTTTTAAAGCACACTATAGCACAAGGAGAATTCCCCTCACTTTCCTTCTTTGTCCCTAGAAACAAGGATTCGCACAGTGAAAGAAACTGACACTCTCCCTACCTAGAGTTTTCTGTCCCTAGAAAAAATGTTTTTTTAAAGCACACTATAGCACAAGGAGAATTCCCCTCACTTTCCTTCTTTGTCCCTAGAAACAAGGACTCGCACAGTGAAAGAAACTGACACTCTCCCTACCTAGAGTTTTCTGTCCCTAGAAAAAATGTTTTTTTATGTTTCAATATTTTTATTCAAGTTTTGTCATACAAAATGTATAAAAGTCGCAACATAACATTGTACAGTCACAATCAACATTTGGGATAACACAATGAAGATCACTAAGTGTAGGGGTCCTTGGAGTAGTAAACAAAAAAATAAATAAATAAATAAGTAGAAATAACGATTATCACTACTTAATAGCTCACATAAGTCCGAAGCTCCGTAGAGCCGTTAACCCCTATTAGCATCGCAGATCATATCTGAACCGTCCACCCAGATGAGCCGCCCCCCCATCCATCTATCGGGGGGGGCGCAACTCAGCCGGCTGTGTGGGCAGCCCAGAGGTCCGATCAGACTGACAATGGTCCCGTAGGAGCTGAGAAAACAGGGAGCAGCACAAACCTCTAAGGTCTGGATCTGACTCCAAAAATAAACAATAAATAAATTTCAAAAGAGAGGAAAGAGGACAGTGACAGAGAATAGAAGGGAGGAAACAGAGTAAGGAAAGGACAGTTGAGGAGGGGGAATGGGGGGAGGGAGGGGGGGGGAGCCCCGATTCAGCACCCAGACATCCCAACCTAACCCCTTAGGCTATGCTGTAAACATCCCCGGGTCATTAGTTAGGTAACGAAGCCATGGGTCCCACACTTTATGAAACAGTTTCATTTTATCTTGGGCCAGAGCGGTCAAGCGTTCGTTTAGCATCAACCAAGACAACTTGCCTTTAAGCTGATCGAATGGTAGAGCTGCCGATTTCCAGTTCCTAGCAATGGTGATTTTGGCTGAGATAAATATAAATGTCAAGAGCCTCTTGCAGGACTTGGAGGCTTCCACATCTCCTCCCCCCAGTAGTGCTTGCTTAGCTGATTTAGTTAGGTTTAGTTGGGTAAGGGAGTAAACTAAATTATACACCCTGATCCAAAACCTCCGGACCTTTGGGCATGTCCACCAAATATGATAGGTGGTGCCCACCTGGCCACATCCTCTAAAGCACAACGGGGTAGCTCCTGAAACAAAAGTTGCCAGTCTGACCGGCACCATATACCACCTCAGCAGAACCTTATAATTGGCCTCAATTATCGAAGTATTGACGAGCGAACGAGATGCTGTCTCGGCTATCCTATGCCATTCGTCCAGATCCAGGGTTTCCTGCAAGTCGGTCTCCCATTGGACCATATACTTCAGCTTTGTCGATGCACTCAGCAATATCGAATATATAGCAGATAAATGTCCTTTAATTTTATCATAATTTTTGCATAGATGTTCCATGGGAGTTTGGGTTGCTAGGTCGCTCTTGCGAGCCAGGGTTTGTACATAATGTGAGATTTGGGCGAACCTATAACCCTCCGCTGGAGGCATTTGATGCCTGTCAGCCATAGTCCGTTCGGTCAGCATACCTCTATGATCACACAAGTCAGCAATACACTTAAAACCCTTATTAGTCCACCATTCGAACGCTAGTGGGGTGAGACCCGGGGTGAATGCTTTATTTTGAAGCAGAGGTGTCAATGGAGAATGAGGAGATTTGAATTTGTGAGATCTGGAGAGTCTGTCCCATAGTTCCAGTGACATGGATAAAGTAGGGCAAAGTATAGGAGGTCGCTCCTTGATAGGGAGCCATAAAATATAAGAAATAGGTTTGGGACGGCAGGAATAAGATTCCATAGCCATCCAAATGGCCTGTGCCTGTTGGGAGTGAAACCTTGTAAGTTGTGCTATCTGGGCAGCATAAAAATATTTTAGTAAGTCTGGAAGACCAAGTCCTCCTCTCCGCTTCAACGTGTATAGAGTGCTCCTATTCACCCTGGGTCTCTTATCACCCCAAATAAACTGTATTACTTTATTCTGGAATCGTTTAAGGTCATCACGGGCCAATGAAACTGGCAAGGTACGGAAGAAATACAATAATCGAGGTAGAACATTCATTTTAATTGAGTGAAGTCTGCCAAACCACGATGGCGGGTGAACCTGCCACTTAGCCATGTCAGCTGTTAGCCGTTTGAAAAGGGCTGGATAATTCTCTTTGTACAACTCACCAATAGATGAGGTCAGCTGTATGCCTAAATAAGGGAGAGCTGTGGATTCCCATCGGAATTGAAATGATTTTTCAAGCGTAGCCTGAGTGGAGCTTAGCAAAGATAAGTTCAGTGCTCTTGACTTACTATGATTAATTGCCAACCCGGAAATGTTGGAAAAAGGCTGCAAAATAGCATATAAATTAGGTAGGGATGTGATCGGTGAGGTCAAGGTCAGCAACAAGTCGTCCGCAAAGAGTAAACATTTGTGTTCATAGTCTCCGCAATAAATGCCCTGTATATCTCTGCAGGCGCGAATTTTGAGCGCTAGTGGTTCAATCGCCAGGGCGAATAATAGTGGCGACAACGGGCAGCCCTGTCTAGTTCCTCTCCTGATAGGAAATGTTTGGGATGTATATCCTCTGAGCATTAGCGAGGCACTGGGGGAATCATATAATATGTGAAGGAGATCCAGAAAGCGTCTCCCAAATCCAAAGCGTGTGAGAACATCAAAAAGATAGTCCCAGGAGATAGAATCGAACGCCCTCTGGATATCTAATGAAAGTAACATTCCCCTCCTAGTCCCCTTTCCATCCCAATCAGACCGAACTGCCGAGATAAGGTTAATTATCCGGCGGGTTTGGTCTGATGCCTGTCTTGTCGGGACAAAACCTGCTTGGTCAGGATGGATATAACACTGAAGAAAAGTATTAAGTCTCTGGGCCAGTATTTTGGTTAGAATCTTAAGATCCGTATTGATCAGAGAAATTGGGCGGTAATTGGAACAGTCTGTATGGTCCTTTCCTGGTTTCGGGATAACACTTATATAGGCTACATTTTCATGGCTGGGGAGCTTGCTGCCGCTTCTCAGGTCATTAAAGTAAGTACAGAGATGTGGGGCCAGAAGATCGTGATATTTCCTATAGTAGTGACCCGGGAATCCATCTGGCCCAGGGGCCTTAGTAGGGTGTAGGGTTTTAATTGCAGCCCTGACTTCAGGCTCTGTAAGAGCACCGTCCATCAGTTCCGCATGGGCTTGTGTCAATTTAGGCAGCTGTAAGTCGCGAAAGAATGTGTTCGCTCCGGATAGATCGAACTTGTCCTGCGCTCCATACAGCTTAGCATAAAATTTGTGAAATTCTCCAATTATCCGTTCGGGGTTCTGGGAGGTTAGGCCCGTGGATAGTCGTAATTTAGGCAAAGTCGGTGTGTACGGTCGAGGAACCAGTTTTCTAGCTAACATTGTGGTAGGTTTATCACCCATCGTATAGAATCTGTGCTTAGACCAACTAATATGTTTCTCCGCTTGAGTAGTCAAGCTAAGATTTAGTGCTAGTCGAGCCTCGTCAATTTTATGCCTTATATCTACCAGGGGATTCCTGTGCTGTTCATTAAGTAAGTTATCCAAGTTTGTTTCCAGAATCTTATTTGCCTGTTCCCTATTGCGTTTAATCCTGGCTGCCACTTGTAACAATATGCCCCTAATCGCTGCTTTATGAGCTACCCAGTTAATTGCGGGGGATGTGTCCGATGCCTTATTAAGTCTAAAGTATTCCTGTATTTCCTTTTGAATCTCTAAAAAGATTGTAGGGTCATTCAGCAAGCTCACATTAAGTCTCCACGGGGAGGGCCTAGATTTAGTCCACAGCTCTGAAGTAGAGAGTTTTATCGGGGAATGATCAGACCAAGGGGTAGATAAAATCTTAACCGACTTAATAAATGGTAGCAAAGGCGTACGTACTAGAACGTGGTCTATCCTCGAGTAAGTATGATGGGCTTGTGAAAAGTGTGTAAAGTCTCTGACCGTAGGGTTATTTTCTCGCCAGGCGTCGATGAGGTCATGGAAATGAAACAGACGTGCAACCTTGCTGCTTCCAGTCGGTGGGCGTTTCAATGTTGGTTTAGAGGAGTCCGATTTATCCATAATTCTGTCCAAGGGGATATTGCTATCGCCTCCCATAATGACCTGACCCTGGACTTTGGGCATAAGAATCTTCAGCATTTTGCTAAAGAATTCCGGCTGTCCAGTATTCGGGGCATAGTATGATATAAAGGACACTTCCTGGTCATGGAGCCGCCCCACTGCCATAATATATCTACCTCTCTTGTCCTTAACAATAGTGATGGGGGTAAAGGGGGTCCGTTTCGAAAAGCAGATGGCTACACCGCCCTTCTTTTCCCGACCCCCTGCCAAGTAGAACTGTGGATACTTCCCATTAAGGTAACGGGGCGCTGAGACATTGGAGAAATGAGTTTCCTGTAATAGCAGGACTTCAGCCTTCTGTTTATGATAAAACTGGAAAGCCTTAGTTCTTTTAGTAGGGGAGTTAAATCCATGTACATTATGGCTAACTATCGAATAGTCTGTGTTATATGTGGTGGCCATCGTGGTAGGGCAGAGCACTCTTACCTTGCATAATGAATGAAGCGAGAAGGGTCCCGATAATGATGACTGTTCGGCTATGTGACCTCTCAGACCATGACATAAGGGAAGGGCGCTGAACCGAGGCTCCGAAGAAAGAGGGGGAATGGAGAGAAGGAAAAGGCATTAGAGAAGAAGAGAAACAAGAATAAAAGCAAAAAAACATATACATAGGCCTTAGGCCCAAACAATCAATATAACTCAATCCTAGCTGATGAATGAAGGAATGGGGAATAACCCCTGCCGGAGACAACATCCAGCAAATTAGGTGCAAGGGTACCATCCTTGTCGTAGGATAGGTAGTCTTGCAGTTGGGTAGCAAGCATGACCACCCCGACCCAAATATGATTAAACTCTGTACGAGCAGGCTATTCGAGGTCATATCGGAAATGACAAAATCAATCAATATAGTTGTAACATAACAGGCTGTCTATAGGAACATGCATTCCCAAGGCCAGTGGCGCCGGGGCCGGAAGGGTCCCCATCGGTCGTTCCGGCCCCCGAGCCACAGCCTAACAGGGGAACACATTGCGGTCCGACTAAGGCCCCCAGACTGCTAAAAAGCAAAAAGCAAAATTTCTTCGACCAGGTTGGGCCCGTCGGGATTGTAAAATATTCGGCTGGCAGCCAGTCCGAAGAACCAGGAACTCCAGTAACTTTGTAACCTGTGACTTTGTAACCTGTGAACGGTAACGATGGCCCCATCAGGCCCATAGTCCATCTTGGGCCCAGGCCATATCTGTGCAATCAAGCACTAACAGTTCTCAAAAGGGGGGCAAAAAAAGAGAAAAGAGCAATAATACTCAGGTATTCCGGCGAGCATTTCTGGCCTGTGAGCGTGTGCGATCCTGCCATATCGGGGAGAGGGGACGATGATCCAGACGAGGGGGAGATTAAATCGGAGTCGGAGAGTCCCGTGCAATGATGCCGAGACTAAGCAGTAGGTCTTCGCCTGCTTGGAACGTGGAAAAGGAGTGGGACTTTCCATTGTAAGTGAATGATAACTTAAAAGGGAACGACCATCGATACTTAATCTGTTTGGCCATAAGTTGCTGGAGTAATGGCCGTAGGTTTCTGCGTTTTTGGACCGTTGATGGCGCCAAATCTGTAAAAAGCTGTATTGGTGTTCCAAATAGCGACAGGTCCGGCCTGTTGCGAGCCGCAAGCATCATCTTTTCCTTAATGCGGTAGTGATGTGGCTTAACAATAATGTCTCGTGGTAGGCCGTCGGCCCTTGGGGCTGTCAGTGCTCGGTGAACGCGATCAACTTCCATGTGGTGGATGGCTATATCAGGGATAAGGGTTTTCATCAGGTCTTTTACAGCCCCCTCTAGATCTGTGTGAGTTTCAGGGAGGCCACGCACGCGGACATTGTACCTACGAGAACGATTCTCCAAATCTTCAATTTTTGTGAATGCCTCTTCTAATCTATCCTGGAGGTCTGTCACCATGGCTGAGTTCTGGTTGACCCTTTTGATGGCTCCATCCACTTTGGTTTCAATTAGCTCAAAACGCTCTCCCAAGCTATGGATGTCTTTTTTCAGGTCAGTGGTGATTAATGTGCAGGCCTTAGAGAGCTCCTGCTGCAGCATGGTGGAGAATCTGCCCAACAGTACAGCATCAGGGGAATAGTGTGAGATCTGGGGAATTGGCATATCCTGGCTGGATTGGCTGGATTGGCTAATGAGGACTTCTGCTAAGTCTGCCATGTTCCTATCCATGGAGGAGGCAGGGGAGGCAGGGGAGTTTGGAGAGTCATGTCTATCAGCGTATATGACTGGGGATGGGGGATGTGATAGTGACTCACCCCGCTGTCCGGTCTCCACCTCTCCCGAGGATTGTGAGGAGAATGGATCCCTAATTGGCTCCAGATTTAGCTGCCTGTCACCTCTCTGTGTAGCGCCGTCGGATCTGGCTGCTGCCGTGCTGCCTCGTGTGTCTGGCTTACCCGGCGCCATCTTGGATCGCGGCTGTGCTATAGGGGAAGGCCCTGCTCTCTTCTGGGCTGTAGTTTGCTTATCGTGCCCTTTCCGCGGCTGCCCCTGTGCCCTACGGTTCATCACCACTTCGGGGCTGGTGTGGGATCGGTCCTGGCTCACGGACCTCGGTGCCTGCGCTATCGTTAGCTCTGGTGGGTCGGGGTGCCGGGAGCTCGGTCAGCACACGTCCTTCTCCGAGTCCCCGCGCACACTATAGCACAAGGAGAATTCACTCACTGTCCTTCCCTGTCCCTAGAAACAAGGATTCGCACAGTGAAATAAACTGACACTCTCCCTACCTAGAGTTTTCTGTCCCTAGAAAAAATGTTTTTTTAAAGCACACTATAGCACAAGGAGAATTCACTCACTGTCCTTCCCTGTCCCTAGAAACAAGGATTCGCACAGTGAAATAAACTGACACTCTCCCTACCTAGAGTTTTCTGTCCCTAGAAAAAATGTTTTTTTAAAGCACACTATAGCACAAGGAGAATTCCCCTCACTTTCCTTCTTTGTCCCTAGAAACAAGGACTCGCACAGTAAAAGACACTGACACTCTCCCTACCTAGAGTTTTCTGTCCCTATAAAAAATGTTTTTTTAAAGCACACTATAGCACAAGGAGAATTCCCCTCACTTTCCTTCTTTGTCCCTAGAAACAAGGACTCGCACAGTAAAAGACACTGACACTCTCCCTACCTGGAGTTTTCTGTCCCTAGAAAAAATGTTTTTTTAAAGCACACTATAGCACAAGGAGAATTCCCCTCACTTTCCTTCTTTGTCCCTAGAAACAAGGACTCGCACAGTGAAAGAAACTGACACTCTCCCTACCTAGAGTTTTCTGTCCCTAGAAAAAATGTTTTTTTAAAGCACACTATAGCACAAGGAGAATTCCCCTCACTTTCCTTCTTTGTCCCTAGAAACAAGGACTCGCACAGTAAAAGACACTGACACTCTCCCTACCTAGAGTTTTCTGTCCCTAGAAAAAATGTTTTTTTAAAGCACACTATAGCACAAGGAGAATTCCCCTCACTTTCCTTCTTTGTCCCTAGAAACAAGGATTCGCACAGTAAAACACACTGACACTCTCCCTACCTATCCTTCTCTTTCCCTAAACTAAAGGAATCCAGGTTAAGCAAGAAAAAAAATGTCACTGTCCCTGCCTATGCTTCTCTTTCCCTGCTCCGGAACACACTACACTAGGCCGCCGTGCTGGCGGCCTTTTATAGTGTGGGGCGTGTACTAAACACCCTCAGCAATAATTGGCCACAGGCATCCTGCCTGTGGCCAATCATTGCTCTCCTCGCTGCCGGCGCTGTGATTGGCCAAGCATGCGGGGTCACAGTGCATGCTTGGCCAATCACAGCGCCTGGATGACACTGCGATGGTGTATTGCATTGTGGGCCGTTCGCGTCACTCGAATTTGGCGCGAACGGCCCAAATCGTTCGATCTTCGTCGAACGATCGAACAGCCGATGTTCGAGTCGAACGTATGTTCGACTCGAACACGAAGCTCATCCCTAGTCCCAGGGGCTCAGCAGCATCTCTGCACTGAAATCCCTGGTCTATATATACCCCCCATCTGGTCACATGGACCGGAAGTGGACACAGGCTGTACTGCACATGCAGCGGCGCCATTGTATGATGTCATTCCGCATCGCCACTCTGAACCAGAGTTGAGGAGAGCAAAGAGACAGGAAGCAGTGGAGCACTCTTGTGGTGGAATTAGAGAAGACACCCCGAAGGGGCTTTTCAAGGAATGAATGTGAGGCCTCGTACACACGGCCGAGATTCTCGTCGAAAAAAACATGTCGTTTTTTTCGACGAGATTCTTGGACAAGAAACGTGTCCCGGCCGAGTGTACACACGCTCGATTCAAAGAACCCGCGGTTCTTTGAATGGAGCGTACGCGGTGACGTCATCGACTACGACGAGCATGCGCTCGTCACATTCGATGCCGTCGCCGCCATCTTGGTATACCCTACGTATGCCTAGGAAGCTACCGCGCATGCGTCAAATTCATTTCGAACATGCGTGGGCTTCCCGGAGGACAGGTAAGTGTACACACACTCACTTTTCTCGTCGAGAAACAGGCTGACGAGAATCTCGATGAGAAAATAGAGAGCAGGTTCTCTATTTTCTCGTTGAGATTCTTGTCGCTTTTCTTGACGAGAAACCATACACACGAACGAATTTCTCTGCAAGAAATCTCTGCCAGCAAGTTTCTTACTGGTTTTTTGCCGAGAAACTCGTTTGTGTGTACGAGGCCTTACAGTGGAAAGTCTGCATGCCAGTCAGCAAAATGGGCGTCCAGTCGCAACTGTAACGCCCTTGGGTGTCCATATGATCTTGAAAAAGTGCTAAGCAGAGTCCGGGGCATCCACCAGGGACAACGCCACCCCGAGCAGTCCGGTGGGTGAAGAGAGAGGCTTGGCACCAATAGCTGTACCCGGGTGGCGAAGAAGCATGCATATAATGAAAAACATTTATAAAAAGATAATAACCAAAGTAAACAACAATGTACAAACAAAAAAAAAATATTATAAATGTGTGTATAAGTGAATAAGTGATAATGTAATACATGAAAATTCCATAATATCTTCATATTTACAAAAAAAGACACATTACACAAAGACTCTTGATTACATATATAAAAAAAGATATATATGGTTTATATATAAGAAAAACATTATTTTATAAGGAGAAGGAGAGCGTCTATATTTTTTTATCTACAGATTTGTTGTCTCCATATATAGATCACTAAATGAAATATAGTCCATATGATTGGTTGACTAATGCGACCAATGAAACAATGGACCATAGATTTCACATAGACTTGGGGGCCAAAGGAAGGACTGAGTTGTTAAATTAGCCCTAAAGCTCGTGGGGGATAATAGAAACGTAGGGAAGAGATGTTGTCCCAATTCAGTATTGACCAAAATATTAGAACAAGGGCGAAGAGAGAAAGAAAATGGGGATGGAGGGTGAAAAAATTATAAGAGGAAGGGGTAAAGGAGAGGAAAAGAGGGGAAAGAAAAAGAAAAAGAAGAAAGGGAAAGGGAAAAGGGGGAAGAGCAGGAAGGAATTAGGGGGAAAAAAGATTTTTTGAAAAAAGAGAAGGAAAAAAGAAAAACAAGCAAAGCTATAGCGAGGATGGGGGAGGCAGCAAGGGAAACAATACGCAATGTTCATAAAAACGGTTTATAACTCAACATTTCATTCAATCCAGGATAAATTATTGCTTTCAGCAAAAAAATCCATCGGGATTCCAATTGCAAAAGTTTCTGATCGTTGCTGCCTCCCCTAACATCCGGAGGAATATGTTCCAAGGCCATGAATTTGATGGTGTCCAATCTGAAGTCATGAAATAGACCAACATGGCGACTGATCGGAGTTTCCATTCTTCGTTTTTTTATCAAAGATATATGATCATTTATTTGTTTGAAAAAGGGACGTTTTGTTTTCCCTATATAGAAGGAACTGCAGGTACATTGCATCATGTTAACAATGCCTGTGGTCTGGCATGTTACTCTATGTTTTATCCTATGGGTACATCCATTAGGCAGCATGACTTCATTACTGTTTAGCAAGAAACGACAGTTGTCACACCTCCTACATGGGAAAGACCCAGGACATGTGACAGCTGTCGATGGAGTTTTACAATGACTCTGTGTCAGCCGATCCCTAAGGGATTTGGCTCGTCTGTAAGTAATTTGAGGTTCCTTCTCAATGTACTTACATGCTATGGGATCTGCCTGTAAGAGTGGCCAATATTTATTGATTATCTGTCTCACCTGTTTGTGCTGCTTATTATAGGATGTTATAATTCTAACAGGTTGATTTGTACATTTGATTTTTTTCTGATGAATCAAAGTGTCCCTAACATGTGCTTTGGCTCTATTGAAGGTTTTTTTCAGGGTACTATGATTGTACCCCCTATCTCGAAGACGAGAATACAAAAGATTTGCTTCTTTCAAAAAATCCTCATCCCTGCTGCAGTTTGGCTGCAGCCGCAGATATTGGCTGTAGGGGATGCTGCTAATCAGGGGTTTCAGATGAGAACTGGAGGCATGGCATGCAGTAGACGGTTTTCGAAATAGTGAAGTGCCTAAAGATCCATCACTTTCTACAAAAATCTCAATATCCCAAAAATTCACAGATTTTTGATTACAAGACATTGTAAACTTTAGATTGAACTGATTGTTGCCAAGTATCTCCATAAACTCAAGTAATTCATCATGCATGCCGGTCCAGACCATCAAGATATCATCGATATATCGATGGAATGTAAGCACACATTCTAAGTAATTCTGAATGTCATCTCTGGAAAATAGGTCCCTCTTCCACCCCCCCAGATACAGATTGGCATAGGATGGGGCACACCGTGTCCCCATTGCCACGCCCTGTATCTGGAGGTAGTGGGAGAGGCCGAACATGAACACATTCCTAGTCAATACGAATTTCAATAGTTCCAGAATAAAATCATTGTAAGGATCACTTGATTGGCCACGTTCGCGCAAAGGTTCCGTCACAACCGATAATCCCCGAACATGGGGGATTGCGTTATAGAGGCTTTCCACGTCGACTGTGACAAACCATGCATTGTCGGGAATGGTGATACCCTCCAATATTTTGATCAAATCTATCGTGTCCTGTACAAAAGAAAACAAGGCTTTGACATGTGGGTTCAAATAGCTGTCGATGAGGCTGCTGGCATTGTTACTCAGACAGCCACATCCTGAAATAATAGGCCGGCCTGGAGGACTGTCTAAAGATTTATGGACTTTGGGCAGCGCGTACATTGTGGGAACTCTAGGTTCCAAGACGTTAAGAAACGTCCATGTAGGTTTGTCAATCAGATTTTTAGATAATGCCCTAGAAATGATATTCCTGAATTCAATGCAATAGTGGTCAATAACAGTTCGTGAAATGGGCCTATACCATTCCTTGTTACAAAGAATGCGTAGGCACATACATTCATATTTGTCACGATCCATAATTACAAGGTTTACACCTTTGTCAGCCTGCTTGATTACGATTTGTTTGTTTTTTGTAATGACGACAAAGCCCGTGCAGACCGAGATGGTAAATTACTAGAATAAGTCTGAGACCATGTCATTCCTTCGATTTCTCTTGATATTTGTTGTACAAACACACAAATATTGGGATTATTGCCCAAAGTTGGAAAATTCCTTGATTTGGGCTTAAAAAGTTGTGGGGGAGGAAAACATCTAATCGCAGGATCAGTTTCTGAGGAAAGGGCAGGATTAAATGGTGAGTCAATGGACCCACCATCATCCTCCCATAATTCCATCAGGTCCTGTATTGCTTGAATCTCTCTAATAGTAAGATCGTTGGTCCCACTAGAGGTAGTGACATGATCAATACTGTGTGGTTTGTGATAAATTGTCTTAAACATTAGACGACGTGCAAATAGGTGAATGTCCTTGATGACGTCAAAGGCATCCACCTTTGCTTCAGGGCAAAAAGTTAATCCCAGCTGTAGTACCTCAAGTTCTTCGGGGCTAAATTGACATGAAGAAAGGTTTAGAATCTGAAATTGTTTGTCCTTAACTTCCATTGGTATTGCCTCACAGAATCTTACTGATTTACCGGATTTGGGTTTTCCGGTGTTCCCAAAGCTAAAAAAATGGGAGCCATCTTGGGATCATTCTTAGCAGTAACAGACTGGGCCAAAACATTTGCCTTATTCAAAGGCTGAGTAGAAACCAACACTGAAGAAGAAAGGGATGAAGATGGTGTACCCCTGGGGTCAGAAATTTTTGCCCCATGGGAGACTCGCGAACTCTTGGCCGAATTATGTGGTGTATTAGAGCGTTGTTGTGAATTTCTAGTTCTAACAATAGGTGATTCACGAACATGTGTTAAAGCAGGTGCAATTCTTACATTTTCCGTAAATGATACATTAGAGTCCCCCTTACGTTTCTTAGATATCCTTTCAGGAGCAATGTCCTTCTATATAGGGAAAACAAAACGTCCCTTTTTCAAATGAATAAATGATCATATATCTTTGATAAAAAAATGAAGAATGGAAACTCCGATCAGTCGCCATGTTGGTCTATTTCATGACTTTAGATTGGACACCATCAAATTCATGGCCTTGGAACATATTCCTCCGGATGTTAGGGGAGGCAGCAACGATCAGAAACTTTTGCAATTGGAATCCCGATGGATTTTTTTACTGAAAGCAACAATTTATCCTGGATTGAATGAAATGTTGAGTTATAAACCGTTTTTATTAACATTGCGTATTGTTTCCCTTGCTGCCTCCCCCATCCTCGCTATAGCTTTGCTTGTTTTTCGTTTTTCCTTCTCTTTTTTCAAAAAATCTTTTTTCCCCCTAATTCCTTCCTGCTCTTCCCCCTTTTCCATTTCCCTTTCTTCTTTTTCTTTTTCTTTCCCCTCTTTTCCTCTCCTTTACCCCTTCCTCTTATCATTTTTTCACGCTCCATCCCCATGTTCTTTCTCTCTTCGCCCTTGTTCTAAAATTTTGGTCAATACTGAATTGGGACAACATCTCTTCCCTACCTTTCTATTATCCCCCACAAGATTTAGGGCTAATTTAACAACTCAGTCCTTCCTTTGGCCCACAAGTCTATGTGAAATCTATGGTCCATTGTTTCATTGGTCGCATTAGTCAACCAATCATATGGACTATATTTCATTTAGTGATCTATATATGGAGACAACAAATCTGTAGATAAAAAAATATAGATGCTCTCCTTCTCCTTATAAAATAATGTTTTTCTTATATATAAACCATATATATCTTTTTATATATATGTAATCAAGAGTCTTTGTGTAATGTGTATTTTTTTGTAAATATGAAGATATTATGGAATTTTCATGTATTACATTATCACTTATTCACTTATACACACATTTATAATATTTTTTTTTGTTTGTACATTGTTGTTTACTTTGGTTATTATCTTATTATAAATGTTTTTCATTATATGCATGCTTCTTTGCCACCCGGGTACATCTATTGGTGCCAAGCCTCTCTCTTCACCCACCGGACTGCTCGGGGTGGCGTTGTCCCTGGTGGATGCCCCGGACTCTGCTTAGCACTTTTTCAAGATCATATGGACACCCAAGGGCATTACAGTTGCGACTGGACACCCATTTTGCTGACTGGCATGCAGGCTTTCCACTGTAACATTCATTCCTTGAAAAGCCCCTTCGGGGTTGTAACGGCACCCCAATATAAAGGAGTAAAACGCAGTTTACGATGTTCCCTCTCCTAGACACACATCCACTCGCTACCAATATCCACAGCTAAACGACCCTTTCCCATAGGAACCAATCCCTCTGGAAGAAAACGAGACACACTCTGTCTTCTTCTGTAATAGGAATCACTTTATTATTGAGAAACATTGTAACTTTATACACAATTCAATACACATGATTTAACATGAACAAGGGCCCAGCTTCACCCACACATCCCAAGACTCAACACCTCATCCTGACGTCTGCTAGGCTTCAAAAGATCCCACACAATACACATCTTCTCACAAAGGGTTGGCAGCCAGTCTGTCTGGCACTTTACAATACACACAAGGACAGACTTAATGAACAATAGAATGCAAAACACCCTAATTCCTCACAGCAATGATTACATAACCCCCACACACAGTATACATCCAATCTATATACAATGTATATACAGCCTTGAATATGGCTATCACAGACCATATCAGGGGTTTCTTTTATTCACCCTGTGTCCAAAGTGACCCCACTGTCACACATCTCCCCTTTCGGCAGGGGACTAACAGAGGAGGGGACCCCAGACGGGTCTACTCCGAAGTTAGTCCATGGGTCCATTCTTCCAATGCTGGTATCCACCCAGTACCACAAATGAATTGCTCCAAGCAGAGCATTACTTACCCAGCCAACCTCTGCCTCTCTCAGAGAACATACCCGCCGCTGGGGAGAAGACAGGGTGACTGGGCTCAGTCCGTCATGCTGTTGGGGATCTGGGTCGACTGCCCGGCATCCCTGGGGTATACAAGTGGAGACTGAAGTCCCATCCACTTGTGGTAGGTGAAAATCCCCCAGTGCTTGCAAAGCAAGGCTGACATCCTCCTGTCTCCGTGTCACACCATTTTCTGGGGTTGTGTCAGTGAGGACTGAAGTCCCATCTACTACCACAGGAACTCCCTCTTCTGTTAGTTGAGAGCAGAGGCCCGTGGCACTCGGCTCTGTTGCCAGCTCTTCTGCTGGGTTGCTGTGAGTGGAGACCGCAGTCCCATCCACCGATATCCGCTCAAGTGGCAGTTGTGTGCAGCGGCCAGTAGCATTCTGCCCTGCTGCCAGTGATTCAGCTGGGGGTGAAAGCTTTACCCCCTCAGCTTGTTGCTGGAGAGAGGGGCCAACTGCCCCGGCTCCCTGAAACTCCCCAGTTGTTTCCGGTGCTGGGCAGAGGTTGCTATCACTCTGCCCTGTTGCCAGCACTTCTGCTGGGGACTCCACACCATCTGCTCTGGCTAGCTGTTGGGGAGGGAAAATGGCTGCTTCTTCTCCCTGCATCTCTGAAATCCACTCGGAAAGAGGAACCATCACCTTCTCAACTCGGGCCTCCAAAACTGCCACGGGTGTAGAGCAGAGGTCTGCAGTACTTTGTCCTGCTGCCAGTACTTGAGCGGGCGATGCATAATCCATAACATCCTCTGAACAGTCCCTTAAGTCCATATCTTCTGTAATCTGTGGCTGGGGAGATGAGCCAACTGCCCTAGCTCCCTGGGACTCCATATCATCCACTTCGGATTTAAGGGTGGCAATCTTCAGCTTTTCCACTGCCGATTCTTCAGCCAGGCTAGCTCCCTGGAACTCCATATCATCCACTTCGGCTTTAGGGGTGGCAATCTTCAGATTTTCCACTGCTGATTCTTCAGCCAGGATTTCATAGTTGTCAACTGGTATTTCCTGATAGTCCCAGGCAAAGGGAGCCCCACCCTGCTGCTGAGCAGATTCTAGCAGCTGTCTGTAGGCGATCTCCGATTGTCGTATTTCCACCATTCTCCACTCATGTTGCCGCTCTAGTTCTCTCTTTTGTCGCGCATCCTGCAGCTGGATGCCTCTAATGGCTTCCTGAATGGCGGTCTCTGATGGGTTAGCACCATATAATGCCAACCGTTGTCGCACTCGTTGCTGAAACAAATCTTCAACTGACCGGGGTCCTGCATCACCATCTCTCTGGTCCATCTCGGCTCTCAAGTAAGTCTTTCAGCGTGACTTTCCTGCAGGCTGCATAGCTGGTCATTCACTGTGGTGGCTTGGAGTGTCCCAGGAACTGGAGGGAAAATCCCGCTGCTGCCAACCAATGTAACAGCACCCCAATATCAAGGAGTAAAACGCCGTTTACGATGTTCCCTCTCCTAGACACACATCCACTCGCTACCAATATCCACAGCTAAATGACCCTTTCCCATAGGAACCAATCCCTCTGGAAGAAAACGAGACGCACTCTGTCTTATTCTGTAATAGGAATCACTTTATTATTGAGAAACATTGTAACTTTATACACAATTCAATACACATGATTTAACATGAACAAGGGCCCAGCTTCACCCACACATCCCAAGACTCAACACCTCATCCTGACGTCTGCTAGGCTTCAAAAGATCCCACACAATACACATCTTCTCACAAAGGGTTGGCAGCCAGTCTGTCTGGCACTTTACAATACACACAAGGACAGACTTAATGAACAATAGAATGCAAAACACCTTAATTCCTCACAGCAATGATTACATAACCCCCACACACAGTATACATCCAATCTATATACAATGTATATACAGCCTTGAATATGGCTATCACAGACCATATCAGGGGTTTCTTTTATTCACCCTGTGTCCAAAGTGACCCCACTGTCACAGGGGTGTCTTCTCTAATTCCACCACAAGAGTGCTGCACTTCTTCCTGTCTCTTAGCTCTCCTCAACTCTGGTTCAGAGTGGCGATGCGGAATGACATCATACAATGGCGCCGCTGCATGTGCAGTACAGCCTGTGTCCACTTCCGGTCCATGTGACCGGATGGGGGGTATATATAGACCAGGGATTTCAGTGCAGAGATGCTGCTGAGCCCCTGGGACCATACGATCGCTTTATGTTCACAAGGTAATTAGTTTCTCATTGCTAAAGTATGCAGGCTTATTCTTCTTCTGTTCCTTTCTCCTTCATCTAAGTATGTTTGTTTTAGTACTCTGTTTTTGAGAAATCTGATTTGGAGGCATGGTTTGCCCCTGTTTAAATCCTGTCTAGTGACTAAATCTATTTCTTTCCGAGTCTGCTCTCACATCTGTGTTGGAGCTTCATTAACACTTTTGTCCTTGCTGTCCCAGGAATCAAGTCAATTACCCCTGTAGCTTGTGTAAGTTACCATCATCAACAATTATTTATTCTATTTTTGGGTAATATTATTGCTGGGAGACGCATTGCTTAGGCAATGTGTTTTCTGGGGCCACATATATATGGATTTATGGGGATCTGTGTGTCCATGTGTATTTCCTTCTCACTGGACATATCTTTAATTTTCAACTTTAGATATTACCCAGGCCACGGGTCGTTTTTTCTCCCCTTGCAGGTTTTTTTGCTGCCCCCTGTGATCCTTGGATGTGCCCTGGGCGGGGTTCCGGTGCTACCGTTGGGGACGCGACCATCTGGGCTGGCTGGAGTGTATAGAGAGGTAAGGGGCTTGACCCTAGGGGGTTGAATTGTGCATGCATAGACCTTTTTATGACTAATATTATAATATATGTTTTTGGTTATCATTATTAATGGATGGTATATGTATTTGTCTGTGTCTTTTTCTGTATTTTATAGAAGGTGTATGTCACCTATTGGACAGTACTTCCCCTTTGATACTTTGTCATTTCTGCACCATTAAAAATCCAATTTTCTTTGCTCCCATCTATTTAACACTGTAAGTTCTCACAGTTACTCTTGGTGGGCGCTAGAACGGGCCCTGCTGTGAAATATTATATCAAGAATTGTTGAACAGGGGCAGAAAAATTGGGCCTTTGGGGGTGGTGGTGGTGGTGGTGGTGCCACAACACTTAAGCCCTCACAGTTATGCCGCGTACACACGACCGTTTTTAATGACGAGAAAAATGCAATTTTTTAAAATGGTAATTAAAAATGATCGTGTGTGGGCTTCAGAGCATTTTTCACTATGTGAAAAATGGCCATGAAAAAATTGGAACATGCTCTAATTTTTCTCGTTGTTTTCCACATCGTCGTTTTTCTCGTCATGAAAAACGGTCGTGTGTAGGCTTTAACGACGTGAAAAAAATGCGCATGCTCAGAATCAAGTATGAGACGGGAGGCCTCGTTCTGGCAAAACTAGCGTTCATAATGGAGATAGCACATTTGTCACGCTGTAACGGACTGAAAAGCACGAGGCTGAAAAGCGCCAATCGTCTCCAAACAAACTTTACTAACATGAAGGGTGGTGCCATCCGAATGGAACTTCCCCTTTATAGTGCCGCCGTACGTGTTGTACGTCACCACGCTTTACTCAAGCATTTTTTTCAACGATAGTGTGTAGGCAAGGCAGGCTTGAGAAGAATCACGTTGAGAAAAATGCAGTTTTTTTCAATGACATTAAAAACGGTCGTGTGTACGCGGCATTATTCTTGGTGGGCACTGGAACGGGCCTTGCTTGAAATATTATATCAAAAATTTTAATTACATGCCCCTGTTGAACAGGCTCTGTAAACGCGTTGCACAAACCTTTCTGCAAGGCCTCCCGAAGATTTTTCATCCTCTGCTCCCTCTGCGATGGCTGGATAAGTTTCGCAACCTTACCCTTGTAGCGTGGATCAAGAAGGGTTGCCAGCCAGTAATGATCCCTCTCCTAGATCACACGAATCTGAGGGTCCTTTCGGAGGCTTTGCATGATCAGGGAGGCCATGCAGCATAGGTTTGCTGAGGCATTCGGTCCAGAGTCCTCTGGGTCACTAAGGACAACATGATATGCAGCCACCTCCTCCCAGCCATGTACAAGTCCATGGGTTTCTGGGGACTGTAAACGATCCCTTGAAGACTGCTGCTGATGCTGAGTGCTAGGCACCACCTCCATGCTGACACAATCCTCCTCCTCCTCCTCATCCTGTGTGATCGGTGGGCCCCGCAGGAACACTGTCTGGATAAAGGGGGCCTTGAGAGGTAAGGAAGTGCTCCTCTTCCTCCCTCTGTTCTGCCTCAAGTGCCCTGTCCATTATTCCACTCAGTGTGTGCTCCAATAGGTACACAAGGGGGACAGTATCACTGATGCATGAACTGTCACTACTCACCATCCTCATGGCCTCCACAAATGGTGATATGACAGTGCATGCATTCTTGATCATGAGCCACTCGAATGGCGAAAAAAAGCCAAGCTTCCCTGACCATGTCCTGGTGCCATAGTCACACAGGTACTCATTGATGGCCCTCTGCTGCGTGTGCAGCCGCTGAAGCATGGCCAAAGTTGAGTTCCATCTGGTGGGCATGTCACAGATTAGGCGGTTCCTGGGCAGGTTGTATTCCTTTTGGATGTCAGCCAGCCGAGCACTGGCATTATATGACCAGCGGAAAAGCACACAGACTTTCCTGGCCTGCCTCAGGAGATCCTGTAAGCCCGGGTACCTGCACAAGAACCGCTGCACCACAAAATTAAGGACGTGAGCCAAACAGGGCACATGGGTCAGGTGTCCCTGTCAGAGGGTGGAGAGGAGGTTGGTGCCATTGTCACAAACCACCATTCCTGGCTGAAGCTGGCGTGGCGTCAACCACCTCTGAGCCTGCCCCTGCAGAGTTGACAGAATCTCTGCCCCGGTTTGGCTCCTGTCCCCTAAGCACACCAGCTCAAGCACCGCATCTTTTTGGCTGAGTGCTTGCATAGCCCCTTGAACGCCTACGAAGCACCGCTGGTTCAGAGGACAAATCTATAGAGGAAGAGGCCATGGAGGAAGAAGAAGAGGAGAGGGTGGAGGAGAGAGGTGTGTCAGAATCACCACTAGTAGCATTTTGGAGGCGTGGTGGCGGAACAAGCTCCAACAATACTGCACCCTGTCCTGCATCCTTCCCAGCTGCCAGCAGAGTCACCCAGTGCGCCACGAAAGATAGGTAACATCCGTGTCCATGCCTGCTGGACCATGAGTCAGCGGTAATATGCACCTTACCGCTGACCGCCCTGTCCAGCGAGGCCAAGACATTGCCTTCCACATGCCGGTAGAGAGCCAGAATCGCCTTCCGTGAAAAAAAGTGGCGTTTGGGAACCTGCCACTGAGGTACCGCACATTCCACAAATTCACGAAAGGGGGCAGAGTCTACCAGCTGAAAAGGCAGCAGTTGGAGTGCTAGCAATTTAGCCAAGCTAGCATTCAACCGCTGGGCATGTGGATTGCTGGGAGCGAATTTCTTTTGCCGGTTTAGCAACTGGGGTAGGGAAATTTGCCTACTACAATCGGACGTTGGTGTAGCTATAGCAGATTGCCCGCAGTGGCACACCTAATTCTAAACCTTCATTCCTCTCAGTGCAGGTTTCTGTGGGGTCTCAGTGGGGTTGGAGATCCCAGCTGATGAGGAGCAAGGAGAGGTCCGCCTTGTTCTTTGGTGTGGGTCTTTTAAGTATGCTTGCCAACGGACTGCATGGCAGGTCGACATATGTCTGGTCAAGCATGGTGCTGTTTTGGCCACGTGAGATACTCTTCAGACATATGTTGCAAATAGCAACGGTGCGATCTGCTGCACACGTGTCAAAAAAGCAGCGCCCTGCACATGCGGAGCTCTGCGGTGTGATGCAGTCGGTTGGCTGCCCTTAAGCTGGCCCCTGGAGGGCACCCTGCCTCATTGGAGATGTGCCTCCTCCTCCTCCTCCTCTCTCCTATCAGGCACCCACGAAGAGTCAATGGTAAAAAGAAATAAATGCGCTACCCCAAAAAACACATAAATAATAACAACTCTATGAATGGAGGTGAAGCAGCTGCACTGGAATATGACAAATTCAAACAAAATAGAAGGTAATATTGCAGCGCTACATGTAGGCCAGTGAGAGCTGGAATGTAACTCAAATGTGACCATAAATAGAAACACACAAAAATAAAAAGGGGGAAAAAAAGAAGAGAAGGGAATGTGCAAAGTGTCCACAGCACTAAACAAAGTGATAAGTGTCCAAAACAGTGAATAAATAACATGGAATGGATGTACAAATTCTGGCACAATTCTTCACGTGGATGATGACATACATGTGCGCTTACCAGAAACGTTGGACCCGAATGTCATACGACAGCGGATCAATCGAGCTTGAGAGTATCTCCAACGGCTGCTCCACAGGAACGTCACAGGATCTCTGATGAGTGATGAGGTATACTGGCTGGACGATCAGATGTCCTCAATCCTGGATGGAACTAATGGATCCAATACTTCTTGGGTCTCCAATACCCTCAATACCCTTACCAGAAGGTTGGTATTCTGGATCCTGGTATTCAACCGGACGGTGGGATACAATCGAGCTTAGATGAAAAATACCCCGACAAGGGTATTGTAAAGGGACCAACTGGAGAAAACTGAAAAAAACTTTTCTCCTCTGCCACCAGATCCAGACCCACGTAGAGTCAGTGACTTCATCATCTCCTCCCTCCTCGTCACTGGAGTAAACCCGGCAGTATGCTGCAGCTGGGGGAACATGACTGCCAGTTTGTTGTCCTTCTTGGGCACCCCCTCTCTCTGGGCTCAAGTTACTGATTTCCTCAAGCTGGGTACCATCATCAGAGCCTTCAAAACGCTGCACATCCTCCTGCAGCATGTACCCAACACTGTGGTCGAACAGTTCGGGGGACTCCTCCGTGCATGATGGTGGGGCTAGGGAAGGAGTAAGTGATGACCTTGAACCAATGGAATAGGCCACTTTGGCACCTGCATTGGAAGCCAAGGTACTCTGAGCCTGGGTGACAGAGGATGAGGAGGATGAGGACGGCTTGTTCATCCACTGTACTAACTCTTCTGCATGTTGTGGCTCAACACGGCCAGCTGCCGGGAAAAAAGGACAAGCGTGCACCACGGCCACGTGCTGAGGATGCACTGTGTCCACGACCAGCACTGTTGCCTCTAGACACAGAGCCTACTTGCCCTCTTTTAGTGGCCTGTGAGTGTCTGCCTCTCCTTGTTGGCCTTCCAGTCATACTGTATTTGATGTATTTGAATAGGTACACCAGGAATGTCCTGCAGTGAGATGTAGCTGCACAAAGCTGGGATGTATATATATACTGAATATACTGCAGCTAACTGAATCAACTGCCTGCCTGTAGTATATTGGGAAGAGAACAACAGGAACAATCTGCAGTGAGATCTAGCTGCACACTGTGCACAGGATACAGTACTGAATATACTGCAGCTAACTGAATCAACTGCCTGCCTGTAATATATTATTAAGAGAACAAAAGGAACGGTCTGCAGTGAGATCTAGCTGCACACTGTGCACAGGATACAGTACTGAATATACTGCAGCTAACTGAATAAACTGCCTGCCTGTAGTATATTAGGAAGAGAACAACAGGAATGCTCTGCAGTGAGATCTAGCTGCACACTGTGCACAGGATACAGTACTGAATATACTGCAGCTAACTGAATCAACTGCCTGCCTGTAGTATATTAGGAAGAGAACAACAGGAATGGTCTGCGGTGAGATCTAGCTGCACACTGTGCACAGGATACAGTACTGAATATACTGCAGCTAACTGAATGAACTGCCTGCCTGTAGTATATTAGGAAGAGAACAGGAATGCTCTGCAGTGAGATCTAGCTGCACACTGTGCACAGGATACAGTACTGAATATACTGCAGTTAACTGAATCAACTGCCTGCCTGTATTATATTAGGAAGAGAACAACAGGAACGCTCTGCAGTGAGATCTAGCTAAACTGTATACAGTATATATATATATATATATATATATACAAAGCCTGGAATGCATATATATATATACTAAATATACTGGAGCTAACTGAATCAACTGCCTACTCAATCTAGCTAACTGAATCGCCTGCCTGCTCAATATATCTAAATGAAATTAAATGACACTCTCTCTCTCTACCTCTCTCAACACCGCAACACACTACAGAAGGCCGACGTGCAGGCTGGCTTATATAGTGTACTTAATCCCCTGAGCCATGATTGGCTAAAGGCACCCTGTCTTTGGCCAATTAGGGCTCTCTGTGCTGATGGCGCTGTGATTGGCCAAAGCATGCGGGTAATAGTGCAAGCTTGGCCAATCATCAGCCAGGAATGCACTGCGATGACGTAGTGC
Source organism: Rana muscosa (assembly GCA_029206835.1). NCBI lineage: Eukaryota > Metazoa > Chordata > Amphibia > Anura > Ranidae > Rana > Rana muscosa. Next base: position 177,862,388 of record CM055116.1, read on the forward strand.
ATTATGGGACGTGATGCGCCGCACAAATTTTGCGCAACCGGCCCATAATGTTCGATCTTCGTCAAACGATTGAACGGCCAATGTTCGAGTCAAACTCATGTTCGACTCGAACTCGAAGCTCATCCATACAGATCAGCAAAAAACATGAGTACTTGTACGCCTTGGGGTGTTGATTCTTGGTTCCTAGTGACCGAAAGCAACTGTTCCTTAACGTGGTAAAAATGTATGTGAACAATTGTATCCCTGGGAAGATGTGGTGGGATGCGCTTTGGTCTTGGCAATCTATGGATGTGATCTTTCAAAGGTGCGCCTGGAAGCTCAATTTTAAGAACATCAATAAAAATATTTCAACTCTCGCGTGCTCTGACCTCATAAGGGATTTTCTAGGCAAGTACAGCCCCTGGGCGCTGTCCACTGATGACTGGCAAGCCTTAGAGGCTCCACTGTCAGTGGGGGGAGACCTTGAAGGCTATGAAGCCCGGTAAAAGCCCAGGGCCAGATGGCTTCTTGGCACAATACTACAAACGTTTTTCTCATCTCTTGGCGCCGGGGTTTCTTAAGGCCTTCAACACCCTCTCTCACTCTCCTTTTACTTTGGATAGCCTATTAGAGGCTTATATAACAGTAATTCCTAAGGAAAACAAAGACCCCACGGATGTAGCCAATTACCGACCCATTTCCCTTCTGAACGCAGATGTCAAATTGTTTGCCAAGATCATGGCCATCCGTTTGTTCTATCACGTACCCGCCTGGGTTGGACTGGACCAGGTTGGTTTTCTCCCTGGAAGAGAAGCCAGGGACAACACCATTAAGGCCCTCAATTTACATCACTGGCTTACCTCAACCAATAAGGATGGCTGCTTTTTGGCCATGGATGCGGAGAAGGCGTTCGACAGAGTGGCCTGGGACTACATTAATGTGGTTCTGGAAGCCCTGGGCCTGGGAAGAGGCATGGGTGCTTTTATTGGAGCGCTCTACGCCAAACCCAGGGCTAGGGTCCAGGTTAACGGCCACCTGTCGGACGCCTTCCCCATCCACAATGGGACCAGACAGGGATGTCCCCTCACTCCCTTATTGTATATCCTTACCTTGGAGCCCTCCTCCGATGCATCCGTGCAAATCCAAACATTAAAGGTATAGAGGTACATCAACGGGAATACAAGATTGCCGCCTTTGCGGATGATATTTTGCTCTTTCTTTCATCCCCGTTGACGTCCCTGCCCAATATAATGCCAGTATTAGAACAGTTCAAGACTATCTCGAATCTGAAAATTAACTATTCAAAATCTTACGCGCTAAATGTCTCTTTGGCCCCTAAACTAGTACAGCTCTGTCAGGTGAACTTTCCACTGGAAAACAAACGCTATTACTTATTTAGGTATCCAACTCCCTAGCAAACTTAAAGATCTGTATGAAAAGTACTTTCTCTCAGAATTGAAACTTATACAGCAGGATCTCCACAGGTGGGAGGCCCCCACCATCTCCTGGTTCGGTCGGGCCTCTATTTTAAAGATGACGGTGCTCCCCCGCTTACTGTACAAATTACAGACTATCCCGATTCGCCTGCTGACCTCCTTCTTTACAGCTTACAAACACATTAGCAGAGCCTTTATCTGGGGAGCTAAGGTGGCGCGAGTGGGGTGGGCAAAGCTTGTATTACCAAAGTCGGGAGGTGGAATCGGACTCCCAGACCTGCAGAGGTACTACTGGGCAGTCCACCTGACCCAGGTAGTGGACTGGAGGCTACATATTAACTACAAGGGTTGGGTGTTGCTGGAAAAATTTATTTCGGTACCAAACTCTACTCCATCCCCTGGTTCTCAAAAAAACACATACCGGCTATTATCCATTCTCACCCTCTTATCGGAGCATGCAAAGTACACTCGCTTTCAACCACATACTGCCCGATCACGCCTATCAAGGGCAATCCAGACTTTCCTCCTGACATGGAAGGGGCCTTTCTAGCAACAGAATGGCCTTAAGCAGAAATGCAGACCAAACACTTCTTTTCCAGAGGAAGATTTCTCCGACAAGGTGAGATTGCATCATTGTCTAGCACAAAGACTTTCCCCTTTTGGGCCAATATCCAATTGAAACACTTCCTGGACAGTTCTACGAATAGAGACAGCTTTTCAAAAAATCCTACTGTTCTGGAATCACTATGTTCTAGCTACTCTCCCCAGAGTCATCTCATTTCAGTCCTTTATGCTACAATGTTTTGGGGAGCCTTATGCCTCCCTGAGATCAAAACATTCCTTTTGGGAGACTAAGCTGGACATGGTGATTGATGACACCGCCTGGGATCGAGTGCATTTGTATATTCACAAGGGCTCCTTGAATGTCCATACTCAGGAGAACAGCTACAAAATCAAAAACAGGTGGTACAGAACACCGGAACTGCTTCATAAATTTATCCCAACAGTCTCAGACCAGTGCTGGAGGTGCGAACAGGGTCTAGTAACACTCCTCCATATTTGCTGGACTTGCCCAGTGATTCAGGCGTATTGGTGTAAAATGTATGAGGTGGCGACTGAGATATCCTTGCTTCCTTTGGAATTCTCACCAGTGCAATACCTCCTTCACCTCTCCAAAATTTCCCGTAAAAAATACTATAGGTCAATAGCTATGCATATGTTAAATGCCGCCAGGCTGTGTCTGCCAGTCCACTGGAGATCCAAGTCACCCCCTTCCATAAACAAATGGGTGTCACGGGTTGACCAGATAGCAGAGATGGAGGAGTTGATCTGCACCACACAGGACAGAATAGCATACTTTTCGGCGACATGGGCACCCTGGCTTGAATACCGAAATTCGCAGCGCTATCAGGACTTATCCTGGGATAACCCTTGAAAGGTGCATTAAGGGTAGCGATAGCTTTCGCAAAACCTGGGGTCTACTGTGGAGGGTAGCTGGTGGTGATCCCACCCCCTCCTCATGTATTCCCCCTACAGTGCCCCCCTCATTCCCCCCCCTTTTCCCTCTCCTCTCCACTCTGTCCTTTCCCCTTTTTCCCTTCTTTTCTTTCTCTTCCCTCCTCTTTTTTCTCTCTTTTGATTTTTGATTTCTTTATTTTTACTTTACGGAAAGGTTTTGAAGAATCCTTGTTTGTTTTATAGTATTTACAGAAGCCAAATTGAATACTTTTATATGAAGTCTTGCATTCCAACGTGAATCAGGCAGACCTGTAATACACTGCAGTATACCTTCTTTAATAGACTGTGCCTTACTACTATAAGTTTCTCTATGTGGCCGTTATATTAGCAACCCATAGAGGCGACATCTGTTGGTTTCTACTCTCACAAACTTTGAAGTCTATGCCTCCTTCTAGTTGGAAACTTGTATATGTATCCTGCTTTTATGTTTTATGGTACTATTTGTATTATCTATGAAAAACTTTCAATAAAAAAAAATTGTGGAAAAAAATAAAAAGATTTCAACTCTGGGTTTTTGACCAATTTAGGGATACCTCCTATTTTGACATTGTTACAACTAGACCTGTCCTCCAGGTCTGCTAGCTTAGCTTTCATTCATCGAATCCTGTCATCCTTATCATTTTGTGCATTCACGATTTCATTAAAGGTATTGGTAAATTACCCCATTTTGTTTTCAGTATGCGTTACTCTGCCGTTCACGTCATTAATGTCAAATCTGAATTGTTGCACTAGTGACATTATGTCAGAGTGGACAGAGCTGCGCAGGGAGACCAACATATCTTTTGTGATGGTATCCATAACTGGCTGGTTAGCAGTTGGAAAAACCAATATGGAGTCTTGCAACTCCTTGGTATCACCTAGTGTTGCATCAGAATCTGTCCCTTCTCTGGCAGTCTTTGTAATGGGATATGACTTTTTTTAACTTTCACTGGGCTGGTATTGGGAGAGGATGAGTGTGATGAGAAGCCACTATGCTGAGCAGAGTGGCTGCTGTGTTGTGAGGCATGTTGTCTTTTCTCACTCTGCCTGAAGCGGCCATTTTGGTTTCTGTGCAGGCTGTCTGCACCATCTTGGCTGCATGGGCGAGGTGTCTGTGGGAAGAAATCTGTCATCTTCTCCAGGTGGCCTCTCTCTTTTCTCTTCCTGGACATACTGTCCTCGGGTTTCCTAAGCTGTGCGTTGTGTCTGGCGCGATGTTTGACATTCTGTGTGGCTCCGGCGGGCTGCTGTGGATCAGAGCTCTCTGGTTATCCAGCCCTCTCCTCCGCTCGCAGGCCACGCCCCCATCTTTGATTTTTTTTTTAAGTCATTCTAGTTCTGACTCAGAACGACAACCTTGTAAAGACAGGGAAAACTTCAAGCACGCATCCCGGTGCTGAAACTAAAACTAACCAATGCATTAAAGATGAAAGCATTAATCATGAATTAATTATGTTACAGTTACATTATTATTATGACTTCATTAGCTTCAAAGAAAATAACAGGTTTGTCCATATGTCATAGAAAAAGAGAGAAACAAAGGATACGTTTCCTTATTCTGTAATGGAAAGGTGCTTTAGATCATGCAATTATAAATAATGAGGTCCCAGTGCCTGACACAGGCTGCTGATTTTGTTTGATATTTTTGTAAATGACCAAATTAATACAGCATTTCAAAGCTTGAGTTGATGTCTGGACACCTCCGAGTACAAAAATGATCAATTCATCTTAAAAAAATGAAATGGTCAGTTGAACCACAGAATGAAAATGTCAATAGTAAACTGAAAACAATGCAAATTATTTTGAATCGCAAACACTATTTTATATTTTAACATGTTAATAACTGAATTAATGATTTTAAAAAGTTGGGCAAAATGCAAAATAACAAAAAATCACTCCATACACCAAAATGTTTTGTTTCTTCAAAATTAAAGCGGTGTTCCAGCCACAATTTTTTTTAAAAAAAAGTCAGCAGCTACAAACACTGTAGCTGCTGACTTTTAATAAGGACACCTACCTGTCCTGGGCGCCCGCAATGTCGCCCCCCCCAGGCCGATCCGTCCTTAGGATCGTGTGCCGGTGCCGCCATCCTCACTAAAGGAAACAGGCAGTGGAGTCTTGCAACTTTACTGCCCGTTTCCTACTGTGCATGCACGAGTCGCGCTGTGCTTTGTGAATGGGCGGATGTCTTCTGGGACACACACAGGTCCCAGAAGACAGCGCACCCCATTCCCCAGAAGACAACGCGAGTAGGACGAGGAAGAAGACTGCCACGGTATAGGAAGTGGCAGATTAGGATGATCTGCCTAGCAACAGGCATTTCTGGTAAGTACATTTTTTTTTACAGTTGTTTTTTTATGTATTTTAAAGAGTGTGTTTATGTTTTTTTTGTTTTTTTTTTGCGTGGACCTCGGCTTTAATAGTTGGGCTTTTGTTAAAATACCTTCAATATTGAAACAAAAACATGAGACCACCAAAGAAAGGGAAGAAACTGAACACTTGTGGTTGCTGTGTCATGGACAATTAGAATATTTTTTTACGAGCATTGCATCCCTGTATTTTTCAATTAAACAGACACTCTGAGACAAAATCCACCAACACCCAACCTCAAGTGAGACAACCTGGTATATACAGTCCAGTGTAGTGAGGAATGCAATGGCTTGTATATCTGGGAGGGATAAAAGAACCACCCCACAACCTATTTGTTCTTGATGTACTAGGTACTCTCATTGTGCTTCTAAATAGTTGTGTTCTTTTTTGACAAATTTCTATTTGTGTTTTTTATAAGTTTTCTCTTTTGTATATTGTCATGATACTTTGTACTGAATTTATATCTATCCTTCAATAAGTAGTTTGTAAACTAAAACAAGCACTCCGCAAATGGATGGACCAGCATGGGAGGTCAGGACTCCAAAAGCATTCTACACCTTAAAGAAAATAAACTTTATTTTAAGAACAGTTGGTGAGTGAGACATAAGAGAATTAAAACTGGAACAATCATCCATAAAAAAACTCATATTTGTCTAATTATAATGAATATGCCTAAACACTTTCTGCTCTGTTCATAACTTCTCAGCAATACTATTTTCCCTATTTAACAATTTCTTTACCTTTCTTTTCACTAAATAACAATTTCAGAGTAAATTCTGCTTTTTTTCACCCATCCCTGTCTGCTTTGATTCAGTTCTTCTTTTATATTCCTCAAAGGTTCTTCATGTTTGTAAGTACCTTTGTCTTGGAATGCTTGCTTTCTCTTTTTTTTTCCATAAATGATTTTATTGAAAGAAAAATAAGGTTACATGAACATACAAGACATACAGGCTCATGAACATTTTAAGAATAACCAACATTTAAACAGAGCAATGACCGTTAACTGAAAGAGAGCAAGTAAACCCGCGTAAGAGTGCAAGGACCCACCGTAGGCCAATATCAGCAGGCCTATCCAGGGTCATGGTAAAACTTCTGAAATCGGAAATTGCAATGGTCGTATAGGTGTTGGGAGCCCCTAGCAAGGCTCCAGGCTATCATTTGGTCGGTTACTTCGCAATCGGGAAAAACAAATAGAGAAAAATAATAATCATATAAAAAATTATTTAAAAATAAATAAATAAATAAAATAAAATAAAACAAAAAGGGAGGGGGGAGGAGTAAACAGAAAAGAGGTTTACATTGACATTGGCGTGGGAAAGGGGTAAAAGAAGAAGAAGGGTAAGTAGAGGGTAGCAGTCAAGAATAGAAAATAGAGAGTAGTGGGGAGAAGTGAGAAGTGGGAAGTGGGGGGTGGGGGCCGCTCTCCATCCCGGGCCCCCGCACCAGTTCAAAACGCAGGAAAGATTGCAGTGAAAACTGTATATACTTCAAATACTTTAGAACAGCATTTTAGAAGAAGGACTCATAATAATCCGTAGTCCCAAAATGCGTCCAACAGGACCAGGTCAAACTAAACGTCTGTAAGCGGTCATGGGCTGTATGTATCAATTCCTCCATCTCCTCTATCTTAGCAACTCTGATCAATCATTCTCGAATGGTCGGGATATCCTTTGAACGCCAATGTGTAGGAACGCAGAGTCTGGCTGCATTAACCATATGCATAGCCAATGATTTTTGGTAATTTTGTTTGGGTAGAGTAGTATGGTGTAGGAGGTATTGAGCAGGAGTGTAGTCTAGAGTGTAAGTGGTGACCCGTGTAATGATGGAGTGGACCTCCCTCCAAAAAGGCTGGAGCAAGGTACACTCCCACCAAATGTGGATCATGGATCCTACCTCTTCTGTACACCTCCAACATGTATCCGGAATAGAGGGTGAGAATTTATGTGGACGAGATGGGGTTCTATACCATTTTGTGATAATTTTATAACCGTTTTCTTGGATCGCAATGTTCATCGAGCCTTTATGCCCAAGAGTGAATATGGATTCCCAGTCATCATCCTCAAGTGTAATTTGCAAGTCCCTTTCCCAAGAAGCATGTACATTCTGCATCGTGGGAGTACCAGGAATGTCCTGCAGTAGGGCGTAAATGTATGACACAAGGTGTCGTTGTGGTGTATTGCGTGAGCAAAGTGCTTCAAATGGTGTAAGTTGTCTATCCCACGTGACCTTCGCATCTTTAGAGGTAAGAAAGTGAGTCAGCTGTCCAAAAGACCAAAAAGGAAAAGTGTTAGTACGTGATTCAGAGGTAAGCTCCTCATAGGATCGTCTTCGGCCTTTGTGAAAGAAATGACACGCTAGAACCTCCTCGTGTGGCCATTCCGTATGGAGGAATGCGTTTGATTCTCCCGGAGGGAACTCAGGGTTGCCTCTCAGAGAGGTTAGTGGACCTGGTTGTGAGGATAGGTTAAAGAGAGAGACTGCTTTCCTAAAGGCCGATAGGGAGGGTGCAATGAGCGGGTGTGTCTTGAGGGTCAGGGGCCAGAATTGAGGTGACAGCCAAGGTAATGTGGCAATCGGAGTTTGTGTGAGAGAATTTTCTAGCATCACCCATGCTTTCCTTAGTTTGTGAAGTTTCCAGTCCACCACTCTAGTTAGGTGGCAGGCCAGATAATATTTATAAAATCTGGTAAACCAATGCCACCGGTTGCTTTGGAGCATGTCAACCGTGAGTATTTAATTTGAGGGGCATTATTCTTCCATATGAAGCTAGTGCAGGCTTTTTTATATGCCGCAAAGAATGAGGGGGGTAAATGAATTGGAATCGTCTGCATTAAATATAATAGGCGGGGGAGAACAACCATCTTAATGAGGGCCGAGCGCCCAAACCAAGGAACGTTGAGGTTGGCCCAATCCTTCAAATTTGCCTGGAGCTTAGAGAGGGCATGGAGGAAGTTGTGGCTATAAAGATCCCTTATGTTCTTAGTGACCTGGATGCCTAAATAGGTAATGGCTGTCTTCTGCCAATGAAAGGGAAAGGATTCCTGACAATGTGTAACTTCTTGAGGGGTAAGGGATACATTTAGGGCATGCGATTTGGAATAATTGATTTTAAGATTTGATAACTCGACAAAGTGTTTTATGTCTTTCAAAAGATTGGGTAACGATATCCGAGGGGATTGTAAGGATAATAGGATATCGTCAGCAAAGGCCGCTACTTTAAATTCTCTAGGGAGAATGGAGATTCCTTTGATATCCGTGTTGGACCTTAGTCTGTTTAGGAGGGGCTCTAGAGTCAAAACAAAGATCAGGGGAGATAACGGGCAACCCTGACAGGTACCATTGCTTATCAAGAAGGCGTCTGACAGGAGGCCATTAGCCCTCACCCTTGTGGAGGGGTTAGTATAGAGGGCAGTGATATGTGCAAGCATACGTGGCAGGAGGCCTATGCCTTCCAAGACCGCCCGCATGTAATCCCATGACACCCTGTCAAACGCCTTCTCAGCATCAAGGGAAAGGAGGAATCCCCCGGTCTCCGATGAAGCCAGCCAATGCTGAACATTTAAAGTGCGGATGGTATTATCCCTAGCCTCCCTACCCGGGATAAAGCCCACCTGATCAGATGATATGAGGCCAGGGATCAAGGGGAGTAACCTATTTGCTAGCATCTTAGCGTAGATTTTTATGTCTACGTTAAGCAGGGAGATCGGCCTATAGTTAGAGACTTGTGTGGTATCTTTCCCATCTTTCGGGATAACTGCTATATGGGCTTCCAGTAATCTGCCTAGGGAAGTGTGAGGGGACGAAAGGGAGTTAAATGTGTTTAGCATTTTGGGAGTAAGATCCTCCTGAAAGCATTTGTAATACAACAGAGGGAGGCCATCGGGGCCTGGGCTTTTTCCCACCTTCATCTGTTTGATTGCTAAGTGGAGTTCTTCCATGGAGAAAGGACTCTCCATGGCTTCAGCCTGCTGGGGGGTGATAGGTTTGGGGCAATAAACCGCCAGGAAGTCCGAGATTTGGGAGGAACGCCTGGCCATATTGGTTACCCGCCCCCTTCTTGCACCAAATTGTACAGTTTAGAGTAGAATTTTTCAAAGTGTTTGGTTATTTCTTCGTTCTTTGAAAGGAGTGTACCTTGGCTATCTCGAATATGATGAATCACTGACAAAACCTTATCTGCCTGTATCGTGCGAGCCAACAGTCTCCCACTTTTGTTGCCGTGTTCGTAGAACACTTTTTGTCTAAGGACGTATCGCCTTCTAGTGCGCTTCCCCAGCTCTTCCACCAAAGCAGAACGCGCCTGCAAAAGCTCCTGCAGTGAAGCTTGCATGGATGACTGTTTATGGGCTCTTTCCAGGCGATGAATTGTTTCAATTAATGATTTAATGTCTTCCTGGTGCCTTTTTTTGGCTATCGTAGCTAAAGAGATAAATTTTCCCCTTAGGACACATTTGTGTGCTTCCCAAAGCGTGATGGGAGAGACATCTGGGGTAAAATTTTCTTGAAAATACAATTGGATTCGGGTACGCACTTGTCTAACATTTTCAGGGTCTTTGAATAGCATTGGATTCAGTCTCCAGGTTTTCGTTGTCTTATGGACTTCAGGAAACGTAAGAGTTAGGCCTCGTACACACGGCCGATTTTCTCGGCAAGAACCAGCAAGAAACTTGCTGGCAGAGAGGTATGGCCGAGTAAATCGGTCGTGTGTACGCGGCTATCGGGTTTCTCGTCGAGAAAACCGACAAGAAACCTCAACGAGAAAATAGAGAACCTGCTCTCTATTTTCTCGTCGAGATTCTCCTCGGCATGTTTCTCGACGAGAAAAGTGAGTGTGTGTACACTTACCTGTCCTCCCGGAAGCCCGCGCATGTTCGAAATGAATTTGACGCATGCGCGGTAGCTTCCTAGGCATACGTAGGGTATACCAAGATGGCGGCGACGGCATCGAATGTGACGAGCGCATGCTCGTCGTAGTCGATGACGTCACCGCGTACGCTCCATTCAAAGAACCGCGGGTTCTTTGAAACGAGCGTGTGTACACTCGGCCGGGACAAGTTTCTTGTCCAAGAATCTCGTCGAAAAAAACGACATGTTTTTTTCAACGAGAATCTCGGCCGTGTGTACGAGGGCTGACTGTTATGGGGTGGTGGTCTGATGCTTGCTTTCTCTTATTTAACTTGTACATAAAGAGTTAAAGTTTTAAAGCCAAGGTCCAGCCATTTGTTTTATTTTGTTTAGAGTGGGAAAAAATTAAAATATCCAAAAGGTTTTTTATTTCTGCATGTGATCTCAACAGAAATATTTTCCATTTTATTTATCCCTGTTATGCACTTGCAATAAACGGCAAATGTGGTCATCACTGGAAAAGAAGCACACAGAGATCAACAAAAGACAATTTAGTTATATATATATATATATGGGTAAAAAGAAGAAGGTATATACTGTACTAAATCAGCTGTAAGACAATTCAACATTCAGCCAATGTCATTAAGAACTATCTTCAGGGTAAAGAAGGACCAGCAAAGAGAGCTGCTCCAATGATCTTCTCAAGCCCTGTACACACGACTGGTTTTCTCGGCAAGAAAACTGCTGGGAGAGCTTTTTGCCGAGAAAACGGGTCGTGTGTATGGTTTTTCGAAACTGCCGGGAATCTCAACGAGAAAAATATAGAAATTTCTCTCTATTTTCTCGTCTGGATTCTCGTCGGCCTGTTTCCCGACGAGAAAACCGTGAGTGTGTATGCTTACCTGTCCATGGTAAACCCGCGCATGCTCAATGAGACTTTGACGCATGTGCGGTAGCATACAAGGGTAGTGTAGGGTGTAGCAAGATGGCTTAAGATGCAATGATATCCACGCTAGATGGAATAGTGGCTGCTGCCCCCCTTTAAAAGTAACCTGGATAGGAAACTGGAAATAAGTAAACGTGTATAGGGGTGATGGCGCTGCCTCTTAGGCTAATAATACCCCCAATGAGGTATAGCTGAGTGAGGAGATGCTTCCTGTGCTCTGCTCTGGGTGTGTTACACAATTGAGTAGAAATGAATAGGTGAAAAGTTGTATAGAAAACAAAAACAAAAAACAAAATAGTGCCCAGTGTTGGTCATATGAGAATGTGACCAGGTGTAAATTTGTCTGGACAGGCCTAAAAAAGGGCGAAAAGTCAATCGCTCTTTGGCCACTCCTGTGTGCCTAGTGATTAAAGAAATGTTTATGCTAATGTACTCACTGTGGATAAAATCAGTGACTATGCTGGAATGAAAGCCCAGCTGGTATTGGTATGTGCAAACGTAGTAGCATATGTTTCTATTAAATGTGTCACTCCAACATTGTACCCTAAAGCCGCGTACACACGACCGGTTTTCTCGGCAAGAAACGACCAGAAAACTGTTGGGAGAGCTTTCTTGCAGAGAAAACCATTCGTGTGTATGCTTTCTCGTCGAGAAAACTGGCCAAAATCTCGACGAGAAAAAATAAGACCTGCGTTTCATTTTTTCTCGGCGTGATTCTCGTCAAACTGTTTTTGGATGAGAAAACCGTTCATGTGTATGCTTTTCCGAGTCTTCAAAAACCGCGCATGGTCAGACTCAAGTATGAGACGGGAGCGCACCTTCTTGTAAAACTAGCATTCGTAATGGAGATAGCACATTCGTCACGCTGTAACGAACTGAAAGCATGAAGACTGAAAAGCGCGAATCGTCTCTCACTAAACTTTTACTAACACGCGGCAGCACGAGATTAGCAAAAGCAGCCCAAGGGGTGGCGCCATGAGAATTGAACTTCCCCTTTATACTGCCGTTGTACGTGTTGTACATCACCGCGCTTTTAGACTGACGAGATTTTGGATTCACAGTGTGTATGCAAGGAAAGCTTGACAAGAATCTCGTCAAGCTTGACAAGAAACCCGTCGAGAAAAACAACGGTTTTTTTTGCGACGAGATTCTCGGCCGTGTGTACGAGGCTTCACAGATTACAACAACCATACCTATTAAATGTAGCAGCAGACAATATAAAAAATACGAAAAATATAAAATGTAAAAAAATATATCAGCAAATTAATATGACGTGTGTTAATGCACGCTTAACACAGTATATTTCAGTGTGTTACATGCCTTTTAACGCAGTACATTTCTGTGTGTTACTACGCACTTAACTCAGTATATTTCAGTGCGTTACTGCAGGTTTAACAACGTATATTTCAGTGCGTTATGTGCCGTTTTAACGCAGTTTATTTCAGTGCATTACTGCAAGTTTAGCGCTGTATATTTCAGTGTGTTATCTTCTGTTTAACGCAGTACAGTTCAGTGCGTTGCTGCAAATTTAACGCCTTATATTTCAGTGTTATCTTCCATTTCACACAGTATAGTTCAGTGCGTTACTGCAAGTTCAACGCCGTATATTGCAGTGCGTTACCTTCTGTTTAACACAGTACAGTTCAGTACGTCACTCTAAGTTTAACGCTGTATATTACAGTTGGTTACCTTCTGTTTAACGCAGTATAGTTCAGTGAGGTACTGCAAGTTAAATACCATATATTTCAGTCCGTTATCTTCCGTTTAACACAATACATTTCAGTGTGTTACTGCAAGTTTAACGCCGTATATTGCAGTGCGTTACCTTGCGTTTAATGCAGTACAGTTTATTAAGTTACTGCAAGTTTAACACTGTATATTTCAGAGTGTTACCTTCCATTTAACGCAGTATAGTTCCGTACGTTACTGCAAGTTTAACGCTTTATATTTCAGTGAGTTATCTTCCATTTAATGCAGTATATTTCTGTGCATTACTGTATGTTTGATGCAGTATATTGCAGTGTGTCGGTGCAGTTTAGAGACTGGTGCACAGTCCACTGCAGCTGCCAGAGTGGCTAAACCTGCTTCCTTGTCCACAGCTATTCCTGCCATAGTCCCAGCACCAGGCATGGAGGAGTCAACTGAGTTATTTGAACACCGCATCAGCCACTTGCTCCTTGATGATGCACATCCATTACTTGATTCAGATGTTGGTTCTGAGGTTGAGGTTGAGGAAGGCAGGAACATGAGCCTACAGAGAGGGGAGAACACTGGTACATATATTGGTAGTCATGTTCCTCCAGCCGCAGCGTATTGTCAAGTTGTCTCCAGTGGTAATGAGGATGGAGGAGATGATGATGATGAGGTCACTGACATGACTTGGGTGCCAGATAGAGCAGAGGAGGAAAGTGAGAGTGAGGTCCAACCCCAACAAGGCAGCCATCATGGAAGAGTAGAGAGCAGCCACTCTATTCCATCACATTATGGAGCTGTTATCTCCTAGCCAACAGCTCAGCTGTCTGGGCCTTTTTTAGCACATGTGCACTGTTGAAATTTGCAAACTTTGTCTCAAGCCCTTCAAGCATGGCAAAAACACCAGCCATTTGGGTACCACATGCTTAACAAGGCATTTAACCTCACACCACTTAGCCCATTGGCAAGAGCACCTGAAAGCCACACAAAAGGGTCTCAAATCAGTTTCTTCTCCTTACTCACCTCAGTCTGCCCCCACTATACCTCATGACCTCTCAGCAGCCTCCACTGACAGGGATGATGGTATAGGGCAGGGTGTCCCAGGTCCTGGCAGCACATCTGCCAGCAGCACACCACCAGCTGTAGACTATAGCTGGCAAATTTCTCTGCCCCATCTGCTGCAGCAGAAAAAAAAATACAGTCACTGCCACCCACATGCCACTAAAGCTTGTTTTGTTCCCATGTCTCCATACAGCTAGTGGTGATGATGCAAGATTTGTAAGCTCTACCCCCTCCTCCTCCTCCTCCTCTTCCTCCTCCATGCCCTCCTCTGCTGAATAGCCTTATAAACCACAAGTACCCTCTAAGCGTTCAAGGGGCTATTCAATGAGTCAGGCTAAAAGGTGCCATGCAGTGCTTCAGATGGTGGTAAGGTGGATGAGTCTGGCAGCAGCATTCATGATGGATTGAAGGGGTGATAGACTATGTATAGGTAAGCAAATGAGGAGGGAGTTGCAGTAATCAAGGCGAGAGATGACCAGGGAGTGAGTCCAGAGCTTTGTTGTGCCATTGGTTAGAAAGGGGTGTATTTTGGAGATTTTGCGGAGGTTGAGGCAGCAAGATTTGGACAGTGATTGGATGTGGTGCTTAAAGGAGAGTTCAGAGTCCAGGACTACACCTAGAACCTTGGCATGCGGGGATGGGCTTATAGTTGTGCCATCAATTTTGACAGAGAGATCAGGGGAAGGGACACATGGGGGAGGAAGGATTATAAGTTCGGTTTTGGATAGATAGAGTTTGAGGAAGTGGTGTGACATCCAGACTGATATATCTGATAGTAAATTAGTGATATACGAGGAGACAGAGGGAGTGAGCTGAGGGGTAGAGAAATAGATTTGGGTGTCGTCAGCATAGAGGTGGTATTGGAAGCCATGGGAGGCTGACCCAAGGAGGAGGTGTAGATATACCATGGAACACAGTGAAGACAGTCATCATCAAAGAGATGATGAGGAGAGGAGAAAATATGGCACAACAGTGACATTACGAAGAACTGGATGTCCCTCCAAAATTTACGAAAATACGAGAAGAAAACTGGTCAGGGAGGCTGCCAAGAGGACTAAAGCAACAACAAAGGAGCTGCAGGAATATCATGGGATCACCCATGATGGCAGATAGCACATGTTGACAATAGGGATCAGGAGGGAAATACCCCTTTTTAAAAACCCCAAAAACTGTGTGCATCTTCAAATTTTGGCTTGTTCAGGGGTGACAACACCCCATATTATGAAGGGCAGATAGAGACATTTTTTAAAAAAAATAAAATGTCTGAAGCCTCGTACACACGACCGATTTTCTCGTCGTAAAAAACACGTCGTTTTTTTCGACGAGATTCTTGTTAAGCTTGTCGATTTTCTCGTCAAGCTTTCCATGCGTACACACTGACAATTTCCAATTTCCTCGTTGTTCTCCGCGGTCACGTCCAGCACGTACGACGGCACTATAAAGGGGAAGATCTTTTTTCTTGGCGCCACCCCTTGGGCTGCTTTTGCTGATCTCGTGTTACCGCGTGTGAAGTAAAAGTTTGGGAAGAGACGATTCGCGCTTTTCAGTCTTCGTACTTTTCAGATCGTTTTCTGCGGTTCAGTTCGTGCTTGTGGGTTCGTATCTTGACTTTCAGGGCATCTAGGCAGGTCGTATCTGTTTTACAGTGCGTTCTTGCCTGTTTGTTTCTGATTTTCAGTTCGTTATTCATAGGCCTTGCTGTTCTAAAGTGCGTTCTGTTCTGTACGTTCTGATAAGACGACCGTTTCTTAGCCATGTCGCCTGGACGTTCTCGTCGTCGCGTTTGTGCTGTGCGTGCGCTTGGTGTTGGTCTGCTTGTTTTGGACCAAGACCAGTCCATGAATGGTGTGAGGAGGAGTTCATGGACCAAGAATTGGTTGCTCCAGCGGGACCAATTCTGCCATATGCCTCTGCTGCGGGAGATCGTCGAGAATAGTCCTGAGGACTACAGGAATTTTCTGCGGATGTCTGACCCCGTTTTTCAGGAACTGTTGGCTTTGGTGTCCCCCTATATTACCAGGAAGGACACCGTTATGCGGGAAGCCATCAGTGCTGAGCAGAGGCTCATCGCCACGTTGCGTTACCTGGCGACAGGGAGAAGTCTTCAGGACTTGAAGTTCACCACAGGCATCTCCCCCCAGGCTCTGGGCCTCATAATCCCAGACACCTGTTCTGCCATTATACAAGTCCTGCAGGAGGACTATATTAGGGTAAGTTTTCCCCCTTAACATCACATTTTATGTATTACATGTATGCTAATGTATTGTATTTCTTTCATCCTTCCCTAATTACCATGATTGTAATATGCTGAGAATGTCCCCTTTTTTCTCCTCCATAAATATTTCCCTTCACTAACTTTTCCAGCAGGGGCGCCTGTTGCTCCAAATGTTTGGGGGTTCAAACCCCAATTTAGGAAATAAACGTCCTCCTTTTTTGCTCTGGTGCCTATTAAACGCCCCCAGTTGTCCCCTCTAATGCAGCCATTTTGTTCCCTCCAATGCAGCCATTTAGTCCCCTCTAATGCAGCCAGTTTCCCCCCAGCCCTGCACTTACCTTCTTGTAGTCAGCGCCATCCTTCTTCTGTCCTTGATGTCTTCTCCTTCCCTTGATGTTGCATCAGCCAATCATGTTACCATTAAACAGACTTGGTGAACATGATTGGCAGAGCAGCCTGCCAGTGTTTCCCCAAGGAATGCCCCCCCCCTGCGTCCCCTATTTTACTTTTAGGAAGCCAATTACATCCCTCAGGTTGTAATGTGCAAGACTATTTTACTACCTGTTTCTGCTATGCAATTTGAACCCCCTAAATGCCGCAATTATTCATATGTCGGTCGCTTTACAAGAGGCCATCCACCTGAATAGTGGGCGGCATAGACAATACATAGGTTAATGCAACGCATGAACCTATGTATTGTTCTGAGTGATTGGCACAGGAGAGAGGGGGCAGTGCTCCAGCAACCAATCTGGACGCACCGCCACTGCAATGCTATCCTGTGGCCAAACACATCTCCCCCCCCAAAATAATTTAGTAATGGCCCATCAGAGGGGGTGATGAATATGATAAATGAGCCTTCCATTATACTTATTTTAAACACCTTAATAAACGTAGAATTTGATTGATGTTGGCCTCTAATGTTTTTTCAGAGAATTTCCTTGTAATGTATGATTTTTGTATTCTAATATTATTTCATCTTGTTTCACTCCACAGCTTCCTTCCACGCCACAGGAATGGCAGACTGTGGCATCGGAGTTTGCCACACGGTGGGACTTCCCCAACTGCGGTGGTGCCATAGACGGGAAGCACGTCCGCATCGTGCCGCCACCCCGTTCTGGGTCCTACTACTACAATTACAAGGGGTTTCATAGCATTGTGCTGATGGCGGTGGTGTCAGCACGGTATGAATTCCTCTATGTTGATGTAGGGAAGAATGGCCGGATGTCCGATGGGGGATCCTTCATCCAGACGGAGTTTGCCCTAAGTCTCCAGAGTGACGACCTTGCATTGCCACCGGATGCAGGGAATATTGAAGGACTCCCCTTTGTTTTTTTGTCTGATGAAGTCTTCGGACTCGGACGGCATCTTATGAGGCCATTTCCACAGAGGACCCTGACCCCAGACAAGAGGGTGTTCAATTACCGGCTGGCCAGGGGCCGAAGAGTTGTCGAAAATGCCTTTGGCATAATGGCCAGCCGGTTCCGCCTTTTTATGACTTCAATACACTTGGCGGACTACAAAATAAACTATGTCGTATTATGCTGCTGTGTACTACACAACTTTCTGAGCCAAAAATCGAATTCCTATATGGCCTCAGTTTTGCCAGAGGCTGGACTTTCCCCTGCAAATCCCCTGCCGGGCCTGGAATCTGCCCGTCCTGGCTTGCCCTCCCAAAATGCCTGTGAGGTTCGGGACAAATACATGGAGTATTTCACGGGTAGGGGGGCAATTCCTATGCCAGCCTATGTCTAAGGATCCAAATAAAAAGCTTGTTTAAACCTTTAATTATTTGTTCTTTCCTGTCTCCTAGTTTGTCTTAGTGCATTTGTAGTGCCAAGTGTATTTTACTTTAGTAACTAACAACCATTTCACTATGTAACCTTACAAAATAACCAAATAAGCTTAGAGGGTATTATAAAAAGAAGCTACACGTTGTTTGTGGTCAAATATTTTACTCTGTGCACATTCTCACCATTTTTAGTTTTTTTCTGTTTTTTTGGGTTGGCCTGGCCACAACCCGGCAATTTTTTGCTTATGAAAATACAAAAATAACAGTTGTATTCCAAAAATTACAACATTGGATACCTCTGAGCAATCTGAGACATTCACTTACACAAACTATGTCTCTATGTGCCCGTCCTAATATGGGGTCCTGCCACCCCTTGCCCAGCCAAAAATTGAATATGCACACATTTGGGATTTTTTTCATCTAGGAAGTTTACAATCCTGATCCCTATTGTCAACATGTGCTATCTGCCATCAGGGGTGATCAATGGACGTGTTTTGGGGGTGCAACCCCTTCCTCAGTTCACCAACTTTAGATACGAGGAAGGGGTTGCACCCCCAAAAGACATACATGGATATCCCCTGATGGCAGATAGCACATGTTGACACACTGTGTGCAGATTCGATTTTTGGCTGGTTTGATTGTCAAAAATATTCTAAAATGTGCAATAACAAACATGTAAAAACAAATGTGTTTGGATGGCTTATTGAATTCTCCCCAAAACATCGAGAATGTCTTTAAATGTTTGTTCCATCACATGGATTCTTTGTTTAATTAGGTCCAGTTCCGTGCTACATTCCATCACTTGCTGGATGAGGCGGAGGGCACTGTCAGAAGAGAACCGTGTACTATCCTTCACAACATTTATATCCCCTAAAAACAAAAAACAAAAGGTATTATAACTCTGCAGGCCTACATCTCTTACCTGAAGCTGTGGTGACAGATACTGACCTGTTGTGGTGACCAGATCCACAACGTCATCCACCTCTCCTTCCTGCACTTCTCCTTCCTCCACCTCAACTTCCTGCACATCTTTCGGTTGTGGGTCTTTGGGAGTTTGGGGTTGCTTGGAAGTTGTGGGGTGCATGTGCTCCCTGGAGTGTTCTCCTCCCAGTCTTCTCTCCCCTATGAGAATCAAACAAAAGGTCTATTTATCACACTGTAAATCTCAATGTTAAAATAAAAACAGGCTAAATTGCTTGGAAGTGTGGTACAAGTGTGTGTTTGGGCGGAATTTAAAGAAGAATGCATTATTTATGACCAAGAATATGTTTAGTATGTTTAGTATTCACCTTTGGATGTAATTTATTTGACATGGAGGCACCACAAAAATTCACTGATGCACCTGTGTGGGACACCCAAAAAAGGCGGGTCTGGTGGCCCACACTATAGTGCTCCAAAGTACAGATGTGGAAGCAGCTGCTGAGTGTCCTCTCCTTTACACTGATAAAAGTTAGCATTTCATTCTCTTTACAAACACATCATCTAGCCTAAAAATTTCGCCACAATATTTGAGCAAAAATGGCAGATGTCTAATTACTTTTGTGGCTCTAAAATAAGCCAAAACCGCGGATAGTGGCCGAACGAAGTGTCGGTAACGTAACGAACGATTACTGTGCCCAACCAAGTTCAAAATATTACATTTTGGAAGGGAGTCCAATATGAGAAACCAAAATAAAGAGCAACATGTAAGTTTAGAAAAAGATTAATAGCAGAAAAGTGTACATTTTACTTACTTTTAGTGAGCATTCTCTTTATGCTCCTCAACTGCTCTGGCTCCCTCAGTTTGAGGTCTGACCACCTCTTTCTGAGCTGCTCATTTGAACGTTTCACCCCGAAATTCGCCTTCAGACTCTTCACGACTTTAGTGAGGATTTTGGCCTTCCTTCTATTTGGTTTGCTATACGGCCCATGCTTTGCATCATAATCAGACTTGAGCAAGATGTCCACCATCTCCGCCATCTCCGCCAAAGACATATTCGATGCCTTGGGCTTGTCTCCTCCTCGTTAGTTGCGGAATTATCAGACACCTGCTGTAACTCCGCCATATCTGTCTGCGCGCCGAAAGAGAAGGGGCGGGGAAAAGATGTTAGTTAGAACGTCATGGGCGGGCGACGTGTGCGGAGCGACGTGTTCGTATTTTGACGCATGCGTGGTGTGTATATAGCAAACACACATGTGACTATAGTACGTTCGGTGTGCGGAGAGAGGAGTTCAAGTGACGGACGTGCGAACGAAGGTATGTGATTTTGTGGCTTGTACAAATTGTTGGCCTATACTGTCTTGAGAATGTTGGAGGATATATATGGTGACTAGGATGTTAAGGAGGTTAGACTGTTTGCCTCACATTAGTTATATATAATTTATTTAACTTGCAGATACAATATGAATGTCTTTATAAGCGACAAGGATTTCCTGGCGGAATTTATTGACCGGGTAAGGGAGCTGCCGGCTCTGTGGGAGACGAAAAACCCCATCCACAAAAAAAGAGGGGTGAGAAAAGCAGCGCTGGAGAAGCTGCTCCCATTTGTGCATACCAAGGTGCCCACAGCCACAGCAAAATAGGTGGACACTAAAATTGGGAGCTTGAGAGGCACCTACAGGACTGAACGCTCTAAGGTGCTGGCTTCTCAGAGGTCAGGAGCAGCAGCAGGTGATGTTTATGTCCCGATTTTGTGGTACTACAGCAGGATGTCCTTCCTGGATGACCACATTGAGGCAAGGCCATCACTCTCCACTCTTCCCCCCAGACTTACCTGCAGCCAACCTGAGCCTTCTCTGGAGCAAGAGGAGGCAGCCATCCTGGATGATCCTGATTTGGCCATCTGGAGCCAGGTATAGTATTAAGTGAAAATGTATTGGGATAAACTTAATGTTTGACAAATATGTCAAGATGACAAACATAAAATATTTTGGATTCCACAAGTGAAATCAAGATCTGTAGACATTAGTCTGCACTTAATTGGGTGCTAAATAGTCAATCTGATGTAGTGGTAAATTTAAAGCAAGGATTTATGGATTTACATTCTAATTGCTTCAATCAGGATTACAAAGTTTGATGCAAAGATTAAACCAACATATTAAACTATGTCCCTTTTTCATACACAGGATGAAATCAGCCAGGAGGAGGGTCTGGAAACTGTCAGGCAGGAGGAGGAAGGGCCCAGTGGCAGCCAGGAGGTGGCAGGGCCCAGTGGCAGCCAGGAGGTGGCAGGGCCCAGTGGCAGACAGGAGGTGGCAGGGCCCAGTGGCAGACAGGAGGTGGCAGGGCAAAGGAGAAGCACCAGATCCCAGGTGCCTCCCATCCGGCTTCCCAAAAGAGGCAGGAGGGACAGGAGCACGAGTGAGGCAGCAATGGCCCTTATTCGTGAGGCCCATGCCACCCTCCAGGAGCCCACATCCCCTGAAGAGGCCATTGCCGGCCTAGTGGAGGCTAAGTTCAAGGTGATGAGCATGGAGCAACGCCTCCTATGCGAGCCCCTGCTCATCACCTTGCTCAACAAGGGGGTGATGGAGAAAATGACCCCCAACACCGCCATATGTGAGGTGGCACAACTGACCCAACCTCAACCTCCACCTCCCCCTTCTTCTTCTGCCCCACCCCCTTCTGCTACACCTCCACCTTCTTTTTCTGCCCCACCCCCTTCTGCTACACCTCCACCTTCTTCTTCTGCCCCACCCCCTTCTGCTACACCTCCACCTTCTTCTTCTGCCCCACCCCCTTCTGCTTCACCTCCACCTTCTTCTTCTGCCCCACCCCCTTCTGCTACACCTCCCCCTTCTTCTTCTGCCCCACCCCCTTCTGCTACACCTCCCCCTTCTTCTTCTGCCCCACCCCCTTCTGCTACATCTCCTCCTCCTCCTCCTCCTGACAGGAGTACCCCTCTAGTGGCCCAGCCTCCAGCCAAACGAAGAAGGAAGGCTGCAGGGAAGGCTTCAGGGAAGGTTGCAGGGAAGGTTGCCAGGAAGAAGAGGAAGTGATGGCCTTGCTTCATTGTGGTCGGACAGAAGGCAGCCTGTTGTAGTACCACACACTTGGGACATATATATCACCTGCTGCTGTTCTTGACCTCTGGGAGGCCAGCATCAGATTGTGTTCAGAAATGTTGGCCTTCTCAAGCTCCCAATTTTAGGGTCCACACAGGGTTGCTGTGTGCTCTGGGGTCCCTGGGATGCACAAATGGCAGCAGGTTCTCCAGCGCTGCCTTCTCTTTATTTTATTTCGAAACATGAATAAATGTGATTTTTGTTTAAGTTCATACTTGACTATGTGTATTTGTAAAAATTAAAAATCTAGCTTTGGAGTAAGCAGATACATTTGACTGACAAAAAAAGGGACAGATATCAACCCCCCAAAAGAATAACTAAATCTGATTTTCAAAAAAACATGGTGGAAAATGTAACTAATATAGATTCCAAAATTAAATGGGAGATCACTATCAAAACATTGCGAAATTATAATTAACATAATTTTGAAAAATATAACCATTTAAATTATTCCTAAAAACTTACACGATATAATACACATAAATCTTCTTAAGAGCAGCATGAAAAAGGTTTAAAAAAAATAGTCATAACTCTGTGTGAATATCAGCAGCAAAAGAAGGTCACTCGTTTTGATTAATGTAACATTCTAACGAAGATTTCAATGCAGAACATTTAAACGATGCAATAATTTTGAGCGTGACGAATGTGCTCTCTCCATTACGAAGGCTTGTTTTACCAGAAGATGCGCTCCCGTCTCATAGTTGCTTGTGAGCATGCGCGCTTTTGGAAGAGTCATAAAAGCATACACACGAACCATTTTCTCATCACAAAACAGGCCGACGAGAAACACGACGAGGAAATCTGGAATCCTGACGAGAAAATAGAGAGCAGGTTCTCTATTTTCTCGTTGAGATTCTCGGCAATTTTCTCGTCGTAAAACCATACACACGAACGTTTTTCTCGACAAAAAAGCTCTTGCGGCACTTTTCTTGACGGTTTTGGACGAGAAAATCGGTCGTGTGTACGAGGCCTGATATTGCCTAGAGGATTACAATGTTGTATTTTGTTGTATGTTAATGAGAGTTGTGTATTTTCTTAAAAAAAGAAACATGCCTATTTATGGCCACCAAAAAAAAAATATATATATCTTTTATACCACCAAAAATGTTTTCTTTACCATGTGTGAATGTGCACAGAGTAAATTTTTTGAACAACAACAAAGTGTAGCTTCTTTATCAAATCCGCTATAACCTTTTTTGTGTTTATTTTTGGTGCTACCAGTGAAATGGTTGGTATTTACGGAAATTACACTTGGCACTACAAGTTCACTAGGAAAAACTAGGAGACAGCTTAAAGAAACACAAGCAATACATCCAAAAATCTGATTAAAGCAGAATTTTATTTTTTGGTTTAAAAAAAGTTTTAAGCATTGCCTGGCATAGGAATGGCCCCCCTACCCGTGAAATAGTCGACATATTGCTGCCGAACCTCATGGGCGTTTTGGGGGGGCAAGCCAGGACGGCCAGATTCAAGGCCCGGCAAAATATTGGCCACTGAAAGTCCAGCCTCAGGCCCAATTGAGGCCATATAATTTGGGGCATTTCTGCGCAAAAAATTATGCAGAACGCAGCAAAATACAACATAGTTAATTTTGTACTCCGCCAAGTGTATAGATGTCATAAAAAGGCGGAACCGGCTGGCCATTATCCCGAAGGCATTCTCCACGATTCTTTGGGCCCTGGCCAGCCGGTAGTTGAATACCCTCCTCTCCGGGGTGAGGGTCCTCTGGGGGAATGGCCTCATGAGATGTGGTCCCAGTCCAAATGCTTCATCAGCCAAAAAAACAAAGGGGAGTCCTTCCACATTCCATGCATCCAGTGGCAATGCAAGGTCGTCACTCTGTAGATGAAGAGCAAACTCCGTCTGGGCGAAGGCTCCCCCATCGGACATCCCGCCATTCTTCCCCACATCCACATAGAGGAATTCATACTCTGCTGACACCACCGCCATCAGCACAATGCTATGAAACCCCTTATAATTGTAGAAATACGACCCTGACCGAGATGGTGGCACGATGCGGACGTGCTTCCCATCTATTGCCCCTCTGCAGTTGGGGAAGTCCCACCGCTCGGAAAAATGGGATGCCACAGTCTGACATTCCTGTGGCGTGGAGGTAAGCTGTGGAGTCAAACGAGATAAAAAAATATTAGTACTTTTGCACATAACATTGCTAGTAGATTACACAAGCAAACATTCTTGGCCAACATCATTAGAACTTTTATTTTAATGTGTTTTTTAATACAAAAATAGAAGGCCTAATTATCAAATTCACCCCCCCCCCCCTCTGATGGCCAATTGTAAAAATTTTAGGGGGGGTTAGATGAGTTTGGGAACCAAAATAAAAAAAAATGAACAAATTTTTTTATGGGAAAATATACATTTGTAGTCATTTTAGGGGGTGTTTAGGTGGGGGGGTTAGATGAGTTTTAGAACTAAAATTAAAACAATAAAAAAAAAATTTATGTGAAAATATACATTTGAAGACATTTTAGGGGGTGTTTAGGGGGGGGAGGGTAAAGCACTACAATGGAGCTGACAAAATACATTGGGAAGTGACTAGGCTAGGTGTGTTTGGGCCCAGGATAGCATGCTGGAGAGGTTAGTGAAGGGAAATATGCATGTAGGCCAAAAAAGGGGCATTAAAAGTTTACAGCATGCATGAAGACAAAGGGGACATTCACAGCATATTACAATCATAGTAATTAGGGAAGGATGAAAGAAATACAATACATTAGCATACATTAAATACATAGAATGTGATGATAAATGAGAAAACTTACCTTAATATAGTCCTTCTGCAGGACTTGGATGATGGCAGAACAGGTGTCTGGGATAATCAGTCCCAGAGCCTGGGGGGAGATGCCTGTTGCGAACTTAAGGTCCTGCAGACTTCTCCCAGTCGCAAGGTATCGCAACGTGGTGATGAGCCTCTGCTCAGCAGTGATGGCTTCCCGCATAACGGTGTCCTGCCTGGTGATATAGGGGGACACCAAAGCCACCAGTTACTGAAAAACAGGGTCCGACATCCGGTGAAAATTCCAGTAGTCATCAGGATTATTCTCCTGGATCTCCTGCAGCAGAGGCATATGACAGAATTGGTCCCACTGGAGCAACCAATTCTTGGTCCATGAACTCCTCCTCACCTTGTTCATGGACTGGTCTTGGTCCAAGACAAGCAGACCAACACCAAGCGCCCGCATAGCACAAACTCTACAACATGGCTAGAAGACGGTCGTCTGATCAGAACGTACTAAACAGAACGCACTTAAGAACAGCAAGGCCTATAAAGAACGACCTGAAAATCAGAAAAGAGCGGACAAGAACGCACTGTAAAACAGATACGACCTGACTACATGCCCTGAAAGACAAGATATGAACCCACAAGCACAAACTGAACCGCAGAAAACAAACTGAAAGCACGAAGATTGAAAAGCGCGAATCGTCTCTCCCCAAACTTTTACTAACATGCTGTAACACGAGATCAGCAAAAAGCAGCCCAAGTGGTGGGGCCATTGGAATCGAACTTCCCCTTTATACTGCCGTCGTACATGTTGTACGTCACAGCTAGGGATGAGCTCGGTGTTCGAGTCGAACATAGGTTCGACTCGAACATCGGCTGTTCGCGCGTTCGGCGAACAACGAACGATTTGGGCCGTTCGCACCAAATTCGAGTGACGCGAACGGCCCACAATACACTGCGCCATCGCAGTGTAATCCCGGCGCTGTGATTGGCCAAGCATGCACTGTGACCCTGCATACTTGGCCAATCACAGCGCGGCAGCGAGGAGAGCAATGATTGGCCACAGGCAGGATGCCTGTGGCCAATTATAGCTGAGGGGGTTTAGTACACACCCCACACTATAAAAGGCCGCCAGCGCGGCGGCCTCGTATAGTGTGTTCCGGAGCAGGGAAAGTGAAGGATAGGCAGGGACAGTGTCAAATCTATTCTTTGCTAAACCTTGTGTGTAGGGACAGAGAAGGATAGGCAGGGAGAGTGTCAGTGTCATATTCTTTTCTAAACCTTGTGTGTAGGGAGAGAGAAGGATAGGCAGGGAGAGTGTCAGTGTCATATACTTTGAAAAACCTTGTGTACAGGGAAAGAGAAGGATAGGCAGGGGACAGTGTCAGTGTCATATTCTTTGCTAAAACTTGTGTGCAGGGAGAGAGAAGGATAGGCAGGGAGAGTGTCAGTGTCATATACTTTGATAAACCTTGTGTGCAGGGAGAGAGAAGGATAGGCAGGGGACAGTGTCAGTGTCATTGTTGCTAAGCCTCCTGCACATTATACACCTGAAGTTAGCCCGTATTGCTGCTTTTTCCTGGTGTGTTACACCAACAGGCATTTGCGGCACTTACAGTGGGCGGAGTGTGCCTCCTGATCATATTACACCTGAAGTTAGCCTGTATTGCTGCTTTTTCCTGGTGTGTTACACCAACAGGATTTTGCGGCACTTACAGCGGGCGGAGTGTGCCTCCTGATCATATTACACCTGAACTTAGCCTGTATTGCTGCTTTTTCCTGGTGTGTTACACCAACAGGATTTTGCGGCACTTACAGCGGGCGGAGTGTGCCTCCTGATCATATTACACCTGAACTTAGCCTGTATTGCTGCTTTTTCCTGGTGTGTTACACCAACAGGATTTTGCGGCACTTACAGCGGGCGGAGTGTGCCTCCTGATCATATTACACCTGAACTTAGCCTGTATTGCTGCTTTTTCCTGGTGTGTTACACCAACAGGATTTTGCGGCACTTACAGCGGGCGGAGTGTGCCTCCTGATCATATTACACCTGAACATAGCCTGTATTGCTGATTTTTCCTGGTGTGTTACACCAACAGGATTTTGCGGCACTTACAGCGGGCGGAGTGTGCCTCCTGATCATATTACACCTGAACTTAGCCTGTATTGCTGCTTTTTCCTGGTGTGTTACACCAACAGGATTTTGCGGCACTTACAGCGGGCGGAGTGTGCCTCCTGATCATATTACACCTGAACTTAGCCTGTATTGCTGCTTTTCCTGGTGTGTTACACCAACAGGATTTTGCGGCACTTACAGCGGGCGGAGTGTGCCTCCTGATCATATTACACCTGAACTTAGCCTGTATTGCTGCTTTTTCCTGGTGTGTTACACCAACAGGCATTTGCGGCACCTACAGCAGGCATAGTGTGATCCCTGCAAAATATACTCCTGAAGCTAGGCCTTATTGCTGGTTTTCTCATTTCCCTGCAGGCCATTAGAATGTCTGGAAGGCAAACAAGGAGAGGCAGACAGTCAGGAGCCAATAAAAGAGGGCAAGCAGGCTCTGTGTCTAGAGACAACAGTGCTGGTCGTGGACGCGGTGCACCGCCATCAGCACGTGGCCATGGGACACGCTTGTCCTTTTTTCGGCAGCTGGACGTGTTGAGCCGCATCATGCCGAAGACTTGGTAGAGTGGAAGACCAAGCCCTCCTCATCCTCCTCATCCTCTCTCACCCAGGCTCAGGGTACTGGCAAAGCAGCTGCCAAAGCGTCCTCTTCCCTGGTATCAATGTCATCATCAGTCACTCCTTCCCTAGACCAACCATGTCCTCCTGAGGAGTCCCCCGAACTGTTTGAGCACAGTGTTGGGTACATGCTCCAGGAGGATGCCCAGCGTTTTTAAAAGGGTCTGATGATGATACCCAGCTAGAGGAAGGCAGTAGGGTGAGAGCAGAGAGAGGGGATGCTCAAGAAGGACACAAATCTGGCAGCCATGTTCCAGCAGCTGCAGCATTCTGCCAGATTGGCTCCAGTGATGAGGAGGGAGGGGATGATGAGGTCACTGACTCCACGTGGGTGCCTAATAGGAGAGAGGAGGAGGAGGAGGAAGAGGATGAGGAGGAGGCACATCTCCAACGAGGCAGGATGCCCTCGTGGGGCCAGCGTAAGGGCAGCACACCGACGGAATCACACCGCAGAGCTCCGCCTGTGCAGGGCGCTGCCTCTGCCCGTTATTCAAAAAGTTCTTTGGTTTGGGCCTTTTTTGAGTCGAGTGCATCAGATCGCACAGCTGCTGTTTGCAACATATGTCTCAAGCGTATATCGCGTGGCCAAAACATCACCCGCTTGGGCACCACATGCTTGACCAGACATATGTTGACCTGCCATGCAGCTCGTTGGCAAGCCTACCTTAAAGACCCACACCAAAGAACAAAGCGGACCTCTTCTTGCACCGCATCAGCTGGGATCTCCAACCCCACTATACCTTCAGTCCTCTCTGAAACCTGCTCTGAGAGGAATGAAGGTGTAGAATTAGGTGTGTCACAGCCAAGTACTTGCGGGCACTCTGCTAGCAGTACACCGACGTCCGATTCTAGCAGGCAAATTTCCCTGCCCCAGCTGCTGGACCGTCGAAAGAAGAACTCCCAGCCATCCACATGCCCAGCGGTTGAATGCTAGCTTGGCTAAATTGCTAGCGCTTCAACTGCTGCCTTTTCAGTTGGTAGACTCTGCCCCCTTCCGTGAGTTTGTGCAATGTGCGGTTCCTCAGTGGCAGGTTCCCAAACGCCACTTTTTCTCACGGAAGGCGATTCCGGCTCTCTACCGGCATGGTGAAGGCAATGTCTTGGCCTCGCTGGACGGGGCGGGGCCTCGCTGGACAGGGCGGTCAGCGGTAAGGTGCATATTACCGCTGACTCATGGTCCAGCATACATGGACAGGGACGTTACCTTTCTTTCACGGCCCATTGGGTCACTCTTTTGGCAGCTGGGAAGGATGCAGGACAAGGTGCAGTAGTGTTGGAGGTTTTTCCACTGCCACGCCTCCAAAATGCTACTACTGGTTGTGACACACCTCTGTCCTCCACCCCCTCCTCTTCTTCTTCCTCCATGGCCTCTTCCTGTGCTTTGTCCTCGGAACCAGCGGTGCTCCGTAGGCGTTCAAGGGGCTACGCAAGTACGCAGGCAAAAAGATGCCATGCCGTGCTTGCGTTGGTGTGTTTGGGGGACAGGAGCCACACTGGGGCAGAGGTTCTGTCTGCTCTGCAGGGGCAGGCCGAGAGGTGGTTGACACCACGCCAGCTTAAGCCAGGAATGGTAGTTTGCAACAATGGCACCAACCTCCTCTCTGCTCTCCGATAGAGACAACTGACCCATGTGCCCTGTGTGGCTCACATCCTTAACCTGGTGGTGCAGCGGTTCTTGGGCAGGTACCCGGGCTTACAGGATGTCCTGAGGCAGGCCAGGAAAGTCTGTGTGCATTTCCGCAGATCTTATAATGCCAGTGCTCGCCTGGCTGAGCTGCAAAAGGAGTTGAACCTGCCCAAGAACCGCCTTATATCTGACATGCCCACCAGGTGGAACTCAACGTTGGCCATGCTGCAGCGGCTGCACACGCAGCAGAGGGCCATCAATGAGTACCTGTGCGACTACGGCACCAGGACAGGGTCAGGGGAGCTCTGGTTTTTTTCACCACACCAGTGGGGCATGATCAGGGATGCATGCACTGTCCTGGCACCATTTGAGGAGACCACGAGGATGGTGAGCAGTGACAGTGCATGCATCAGTGACACTGTACCTCTTGTCCACCTGTTTGAACATACGCTGCGTGGAATAATGGACAGGGCACTTGAGGCAGAACAGAGGCAGGAAGAGGAGGACTTCCTTGCCTCTCAAGGCCCCCTTTACCCAGACAGTGTTCCTTCTGTCCCACCCATCGCACAGGAAGAAGAGGAGGAGGAGGAGGATTGTGTCAGCATGGAGGTGGAGCCTGGCACTCAGCATCATCAGCAGCAGTCTTTTAGGGATGATTTACAGTCCCAAGAAACCAGTGGACTTGTACGTGGCTGGGAGGAGGTGGCTGCGGATCATGTCGTCCTTTGTGACCCAGAGGACTCCGGACCGCATGCCTCAGCTAACCTATGCTGCATGGCCTCCCTGATCCTGCAAAGTCTGCGGAAGGATCCTCGTATTCTTCGGATCAAGGAGAGGGACCATTACTGGCTGGCCACTCTCCTTGATCCACGGTACAAGGGTAAGGTTGCGGACCTTATCTTACCGTCCCAGAGGGAGCAGAGGATGAGACAACTCTGGGAGGCCTTGCAGAAAGGTCTGTGCAACGCGTTCCCAGAGACTGGGAGGTTACAAACTCCTGGTCCTGGACAACGAGTTGCTGAGGCTTCGGTCAGTCAAAGAAGGAGCGTTGGGGAAGGTGGCAGTCTGACCGATGCGTTCAGACAATTCTTTAGTCCGCAGCCCCAAGGTATGATCGGTAGCAACCATCGCCAGCATCTTATATACATGGTGCAGGAATACCTAGGGGCAAGGTCAGACTTGGACACCTTCCCCACCGAAAATCCTCTGGCTTACTGGGTCTTGAGGATGGATCACTGGCCAGAGCTTGCACAGTATGCAATTGAGCTACTGGCCTGTCCTGCATCCAGCGTTCTTTCAGAACGCACATTCAGTGCTGCTGGAGGATTTGTCACGGATCACAGGGTGCGCCTGTCCACCGAGTCTGTTGATCGACTGACCTTCATAGAGATGAACCAGTCTTGGATCACCACCAGCTACCAAACACCTGAAGCTGATATAACAGACTAATTTATTTTCAAATGTCACATCCCTTCAAGACTGATGCTGATGCTGAGAGACTGTCCTGTTATGTTGACTGACTATCCTCCTCCTCCTCAATGATCTGATTGATGATGATAGCTTGGAAGAACATTTTTGTTTCTGGGTGCCGCCACCAGTGGCTAAGGATCAATTTTTCAGCCCCTGTTTAACAGGGGCGTGTTATTACAATTTTTTATGCAATACTTTGCAGCAGGGCTCATTCCTGCACTCCAACTAGATTATCTGGGAGAGGTTGCAGTGTCGTGGCACCAGCACCAGTGGCTAAGGCCCAATTTTTCAGCCCCTGTTTAACAGGGGCGTGTAATTACAATTTTTGATGCAATACTTTGCAACAGGGCTCATTGCTGTGCTCCAAGTACAGTATCTGTGAGGGGTTGCAGTGTTGTGGCACCAGTGCCTAAGGCCCAATTTTTCTGCCCCTGTTTAACAGGGGCATGTAATTACAATTCTTGATCTAATAATTCACAGCAGGGCCCATTCCTGCGCCCACCAAGACTAACTGTGAGGCCTTACAGTGTTGTGTCAACACCACCACCACCACCACCAAAGGCCCAATTTTTCAGCCCCTGTTCAGCAGGGGCATGCAATTACAATTCTTGATCTAATAATTCACAGCAGGGCCCATTCATGCGCCCATCAAGAGTAACTGTGAGGGCTCACAGTGTTGTGGCAACACCAACATGTAAGGGGCAAATTTCAGTTGAGTATATACGGCAGGCCCCTACTTTCAAACATCCAACTTACAAACGACTCCTCCTTGCAAACGGAAGGATACAACAGGAAGTGAGAGGAAATCTACCCCTAGGAAGGGAAATTCTCTCCTGTAAGAGTTAATATGGGAAAAAAAGTGTCTCCTCTCCACTGATGCTTTATCACCAATTCTTGTTTCAATAAAAACCCCAAATTTTCAAAACACATTTGTCATTAGGACGGAAAGTGAGGTGAACTGTTCTGAACAGGTGCACACTGCACAGACAGCAAAACAAATGTTACAGTGGTGATAACCCTTCCCTATGTTTTCCAAAAAGCTTACAAATAGATTTTTTGGCTGGAGCTACACTTAAACAATGTACCTGTTCAAAATTACAAACAGATTCTACATAAGAACAAACCTACAGTCCCTGTCTTGTATGCACCGCCTGTATACGGCTGTTCAGAGTATACAGGGCCTTTTTTATTTTGTATGCGGGGTTCCCCTTAATATCCATACAAGACCCAAAGGGGCTGATAATGGGCTGGGGTAGGGGGGGGGGCTGTGATGAGGTAGCTATGCCATTTTTCTTAAAGATTTTCATCCTTATTACCGGGACCAGACATTACATTAACCACTTAAGCCCCGGACCATTTGGTAGCTAAAGGACCAGAGGTGAATTCAGAATTTTGCACTGCGCTGTTTTAACTGTAAATTGTGCGGACATGCAATGTTGTACCCAAACGAAATTTGCGTCCTTTTCTTCCCACAAATAGAGCTTTCTTTTAATGGTATTTGATTGCCTCTGCGATTTTTATTTTTTGCGATATAAACGGAAAAAGACCGAAAATTTTGAAAAAAAATGATATTTTCTACTTTTTGTTATAAGAAAAATCGAATAAACTCAATTTTAGTCATACATTTAGGCCAAAATGTATTCAGCCACATGTCTTTAGTAAAAAAAATGTCAATAAGCGTATATTTATTGGTTTGCGCAAAAGTTATAGCGTTTACAAACTAGGGTACATTTTCTGGAATTTACACAGCTTTAAATTTATGACTGCCTATCTCAATTCTTGAGGTGCTAAAATGGCAGGGCAGTACAAAACCCCCCCAAATGACCCAATTTTAGAAAGTAGACACCCCAAGGAAATTGCTGAGAGGCATGTTGAGCCCATTGAATATTTTTTTTTTGTCCCAAGTGATTGAATAATAACAAAAAAATAAATAAAAATTACTAAAAGTTGTCACTAAATGATATATTGCTCACACATGCCATGGTTATATGTGGAATTGCACCCCAAAATACATTCTGCTGCTTCTCCTGAGTACGGGGATACCACATGTGTGGGACTTTTTAGGAGCCTAGCCACGTACGGGACCCCGGAAACCAAGCACCGCCTTCAGGATTTCTAAGGGAGCAAATTTTTGATTTCACTCCTCACTACCTATCACAGTTTTGAAGGCCATAAAATGCCAAAATAGCACAAAACCCCCCCAAATGACCCCATTTTAGAAAGTAGACACCCCAAGGAAATTGCTGAGAGGCCTGTTGAGCCCATTGAATATTTTTTTTTGTCCCAAATGATTGAATAATGACAAAAAAAAAAAAATACAAAAAGTTGTCACTAAATGATATATTGCTCACACATGCCAAGGTTATATGTGAAATTGCACCCCAAATTTTTTTTTGCTGCTTCTCCTGAGTACGGGGATACCACATGTGTGGGACTTTTTAGGAGCCT
Organism: Rana muscosa; assembly: GCA_029206835.1. Classification (NCBI taxonomy): domain Eukaryota; kingdom Metazoa; phylum Chordata; class Amphibia; order Anura; family Ranidae; genus Rana; species Rana muscosa. The sequence continues at coordinate 177,895,294 of CM055116.1, forward strand.
AGCCGCGTACGGGACCCCGAAAACCAATCACCGCCTTCAGGATTTCTAGGCACAAATTTTTGATTTGACTCCTCACTACCTATCACAGTTTCGAAGGCCATAAAATGCCAAAATAGCACAAAACCCCCCCAAATGACCCCATTTTGGAAAGTAGACACCCCAAGCTGTTTGCTGAGAGGCATGGTGAGTATTTTACAGCTCTCATTTGTTTTTGAAAATGAAGAAAGAACATTTTTTTTTTCTTTTTTTTTTTCAATTTTCAAAACTTTGTGACAAAAAGCGAGATCTGCAAAATACTCACAATACCTCTCAGCAAATAGCTTGGGGTGTCTACTTTCCAAAATGGGGTCATTTGGGGGGGTTTTGTGCCATCTGGGCATTCCATGGCCTCCGAAACTGTGATAGGCAGTGAGAAGTGAAATCAAAAATTGACACCCTTAGAAAGCCTGAAGGCTGTGATTGGTTTTTGGGGTCCCGTACGCGGCTAGGCTCCCAAAAAGTCTCACACATGTGGTATCCCCGTACTCAGGAGAAACAACAGAATGTATTTTGGGGTGTAATTCCACATATGCCCATGGCATGTTTGAGCAATATATCATTTAGTGACAACTTGTGCAAAAAAAAAAAATTGTCTTTTTTCCGCAACTTGTGTCAACATATAAAATATTCCATGGACTCGACATGCCTCTCAGTATATAGCTTGGGGTGTCTACTTTCCAAAATGGGGTCATTTGGGGGGGTTTTGAACTGTTCTGGCATTTTATACACAACATTAGGAAGCTTACATCCACTCTTCTAACCACTTGAAGACAAAGCCCTTTTTGACACTTTTTGTTTACATGAAAACATATTTTTTTTGCAAGAAAATTATGTTGAACCCCCAAACATTATATATATTTTTAAAGCAAAGGCCCTACAGAATAAAATGGTGGGTGTTGCATTTTTTTTTCTACACAGTATTTGCGCAGCGATTTTTCAAACGCGATTTTTGGGGAAAAAATACACTTTTTTAATTTTAATGCACTAAAACACACTATATTGCCCAAATGTTTGATGAAATAAAAAAGATGATCTTAGGCCGAGTACATAGATACCAAACACAACATGCTTTAAAATTTCGCACAAACGCGCATTGGCGACAAACTACATACATTTTTAAAAGCCTTTAAAAGCCTTTACAGGTTTCCCCGTTAGATTTACAGAGGAGGTCTACTGCTAAAATTACTGCCCTCGATCTGACTTTCGTGGTGATACCTCACATGCATGGTGCAATTGCTGTTTACATATGACGCCAGACCGACGCTTGCGTTCGCCATTGGGCAAGAGCAGGGCAGGACAGGGGTGCTTTTTTTTTTTTTTATTATTAATTTTGCTTTTTTATTTTATTTTTAAACTGTTGCTTCCATATCTTTTTTTTTTATCATTTTTATTGTTATCTCAGGGAATGTAAATATCCCCTATGATAGCAATAGGTAATGACAGGTACTCTTTTTTGAAAAAAACTGGGGTCTATTGGACCCTAGATCTTTCCTCTGCCCTCAAAGCATCTGACCACACCAAGATCGGTGTGATAAAATGCTTTCCCAATTTCCCAATGGCGCTTTTTATATCCGGGGGGGACATTCCCTCCCACTGCTTGTGAAAGCAGTCCAGAGGCTAATTAGCCACTAGGATTGCTTTTACATGAAAGCTGGCCGCTGGCTGAAAAGAATGATACCAAGATGATACCTAAACCCACAGGCATCATTCTGGTATAAACATTCAAAGTCCAGCAACATACCAGTACGTTGCTGGTCCTTGTTGGACATGTATTGTAATCTTTTTTTTCATGCAGCCTGTTGGCTGAACGAAAAAAAAAGATTGATCGGTGGGTATGCCCACCATTAGAATACCGCCCTTCATCCACCCACTTCTAATGATGGGCATACATGCACCATTTATATATGCCGAAGCATAGGGGCATCTTCCCGCAAAAGTTATGCCGCGTACACATGGTCAGACTTTTCCACGGGCAAGCCTCCATCGGAATTCGACCGTATGTACGCGGCATTAGGAGCAAAATCGCTCCTCCGCCCCTGCTGCCCCAATGCTTCGGCATATATGCTTTTTTTTTTTTTTAACTGTGGTGGTGAAATCACCTCCTACAGCACTGGAGTCGCAGGGATCAGGCCTGTCTCTGTGAACGCTGCAGTTATGTGTGTTGTGTTTTGTAAGTGACAGTGATCGATCGATACTGCACTTGGGTGGCCTGGGCTGGACGGAGGGGCAAAACGCAGGTGCCAGCAGGTATCTGGGCTGATCCCGCTAACACTGCGTTTTTGGGAACCCTAAACTGCTGGGGACGCTAGTATAGATCTGATCAGATCAGATATTGATCTGTTCAGATACTATACCACTAAGGGGGGTGTATGCTTAACGCGTGGGTGTTAGCGCTACTGGCACTAACCTGACGCTGCCTGGGGTGTGACGCAGACCCTCTCTGACGCTAAAACCTAATTGATATCACCCGCCGGGTGATCAGGGGGTTAAACCTTTATTGGGTTATATATACGGCGGGTGCCCTGACACTATAAAAAGCAAACTAACTAACCAGCGTTAGTGGTGTATGATGATCACTGGTGAAAGGGTTAACTAGGGGCAATTAGGGGGTTAAAACCTTTATTAGGTAATATATGGGGGTACCTGACGCTATATAAAAACCTGACGGCGAACCTAAAAAAAAATTACTGGCTACCTATCGGCATCACCGACGCTAAGACATCGATCAGAAAAATGATCGCATAGCGACGGCGGTGCTAGGGGGTGAAAGGGTTACCTGGGGGGCGATCTAGGGGGTTAAACCTTTATTAGATAATATATGGGGGTACCTGACGCTATAAAAGCCTGCGGCGAACCTAAAAAAAAATACTGGCTACCGATCAGCATCACCGACGCTAAGACATCGATCAGAAAAATTATCGCTTAGTGACAGTGGTGATAGGGGGTGAAAGGGTTACCTGGGGGGCGATCAAGGGGGTTAAACCTTTATTAGGTAATATATGGGGGTACCCGACGCTATAAAAACCTGCGGCGAACCTAAAAAAAATTACTGGCTACCGATCAGCATCACCGACGCTAATGCCCCGTACACACGATCGTTTTTCATGCCGTTAAAACTGCCATTTTAAAAAATGGCCCTGAAAAATGATCGTGTGTATGCTCCAGAGCATTTTTAACGACGTGAAAAACGGCCATTAAAAATTCCGGACATGCTCTCTTTTTTCACGTCGTTTTTCATGTCGTTTTTTTTAACGACGTGAAAAACGATAGTGTGTATGCTTTCACGACGTGAAAAAAAAACGCGCATGCTCAGAAGCAACTATGAGACGAGAGCGCTCGTTTTGGTAAAGCTAATGTTGGAAATGGAGATGGCACATTCGTCACGGTGGAATTAATAGCATCGTTTTAATGCTGCGCATTCCGTTCTTCTTTTGATAATGCTTTAAAATTACCCTCTTTTGATAATGACATTGAGAGTTATGCCAAACTTGTTTCTAAAGTAATTCCAAATTGCTCTAATGATTGTAAAATATTATTTATAAGCCGCACCTCCCTCCTAAATAATACTAATAATAATAAAATAATGTAATTCTCCTTTTTTCTTTAAATTATATTTTACTATTGTGTTTTTTTTGTGGCCTTTTTTTTATTATTTTGGCTTAAAATATTCTTGTGTAAAGTTACCACAACAACCTTCCAAATGTGTCTTATTTGGCCTCAGGGAGGTTTGTGTCCCCTGATAATAACAATAATATAATTTGAGATGTCCCTGCCTGCTCCCTAGCAAGCTCTCTTTTGAAATACAAATCACATAGTCAAGTTTTTTAAGGGCACTAAAAAATTTTTTATTGCAGAACATTAACAAATTAAAGCGGAAGGCAGCACTGGAGAGCCTGCTTGCATTTGTGCATCCCTTTGACCCCACAACAACCATCCAAGATGTCCAAACCAAAATAGAGATTAAATCCCCCAAAAAAAGGAGCCCAATCTTGTCTTGAGCTCCCAGAGGTCAGGAGCCACAGCAGATAAGTCCTATATGTCCCCAGTCTGTGGTACTACAGCAGGCATTATTTTCTCCTCTTCCTTGTAGCCTTCTCTCCAGCCTTCTCTGCAGCCTTGGTTGGTTTCTTCCTTGGAGGCTGGGGATCAGGAGGAGAGGTTGTGGCAGGAGGAGTAGTAGTAGGAGGAGGAGGAGGTGGAGGAGTAGGGACAACCTCCGTTATGTCCGTGTACCTAGTGAGTTCACCCAGCACGCCCTTATTGATGACTTTCAATAGCAGGGTCTCACTGTAAATTTTTTGCTGCAACTCCATTTGCCCTAGTTTGTGGGCGAGGACGGCGGCAAATCCCTCATCAACAGAGGGTGCCTCTCTGAGGGCCGCTGTTGCCTCTCTGAGGAAGGCCCTGGTTTCCTCCTCCACCTGCCTACCTCTCCTTGGCCCTTGTGGTTTAACTACCAGGGGAGGCATCTGGGCTCTTGTGCTGGGCCAAGCCTCCTCCTGGGTGCCACTGGGCCCAGCCTCCTCCTGGGTGCTACTGGGCCCTGCCTCCTCCTGATCCCCAACATCACCGTCTTCCTGGCTCTGCTCTGGCTGTAAAAAAAGAAAGAGACATTATTTATTTTGCCACATCATCATTCACAGACATTGTTCACCTCTAGACATTGTTGAAATCAATGCCAAAAGTTAAGTTTGATTCCGCATCCTGGTTTTGTTGTCTTGTGCACGTAAAATTAGGCCACTACTGTATCTTGCTCTTCACAAACTTTATTGGTAGAAGTGTACATACCTTTAACAATACTAACATCTATTTAAATTCTACAATTTTGTAAGATATAAATATAGATATCAATACTTTACCTGGCTCCATATCTCCAAATCTGCCTCCTCAAGGCCCTGATCTTGATCCTCAGAGGAAGCCAGAGCAGGGTTGACAGGAAGGCTGGAGGACTGGCTGCAGGGGAAGGCTGGAGGGTTGGGTACAAGGAAGGCTGGATTGACCTCTGGGGGGAAGGGTGGAGAGAGATTCCCGCACTTCCAGCTGGTCATCCAGAAAAGCAAGCTTACTGTAGTACCACAGACTGGGTTTATAAACCTTATCTGCTGGTGCACCTGACCTCTGGGACCTCAGGACCATAGTCCTCTGGGTCCTGTATGTCCCTCTGATGGTCGCAATTTTGTTTTTGACATCTTGGAGAGTTGTTGTGGGTATCTTTGTTTGCACAAATGCAAGCAGGCTCTCCAGTGCTGCTTTCCTGGCGTCTTTATTTTTATTAGCGCCACTTTTTGTTTGCCATAATATAGGGAGCTCTTGCCATTTGTCGATGAACTCCCCCATGAAGTCTGGGTTTTTAAAAGTATTCATGATATCTGTAAAAGCGAGAAACCAAAAAAATATATATTTCAGGCAACATTCCTCAACTGTGCATTGTCTACATATTTTGAGCACACAAATCTCCTCGTCTGATGAACCTCAAAAAGTAAAATTGTTAGGTACCTTCGTCACGACGTTCGTTGCTAACTCCCTCTCCCGAGAAATGAACGTATTTCCCAGACATGGATCTTCACTTGATATACACAGCGCATGCGTGAAACTCCGCACGCTTTCCCCGCCCCTGACGTTCGATATTGTACTTTCCCCGCCCCTTCTCGCTCGTAGTGCTGAACAAAACATGGCGGAGACACAGGTGGCTGAGATTACCTCTACAGAGGATGAAATTCCAGAGGAGCCCAAATCAAGACCCAGGAGATATAAGGCATCCGACATGTCATTCGAGGAAATGGTGGAGATGGTCGCCATTTTAAAGAAGGAGGATTATGATGCCAAGCATGGTCCGTATAAAAGGCCTAATCTGGTCAAGTCCAGAATTATGGGCAAAGTGGTCAAAAGTCTTCACAAAAAATTCGGGGTGTGCAGAACGAAGGAACAGCTCAGAAAACGATGGTCAGATCTGAAGTTGCGGGAGGCCGACCAATATAAAAGAATCAAGAAAGTTATATTAAAAAGTAAGTATTTTTTTTTTAGTTTCCATGGTACATATTATTTTCTTGTATTCTGTCGTGTATTTTTAACTTTCATATAGTACACTGAAAGATACCATCTTTCAGGTTCGTCCGCACAGTAAACGGACGTATTAAACCTCTTTCTCCGTACAGTTCCTCAAACGATGTTTTAGGATCATCCAGTGTGAACACCCATGTATTTTGGTTTACTTGGGGGAGTAAATTTGGGCCTCACTTATTTTTTGGGTGCTAATCCAGGACATTTGTTTGTTAGAAAAAACGATATGCATGGTAATGTTAAGGGAGTGAATGCTCAGCAGCTGATGAAACATCTGAACGCAGTAGTACAAGTGTGGGCCTAAAGCCAAAAAGCTTGAGGGTGTCACACACAGGTGATCCTGTGTAGATACTTTGGGGTGTTACAATGTGTCAAATTTGTGTTCAAAATGTATATGCTCTGGTTTTGGCTATGTATCCAATCATTTGTCCCGGTTGGCACAGGGGGTAAAATTTAAAATGGAGCATGCTTCAAAAGAATGATTACAAAGTATTTTTTCATGTTTCTTATTTTAGCAAAATTGAGTCGCTACTAATGAAACTATTCCTTTTATTTCAATCTCCGTAGGGATTCGAAAAGCTACCTCAGATGAGACGATAATTGCAACACCTGCAACAATAGCCCCAGAACCCCAGGATGGAGAGGAATGTGATGTTGTGGAAGTGGAAAATGGCACCACCACAGGTCAGAGAGAAACCAGACACATGCATGTTAAATAGATGTAGGCTTACATATTCTATCCTACATATTTCTTTTTACATTTAGGTGCAGTTCTGGCCGAAGACCCCAATAAGTTGACACATCACAGTGCCCAGATCCTGATCCAATACCTGATGGTCTGCTGTCGTGACCTCGAAAAAATTAAGGGAGACTTGCTAGAGATCAGGGCAAATACAAAGCGGGTGAACGAAAGGCTCCAAAATATCATGGCTGTGCTTGGGCGTGTCTAATGTTTTTACACCAAATAACGTTTTACTTGCAGAGTTTTATAAGTATTTTTGTTATTTTACCCTTTAATGACTAGCACATGTTTAGCTTTTTCAAAATTTAGACAAATATAGTTTGTTTATGCATGGCTGGTCATGCGTTTTAATACACCCGAAATTAAGGGAACATCCACATTTCTAAGGAAGTTTCCCACCTAAAAAAAGAAATAAAGGTATTTTTACATAACAAATAATTGTGGCTTCATTATGTAAATGTGGTGCTGAGTGAACTAATCAATGTTTGGTGTTTACACTGACAATGAAGGCTAATTAAGATTGTTTAATCCACATGGCAAAACAAGTGCACTAGGTAAACCTACCAGAAACATCAAACATTATACAATAAAAAATCCAAACCAATCTTTACTCAAGAAAAAGTTACATTTTTTTGGTATAAAATTATTAAAGATTGTCTGGCATTTCAATGGCCCCCCTACCCATAAAATAGTCCACATATTGGTTACGGACCTCACGTCCGGTTGGGGGGGCCAAGCCAGGACGGCCAGGTTCCAGGGCCACCAAAGTTTCTGCATTGATTAAAGAGGCCTCAGGCCCACTCAAAGATATATAACTCGTTGAATGCACCCTTAGGAAATTATGCAGCACACAGCACGTCATAACCACATGGTTCCATTTGTATGGGGCAAGGTGGATGGAGGTAAGGAAGAGGCGAAATCGGCTGGCCATGATCCCAAACGCATTTTCCACCACCCTTCTGGCCCTGGCCAGCCGATAATTGAACACCCTCCTCTCAGGGGTGAGGGTGCGTTGCGGGAATGGCCTCATCAAATGGGGTCCCAGGCCAAACGCCTCATCCGCCACAAAGACAAAAGGTAGTCCCTCCACATTCTGCTCCGCTGGTGGCAAGGCCAGCAGATCCAAAAGGAGCCGTTCCCCAAACTCCGTCTGGGCAAAAACTCCTCCATCAGACATCCTGCCATTCTTGCCAACGTCCACGAGGAACTCGTAGGTGGCCGACACCACTGCCATCATCACGACGCTGTGGAACCCCTTATAATTATAATAAAAGGATCCCGAATGGGGTGGTGGGACGACCCGAACATGTTTGCCGTCGATGGCTCCTCCACAGTTCGGAAAGTTCCATCGCTGGGCAAACTCGGAAGCCACATTCTGCCATTCATGTGGCGAAGAAGGGAACTGTGGAATTAAAGAAATAATAAATTAATACTTGGAGCCAGAAACATTGAAAGCTGATTTCATACACACATTCATGGCCAACATTGGTAGAAACTGTTCAAAACATAAAAAATTGGAAGCAACAAAAAACAAACAAACCAAAAAATTATGGGGGGGGGGGTTGAAGATGAGTTGGGAATATCACACATGAAGGCTGTAGCACTCTGTATTGAAGTTAACAAAAATGAAACATTCCTAGGCAAAATTTAGGGTGCGTTTTGGGTAAAGCACTACGATGGAACATAGAATAAAAAACATGGAAATGACTAGGCAAGGTAGGTATGGCCCCAGGATAGCATGCTGGAGAGGTTAGGTAAGCCAAATTTACAGGTAGGCCTCAAACCCCAAACTTTAAATAATAAAACATGGGGAGAAAGGGGACATTCCCTGCAGCTAAGAATCATGTGAATTAGGGACTGCAAATAAAGCAAATTAAAAATATCCAAAAATAAAAACCATACAATGTGAATTTTTGAAGAAGAACACTTACCTTAATATAGTCCTCCTGCAAAACTTGAAGGATGGCAGAACAAGTCTCTGGTATAATGATCCCCAGAGCCTGGGGGGATATGCCTGTGGAGAACTTAAGGTCCTGCAGGCTTCTCCCAGTAGCCAGGTATCGCAACGTGGCGATGAGCCTCTGCTCAGCACTGATGGCTTCCCGCATAACGGTGTCCTGCCTGGTAATATAGGGGGACACCAAAGCCAACAGCTGCTGAAATACGGGGTCAGACATCCTGAGAAAATTCCTGAAATCATCAGGATTATTCTCCCTGATCTCCCGCAACAAAGGCATGTGACAGAATTGGTGCCGCTGGAGCAACCAATTATTGGTCCATGAACTCCTCCTGACCCTGCTCATGGCATGGAGTCGGGATACAGCATGAACCCCTGCACCAACTACAGCACGAACTCTACGACGAGTACGTAGCCACAACATGGCTAGATAACGGTCGGCTGAACAGAACGAACTAGAAGAACGCACGGAAGAACAGCAAGGCCTATTCAGAACAAGCTGAAAAACACGAACGTGCAGAGCAGGCCGCACTGAATAAACAGATACGAACTGACTACAAGCAGTGCTAAACAGATACGAACCCACAGGCGCAAACTCAACTCCCGAAAACGATCTTCAAAGCACGAAGACTGAAAAGCGCGAATCGTCTCTCACCAAACTTTTACTAACACGCGGTAACACGGAATTAGCAAAAGCGGCCCAAAGGGTGGCGTCATTCGAACGGAACTTCCCCTTTATAGTGCCGCCGTACGTGTTGAACGTCACTGCGCTTTGCTTGATCGTTTTTTTTAATGATGGTGTGTACGCAAGGCAGGCTTGAGAGGAAACATGAAAAAAAACAAGGAGAAAAACGTCGGTTTAAAAAATGACATTAAAAACGATTGCGTGTACGGGGCATAAGACATTGATCAGAAAAATTATCGCTTAGTGACAGTGGTGATAGGGGGTGAAAGGGTTACCTGGGGGGCGATCAAGGGGGTTAAACCTTTATTAGGTAATATATGGGGGTACCCGACGCTATAAAAACCTGCGGCGAACCTAAAAAAAATTACTGGCTACCGATCAGCATCACCGACGCTAAGACATCGATCAGAAAAATGATCGCTTAGCGATGGCGGTGCTAGGGGGTGAAAGGGTTATCTGGGGGGTGATCAGGGGGTTAAACCTTTATTAGGGGGGGTTAGGGGGCTACACTGGACCTAAAACTAAATGTAGTGACACTTTTACAGTCACAAATGTCACTGATTGCAGTGATCACTAAATAAATGGTCACTGCAATCAGTGACACTGTGACTGGGGGCTGGGGGGTGATCTGGGGGGTGATCTGGGGGTGTCTGGGGGGGCCTGGGGGGGCGATTTATGTGCCTATGTGTCCTGGTGTCAGTGTAGTGTTTTGTGTACTAACCTGCATCTTCTCCTGTACGGCGCTCGGTATATGTGAGCGCCGCAGGAGAGATGACATCACTTCCTCCTGCCTGGCAGGCAGGGGAAGCTCTCTCATTCGCCGGGAGCGATCGAGAGGGGGGGCCGGAATCAAACGGCCGTCCCCTCATGCCGGATCGCTCCCGAAGGTAAAACGACCACCCACTGTAAAGAAGGGGGGTCCGATCGGACCCCCCAACTATACAAAGGCAATCACGTATATGTACGTGATTCTGCCTGTCGGTGCCATTCTGCCGACGTATATTTACAGTGGGCGGTCGTTAAGTGGTTAAAGCCGCAAGCAGTTTTAAATGGCTTTTTTTCCTTTAGAAATGTAATTTTGTGCAGGGACAGTTCTAAACACGGGAAACACGTGGCACTTCACAGGCATACTTTAGACACCCCCCCAGGTACGATATTTAAAGGAATATTTGACTTTTTTTTTCACTTTATGCATCATTAAAATGACTGCTCCCGAAAAACGGCCGTTTTTAAAACTTTTTGTTGGATTGATACATGTCCCCTGGTGCAGAACCCCGGTTCCCAAACCCTTTTTAGGACAATAACATGCATATTAGTCGTTATAAATAGCACTTTAGATTTCGAACGTTCGCATCCATTGTATTTAAATGGTTCTAAAGTTCGTGCAAACTTTCGGTCCGTTCGCGGGTTCTGGTGCGAACCGAACCCGGGGGTGTTCGGCTCATCACTAGTCACAGCGCTTTACAACAACAAGATTTTTAATTGAAAGTGTGTATGCAAGGAAAGCTTGACAAAAATCCCGTCAAGCTTGACAAGAATCTTGTCGAGAAAAAACACTGATTTTTTTACGACGGGATTCTCGGCCGTGTGTACGAGGCTTGAGTGTAAGGGTGTGCACACGTATGCAACCATATTATTTTTTTATTTTATTTTTACTTCCCTCCACTAGGGATGAGCTCGGTGTTCGAGTCGAACATACGTTCGACTCGAACATCGGCTGTTCGATCGTTCGACGAAGATCGAACGATTTGGGCCGTTCGCGCCTAATTCGAGTGACGAGAACAGCCCACAATGCACTACGCCATCGCAGTGTCATCCAGGCGCTGTGATTGGCCAAGCATGCACTGTGACCCCGCATGCTTGGCCAATCACAGCGCCGGCAGCGAGGAGAGCAATGATTGGCCACAGGCAGGATGCCTGTGGCCAATTATTGCTGAGGGTGTTTAGTACACGCCCCACACTATAAAAGGCCGCCAGCACGGCGGCCTAGTGTAGTGTGTTCCGGAGCAGGGAAAGAGAAGCATAGGCAGGGACAGTGACATTTTTTTTTCTTGCTTAACCTGGATTCCTTTAGTTTAGGGAAAGAGAAGGATAGGTAGGGAGAGTGTCAGTGTGTTTTACTGTGCGAATCCTTGTTTCTAGGGACAGGGAAGGACAGTGAGGGAAATTCTCCTTGTGCTATACTGTGCTAAAGCATTGATCATCAACCATCTTTAAAAAATCATTTTTTCTAGGGACAGAAAACTATAGGTAGGGAGAGTGTCAGTGTGTTTTACTGTGATAATCCTTGTTTCTAGGGACAGGGAAGGACAGTGAGGGAAATTCTCCTTGTGCTATAGTGTGCTAAAGCATTGATCATCAACCATCTTTAAAAAAACATTTTTTCTAGGGACAGAAAACTATAGGTAGGGAGAGTGTCAGTTTCTTTCACTGTGCTAATCCTTGTTTCTAGGGACAGGGAAGGACAGTGAGGGAAATTCTCCTTGTGCTATAGTGTGCTAAAGCATTGATCATCAACCATCTTTAAAAAAACATTTTTTCTAGGGACAGAAAACTATAGGTAGGGAGAGTGTCAGTTTCTTTCACTGAGCTAATCCTTGTTTCTAGGGACAGGGAAGGACAGTGAGGGAAATTCTCCTTGTGCTATACTGTGCTAAAGCATTGATCATCAACCATCTTTAAAAAAACATTTTTTCTAGGGACAGAAAACTATAGGTAGGGAGAGTGTCAGTTTCTTTCACTGTGCTAATCCTTGTTTCTAGGGACAGGGAAGGACAGTGAGGGAAATTCTCCTTGTGCTATAGTGTGCTAAAGCATTGATCATCAACCATCTTTAAAAAAACATTTTTTCTAGGGACAGAAAACTATAGGTAGGGAGAGTGTCAGTTTCTTTCACTGTGCTAATCCTTGTTTCTAGGGACAGGGAAGGACAGTGAGGGAAATTCTCCTTGTGCTATACTGTGCTAAAGCATTGATCATCAACCATCTTTAAAAAACATTTTTTCTAGGGACAGAAAACTATAGGTAGGGAGAGTGTCAGTTTCTTTCACTGTGCTAATCCTTGTTTCTAGGGACAGGGAAGGACAGTGAGGGAAATTCTCCTTGTGCTATAGTGTGCTAAAGCATTGATCATCAACCATCTTTAAAAAAACATTTTTTCTAGGGACAGAAAACTATAGGTAGGGAGAGTGTCAGTTTCTTTCACTGTGATAATCCTTGTTTCTAGGGACAGGGAAGGACAGTGAGGGAAATTCTCCTTGTGCTATAGTGTGCTTTAAAAAAAACATTTTTTCTAGGGACAGAAAACTATAGGTAGGGAGAGTGTCAGTTTCTTTCACTGTGCTAATCCTTGTTTCTAGGGACAGGGAAGGACAGTGAGGGAAATTCTCCTTGTGCTATACTGTGCTAAAGCATTGATCATCAACCATCTTTAAAAAATCATTTTTTCTAGGGACAGAAAACTATAGGTAGGGAGAGTGTCAGTGTGTTTTACTGTGATAATCCTTGTTTCTAGGGACAGGGAAGGACAGTGAGGGAAATTCTCCTTGTGCTATAGTGTGCTAAAGCATTGATCATCAACCATCTTTAAAAAAACATTTTTTCTAGGGACAGAAAACTATAGGTAGGGAGAGTGTCAGTGTGTTTTACTGTGCTAATCCTTGTTTCTAGGGACAGGGAAGGACAGTGAGGGAAATTCTCCTTGTGCTATAGTGTGCTAAAGCATTGATCATCAACCATCTTTAAAAAAACATTTTTTCTAGGGACAGAAAACTATAGGTAGGGAGAGTGTCAGTTTCTTTCACTGTGCTAATCCTTGTTTCTAGGGACAGGGATGGACAGTGAGGGAAATTCTCCTTGTGCTATACTGTGCTAAAGCATTGATCATCAACCATCTTTAAAAAAACATTATTTCTAGGGACAGAAAACTATAGGTAGGGAGAGTGTCAGTTTATTTCACTGTGCTAATCCTTGTTTCTAGGGACAGGGAAGGACAGTGAGGGAAATTCTCCTTGTGCTATAGTGTGCTAAAGCATTGATCATCAACCATCTTTAAAAAAAAAAAAATTCTAGGGACAGAAAACTATAGGTAGGGAGAGTGTCAGTTTCTTTCACTGTGCTAATCCTTGTTTCTAGGGACAGGGAAGGACAGTGAGGGAAATTCTCCGTGTGCTATACTGTGCTAAAGCATTGATCATCAACCATCTTTAAAAAAACATTTTTTCTAGGGACACAAAACTATAGGTAGGGAGAGTGTCAGTTTCTTTCACTGTGCTAATCCTTGTTTCTAGGGACAGGGAAGGACAGTGAGGGAAATTCTCCTTGTGCTATAGTGTGCTAAAGCATTGATCATCAACCATCTTTAAAAAAACATTTTTTTCTAGGGACAGAAAACTATAGGTAGGGAGAGTGTCAGTTTCTTTCACTGTGCTAATCCTTGTTTCTAGGGACAGGGAAGGACAGTGAGGGAAATTCTCCTTGTGCTATAGTGTGCTAAAGCATTGATCATCAACCATCTTTAAAAAAACATTTTTTCTAGGGACAGAAAACTATAGGTAGGGAGAGTGTCAGTGTGTTTTACTGTGCTAATCCTTGTTTCTAGGGACAGGGAAGGACAGTGAGGGAAATTCTCCTTGTGCTATAGTGTGCTAAAGCATTGATCATCAACCATCTTTAAAAAAACATTTTTTCTAGGGACAGAAAACTATAGGCAGGGAGAGTGTCAGTTTCTTTCACTGTGCTAATCCTTGTTTCTAGGGACAGGGAAGGACAGTGAGGGAAATTCTCCTTGTGCTATACTGTGCTAAAGCATTGATCATCAACCATCTTTAAAAAAACATTTTTTCTAGGGACAGAAAACTATAGGTAGGGAGAGTGTCAGTTTCTTTCACTGTGCTAATCCTTGTTTCTAGGGACAGGGAAGGACAGTGAGGGAAATTCTCCTTGTGCTATAGTGTGCTAAAGCATTGATCATCAACCATCTTTAAAAAAACATTTTTTCTAGGGACAGAAAACTATAGGTAGGGAGAGTGTCAGTTTCTTTCACTGTGCTAATCCTTGTTTCTAGGGACAGGGAAGGACAGTGAGGGAAATTCTCCTTGTGCTATACTGTGCTAAAGCATTGATCATCAACCATCTTTAAAAAAACATTTTTTCTAGGGACAGAAAACTATAGGTAGGGAGAGTGTCAGTTTCTTTCACTGTGCTAATCCTTGTTTCTAGGGACAGGGAAGGACAGTGAGGGAAATTCTCCTTGTGCTATACTGTGCTAAAGCATTCCTCATCAACCATCTTTGAAATCCTTGTTTTTTGGACAGTCAGGGAAATTGTCGTTGTGCTATTCTGTGCGAAAGCAATCATCCTCAACCATATTTAGAAATCCTTAAGTAAAGGGACAGAGAAGGACACCTGAAGGTAGCCCTTATTGCTTTTTTCCCATCTCCCTGCAGGCCATCTATTAGAATGTCTGGAAGGCAAACAAGGAGAGGCAGACAGTCAGGAGGCAATAAAAGAGGGCAAGCAGGCTCTGTGTCTGGGGGCAACAGTGCTGGTCGTGGACGCGGTGCATTGTCATCAGCACATGGCCATGGGACACGCTTGTCCTTCTTTTCGGCAGCTGGACATGTTGAGCCACATCATGCCGAAGACTTGGTAGAGTGGATGACCAAGCCCTCCTCCTCCTCCTCATCCTCTCTCACCCAGGCTCAGGGTACTGGCAAAGCAGCTGCCAAAGCGTCCTCTTCCCTGGTATCAATGTCAGACTCATCATCAGTCACTCCTTCCCTAGACCCACCATGTCCTCCTCCTGAGGAGTCCCCCGAACTGTTTGAGCACAGTGTTGGGTACATGCTCCAGGAGGATGCCCAGCGTTTCGAAGGGTCTGATGATGAAACCCAGCTACAGGAAGGCAGTAGCGTGAGAGCAGACAGAGGGGATGCTCAAGAAGGACACCAATCTGGCAGTCATGTTCCAGCAGCTGCAGCATACTGCCAGATTGGCTCCAGTGATGAGAAGGGAGGGGATGATGAGGTCACTGACTCCACGTGGGTGCCTAATAGGAGAGAGGAGGAGGAGGAGGATGAGGAGGAGGCACATCTCCAACGAGGCAGGATGCCCTTTGGTGGCCAGCGTAAGGGCAGTACACCGACGGAATCACACCGCAGAGCTCCGCCTGTGCAGGGCGCTGCCTCTGCCCGTCATTCAAAAAGTTCTTTGGTGTGGGGCTTTTTTGAGGCTAGTGCATCAGATCGCACAGCTGCTGTTTGCAACATATGTCTCAAGCGTATATCGCGTGGCTAAAACATCAGCCGCTTGGGTACCACATGCCTGACCAGACATATGTTGACCTGCCATGCAGCTCGTTGGCAAGCCTACCTCAAAGACCCACACCAAAGAACAAAGCGGACCTCTCCTTGCACCGCATCAGTTGGGATCTCCAACCCCACTATAACTTCAGTCCTCTCTGAAACATGCACTGAGAGGAATGAAGGTGTAGAATTAGATGTGTCACAGCCAAGTACTTGCGGCCACTCTGCTAGCAGTACACCGACGTCCGATTCTAGCAGGCAAATTTCCCTGCCCCAGCTGCTGGACCGTCGAAAGAAGTTCACTCCCAGCCATCCACATGCCCAGCGGTTGAATGCTAGCTTGGCTAAATTGCTAGCGCTTCAACTGCTGCCTTTTCAGTTGGTAGACTCGGCCCCCTTCCGTGAGTTTGTGCAATGTGCGGTTCCTCAGTGGCAGGTTCCCAAACGCCACTTTTTCTCACGGAAGGCTATTCCGGCTCTCTACCGGCATGTGGAAGGCAATGTCTTGGCCTCGCTGGACAGGGCGGTCAGCGGTAAGGTGCATATTACCGCTGACTCATGGTCCAGCAGGCATGGTCAGGGACGTTACCTTTCTTTCACGGCCCATTGGGTCACTCTTTTGGCAGCTGGGAAGGATGCAGGACAAGGTGCAGTAGTGTTGGAGGTTGTTCCACCGCCACGCCTCCAAAATGCTACTACTGGTTGTGACACACCTCTCTCCTCCACCCCCTCCTCTTCTTCTTCCTCCATGGCCTCTTCCTGTGCTTTGTCCTCTGAACCAGCGGAGGCTCCGTAGCCGTTCAAGGGGCTACGCAAGTACGCAGGCAAAAAGATGCCATGCCATGCTTGCGCTGGTGTGTTTGGGGGACAGAAGCCACACTGGGGCAGAGGTCCTGTCTGCTCTGCAGGGCCAGGCCGAGAGGTGGTTGACACCACGCCAGCTTAAGCCAGGAATGGTGGTTTGCGACAATGGCACCAACCTCCTCTCCGCCCTCCGACAGGGACAACTGACCCATGTGCCCTGTGTGGCTCACGTCCTTAACCTGGTGGTGCAGCGGTTCTTGGGCAGGTACCCGGGCTTACAGGATGTCCTGAGGCAGGCCAGGAAAGTCTGTGTGCATTTCCGCAGATCTTATAATGCCAGTGCTCGCCTGGCTGAGCTGCAAAAGGAGTTGAACCTGCCCAAGAACCGCCTTATATGTGACATGCCCACCAGGTGGAACTCAACGTTGGCCATGCTGCAGCGGCTGCACACGCAGCAGAGGGCCATCAATGAGTACCTGTGCGACTACGGCACCAGGACAGGGTCAGGGGAGCTTGGTTTTTTTTCTCCACGCCAGTGGGGCATGATCAGGGATGCATGCACTGTCCTGGCACCATTTGAGGAGGCCACGAGGATGGTGAGCAGTGACAGTGCATGCATCAGTGACACTGTACCTCTTGTCCACCTGTTGGAGCACACGCTGCGTGGAATAATGGACAGGGCACTTGAGGCAGAACAGAGGCAGGAAGAGGAGGACTTCCTTGCCTCTCAAGGCCCCCTTTATGCAGACAGTGTTCCTTCTGTCCCACCCATCGCACAGGAAGAGGAGGAGGAGGAGGAGGAGGATTGTGTCAGCATGGAGGTGGAGGCTGGCACTCAGCATCATCAGCAGCAGTCTTTTAGGGATGATTTACAGTCCCAAGAAACCAGTGGACTTGTACGTGGCTGGGAGGAGGTGGCTGCGGATCATGTCGTCCTTAGTGACCCAGAGGACTCCGGACCGAATAACTCAGCTAACCTACGCTGCATGGCCTCCCTGATCCTGCAAAGTCTGCGGAAGGATCCTCGTATTCTTCGGATCAAGGAGAGGGACCATTACTGGCTGGCCACTCTCCTTGATCCACGGTACAAGGGTAAGGTTGCGGACCTTATGTTACCGTCGCAGAGGGAGCAGAGGATGAGACAACTCCGGGAGGCCTTGCAGAAAGGTCTGTGCAACGCGTTCCCAGAGACTGGGAGGTTACAAACTCCTGGTCCTGGACAACGAGTTGCTGAGGCTTCGGCCAGTCAAAGAAGGAGCGGTGGGGAAGGTGGCCGTCTGACCGATGCGTTCAGACAATTCTTTAGTCCGCAGCCCCAAAGTATGATCGGTTCCAGCAACCATCGCCAGCGTCTGATAAACATGGTGCAGAAATATCTAGGGGCAAGGTCAGACTTGGACACCTTCCCCACCGAAAATCCTCTGGCTTACTGGGTCTTGAGGATGGATCACTGGCCAGAGCTTGCACAGTATGCAATTGAGCTACTGGCCTGTCCTGCATCCAGCGTTCTTTCGGAACGCACATTCAGTGCTGCTGGAGGATTTGTCACAGATCACAGGGTGCGCCTGTCCACCGACTCGGTTGATCGACTGACTTTCATCAAGATGAACCAGTCTTGGATCACCACCAGCTACCACACACCTGATGCTGATATAACAGACTAATTGATTTTAACATGTCACATCCCTTCAAGACTGATGCTGATGCTGAGTGCTGTGCTGTTATGTTGACTGGCTATCCTCCTCCTCCGAGTCCTCAATGATACGATTGATGATGATAGCTTGGAAGATCATTTTTGTTTATGGGTGCCGCCACCAGTGGCTAAGGCCCAATTTTTCAGCCCCTGTTTAACAGGGGCGTGTAATTAAAATTTTTGAAGCAATACTTTGCAACAGGGCTCATTGCTGTGCTCCAAGTACAGTATCTGTGAGGGGTTGGAGTGTTGTGCCACCAGTGCCTAAGGCCCAATTTTTCAGCCCCTGTTTAACAGGGGCGTGTCATTACAATTTTTGAAGCAATACTTTGCAACAGGGCTCATTGCTGTGCTCCAAGTACAGTATCTGTGAGGGGTTGCAGTGTTGTGCCACCAGTGCCTAAGGCCCAATTTTTCAGCCCCTGTTCAACAGGGGCATGTAATTACAATTCTTGATCTAATAATTCACAGCAGGGCCCATTGCTGCACCCACCAAGAGTAACTCTGAGGGCTTACAATGTTGTGGCAACGCCACCACCACCACCACCACGAAAGGCCCAATTTTTCAGCCCCTGTTCAAAAGGGGCATGTAATTACAATTCTTGATCTAATAATTCACAGCAGGGCCCATTCCTGCACCCACCAAGAGTAACTCTGAGGGCTTACAGTGTTGTGGCAACACCACCACCACCACCACCACCACCACCACGAAAGGCCCAATTTTTCAGCCCCTGTTCAACAGGGGCATGCAATTACAATTCTTGATCTAATAATTCACAGCAGGGCCCATTGCTGCACCCACCAAGAGTAACTGTCAGGGCTTACAGTGTTGTGGCACCAGCACCACCATCAAAGGCCCAATTTTTACTACCACTGTTCAACAATTATATGTAATTACAATTCCTGATATAATAGTTGACAGCAGGGCGTTCCAGCACCAACCAAGAGTAACTGTGAGTGCTTACAGTGTTGTGCCAACACCAACAACTAAGGGGCCTATTTCTGCAGAGTATATACGGCAGGTCCCTACTTTCAAACATCCAACTTACAAACGACTCCTACTTGCAAACGCAAGAAGACAACAGGAAGTGAGAGGAAATCTACCCCTAGGAAGGAAAATTCTCTCCTGTAAGAATTAATATGGGAGAAAGGTGTCTCCTCTGTACTGATGCTTTATCACCAATCCTTGTTTCAAGAAAAACACCACATTTCAAAAACAGTTGTCATTGGGACGGAAAGTGAGGTGATATGTTCTGAACAGGGGCACAGACAGCAAAACAAATGTTACAGGGGTGATAACCCTTACCTATGTTTTCCAAAAAGTTTAAAAATAGATTTTTGGGCTGGAGCTACACTTAAACAATGTACCTGTTCAAAATTACAAACACATTCTACATAAGAACAAACCTACAGTCCCTGTCTTGTATGCACCGCCTGTATACGGCTGTTCAGAGTATATAGGGCCTTTTTTTATTTTGTGTGCGGTGTTCCCCTTAATATCCATACAAGACCCAAAGGGGCTGGTAATGGGCTGGGGTAGGGGGGGGGGGGTCATGGGGTAGCTATGCCATTTTTCTTAAAGATTTTCATCCATATTACCGGGACCAGACATTACATTAAAGCCGCAAGCAGTTTTAAATGGCTTTTTTTTCCTTTAGAAGTGTCATTTTGTGCAGGGACAGTTCTAAACACGGGAAACACGTGGCACTTCACACGCATACTTTAGACACCCCCCAGGTACGATATTTAAAGGAATATTTGACTTTTTTTTTTTCACTTTATGCATCATTAAAATGACTGCTCCCGAAAAACGACCGTTTTTAAAACTTCTTTTTGCATTGATACATGTCCCCTGGTGCAGAACCCGGGTTCCCAAACCCTTTTTAGGACAATAACATGCATAATAGTCGTTATAATTAGCACTTTAGAATTCGAACGTTCGCATCCATTGTATTTAATAGGGTTCTAATGTTCGTACAAACTTTCGGTCCGTTCGCGGGTTCTGGTGCGAACCGAACCCGGGGGTGTTCGGCTCATCACTACCCTCCACCTAAAAGATTTCAGTTTGTTGTTCAACTGATTTGTACAGTTTATAGGTCACATTAAATGTGGAAATTGTGAAATGATTTATCTTTGTCTCATTTATTTACAGAAACCTGACATTTTAACAGGGGTGTGTAGACTTTTTATATCCACTGTATATATTTTATGTATTAATATTATATATATACAGTATCTCACAAAAGTGAGTACACCCCTGAAATTTTTGAAAATATTTTATTATATCTTTTCATGTGACAACACTGAAGAAATTACACTTTTCTACAATGTACATTAGTGAGTGTACAGCTTGTATAACAGTGTAAATTTGCTGTCCCCTCAAAATAACTCAACACACAGCCATTAATGTCTAAACCACTGACAACAAAAGTGAGTACACCCCTCAGTGAAAATGTCCAAATTGGGCCCAAAGTGTCAATATTTTGTGTGGCCACCATTATTTTCCAGCACTGCTTTAATCTTCTTAGGCATGAAGTTAACCAGAGCATCACAGGTTGCTACTGGAGTCCTCTTCCACTCCTCCATGACGACATCACGGAGCTGGAGGATGTTAGAGACCTTGCACTCCTCCACCTTCCATTTGAGGATGCCCCACAGATGCTCAACAGGGTTTAGGTCTGGAGACATGCTTGGCCAGTCCATCACCTTTACCCTCAGCTTCTTTAGCAAGGCAGTGGTTGTCTTGGAGGTGTGTTTGGGGTCATTATCATGCTGGAATACTGTCCAAAGGGAGGGGATCATGCTCTGCTTCAGTATGTCACAGTACATGTTGGCATTTATGGTTTCGTCAATAAATTGTAGCTCCCCAGTGCCGGCAGAACTCATGCAGCCCCAGACCATGACACTTCCACCACAATTCTTGACTGTAGGCAAGACACACTTGTCTTTGTACTCCTCACCTGGTTGCCGCAACACACGCTTGACACCATCTGAACCAAATAAGTTTATCTTGGTCTCATCAGAGCACAGGACATGGTTCCAGTAATCCATGTCCTTAGTCTGCTTGTCTTCAGCAAACTGTTTGCGGGCTTTCTTGTGCATCATCTTTAGAAGAGGCTTCCTTCTGGGACGACAGCCATGCAGACCAATTTGATGCAGTGTGCGGCGTATGGTCTGAGCACTGACAGGCTGACCCCCCACCCCTTCAACCTCTGCAGCAATGCTGGCAGCACTCATATGCCTATTTCCGCAAAACAACCTCTGAATATGATGCTGAGCCCATGCACTCAACTTCTTTGGTCGACCATGGCGATGTCTGTTCTGAGTGAAACCTGTCCTGTTAAACCACTGTATGGTCTTGGCCACTGTGCTGCAGCTCAGTTTCAGAGTCTTGGCAAACTTCTTATAGCCTAGGCCATCTTTATGTAGAGCAACAATTATTTTTTTCAGATCCTCAAAGAGTTCTTTGCCATGAGGTGCCCTGTTGAACTTCCAGTGACCAGTATGAGAGAGTGAGAGCGATAACACCAAATTTAACTCACCTGCTCCGCATTAACACCTGAGAACTTGTAACACTAACAAGTCACATGACACCGGGGAGGGAAAATGGCTAATTAGGCCCAATTCGGACATTTTCACTTAGGGGTGTACTCACTTTTGTGTTTAGACATAAATGGCTGTGTGTTGAGTTATTTTGAGGGGACAGCAAATTTGCATAGTTATACAAGCTGTACACTCAGTACTTTACATTGTAGAAAAGTGTAATTTCTTCAGTGTTGTCACATGAAAAAATATAATAAAATATTTACAAAAATGCGAGGGGCGTTCTCACTTTTGTGAGATACTATATATATACACACACATACTGTATATATGCTTTTTCACTTCTTTTTTTTTTATTCCAGTTTAATGAAATATAGTATAACATTTTACTGTTTAAGATCACTATTACATGAATTTATATTTGAAATCATCCCTTCGCAATGACACTTTGAAAGATTGCTATAGTGTTTCTTCCTATGGAAATATAGCAGTGATATATTATACCTACTTTTTATCAAAGTGTCATTTCTCAGTTATGGTTCTCTCTAGGATTTGCTGAAGCTCATATTATAGAAAATATGGTTCCTTAACATCCAGTGCGGTCTCAAAGATAAACTCAAGTTCATGTTAATGTCATTGAGACTTTAAAAAAACCTGTGTCACCAAATTCAGATTCCATTAAACGAAAGTATCAAAGTGCTGTTTATTCTCACTGCATTACACTGTAATAAAAGACATTCCGAAAATCTAATTACCATCTATGTGTTTTTCAAACATTTAAAATGGGACTTTTTTATCAGTAGTTTAAAATTAGTGGTTGTAGTTGCAACAATTATTGTAAAGTGTATCCACAAAAAACATATAATATGTTGCAGCTTACCAGATCTTAATGACTGCTTTAGTTTTATTTTTTAGGACTTTATTTTTTACACCTAGTGGCTTTGCTAATAACATACTTCCTGTTCTAGGGTGACAACTTACTGCACTGTAGCTATAGATCCTGAACCCGATCTCCTAATTTTGACTACAAAATCCTCCTTCATCTCTATTACATAGGGATGAGGCAGATAACATTGTTTGAGATAACAGTTCAGTGCACAGGAAGTTACATGGACACAAGATTTCTGAAATAAATTGTTCTGTATTTATAGAAAATCGACTTTATATATCGTATTAAAGTAAAAAAAAAACGATCCTCCTCTTCTCGGGTCCCCCACCCTTCTTTTGAGTGCCCCCAGAGCAATCAAAAGCTCTGCAAGCAGTAATGGGATCACCCAAGCAGGCGTGCTCCTGAGACGCTGCACTGTATGTCCATTTAGCCCCCTCCCTCTTCTCGTTGGCTCACTGGCTGTGAATGACAGCAATGGGAGCCAAGGTCTCAGCCAATAAGGAGGAAGAGTCCCTGGAGAACCAATGCACTGCACATCACTGGATCAAGATGGGGCTCAGGTAGGTATTGGGGGGTGATGGGGGCTGCTGCTGCACACAGAAGGATTTTTGCATAGAATGCATAAAGATAAATAAACATTTTAGCCTTTAGAACCACTTTAAGTCCGTAAGTGATCTGACAGGTATTAACCACTTCAGCCCCGAACCATTTGGCTGCCCAAAGACCAAAGCACTTTTTGCGATTCGGCATTGCGTCGCTTTAACTGACAATTGCGTGGTCATGCAACGTGGCTCCCAAACAAAGATGATGTCCTTTTTTTCCCACAAATAGAGCTTTCTTTTGGTGGTATTTGATCACCTCTGCGGTTTTTATTTTTTTGCGCTATAAACAAAAAAAGAGCGACAATTTTGAAAAAAAAGCAATATTTTTTACTTTTTGCTATAATAAATATCCCCAAAAAATATATAAAAAAAAATATGTTTTCCTCAGTTTAGGCCGATACGTATTCTTCTACATATTTTTGGTAAAAAAAATCACAATAAGCGTTTAATGATTGGTTTGCGCAAAAGGTATAGCGTCTACAAAATAGGGGATAGTTTTATGGCATTTTTATTAATATTTTTTTTTACTAGTAATGGCGCCGATCAGTGATTTTTATCGTAACTGTGACATTATGGCAGACACATCGGACACTTTTGAAGCCATTTTGGGACCATTGTCATTTATACAGCGATCAGTGCTCTAAAAATGCACTGTTTACTGTAAAAATGACACTGGCAGTGAAGGGGTTAACCAGTAGGGGGCGCTGAAGGGGTTAAGTGTGTCCTAGGGATGTTTTCTAACTGTGGGGGGGATGGTCTACGTGTGACACGACACTGATCACTGCTCCCGATCACAGGGAGCTGTGATCAGTGTCCTGTCACTAGGCAGAACGGAGAAATGCTTGTTTACATCAGCATTTCCCCGTTCTTCCTCTCCATGAGACGATCGCGGGACTCCGCGCGGACATCGAGTCCGCGGGACCCGCGGTCACACTCTCGTAGCTCCGCCGGCGCGTGCGCGCCCACAATGACGCGTCTTACAGGTACGTTAATATGCCCAGCCGTGCCATTCTGACGACGTACATCGGCGTGAGCCGGGCCGGCAAGTGGTTAACAATTTCAAGTTCAGACACATTCACCCCCTTTTTTTTTTTGCTATAAAATAATATTTCTTCATAGAATTAGTCCAAAATGTATTCTGTTACATTATTTTAGTAAAAAATAACTGACAACAGTGTGAATTATTTAGTCTGTGTGAAAGTTAAAGATTCTACAAACTTTGATATATACTGTATATATTTGAAAATTGATCAGTCCTGATTAGTGATGAGCCGAACACCCCCGGGTTCGGTTCGCACCAGAACCCGCGAACGGACCGAAAGTTCGCACAAACTTTAGAACC
This sequence comes from Rana muscosa, assembly GCA_029206835.1. Lineage (NCBI taxonomy): Eukaryota > Metazoa > Chordata > Amphibia > Anura > Ranidae > Rana > Rana muscosa. The sequence goes on from CM055116.1 coordinate 177,919,955, forward strand.
CAATAAATACAATGGATGTGAACGTTCAAAATCTAAAGTGCTATTTATAACGACTAATATGCATGTTATTGTCCTAAAAAGGGTTTGGGAACCCGGGTTCTGCACCAGGGGACATGTATCAATCCAAAAAAAAGTTTTAAAAACGGTCGTTTTTCGGGAGCAGTCATTTTAACCACTTAACGACCGCCCACTGTAAATATACGTCGGCAGAATGGCACCGACAGGCAGAATCACGTATATCTACGTGACTGCCTTTGTATAGTTGGGGGGTCCGATAGGACCACCCTTCTTTACAGTGAGCGGTGGTTAACTGATCGGGAGCGATCAGGCATGAGGAGACGGCCGTTCGATTACGGCCACCCCCTCTCGATCGCTCCCGGCGAATGAGAGAGCTTCCCCTGCCTGTGTAATGTTTACACAGGCAGAGGAAGTGATGTCATCTCTCCTGCGGCGCTCACATATACCGAGCGCCGTACAGGAGAAGATGCAGGTTAGTGCAAAAAACACTACACTGACACCAGGACACATAGGCACATAAATCGCCCCCCCAGGCCCCCCCCAGACACCCCCAGATCACCCCCCAGATCACCCCCTAGCCCCCAGTCACAGTGTCACTGATTGCAGTGACCATTTATTTAGTGATCACTGCAATCAGTGACATTTGTGACTGTAAAAGTGTCACCAAAGTTTAGTTTTAGGTCCAGTGTAGCCCCCTAACCCCCCTAATAAAGGTTTAACCCCCTGATTGCCCCCCAGATAACCCTTTCACCCCCTATCACCACTGTCGATAAGCGATCATTTTTCTGATCGCCGTCTTAGCGTCGGTGATGCCGATCGGTAGCCAGTAATTTTTTTTAGGTTCGCCGCAGGTTTTTATAGCGTTGAGTACCCCCATATATTACCTAATAAAGGTTTAACCCCCTTGATCGCCCCCCAGGTAACCCTTTCACCCCCTATCACCACTGTCGCTAAGCGATCGTTTTTCTGATCACTGTCTTATTGTCGGTGATGCCGATCGGTAGCCAGTTATTTTTTTTAGGTTCGCCGCAGGTTTTTATAGCGTTAGGTACCCCCATATATTACCTAATAAAGGTTTAACCCCCTTGATTGCCCCCCAGGTAACCCTTTCACCCCCTATCACCACTGTCGCTAAGCGATCGTTTTTCTGATCGCTGTCTTAGCGTCGGTGATGCAGATCGGTAGCCAGTAATTTTTTTAGGTTCGCCGCAGGTTTTTATAGCGTCAGGTACCCCCATATATTATCTAATAAAGGTTTTAACCCCCTAATTGCCCCTAGTTAACCCTTTCACCAGTGATCACCATATAAGTGTTACGGATGACGCTGGTTAGTTAGTTTACTTTTTATAGTGTCAGGGCACCCGCCGTATATATAACCCAATAAAGGTTTAACCCCCTGATCGCCCGGCGGGTGATATCAATTAGGTTTTAGCGTCAGAGAGGGTCTGCGTCACACCCCAGGCAGCGTCAGGTTAGTGCCAGTAACGCTAACACCCACGCGTGAAGCATACACCCCCCTTAGTGGTATAGTATCTGATCAGATCAATATCTGATCTGATCAGATCTACACTAGCGTCCCCAGCAGTTTAGGGTTCCCAAAAACGCAGTGTTAGCGGGATCAGCCCAGATACCTGCTAGCACCTGCGTTTTGCCCTCCGTCCAGCCCAGGCCACCCAAGTGCAGTATCGATCGATCACTGTCACTTACAAAACACAACACACATAACTGCAGCGTTCGCAGAGACAGGCCTGATCCCTGCGACTCCAGTGCTGTAGGAGGTGATTTCACCACTACAGTTAAAAAAAAAAACATATATGCCGAAGCATTGGGGCAGCAGGGGCGGAGGAGCGGAGGAGCGGAGGAGCGATTTTGCTCCTAATGCCGCGTACATACGGTCGAAATTCCGAGGGAGGCTTGCCCGTGGAAAAGTCCGACCATGTGTGTGCGGCATAACTTTTTTGCGGGAGGATGCCCCCATGCTTCGGCATATATAAATGGTGCATGTATGCCCATCATTAGAAGTGGGTGGATGAAGGGCGGTATTCTAATGGTGGGCATACCCACCGATCAATCTCTTTTTTCGTTCAGCCAACTGGCTGCATGAAAAAAAAAGATTACAATACATGTCCAACAAGGACCAGCAACGTACTGGTATGTTGCTGGACTTTGAATGTTTATACCAGAATGATGCCTGCGGGTTTAGGTATCATCTTGGTATCATTCTTTTCAGCCAGTGGCCGGCTTTCATGTAAAAGCAATCCTAGTGGCTAATTAGCCTCTGGACTGCTTTTACAAGCAGTGGGAGGGAATGTCCCCCCCGGATATAAAAAGCGCCATTGGGAAATTGGGAAAGCATTTTATCACACCGATCTTGGTGTGGTCAGATTCTTTGAGGGCAGAGGAAATATCTAGGGTCTAGAAGACCCCAGTTTTTTCAAAAAGAGTACCTGTCACTACCTATTGCTATCATAGGGGATATTTACATTCCCTGAGATAACAATAAAAATGATAAAAATAAAATAAAATATGGAAGGAACAATTTAAAAATAAAAGAAAAAAGCAAAATTAATAATAAAAAAAAAAGCACCCCTGTCCTGCCCTGCTCTTGCCCAATGGCGAACGCAAGCGTCGGTCTGGCGTCATATGTAAACAGCAATTGCACCATGCATGTGAGGTATCACCGCGAAGGTCAGATCGAGGGCAGTAATTTTAGCAGTAGACCTCCTCTGTAAATCTAACGGGGTAACCTGTAAAGGCTTTTAAAGGCTTTTAAAAATGTATGTAGTTTGTCGCCAATGCGCGTTTGTGCGAAATTTTAAAGCATGTCGTGTTTGGTATCTATGTACTCGGCCTAAGATCATCTTTTTTATTTCATCAAACATTTGGGCAATATAGTGTGTTTTAGTGCATTAAAATGTAAAAAAGTGTATTTTTTCCCCAAAAAATGCGTTTGAAAAATCGCTGCGCAAATACTGTGTAGAAAAAAAAATGCAACACCCACCATTTTAATCTGTAGGGCCTTTTCTTTAAAAATATATATAATGTTTGGGGGTTCAATATAATTTTCTTGCAAAAAAAAAATACGTTTTCATGTAAACAAAAAGTGTCAAAAAGGGCTTTGTCTTCAAGTGGTTAGAAGAGTGGATGTAAGCTTCCTAATGTTGTGTATAAAATGCCAGAACAGTTCAAAACCCCCCTAAATGACCCCATTTTGGAAAGTAGACACCCCAAGCTATATACTGAGAGGCATGTCAAGTCCATGGAATATTTTGTATGTTGACACAAGTTGCGGAAAAAAGAATTTTTTTTTTGCACAAAGTTGTCACTAAATGATATATTGCTCAAACATGCCATGGGTTTTTGTGGAATTACACCCCAAAATACATTCTGCTGCTTCTCCTGAGTACGGAGATACCACATGTGTGAGACTTTTTGGGAGCCTAGCCGCGTACGGGACCCCAAAAACCAAGCACCGCCTTCAGGCTTTCTAAGGGTGTAAATTTTTGATTTCACTTCTCACTGCCTATCACAGTTTCGGAGGCCATGGAATGCCCATATGGCACAAAACTCCCCCAAATGACCCCATTTTGGAAAGTAGACACCCCAAGCTATTTTCTGAGAGGTATTGTGAGTATTTTGCAGATCTCGCTTTTTGTCACAAAGTTTTGAAAATTGAAAAAAAAATATATATATTTTCTTTCTTCATTTTCAAAAACAAATGAGAGCTGTAAAATACTCACCATGCCCCTCAGCAAATAGCTTGGGGTGTCTACTTTCCAAAATGGGGTCATTTGGGGGGGTTTTGTGCTATTTTGGCATTTTATGGCCTTCGAAACTGTGATAGGTAGTGAGGAGTGAAATCAAAAATTTGTGCCTAGAAATCCTGAAGGCGGTGCTTGGTTTCGGGGTCCCGTACGCGGCTAGGCTCCTAAAAAGTCCCACACATGTGGTATTCCCGTACTCAGGAGAAGCAGCAAAATGTATTTTGGGTGTAATTCCACATATAACCATGGCATGTGTGAGCAATATATCATTTAGTGACAACTTTTTGTAATTTTTTATTTTTTTTGTCATTATTCAATCACTTGGGACAAAAAAAAAAAAAATATTCAATGGGCTCAACAGGCCTCTCAGCAATTTCCTTGGGGTGTTTACTTTCTAAAATGGGGTCATTTGGGGGAGTTTTGTGCTATTTTGGCATTTTATGGCCTTCAAAACTGTGATAGGTAGTGAGGAGTGAAATCAAAAATTTGCGCCCTTAGAAATCCTGAAGGCGGTGCTTGGTTTCCGGGGGCCCGTACGCGGCTAGGCTCCCAAAAAGTCCCACACATGTGGTATCCCCGTACTCAGGAGAAGCAGCAAAATGTATTTTGGGGTGCAATTCCACATATAACCATGGCATGTGTGAACAATATATCATTTAGTGACAACTTTTTGTAATTTTTTATTTTTTTTTAGTCATTATTCAATCACTTGAGACAAAAAAAAATATATTCAATGGGCTCAACATGCCTCTCAGCAATTTCCTTGGGATGTCTACTTTTCAAAATGTGGTCATTTGGGGGAGGTTTGTACTGCCCTGCCATTTTAGCACCTCAAGAAATGAGATAGGCAGTCATAAACTAAAAGCTGTGTAAATTCCAGAAAATGTACCCTAGTTTGTAGACGCTATAACTTTTGCGCAAACCAATAAATATACGCTTATTGACATTTTTTTTACTAAAGACATGTGGCTGAATACATTTTGGCCTAAATGTATGACTAAAATTGAGTTTATTCGATTTTTCTTATAACAAAAAGTAGAAAATATCATTTTTTTTCAAAATTTTCGGTCTATTTCCGTTTATATCGCAAAAAAAAAATCACAGAGGCAATCAAATACCATTAAAAGAAAGCTCTATTTGTGGGAAGAAAAGGACGCAAATTTCGTTTGGGTACAACATTGCATGTCCGCACAATTTACAGTTAAAGCAGCGCATGCGACGTGGCTCCCAAACAAAGATGATGTCCTTTTTTTCCCACAAATAGAGCTTTCTTTTGGTGGTATTTGATCACCTCTGCGGTTTTTATTTTTTGCGCTATAAACAAAAAAAGAGCGACAATTTTGAAAAAAAAAGCAATATTTTTTACTTTTTGCTATAATAAATATCCCCAAAAAATATATAAAAAAAATATGTTTTCCTCAGTTTAGGCCGATACGTATTCTTCTACATATTTTTGGTAAAAAAAAATCACAATAAGCGTTTAATGATTGGTTTGCGCAAAAGGTATAGCGTCTACAAAATAGGGGATAGTTTTATGGCATTTTTATTAATATTTTTTTTTACTAGTAATGGCGCCGATCAGTGATTTTTATCGTAACTGTGACATTATGGCAGACACATCGGACACTTTTGAAGCCATTTTGGGACCATTGTCATTTATACAGCGATCAGTGCTCTAAAAATGCACTGTTTACTGTAAAAATGACACTGGCAGTGAAGGGGTTAACCAGTAGGGGGCGCTGAAGGGGTTAAGTGTGTCCTAGGGATGTTTTCTAACTGTGGGGGGGGATGGTCTACGTGTGACACGACACTGATCACTGCTCCCGATCACAGGGAGCTGTGATCAGTGTCCTGTCACTAGGCAGAACGGAGAAATGCTTGTTTACATCAGCATTTCCCCATTCTTCCTCTCCGTGAGACGATCGCGGGACTCCGCGCGGACATCGAGTCCGCGGGACCCGCGGTCACACTCTCGTCGCTCCGCCGGCGCGTGCGCGCCCACAATGACGCGTCTTACAGGTACGTTAATATGCCCAGCCGTGCCATTCTGACGACGTACATCGGCGTGAGCCGGTCGGCAAGTGGTTAACAATTTCAAGTTCAGACACATTCACCCCCTTTTTTTTTTTTGCTATAAAATAATATTTCTTCATAGAATTAGTCCAAAATGTATTCTGTTACATTATTTTAGTAAAAAATAACTGACAACAGTGTGAATTATTTAGTCTGTGTGAAAGTTAAAGATTCTACAAACTTTGATATATACTGTATATATTTGAAAATTGATCAGTCCTGATTAGTGATGAGCCGAACACCCCCGGGTTCGGTTCGCACCAGAACCCGCGAACGGACCGAAAGTTCGCACAAACTTTAGAACCCTATTAAATACAATGGATGTGAACGTTCGAAATCTAAAGTGCTATTTATAACGACTAATATGCATGTTAATGTCCTAAAAAGGGTTTGGGAACCCGGGTTCTGCACCAGGGGACATGTATCAATCCAAAAAAAAGTTTTAAAAACGGCCGTTTTTCGGGAGCAGTCATTTTAACCACTTAACGACCGCCCACTGTAAATATACGTCGGCAGAATGGCACCGACAGGCAGAATCACGTATATCTACGTGACTGCCTTTGTATAGTTGGGGGGTCCGATAGGACCCCCCTTCTTTACAGTGAGCGGTGGTTAACTGATCGGGAGCGATCAGGCATGAGGGGACGGCCGTTCGATTACGGCCACCCCCTCTCAATCGCTCCCGGCGAATGAGAGAGCTTCCCCTGCCTGTGTAATGTTTACACAGGCAGAGGAAGTGATGTCATCTCTCATGCGGCGCTCACATATACCGAGCGCCGTACAGGAAAAGATGCAGGTTAGTGCAAAAAACACTACACTGACACCAGGACACATAGGCACATAAATCGCCCCCCCAGCCCCCCCCTCAGACACCCCCAGATCACCCCCCAGATCACCCCCTAGCCCCCAGTCACAGTGTCACTGATTGCAGTGACCATTTATTTAGTGATCACTGCAATCAGTGACATTTGTGACTGTAAAAGTGTCACCAAAGTTTAGTTTTAGGTCCAGTGTAGCCCCCTAACCCCCCTAATAAAGGTTTAACCCCCTGATCGCCCCCCAGATAACCCTTTCACCCCCTATCACCACTGTCGCTAAGCGATCATTTTTCTGATCGCCGTCTTAGCGTCGGTGATGCCGATCGGTAGCCAGTAATTTTTTTTAGGTTCGCCGCAGGTTTTTATAGCGTTGAGTACCCCCATATATTACCTAATACAGGTTTAACCCCCTTGATCGCCCCCCAGGTAACCCTTTCACCCCCTATCACCACTGTCGCTAAGCGATCGTTTTTCTGATCGCTGTCTTATTGTCGGTGATGCCGATCGGTAGCCAGTTATTTTTTTTAGGTTCGCCGCAGGTTTTTATAGCGTCAGGTACCCCCATATATTACCTAATAAAGGTTTAACCCCCGTGATCGCCCCCCAGGTAACCTTTTCACACCCTATCACCACTGTCGCTAAGCAATCGTTTTTCTGATCGCTGTCTTAGCGTCGGTGATGCAGATCGGTAGCCAGTAATTTTTTTAGGTGCGCCGCAGGTTTTTATAGCGTCAGGTACCCCCATATATTATCTAATAAAGGTTTTAACCCCCTAATTGCCCCTAGTTAACCCTTTCACCAGTGATCACCATATAAGTGTTACGGATGACGCTGGTTAGTTAGTTTACTTTTTATAGTGTCAGGGCACCCGCCGTATATATAACCCTATAAAGGTTTAACCCCCTGATCGCCCGGCGGGTGATATCAATTAGGTTTTAGCGTCAGAGAGGGTCTGCGTCACACCCCAGGCAGCGTCAGGTTAGTGCAAGTAACGCTAACACCCACGCGTGAAGCATACACCCCCCTTAGTGGTATAGTATCTGATCAGATCAATATCTGATCTGATCAGATCTATACTAGCGTCCCCAGCAGTTTAGGGTTCCCAAAAACGCAGTGTTAGCGGGATCAGCCCAGATACCTGCTAGCACCTGCGTTTTCCCCTCCGTCCAGCCCAGGCCACCCAAGTGCAGTATCGATCGATCACTGTCACTTACAAAACACAACACACATAACTGCAGCGTTCGCAGAGACAGGCCTGATCCCTGCGACTCCAGTGCTGTAGGAGGTGATTTCACCACCACAGTTAAAAAAAAAAAGCATATATGCCGAAGCATTGGGGCAGCAGGGGCGAAGGAGCGGAGGAGCGGAGGAGCGATTTTGCTCCTAATGCCGCGTACATACGGTCGAAATTCCGAGGGAGGCTTGCCCGTGGAAAAGTCCGACCATGTGTGTGCGGCACTAATTTTTTGCGGGAGGATGCCCCCATGCTTCGGCATATATAAATGGTGCATGTATGCCCATCATTAGAAGTGGGTGGATAAAGGGCGGTATTCTAATGGTGGGCATACCCACCGATCAATCTCTTTTTTCGTTCAGCCAACTGGCTGCATGAAAAAAAAAGATTACAATACATGTCCAACAAGGACCAGCAACGTACTGGTATGTTGCTGGACTTTGAATGTTTATACCAGAATGATGCCTGCGGGTTTAGGTATCATCTTGGTATCATTCTTTTCAGCCAGTGGCCGGCTTTCATGTAAAAGCAATCCTAGTGGCTAATTAGCCTCTGGACTGCTTTTACAAGCAGTGGGAGGGAATGTCCCCCCCCGGATATAAAAAGCGCCATTGGGAAATTGGGAAAGCATTTTATCACACCGATCTTGGTGTGGTCAGATTCTTTGAGGGCAGAGGAAATATCTAGGGTCTAGAAGACCCCAGTTTTTTCAAAAAGAGTACCTGTCACTACCTATTGCTATCATAGGGGATATTTACATTCCCTGAGATAACAATAAAAATTATAAAAATAAAATAAAATATGGAAGGAACAATTTAAAAATAAAAGAAAAAAGCAAAATTAATAATAAAAAAAAAAAAGCACCCCTGTCCTGCCCTGCTCTTGCCCAATGGCGAACGCAAGCGTCGGTCTGGCGTCATATGTAAACAGCAATTGCACCATGCATGTGAGGTATCACCGCGAAGGTCAGATCGAGGGCAGTAATTTTAGCAGTAGACCTCCTCTGTAAATCTAACGGGGTAACCTGTAAAGGCTTTTAAAGGCTTTTAAAAATGTATGTAGTTTGTCGCCAATGCGCGTTTGTGCGAAATTTTAAAGCATGTCGTGTTTGGTATCTATGTACTCGGCCTAAGATCATCTTTTTTATTTCATGAAACATTTGGGCAATATAGTGTGTTTTAGTGCATTAAAATGTAAAAAAGTGTATTTTTTCCCAAAAAAATGCGTTTGAAAAATCGCTGCGCAAATACTGTGTAGAAAAAAAAATGCAACACCCACCATTTTAATCTGTAGGGCCTTTTCTTTAAAAATATATATAATGTTTGGGGGTTCAATATAATTTTCTTGCAAAAAAAAAAATGATTTCATGTAAACAAAAAGTGTCAAAAAGGGCTTTGTCTTCAAGTGGTTAGAAGAGTGGATGTAAGCTTCGTAATGTTGTGTATAAAATGCCAGAACAGTTCAAAACCTCCCCAAATGACCCCATTTTGGAAAGTAGACACCCCAAGCTATATACTGAGAGGCATGTCAAGTCCATGGAATATTTTGTATGTTGACACAAGTTGCGGAAAAAAGAATTTTTTTTTTTTGCTTTTTGCACAAAGTTGTCACTAAATGATATATTGCTCAAACATGCCATGGGTATATGTGGAATTACACCCCAAAATACATTCTGCTGCTTCTCCTGAGTACGGGGATACCACATGTGTGAGACTTTTTGGGAGCCTAGCCGCGTACGGGACCCCAAAAACCAAGCACCGCCTTCAGGCTTTCTAAGGGTGTAAATTTTTGATTTCACTTCTCACTGCCTATCACAGTTTCGGAGGCCATGGAATGCCCATATGGCACAAAACTCCCCCAAATGACCCCATTTTGGAAAGTAGACACCCCAAGCTATTTTCTGAGAGGTATTGTGAGTATTTTGCAGATCTCGCTTTTTGTCACAAAGTTTTGAAAATTGAAAAAAAAAATATATATATTTTCTTTCTTCATTTTCAAAAACAAATGAGAGCTGTAAAATACTCACCATGCCCCTCAGCAAATAGCTTGGGGTGTCTACTTTCCAAAATGGGGTCATTTGGGGGGGTTTTGTGCTATTTTGGCATTTTATGGCCTTCGAAACTGTGATAGGTAGTGAGGAGTGAAATCAAAAATTTGTGCCTAGAAATCCTGAAGGCGGTGCTTGGTTTCGGGGTCCCGTACGCGGCTAGGCTCCTAAAAAGTCCCACACATGTGGTATTCCCGTACTCAGGAGAAGCAGCAAAATGTATTTTGGGGTGTAATTCCACATATAACCATGGCATGTGTGAGCAATATATCATTTAGTGACAACTTTTTGTAATTTTTTATTTTTTTTGTCATTATTCAATCACTTGGGACAAAAAAAAAAAAAAAAAAATTCAATGGGCTCAACAGGCCTCTCAGCAATTTCCTTGGGGTGTTTACTTTCTAAAATGGGGTCATTTGGGGGAGTTTTGTGCTATTTTGGCATTTTATGGCCTTCAAAACTGTGATAGGTAGTGAGGAGTGAAATCAAAAATTTGCGCCCTTAGAAATCCTGAAGGCAGTGCTTGGTTTCCGGGGGCCCGTACGCGGCTAGGCTCCCAAAAGGTCCCACACATGTGGTATCCCCGTACTCAGGAGAAGCAGCAAAATGTATTTTGGGGTGCAATTCCACATATAACCATGGCATGTGTGAACAATATATCATTTAGTGACAACTTTTTGTATTTTTTTTTTTTTTTTTGTCATTATTCAATCACTTGAGACAAAAAAAAATATATTCAATGGGCTCAACATGCCTCTCAGCAATTTCCTTGGGATGTCTACTTTCCAAAATGTGGTCATTTGGGGGAGGTTTGTACTGCCCTGCCATTTTAGCACCTCAAGAAATGAGATAGGCAGTCATAAACTAAAAGATGTGTAAATTCCAGAAAATGTACCCTAGTTTGTAGACGCTATAACTTTTGCGCAAACCAATAAATATACGCTTATTGACATTTTTTTTTACTAAAGACATGTGGCTGAATACATTTTGGCCTAAATGTATGACTAAAATTGAGTTTATTCGATTTTTCTTATAACAAAAAGTAGAAAATATCATTTTTTTTCAAAATTTTCGGTCTATTTCCGTTTATATTGCAAAAAATAAAAATCGCAGAGGCAATCACATACCATTAAAAGAAAGCTCTATTTGTGGGAAGAAAAGGACGCAAATTTCGTTTGGGTACAACATTGCATGTCCGCACAATTTACAGTTAAAGCAGCGCAGTGCAAAATTCTGAAATCACCTCTGGTCCTCTAGCTACCAAATGGTCCGGGGATTAAGTGGTTAATGATGCATAAAGTGAAAAAAAAAAGTCAAATATTCCTTTAAATATCGTACCTGGGGGGGTGTCTAAAGTATGCCTGTGAAGTGCAACGTGTTTCCCGTGTTTAGAACTGTCCCTGCACAAAATTACATTTCTAAAGGAAAAAAAGCCATTTAAAACTGCTTGCGGCTTTAATGTAATGTCTGGTACTGGTAATATGGATGAAAATCTTTAAGAAAAATGGCATAGCTACCCCATCACAGCACCCCCCCCCCCCTACCCCAGCCCATTACCAGCCCCTTTGGGTCTTGTATGGATATTAAAGGGAACCCCGCACACAAAATAAAAAAGGCCCTATATACTCTGAACAGCCGTATACAGGCGGTGCATACAAGATGGGGACTGTAGGTTTGTTCTTATCTGGAACCTGTTTGTAATTTTGAACAGGTACATTGTTTAAGTGTAGCTCCAGCCAAAAAATCTATTTTTAAGCTTTTTGGAAAACATAGGGAAGGGTTATCACCCCTGTAACATTTGTTTTGCTGTCTGTGCAGTGTGCACCTGTTCAGAACAGTTCACCTCACTTTCCGTCCTAATGACAAATGTGTTTTGAAAATTTGGGGTTTTTATTGAAATAAGAATTGGTGATAAAGCATCAGTGGAGAGGAGACACTTTATTCCCATATTAACTCTTACACGAGAGAATTTCCCTTCCTAGGGGTAGATTTCCTCTCACTTCCTGTTGTATCCTTCCGTTTGCAAGGAGGAGTCGTTTTTAAGTTGGATGTTTGAAAGTAGGGGCCTGCCGTATATACTCAGCTGAAATTTGCCCCTTACATGTTGGTGTTGCCACAACACTGTGAGCCCTCACAGTTACTCTTGGTGGGCGCATGAATGGGCCCTGCTGTGAATTATTAGATCAAGAATTGTAATTGCATGCCCCTGTTGAACACGGGCTGAAAAATTGGGCCTTTGGTGGTGGTGGTGGTGTTGACACAACACTGTAAGGCCTCACAGTTAGTCCTGGTGGGTGCAGAAATGGGCCCTGCTGTGAATTATTAGATCAAGAATTGTAATTACATGCCCCTGTTAAACAGGGGCAGAAAAATTGGGCCTTAGGCACTGGTGCCACAACACTGCAACCCCTCACAGATACTGTACTTGGAGCACAGCAATGAGCCCTGTTGCAAAGTATTGCATCAAAAATTGTAATTACACGCCCCTGTTAAACAGGGGCTGAAAAATTGGGCCTTAGCCACTGGTGCTGGTGCCACGACACTGCAACCTCTCCCAGATACTCTAGTTGGAGTGCAGGAATGAGCCCTGCTGCAAAGCATTGCATAAAAAATTGTAATAACACGCCCCTGTTAAACAGGGGCTGAAAAATTGGGCCTTAGCCACTGGTGGCGGCACCCAGAAACAAAAATGTTCTTCCAAGCTATCATCATCAATCGGATCATTGAGGAGGAGGAGGATAGTCAGTCAACATAACAGGACAGTCTCTCAGCATCAGCATCAGTCTTGAAGGGATGTGACATTTGAAAATAAATTAGTCTGTTATATCAGCTTCAGGTGTTTGGTAGCTGGTGGTGATCCAAGACTGGTTCATCTTTATGAAGGCCTGTGATCTGTGACAAATCCTCCAGCAGCACTGAATGTGCGTTCTGAAAGAACGCTGGATGCAGGACAGGCCAGTAGCTCAATTGCATACTGTGCAAGCTCTGGCCAGTGATCCATCCTCAAGACCCAGTAAGCCAGAGGATTTTCGGTGGGGAAGATGTCCAAGTCTGACCTTGCCCCTAGGTATTCCTGCACCATGTATATCAGACGCTGGCGATGGTTGCTGGAACCAATCATACCTTGGGGCTGCGGACTAAAGAATTGTCTGAACGCATCGGTCAGACGGCCACCTTCCCCACCGCTCCTTCTTTGACTGACCGAAGCCTCAGCAACTCGTTGTCCAGGACCAGGAGTTTGTAACCTCCCAGTCTCTGGGAACGCGTTGCACAGACCTTTCTGCAAGGCCTCCCGGAGTTGTCTCATCCTCTGCTCCCTCTGCAATGGTAAGATAAGGTCCGCAACCTTACCCTTGTACCGTGGATCAAGGAGAGTGGCCAGCCAGTAATGGTCCCTCTCCTTGATCCGAAGAATACGAGGATCCTTCCGCAGACTTTGCAGGATCAGGGAGGCCATGCAGCGTAGGTTAGCTGAGGCATTCGGTCCGGAGTCCTCTGGGTCACTAAGGACGACATGATCCGCAGCCACCTCCTCCCAGCCACTTACAAGTCCACTGGTTTCTTGGGACTGTAAATCATCCCTAAAAGACTGCTGCTGATGATGCTGAGTGCCAGGCTCCACCTCCCTGCTGACACAATCCTCCTCCTCCTCTTCTTCCTGTGCGATGGGTGGGACAGAAGGAACACTGTCTGGGTAAAGGGGGCCTTGAGAGGCAAGGAAGTCCTCCTTTTCCTGCCTCTGTTCTGCCTCAAGTGCCCTGTCCATTATTCCACGCAGCGTATGTTCCAACAGGTGGACAAGAGGTACAGTGTCACTGATGCATGCACTGTCACTGCTCACCATCCTTGTGGCCTCCTCAAATGGTGCCAGGACAGTGCATGCATCCCTGATCATGCCCCACTGGCGTGGTGAAAAAAACCCGAGTTCCCCTGACCCTGTCCTGGTGCTGTAGTCGCACAGGTACTCATTGATGGCCTTCTGCTGCGTGTGCAGCCGCTGCAGCATGGCCAACCTTTTCAGAGAGGACTGAAGGTATAGTGGGGTTGGAGATCCCAGCTGATGCGGTGCAAGAAGAGGTCCGCTTTGTTCTTTGGTGTGGGTCTTTAAGGTAGGCTTGCCAACGAGCTGCATGGCAGGTCAACATATGTCTGGTCAAGCATGTGGTGCCCAAGCGGGTGATGTTTTGGCCACGCGATATACGCTTGAGACATATGTTGCAAACAGCAGCTGTGCCATCTGATGCACTTGACTCAAAAAAGGCCCACACCAAAGAACTTTTTGAATAACGGGCATAGGTAGCGCCCTGCACAGGCGGAGCTCTGCGGTGTGATTCCGTGGGTGTGCTGCCCTTACGCTGGCCCCCCGAGGGCATCCTGCCTCGTTGGAGATGTGCCTCCTCCTCATCCTCCTCCTCCTCCTCCTCATCTCTCCTATTAGGCACCCACGTGGAGTCAGTGACCTCATCATCCCCTCCCTCCTCATCACTGGAGCAAATCTGGCAGTATGTTGCAGCTGCTGGAACATGACTGCCAGATTGGTGTCCTTCTTGAGCATCCCCTCTCTCTGCTCTCACGCTACTGCCTTCCTCTAGCTGGGTATCATCATCAGACCCTTCGAAACGCTGGGAATCCTCCTGGAGCATGTACCCAACACTGTGCTCAAACAGTTCGGGGGACTCCTCAGGAGGACATGGTTTGTCTAGGGAAGGAGTGACTTATGATGACATTGATACCAGGGAAGAGGACGCTTTGGCAGCTGCTTTGCCAGTACCCTGAGCCTGGGTGAGAGAGGATGAGGAGGATGAGGAGGGCTTGGTCATCCACTCTACCAAGTCTTCGGCATGATGCGGCTCAACACGTCTAGCTGCCGAAGAGAAGGACAAGCATGTCCCATGGCCATGTGCTGATGACGATGCACCGCGTCCACGACCAGCACTGTTGTCTCTAGACACAGAGCCTGCTTGCCCTCTTTTATTGGCTCCTGACTGTCTGCCTCTCCTTGTTTGCCTTCCAGACATTCTAATGGCCTGCAGGGAAATGGGAAAACCAGCAATAAGGCCTAGCTTCAGGAGTATATTTTGCAGGAATCACACTACGCCTGCTGTAGGTGCTGCAAATGCCTGTTGGTGTAACACACCAGGAAAAAGCAGCAATACAGGCTAAGTTCAGGTGTAATATGATCAGGAGGCACACTCCGCCGGCTGTAAGTGCCGCAAAATCCTGTTGGTGTAACACACCAGGAAAAAGCAGCAATACAGGCTAAGTTCAGGTGTAATATGATCAAGAGGCACACTCCGCCCGCTGTGAGTGCCGCAAAATCCTGTTGGTGTAACACACCAGGAAAAAGCAGCAATACAGGCTAAGTTCAGGTGTAATATGATCAGGAGGCCCACTCCGCCCGCTGTAAGTGCCGCAAAATCCTGTTGGTGTAACACACCAGGAAAAAGCAGCAATACAGGCTAAGTTCAGGTGTAATATGATCAGGAGGCACACTCCGCCCGCTGTAAGTGCCGCAAAATCCTGTTGGTGTAACACACCAAGAAAAAGCAGCAATACAGGCTAAGTTCAGGTGTAATATGATCAGGAGGCACACTCCGCCCGCTGTAAGTGCCGCAAAATCCTGTTGGTATAACACACCAGGAAAAAGCAGCAATACAGGCTAAGTTCAGGTGTAATATGATCAGGAGGCACACTCCGCCCGCTGTAAGTGCCACAAAATCCTGTTGGTGTAACACACCAGGAAAAAGCAGCAATACAGGCTAAGTTCAGGTGTAATATGATCAGGAGGCACACTCCGCCCACTGTAAGTGCCGGAAAATCCTGTTGGTGTAACACACCAGGAAAAAGCAGCAATACAGGCTAAGTTCAGGTGTAATATGATCAGGAGGCACACTCCGCCCGCTGTAAGTGCCGCAAAATCCTGTTGGTGTAACACACCAGGAAAAAGCAGCAATACAGGCTAAGTTCAGGTGTAATATGATCAGGAGGCACACTCCGCCCGCTGTAAGTGCCGCAAAATCCTGTTGGTGTAACACACCAGGAAAAAGCAGCAATACAGGCTAAGTTCAGGTGTAATATGATCAGGAGGCACACTCCGACCCGCTGTAAGTGCTGCAAAATCCTGTTGGTGTAACACACCAGGAAAAAGCAGCAATACAGGCTAAGTTCAGGTGTAATATGATAAGGAGGCACACTCCGCCCGCTGTAAGTGCCGCAAAATCCTGTTGGTGTAACACACCAGGAAAAAGCAGCAATACAGGCTAAGTTCAGGTGTAATATGATCAGGAGGCACACTCCGCCCGCTGTAAGTGCCGCAAAATCCTGTTGGTGTAACACACCAGGAAAAAGCAGCAATACAGGCTAAGTTCAGGTGTAATATGATCAGGAGGCACACTCCGCCCGCTGTAAGTGCCACAAAATCCTGTTGGTGTAACACACCAGGAAAAAGCAGCAATACAGGCTAAGTTCAGGTGTAATATGATCAGGAGGCACACTCCGCCCGCTGTAAGTGCCGCAAAATCCTGTTGGTGTAACACACCAGGAAAAAGCAGCAATACAGGCTAAGTTCAGGTGTAATATGATCAGGAGGCACACTCTGCCCGCTGTAAGTGCCGCAAAATCCTGTTGGTGTAACACACCAGGAAAAAGCAGCAATACAGGCTAAGTTCAGGTGTAATATGATCAGGAGGCACACTCCGCCCTCTGTAAGTGCCGCAAAATCCTGTTGGTGTAACACACCAGGAAAAAGCAGCAATACAGGCTAAGTTCAGGTGTAATATGATCAGGAGGCACACTCCGCCCGCTGTAAGTGCCGCAAAATCCTGTTGGTGTAACACACCAGGAAAAAGCAGCAATACAGGCTAACTTCAGGTGTAATATGATCAGGAGGCACACTCCGCCCGCTGTAAGTGCCGCAAATGCCTGTTGGTGTAACACACCAGGAAAAAGCAGCAATACGGGCTAACTTCAGGTGTATAATGTGCAGGAGGCTTAGCAACAATGACACTGACACTGTCCCCTGCCTATCCTTCTCTCTCCCTGCACACAAGGTTTATCAAAGTATATGACACTGACACTCTCCCTGCCTATCCTTCTCTCTCCCTGCACACAAGGTTTAGCAAAGAATATGACACTGACACTGTCCCCTGCCTATCCTTCTCTCTCCCTGCACACAAGGTTTATCAAAGTATATGACACTGACACTCTCCCTGCCTATCCCTCTCTCTCCCTACACACAAGGTTTAGCAAAGAATATGACACTGACACTCTCCCTGCCTATCCTTCTCTGTCCCTACACACAAGGTTTAGCAAAGAATAGATTTGACACTGTCCCTGCCTATCCTTCACTTTCCCTGCTCCGGAACACACTACACGAGGCTGCCGCGCTGGCGGCCTTTTATAGTGTGGGGCGTGTACTAAACCCCCTCAGCTATAATTGGCCACAGGCATCCTGCCTGTGGCCAATCATTGCTCTCCTCGCTGCCGGCGCTGTGTTTTGCAAAGCATGCAGGGTCACAGTGCATGCTTGGCCAATCACAGCGCCGGGATTACACTGCGATGGCGCAGTGTATTGTGGGTCGTTCGCGTCACTCGAATTTGGCGCGAACGGCCCAAATCGTTTGTTGTTCGCCGAACGCGCGAACAGCCGATGTTCGAGTCAAACCTATGTTCGACTCGAACACCGAGCTCATCCCTAGTCCTGATGTACTGACTATCTATCTCATTTCTTGAAACCCTAAAATGCAGGGACAGTACAAATACCCCCAAATTACACCTTATGGAAAGTAGACAGTCCAAGGAATTTAGTAAGTATGCCACTTAGTGAGTTTTTTAAAAGTGATTTTATTTGTGTCACAGTTTTCTTGAAAAATGAATAAATTAAAAAAAATGAGTTTTTTTTTTCACAAAGTTGGCAATTCTAACTAGCAATTTCTCACACACAGCATAGGCATATTTGGAATTACATGCCAAAACACATTCTGCTACACCTCCTGAGTATGTGGATAACATGTGTGTGAGACTTTTTCACAGCCTAGGTCAAAAATCCAAGGAGCACATTCAGACCTTATTATTACCTCATACCACATTTTTGGAGGCCCTGGAGCAGCAGGACAGTGGAAACACCCACCCCATTTTGGAAAGAAAACACTCCAAGGTATTTTCTGAAAGACATGATGAGTCTTCTGAAAAAAATAAATTTTGCCACAAGTTTTTGAAAAATGTAGGAAAGAAAAAGATCTATTTTTTTTTTTTTTTTTTTTACACAAGTTGTCACCTAACAAGATATTTCTAAGAAACATTGACGTACTTGGAAATACACCCCAAAACACATTCTGCTACTCCTCATGAGATGTTATACCACATGTGTGAGACTTTTTCACAGCCTAGGCACACATAGGGCCCAAAGTCCAAGGCGCACCTTTAGGCTTTCTAGGGGCATAAATTATACTATTATCTAATTTCCTGACTACCTCTCACATTTTTGGAGGCCCTGGAGCACCAGCACAGAAGTAAAACCCACCAAATTACCCCATTTTGGAGAGTAAACACCCCAAGATATGTTTAAGAGTCTTTTAAAGACTTATTTTTTTTTGCCACAAGATTTTGGAAAATGCGGAAAGAAAATTAAAATATTTTTTTTTACACAAAGTTGTCAATTTAATAAGATATTTCTCATACATTTTTTATATCCTAGCCACACAGAGGGGTCGGACATCCAAGAAGCACCTTAACCTCTTCAAGTCTGGGACAGTTTTGACATTCCTCTCCTACGTGTATTAAACATCTGTTTGAAAACTAGAAAACTACTTAGAAACCCCAAACATTAAATACTGCAATAAGTAAAGGCCCTAGAGAATAAAATAGTTGGTGTTGCATATTTTTATGTCAGACAGTATTTGCGCAGCGGTTTTTCAAACGCAAATTTTTTGAAAAATACACTTACCGTACATTAATTAGAATGCACAAAAACACAATATAATACCCAATTATTTGTTAACATTTAAAATATTACGCCGAGTAAATAGATACCCAACCTATCACGCTTTCAAATTATGCCCACCTGTGGAATGTCGCCAAACTACACCTAAAAATACCCATAAGGCACACTTTTAAAGCATTTATAGGTTACCATTTTGGGGTTACACAGGAAGTCTGGAGCTGGAATTAATGCTGTCAATCTTACGTACACAGTGGTACCTCACACGTGTAGTGTGATTGCCGTTTACATATACGTGCAGGATTGGCGCGCACATTCGTATTTGTGCGCAAGCACGGGCAGACAAGGGCACTTTAATTTGTATTTTTCATTTTATTATTTATTTTTTATTTAAAAAAAAAAAACATTTTTACACTGTCGCTTTCATTTTTTTTTTTTTTAACCAACATCCCATGTGACAGCATGGGCCCTGACAGGTCCTCTTTATGGAGAGATCTTGGGTCTATTAGACCTCAGACTTATCCTCTGGCCTCCAATGCAGCTGAAATCTCCATCACTTCTGGTTTCTGACAACACACAGTAGGAGGAACAGCATCGGTTCCTTTTACTGTGTGCCCGGAGCCAGATGCTCCCTTGTCGCTCAGGAGAGCCCAATAAAAGCAGCAGCAGAAGGGTGGGCTTTCCACTGCCTGTAAAAGTAATCTTAGTGGTTATTAAGCCACTCAGATTACTTTTACTGGCTTTGGAATGACTGGTACGATGATGGACAGGAAGCAGTTATGGTGTTCTACGGGCATGAATTACACATCTAATTTCCTGACTATCTATCTAATTTTTGGGACCAGAACAGTGGAAGCAATTAAAGACACTGGCTCTGTTGACACTGGTAGTGATATGGTGTGATCAGGACCCTGGTATAGCAATGATCAGGACACTAGTATGGGGTATGGAAGTAATCAGAATGCTAGCATGGCGGTGATAAGGATGCTGGTACGGGTTATGGCAGTGATCATGACATTGGCATGAGATATGGCAGTGATCAGGATGCTGGTGTGGGGTATGGCGATGATCAGGACGCTGGTATGGGGGTACGATGGTGATCATGACTCTGGTATGGAATATGGCAGTGATCAGAACCCTGGTATGGCGGTGATCTAGACACTGGTATGATGGTGACCAGGACGCTGGTATGGGGTTTGGCAGTGATCTGGACACTGGTATAGGATGCTGGTATGGCAGTGATCAGGATGCTGGTATGGGATATGGCGGTGATCAGGATGCTGGTATGGGGTATGGCAGTGATCAGGATGCTGGTATGAATTATGGCAGTGATCAGGATGCTGGTATAGCAAATTGCGGTGATCTGGATGCTAGTGTGGGGTATGGCAGTAATCAGGACCTTGGTATTAGGTACGGCTGTGATCAGGATGCTGGTATGTTGTATGATGATGATCAGGATGCTGGTGTAGCAGACCCCCAAATTTGGGGTAGTTATGCTTGAAATTTAGAAGGTGGCCTGAGCCATAGTTTGGCTCAGGCCTTCTGATTCTTTAAATTGGGCTCTGCTGCGGTGCTGCCTGGATGTATAGTTTCCCTTGACCTGTAGGTGGCGCTGTTGCCCAGGTTTCTGGTTGAACCACAGGTGGCATTGTAGCGTGATTGGGTGTCCTCTCCTGGAGGCTGTGCGCCGGGTACTCTTCAAATGTGAGAAACAGAATCTAAAACAAAAATCCAGAAAATCACATTGTATGATTTATAAGTAATTAATTTGCATTTTATTGCATGACATAAGTATTTGATACATCAGAAAAGCAGAACTTAATATTTGGTACAGAAACCTTTGTTTGCAATTACAGAGATCATACGTTTCCTGTAGTTCTTGACCAGGTTTGCACACACTGCAGCAGGGATTTTGGCCCACTCCTCCATACAGAGCTTCTCCAGATCCTTCAGGTTTTGGGGCTGTCACTGGGCAATACGGAATTTCAGCTCCCTCCAAAGATTTTCTATTGGGTTCAGGTCTGGAGACTGGCTAGGCCACTCCAGGACCTTGAGATGCTTCTTACGGAGCCACTCCTTAGTTGCCCTGACTGTGTGTTTCAGGTCGTTGTCATGCTGGAAGACCCAGCTACGACCCATCTTCAATGCTCTTACTGAGGGAAGGAGGTTGTTGGCCAAGATCTCGCAATACATGGCCCCATCCATCCTCCCCTCAATACGGTGCAGTCATCCTGTCCCCTTTGCAGAAAAGCATCCCCAAAGAATGATGTTTCCACCTCAATGCTTCACGGTTGGGATGGTGTTCTTGGGGTTGTGCTCATCCTTCTCCTTCCTCCAAACATGGCGAGTAGAGTTTAAACCAAAAGACTCTATTTTTGTCTCATCAGACCACATGATCTTCTCTCATTCCTCCTCTGGATCATCCAGATGGTCATTGGCAAACTTTAGATGGGCCTGGACATGCGCTGGCTTGAGCAGGGGGACCTTGCGTGTGCTGCAGGATTTTAATCCATGACGGCGTAGTGTGTTACTAATGGTTTTCTTTGTGACTGTGGTCCCAGCTCTCTTCAGGTCATTAACCAGGTCCTGCCGTGTAGTTCTGGGCTGATCCCTCACCTTCCTCGTGATCATTGATGCCCCACAAGGTGAGATCTTGCATGGAGCCCCAGACCAAGGGAGATTGACCGTCATCTTGAATTCTTCCATTTTCTAATAATTGCGCCAACAGTTGTTGCCTTCTCATCAAGCTGCTTGCCTATTGTCCTGTAGCCCATCCCAGCCTTGTGCAGATCTACAATGTTATCCCTGATGTCCTTACACAGCTCTCTGGCCTTGGCCATTGTGGAGAGGTTGGAGTCTGTTTGATTAAGTGTGTGGACAAACGAGTTCAAATAGGTGCAGTTAATACGGTTAATGAGTGGAGAACAGGAGGGCTTCTTAAAGAAAAAATAACAGGTCTGTGAGAGCCGGAATTCTTACTGGTTGGTAGGCGATCAAATACTTATGTCATGCAATAAATTGCAAATTAATTATTTAAAAATCATACAATATGATTTTCTGGATTTTTGTTTTAGATTCCGTCTCTCACATTTGAACAGTACTTATGACTTACAGACCTCTACATGCTTTGTAAGTAGGAAAACCTGCAAAATCTGCAGTGTATCAAATACTTATTCTCCCCACTGTATGTTAGGAGGGGTGGAATTGTCAATTGTGGTGCATTGTGTTTTTTATACAAACCGTGATGTATATTGCTGTATGTTCATTTTTTATTTATTTGCTCTGTTCTCTAAAATTATGGTTCAGGCACAAAAAAAAATATATGTATTGTGACAGCAGGAAGGTAAAGTCACCTGGTTGCATCCAGGGGGGTAGATATATTTCGCCCAGATTCAGGCTTTACGCCGATTTATACAACTAGGTGGAGAGTTGTATAAGGCTAGTGGGCTCATTGATGACTCATACCTCTAGGGAGAGGGCTGGGCGTCGTGCAGACAGGGAGTTGATGAGACCAGCTGAACCTTGTCAGCTCATTTAGGCCTCTATAAGAAACTCCCAGATTCATTAGATGTTAGCTCATGCCTGGAAGCAGACCTGTGTGGACTGTCTAGGGAGAGTGAACCCCTGTGCGGTGAGAGAAAGCCTGTGTGGCTATATTTTGCTTGGACATTTAAAACCAGGGACTAGGACAGCACTAGGCTGATCCCAGTTGTTAGTTAGGAAACCTGTATGTTTAGTCAGAGGTCAAGTTGACCAGGATTTATTTTGTTTGTTTCTTTTGCTTTGCTGTGTTTTTGTCACTGTAAATAGAAAATAAACGGCACCTTTTTGATTTTGAAAACCACAACCTCCGTCTGCTGGGCCTGTTTTTGTGTGGGGAGCCCATCCCGGGGGTCACACACACCCGCTGCCGAGCTAACCCCCTCACAGTTGGTGGAGAACCAGTGGCAGTTTTTTTTTAAGCCAGCATGGAGGAGATACTGAAACAGCTGGCTCTAGCAAATGCCAATCAACAGCAGACAAATGCAGGTTTGCAAAAGAGCCTTGCAGCTCAACAACAGAACTTCGCAGCCCAGCAGCAAGCTCATCAACAGAGCCTTGCAGCCCAGCAGCAAGCTCACCAACAGAGTCTGGAAGCTCAGCAACAAGCCCAGCAACGATCTGAGGCCCGCTTCATAGACCTGTTACAGAAGCAAGAGCAGAGACTACAACAAATGGAAGCAGTAATGCAGCAACGTCCGCAGACCAGTGAGGAAAGCCGTCCCACTAATACCGCGTCCTTTGGGGTGAGTCGTTTATTGACAAAAATGACTGGAGAGGATGATCCAGAGGTATTTTTGACCACGTTTGAAAGGACTGCTGAAAGAGAAAAGTGGCCTGAGGAGCAGTGGGCTGGACTGGTGGCTCCTCTGTTAACGGGTGAATCGCAGAAGGCTTACTATGACCTAGAGCCTGACCAAGCAAAAGACTATGTGATGCTAAAAGCTGAAATATTGGCAAGGCTGGGTGTCACCCTGGCTGTCCGGGCTCAGCGTGTGCATAACTGGACTTTCCAGCTTGGAAAACCCCCCAGGTCTCAAATGTATGATCTCATTCACCTGAGCAGAAAGTGGCTACAGCCAGAGACTTTGTCCGCACCAAAGATTGTGGAACGTGTTGTAATGGATCGGTTTTTGAGAGCTCTTCCTACTGCCATCCAAAAGTGGGTAAGCCATGGAGACCCAGAGACGGCCGATGGTCTTGTGGATCGTGTGGAGAAATACTTGGCTACAGAGAACCTGACGGCCTCTTCCAGAGACACTCGGACTTTCCACCCTAAGACCAGACCATCCCCAGGGGTGGATAAGATGATTCCAAGGGGTAAGGGTGGAGAGAGTGAGAGGGTGGGAGCTCTACCCCAAGTTTGGCGAGAACAGCCTGGGAAATCAGCGGCTCAAGAGGCGGCAAGAAGGATCGTTTGCTACCGCTGCCGGCAAGCGGGACATATTGCAGCAAATTGCCCGGTTTTGGAGGAACCCATGCAGTGTGACTTTCTGACGGGCAGACGTCAGTCGCTGTGTGCGACAGTCGCATGCACTGCCATTCGAGGAACTGAGAAACATTTATGCAAAATGTGTGTTAATGGTAGAAATGTTGTGGTATTGCTGGATTCAGGTAGCCTTGTGACCCTGATAAAGGCTGAGTTAGTTAAAACAGAGGTCTCTGGGAATAGCAAGGTAGCTGTTATTTGTGTGCATGGGGACACCCGAGAGTATCCAGTGACTACAGTGTGTTTCGAGACCCCCAAAGGTACCCTTTCTCATCCAGTGGGCTTAGTGTCTCAGTTACCGCATGACGCCATTGTGGGAAGGGATTTTCCGAAGTTCTGGGAACTGTGGGATGATCCTGAGCCCCCCACTGGTGCCCCTATGTACCAGGAATATGATAGCCAGAACTCCTCTGAGAGTGGTGAGGACTCTCCCGAATTTCCCTTGTCAGTATTGGCAGGGGAGACTCAAGAAACTGGAGAGGAGCCCACCTCCTCAGACGAAAACCTACCGTCTGTGGAGTTTTCTGATCTTGAGGTTCACAGGGAAAACTTTGCCACAGAACAGTTGAAAGACCCCGCCCTAATAAAGGCACGGGAAAACGTAGTGAAAATAGATGGCGAGTTAGTGAACCCAGATAATACCTGCACTTACCCATACTTCAGCGTAGAGAAGGACCTACTGTATCGGGTGGCAAAAAGGGCAGAAGAAACCGTTGAGCAGCTTGTGGTGCCCAAACCTTACAGGAAGTTGGTGTTGGAGTTGGCCCATGGGCACATTCTTGGAGGTCATCTGGGGACAGAGAAAACCCGAGAGAGGGTATTACAGAGATTCTATTGGCCTGGGGTGATGAAGGACATAGAAAATTATTGTTCCTCCTGCCCTGTGTGTCAGAGGTCGGCCCCGATGCCACACTTCCGTAGCCCGCTGGTCCCTCTACCCATCATTGAGGTCCCGTTTGAGAGAATCGCAATGGATTTGGTAGGTCCTATAATCAAGTCCGCTAGGGGGCACCAGTACATATTGGTTATAATGGACTATGCCACCCGTTATCCAGAAGCGATCCCTCTCAGAAATACCTCGGCCAAAACCATAGCCAAAGAGCTATCTCTTGTTTTTAGCCGGGTGGGTATTTGTAAAGAACTGCTTACGGACCAAGGTACACCCTTTATGTCCCGGGTTATGAAGGAGCTGTGTAAATTGTTCAAAGTGACGCAATTACGTACATCTGTGTATCACCCCCAAACCGATGGGCTGGTTGAAAGATTCAACAAAACCCTAAAACAAATGTTGAAGAAAGTGGTGGATAGGGATGGAAAGGATTGGGACTGTCTACTTCCTTATTTGATGTTTGCTATTAGGGAGGTGCCCCAATCCTCTACGGGATTCTCCCCCTTTGAGTTACTGTATGGGAGACACCCAAGAGGGCTGTTGGATATTGCCAAGGAAACTTGGGAAAGTGAGAGTTCTCCCCACAGGAGTGTGATTGAGCATGTCGCCCTGATGCAAGATCGAATTGCACAGGTAATGCCCATCGTGAAGGAACATTTGGCCCAAGCGCAGTTGGCACAGCAGAGAGTGTACAACCGTGGAGCCAAGACCCGTACCTTTTCCCCGGGGGATAGGATATTGGTACTTGTCCCTACGGTTGAAAGTAAATTCCTTGCCAAATGGCAAGGCCCCTACGAGATAATGGAAAAAGTGAGCGAAGTGAATTACAAGGTCAGACAACCAGGAAGGCGAAAGCCCGAACAGATCTATCACGTTAATCTGTTGAAAGCCTGGAGGGATAGAGAGTCCCTAGTCGCAGACACTTGGTCACCAGCTCAAACTGGTTGCGTGATTCCTGAGGTTGGAATCGCAGCCACCTTGTCACAACCCCAACAACAAGGAGGTATTCTCTGAGCTGCCGGGACAAACATCGGGGGTAGAGCATGACATTATTACCCCGCCCGGTGAAAGGGTGAAGTTAAAACCCTATCGGATCCCAGAGGCCCGACGGGAGGCAATACGGGAGGAAGTACAGAAAATGCTGAACTTAGGGGTGATAGAGGAGTCCCAAAGTGATTGGTCTAGTCCCATTGTGTTGGTGCCTAAACCAGATGGGAGCTGGCGATTTTGTAACGATTTTCGTCAGTTGAACAAAGTTACAAAATTTGACACCTACCCCATGCCACGTATAGATGAGTTGATCGACCGGCTGGGAACAGCCCGATACATGACGACTCTTGACCTCACAAAAGGGTATTGGCAAATCCCCCTGGCCAAATCGGCCAAAGAGAAAACCGCATTTGTAACCCCAGACGGGGCGTTCCAATATAAAAGAATGCCGTTCGGGTTACAGAATGCGCCGGCCACATTCCAGCGGAAAATGGACCAGATGCTGAGGCCCCATCGAAAGTATGCTGCGGCTTACCTGGATGACATAATTGTCCATAGCACAGATTGGGCCTCACATCTGCCAAAAGTGCAAGCAGTCCTGGACTCTGTTCGGGAAGCAGGGTTTACGGCTAACCCCAAGAAGTGTACCATTGGGCAGGAGGAGGCCAAATATCTTGGGTACACCATTGGGAGGGGAGTAATAAAACCCCAACTCAACAAAGTCGAGGCCATCCAGAGTTGGCCACGTCCCAACAGCAAGAAGCAGGTACGAGCCTTTCTGGGAATCGCTGGGTATTATCGGCGATTCATTCCCCACTTTGCTTCTAAGGCTGTGCCCCTAACCAACCTGACGAAGGGGAAAGGGTCGGTCATGATTAAATGGACCCCCGAGGCTGAGGCAGCATTCCAATTCTTGAAACAAGCCTTATGTAGCCAGCCAGTGTTGTACTCACCCGACTTCTCTAAAGACTTTGTCGTACAAAGTGATGCGTCAGATGTGGGGTTAGGAGCAGTATTGTCCCAGGTCTGGAACGGGGAAGAGCACCCAGTCATTTACCTCAGCAGGAAGTTGAAGTCCCATGAGGTAAATTACGCCACCGTTGAAAAGGAGTGTTTAGCGGTGAAGTGGGCTCTAGATTCCCTTCGGTACTACCTGCTAGGTAGGCACTTTGACATGGTTACGGATCACGCTCCGTTAAAGTGGATGGCTCAAAACAAGGAAACAAATAGAAGAGTGAATAGGTGGTTCCTGGCCCTCCAGGAATTCAACTTCACAGTAAAGCATCGCCCTGGCGTTCAAATGGGAAATGTGGATGCTTTGTCTCGAGTACATGAATGCCTGATTGCTGGTGTTCCAACCCCGAGGTTAAAACAAGAGGGGGGGGTATGTGACAGCAGGAAGGTAAAGTCACCTGGTTGCATCCAGGGGGGTAGATATATTTCGCCCAGATTCAGGCTTTACGCCGATTTATACAACTAGGTGGAGAGTTGTATAAGGCTAGTGGGCTCATTGATGACTCATACCTCTAGGGAGAGGGCTGGGCGTCGTGCAGACAGGGAGTTGATGAGACCAGCTGAACCTTGTCAGCTCATTTAGGCCTCTATAAGAAACTCCCAGATTCATTAGATGTTAGCTCATGCCTGGAAGCAGACCTGTGTGGACTGTCTAGGGAGAGTGAACCCCTGTGCGGTGAGAGAAAGCCTGTGTGGCTATATTTTGCTTGGACATTTAAAACCAGGGACTAGGACAGCACTAGGCTGATCCCAGTTGTTAGTTAGGAAACCTGTATGTTTAGTCAGAGGTCAAGTTGACCAGGATTTATTTTGTTTGTTTCTTTTGCTTTGCTGTGTTTTTGTCACTGTAAATAGAAAATAAACGGCACCTTTTTGATTTTGAAAACCACAACCTCCGTCTGCTGGGCCTGTTTTTGTGTGGGGAGCCCATCCCGGGGGTCACACACACCCGCTGCCGAGCTAACCCCCTCACAGTATATATATACCGTATTTATCGGCGTATAACACGCACCGGCGTATAACACGCACCCCAAGTTTAGGAGGGAATTTTAGGGAAAAAAACTTTTAGGAGGGAAGTTTAAGGAAAAAAAAAACTTACATTTAAATGCAGCCTTACCAGTGTCCGTTGCAGCCTTGTCAGCAGTGTCCATTGCAGCCTTGCCCCAGTGTCCAGTGCAGCCTTTGCCCAGTGTCCATTGCAGCCTTTGCCCAGTGTCCAGTGCAGCCTTTGCCCAGTGCAGCTTTGCTCAGTGTCCAGTGCAGCTTTGTCCAGTGCAGCCTTTGCCCAGTGTCCAGTGCAGCTTTGCCCAGTGTCCAGTGCAGCCTTTGCCCAGTGCAGCCTTTGCCCAGTGTCCAGTGCAGCTTTGTCCAGTGCAGCCTTTGCCCAGTGTAGCTTTGCCCAGTGTCCAGTGCAGCCTTTGCTAAGTGCAGCCTTGCCCCAGTTTTCAAAATTGGCGCCGCCGAGATCGCCGCAGAGAATAGGCGGAGCGGGGCGAACGCCGCCGAGAACGCAGGGACGCAGAGACGCAGGGACTGGGCGGAGCCGCCGCCGAGATACACATAGCCGAGTGTACTCGGCTATACTCGGCTTTTCTCGGCTCCGCTCACAGTCACGCCGAGTCCCGCCCTATGATGGACATATCACAGGTCCAATGGCGGGACTGGGCGTGACTGTGAGCAGAGCCGAGAAAAGCCGAGTATAGCCGAGTACACTCGGCTATGTGTATCTCGGCGGCGATCGCTGCGCTCCGCTCAGTCAGCGGAGATCGCCGGGATCAGTGGGTATCGGCGTATAACACGCACCCACGATTTTCCCCTGATTTTAAGGGGAAAAAAGTGCGTGTTATACGCCGATAAATACGGTAGTTAAATAATTTTGTGTATATTAGGGAATAGACCAGAACCCACTCAGGATTGAAGGGGATCTTTCTTAACTATTCCAGGACAGTGGCTTATTCAAGAGGGGGGTGTATGTAGCGGACCCCCAAATTTGGGGTCGCTATGCTTGAAATTTAGAGGGTGGCCTGAGCAATAGTTTGGCTCAGGCCTTCTGATTCTTTAAATTGGACTCTGCTCTGCTGTGGTGCTGCCTGGATGTATAGTTCCCCTTGACCTGTAGGTGGCGCTATTGCCCAGGTCTCGGGTTGAACCACAGGTGGCATGGTAGCGTGATTGGGTGTCCTCTCCCAGAGGCCGTGCGCTGGGCACGGTCTGCCTGCTGTGCCTGCTGGGAGGGGGTACATAAGGGGCAGACACCATTAGGGGGCAGGAGAATTCCAGGGGAATCCCTGGTGGTGGAGTCGCGCCTTTGGCCCTGCTGGCCATGGGTGCGTGTGTTGATCGAGCAGTCTCAGGCACCTTTATCCTGAGGCTACAGCATTCCAGGTAGGCCCAGTACCTTCAACTGGGTCTACAATCAGACCATCGGAGTCCCAAGGTACTCGTGGGAGGGTGGCCCGCTCTGAAGGAGAGGAGACCAGAGGAGGACCTGTCCGGAGGACCGGTGAAGGAAGTCACTGTTCCGGGAGAGGCCTGGTTGCCTATCAGAGGAAAGGATTCCGTAAGTCGCAAGATAGCTCCTGTAATGTGCCCCATTGGCACTTATGGTCTCTAAAAGTTACAGGCGCTAAAGAGTTCTGGATTCAGGAATTAAAGGATTCTGTGGCAGAGGATCTCCTGAACCTGTCCTTGGAGGGGACGAATCCAAAGTAATTGTTCGTGTTTCACTTCGGCTGCTAGAACCGTGAGAGGGGACTATCTGGGTGAGCAAGGCCCACTCAGGCTTGAGTGGCGAGGAATATAGATAGATGTTGTGTGCCTGAACCTACCTCCCTATTCAACTTATTTTCTCTCTTCAACTTTCCCTGTTGATTGCAAACAAAGGAAAATAAACTCTTTGTTGGAGTTGATATTGTCTGGACATTGGCCTTCTTAAGGAGAAAAGATAGACTTTTACCTACATTCTAGGGACGAGAACCAACGGAAGGAGGTAACTCGCTGCAGGACCCAAAAACATTGTTAACACCGCTCACTCTCTACAAATGGAGAATATTGGGCATGTGGCATGGTGTGTCCTGTCCTGCAAGTGAAGGTAAGCAGGACAGGGATCTGTGTGCTACACTGGTATGGCAAATGGAGGTGATCAGGATGCTGGTATGGTGTATGCTGGTGATCAGGACATTACTATGATGTATAGCAGTCAGCAAGATGCTGGTATGGGGTATGGCAGTGATCAGGACACTGGTGTGGAATATGGCAGTGATCAGGGTGCTGGTATGGTGGTGATCAGGATGCTGGTATGACGGTGATCAGGATGTTGGTATGGGGTATTGTGGGGATCTGGACATTGATATGGGATATGTCAGTGATCAGGATACTGGTTTGAGGTATGGTGGTGATCAGGTTGCTGGTATGGCGAATGGAGGTGATCGTAGCACTGGCATGGCGTATGGGTCGCTAGTATGGCTGTTATCAGGACATTGGTATGGTGCATGGTAGTGTAACTGTGAGCTCTGGTGACACTGGGACAGTTGACAGGGGCTGGATGCATTGTTTATTATTACTACACTTGGGGCAGTGATCAGGGACACTGGGGCAGGCTGGCACTTCAGTCTTTGAGTCGACCAGGGGCATGCTGGGTCAATGATGACACAAGGGGGCGGGTCACCTGGTGACATCACCAGGTGACCCCGCCCCTTAGATATTTAAGAACTGTGAGATGGTGGAGCTGACAGAGCAGATTTTTTTTTCCTTTTTCAGATCAGCAGTGGTGGAGGGCGTTGTAATTGACGATGGATCGTCACTGGGGGACATTTATTTTTTAAATAAAGGACTTGTCAAAAACTGTCTAATGTCTTTTTTTACAGAACACATTTTTTGGGGGTGAATAAGTAGGGGTACTATGTACCCCATACTCATTCACATCTAGGGGCCCCCTTGTTATAGGGGGCTTCCGGGTTCGGATAAGCTCCAGTCCACAGACCCCCACAACCACCGGCCTGGGTTGTGGGGAAGAGACCCTTGTCCCCATCAACATGGGTTGCCCCAAAGCATCTGCCCATGTTGAGGGCATGGTATGGTTCAGGAGGGGGGGCGCTTACATGTTCAGATAAGGGTATGAATGGTATGGATTTGGAGGAGGGGACCCACACCATTTTTCAAAAAAAAAAATTGGTGCGGGGTTCAGCTCAAAATTCATACCAGACCCGAAGGGCCTGATATGCATTGGAGGGGGGCCCCACGCCATTTTTTCTTCAGTTTTATTTATAGCTGGCAATTCTTTTTTTTACATTCAGCTGTCAGCATGGAACTCCGCTGACAGCTGATGACTCATCAGTTGTTAAGGATGCGGTGACCACTCACTCCTTAACAACCATGTGGTTTAGTGGTTGTTAAGAATGTGAGCGGCTGTCCGATCCTTAACAACGCCTTTTTTTATGTTAATAAATATGCCGGCTAGTGGCAGGTGGTAAATTACCATAGGTTTTCACTACAAAATACCACAAGACTTCATAAAATAACGTGTAGTTTTAGTAGTGTTTTTTAGTGATTTCTGTGATATTGCAAGCTATATTAACATAACCTAATGTGTCAGAGGGGCTGGAGTCATTCAGGAGGCCAAGGCAAAGAACAGAGAACCCATCCTATCCAGCAGCTCCTGCAGGGGTAGGTAGCGCTACACATTTCCTACATTAGAGCTATGTCATGTCATGCCATTTATGTGGAGATTGCCATTGTGAATGGAACTCTTATGAGCAATCTGGAGAACAAATACCCTACCAGAATGTTGGATGATAACCACTATTCATACTTTCTCTCACATTTTTTTAGCAACCTTTCTCACATTTATTTTTGATAGGTCTCTGCTCCCTTATTCTTTTTTTTTTTCAGCAAGATAGGTCTCAAACTGAACTGAGTAGAGGCCTGAACTGAGTACACCCTTTAGTATGGGTGTCCCTTTGCACCGGGCAATGAGCAGGAGACTGATGTGGAGGTCTGACAAAACCCCTGATTTGCTTGCACTTAAGATGGACCAATCTGCTTGGTAGGCCACTGCATGCCTTATGGTTTAGTAAACTGATCCTAAAGCCCGTAAAATCAACCTGCGATTTACCCATATAGAGAAAAGAAACAGATTCATTTTTATTACTAGCCTCATCGGCTATGGACACGTACATTCCCTCCACTCCCTATAGGTTACTGGTGCGATTTGACATGTCAAA
Organism: Rana muscosa; assembly: GCA_029206835.1. Classification (NCBI taxonomy): domain Eukaryota; kingdom Metazoa; phylum Chordata; class Amphibia; order Anura; family Ranidae; genus Rana; species Rana muscosa. The sequence goes on from CM055116.1 coordinate 177,951,991, forward strand.
TCGCATGTCAAATCGGTGAAATTTGCCGCAAATTGCGGCCAATGGCACCGTCCTTATCGGTGCGACGCCGCATCTGCGGTGCTGCACCGATTACAAAAAGTAGTTTTTGTACTACTGTACTTTTTGCGATTTCAGCCACGATTTACATTGACATCTGTTTCAGATGTCTTTGAAATCGCGGCCGAAATCGGGACTGCCAGCGGGAGTGAAATCGTGCGAGTTCAGCTGAACTCGCAGGCTTCACTCCCGCAGCCCCAGTGTGAACGTGGACTAAAGGTTCATGTTAATGAGTGCAAGCTGCTCCATTCAAATAAAAAATGTGGTGTTTCAAAAGAAAAGGTTGCATTTTATCCATTTTGCCTAATAGTTAAACATAGCCTAATAGGATTTGCTGCTTCCAAATAAACACAGAACAACACAAAAATAAGTTGAGTAATTTTTGGTTCAAGTCAATATGATTTTTCTGGCCTAATGCACATCAAATGTGGGGGAACAGTGACCATATATAATGTATAAACCCTAATTCTTCAGTTGTAGTATATTGGTCCCATCCTGATAAATTTTTATGGGTTGCTGTGTTAGTTGTGATATAAAGAGTGTATTATACATAGTGAATAAAATAGAGGGATCCCTTTGGTTTTGTATTTGTCAGGTGTTACCAAGCTTTCAGATGAACCGTGTAAAGAGGTAAGTGGATCTTTTCAAGGCAGTGTTTGACTCTGATATATGTAAGTAGGAGGTAGGTTAAATTTGCGTTAAAGAAGAGTAAATGGTTTCATACGGGAGCCCTGGAGTAAGTTTTGAATATAAAGGATGCCTTGTTGGGACAATTGGGTTAGAGATACGTCAGGTGATAGGTGATGGAGAGATTCAATTGGGATCAGTATCCGTGGCATGTTGGGGTATTTGGCACTATCTTGGATCAATCTTTGCCATGCGAAGGCCAAGGCTATCATGGTGGGGGATAGCGCCAAAGGTAATTTGGATCCTAAGGGGGTTCTCAGTAACCACCATTTAAAATTTTGGCGTAGTAGTGATAAACTCTCTATTTTACTCCACAATTTGGCAGGATACTGTTGGAACCATTCAGTAAGTTGGTCCAGCACTGCCGCTGTGTAATAATCCTCAAAGTCAACGGTTCCCGAGCCACCCGCTAATTTATGTTTCACCAGTTTCGAGTGTGCGCACCTAGGTTTAGATCCTTTCCATATACATTTATTGAATAAAGTTTGAAGATATTTGAAAAAGTACTTGGGTATGGGGATAGGGAGAGTCCTAAATAAGTAGAGGATTTGTGGTAGGTGAAGCATTTTGAATGCTGCAAGTCTGCCGGACCATGATAATTCATGTTTAAGTATTGATTGGGTTTCTGTTTGCAGTTTGATAAGGAGAGGTTTATAATTAACCGAGAAAAGGTGTTTGACCGATCGAGTAAGGTGAATCCCAAGGTAGGAAATATTTTTGTCTGGCCAGGTGAACGGGTATTGGACCTGTAGCAAATTTTTTGTCGTGGCGTCTAGTTTAATGTCTAGAATGTGCGATTTGGATGTTTTTAGCTTATAGTAGGAGACCCTTCCGAACCAGTCTAGCAGTTTTTGGGCTTCCTTCAGTAAGGAAGCTGGATTAGTTAAGATCAAAATTACGTCGTCCGTGAAGAGACTTATCTTGTGTGAGGTTTTGTCTATTGTCAAGCCTGTGATTAGGGGGTTCGATTTCACATGTTCCGCCAGGGGTTCCATCAGTAGGTTGAATATTAATGGTGACAAGCAGGGATGAGCCGAACACCCCCCTGTTCGGTTCGCCCCAGAACCTGCGAACAGACAGAATGTTTGCGTGAACTTTAGAACCCTATTAAATACAATGGACTAGAACATTCGAAATCTAAAGTGCTAATTATAAAGGCTTATTTGCAAGTTATTGTCCTAAAAAGTGTTTGGGGACCCGGGTCCTGCCCCAGGGGACATGTATCAATGCTCCCGAAAAAACTGCATTTTTTAAAACTTTTTTTTGCATTGATACATGTCCCCTGGGGCAGGACCAGGGTCCCAAAACACTTTTTAGGACAATAACTTGCATATAAGCCTTTATAATTAGCACTTCTCCCATAGACTTTTCGAATTTGCCACGAACACCCCAATTTGTTCGCTGTTCGGCGAACGGGCGAACAGGCAATGTTCGAGACGAACATGAGTTTGACTCGAACTCGAAGCTCATCCCTAGTGACAAGGGGCACCCTTTGCATGTACCATTTGTTATATTAAACGGTTGAGATAGCATATCCGCTGAGTATACTTGTGCTGATGGAGTAGTGTAGAGTGCCATGATGGCCCTGTATATGTGGTCCTTGAACCCAAATTTAAGGAGTACTTTTTGTAGATATGTCCAGTGTACCCTGTTGATTGCCTTCTCTGTGTCTAAAGAGAGCAGCAGAGAAGGCATTCCGTTGGATTCAGCATGGTGTATCAAGTTGATCATACATCTTGTTGCATCAGTTGCTTGTTTCCCTCTAGTGAACCGCGGATTGGTCCAAGTGTATGAGATCTGGCATTATCTCTAACAGGCGTCTGGCAATGGTTTTGGCATATATTTTTACATCCAGGTTCAAGAGGGATATAGGACAGAAATTTTGAGGGGAGGTTGGTTCTTTCCCTGGTTTCGGGAGTGTGACAATAATAGCATTTAACATTTCCTTGGCAAGCGTGGAAGAGGAGGCAGCGTCACTGCATACTTGCATTAAGTATGGGATTATTTGACTGGAGAATTGTTTGTAATACTCCCCCGTCAAACCATCCAATCCTGGGGCTTTTCCCAATGGTAATGAGTTTATCGTTGCGAGAATCTCCTGTTCAGTGAAGGGTTCATTCAAGAAGGCCAATTGTGTCTCTGTCAGTTTCGGGAGCGCAATTTGCTTTAGAAATGCATTAATGTCCTCATTTAAGGGTTGAAATGTGGTTAGGTCCTGTCTAATGTTATAGAGTGTTCTGTCTCAAGGACATATAGTTTAAACCTTCTTGCCCCATAAACTTCAGATATTTATTTATTAGAACAAGCCAGGTGATACTACAAAATAACAGAAATAGACCTCAATAAGTACACTATTGCTTACAATACAGCATACATAGCAGAAACAATGATATACAATACAAGATGTGATAGTAAAAACATACTTTTTAAGTTCTCTAAGGGGTTATGGCGATAGATTGAGCAAGCCATGTCCTGCTCCCTGCAGTGTCTTCTCAAAGCATGGTGAATCTGCTTCACTTCCTGTGAAGATTCTTCCTAGAATACCTTGCTTACTAACTACTTCCTGGGTTACACGCACAATGCATGAAATAATAAACAGAGCTAAAGCAATACCAAAAAAAGGACGCTAGATGGCGCCTGCGCTCTGCATATGATTTCTATGAAAATTAAAAACTTTAAATGTCATTTTATTCAACACAAATGCAGATAATCAGAATAGAAGTCTGTTGGACAGAACACTCCCCGCCTGACGTCAAGTGACGTCACTAACAGAGTCCTCCGTAGAAAGAAACAGAACAAGTTCAGTCACTGGTCTTAAGAAAACTTTAGCCTCATTCTGTTGAAAGGTCTTGACCTCGAACCTTACAGACACGATTGTCCTTGCCTGGGAGTACTTTGGTGACCAGACCTACAGGCCACATATTTCATTGTGTCTGGCAGTGGCAATCTTTCATGAGCACAACATCACCAGGTTTAAGATTAGGCTTTTCAGTGTGCCATTTTCTTCTTTAATTGTAGAGTAGATAGATAGTGTTCCCTCCACTGGCTGCAGAAGGTATTGGCAAGGGTTTGTACTTGTCTCCACTGACATTTGTAAAGGTCCTTCTCACAAAACTCTCCAGCTGGAGTACCTACAAGACCAGTATTTTGCATGAGCAACATGGCAGGTGTGAGAACCACTGGATCTTCAGAATCACTTGAAATTGAAGTCAAAGGTCTGGCGTTAATGATAGCTGTAACCTTTGCCATAAATGTCACTAAACATTCGTGAGTAAGCCTTGCAGTTCCTACTTGTAGGAAGATAGAGTCAAGAATTCTGCGGGCTATGCCTATCATCCTCTCCCAAACACCTCCCATGTGAGAAGAGTGAGGTGGGTTGAAGATCCACGTGCAGTCTTGCTTACTCAAGTATCTTTCTACACTGAGAATGTCCAAGTTGGAAGGAATTTGCAGTTCTTTTACTGCTCCTACAAAGTTAGACCCTCTGTCAGAGCGAATGAGTTTCACTGGGCCTCTGATTGCAATGAAACGTCTAAGAGCATTAATGAAACTTGAAGTGTCCATTGACTCAGCTTTTTGAAGTTCTAGGTTTATCTCTGTTGCAATTAGTTCAGCTAGCTATGTAGCCAATACTGCAGCACAAAGTTCCAGCCTGGGTATGGTGTGTTCGGGAAGTGGTGCCAGTTTTGCTTTCCTCAATACAAATCCTATGTGGCATTGTCCTTTAGTGTCTATGGTTTTCAGGTAAGCTACAGCAGCAATTGCTTTAACAGAAGCATCCAAAAACACACAAAGTCTTTGCATCTGAACGTCTGCAGATGACAGAGGAGAATATGGGGATTGAATTTTAAGGTTGGAGAGAGCTGTTAGTGAGTCCTTCCACTCTAGCCATAAGTTCTTCCTGTCGGTGGGGAGAGGGTGGTCCCAGACTAGCGATTCGCATGTTAAGTCTCTGAGTAGTGCCTTACCCTGGATGGTGACAGGTGCTGCAAAGTCTAAAGCAGGGGTGCCCAACCAGTGGCGCTGAGGGCCACATGTGGCCCGCGGAGCCCTCTGATGTGGCCCGTAACCTCCTGCTCTGGAATATAATAAAATAGAATGCTGTTATTAAAGGTCAGTTTATTACTAAAATCACAGTGTATTTATAGGGATATCTGTTTTGCAGTGGTTACTGGGCTGCTTTCAAACTGACCCACAGATGCAGAGCAGTGCACCTGCGGGTTACCTGCACTGAACCATAGACTTCTGTTAATAACTGCAAGTTTGGTGAGCTTTCTGAAAGTGCACCGAACCTGCAGAATATAATAGAAGTCTATTGCAAAGTGCAGGAAAGCCAAAGGTACACTGCGTTGCACCCGTGTGGCGGGTAAACTGCAGGACATCAGTGCAAAAGCAGCCTTAGGCCCCTTTCACACGGTCAGTTTGACCCAATTGGACCCTTCATTCACCTCTAATGCCCCATACACACGATCATTTTTCATGCCATTAAAAATGCCATTAAAAAAAATGGCCATTAAAAATGATCGTGTGTATGCTCCAGAGCATTTTTAACGACGTGAAAAACGGCCATTAAAAATTTCGAACATGCTCTCTTTTTTCACATCGTTTTTCATGTCGTTTTTTTTAACGACGTGAAAAACGATAGTGTGTATGCTTTAACGACGTGAAAAAAACGCGCATGCTCAGAATCAATCAAGTATGAGACGGGAGCGCTCGTTCTGGTAAAACTAGCGTTCGTAATGGAGATAGCACATTCGTCACGCAGTAACGGACTGAAAAGCACAAGACTGAAAAGAGCGAATCGTCTCTCAACAAACTTTACTAACATGAAGGGTGGCGCCATTCGAACGGAACTTCCCCTTTATAGTGCCGTCGTACGTGCTGTACGTCACTGCGCTTTGCTTGAACATTTTTTAAAATGATGGTGTGTACGCAAGACAGGCTTGAGAGGAAACAAGAAAAAAAATGACAAGAAAAACGTCAGTTTTAAAAATGACATTAACCACTTAACAACCACCTGCCGACAAATAACGTCGACAAGGTGGTTGCTTAACTCTGGGAGGACGTTATATAACGTTCTCCCAGAATCGCGCTCCCGCGCGCCCCCTGGGGCGCGCACACGGGAAACTCCGTGACCGCCGGGTCCAGAGGACCCGGCGGATCACGAATCGCGGTAAATCGCCGCTGATAGCGGCCGTTTACCACGTGATCGCTCCGTCAAATGACGGAGCAATCACTTGTAAACAGACCGGCGTCATTTGATGACGCCGGTTCCTCCCTCCCCTCTCTGTACCGATCGGTACAGTGTGAGAGGGGAGGGGGAGGGAGCGGATGGCAGCAGCAGCACTGTGGGCTGGATCTGTGACAATTGCAGTCACAGATCCAGCCATCCATCCATCCCTGCTCAGCCATCCCTGTGCTATACCCTGCCAATACTCTGCAATACACCCTGCCAATACTCTGCAAAATACCCTGGTGCAATACTCTGCAATACCCTGGTGCAATACTCTGCAATACCCTGGTGCAATACTCTGCAATACCCTGGTGCAATACTCTGCAATACCCTGCGAAATACTCTGCAATACCCTGCGAAATACTCTGCAATACCCTGCGAAATACTCTGCAATACTCTGCAATACCCTGGTGCAATACTCTGCAATACCCTGGTGCAATACTCTGCAATACCCTGGTGCAATACTCTGCAATACCCTGCAAAATACTCTGCAATACCCTGCAAAATACTCTGCAATACCCTGCACAATACTCTGCAATACCCTGCACAATACTCTGCAATACCCTGCACAATACTCTGCAATACCCGCCACAATACTCTGCAATACCCGCCACAATACTCTGCAATACCCGCCACAATACTCTGCAATACCCTCCACAATACTCTGCAATACCCTCCACAATACCCTGTGCAATACCCTCCACAATACCCTGTGCAATACCCGTGCAATACCCTGCCATACACCGCAATACCCTGCCATACACCGCAATACCCTGCCATAGTCCGCAATACTCCGCAATGCCCTGCAATACTCCGCAATGCCCGGCAATACTCCGCAATGCCCGGCAATACTCCGCAATGCCCGGCAATACTCCGCAATGCCCGGCAATACTCTGCAATAACCACTTCCCGCCCTCCGGCCATCATATGACGTCCTTGACTTTGTGCGGGGATATCTGAATGATGGGAGCAGCTACAGGCATCATTCAGATATTAGCTTTTTCAGCCGGCGATTCCCTACACCATAAGAACAATCATAGCGGCTGTTCCGCCGCTTGATCATTCTTACGTGAGGCGAGAGGGGATGTCCCGTCCCCCCCCCCCCGCCGCCCTCCGGTGCTTCTACCGACTCACCGCTACGATCAAAGCCAGGATTGTTGTTTTTTTTTTTGTCTTTTTTTCAGGCTTCCCAGCCTAGAGGTGAGATGTGGGGTCTTATTGACACCCCCCCCCCCCCATATCTCACTGTAAAGAGGACATGTCATGCCATATTCCTATTACAAGGGATGTTTACGTTCCTTGTAATAGGTATAAAAGTGATCAAAAAATGTTTAGGGCGGAAAAACATGTCAAACTAAAATAAATAAAGTAAAATGAAGAATAATTTTTTTTTTTTTTTTAAACCGCCCCTGTCCCCGTGAGCTCGCATACAGAAGCGAACGCATACGTAAGTCCCGCCCACATATGAAAACGGTTTTCAAACCACACATGTGAGGTATCTCTGCGAACTTTAGAGCGAGAGCAATCATTTTGGCCCTAGACCTCCTCTGTAACTCAAATCATGTAACCAGTAAAAATATTTAAAGCGTCGCCTATGGGGATTTTTTAAGTAGCGAAGTTTGGCGCCATTCCACGAGTGTGTGCAATTTTTAAGGGCGACATGTTAGGTATCTATTTACTCGGCGTAACTTCATCTTTCACATTATGCAAAAACATTGGGCTAACTTTACTGTTTTTTTTTTTTTTAAGCACAAAACATTTTTTTTCCGTAAAAAACGCGTTAAAAAAATTGCTGCGCAAAGATCGTGCGAGATAAAAAGTTGCAACAACCACCATTATATTCTCTAAGGTCTTTGCTAAAAAAACATATATAATGTTTTGGGGTTCTATGTAATTTTCTAGCAAACAAATGATGATTTTTACATGTAGGAGAGAAATGTCAGAATTGGCCTGGGTGCTCCAGAACGCCTGAAGGTGCTCCCTGCATGTTGGGCCTCTGTATGTGGCCACGCTGTGTAAAAGTCTCACACATGTGGTATCGCCATACTCGGGAGTAATAGCAGAATGTGTTTTGGGGTGTAATTTGTGGAATGCATATGCTGTGTGTGAGAAATAACCTGCTAATATGACAATTTTGTGAAAAAAAAAAAGAGAAAAAAAAAATCTTGATTTTGCAAAGAATTGTGGGAAAAAATGACAACTTCAAAAAACTCACAATTCCTCTTTCTGAATACCTTGGAATGTCTTCTTTCCAAAAAGGGGTCATTTGGGGGGTATTTGTACTTTTCTGGCATGTTAGGGTCTCAAGAATTGAGATAGGCCGTCAGTACTTCAGGTGTGATCAATTTTCAGATATTGGCACCATAGCTTGTGGACTCTATAACTTTCACAAAGACCAAATAATATACACCAATTTGTACTTATTTTTACCAAAGATATGTAGCAGTATAAATTTTGGCCAAAATTTATGAAGAAAAAATAGTAATTTGCAAAATTTTATAACAGAAACGAAAAAAAAAACATTTTTTTACAAAATTTTCAGTCTTTTTTCTCTTATAGCGCAAAAAATAAAAAACCCAACAGTGATTAAATACCACCAAAAGAAAGCTCTATTTGTGTGAAAAAAAGGACAAAAATTTCATATGGGTACAGTGTTGTATGACTGAGTAATTGTCATTCAAAATGTGAGAGCACCGAAAGCTGAAAATTGGTCTGGTTATTAAGGGGGTTTAAGTGCCCAGTGGTCAAGTGGTTAAAAATGATCGTGTGTATGGGGCATAAGGAGTGGCAGATGTAAACCGACTTGTGTCCTTCCTCCAATCTAAGCCTAAAAAAAAAAAAGAGTATCGTGGGTTGTGTCCGTATCCACTCTGCATATGCAGAGTGGACACGGACCTGCCATCCGCCCGCTCTGCTCATTGTGGCCCGCGACCGGTTACTAAGTCGCTTAAGTGGTCCTCGTGCTTCAAAAGGTTGGGCACCCCTGGCCTAAAGGATCATACAGGCTGTTTATGGTATACAGGACACCTCTACTCAATAAGTACACTATTGCTTACAATACAGCATACATAGCAGAAACAACGATATACAATACAAGATGTGATAGTAAAAATATACTTTTTAAGTTCTCTAAGGGGTGATGGCGATAGATTGAACAAGCCATGTCCTGCTCCCTGCAGCGTCTTCTCAAAGCATGGTGAATCTGTTTCACTTCCTGTGAAGATTCTACCCAGAATACCTTGCTTACTAACTACTTCCTGGGTTACACACACAATGCATGAAATAATAAACAGAGCTGAAGCAATACCAAAAAAAGGATGCTAGATGGCGCCTGTGCTCTGCATATGATTTCTATGTAAATTACAAACTTTAAATGTCATTTTAATAAACACAAATGCAGATAATCAGAATAGAAGTCTGTTGGACAGAACATAGAGGTCACTATAGTTGTCACTAAACACGTTAGCAATGTCTTGGGGATTAGTCAGTTTCTTTTTGGTGTGAGGGTGGAATAAGTAGGTTATCTTAGTCTTAATACTTTTCCCCTTCAGACGCTGTGCAAATTTTTTCCCCGCTTTGTTAGAGGTAGAATAAGAGGTGGCTTTGATTTTGCGCTGTATGTGTTTGAAGGAGTTGAGGAGTAGTGTCCTCAATTCCTGCCTCAGTGACAGCAGTTGGGCCAGTTGTGTTGGGTTTGGTTTGGTTTTGTGCAGGGTCTCAATGCTTGCTATTTGTGAGGTCAGATCATCAATGCGCTGTGTCCTCTTTTTTTTACATAGGGAACTTAATTTCATTATAATCCATCGAATAACAGCTTTGTGTACGTTCCACACCATGGCGGGATCTTCCACTGAACCACTATTAAGGTCAAAGTATTATTTTAGGTGCTGCTTAATTTCCTGCAAGTGGGTTGGGTGTTGCAATACCTAGTTATTGGAGCTCCAGAGAAAGGTATTTCGCTGGCGTTCAGTGTCATTTATAGAGATTGTGATTGGAGCGTGGTCTGACCACGCCATGGTGTGGATAACAGATGCACAGATTTTTTGTAACAACCACTTTTCTGTAAGGAACACGTCTATTCTCGAATAGGATTTATGGTGTGGTGAAAAATAGGTGACATCTCCAGACATCAAATACATCCTGTGATGTGAGGAATGATGACATCTCCAGACATGATGACATCTCCAGACACAAATACATCCTGTGATGTGAGGAATTGCTTCAGGGGGGACTCTCTTCTTTTTGCTGCTGAAGATATCCATATGGATATCTGCTACCAAGTTGAAGTCGCCACTGCTTGGGCTTTGCTTATGGCTTATGGCTTTGCTTATGGCTTATGGCTTATTGCTTATGGCTTTCTGGATGAAACTCAACTGGTGGGTATTGGGGGCATATACATTTAGTAGTGTGTACTTGATTTTATTAATGGTACAAAGTAGGATTAAGTATCTACCCTGCGGGTCAGAGATCTCTTGGAGCAGGTGGAAGTCTAAAGTCGTTTCTATAGAATGAGGACTCCGCTTTTTTTGATGTATAGGTTGCGTGATAGATGTGGGAGTATTTGTTATTAGAACAAATGGCTGCTGACTTGGGCAGCAAGCGTGTCTCTTGGACACAGACGATGTCACTATTGAGTCTTTCAGCTGTGTGCCATAAGGGGTGTCTTTCGGCTTGGTCGTTTAAGCCTTTGGCATTGAGTGATAAAATGGTAAATGGCATTGTTGGCTGTCAGTGGTGCGTGTGGTGGGAAATAGATTGGTAAACACTTATGCCACGTACACACGATCCGAATTTCCGACGGAATTTCGCTCAAACTTGGCTTGCATGCACACGGTCACGCAAATCCTGTCGGAAATTCTGACTGTCAAGAACGCAGTGACGTACAACACGTATGACGAGCCGATATCAATGAAGTTCAATAGGCAGTTTGGCTCTTCTGCTTGATTCTGAGCATGCGTGTTTTTTTGCGTGTCAGAATTGCATACAGACGATTGTAATTTCCTATGGGAACTTTTCCCGTCGCCAAATTTATGAACCAGCTCTCAAATTTTTCTTGGCGTAAATTACGACAGAAAAATTCAGATGGAGCCTACACACGGTCGGAATTTCTGACCAAAAGCTCACATTGGACTTTTGTTGTCAGAATTTGTTGCGGGTTTAGTTCTAGAGCTGCCAGAAAAAGCAATAAGTCAGATTAATGTTATGAACAAATAGAATGCTGAAAGCTTTCCTGTTAGACAGTGTGTGTTCGATACAGGAAAAGAGGTGGCGTACGTGAACAAAAAAAGCTGGATACAGCTAGGCCGCTATAGGGGGAAACAGTTAGTAACTGAGAAGAACTGAGTGTTGAACAGTGAACAGTGGACAGTGAGGGAGAAATTTTGTTGGGGTTGTAGGTCCGTCAGATCAGGTGTTGGTCTGTGGTTAGTAACCTTTGGGCCCCTGGTGTCTACGAGATTGCAAGAGTTTGTGGATCCTGTCTACAATGATGTCCCTAGGCGAAGCATCGGGCAGAATGGTGCGTATGAGGTCTTTGGCACACTTGTGTAGGTCTGCTGGCAGTATAGTTTCAGGGACCCCCCGTATTGTGTCTAGAACGGTCTTCTAAGTGGGCCAGCTTGGCCTGGACCCACTCCTGCTCCTCTCTGACCTCATCATATGTGTCAATGAAATCATTCACTGTGGTTGTGCATTCCACCATTCCTTTTTCAATGGTAGTGACTCTGTGGCCCATACAGATCATGTCTGTGTTGATTTTGCGAAACAGGGATGAGAGGTCTGTCATCAGTGATGACTGCAGTGACATGAGCATGTCCTTTAAAGTGGTGTCCATGACTGGCAGTCCTGTGGTGGGGAAGGATGCCATGGATTTGTGCAGGGCCTGGTTGAATTGCAACGGATTGAAGGCCTGGGCCTTGATTATGGCCTGAGGCGGCCATGGGAGCGGTTCATCCATCCGCATCTGGGCCTTGGTAGGGCTACTAGTGAGGGGATCTGCATCTGGGTCCTGTGTGGGGGACAGGGGAAGTGTTAAGATGCCCATTTCACCCTGATTGTCGTCCGAGAGGTCTGTGAATGCCTCTCGAGGCGGGACCGCCACCGCCATCATGTATCTCACTGACCTTGTCCTCTGGGGGGGAACATGAAGGTGGTCAGCTTCTTGGGTTTGAATTCCCCCATCCGTTTGCGGGACATCGTTGGCGGGGTTGTGCTGCAGCTCTGGGCGAAGATGGCGATGTATCGCTGTCCCTGGCGGGCCTGAGTCGCTCCGTTGTCCTCCCTCACTGAGGAGCTGTTAGACTATGCGTCCATCTTCAGCACCGGGTAGCCACGCCCCCTGGATTTTTGTTTTAGATTTCATCTCTCACAGTTGAAGAGTACCTATGATAAAAATTACAGACTTCTACATGCTTTGTAAGTAAGAAAACCTGCAAAATCGGCAGTATATCAAATACTTGTTCTCCCCACTATACATGAGGATAGTCTGAGTGCTGTAAAGACTCTTGCCAGTGATGTACGAACAACACAAAGAGGGACTTTTGTGGGGATGATACCATATATATTTAAGAGGGACGGCTGTATGTGCTTTGCTCTTCTCAGGGCTAAAATATGACCACTTCCAGCATCTATACTGTCCACTGAAGTACTGAGGGACATTATGCTGTAAACCACTATAAAACTGAGAAGCCCCCACATCCAATATTTCGCTTGGGGACTGGAATTTTGATTTTAATGATCACCATCAATGTACTCTTGAAGATGTAGATAAAGATAAAGAAATTCTTTAGAGATGCTAGGGATTTTGCAAATGGGAAAGTGAACAATTGGTCTCAGAAGTTCAGAGGGGTGAGTCAACACACTACCACAGTACCTGTCTCAGATACATCAAGAAAGTTATAACGTTTGGAAATAGAGGAAGGTAGTGATAGGCAAAGTTATCCTAGTGAGAGCAGGAAGGAATATAAATGAACTCCAGCTAGGGGTCGGGGTAAGAGAGTAGACCTAGAGGTAGAAGAATACATATTGGCCTAAACTAATGAAGGATTTTTTATTTATTTTTTTAGTTTTGAGGATATTTATTATAGTAAAAAATATTGTTGTTTTTTTTTTTCAAAATTGTCGCTCTTTTTTGTTTATAGTGCAAAAAATAAAAACCACAGAGGTGATCAAATACCACCAAAAAAAATCTCTATTTGTGTAAAAGAATGACGAAAATTTTGTTTGGGTACAGCGTCACATGATGGCGCAATTGTCAGTTAAAGCAACGCAGTGCCAAATTGTAAAAAGTGCTCTGGTCAGGAAGGGGGTAAAATCTTCCGGGGCTGAAGTGGTAAAGCACTACAATAAATGTTTGTACATTACAATTAAAAAGTTATAGTTACATGTCTACTGTATGTACGCCAACTTGTCTCATTTCACCCGCACTGCCTTTTTTTACCCTGGTTTGGTCCCTACAGTGTGGCAGAGGACAACTCTCTCAAATGTATATTTTAACTGCATATGCTCTCTGTTGCCCTATTGTGAGGGACAAAATGGAACGCTGCCAGGAGTTGTCCACTGAAATATTGCAGTGGTCTCAAAAACCTAACCAAGCAGGGAGGTAGTAAAGGTGTAAGAATCAGACACTTAAATCATTTTAAAACAACAGTAAAAGAATGCTTTGCTAAGTTTGTAACATGATAATGTGTTGATGGGGCTCATGCAAAAATGTTCCTGATAGTACGTTTTGCTTTCCTGTCACTTTTGTTTGCCAATAACTACAGGATGTTTACATTTGTAGTAAAAATGACATGCATGCTGCTAAACGTACCCATTTTAGTCAATGTCTACAGTTCCAGGAGCCACAAATGATTTATACAGCGCACGGACCTCACTAAAAACACATTAAATTATTGAATATGCATGCAAGAAGCTTTCTAAGGAAAACAGCTGTACATGATTTTAGCTAAGCCCTATGCAACCTTATCCTATTTAATCCCATCCAGAGAACTTCAGAAAGCAAAATTGTGGTCGGATACAGCTTTTGCCCCTTTTTTACCACCATAATGTCCTTGTAGTTTGAAAAAAATCTTGCTCCAATTAGAAGTAGAGTACGGGGAGCTGGGTATAGCAGTTCTCCAGAGGAAATAACAAAGAGAAGATCTACTCTCTGAGGCAGAAAGACTAGAATCCTTGCCATGTGAGTGGAAGCATGGTCCCATTTCCTGAGAGTGACAAACAGGTCGGGACATTATAGATCTTGCTAGAAATCGTGGATGTAAATTAAAAGGTGAAAAAATGCTGAAAAACTAAAACTAATGTAGGCCACAACGTCTGAGGATGGGTAAACTGCACTGTATTTAATTTTTGTTTTTGGATTCAGATACACTTGATTTTCAGCAGATTGGATATGAATAAATATATTTAGGTGAATATACAAAGTTTACAATTGTTCTTTAAATTTAATGAAAAGCAAAAAAAAGTTTCCCAATAATTCAAATGAATAGTTTTTATAATACCATTTAATTCTTGTTTTTAATTATTGTGACTGAAAAATATGTTAAACAATGTCATCATCAATCAAAAAATTTTGTTTTACATATTTTTGGTTCTGTTTTGACTGACTTTTTATGATCACCAGATTAAATAGTAATTTTTCCTTTTTTTAATACTGCATATCTTCCAACATTAACTATGGTTATATATTTTTCATTATCGTCTTAGCGGTCAAATAATACACTAATATAAAGAGAATTCATTATCATTTATAAATTATACCACAGGATTTAAATTCCTGAAGAAATAAAAAGAAGATAGATGCCTGTTAGGGGACTTAAAAAAAAAAAAAAGATTTGCACTTGAGATTAATTAGTGCAAATTAGCTTTTTTTTTTTTAACCCACTGAAGATTGCAATAGTTGGAAGATTGTAATTCCATGTTAGGCTTAATAAAGTCTTTAGAACTTAGCATTGCTTTGCACATGCTAAGTAAGTAAAGTTTCAAAACAAAGTGTTGACCCAATGCAATTTTGAACACAAAGACAAATAATTCATTTAAAAAAGTTGAGTACCCAATTATTTGTAAAGGGCATTCATGTATAGTCACCAAACTTAAATGATAAGTTCACCTTTTCATGAAAAATGAAAGAGCAAACCAACTACATTATTTCCGCTCTCAATGGCAAGTGCTCATTGCTCAGCATTACCACATGACCACACTCAACAAAGTGCTTATTTCTTCTTACCACCATCACCTTGCCAGAAAAGGAAGCATCAGATGAGCTTTTCATTAGTCAATGTGTCTGCATTGATCAATAAGCTCTTATCACTATGAGCGATAAAATGGATACCCACCCTGGGGGGCTATGTATTGTGGTGTATGGTGTACTACTACACTGGCAGCATGGGACATTATGGTCACTATATGCAGTGGGATCTGGAAAAGTGGCCAGAATATTTGGACTTAATTTACCTTTTAACTTTTCATGGAAAAAAAAAAAAACATGCCCTTTAATTGAAGCCAAACAGATAATAAGAGGTGCTCTGAGATTGTCAACATCCCTTGTACTGATAACGTAATGGTTAGGTGACAAACATCTTTCTTGTTTTTATGTGACAGCTGCATATTTAATTTCTACCTCACTTTCAGCATGAGTTTATAATTTTTTTCCATTATACATAGTTACATAGTTAGTCAGGTTGAAAAAAGACACAAGTCCATCCAGTTCAACCATAAAAAATAAAATAAAAAATAAAATAAAAAATATCGTACAATCCCATATACCCAATTCTATACCCACAGTTGATCCAGAGGAAGGCAAAAAACCCCAGCAGAGCATGATCCAATTTGCTACAGCAGGGGAAAAAATTCCTTCCTGATCCCCCGAGAGGCAATCAGATTTACCCTGGATCAACTTTACCTATAAATGTTAGTACTCAGTTATATTATGTACATTTAGGAAAGTATCCAGGCCTTTCGTAAAGCAATCTACTGAGCTGGCCAGAACCACCTCTGGAGGGAGTATGTTCCACATTTTCACAGCTCTTACTGTGAAGAAACCTTTCCGTATTTGGAGATGAAATCTTTTTTCCTCTAGACGTAAAGAGTGCCCCCTTGTCTTTTGTGTTGACCGTAAAGTGAATAACTCAACACCAAGTTCACTATATGGACCCCTTATATATTTGTACATGTTAATCATATCCCCCCCTATTCTCCTCTTCTCAAGAGTGAATAAATTCAGTTCCTCTAATCTTTCCTCATAGCTGAGCTCCTCCATGCCTCTTATCAGTTTAGTTGCCCTTCTCTGCACTTTCTCCAGTTCCCTGATATCCTTTTTGAGAACTGGTGCCCAAAACTGAACTGCATATTCCAGATGAGGTCTTACTAATGATTTGAACAGGGGCAAAATGATATCTCTCTCTGTGGAGTCCATACCTCTCTTAATACAAGAATGGACTTTGCTCGCTTTGGAAACCGCATCTTGGCATTGCATGCCATTATTGAGCTTATGATCTACCAAAACCCCCAGATCCTTCTCCACTACAGATCCCCCCAGTTGTACTCCCCCTAGTATGTATGATGCATTCATATTCTTAGCCCCCAAGTGCATAACTTTACATTTATCAACATTAAACCTCATCTGCCACATAGTCGCCCAATTAGACAGAGCATTGAGGTCGGTTTGTAAATTGGCGACATCCTGTAAGGACGTTATTCCACTGCATAGCTTGGTGTCATCTGCAAAGACAGAAATGTTACTTTTGATCCCAGACCCAATATCATTTATAAAGATATTAAAAAGGAAGGGTCCCAGCACTGAACCTTGGGGTACACCACTGAGAACCTTAGACCATTCAGAGTAAGAATCATTAACCACTACTCTCTGAATTCTGTCTTTTAGCCAGTTTTCTATCCATTTACAAACTGATATTTCCAATCCTGTAGACTTTACCTTACACATGAGCCGTGTGTGCGGAACTGTATCGAACGCTTTTGCAAAATCCAAGTATACCACGTCCACCGCCACCCCTCTGTCCAAGGTTTTACTTACCTCTTCATAAAAAGAAATCAGGTTTGTCTGACAACTTCTGTCTTTCATGAATCCATGCTGTCTGTTGCTTAAATAGTTTTTTTTTTCCAGCAAGAACTCATCTATGTGGTCTTTTATTAATCTCTCCAGTATCTTCCCAACTAGTGATGAGCCGAACACCCCCGGGTTCGGTTCGCACCAGAACCCGCGAACGGACCGAAAGTTCGCACGAACATTAGAACCCTATTAAATACAATGGATGCGAACGTTCGGATTCTAAAGTGCTAATTATAATGACTATTATCCATGTTATTGTCCGAAACAGAGTTTGGGAACCCGGCTTCTGCACCAGGGGACATGTATCAATGCAAAAATAAGTTTTAAAAACGGACGTTTTCCGGGAGCAGTCATTTTAATGATGCATAAAGTGAAAAAAAAAAAAAAGCCCCTTTGGGTCTTGTATGGATATTAAGGGGAACCCCGCACACAAAATAAAAAAGGACCTATATACTCTGAACAGCCGTATACAGGCGGTGCATACAAGACAGGGACTGTAGGCTTGTTCTTATGTAGAATCTGTTTATAATTTTGAACAGCTGCATTGTTTAAGTGGAGCTCCATGGCAAATTCCTTTTTTTTAGTTTTTTGTAAAACATAGGGAACGGTTATCACCCCTGTCACATTTTTTTGCTGTCTGTGCCCCTGTTCAGAACATTTCACCTCACTTTGCGTCCCAATGACAACTGTTTTTGAAATGTGGTGTTTTTATTGAAACAAGGATTGGTGATAAAGCATCAGTAGAGAGGAGACACCTTTCTCCCATATTAATTCTTACAGGAGAGAATTTTCCTTCCAAGGGGTAGATTTCCTCTCACTTCCTGTTGTCTTCTTCCGTTTGCAAGTAGTAGTCGTTTGTAAGTTGGATGTTTGAAAGTAGGGACCTGCCGTATATACTCTGCAGAAATTGGCCCCTTAGGTGTTGGTGTTGGCACAACACTGTAAGCACTCACAGTTACTCTTGGTGGGTGCTGGAACGCCCTGCTGTCAACTATTATATCAGGAATTGTAATAACATATAATTGTTGATCAGTGGTAGTAAAAATTGGGCCTTTGATGGTGGTGCTGGTGCCACAACACTGTAAGGCCTGACAGTTACTCTTGGTGGGCGCAGCAATGGGCCCTGCTGTGAATTATTAGATCAAGAATTGTAATTGCATGCCCCTGTTGAACAGGGGCTGAAAAATTAGGCCTTTGGTGGTGGTGGTGGTGGTGATGGTGGTGCTGGTGCCACAACACTGTAAGGCCTGACAGTTACTCTTGGTGGGCGCAGCAATGGTCCCTGCTGTGAATTATTAGATCAATAATTATAATTGCATGCCCCTGTTGAACAGGGGCTTAAAAATTGGGCCTTTGGTGGTGGTGGTGGTGGTGATGGTGGTGCTGGTGCCACAACACTGTAAGGCCTGACAGTTACTCTTGGTGGGCGCAGCAATGGGCCCTGCTGTGAATTATTAGATCAATAATTATAATTGCATGCCCCTGTTGAACAGGGGCTGAAAAATTGGGCCTTAGGCACTGGTGGCACAACACTGCAACCCCTCACAGATACTGTACTTGGAGCACAGCAATGAGGCCTGTTGCAAAGTATTGCATCAAAAATTTTAATTACACGCCCCTGTTAAACAGGGGCTGAAAAATTGGGCCTTAGCTACTGGTGGCGTCACCCATAAACCAAAATGATCTTCCAAGCTATCATCGTTAATCGTATCATTGAGGAGGAGGAGGAGGATAGCCAGTCAACATAACAGCACAGGCACTCAGCATCAGCATCAGTCTTGAAGGGATGTGACATTTTAAAATCAATTAGTCTGTTATATCAGCATCTGGTGTGTGGTAGCTGGTGGTGATCCAAGACTGGTTCATCTTGATGAAAGTCAGTCGATCAACCGAGTCGGTGGACAGGCGCACCCTGTGATCCGTGACAAATCCTCCAGCAGCACTGAATGTGCGTTCTGAAAGAACGCTGGATGCAGGACAGGCCAGTAGCTCAATTGCATACTGTGCAAGCTCTGGCCAGTGATCCATCCTCAAGACCCAGTAAGCCAGAGGATTTTCGGTGGGGAAGGTGTCCAAGTCTGACCTTGCCCCTAGGTATTCCTGCACCATGTATATCAGACGCTGGCGATGGTTGCTGGAACCGATCATACTTTGGGGCTGCGGACTAAAGAATTGTCTGAACGCATCGGTCAGACGGCCACCTTCCCCACCGCTCCTTCTTTGACTGCCCGAAGCCTCAGCAACTCGTTGTCCAGGACCAGGAGTTTGTAACCTCCCAGTCTCTGGGAACGCGTTGCACAGACCTTTCTGCAAGGCCTCCCGGAGTTGTCTCATCCTCTGCTCCCTCTGCGACGGTACGATAAGGTCCGCAACCTTACCCTTGTACCGTGGATCAAGGAGAGTGGCCAGCCAGTAATGGTCCCTCTCCTTGATCCGAAGAATACGAGGATCCTTCCGCAGACTTTGCAGGATCAGGGAGGCCATGCAGCGTAGGTTAGCTGAGGCATTCAGTCCGGAGTCCTCTGGGTCACTAAGGACGACATGATCCGCAGCCACCTCCTCCCAGCCACGTACAAGTCCACTGGTTTCTTGGGACTGTAAATCATCCCTAAAAGACTGCTGCTGATGATGCTGAGTGCCAGCCTCCACCTCCATGCTGACACAATCCTCCTCCTCCTCCTCCTCCTCCTCTTCCTGTGCGATGGGTGGGACAGAAGGAACACTGTCTGGGTAAAGGGGGCCTTGAGAGGCAAGGAAGTCCTCCTCTTCCTGCCTCTGTTCTGCCTCAAGTGCCCTGTCCATTATTCCACGCAGCGTGTGCTCCAACAGGTGGACAAGAGGTACAGTGTCACTGATGCATGCACTGTCACTGCTCACCATCCTCGTGGCCTCCTCAAATGGTGCCAGGACAGTGCATGCATCCCTGATCATGCCCCACTGGCGTGGTGAAAAAAACCCGAGCTCCCCTGACCCTGTCCTGGTGCCGTAGTCGCACAGGTACTCATTGATGGCCCTCTGCTGCGTGTGCAGCCGCTGCAGCATGGCCAACGTTGAGTTCCACCTGGTGGGCATGTCACATATAAGGCGGTTCTTGGGCAGGTTCAACTCCTTTTGAAGCTCAGCCAGGCGAGCACTGGCATTATAAGATCTGCGGAAATGCACACAGACTTTCCTGGCCTGCCTCAGGACATCCTGTAAGCCCTGGTACCTGCCCAAGAACCGCTGCACCACCAGGTTAAGGACGTGAGCCATACAGGGCACATGGGTCAGTTGTCCCTGTCGGAGGGCGGAGAGGAGGTTGGTGCCATTGTCGCAAACCACCATTCCTGGCTTAAGCTGGCGTGGCATCAACCACCTCTCGGCCTGCCCCTGCAGAGCAGACAGGACCTCTGCCCCAGTGTGGCTCCTGTCCCCCAAACACACCAGCGCAAGCACGGCATGGCATCTTTTTGCCTGCGTACTTGCGTAGCCCCTTGAACGCCTACGGAGCACCGCTGGTTCCAAGGACAAACCACAGGAAGAGGCCATGGAGGAAGAAGAAGAGGAGGGGATGGAGGAGAGAGGTGTGTCACAACCAGTAGTAGCATTTTGGAGGCGTGGCGGTGGAACAACCTCCAACACTACTGCACCTTGTCCTGCATCCTTCCCAGCTGCCAAAAGAGTGACCCAATGGGCCGTGAAAGAAAGGTAACGTCCCTGTCCATGCCTGCTGGACCATGAGTCAGCGGTAATATGCACCTTACCGCTGACCGCCCTGTCCAGCGAGGCCAAGACATTGCCTTCCACATGCCTGTAGAGAGCCGGAATAGCCTTCCATGCGAAAAAGTGTTGTTTGGGAACCTGCCACTGAGGAACCGCACATTGCACAAACTCACGGAAGGGGGCCGAGTCTACCAACTGAAAAGGCAGCAGTTGAAGCGCTAGCAATTTAGCCAAGCTAGCATTCAACCGCTGGGCATGTGGATGGCTGGGAGTGAACTTCTTTCGACGGTCCAGCAGCTGGGGCAGGGAAATTTGCCTGCTAGAATCGGACGTTGGTGTACTGCTAGCAGAGTGCCCGCAAGTACTTGCCTGTGACACACCTAATTCTACACCTTCATTCCTCTCAGAGCAGATTTCAGAGAGGAGTGAAGGTATAGTGGGGTTGGAGATCCCAGCTGATGCGGTGCAAGAAGAGGTCAGCTTTGTTCTTTGGTGTGGGTCTTTAAGGTAGGCTTGCCAACGAGCTGCATGGCAGGTCAACATATGTCTGATCAAGCATGTGGTGCCCAAGCGGCTGATGTTTTGGCCACGCGATATACGCTTGAGACATATGTTGCAAACAGCAGCTGTGCGATCTGATGCACTCGCCTCAAAAAAGGCCCACACCAAAGAACTTTTTGCATGACGGGCAGAGGCAGCGCCCTGCACAGGCAGAGCTCTGCGGTGTGATTCCGTCGGTGTGCTGCCCATACGCTGGCCACTCAAGGGCATCCTGCCTCGTTGGAGATGTGCCTCCTCCTCATCCTCCTCCTCCTCCTCTCTCCTATTAGGCACCCACGTGGAGTCAGTGACCTCATCATCCCCTCCCTCCTCATCACTGGAGCCAATCTGGCAATATGCTGCAGCTGCTGGAGCATGACTGCCAGATTGGTGTCCTTCTTGAGCATCCCCTCTCTCTGCTCTCACGCTGCTGCCTTCCTCTAGCTGGGTATCATCATCAGATCCTTCCAAACGCTGGGCATCCTCCTGGAGCATGTACCCAACACTGTGCTCAAACAGTTCGGGGGACTCCTCAGGAGGAGGGCATGGTGGGTCTAGGGAAGGATTGACTAATGAAGATAATGATACCAGAGAAGAGGACGCTTTGGCAGCTGCTTTGCCAGTACCCTGAGCCTGGGTGAGAGAGGATGAGGAGGATGAGGTGGGCTTGGTCATCCACTCTACCAAGTCTTCGGCATGATGTGGCTCAACATGTCCAGCTGCCGAAAACAAGGACAAGCGTGTCCCATGGCCATGTGCTGATGACAATGCACCGCGTACACGACCAGCAATGTTGCCCCCAGACACAGAGCCTGCTTGCCCTCTTTTTTTGCCTCCTGACTGTCTGCCTCTCCTTGGTTGCCTTCCAGACATTTTAATGGATGGCCTGCAGGGAGATGGGAAAAACAGCAATAAGGGCTACCTTCAGGTGTATACTGTGCAGGAGGCTTAGCAACAATGACACTGACACTGTCCCCTGCCTATCCTTCTCTGTCCCTAAACACAAGGATTGAAAATATGGTTCAGCAAAATAGTTTTAGAACAGAATAGCACACTGACACTTTCCCTCACTGTACCTCTCTGTCCCTCAACTCAAGGATTGAAAATATGGAAGAGCAAAATTGGTTTAGAACAGAATAGCACACTGTCAGTTTCACTCACTGTACCTCTCTGTCCCTCAACTCGAGGATTGAAAATATGGAACAGCAAATTTGGTTTAGAACAGAACAGCACACTGTCAGTTTCACTCACTGTACCTCTCTGTCCCTCAACTCAAGGATTGAAAATATGGTTCAGCAAAATAGTTTTAGAACAGAATAGCACACTGACACTTTCCCTCACTGTACCTCTCTGTCCCTCAACTCAAGGATTGAAAATATGGAAGAGCAAAATTGGTTTAGAACAGAATAGCACACTGTCAGTTTCACTCACTGTACCTCTCTGTCCCTCAACTCAAGGATTGAAAATATGGAACAGCAAATTTGGTTTAGAACAGAACAGCACACTGTCAGTTTCACTCACTGTACCTCTCTGTCCCTCAACTCAAGGATTGAAAATATGGTTCAGCAAAATAGTTTTAGAACAGAATAGCACACTGACACTTTCCCTCACTGTACCTCTCTGTCCCTCAACTCAAGGATTGAAAATATGGAACAGCAAATTTGGTTTAGAACAGAACAGCTCACTGTCAGTTTCACTCACTGTACCTCTCTGTCCCTCAACTCAAGGATTGAAAATATGGTTCAGCAAAATAGTTTTAGAACAGAATAGCACACTGACACTTTCCCTCACTGTACCTCTCTGTCCCTCAACTCAAGGATTGAAAATATGGAACAGCAAATTTGGTTTAGAACAGAACAGCACACTGTCAGTTTCACTCACTGTACCTCTCTGTCCCTCAACTCAAGGATTGAAAATATGGTTCAGCAAAATAATTTTAGAACAGAATAGCACACTGACACTTTCCCTCACTGTACCTCTCTGTCCCTCAACTCAAGGATTGAAAATATGGAACAGCAAATTTGGTTTAGAACAGAACAGCACACTGTCAGTTTCACTCACTGTACCTCTCTGTCCCTCAACTCAAGGATTGAAAATATGGTTCAGCAAAATAGTTTTAGAACAGAATAGCACACTGACACTTTCCCTCACTGTACCTCTCTGTCCCTCAACTCAAGGATTGAAAATATGGAAGAGCAAAATTGGTTTAGAACAGAATAGCACACTGTCAGTTTCACTCACTGTACCTCTCTGTCCCTCAACTCAAGGATTGAAAATATGGAACAGCAAATTTGGTTTAGAACAGAACAGCACACTGTCAGTTTCACTCACTGTACCTCTCTGTCCCTCAACTCAAGGATTGAAAATATGGTTCAGCAAAATAGTTTTAGAACAGAATAGCACACTGACACTTTCCCTCACTGTACCTCTCTGTCCCTCAACTCAAGGATTGAAAATATGGAACAGCAAATTTGGTTTAGAACAGAACAGCTCACTGTCAGTTTCACTCACTGTACCTCTCTGTCCCTCAACTCAAGGATTGAAAATATGGTTCAGCAAAATAGTTTTAGAACAGAATAGCACACTGACACTTTCCCTCACTGTACCTCTCTGTCCCTCAACTCAAGGATTGAAAATATGGAACAGCAAATTTGGTTTAGAACAGAACAACTGTCAGTTTCACTCACTCTACCTCTCTGTCCCTCAACTCAAGGATTGAAAATATGGTTCAGCAAAATAGTTTTAGAACAGAATAGCACACTGACACTTTCCCTCACTGTACCTCTCTGTCCCTCAACTCAAGGATTGAAAATATGGAAGAGCAAAATTGGTTTAGAACAGAATAGCACACTGTCAGTTTCACTCACTGTACCTCTCTGTCCCTCAACTCAAGGATTGAAAATATGGAACAGCAAATTTGGTTTAGAACAGAACAGCACACTGTCAGTTTCACTCACTGTACCTCTCTGTCCCTCAACTCAAGGATTGAAAATATGGTTCAGCAAAATAGTTTTAGAACAGAATAGCACACTGACACTTTCCCTCACTGTACCTCTCTGTCCCTCAACTCAAGGATTGAAAATATGGAACAGCAAATTTGGTTTAGAACAGAACAGCTCACTGTCAGTTTCACTCACTGTACCTCTCTGTCCCTCAACTCAAGGATTGAAAATATGGTTCAGCAAAATAGTTTTAGAACAGAATAGCACACTGACACTTTCCCTCACTGTACCTCTCTGTCCCTCAACTCAAGGATTGAAAATATGGAACAGCAAATTTGGTTTAGAACAGAACAGCACACTGTCAGTTTCACTCACTGTACCTCTCTGTCCCTCAACTCAAGGATTGAAAATATGGTTCAGCAAAATAATTTTAGAACAGAATAGCACACTGACACTTTCCCTCACTGTACCTCTCTGTCCCTCAACTCAAGGATTGAAAATATGGAACAGCAAATTTGGTTTAGAACAGAACAGCTCACTGTTAGTTTCACTCACTGTACCTCTCTGTCCCTCAACTCAAGGATTGAAAATATGGTTCAGCAAAATAGTTTTAGAACAGAATAGCACACTGACACTTTCCCTCACTGTACCTCTCTGTCCCTCAACTCAAGGATTGAAAATATGGAACAGCAAATTTGGTTTAGAACAGAACAGCACACTGTCAGTTTCACTCACTGTACCTCTCTGTCCCTCAACTCAAGGATTGAAAATATGGTTCAGCAAAATAATTTTAGAACAGAATAGCACACTGACACTTTCCCTCACTGTACCTCTCTGTCCCTCAACTCAAGGATTGAAAATATGGAAGAGCAAAATTGGTTTAGAACAGAATAGCACACTGTCAGTTTCACTCACTGTACCTCTCTGTCCCTCAACTCAAGGATTGAAAATATGGAACAGCAAATTTGGTTTAGAACAGAACAGCACACTGTCAGTTTCACTCACTGTACCTCTCTGTCCCTCAACTCAAGGATTGAAAATATGGTTCAGCAAAATAGTTTTAGAACAGAATAGCACACTGACACTTTCCCTCACTGTACCTCTCTGTCCCTCAACTCAAGGATTGAAAATATGGAAGAGCAAAATTGGTTTAGAACAGAATAGCACACTGTCAGTTTCACTCACTGTACCTCTCTGTCCCTCAACTCAAGGATTGAAAATATGGAACAGCAAATTTGGTTTAGAACAGAACAGCACACTTTCAGTTTCACTCACTGTACCTCTCTGTCCCTCAACTCAAGGATTGAAAATATGGTTCAGCAAAATAGTTTTAGAACAGAATAGCACACTGACACTTTCCCTCACTGTACCTCTCTGTCCCTCAACTCAAGGATTGAAAATATGGAACAGCAAATTTGGTTTAGAACAGAACAGCTCACTGTCAGTTTCACTCACTGTACCTCTCTGTCCCTCAACTCAAGGATTGAAAATATGGTTCAGCAAAATAGTTTTAGAACAGAATAGCACACTGACACTTTCCCTCACTGTACCTCTCTGTCCCTCAACTCAAGGATTGAAAATATGGAACAGCAAATTTGGTTTAGAACAGAACAGCACACTGTCAGTTTCACTCACTGTACCTCTCTGTCCCTCAACTCAAGGATTGAAAATATGGTTCAGCAAAATAGTTTGAGAACAGAATAGCACACTGACACTTTCCCTCACTGTACCTCTCTGTCCCTCAACTCAAGGATTGAAAATATGGAACAGCAAATTTGGTTTAGAACAGAACAGCACACTGTCAGTTTCACTCACTGTACCTCTCTGTCCCTCAACTCAAGGATTGAAAATATGGAACAGCAAATTTGGTTTAGAACAGAACAGCACACTGTCAGTTTCACTCACTGTACCTCTCTGTCCCTCAACTCAAGGATTGAAAATATGGTTCAGCAAAATAGTTTTAGAACAGAATAGCACACTGACACTTTCCCTCACTGTACCTCTCCGTCCCTACAAACAAGGATTAGCACAGAATAGCACACTGTCACTGACACTCTCCCTACCTATCCTTATCTGTCCCTAAACACAAGGAATCTAGGATTATGTAAAGGAAAAATAATGACACTGTCCCTGCCTATGCTTCTCTTTCCCTACTCCGGTCCGGAACACACTACACAAGGCCGCCGCGCTGGCGGCCTTTTATAGTGTGGGGCGTGTACTAAACCCCCTCAGCAATAATTGGCCACAGGCATCCTGCCTGTGGCCAATCATTGCTCTCCTCGCTGCCGGCGCTGTGATTGGCCAAGCATGCGGGGTCACAGTGCATGCTTGGCCAATCACAGCGCCTGGATGACACTGCGATGGCGTAGTGCATTGTGGGCCGTTTGCGTCACTCGAATTTGGCGCGAATGGCCCAAATCGTTCGATCTTCGTCGAACGATCGAACAGCCGATGTTCGAGTCGAACGTATGTTCGACTCGAACACGAAGCTCATCCCTATTCCCAACTATAGAAGTTAAACTAACAGGTCTATAGTTACTTGTTAAAGACTTTGTTCCCTTTTTAAATATAGGCACCACATTGGCCCTGCGCCAATCCAGTGGTACTATTCCTGTTATTAATGAGTCCCTAAAAATTCGATACAATGGCTTTGTGATTTCAGAGCTCAATTCTTTTAGGATCCGTGGGTGGATGCCATCTGGTCCAGGTGCTTTATCCACCTTTATTCTGTCTAAATATTTCTGTACCATATCACTTTTGAGCCATTGTGGATTTGGGGCTGTGTCACTACCACCCCCATTATGGACATGATCTCCTCCATGTTCCATTGTATACACAGAGCTGAAAAAAGTATTTAATAAATTAGCCTTCTCTTTGTCCCCAGTCACCCACTCTAGATTATTTTGTAAAGGGCCTACATGATACATTTTCCATAGTGCACACCCTTGAAGAAGGAAACACAATTTTCTGTCTGATCCTGAGTTGACAATATCCATTCCTCAGTCAAAATATAGGACTATGCAAGTTAATCGGGACTTGATGGTACTCAATTATCGATATTCTGTATAAATCAAAGCATATACTGTATGCAAAGAAAATCAGACGTAATTAGATTTTATATGAATTTTAATATTTTGTAAAAATAAAGTTGGATATATTCTTAACATAGTTGTATTATATTGCCCTAAAAGTCACATTAAAGGGGTATTCAAAATTTTGCCCTTTAACCACTTAAGCCCCGAACCAATACGCAGCATAAAGATCAGAGTCGTTTTTACAATTTGGCACTGCGCTGCTTTAACTAGAAATTGCGCGGTCATGCAATGTTGTACCCAAACAAAATTTGCGTCCTTTTCTTCCCACAAATAGAGCTTTATTTTAATGGTATTTGATTGTCTCTGCTATTTTTATTTTCTGTGATATAAACGGGAAAATACCGAAAATTTTGAAAAAAAATATATTTTCTACTTGTTGTTATAAGAAACTCAATTTTAGTCATGCATTTAGGCCAAAATGTATTCAGCCACATGTCTTTAGTAAAAAAAATGTCAATAAGCGTATATTTATTGGTTTGCGCAAAAGTTATAGCGTCTACAAACTAGGGTACATTTTCTGGAATTTACACAGCTTTTAATTTATGACTGCCTATCTCATTTCTTGAGGTGCTAAAATGGCAGGGAAGTACAACCCCCCCCCAAATGACCCTGTTTTGGAAAGTAGACACCCAAAGGAAATTGCTGAGAGGCATGTTGAGCCCATTGAATTTTTTATTTTTTTGTCCCAAGTGATTGAATAATGACAAAAAAAGAAGAAATTTACAAAAAGTTGTCACTAAATGATATATTGCTCACACATGCCATGGGCATATGTGGAATTACACCCCAAAATACATTTTGCTGCTTCTCCTGAGTACGGGGATTCCACATGTGTGGGACTTTTTGGGAGCCTAGCCGCTTACGGGGCCCCGAAAACCAATCACTGCCTTCAGGATTTCTAAAACCCCCCCAAATGACCAGATTTTGGAAAGTAGACACCCCAAGCTATTTTCTGAGAGGCATGGTGAGTATTTTACAGCTCTCATTTGTTTTTGAAAATGAAGAAAGTAAATACATTTTTTTTTAAAATTTTCAAAACTTTGTGACAAAAAGTGATATCTGCAAAATACTCAACATACCTCTCAGCAAATAGCTTGGGGTGTCTGCTTTCCAAAATGAGGTCATTTGGGGGGGTTTGTGCCATCTGGGCATTCCATGGCCTCCACAACCGTGATAGGCAGTGAGGAGTGAAATCAAAAATTTACACCCTTAGAAAGCCTGAAGGCGGTGCTTGGGTTTTGGGGTCCCGTATGCGGCTAGGCTCCCAAAAAGTCTAACACATGTGGTATCCCCGTACTCAGGAGAAGCAACAGAATGTATTTTGGGGTGTAATTCCACATATGACCATGGCATGTTTGAGCAATATATCATTTAGTGACAACTTTGTGCAAAAATAAAAATAAAAAATTGTCTTATTCCAGCAACTTGTGTCAAAATATAAAATATTCCATGGACTCATCATGCCTCTCAGCAAATAGCTTGGGGTGTCTACTTTCCAAAATGGGGGGGTTTTGAACTGTCTTGGCATTTTATGCACAACATTAGGAAGCTTATGTCACACATCATCCACTCTTCTAACCACTTGAAGACAAAGCCCTTTCTGACACTTTTTGTTTACATGAAAACATTTTATTTTTTTTGCAAGAAAATTACGTTGAACCCTCAAACATTATATATTTTTTTAAAGCAAATGCCCTAAATATTAAAATGGTGGGTTTTGCATTTTTTTTTCCACACAGTATTTGCGCAGCTATTTTTCAAACGCATTTTTGGGGAAAAAATACACTTTTTTTAATTTTAATGCACTGAAACACACTATAGTGCCCAAATGTTTGATGAAATAAAAAATATGATCTTAGGCTGAGTACATGGATACCAAACACAACATGCTTTAAAATTTCGCACAAACGCGCAGTGGCGACAAACTACATACATTTTTAAAAGCCTTTAAAAGCTTTTACAGGTTACCACATTAGATTTACAGAGGAGGTCTACTGCTAAAATTACTGCCCTCGATCTGACCTTCACCGTGAGACCTCACATGCATGGTGCAATTGCTGTTTACATATGACGCCAGACCGACGCTTGCGTTCGCCTTTGCGCAAGGCGGGACAGGGGTGTTTTTTTGTTTGTTAGTTTTTTAATTATTTATTTTCCTTTTTTATTTTATTTTTAAACTGTTCCTTCCATTTTTTTTTTTTATTTTTTTTTTATAATTTTTATTGTTATCTCAGGGAATGTAAATATCCCCTATGATAGCAATAGGTAGTGACAGGTACTCTTTTTTGAAAAAATTTGGGTCTATTAGACCCTAGATATTTCCTCTGCTCTCAAAGCATCTGACCACACCAAGATCTGTGTGATAAAATGCTTTCCCAATTTCCCAATGGCGCTTTTTATATCCGGGGGGGGGACATTCCCTCCCACTGCTTGTAAAAGCAGACCAGAGGCTAATTAGCTACTAGGATTGCTTTTACAAGAAAGCGGGCTACTGGCTGAAAAGAATGATACCAAGATGATACCTAAACCCGAAGGCATCATTCTGGTATAACCATTCAAAGTCCAGCAACATACCAGTATGTTGCTGGTCCTTGTTGGACATGTATTGTAATCTTTTTTTTCATGCAGCCTGTTGGCTGAACGAAAAAAAGAGATTGATCGATGGGTATGCCCACCATTAGAATACCTCCCTTCAGCCACCTACTTCTAATGATGGGCATACATGCACCATTTATATATGCGAAGCATGGGGGCATCCTCCTGCAAAAGTTATGCCGCGTACACGCGGTCAGACTTTTCCACGGGCAAGCCTCCGTCGGAATTTCGACCATATGTACGCGCATTAGGAGCAAAATCGCTCCTCCGCCCCTGCTGCCCCCATGCTTCGGCATATATGCTCTTTTTTTAACTGTGGTGGTGAAATCACCTCCTACAGCACTGGAGTCGCAGGGATCAGGCCTGTCTCTGCGAACGCTGCAGTTATGTGTGTTGTGTTTTGTAAGTGACAGTGATCGATCGATACTGCACTTTGGTGGGCTGGGCTGGACAGAGGGGCAAAACACAGGTGCTAGCAGGTCCCGCTAACACTGCGTTTTTGGGAACCCTAAACTGCTGGGGACGCTAGTATAGATCTGATCTGATCAGATCAGATACTATACCACTAAGGGAGGTGTATGCTTCGTGCGTGGGTGTTAGCGTTACTGGCACTAACCTGACGCTGCCTGGGGCAACGCAGACCCTAACTGACGCTAAAACCTAATTGATATCACCCGCCGGGCGATCAGGGGGTTAAAAAATAACTGGCTACCTAGCGGCACCAGCGACACTAATACAGCGATCAGAAAAACGATTGCTTAGTGACACTGGCGATAGGGGGTGAAATGGTTACCTGGGGGGCAATCAAGGGGTTAAACCTTTATTAGGGGGGTTTAGGGGCTACCCTGGACCTAAAAGGACCTAACACTAACTGCCCTGACACTTTTACTATCACAAATGTCACTGAGTGCAGTGATCAGTAAATAAATGATCACTGCAATCAGTGACACTGTGAATGGGGGCTGGTGGGTGATCTGGGGGGCGATCTGGGGGTGACTGGGGGGGTGGAAAGTGTACCTATGTGTCCTGGTGTCAGTGGGCTGTTGGTGCACTAAACCTGATGTCTTCTCTCCCCAGCGCTCTGGACGAATAGAGCGCCACATTGAGAGATGACATCACTTCCTCCTGCCTGTGTATACATTACACAGGCAGGGGAAGCATCTCATTCGTCGGGAGCCATCGCGAGGGGTGGCCAGAAACCAATGGCCGCCCCCTCATCACGGATCGCTCCTGAAGCGATACCGACCGCCCCATGTACCGGGAGGGGGTCCGATCGGACCCCCCACCCGCACGAAGGCAGGCACGTACAGGTACGTGATTGTGCCTGTCCGTGCCATTCTGCTGACGTATATGTACATGGGGCGGTCGTTAAGTGGTTAACTCCCTCCCACTTGGCATATTGTAATATGAGGGCTGAGCGGAAGCCCTGTTATCCTGGAAGGACGTCTGTCCCCCACTGTGTCCCCCGGACACAGCCGATGGCCCCGTCTCTGTACCAGCCTGCTGCTGGTACCATGTGATTGCTGTGGCCACACAGCACAGCAGATGACATGAAAATTGTACACAATGAGTGGCCTTGATTCATGCCATTTATTGTGTACTATTGCGATGAGCTGTTTGATTAATGACAGTGATCACATGGTACATGCCAATCATAACCTATCTGTACTATTTGATTAGCTGTGGCCAATCACAGCTAATCACTATAGCAAACACTGAATTAACAGTTTTCATTCAGAAAAAAAATGGTTGCTTATAACTAAGATTCACAGTTATAAGCAATCGTAGTGTGTAAAAAAAAATCCTGATCACTTCCCACAGTGTTACTATTAAAAAAATATATATATCGTTTTTACATACTGTCATAAGTTAGTGTCCCTAATCACTGTCACACCAGTTATATGATAACACTGTACTACACTGGTGACAGTATATAAGAAATAAAAAATAAATAAAAAATAAAACATTTTTTAATTTCTTAATTTTTCAAAAAATTGTGCCAAAAATTACAGCTTCAAAAAGCTCAACATGCCTCTTACTAATAACTTTGTACTGTCTAATTTCCAAAAAGTGGTCATTTGGGGGATATTTGTACTGTCCTGGCATTTTCGGGCTTCAAGAAATGAGAGTACAGTCAACCATCAGTATATTAATTCTCAATAACTTTCCTACAGACTAAATAATATACATGGATTTGGGTTATTTTCACCAAAAATGTTTTAGCAGTATACATTTTGGCCTAAATTATGAAGAACGATCATTTATTTGCAAAATTTTAGAAACAGAAGCAAATAAAAACATGTTTCTTTTAAACTTTTCCGTATTTTTTATTTAGTTAGCAAAAAATAGAAAACCCAGTAGTGGTAAAATACAACCAAATGAAAACTGTATTTATGCAAAAAATATAAAAAAAAAATCATATGGGTACAGTGTTGAATGACTGCGCAATTGTCATTCAAATTGTGACAGCTCTAAAAGCTGAAAATTGGCTTGGGCAGGAAGGGGGTAAAAGGGTCCAGTATTTAAGTTGTTAACTGTATTACCTTTATATTGTTCCATATAAACACATACTATTCTTGTGTTTTTCAGTGTATGGGCATCACGGCCGCTATGTACAGTGGGGTATGGATGGGTGGCTAGGATATTTAGAGTTAGTTAACCTTTAAATTTTTCATGAGAACTCCACACAACAGGGATTGTCAAACAAATGTCATGGAGGGATATTGCATTTCTCCGAGGGAACAGAGTTTAGTTTACTTAAAGGACAACATTAAAGATGCAAGACACCTTTAGACCACATGCCATGAAAAGCATGTGCCCCCCTCTCCCTCCATACCAGGCCATGTGGCCTCACTATGTGGAAGATACCTTGCCAGGGGGAACATATTGTCCCCATGTTGATAAAGACAAGGCCACTTACCAACAACCCTGGACCAATGGTTGGGGAAGGCTGTAGGAGAGGGCTTTTAGAATAAGGGAGCCCCCAAATATCACCCCCCCCCATATAAATTAATTATGGAAATCCATCATCAATCACATTTCCAGCAATGCAAATATTCAATGA
Source organism: Rana muscosa (assembly GCA_029206835.1). Taxonomy (NCBI): domain Eukaryota; kingdom Metazoa; phylum Chordata; class Amphibia; order Anura; family Ranidae; genus Rana; species Rana muscosa. The sequence goes on from CM055116.1 coordinate 177,984,971, forward strand.
TAATGAAACTTGCTAAGAACCACATTACCCATCTTTTATAGTGGTAGATGACTCTACCAAAGGCAGAATACCACAATATTTTGGTTACTCCAAACAGCCAAAGTTCAGACCCAACATGAGTGCAGTCTGAATTCATGCCTGGAACATATCGTAAAGACTACAAGCAGAAAGGAAGAATGCTCCTTCTTTGATCAATGGGCACAGTTCTTCCAGTACACACTGTCCCTCTCTAGTGTACTACACAGATAATTGGTAAGTACAGTATGGTAATCCAAGACAGCCTTCCCTGTCTGGCATAGTGAAAACATCCTGCATGTACACAGAATTACTTTTAAAGGGACATTTCACCCAACTAAATTGAGCTTATTTTCATCCACATAGGAAATGGGGGAAAAAATAGACCAGTTAGCTAAAGCCTACTGCAAGCAAGAAACCAGCCATTACTATGTTTAGTAGCTTTCTCTGTACCTTTTTAACACATTTTTTTTTATATGAAATACATCAGAAAAACAGAGATAAGTATAAATGTTAAATATATAAATTAAAAAATGGGAGCTGACAAATAGAAAGTTATGCATGAACTATTCAATCCATTAAATAAAAATAATAACTGAGCAACAAATATAAAGCTTTGTGTATCTTTGCAGTGTGTTTGTTTTTTTTTCATATGCTATTTTTTTCTCCATGAACATTCTATGTCATATCTATTTGTATTTTCTAAATTACAAATAACAACAAATAAGCCTTCTAAATGCTTACAGGCATCATAAAATGACCATAAAAAAGCCAGCTTACCAGATTGTGACCGCTTTAAGTTAAACCCAAGAACAAATAACTCTCAGAGAACTTTTCAAATTGTTTATGCCTGCCTTTATTCTCCCTGAGATTTTAATGGATTACATATTCTTCAGAAGTAAAATTTATGTGTGTTATAAATGTCAATTCTGTAGAAAGTGATTTATTTGTGTGGCCCACTTTGATTCAAATGACTTCTAAAAATCCTAGCAACAACAGTTGGTCTTTAAAAACTAGAGAGAATAAAGGTAGTCTCAGCAGGATCTCTAAAAAAATTAAGAAACCCACAAGATCTTACACAAACAGCAGCGTATTTACTATTGTGTATCAGAATGAAAAGTAAGTGTGCAAAATGTCCTGTATATTTATGTCACTCTGTTCACCGCCTTCGGGCAAGCAATTTTCAAATGTGGCATTTCAGCAAGCTATAGCTGAATCCAACTACTGTTGTAATGCTTAATGAAAGAAAATTACTTTTTTAGGGAAAAACTGCATCTCTGTGATATGTAGAAAATAGAATGAAAATAAATAAACTGTCATGTTATCAAAATAAAGAGAAACAAACACAAAACTCAGACGACATTTTCTCTTTATGGAAATAAATAATGAATGATTAATTTAATATATTACTAGTACTACCCATTATATTTTCTAACCATTTATGTTTATTTTTAATGATAATTTTCCAGAAAAAAATGCTAATTATAAATAGACTTTTTTTATTTTGAAGGATATAAAAAGCTAATCACTAAGACCTCATATACGTTTTAATATTACTATGTTATTTCAAGATTCATTTTCAATAAGCTTAAATCTTCACCTTTTGTTAAAAAAACAAAACAAAACTTAATGATCCTGCCACAAAGGTCTTTGTTCCCTATGTCTCTGTTGTGCTCCTGCATTGTAACTTTGTCACATTACCTTCCGATGAACACAACAAATCTGGTGCAACTGTGCATGTTAGCCAATCAACTTCTAACTTCAGCTTGTTGACAAACGGAGCAAAGTTGCATAGAGCAGCAAAGATGCAACCAAGGAGAGTGGGACTTTGAATGAAGCTTATGGTGACAAAATGAATGGGGTGGTGGAAAGTAAAACATTTATTAATACATAAACACATGTTTAACATATATTAAGTTATACATACAAAGAAATGCACCAATCCTATAGTGCCAATTTCTAAACTGGTAATAACATGTTTATGAACATTGATCAATTGATAAAATTAAGGGGTTCCACCAAAAAAATGGAAGCTTATTGGTCTCTATGCAGAGCCGCACCAGATTTTGCACTCTCCAGTTTTAGTAAATTAACCCCATAGTGTGCAAACATGGTCCAGTGTTGTCATTATCAGGAAACTGACACTGAAAAACTCCATGTGCACATAGCAAACAAGTGACAATAAAGTTGCTACAGGAGATACTCAGATGAATTACTACACTGAGATGAATGAATAAATAAAAAAAATGTGAAAAGTCTTTTATTTTTTTAAATTGTATGATACTTAGTGCTTAAGTAAATTAAATGTCAATCTGTTAGGCTTTATCTATATGAGAAACATGGGGATGGTACAAACAGGCCAGGTTTTATCACTGTCCGACTATCCACTTGAAACATACCATGCAGCCAGAGGGGGTCATATGCATGTCACAACCACAGCAAACTTCACTTGGCATTTGGAGTTTGACAGGAAGCACTGCTAGAGGGAAGAACAGTAAAACATGAAACAGAATCTCATGGCTATAGGCTGCCTACCCAACTAAGAACCATCCCCCCAAAAATAAAATGACAGGACACAGCCGCTGCTCCCATTTTGACATCTGTGCAGGTGTATGTCCCCCAAACTCATTCTGTTTGTGTTCAGGGACATGCATCAGTAACTGTCCGTGCAGCTGCTGTGCCCTAACAGACACAAATGGGACTTATTGTGTGGATGCATGGAAGACATATGCTTCCTATGCAGGCAAAAGCAGACCTTTGCATGGACGAATGCCTGTGTGAACAAAACCTTGGGGAATTGAAGAGTGAGAGAAACTGTGTTGGGGTGGGAGTTGCTATAAAAGAGAATTTGGAGGAAATATTAAAAAGTGTAGTCCCTTGTGCTATCAAGTTATAAAACTATTAAAATTTAATTAAAAGGTAAATTAAACTGCTGCTAGACCTGCAGTGTACACAAAGCACATACTGTAGATGGTGAAGAGATCAGCACAATTCCCATACTGAATATAAATAAAAAGATAAAATAGTGATGTACTAAATGTCACAAACAATATGTGCAAGATTATAGGGTGAAAATATAGTCCAAAAAGTATCCTCCAAATATCTATGAACTAGTTCTTCAAAATAAGATTGCCGTGCCAATAAACAGTGTTCCCGTGACTTCACACAATTGCTTAATTCTCACAGAAATCTCACTTCTGTGAAATGTGAATCATGAGTCTGTGGTGATGGCGGGTTTCCACATCCAGGCTCCTTGCTACCGGGTCTTAGTGGATCACTCAGGATTCCAGGTACCTCTATGGAGTGGTCACTCAGCCTTATGGATATCTATAAGAATGGTGGGCTTCCGCTTCCAGGCTCACAGCTATCAGGTTTTGATATATCACTCGGGGTTTATGGGTACCATGTATGAATAATTATAAAGTGCTGTCCAGGAACCCATCCCAGCCGTGTGTACGGTGCTCTGAGGATGGCACTGCAGCTTCCTCTGTGTGTAGAACAGAGGAAGAACTACACACAGAGGAAGCTGCAGTGCCATCCTCAGAGCACCGTACACACGGCTGGGATCTGTTCCTGGACAGCACTTTATACTTATTCATACATGGTACCCGGAACCCTGACTGATATATCAAATTCAAAACCTGGTAGCTGTGAGCCTGGAAGTGGAAGCCAGGGGCGGACTGACAGCTCATGGGGCCCCCGGGCAAAAGGAGATCACGGGGCCCCCTGTGTCCCCGCCCACACTCAAGCCACAGCTACACAAACTCCACCTACATATTGCAGCTAAGCTGCATAGAGTGGACATTTAAATATTAACTGCAGCATAGCCTGCTGGAAGTTCCTGGCTTTTTTCCATAGAAGCTGTTGGGCACTTCCAGGTTTAACCACTTGACCTCTGGAAGACATACCCCCATTCATGACCAGGCCATTTTTTGCGATATGGCACTGTGTTATTTTAACTGACAATTGTGCGGTAATGCAACGCTGTACCCAAATAAAATGTATGTTCTTTTTTTTCCCACAATTGGAGCTTTCTTTTGGTGGTATTTGATCACCTCTGTGTTTTTTTTGGGGGGGGCTATAAACAAAGACCAACAATTTTGAAAAACAAAATAATATTTTTTACTTTCTGCTATAAAACAGATGTAAAAAATCAAAACTATGTGCTACATGTTTTTGGTAAAAAAAAATCCCAATAAGCGTACAGTATATTGATCGGTTTGCGTAAAAGTTATAGTGTCAACAAACTATGGGATATATACTGGATTTTTCATTTATTTTTACTAGCAATGACGGCGATCAGCGACACTAACTGACACTTTGTGAGAACCAGTGACACTAATACAGTGATCAGTGCTGAAAGTATGCACTGTCACTGTACTAATGACACTGGCTGGGAAGAGGTTAAACATCAGGGGCAATCAAAGCGTTAAATGTGTGCCTAGCCAGAGGTTTGTGTGTACTGTGATTGGTGCTTTTACAGGGGAGGTGGGGAGAGGGTGTAGGAAGAGGTGGGTAGTGAGAGAGGGGGGAGAAGGATGTAGGAAGAGGAGGGTAGTGAGAGAGGGGGGTGTAGATAGTGGGGGGGTAGTGGGAGAGGGGGGTGAGGGGGTGTAGTGAGAGAGAAGGAGAAGGGGTAGGAAGTGGGGGGTTGTGAGAGAGGGGGGAGAGGGGTGTAGGAAGAGGGGGGCTAGTGAGAGAGGGGGAGGGGAGTAGGAAGTAAGGGGGTAGTGAGAGAAGGGGGAGAGGGGGTGCGGTGTAGGGAGAGTGGGGCGGGCTAGTGAGAAAGGGGGAGGGTGGTGTAGGAAGAGAGGGGCTAGTGAGAGAGGGGAGGGAGTGTAGGAAGTGGGGGGCTAGTGAGAGAGGGAGGGAGTGTAGGAAGTGGGGGGGCTGGTGAGAGAGGGGGAGGGAGTGTAGGAATTGGGGGCTAGTGAGAGAGAGGGAGGTTGGTGTAGGAAGAGGGGGGCTAGTGAGAGAGGAGGAGGGGTGTAGAAAGTTGGGGGTAGTGAGAGAGGGGGAGATAGGTGTAGAAAGTGGGGGGGAGGTAGGGAGAGGGAGGTTGAGAGAAAGAGGGTGGGTTGATCAGTATGTCTGCTATGTGACATCACTTATAATCCTTTCCTTTGTTGTAACAATTTTATGAAGCATTCTTGTTCTGTATAATGGTGGAACATAGGCTATGTCCCACCATTATACAGAACAAGAATGCTTCATAAAATTTTACACCTTTTTTTTTTTTGTTGTACAGTACAACATCCCCCACTCGCATACACAGGTTTCCTCTGGTCTCACACTTCTCCGTGTAGAAGGCGGGCTGTCACACTCCGGCCGGTTCTTAGCTGCTCGCCGGTCCCTCCTCCCATCGTCCTCCTCCTCCCCGGGCTCTCTTGGTCCCTCTCTCTCTCTCCTCTCAGGACTAGGAGCCCGTTCACGCCGTCACCATCCATCCCACAGCCGAATCCATCCTGGAGCCTCTCATAGTTCCCTTGGCCCACGTGTACTGTACTTAGCCCGGCCGAGAGCCTGAATGGTCAGTCCAACCCTGGGGGTGGGCCTGTCACATAGCAACCACGGCTCGCTCGGAGTTGGAAGAAGATGACAGAGCAGTGGAGGAGGCATGATGAGCAGGGGCGGACTGAGCCGGCCCGGGCCCCCGCCCACCACGGGCCCTCGGGCGGCCACCGAGTCACTGAATGGTCAATCCACCCCTAGTAAAAGCCCTCCATTACCACGGATATCCATAAGGCTGATTGACCACTCCATAGAGGTACCCGGAATCCTGAGTGATCCACTAAGACCTGGTAGCTAGGAGCCTGGAAGTGGAAGCCCGCCACCACCAAAGACACCAATAAGGCTGATTCACCATTTCACAGAGGTAAGAGTTCTGTGAGCATTAAGCAATTGTGTGAAGTCACGGGAACACTGTTTATTTGCATGGAAATCTTATTTTGAAGAACTAGTTCATAGATATTTGGAAGATTCTTTTTGGACTATATTTTCACTATTTTGCACATATTGTTTGTGACATTTAGTACGTCACTATTTTATACAGTGGAACCTTCGTTTAAGAGTAACTTGGTTTGAGAGCGTTTTGATTTGCAAGCAACTTTTTTTTTTTAATTCTGACTCGGTTTGCGAGTGTTGACTCGCAAGACAAGTAGAATTCAGGCTAAATATGCCTGCAGTTCCTAATTTGGCCTGAGGTTCGTGGGCGCAGAAGCCGAGCAGAGCTGAAAATAGGCCTGCAGTACCTCATTTGGCCTGAGGTACGGGGGGCGCAGGAAACGAGCCAAAGTGTCCTCAGGCCGTTTCGGCCATTTTCGGCGCTCTCTGGCGCCTCTGGCCGCATTCGGTATTGCATCCCATTGAAGTCAATGCGGAACAAATTATTTTAGTTTCCATTGACTTCAATGGGAAAACTCGCTTTAATATGCGAGTACTTTGGATTACGAGCATACTCCTGGAACAGATTATGCTCGTAATCCGAGGTTCAACTGTATTGTTATTTATATTCACTATTTAGAATTTGGAGGAAATATTATTTGTGCTGGGAGGTGAGATTTGAGGAGAGGATTAAGTCCTGAAGAAGAAATATTGATAGGAGAGGATTAGTACTAGGAGGGAGGATTTGATTTGGAGAGGATTAATGCTGGGGGTTATAGGGAGGGAATCATTCATTTGTGTTGAGAGGAAATAATTTTTGCTGTCAAAGGTCGAGTCATGGGAGAGTCTTAGGAGAGGGGATTTGGGTGGGGAATGGGCTGAGAGTTAGTACTAAAGGGAAGGGTTTTATGAATTAAAGGACTTGTGCTAGTAGAGGGAATTTGGGGGCGGGTATTAGTTGCGATGTGAGGCGAGTTTTGGGTGGGGGAGGATTATGTCCTAGGGATTTGTTTGCAGGATTTTTTCTGGGGTAAGAAGAGAATTTGTGCTAGGGATGGGGATTTTGGGGGGAGACAATTTGTGCTGGAGGGATTTGAGAAGTGGAGGATACCAGACACTTCTCTGAGCATGCATCCTGACAGGCCATAAAAAGGGGAAGATGAGCAGGTACCCCCTTTGTGAACTAAAATATATAAGCATATATATATATATATATATATATATATATATATATATATATATACTGGCTTGCACCATATTTATCACTACCGCAAGCAAGCACCCGATGTAGTGTGGTGATGATACCTCCAAACAGCACACCCTACGTACGTTTTGTTGTTACACGTCTTCACAGGGCCCCATGCTTATATGCCTGTGTCGGCAGACACCTTCACATGTTGAGTGTACTATGATTTTAATAAAAGAAGGATTTTTTAAAATGATTTTATGCTATGCCACACTTCCATTCCATATATGTGCACATTCATGGAGATACTGGTCGTTAACAGCGGAGGATCTCTGGGATAATCTATCACAGATCCACAGAGTATTGCACCCTGCAAAGCCTGTCTGCCTGCTGATTATTACAACCATATGGAGTACTGAGAACGGAGGAGTGTGGATATCTACCTTTATGGAGCTACAGATTATTGCACCCTGCAGAGGGAAATGCCTGTCTGCTGGTTGATCTAATACCAGCCACTAAACATCGCTGAGTGATCTCGTACATAAGTGGAGAAGGATTATTCACTATATATAGTGCTAAGGAGGATTATACTGTCATTTGTCACGCTTGGATATAGGAAATATGGAGCATCATAGTGTGGATTTTTAGAGTCACATATAATTATGATATGATTTATATATATATATATATATATATATATATATATATATATATAATTTTTGCTATTGGAACACTAATTTATTTTTACTTTTTTACTTTTTTTTTGTTTTTTCACATTGATTCACATGTTTTTTGTTTAGCCTTTGATTATAGGTTGTTTTTACTTTATATTTGCACGTTATTATCACTGGGTATTTATGTTTAGATTATCACTATTTTGTTTTACAGGATTGTCATACAGGATAATTGGGTAATATTAAATAGAGTTATCACTACTTGGTTGTTATACATTTGAGAATATCATATTTATTTATATACACTTGTACACAACACTGTTCTTTTTTACTTTTTTACTTTTTTATAGTACACTAAGGCCAAGATTAACAATTTTTTTTAGATAAAGTCAGTGACCTCATCATCATCATCCCCTCCATCCTCATTATTACTGGAGCCAATTTGGCAATACGCTGCAGCTGAGGGAACATGACTGCCAATTCGTTTGTTTTTTTTCAGTGTTCTCCCCTCTCTGTAGGCTCATGTAACTCCCTTCCTCAACCTCAAAACCAACATCAGAATCAAGGAATGCCTGTGCATTGTCAAGAAACAAGTAGCTGATACTGTGTTCAAATAATTCAACTGACTCCTCCATGCATGATGCTGGGGCTATGGAAGGAGTAGCTGTGAACAAAGAGGCATAATAAGCCTCTCTGGCAGCTGCAGTGGACTGCGTACTAGTCTCAGCTTGGGTGATAGATGATGAGAAGGATGAGGCTGGTTTAGTAAGCCAGTCCACCACCTCCTCTACATGCTGTGGCTGGATAGCACGGGCAACATCACTAAACAGAGACAAATGTGCCCTGCCTGAATGTGGACAATGTCCACCTTTGCCTGTGGACGCAGACACTACTGGACCCCTCATAGTGGCATTGGAATATCTGCCTCTCCTTGTTAACCTCCCAGACAGGCTTATTTCCCACATTTTAATAGAACCGTTGAAATGTGTGATTGGATGCACTTTATTGAATGAAAAGTTGTGTTTGGTGCACTTTAAATTGAGAACCAACGCTGACAAAAATTTGAAATCTTTCAAAAAAGAAAAAAGGGGAGACACCAACGTCACAGTCAGAAAAACTACAGCTGCCAATTTAAAAAAAGGGGGCAGGCACAGGACAAAAAAAATAAAATAAAAAAACACGTAGCAACCAAAAAAGTAAAAAGGGTATACAGCAGAGTAAACAGCACTAAATGTTATGTACTACTGAGTTAAATACTGCACTACACTAACACACTGCACTAAACTATACTGACACACTATACTGACACTGTGCACTATACTGACACACTATACGGACACACTATACTCACACTATACTAACACTACACTAACATTCTACACTCAGGGTCACAATAAGTGAACACACTAAATCACTAGTAGCAAACTGAGCCCTGGTTCACTCCACTCCAACAACACTGCAAAAGGTTCTGTAGCAGTGTGTTGCTACGAGTTACTAACATCCACACATATTTACCCTGCTGCCAGACATCCATACGTCACACTTGTAGACAATGAAAAGTCTTTTGCTTTGTTTTGTTGTTTTATTTGGGGGATTGAACTTGGTTGGGGCAGGGGATATGGGATGCCCATAGAACACATTGGTATTTGCCATGTTAGAGCGGATCCAGCTTTACATGGACAAATGGTTTACTCATTACCTTTGCAAATGTTATAGCGGTTATGCTTATTATCTTTGCATTATCTTGAACAGGACAAAAATGGTGGACTCTAAACTTGACAGACTTTTCATCTCAGAACTTCTCCCGCCTCTGCACTCTCCCTGCAGACTTTTACCTCCAGGGCACTTCTCCTCCTGCACACCACTTTTGTGTCACAGCATTAGACATTCTGTCCCACCATCTTGAGCTAACAAGGCCTCACTCTGAATAAGTCCTAGGAGTAGCTTCACTTGATGATTAATAGACCAGGGGCCTGCAGTACCCCTTCTTGATGGCCCTGAACATTTAGTTAGAAAGAATATTTGATGATACACTACTTATCCAAGCAAGCCCGACTTGCAAATCCTGTACCCTCAGGCTGCAATGATTTGACACAAAACCCCACAGAGTGTATTACAGATGTGCAATTAGAGACAATTTGGGAAATTACAATCATGTTCTAATTAAATTTTCCTTAGGTTACAGGAAAGAGTGGCATGTTGGTATGACAAGAACTCTGCATTTTCAAAATATGACTTCAGTAAACTGTGATCCTTGTTACACAATACTCAATGGAACCAACAAGGCAACAAAGGCACACAAGTGGGAGTTTTTTAAAGATGAATTAAACAACTGCAATAGCCATTGTATTCTATTGCGTAACACCCATAGAAGAACGAAATGAAAACCCATGTGGCTAAATTGTAGTGTGCAAAAATAAAATACATAAGAAAAAAACAGACCTTTAAAAATACAAAAGTAGAAGTGACAACCTTGGCATTCCAGATGTATATGGAATGCAACAAGAAATGCAAGGGAAGCTATAATAGAATAGGAGAAACACACTACTAAAGAAAGTAAAACAAAATTTTTTTTTTTAAATATAATAATAGCAAAAAGGTTACCAACAGATATAAGAAATGATCATGGTAAGCTGATCACAAATGACAGGTGCAGGTACTAGCTGAAATTGTCGACAACTTCAAAAAACCTTTAGATTACTTTCTCAGGAAGCAGAACATATAGGACTTTGAGAGAATAAAAATCACACACGCATACACAAACACACATTCAACTGGTTGAACCTGTGTTTTTTATTCAACCTTATATACTATGGGGGTTATTTACTAAAGGCAAATCCACTTGGAAGTGCAGTCACTGTAGATCTGAGGGGGACATGCAAGGAAAATAAAAAACAGCATTTTAGCCTGCACATGATTGGATGATAAAATCAGCAGAGCTTCCTCTCATTTCAGATCTTCCCCTCAGATCTACAGTGACTGCACTACCAAATGCACTGGTAGTGCAAAGTGGATTTGCCTTTTGTAAATAACCACCTATGTGTCTATATATATCCACTGCCAAGTGTCCAGTATTGTAGATCCACATCAATCATGCTGCCTGACACCCACTGATCCACTGCCACAGGGTCTAAGGATTCTCCTGGTATTCACCAAAGCAGCTTGCAAGGGGTAATGGGTTTTGCTGCTTATGGCTCCCAGGGTGCAACCCTCTTACTCACAAAGAGGACAGGGTATAGATATACTGAGAGAGTCCCTTGCAGTATAGGGGTGCTGGGGACACCAAACTACAGGGACAAGGGACTTTAGCAGCATTGAATTTTCCAAGGTACACATGGGAACACTGGATGGTGGCTGCAGTACATGGATCACACATGGACACTGGATACGGGCTGGAATGCATGGCATCACACAGATCATTGGATGCAGGCTGGTGTGCACTGGGTCACAAAGAAACACTAAATGCTTTGTATTGTATGTGGTTCTTAGGGACATTAGATTCAGGCTGGAGTGCAGAAGGTCACTGGGGATACAGGATGCAGGTTGGAGTGCATAGAGTCACCGGGGACACTGGATGTTGGCTGAAGTGCATGGGGTCACAGGAACTGAAGTACAGGAGGCATTAGGGATCACTGTGGAATACTGAAGGTGCCAGGAGACTAAGGTGGTTCAGCTGCTAGAATTTGGATTGATTGCTCAAACACCAAGCAATGTGCACAATAGCCATTTAAGGACATGGCTAGGCTTCAACTGGTGAAGCACTGTAACCTATTGGTGAAGCACTGGAACCCAGAAGCCACCCTCAGCAGGCAGGCACATAGACACAACACTCGATTGGGAAGCAGGTGAATGTGACATTAATTGAAAATACATAAAAAACAGTATTGCCTGCATTCAAGTGACTCACAATAAAGCACTCTTATAAGCAAACTTATTGAATGCTCACTATCTACAGCTTATTTCTCTAATGGCCAAACTAATCAAGTTGGTGTCCTTACGTGTCCCACACTTACTTACACTTTCCATGTGTCAAGCAAAACTCAGATCTCAAATCATACACATTTTTGTTAAACACTAACTATTAAGCACGTTCCGATGTTAGTATAGCGATGTTCCCTGCTGTGCTATTGTGTTCTGACAGGGGGACGGCCCCCCGCCAGAGCACTCCGGAGCCAATCAGCAGACCTTTTTGGGTCATGCCCCATCGACAGTTCGGCAAGCTTCTGTCGGACTAGATGCAGTACACGCGGGCTGAATATAGGCTGGTTTCTATTGAACCGGACGATGCCATCCAACATTCGGCCCGTGTGTACTAGGTTTTAAGCTCCTTGCATCTGTATCACCCTTTATATTTTGCTAGCCAGTAGACCATATACTGTAGTTCTCTGTGGATAACATGGGCTGTATGTTGCAAGAAGCAAATCTATGAGGATAGAAAATTGTATTGACCAGAACATCGTATACAACTCCAAAGGCAAGATTTTGTATTCCAGTCTCTACCCACTTTCAGGTGTCTCACTTTTCTTGCTGAATTCTCTGTTCATTAATTTTCTTTGTAGTGTGAAGAAAATAGCACGATACACTACTTTGATTTGCAAAGTCTGGTGAATCAACATCTTCATACTGGTGTCCTGGAGAAATACTTTTTAAAAATAGATGACTCAATCCACCAATATTTTCCATTAGCTGTAGTGTCACTATTGAGCTAACATTGCAGCTAAACAAATTGTAATCTTACGTGAGGACAGTGTTTTCCACATTGGTGTACTTGGCAAACAAAGCCCAGATTCTCATTATAAGGATAAGATTATGACGCCCCATTCTTCCCATATGAACTAAATGTGTTGCACAGAAAAATAAGCCCAGGCAAGCAGAAGCAGGTAGCTAAGGGAGCCTCATAAATTATCCTGCTGTGGTAAAGATTTCAGAGACTGATATGGCTGATGGCAATGAAAAATAGCCTGCAGCAAGTTGCTAAAATATAGTAAATAAAATTAAACTACATACAGTATTTGCAAATATTCTTAGTATTTTGATAGAAGGACAAGACAATCCTTTAAATTGTATTCTTATATTCTCACCTTAGTACAGAGAATTGTGAGCAAGGAATATTTAGCTGGTACTAAGCTCTCTAAGGTTAGCAGCCTTTTTTAAGGCACATTGGTGTTTTTTTTGGTGCTATTAATATTTGGGTTAGGCTCCGGTTTCAGTCTGAACCCATTTTCGGCCAATTCCTGAAGTCAGCTGTCAGTGACAGGCCAATGAGTTGTAGAATACAGGTTTCATTCCTGGGCCAATCAGCAGCATGAGTGGGAGCCCTGCAGCTTATTGGTCTATTGGTCCAGCAGCCTTCCAGGTACACCCAAACTGAAGTTCAGACTGAGCCCAAGCTCATCTTATGTAGCGCCCCTTTACTTTTCAGGGGTGCTATGTACTTAAATTTAGGGGTTGGTCTGAGCTAGTAGCCAGGCTCAGACCACTTTGATCTGTTAGTACTCGCTTCTGCCTATGTGATGTAACCTGATGTGCAGTTCCCTGTGGCCTGTAGGTGGCATTGCCATATCAGGTCAGGGTTGAACCGTGGGTGACATTGCTATGCCTTAGGGTGTCCTCTCTCGGCAGCGGTATGGTGGGCGTGGTTGGCCTGCTGTGTATGCCGGGAGAGGATACATAAGGGGCAGACGCCATTCTTTTGGTGTGGAAGTCGGGAGTCTGGAGTGTGAGCGGTTCGCGCCACCCGGCCCTCCAGGCCAGGGGTGCGCACGTGCATCAGTCTCAGGCACCTTTAGCCTGGGGCTGCAACTCCACTAGTGCGGCCTATCTCCAAAAGAAGAATCCCAGGGTGCCCGGGAAAGGGTGGATCCTCTCTAAGAAGAGGAGACCGGGGGAGGACCTTTCTGATGGACCGGTGAGAGTTCACGGTGAAAGAGAGAACTGGTTCCCTTCTGGAGGGATTCAAAGATCCATCACAGGCCTTGCAACGTGCTATCACTGGCACCTGTCCTTGTGTTACAATAGCTGAGGAGTTTGGGACTTAAAGATTCTGTGGCAGAGGATCTCCCGATCGTATCTCTAGTAAACTTAAAGTGAACGCTCGAGCATCACTCCGGCTGATAGGATCCGCTCTTACAGGGGACTATCCGGGTAAGCTAAACCTACTCGGGATCGAGTAGTGACTATCGTACCAGTTTGTGCCTGGACCTATCTCCCAAACCTTACTGTCCTTTCTCTCATCCACCTTTCCTGTCTACTGAACTTGAACTTGCTTATAAAATAAAGTCAGCGTTGGAGTTAAAGTGGTGTGGACATTGGCCTTCCTGGGGAAAAATAGAGACTTGTCCCTATACGCTAGGAGATGAGAACCAGTCTGCTGGGATACCTTGCTGCAGGACCCAAAATTGTTAACACCGCTCAACCTCCTCAAACAGGAGGGTACGGGCATATAGCGCGGTGTGCCTTGACATGCAAGTGAGCCAAAGGCAGGAAAAGGTCCGTGTGCTACATATCATTTGTCCTGACTAGCAGACTGAACAAGCCTGGGGCTTGTCAGCCACAAACATACACAGTTTCTTCATTTTTCACAAACCTTAGCTCCAGCAGACCTAACCTGCTTGCTCCCTATTCTACACTGTCTGTAAGCATATCCAGGTTTTTTAAAGAAACCCTTTCACACTGGGGCGGGAGGTGCGGTGGCGGTATAGCGCTGCTATTTTTAGCGGCGCTATACCGTCGGAATTGTGGGGAATTGCGGCGGTATTCAGCCACTAGCGTTGCAGTTTTAACCCCCGCTAGCGGCCGAAAAAGGGTTAAAACTGACCGCAAACAGCAGTGGTTTGCGAGCGGTATAGCCGCACTGTCCCATTGATTTCAATGGGCAACTGCGGTAAAGGAGCGGTATACACAACTCAGAGATGCGGCTAGCAGGACTTTTTTTCTCATCCTGCCAGCGCATCGCGTCAGTGTGAAAGCACTCTGGCGTTCACATTGAGACTGCAGGGCAGGAGTTTTTCAGGCGTTATTTAGGTGCTATTTTTAGCGCTAAAACGCCTGAAAAACTCCTCAGTGTGAAAGGGGTATAATTGAAGCATTTCTGAGGTGGATCAGAGACTCCACAGTGTATATGAAAGGCGCCATAAATAAACCCCAAAAAAGGACTTTTCCACGCTGCTTGTTACATTATTTGCTACAGAATACAAATGAGTAACTTGGCTAAATAAATAAATAAATGAATGTCTTCTGGGTATATATTGTGGTTGTAAACCCTGTTTGACTACTTGTGGAAAATAAATCAGTAGAAACCCCCCCCCCCCCGCTCAACAACTTTCTTGAGATGTGAAAAATAATTCAGTAGCCCCCCCCGCTCAAGAACTTTGTTTTTCTTGACAGGTGAAAAATTCAGTAGCACTGAGTTAAGATGCAAAGTTAAAATGCATGCTCCTGGACCCAAAGTCCAGCAAAGACTCCAGCCGGGTCGGGTGGGACATCTCTGCATCCTGGGACAGGTAAGTGTGATTTTTAAAAGTCAGCAGCTACAATATTTTTTTTCTGTTTCTGCAGTCTTTGCATCCCCCCGCCGTTCCCCCATTGTAACAGCGAGCAGGGTTCTTTAAATGTGAGAAATACAAGTAACGACAGCGTTTGTGGCTGTTGGCTTGTAGCTCTCAATGACCTACCAGGGCGCTGCTGAGCACTCTAGTTCTTTGATGCTTCCTGTCAGTGTGTAACTGCCTGGTCGTATGAGGTATGAGCAGACAGCTAACACTGACAGTCTGCAAGAGCCCTACATTGCTCCTGCAATCTGCTGATCATGGGTGCAATGTTTGCTTTGCAGGCTCCTAGTAAAAAATAAAATAAAAATTACATGCAAAAAGATGTGCATTTATTATTATTTGAGGTGAACTTACCCTTTATGAAAAAAAAAGAAGCAAATAACATCAACTTTTAGAGTAAACCTGTGCTTTGCCAATGGGGCAAAGCAACAGTGTATTTTTTTTTTTTTTTTGCTGATGATTTAGTATGTACACAAGGATGAGACTTTCTCTTCACCCCTCTGTGACAGTGCTGGATGCCTGAGCGGCCAGACCCCAAATACCAGCACTGTAATATGGAAGGAAGGGTAGTGAGCCACATGCTTCCCCATACCAGTATACCAGTAAGTGGAAGGTAATTTTATCTGCTGCTCATAGCTGAACAGATTTGTGGGAGAGTGAAAAGAATGTGAATAGGTGTTACTATTACTAATGGAACAGCCAGTATGGTAAACTTGTTCCTTTGGGCTAATAGGAGAGCTGTCTGGTGTCTGAGAGTCCCCGGCATCTTGTTCCTTTGCCCAGCAAAGGTAAAACACAGACTCCCTTTAAACCCAAGCCACTACTGATTATCAGCTGATTTAAAAAAAAAACACTTGGGTATCCTGGATGGCAGAAAAAAACACAGTTGTAGTATATCTCATTTTGCTTTAAAATGATGTTGACAGCTTCAAGGACTCACCCAAATCTAAGAAATTATTTTTAGGAGTATTAATGATATAATATTACACACACAATAATACAGAATTATAATACTGTCATTATGACATCATAAAAATAGTTTTAGTTTATAAAATATGTTTTCAAAGTATCAATTAATGGCAATTTATTCAGTGCTTAGAAAACACTACTGTTCATGTATGATTTCAAAAATAATCAAGAGCATGGAGTAGTAAATAGAAGTAGCTGTAATTATAAATTGTGTTTTGGCTTCCTTAATTCTTACCATTAAAATGAAATGATTTTACTTGAAATATTTTAATCAATTACACTTATTTTATTTAGTCCATTAAATATTGTCTGCTAGTCTGGAAAAATTAACTAGAGCGGAAACATGGAAGACCTTCTGTATTTTTTTTCCTAATTAAAATTCAACAGTCATTAAGTCTAATGAAATTGATTGAGGAAAACAGATGAATTATTGTTATGTAGTTAAACGAAAGGTATATTAAACAATATTTAAATGCCAATGTTTGTTTAAATATATTAAACATTTACAGAGCCTTATTTTTACAATTTTAAAATAATATAAATTTTCTTGAATATTAGAATATCATAGCCGAGATGAAAAAAAAACATACAAAATTAAAATGTTTTAAAATTTTGTAATATGACATTTCGATTTTGGGAATGAACAAGCCTAGAGGATGTGAACCACATGAGTCCCTGTCCGATTTTTTATTTATTTTTGCTATCTTTGTCCCATTCATTAGAGTTCTCTTCACTTTCTGTCCTGTAGGCACAAAAGGAAGCAAAGAAATCTCCACAAATCCACTCCAATCTTGCCAAATCCACTCCAATCTTGCCAAATCCACTCTTACGCAGTTGTCACTAGAATAGTTGTGCTCATTGAAATAGTTCCCCACTACTGTTGTTATGATTTAAATAAAAAATAAATAAAAAATAATGGGAACCTGATATAGTATTTAGATTGGGGTGCCGCCCATCAGATAGGGACAGGGTGTATTCACAGGGCATATAGTTATTAAAAAAATAAAACAAATAGAAAACACGAACACCCAAAAGCTATCTCCAAAATCTAGTTTATTGGAATAAAACAGCATAAAATGTGTTCTTTATAGAATCCTATAAAGAACGATAGGTTGAGAGTGACTATGCATCTCTGTAGATGGCTATATAGCCAGGGCAAGCAGTGCTGCAGGGGATGGAGGGGAGAGTCCGTTCCTATGTCTGGTCTATCTACATGTTTTGTTCCGCCCCCAGTACTTTGTCAGGATATGTGGGCTCCTCCTGGGGAGATTGTCCGTGGTAGTGGTCACAGTGGCACTGTCCCAGCTCCTAGGGGAGGCTCTAGCTAATACTATTGGGGGTCAGGAGATTAGTGTGGATGGTAACTCTCGGGGTGAGTTTCATGGGAGGGCTTGGTTATGGATTTTAGAGGGTGATTTGTGTTTCCAGGGGTAGAGTGCACTCTCTGTGGAGATGGCCACCTCATCCCAGAATGCATACCTTTCATGCTGTTTTATGTTTTATTCCAATAAACTAGTTTTGAGAGATAGCCTTTGGGTGTTCACGTTTTCTTTTTATTTTATTTTTCAATAACAATTTTTTTTCACACTCTTCCACTTCCTTTGACAGCAGTTAAAGCTCACCAGGACAAATAGAAAGGCTTAATTTCACCCACCACATTGTCCAAAACTAAATATAAAAATATGACTTCAGATACACTTTAACCACTTAACGACCGCCCACTGTAAATATACGTCAGCAGAATGGCACCAACAGGCAGAATCACGTATATGTACGTGATTGCCTTTGTATAGTTGGGGGGTCCGATCGGACCCCCCTTCTTTACAGTGAGCGGTCGTTTTACCTTCGGGAGCGATCCGGCATGAGGGGACGGCCGTTCGATTCCGGCCACCCCCTCTTGATCGCTCCCGGCGAATGAGAGAGCTTCCCCTGCCTGCCAGGAAGGAGGAAGTGATGTCATCTCTCCTGGGGCGCTCACATATACCGAGCGCCGTACAGGAGAAGATGCAGGTTAGTACACAAAACAGCACACTGACACCAGGACACATAGGCACATAAATCGCCCCCCCAGGCCCCCCCAGACACCCCCAGATCACCCCCCAGCCCCCAGTCACAGTGTCACTGATTGCAGTGACCATTTATTTAGTGATCACTGCAATCAGTGACATTTGTGACTGTAAAAGTGTCACTACATTTAGTTTTAGGTCCAGTGTAGCCCCTAACCCCCCCCTAATAAAGGTTTAACCCCCTTATCACCCCCCAGATAACCCTTTCACCCCCTATCACCACTGTCACTAAGCAATCATTTTTCTGATCGATGTCTTAGCGTCGGTGATGCTGATCGGTAGCCAGTAATTTTTTTTAGGTTCGCCGCAGGTTTTTATAGCGTCGGGTACCCCCATATATTACCTAATGAAGGTTTAACCCCCTTGATCGCCCCCCAGGTAACCCTTTCACCCCCTATCACCACTGTCACTAAGTTATAATTTTTCTGATCGATGTCTTAGCGTCGGCGATGCTGATCGGTAGCCAGTAATTTTTTTTAGGTTCGCCGCAGGTTTTTATAGCGTCGGGTACCCCCATATATTACCTAATAAAGGTTTAACCCCCTTGATCACCCCCCAGATAACCCTTTCACCCCCTAGCACCGCCGTGGCTATGCGATCATTTTTTGGATCGATGTCTTAGCGTCGGTGATGCTGATCGGTAGCCAGTAATTTTTTTTAGGTTCGCCGCAGGTTTTTATAGCGTCGGGTACCCCCATATATTACCTAATAAAGGTGTAACCCCCTTGATCACCCCCCAGGTAACCCTTTCACCCCCTAGCACCGCCGTCACTATGCGATCATTTTTCTGATCGATGTCTTAGCGTCGGTGATGCTGATCGGTAGCCAGTAATTTTTTTTAGGTTCGCCGCAGGTTTTTATAGCGTCAGGTACCCCCATATATTATCTAATAAAGGTTTAACCCCCTGATCACCCCCCAGGTAACCCTTTCACCCCCTATCACCACTGTCGCTAAGCAATCGTTTTTATGATCGTTGTCTTAGTGTCGGTGATGCCGATAGGTAGCCAGTATTTTTTTTTTAGGTTCGCCGTCAGGTTTTTAAATAGCGTCAGGTACCCCCATATATTACCTAATAAAGGTTTTAACCCCCTAATTGCCCCTAGTTAACCCTTTCACCAGTGATCATCATATAAGTGTTACGGGTGACGCTGGTTAGTTAGTTTGCTTTTTATAGTGTCAGGGCACCCGCCGTATATAACCCAATAAAGGTTTAACCCCCTGATCGCCCGGCGGGTGATATCAGTTAGGTTTTAGCATCAGAGAGGGTCTGCGTCACACCCCAGGCAGCGTCAGGTTAGTGCCAGTAGCGCGAACACCCACGCGTTAAGCATACACCCCCCTTAGTGGTATAGTATCTGAACAGATCAATATCTGATCTGATCAGATCTATACTAGCGTCCCCAGCAGTTTAGGGTTCCCAAAAACGCAGTGTTAGCGGAACCAGCCCAGATACCTGCTAGCACCTGCGTTTTGCCCCTCCGTCCAGCCCAGGCCACCGAAGTGCAGTATCGATCGATCACTGTCACTTGCAAAACACAACACACATAACTGCAGCATTCGCAGAGACAGGCCTGATCCCTGCGACTCCAGTGCTGTAGAAGGTGATTTCATCACCACAGTTAAAAAAAAAAAAGCATATATGCCGAAGCATTGGGGCAGCAGGAGCGGAGGAGCGATTTTGCTCCTAATGCCGCGTATATACGGTCGAAATTCCTACGGAGGCTTGCCCGTGGAAAAGTCTGACCATGTGTACGCGGCATAACTTTTGCGAGAAGATGCCCCCATGTATGCCCATCATTAGAAGTGGGTGGATGAAGGGCGGTATTCTAATGGTGGGCATACCCACCGATCAATCTCTTTTTTCGTTCAGCCAACAGGCTGCATGAAAAAAAAGATTACAATACATGTCCAACAAGGACCAGCAACGTACTGGTATGTTGCTGGATTTTGAATGTTTATACCAGAATGATGCCTGCGGGTTTAGGTATCATCTTGGTATCATTCTTTTCAGCCAGCGGCCGGCTTTCATGTAAAAGCAATCCTAGTGGCTAATTAGCCTCTGGACTGCTTTTACAAGCAGTGGGAGGGAATGTCCCCCCCCGGATATAAAAAGCGCCATTGGGAAATTGGGAAAGCATTTTATCACACCGATCTTGGTGTGGTCAGATGCTTTGAGGGCAGAGGAAAGATCTAGGGTCCAATAGACCCCAGTTTTTTTCAAAAAAGAGTACCTGTCATTACCTATTGCTATCATAGGGGATATTTACATTCCCTGAGATAACAATAAAAGTGATAAAAATAAATAAATATGGAAGCAACAGTTTAAAAATAAAATAAAAAAAGCAAAATTAATAATAAAAAAATAAATAAAATAAAAATAAAAAAGCACCCCTGTCCTGCCCTGCTCTTGCCCAATGGCGAACGCAAGCGTCGGTCTGGCGTCATATGTAAACAGCAATTGCACCATGCATGTGAGGTATCACCACGAAGGTCAGATCGAGGGCAGTAATTTTAGCAGTAGACCTCCTCTGTAAATCTAACGGGGTAACCTGTAAATGCTTTTAAAGGCTTTTAAAAATGAATGTAGTTTGTCGCCAATGCGCGTTTGTGCGAAATTTTAAAGCATGTCGTGTTTGGTATCTATGTACTCGGCCTAAGATCATCTTTTTTATTTCATCAAACATTTGGGCAATATAGTGTGTTTTAGTGCATTAAAATTAAAAAAAGTGTATTTTTTCCCAAAAAATGCGTTTGAAAAATCGCTGCGCAAATACTGTGTAGAAAAAAAAAATTCAACACCCACCATTTTATTCTGTAGGGCCTTTGCTTTAAAAATATATATAATGTTTGGGGGTTCAACATAATTTTCTTGCAAAAAAAAATATGTTTTCATGTAAACAAAAAGTGTCAAAAAGGGCTTTGTCTTCAAGTGGTTAGAAGAGTGGATGTAAGCTTCCTAATGTTGTGTATAAAATGCCAGAACAGTTCAAAACCCCCCCAAATGACCCCATTTTGGAAAGTAGACACCCCAAGCTATATACTGAGAGGCATGTCGAGTCCATGGAATATTTTATATGTTGACACAAGTTGCGGAAAAAATAATTTTTTTTTTTTTTTTTTTTTTGCACAAAGTTGTCACTAAATGATATATTGCTCAAACATGCCATGGGCATATGTGGAATTACACCCCAAAATACATTCTGTTGTTTCTCCTGAGTACGGGGATACCACATGTGTGAGACTTTTGGGAGCCTAGCCGCGTACGGGACCCCAAAAACCAATCACCACCTTCAGGCTTTCTAAGGGTGTCAATTTTTGATTTTACTTCTCACTGCCTATCACAGTTTCGGAGGCCATGGAATGCCCAGATGGCACAAAACCCCCCCAAATGACCCCATTTTGGAAAGTAGACACCCCAAGCTATTTGCTGAGAGGTATTGTGAGTATTTTGCAGATCTCGCTTTTTGTCACAAAGTTTTGAAAATTAAAAAAAAAAAGAAAAAAAAAAAAGTTCTTTCTTCATTTTCAAAAACAAATGAGAGCTGTAAAATACTCACCATGCCTCTCAGCAAACAGCTTGGGGTGTCTACTTTCCAAAATGGGGTCATTTGGGGGGGTTTTGTGCTATTTTGGCATTTTATGGCATTCAAAACTGTGATAGGTAGTGAGGAGTGAAATCAAAAATTTGCGCCCTTAGAAATCCTGGAGGCGGTGCTTGGTTTCCGGGGTCCCGTACGTGGCTAGGCTCCTAAAAAGTCCCACACATGTGGTATCCCCGTACTCAGGAGAAGCAGCAGAATGTATTTTGGGGTGCAATTCCACATATAACCATGGCATGTGTGAGCAATATATCATTTAGTGACAACTTTTTGTAATTTTTTTTTTTTTTTTGTCATTATTCAATCACTTGGGACAAAAAAAAATATTCAATGGGCTCAACAGGCCTCTCAGCAATTTCCTTGGGGTGTCTACTTTCTAAAATGGGGTCATTTGGGGGGGGTTTGTGCTATTTTGGCATTTTATGACCTTCAAAACTGTGATAGGTAGTGAGGAGTGAAATCAAAAATTTGCGCCCTTAGAAATCCTGAAGGCGGTGCTTGGTTTCCGGGGTCCCGTACGTGGCTAGGCTCCTAAAAAGTCCCACACATGTGGTATCCCCGTACTCAGGAGAAGCAGCAGAATGTATTTTGGGGTGCAATTCCACATATAACCATGGCATGTGTGAGCAATATATCATTTAGTGACAACTTTTTGTATTTTTTTTTTTTGTCATTATTCAATCACTTGGGACAAAAAAAAATATTCAATGGGCTCAACATGCCTCTCAGCAATTTCCTTGGGGTGTCTACTTTCTAAAATGGGGTCATTTGGGGGGGGTTTGTACTGCCCTGTCATTTTAGCACCTCAAGAAATGAGATAGGCAGTCATAAATTAAAAGCTGTGTAAATTCCAGAAAATGTACCCTAGTTTGTAAACGCTATAACTTTTGCGCAAACCGATAAATATACGCTTATTGACATTTTTTTTACTAAAGACATGTGGCTGAATACATTTTGGCCTAAATGTATGACTAAAATTGAGTTTATTCGATTTTTCTTATAACAAAAAGTAGAAAATATCATTTTTTTTCAAAATTTTCGGTCTTTTTCCGTTTATATCGCAAAAAATAAAAATCGCAGAGGCAATCAAATACCATTAAAAGAAAGCTCTATTTGTGGGAAGAAAAGGACGCAAATTTCGTTTGGGTACAACATTGCATGTCCGCACAATTTACAGTTAAAGCAGCGCAGTGCAAAATTCTGAATTCACCTCTGGTCCTTTAGCTACCAAATGGTCCGGGGCTTAAGTGGTTAATAGATAGTTTCTGTATAATCCACATATCTAAATGAGGAATCAAAAACAAAACAAACAAACAAATCAAGAAAGGGACAGAAGAAATGTGGCCATACACATGAGATAAATGTTAAAGCTGAACTCCAGGATCAGCAAATATTTTCTAAATACAAGTCATGCATATTCTTACTTGAATCTTGATGTGCTTTCTCTATCTCTTCCAGATATATAATCCAGTGTGAAACCTTGCCTCTGTGCATTAGCTTCCTGCAATATAGACCAGTCACTGCTGCTCTCTCTTCTGGTGCAGAGTGACTGGTCTTGTCTCTGCATCCTCTTGTAGTTTTCTGCAGGCAGGCTTAAAGCATGTGTTACCCCAAAACATCATATTCCTGATATGTGTCTGCTGTACCATATACTTGTATGAGAAAGTTTCCTGTTCTCTTTGTATTGCTTTCTTTATGTGAACTCACTGGTGTTCCTGACAGTGCCTCTGCTTTCCTATTAAAACTGACCACACTAAGCATGAGAGCACACCATGGTCAGTTCTCTAGCTAGGTTGGGAACTCAGTGTACTCTCCTCCAATGATCAGACTTGTCCTGACACCCACCCCCCACCCCATTGCACAGTCGTTCACTGGGAAGCTCAGTGTGCTGCTGCTTCTCCTCCCCCCAGCTCTTATGCAGCTGAGAACAGAGGGAATGTGATCACTTATAAAAAAGGGAAAACGTGGTATTTATAATGTATTATTATATCTATACAAAAATGTTTTGCCTTTTATTTCTATTTTAAACTGAATGGGTTGTTTTACAAGGTGATCGTTTACAATTACTTTAAGTAGCTGGGGCCTGCTGGGCCACTCCAACAGTTCATTGATGATGTCTTTGCTATACTTGCAAAATAATATCTTGGAGTGCAAACACATTTGGTGCAAAAAAAGTGCCTTTATATTCTTTGAGGTTATTGAGAAATAAATATGCAAATGAGGGTTTTTGTACTCGGAGATCAGCTTTAGCCAATTGTATCAGTTGTGTTAGGGACAGTAATCCAAGTCTGCGATTGCCTTCATTCCTTTTTTTTTTTCTTTAAATAAGGTGGCACGAAAGATTTTTGGACTTCTCTCACCTCCTACATTAATAGACAAACACATGTATATTATGGGGATCTAAGGATGCATTTATGATTCAAAAAATCTGCAGGTGGGATTGTCCTAAGCTCAGAGGACTTCGGAATAAGGTTTTCCAAATCATTAGGAAACTTACAGACAGACCCATCCCTCAGACTCCTCAAATAGCTCTTCTTAACTTCCATCACCCAGGAACACCGAAACCGATCCAACGCCTCATTATGTTCATTCTACTTGGAACTAAACTGACTATTGCTCGAGCATGGATGCAGCCTTCAGTTTCTCTAACCTTGGTTAAAAGAAAAATGTCATGGATAATGACCCAGGAAAAGACAACTAGCATTCTTTTGGATACAGTTGCCAAACATGTTGCCATCTGGGAACCCTGGATTAAATACATATCACTGGTACCCGCCACATCCACTTCCTCTGGTGCTGTGTAGAGAAGCAGGTATCACACCGTCACTGAAGTTTTTCTTCTTGCCTCTTTTCTTCTCTTCTACTGTTTCTCTTTACTCCTTTTTCATCCTCACTTTCTTGTCTCCTCAGGTCTCCTTCTTGACCTGTACCTTCATCTTGTTTGTTCTCTGGTTATGTTTTGCTTTATCTCATGTTACCTTTCACGGTTGACGCACAGGACTTTTTCTTAAGGACACGGATATATCCCCTGTCTGTTGGGAGCAGTGGAGGCACCAAAGATGGGTCCCTATTTTGACCGCTAACTAACAGATGCACTGAATATCAGTATGGCACCTTTTGGCCCGCAGACATACACGTGTATGACCTCCCCTGGCTCACAACGGACAACTGGGGACAACTGGGGTGTTTGGACATTAAAGCCACATGAGGCGCATTTACGTCCTTTTTATATGAGCACAGTTACCGACATATTTAAAATTAATACTGCATTATCCACAAGTGCTGACTCTGGCATATTGGATCTCCCGATCTGATTCTGGAACCATTTTCACAATTTCCCCACACACATAGTGCAAGTGACTAATGGTCTATTTTAGCTCCCACCTGGGCCAAGGCTACATTGTTCCTTTTCCTCAATGTCACTTCTTCAGAGGGGGGTGGCCCCCTCCCCCGACACAGTCAGATCCCATTGGGGGTGCCGGGGGGGCTGCCATCATCTTCGCCCATGATTGAGGCACGAATGGGGACTGTGTCAGAGTCCGACAGGAGACCACAGTTTACTACAGTCTTCCTGATGAGTATTATTTGTGTTTTATGGACTTTTGTGCATACACAACATTTTTTTTTGTACCTGTGTATCTATGTTGCCTTTAATAAACTTAATAAAAAACTATTGAAAGTAAAAACCTTCAGGTAGTAGGATTTTGCACTCATGAAATAAGATATGATGTAGTTATTCAAACTGGTCATACCATAAAGATATAATTTTGCTTAATGTGCACTCTGTATCAAAAACATGCAGTGTCTAATAACTACAGTGTTCAACGTTTAGCAAAAAAGTGAAGGTGGAATACCGATGACAGACAGGAGCCGTGTACAAATCCGATGGACTGTTTTCATCGGACGAACCGATCGTGTATGGGCCCCATCTGTCTTTTTTCCATCGGTGTGAAAAATTAGAACATGTTTTAAATTTATCCGATGGGAAAAAAAACAATAGCAAAATCCGATCGTCTGTGTGGAAATCCATCGGATAAAAAACCCACGCATGCTCAGAAACAAGTCGACGCATGCTCAAAAGCATTGAACTTAATTTTTCTGTCTCATCTGAGTGTTTTACGTCACCGCGTTTGAAACGGTCTGTTTTTTGACTGATGGTGTGTGGGCAAGACTGATGGAAGACAGTTTCATCGGATTTCCGATGGAAAAAACCATCGGATTAGAATCCATAGGATATCCCATCGTGTGTACAGGGCTAGGGTCCATACAATGACTTATGTATTGGTAGGGAATACTTTAGTTACCATGTACTGTATATTTGTCAATGATGTCCCTTTTATATATACAGTAGTGGTTTCAATTATGTATCTTTAATATTAATAACAGTGACAGGAATCACATTAGTGACTAGGAATTAAAACCATTAATAAAATATGGTATTCTCTGGGCTTCTATCAATTTGTTTCTCTTTCAGTAGCAGCCAATAGTACTAATCACTAGCAAAAATGCCTGAAGGAGGTTTGCTTATCTTTGATGTGTAAGATAGTAAATTTAACTCTGAATTTAATTATTCAGAACTAGTCCGATGGTTTTACTCACTTTAGCTTACCGTAATCCAATTTAATTACTTTTCAGAATTCTTCTTCTTCATTGCAAATATAAATCATGTCTGTCACAAAGAGGACACAATAGCTAATATTAAAAAATAATAATAAAAATAATAATTTAAGCAGCTAATTTAAAAAAAAAAATGTTGATCCTTTGAACTTTGCTATTGAGATCCAATGATTTGTTCTAAATTAAGTAAAATCTATGAGGTACTGAACTAATTAGTGTCCATGAAGATATAGCAATTCTAATCTAAAATGGGTTGAATTATTATCATTATTAGTCAATGCAAATATGATGTGCTAAGATTTCTATAATATAATCACCAAGATGTTGTAGTAAGCATCTCTGCTGGCATATTTTTTCAAGCACTAGATTAATTAAATACTCCATTCATGAGAGGCAAAGTGACGTGTTTACTGTGAAACCCTGAACAGGTAATCAGTTCACTCATACTGAAAAAATATATATAACTTGATAAACCATGACCTAAAGTATAATATTGGTATGAAAAATAAGCTTACAATGTATTTAAACCCATTATACTTTTTACAGTTGGATAAGAATGGAGTGGGTAAAGGAATAGTTCACCTACACGTGTGCAGCCTACGTGTATGTTTGCATTTATATGTGTGTGCAGGGGTGCTTTTAATTTTTTCAGTTTTTTTTAATTTATTTGATAATATTTGACATGTTTTAAACTTTACTCACTTAACGTGACTACTATCACAAGGGGCTAACAAACGCACATTGTGATAGCATTGGCAAGGTAACACATTATTTTTATGGAGTTATCAGGGGCCTATTAGACAACCCATGTCTCTCCTATCCTCAGCTCTAGCTAGGTGAACCCACTTGTTTGACACTCAGTTTATCCAGCTTTGAATCTGAGATTTTGACTGCTCTAAACCCAATAGTGCTCAGAGCTGGATTGGAACTCTGCAAAGGACATCTGGTAACAATGGGATCACACACTGCACAGGCTATCTGAAAATGAATGTTCCTCAATGTGTTTCTGCACACCACTCTGACATTACTTGTTGTGTGTTCCCGGCTCCAAAGTGGATCAGGAGAGCCCAGAAACCATAGATGTTTAGTTCCTTCAGGGGGTTTCCACACAAGTCCTGTAACAGTGACCAGGCAGTTCCACATGGCATTTAATGTATCTTATCAAATGCAATGGATTATGCAACACGTGTGGGTTATTTACGAAAGGCAAATCCACTTTGCACTAAAAGTGCATTGCAAGTGCACTTGAAAGTGCACTGAATGTGCACTTGGAAGTGCAGTCGCTGTAAATCTGAGGGGTATATCTGAAATGAGGGGAAGCTCTGCTGATTTTATCATCCAATCATGTGCAAGCTAAAATATTGTTTTTTCTTTTCCTTGCATGTCCCCTTCGGATCTACAGCGACTGCACTTAAAAGTGCACTTTCAGTACACTTTCAAGTGCACTTGCAGTGCAAAGTGGATTTGCCTTTAGTAAATAAACCCCATTGTTTATGTTAACCTTTCTAGCGGTATTCCCGAGTCTGGCTCGGGGTTAAATTTCAGCACCAAAAGCGGTAACCCCGAGCCAGACTCGGGCTGCATCGCAGTGATCCAGGCAGAGTTACTCACCTTGTCCCCTGGATCCTGCAATGCCTCTCCGCTGTGTGATCGAGCTGTCTCCTCGCTCGATTCACACACTTCCAAGTGCCGCCGAGCTCCGTTCCCTGCGGCGTTACGATGCACGGGGACGGAGATCGGCGCCAAATTCAAAAAAGTTGAAACACAGTATACATACAGTATACTGTAATCTTACAGATTACAGTACTGTATGTAATAATTACACACCCCCATTGTCCCTAGTGGTCTGCCCAGTGTCCTGCATGCACTTTTATATAATAAAAACTTTTCTGTCTGCCTAGAAACTGGAGATTGTCCATAGCAACCAAAAAGTGTCCCTTTATGTCAAAAGTGGTTTTAGACCAGCTAAAAAACAGCGATAATAAATTAGAATCACTCGCAGAATTAAGCGATAGCGATTTGTGGGAAAATTCGTCATCAAACACTGAAAAACACTTTTATTATTATTATTATATTATTTGTTATAATTATTTTATAGTTATTTATTTTATTATAATGTATAATTTTGTTTTTTGAACTTTATCATACCCGGGATGTCTACTAGACTCTGGTTTGGACAGATTTAAGTGAGTTATTCCTAAGAATTACAGGCCTGCAATATAAAACGCCAAATTTCCATGCAGAATAATGGTACCGCTTTCAGCACCTAAAATCTGACAGAATCATACCGCCAGGGAGGTTAATGTGCTTAGGTACTTTGGGGTATGTGTATTTTTCTTTACTCTTTTTGGATACGTGAGTCTGCATGTGTTTACTAGCATTAATGCATGTACTGTAAGTACTGTACAAATCAGAGAATGCTGTTTATCGTTACACATTTATAGTTTTTTATTTTGTTTTTTTTTTACACAAATAGAGCTTTCTTTTGGTGGTATTTGATCACTACTGGGTTTTAAAAAAAATTTGCGATATCAACGTAAAAATACCAACAATTTTGAACCCCCCCAATATTTTCTACTTTCTGCTATAAAACATATCCAATAAAACATTTTAAAAAATCTAATTTCTTCATATATTTTGCAAAATGTATTCTGCTACATGTTTTTGATAACAAAAATCCCAGTAAGTGTTTATTGATTGGTGTGCGTGAAATTATAGCACCTATAAACTATAGTATATATACTGGAATATTTTTATACTTCTAATGGCAAAGACCATCAACTTATAAAGTGACTGCAATACTGTGGCGGTCAATCTAACACTAAAGCCCTGTACAAACGATCGGATTTCCTATGGTTTTTAAACCGATGGATTTTTCCATCGGAAAACCGATGAAGCTAACTTCCATCAGTCTTGCCTACACACCATCAGTCAAAAAACCGACCGTTCCAAACGCGGTGACGTAAAACACTCAGATGAGCCGAGAAAAACTTAAGTTCAATGCTTCTGAGCATGCGTCGACTTGATTCTGAGCATGCGTGGGTTTTTTATCCGATGGAGTTCCCCACAGACGATAGTAATTTGCTATCAGTTTTTTAACCATCGGATAAACTTAAAACATGTTCTATTTTTAATCATCGATGGAAAAAAGACCGATGGGGCCCATACACGATTGGTTTGTCCAATGAAAAAAGTCCATCGGTGTACAGGGCTTAACTGACACTGGAGGGGACTGACTAACTGCCACTGAGACCACCAGTGACATTAGTACAGTGATCAGTGATAATACTATACGCTGTTGCTGTACTAATGAAACTGTCTGGAAAGGGGTTAATATCTAGGGCGGTCAAGGGGTTAAATATGTAACTATATGTTATGTATGTACAGTGTGCTGCTTTTACTAACTGATCTCTCAGTTTCTCATCCAGTTTGCAGGGATGAGAAACTGACAGATTGTTCCCTACCTATAGAGCTTTGTGTTGTTTACCAACACAGCCAATCAGCAGGTCTGAGCCATGAATCATTGGCCAGGACTTGCTGACAGGCTCACAATGTATACAATCACTGTGGGAGCTGGGCAAGGGAGCACATGTGAGCGCCCTATGCCTAGAAGTAGGCAGAAACTTATGGCTTGTCTGGCTCACTACAGTTGTTGCTTGGTCCTCAATCAGCAAAGTGGAGGTCCAATTAACCAACCACTTAAAAACAGATAAAACAACGCACTACCTGAACAAGAGAAAACCGGACCTGTGACTAATGTGATCAACAAAAGAAAGGTGTAATATAAAAGCTCCTGGGTGAACCTACATCTCACCTCAAAACATCTTTAACCACTTAAGCCCCGGACCAATATGCAGCATAAAGACCAGGCCCCTTTTTGCGATTCGGCACTGCGTCGTTTTAACTGACAATTGCACGGTCGTGCGACATGGCTCCCAAACAAAATTGACGTCCTTTTTTTTCCCACAAAAAGAGCTTTCTTTTGGTGGTATTTGATCACCTCTGCGTTTTTTATTTTTTGCGCTATAGACAAAAATAGAGCGACAATTTTGAAAAAAATTCTATATTTTTCACTTTTTGCTATAATAAATATCCCCAAAAAATATATAACATTTTTTTTCCTCAGTTTAGGCCGATATGTATTCTTCTACATATTTTTGGTAAAAAATTGTAGTTTTATGGCATTTTTATAATTTTTTTTTTTTTACTAGTAATGGCGGCGATCAGCGTTTTTTTTCATGACTGCGACATTATGGCAGACACATCGGACACTTTTGACACATTTTTACAGTGATCAGTGCAATAAAAATGCAATGGTTACTGTAAAAATGACACTGGCAGTGAAGGGGTTAACCACTAGGGGCGCTGAAGGGGTTAAGTGTGCCTAAGGGAGTGACTCTCACTGTTAGGGGGCGTGGCTACGAGTGACACATCACCGATCTCCGCTCTGATTACACAGAGCGGAGATCGGTGACGGTGTGAGTAGGCGAGCGGGGAGATGTTGTGTTTACACTAACATCTCCCCGCTCCATCCCTCTGTGAGACGATCGCGGGGATCCCCGTGGCGATCGAGTCCGCGGGACCTGTGGTCTGACTCACGGGGATGACTGCAGGGTCGCAAGCAGGCAGTTAAAGGGGGCGTACATGTACGTGATTGTGCCTGTGCGAGCCATTCTGCCAACGTATATATGCTGTGAGCGGTTGTTAAGCGGTTAATACAGTATTAAGAGCAGATTATGCATCTCTCTTTCTCTCTTTCACAATGACATCAGGCACACACATCGCCCCTAAAAGGAACCCTGGAAGACGTGACCTATCACGAAACTAGTAGGGCAGAACGAGCGACGCACTGATGTCACCTTGCTCTACTGCTCGTATCTCCAGATGGACGGGTCTGCCTGCTTGCGTCTGGCCAGCGCAACAGGCTTTAGGCATTTCTGTCATTGACAAATTGTAAGTGCAATATGTTGTTTTAAATTTTCCATTAAACATTAAGAGGTTTTACACTATTCGAGGCACTTTGTTCTTTCATGCCACATCCACATCACTTGGTATCCATTATCATGGAGGGTGCAGAATAGCGGTGCGGTGGGTCCCTGATGATATCCAGCCTGACGATGCTCATACTCTAAAGCCCTGTACACACGATCGGATTTCCTATGGATTTTAAACCGATGGATTTTTCCATCGGAAATCCGATGAAGCTGACTTCCATCAGTCTTGCCTACACACCATCAGTCAAAAAAAACGATCATCCCAAACGCTGTGACGTAGAACACTCCGACGAGCCAAGAAAAATGAAGTTCTATGCTTCTGAGCATGCGTTGACTTGATTCTGAGCATGCGTGGGTTTTTTAAAACATGTTCTATTTTTTAACACCGATGGGGCCCATACACGATCGGTTTGTCTGATGAAAAAAGTCCATCGGACTGTTTTCATCGGTAAAACCGATCGTGTGTACAGGGCTTTAGCCTCTCCGGGTCCTTCGTAACAAGGGACCACGGGGCTCTGGTAAGCAGAATTTTTTGGCATTCCGTGGTGGATATCACTTATTTGGCTCTATTTCCTACTCCTGAAGAGTCTGGATCTTATCATTTAAGGATTTGTGCACGGGTGGATTTACAATTACTGAACTTATTCACTATATTCTTGTGGACGTTTAAAGACTACTCAACTTGCACTTTATGAACTATTATGGATAAAATATGAACGATTTTTGTGATTTATTTTGCATATTGTGGCATTTATTCATACTTTTTCATTATTTAACACTGGGAAGTTTAATCATTTTATTTTTTATGTGTATATTCACTTGAATATTTGGTTATTCATATTTCATTTGTATACTCAATTTTATTGCGACTCTATTTTTCTTATTTATGACCACTGTTTAATGTTTCACAGAAGAGTTGCTGTTGTTCACTAGAATTTAACCTTTAACAGTTCTGTGGCCACACGGAACTGTTTGTTTGATCTTAGCGCAGTTTATTTTTTATTTTCCTTATGATCTATAATGTCCACATTTAAATAAAAATAAAAAACATGTATATCCAAAAAGTCCCAAAAATATCTGTGATCCATAGTGTAGTCCAAAAATATAACTGTACAACACAAATATTTATTGAAAATTTCTTAGTAACATTTTCTTTATATTTCCATATCTGATCCACCACCATTAGTGACCTAAATTAACTCTCGACTTTCGTTGCTGGCAAGGTTATAAACCAGCTCTATGCACTTTCCCTATTCAGGGAGCAATCCTCTGCAACGATCCTAGCAGTGTGATCCTCTGCTGTTTCCCAATAGACAACCAATCTCTCAATGGAACCAATTGTGCCGATATAGGAGAGAGAAAAAGATTCACATAGCATAAAATCTTTTTAAAATCAATTTCAGTTTTATTAAAAAAATATTGCACTCACATTTGAAAGTGTTACAACTTACACAAGGGAATAAGCATGTGTATTGTGGCCAAATCTGCTCTGGCAAAGATCTTCACCGCAAGCAACAACCCAGTCTCAAACAACGTGATGACGACACACGTAGTCCCCACCCTGGGGTGGCTTACATCTTGATTATGCACATCACACTAGATGAATCCAGTCTATTTATGTCTTTTACTTGACCTCCTTAGGCCTTTCTTGTTCTTTATTACCTCAACTGGATTTCATGGTTTTTTGAATGTTCAATACTGATGTTGCAACTTATCATATATCATTGTTTCTTTTTACCTTTGTTTTGTAAAAAGGAAATTAAAATAGTAAGGGAGCCTAAACGAATAGACATCAATCTATCTATTGTACAGGAGAAGGATAAAACTCATGGATTACATGAAGGAATAAAGAGTATAATACTCAAAACATTATTCTACAGACAGCAAGACAGAAAAGACATAAGACAAACATTTAGATATAAGTGCAAGGGTGATATTCCATAGTTACTATGCTACTGCACGTGAGGGCACCATTCTGGTGACTTTTCTACCAGAGAGAATCCCCTTCCCTCCTATGTATATCATTATAGACCAGTGCCCCATTGGTTGGCATGGCATGGCTCTGTTTTATGGGCCTCTTTATTCCTGTTTAAGGATTGGCTAAATTGTCAATCCCTTTACTTTGCATAAGTCAGCCCCCTTTAATGCAAATCCTTGGCGCAAACTATTTTGAGCGGGAAACTTAACTTGTAGGTACATGACATTTTTAGGGAAATTAAGTATTGATGACAGGATGGCCATCTTCATTGCATATCTAAACGAGGGATCCTTTGAAGTGAATATTTGTAGAACAAAGTTTGGGTCCCATTGTATAGATAAACAAGCTTAGGCACCAAAGCGTCTGCTAAAAGCCTTTTCACCTACAGGATTAGTAATTAGAATATGGCTTTCTGGCAACTTAACACATCCTGTATAACAGGTTCATATGAAAGACATATTACACCCCCAAACTGATACACCAGGCTCTAACTGATAGATATGCATAATTAGAATATTTTACAGCTGTTAATGGAGATTGCATAAACTCATAAGGCAACACATACTATGGCAATTAACAAAAATCTTTCTTGCCCACTACAGGAAAGGCTTAAAGTGGATGTAAGCCTGAAAAACACAAATTAATCCAATCATACAGTTGAATAGATATTACCTATACTAAACATTTGAGCTTAGTTTGGTATCTTGAAGCAACCCCCTTCTCCAGAAATCAGCCCCACACTTCTGAACAGCATAAAACTGACACAAGCAGAAAATTTGTGTCGACACCTCCCCCTCGCCTGTGAGTAACAGGCTGTGGTGAAAACAAGACCAGAGCGAGCCTCTGTGTAATACACTGCAAAAGGAATGGGGTTTTTCTCTCCCTGCCGCTCTCTGCCTTCACAAGATCCAGCTCCTGAATAGCTCCTCAGTGCAATCAGCTGCCGATGCACCAGTGATTTATGACACAGACAGCTCACCATCACTTCATTAACCCTGTGGTTACCATCTAATTAAGTCTGATGATAACTGATTGTCCCAGCACATAACTTTTGAATTGCTGTTTACAGAGGTCTAAATGAGAATGTTTCCCGATCCACATTGTCACTTTAGGCCGCAGGATTCCTTGGATGTTTTACTATTAGCCCCTTCCTACCAGCTTTCTCCTGATTAGCACAGATACTGTTCTGTAAACAGTGCTGACACAGTCACTGGCCCCTGTGTATTCCATTGGATATACTCAGAAGTGCGGCTGTCCATATCATCTATTTTTTGTCTTTGTCTGCCTTGTGCATTGCCAGCACTCACGGCTTCCTGAGGGACTATTGATTGTCTAAGCATACTCACCTGGAGCAGTAACTCCCTTCCTGGATATACTCAGAAGACATACCCACAGGCATAAAGATATCAGATAGCTGATAGTAGAGATGTACTGTACTCTCTTGAGCCAAGGCTGGAGGGTGTGTATAACTGGAGGATAGTGTAACATCTCCGCCTACTATTCTCCAGTCCTGGGACACTCCCACAGACCAGCAGTTTTAGGAGGGCTGAGACAAGCTTAGGGAGCATTTTTATGGAGGTACACTCACAGCTGTATGTATGTTTATATTAAAATTCATTCATTTATGGCAAAAAAATATGATTTTGTTCATTTGGGTTAACATCCACTTTAAGCCAAACCTTTGACTTCAACAAAAGAAAGCTTGGACAGATGGAACATGTCAAGAGAAAGATTAAACTGTACTGCCTTTGGTGAGAGGGAGGTCCATGATAAGAAGGATGTTATCTGATAGATAACTTATCTCTTAAGAGATGTCCATTGATGTGAGAGCCCTCACAGCTTAAAATCAAAATGGAAAGAAGGGAAAAGTAATCCTTCATCAGGGACAAATTGAAAAGTACACCTTTGTAAAAGGGCAGGCAGGGATGGGGATGTATTATTTTGCCATCTGGCACAGAAAAAACATGAGGACCACGAGAAGGCATCCTTCCAAACAGTACCTATAGGTGTTTTAGGGGTGTCAAGCCACACTGCAAACCTGACTAACCAGTTATTAAATTCATGATTCAGAGAATCATTAAACATATAAATATGAGAATCCTTAAGGTAGTAGTGCTAGTACTAGGAAAACATTCTTCTAAATACATAATCTTGGTCACAAAAGAGCATCTGCCCATCTGCCTTCCAGTAATTAGGTGCTACAAAAGCTTCCAAACTGTCTCCCAATCTGATTTAGGGAAATTGTACAGTATGATAACAATATGTCCTGTCTGCCGACTCTCCAGGAGTGCAAGAACTTCCTGCAATAAATACATCTTTGCAAAGAAGGGGGGGGGGGTGTGCAGACTCATATGCATAACATTCACTGTTTAAAGTCAGGTTCATCATAAGAAGGAATCCAAGAGACCCTTTCTTGACTCTAAGAAAGATAGTAGGGTTACAACAGGGCCGGCCCTACCATGGGACCCGATGGTACCTTAGTCCCAGGCGGCACTTTCAAGGGGGCGGCAAATTGCCGCCTGCCAGCCAGCTAGCCCGTTCCCCTGCTTATCCCATTGCGAGCAGGGCCAGTGTTCTGCCGAGAAAGGTCCCGACATTTTTTAAATGCATGCTTATGGCGCCAGCCTAGGGGGCGGTTGTGGCTGTGAAGACATCCCGGACAGACCACTCTATCCCCAGCCTGCAGTGCCGCCCTAGCAGCTGCAGTGAGAAGATGAGGGGAGAGACCCGGGACGAGGAGCAGCTGGCCGGAAGTGCTGCATGTTTAGTGGAACCGGCTGGGGTAGATGATATGGAAGCCCTGCATCATGTAACTACGGGCTTGCCGCAAAATCTGCTCCCGCCCCCCTCCTCCTCCTGGTCACTCGGGGATCTGTTGTGGGAGGACTGGCAGGCAGCAGCGCCACTCTCCAGTCCTGGAGTAAAGCCACCACCTTCGCTGGCTCAGGTATAGTGGAAGCTCAGTGCTGCAGCCTGCACCCATTCACAAGAAACAAAAAATTTACTCTGCTGTCAGTTTATAGTGCATTGCACTGTGTACAGAGAGAACTGATATGTGTGTGGGGGAGGGGGTATAGATGTGTGTGTATGGGGGGTGGGGGGCAGGTGTGCAGGGGGGTACAGATGTGTGTGGTGGGGAACAGGTGTGCAGGGGGTACAGATATGTGTGGGGGGGCAGGTGTGCAGGGGGTACAGATATGTGTGTGTGGGGAGGGGGGGGACAGGTGTGCAGGGGGTACAGATAGGTGTGTGGGGGGGGCAGGTGTGCAGGGGGTACAGATATGTGTGTGTGGGGAGGGGGGGGACAGGTGTGCAGGGGGTACAGATAGGTGTGTAGGGGGGGCACGGGGTACAGAGGGGGAACAGATATGTATGTGTGTGGGGAGGGGGGGAAACGGATGTGCAGGGGGTACAGAGGGGGAACAGATATGTGTGGGGGGTACAGAGTGGGAACAGATATGTGTGTAGGGGTGGAAAAGGGGGTACAGAGGGGGAACAGATGTGTGTGTAGGGGGTACAGAGGGTGAACAGATATATGTGTGTGTGTGTGTGTGTGTGGGGAGGGGGGAAACGGATGTGCAGGGGGGTACAGAGGGGGAACAGATATGTGTGGGGGGTACAGAGGGGGAACAGATATGTGTGGGGGGTACAGAGGGGGAACAGATATGTGTGTGTGGGGAGGGGGGAAACGGATGTGCAGGGGGGTACAGAGGGGGAACAGATATGTGTGGGGGGTACAGAGGGGAAACAGATGTGTGTGGGGGGAACAGATGTGCAGGGGGAACAGATATGTGTGTAGGGGGTACAGAGGGTGAACAGATATGTGTGTGTGTGTGTGGGGAGGGGGGAAACGGATGTGCAGGGGGGCGTTTTTACACTTGCATATTGATTTACACACACTTATAGTGCCATGAGCAGTTCTCTTTATACTCCTATACATGAATAGAGCCATACACATCCTTTTTATAGAGCCATGACAGGTCCTCTTTATATTCCTACATACATGTATTGAGCCATGACACATCCTTTTATACTCCTATATACACATGTATAGAGCCCTGACGGGTCCTTTTATACTCCTACATGCATGTATAGAGCCATGTCAGGTCCTCCTTATATTCCTACATACATGTATTGAGCCATGACATGTCCTTTTACACTCCTATACACACGTATTGTGCCATGACCGCTCCTCTTTATACTTATATACATGAATAGAGCCATAACTTTTTATAGAGCCATGACAAGTCCTCTTTATACTGCTACATACATGTCAAGAGCGATGACAGGTCCTCTTTATACTTCTATATACATGTATAGAGAAGTAACAGGTCCTTTTTATTCTCCTATATACATGTATAGAGCCATGACAGGTCCTCTTAATTTATCATGATATAGAATTATGAATGTCGGGGCCTTTTGATGGGTGACTGGGCGTGTTTTTTTTTTTTTGGGGGGGGGGGCAGCATTTCATTCTTGGTACCAGGCAGCACAATGTCTTGGACCAGCACTGGGTTACAAGTGACACACTCACAGGAGTGGTCTCTTTCAGAGGTAGCTCTCAATCTTACCTCAAATTAGCTTCCAGATGAAGTCCTGTGGAGGTCAGAATAATAGACTGAATAACAGGGATCCCCCATTGACTCTAGTTCTGGAGGACCAGGCCTAAGATTCAGAAATAAAACTTATGGGCAATAGCATCCAGGATTTCTAGGTCGAAAGAGACCAGCTGGGGATGCCAGGAAAGGGAACTAGAATAAACATAAGGTTCAGTGCTGTGAGTAGAATTCAGAACTGCTTGAGGATACTGAGGAGTATCTATTCATTAGAATGCATGTGCTTCCACTGTGGAGGCTCTCATAAATTAGGACTGCAGAAATATTGGGGTGCCTTGGAGTGGCTCTGCAACTTATGCATGTATTTGCAAATGTGTTCTTACTAAACTCCTGTTTTTAACACATGCTGTTAGACAGGGCAATTTGGTTGGCGAGTTGAGCTGGGAATTTTCTTTGGTTTTGTTTTGCATGCCTTGCCCTGTTCTCCTTGCTGTGAATGCTTAAAGTGCTTCACAGTACACCTATGTTCTTATCTATAGTGACATGTATAGTCATTTATTCTCATATATCTTCAGTGCAAATATCATACAAAAAACAAAACACTTTTCAAATATGCATTTTAAATATTCAGTGTCACTCCATGTGCCACAGTGAACATGAACAGTGTCTCCCACCACCATTCAAGGTTGCGCTCACCTCCAAGTTAGAACTCTATCTCCCAGGTCAAACCACACTTTCCCCACTCTAAAGGGTAAAAACCAGACTCCACTTTACTCCTCCACCTCCGTTCACATAGATGGGTTCCACTTTTCACACCTTAGCTGCAATGCCTGGCCCTTTAAGATCGCAGTACCACCACTGCAGGCAAGCTCACACAAGACATGGGAACCTCATAGTGTAGTAAGTTAAAACTTGAAAAGGTTTATTAAAGTGGTTGTAAACGCAGAAATAAAAAAAATAAAAAAAAACACCTGCAAGACAAAGCCATAATGAGCTAGTATGACTAGCATACTAGCTCATTATGCATTACTTACCTTGGATCCCCCGAAGCCGTCCTCGTCTCCCTCTCCGGCCGCAGAC
The DNA here is from genome assembly GCA_029206835.1 of Rana muscosa. Classification (NCBI taxonomy): domain Eukaryota; kingdom Metazoa; phylum Chordata; class Amphibia; order Anura; family Ranidae; genus Rana; species Rana muscosa. The sequence continues at coordinate 178,024,139 of CM055116.1, forward strand.
ATCTCTCCACAGATGCGCTCCAGCGCCGAGATTGGCCGGAGTGGCGAAGACGTCACTCCGCGCATGCTCGGGAGCCGTCAAATCCGGCTTTGCCGGTTTTATCAATGGGATTCTCACTGTGCCGCTCACTGTGCCTGCGCTGTTGTCTACAGCACGCATGCGCCGTAGACAACGGTGTATACCTTTTGGCAAATATCTCCTAAACCGTGTAGGCTTAGGAGATATTGCAAACACCTACAGGTAAGCCTTAATCTACTTTACCAATTCTGGTAAGCACATTGTATGTGTGGGGGAGGATTGTATCGTCATCCCAGTCGGCAGAGATTTCTTCTCACTCTCTTCTATGAGGAATTTGTCTTATTATTATCCAATGGGACATTTGAATATCTGTTTTATTTGATTGGACTGTCATATTTTATTTTATTTTATCTTAGCTATTGCGCTGCACATATCATTTATTTTACAGATTATCTTTGGGCTTGTGATTACCTTTTGTGTTCAGCTGGCATTATTAGGTTATATTAGAGGCTGTTTGCGCTGATTGTTCCCCTATTCTATACAAGCCTTAATCTAGGCTTACCTGTAGGTGTAACTTCTGGGGGAGGGTTTACAACCACTTTAAAACAATTGCACTTACATTAGGGTAATTAAAACACAGCTTAGGCTAATGGGCTAATCATAATGGGGTTCGTGGCACTTGCATCACTTCTGGTTTCGGCTATGTCACCCTGATCTGCTCAACGCATTGACGATACATGGTAGGCAGAGCTGGGTGACTTGGTGAGTGCAACCTTGAATGGTGGTGGGAGTCACTGTTCATTTTCTCGGTGGCACATGAAGTGGATTAATATATGGACCGTGACACTGAATATTTAAAAAGGACATTAGAAAAGTTTTTTTTTATGATCTTTTATGATCTTTGCACTGAAGATATACGAGTATATATGACTATACATGTCACTATACATACAGTAAGCACAGAGGTGTACTGTTAAGCACTTTATATATGAATTTACCATTGTATGCTAATAGCAATATTAATTCACATTCATATTTATTTTTCACTGGAAGATTGCATTTTGTACATGTATATATAGAGGGAGGCTCAGCAATACTTATTTATTTGTTTACTATTTGAATTGTGGAAACACAATAATTGCAGGCAGCTACTTCCCCCTTTTTTCTTAAAGTTATACACCCTGTTATTTAAGGTGGTAGCGTGGGATAACATACACCTATTTGGATTGACTGATACTTGTCTACCTTGTAGGTCTAACTGTCCCTCATGAGAGCGATAAGATGCAAGAGAATCAAGCACCACAAGGGGAACATTCATCTGTGATGGAAACTGACTCCTTTGTGGGAAAAGATGCCTGTAAGAAGTAATCACAGCTGAAATGCAGAGCTCCATACATTTCTTTCAAGGATTTGAACCATAGTTACATGGTTTCGAGAATCAACAAATCAAAGTCACTGCCAAGAGGACAGCAATTCACTCTACTTGATTCAAACTGAGACCAAGGTAGAGATATCAATTGTCTGTTCATGAAATTCCTCAACCATCAACCTGGTTGATGTATACTTGGTAATGACTGGAGTGTCTAGAGTGGACAAATCACTCTTCAATAAATTCCATTTCAACTGGAGAAAGCTTCTTTATATTATCAGAGCCACGGTCCCATGCCCAGTGAGCCCACTCGCGAAAAGAGACCTAGAGAGCCAGAGTCCGGGGGTCATGTGTTAGATATCTAATCCATGGGTCCCACACTTTGTGGAACAACTTCATCTTGTCCTGCACCAATGCCGTCAACCTCTCATTTAACATAAGCCACAATAATTTGCCCATGAGCTGATCAAAGGGTAGGGCAGCGGATCTCCAATTCCTGGCTATAGTAATTTTTGCGGAGATAAATATGAAGGTCAAAAGCCTCCGTTGGAATTTGGAGGCTTCCACTACTCCGCCCCCCAGAATAGCATGCCTTGCTGATTTTGATAAATTGAGTCGGGTGAGGGAGTATATTAAGTTATAGACCCTGATCCAAAGCCTCCTGACCTTAGGGCATGACCACCAGATATGATAGATAGTTCCAGTTTGACATTTGGCATTTGGAGGTGGCTGCCGGTACCATATACCATCTTAATATAACCTTAAAGTTTGCGTCTATAATCGATGTATTGATGTATTGAAGAGTGAGCGAGATGCAGTCTCTGAAATCTTGTGCCATTCTCCCAAATCTATGGATTCCTCCAAATCCTTTTCCCATTGAACCATGTAGTTTAATTTTGTTGATACACTCATCAATATCGAATATATGGCTGTTATGTGGCCTCTAATCTTATCATAGTAACTACATAAATATTCCATGGGGGTCAATCCCGCTAGGTTACCCTTATGGGCCAAAGTTTGCACAAAATGGTGAATTTGGACATATCTATAGTATTCTGTATGGGGCATTTGGTATTTATCAATCATGGACCTTTCGGATAGTATTCCCTTACTGTCGTAAAGGTCGGCTATATGAAGTAGTCCCTTATTAGTCCACCAATGCAAGTGGGGCGAGGCCTGTGGTGAACGCTCTGCTGTTCAATAGTGGTGCCAATGGAGTATGGGGTGTTTTAAAATGATGCGTTCGAGAGCCTATCCCATATCTCTAGCGAGAAAGACAGGGCAGAGTATTGTCGGTCTCTCTTTAATAGGGAGCCACATTATGTGAGAAATTGAGTGCGGACAACATGAGTAGGATTCCATACCCATCCATATTGCTGGCGGTAGCTGGGAATGAAACCTGGAGAGTTGGGCCACCTGGGCCGCATAGAAATATTTTTGCAGGTCAGGCAAACCAAGTCCCCCTCTCCGTTTTGGGGTGTACATTGTACTTTTATTCACCCTAGGCCTCTTGTCTCCCCAAATAAATTAAAGGATTTTGCTTTGGAACATTTGGAGGTCATGTCTAGCCAATGCCACGGGTATAGTGTGGAAAAAATAAAGTAGCCTCGGTAGAACAAAAATTAAAGTGAAGTTCCCCTGGCCTTCTTTCACTATCCCAGCGCTAAAGAAACTCACAGGTGACTTATAACAGACTACAATGAATACGTGACCGTATTCATTAACCCAAATGTTCACTATATGTATCTATATCAGCAGCCGCTTAAACACAACAAATATTTTGCAGAACATAAAACTATAAAACGTATAAAAAACACAATCAAATCCCTGGGTAGGATAATGAAAGTTTTCTATAGCAGCGCTCAGGTGGTCAATACACTCCCTTGTCCACTCACTCTTATTTACAGTTCATAAGAGTACATATAGAACTTATGAAAAATATGAGTGGACAAGGGAGTGTATTGACCACCTGAGCGCTGCTATAGAAAACTTTCATTATCCTACCCAGGGATTTGATTGTGTTTTTTATAAGTTTTATAGCCTCGGTAGAACGTTCATTTTTATCGAGTGGAGCCTGCCGAACCACGATGGTGGATGAACCTGCCATTTACCCATGTTTACAGTTAACCATTTAAAAAGGGCAGGATAATTTTGCCTGTATAGCGTATGAATAGATCAGGTCAGATGTATACCTAAATACGGAAGAGTCTCAGGCTCCCATTTAAACTGATAAGACTGTTCCAGCGTTCTCTGAGTAGAGGCTGGCAGTGAAAGATTCAGTGCCCTAGATTTGTCATGGTTTACGTGTAACCCTGAAATATCAGAGAATGGCTGTAGAACGGTGTGTAAGTTAGGGAGGGAGGGGACCAGGGAAATCTGGGTCAGCAGTAGATCGTCAGCAAAAAGTAGACATTTGTGTTCATAATCACCACAGACAATCCCCCGAATATACTGACTCGCGCAAATTTTGATAGCTAGCGGCTCTATCGCCAGAGCAAATAGTAGCGGTGACAGCGGGCACCCCTGTCTAGTGCCTCGTCTGACGGCAGTGATTGGGAAGGGTAGCCTCGGATCATCAATGAGGCAGACGGCGTGTCGTACAGTGTACGGAGGAGGGTCAGAAAGCGCTCGCTAAAACCAAAACGGCCCTGTACATAAAACAAGTAGTCCCAAGAGAGGGAATTGAATGCTTTCTGAACATCTAATGAGAGCAACATCCCACCCCTAGGACCCTTTCCGTCCCAGTCTGATTGAACCACCAAGATCAAATTTATTACCCGGCGGGTTTGATCCGATGCCTGTCTGTTTGGGATGGATGTATCTTGGGAGGAAAGTATTCAGTCACAGTGCCAGGACTTTAGTTAAGATTGAGGACATTTTTAATAAATGAGTGTGTTGGGAAGGTCTTTACATACAAGCTCCTAAATACCATATGCCTAGAACAGCAGGCTGATCCTTCAGATGCAGGGAAGAATTTACCACATCCATAATGCCATAAGGTTATACGTGTAAAACTAAGTCATATGGAATTTGTTTCAATATATTTTCTAGGCTAATAGGCAAAGGATTGTAAAATATATGACATGGGAGGGTGGGGAGATGTGCACTACTTTATCAAAGCAAAAAAAAAAAAAAAACACATCCCATTTGGTGGAGAACAGTGATTTTAATAATGCTTTAAGGAAAAAATAAAAAATGAAAAAATTCCTATAAATGGCATGCCTGGGGTATATCTTTAACTATATTTTATAGTATCACCCTCTCCGCTCCTCTCAAGACCTCCTACTCTCAAGCTTCCTTGTCTCCTCCTCCAATGCTCGTCTCCCGAATTTCTCAAGAGCCTCTCCTATCCTCTGTAACTCTCTACCTCAACCTGTCCAGCTATCTTCTACTCTAGCTGCCTTCACGCAATCCCTGAAAACTCATCTCCTCAGGGAAGCCTATCATGCCTCCAACTAATCTTTTAACACTTCCATTAGCTTATTCCCCACAGTTACAACCTTTTGTCAGAGACTAGACTAATGCGTTTGTTTGCCAGTGTCCTCACCTCCATATAAATCAACTGCTTAGGAATTCCTGGCATTCAATATACAATACGGTAAGACTTTGTATACATAGTAAAAATAAAACCTAAATTAAAACTATATATAACAACTTAAAAATAAATAACATTGGCCTAAATCACTAAATGGTAGTTTCTCTATGATCACAACTTCAAGAAAATAAATTGATAAACTGCAATTTATAAGCTTCATTATGACAAATTTTAATATTGAATTGCAAATGAAGAATACAAAATGCCATTGCACCATGTTTGCCTATTTATTAAACAAATATACCACTACTTGTCAGTGAAATACAGCAAACATGCCAAGTATTTGACTTAGTGAAACACATTTTTTGCCTTTGTAGGTGTCTGAATTTTTCTGTGAGCACTAGTCATGAATTTTCAATACTGTAACTTCAATTACTTTATGGGAAACCGGCTGGAACTTATTAGCTGCAAAGTAGAGATGTGAATTTTGATTTATTAAATAATTTATGCTTTGCTAATTTAGATTAGGTAGTGTAATTTAATTAAACTAATTCAATTGGAAAGTCAACACACTTTATATAAAGCAACCCAGTAAAGTCACAGGTAGAGGAATTGCATATTTGAACAAAATATCCTAATTCTTAAAATTTAATAAGTGATGTGTATTTCCATTCATGCAATATTACCTTGTATATATAAGGTATACAATAAAGGCAAGAAACATATCAGCCCATAGAAAACAATGTAAAAGATAACAGAAGCTTTTCTGCAGATGAATCCAGAGTTTGACACTTTTGTTATGCTACAAATGCTGATTAGTTATATTGAAAAAATGCAGATATATTTTACTTTAGATAACATGTTCTAAAACTTTTGCAGAGGGTTTGGTACACAATAACTGCCGATCTGTCAATTGCAGATTACAGTGTTTATAGGTGATTCTGTTGCTTATAACCAAATAAAATCCAGGTCTCGTGCAGCCATTTTTTTCTATTCGCCACTGAGCTACTTTTAACAGGAGATTGCACGGTCATGCAATTCTGTACCCAAACAAAATCCTTTTTGCGCACACTTAGAGCCTTCTTTTGGCAGTATTTGATCACCACTGTTTTTTTTTTTTTTTCTTTACAATATAACAGAAGAAATACAGATTTTTTATTTTTTTTTAAAAGAAAGATATTTTCTACTTTCTGTTATAAAAAATATCCAATAAATTCAAATTTTGTCATACATTTAGGCCAAAATGTATTCTGCTACCTGTCTTTGGTACAAAAAAAATCATATAAGTGTATATTGATTGGTTTGTATGAAAGTTGGAATTTACACAGCTTTTACTTTCCGACTGCCTATCACATTTCTTGAGGTGCTAAAGCCCCAAATGACCCTCTTTTAGAAAGAAGACACCCCAAGAAACTTGTTGAGAGGCATGTTAAGCCCATGGAAGATTTTATTTTTGTCACAAGTTTTTAAAAAATGACCAAAAAAATGTTTTCCTTTTTTTTTTTTTTTTACATAAAGTTGTCACGTAAATTATATATTGCTCACACATGCTATGGGTATATGTGGAATTACACCCCAAAATACATTTTGCTGCTTCTCCTGAGTATGGAGATACCCCATGTGTGAGACTTTTTCTTTCTTTATCTTCCCACAGAGCCTAACAGATTCCTCCATTCCCATTGATCGATGTGGATGAAGAAATGTCTGCCAAAAAAGTGAAAAAAATAAATAAGGGTTGACAAGTAATCACACTAAGGCCTCGTACACACGACCGATTTTCTCGTCGTAAACAGTCAAGAAAAGTGCCGCGAGAGTTTTTTTGTCTAGAAAAACGTTCGTGTGTATGGTTTTACGACGAGAAACTTGACGAGAATCTCGACGAGAAAATAGAGAACCTGCTCTCTATTTTCTCGTCAGGATTCCAGATTTCCTCGTCGTGTTTCTCGTCGGCCTGTTTTGTGACGAGAAAATGGTTCGTGTGTATGCTTTTACGACTCTTCCAAAAGCGCGCATGCTCACAAGCAACTATGAGACGGGAGCGCATCTTCTGGTAAAACAAGCCTTCATAATGGAGAGAGCACATTCGTCACGCTCATAAATATTTCATCGTTTAAATGTTCTGCATTGAATTCTTCGTTAGAATGTTACATTAATCAAAACGAGAGACCTTCTTTTGCTGCTGATATTCACACAGAGTTCTGCCTTATTTTTAACCTTTTTCATGCTGCTCTTTATAAGATTTATGTGTATTATATCGTGCAAGTTTTTAGGAATAATTTAAATGGTTAGATTTTTCAAAATGATGTTAATTATAATTTCTCAATGTTTTGATAGCGATCTCACATTTAATTTTCTAATCTATATTTTTAAAATTTCACACCATGTTTTTGAGCTAATCAGATTTAGTTATTCTTTTGGGGGGGGTGATATCTGTGCCTTTTATTGTCAGTCAAATGTATCTGCTTACTCCAAAGCTTTTTTTTTTTTATTTAAAAATACACATAGTCAAGTATGAACTTAAACAAAAAACACATTTATTCATGTTTATAAATTAAATAAAGAGAAGGCAGCGCTGGAGAAGCTGCTGCCATTTGTGCATCCCAGGGACCCCAGAGCACACACCAACCCTGTGTGGACACTAAAATTGGGAGCTTGAGAAGGCCCACATTTCAGAACACAATCTGATGCTGGCCTCCCAGAGGTCAGGAACAGCAGCAGGTGAGATATATGTCCCAAGTGTGTGGTACTACAACAGGCTGCCTTCTGTCCGACCAGTGCAACCACAATGAAGCAAGGCCATCACTTCCTCTTCTTCCTGGCAACCTTCCCTGCAGCCTTTCCTGAAGCCTTTCCTGAAGCCTTTCCTGCAGCCTTTCCTGCAGCCTTCCTTCTTCGTTTAGCTGGAGGCTGGCCCACTGGAGGGGTACTCCTGTCAGGAGGAGGAGGTGGAGGTGTAGCAGAAGGGGGTGGGGCAGAAGAAGAAGGTGGAGGTGTAGCAGAAGGGGGTGGGGCAGAAGGTGGAGGTGTAGCAGAAGGGGGTGGGGCAGAAGGTGGAGGTGTAGCAGAAGGGGGTGGGGCAGAAGGTGGAGGTGTAGCAGAAGGGGGTGGGGCAGAAGGTGGAGGTGTAGCAGAAGGGGGTGGGGCAGAAGGTGGAGGGGTAGCAGAAGGGGGTGGGGCAGAAGAGGAAGGTGGAGGTGGAGGTTGAGGTTGGGTCAGTTGGGCCACCTCACATATGGCGGTATTGGGGGTAATTTGCTCCATCACCCCCTTGTTGAGCAAGGTGATGAGCAGGGGTTCGCATAGGAGGCGTTGCTCCATGCTCATCACCTTGAACTTAGCCTCCACTAGGCCGGCAATGGCCTCTTCAGGGGATGTGGGCTCCTTGAGGGTGGCATGGGCCTCTTTAATAAGGGCCATTGCTGCGTCACTGGTGGTCCTGTCCCTCCTGCCTCTTTTGTGAAGCCTGATGGGAGGCACCTGGGATCTGGTGCTTCTCCTTTGCCCTGCCACCTCCTGTCTGCCACTGGGCCCTGCCACCTCCTGGCTGCCACTGGGCCCTGCCACCTCCTGGCTGGTACTGGGCCCTGCCACCTCCTGGCTGCCACTGGGCCCTGCCACCTCCTGGCTGGTACTGGGCCCTGCCACCTCCTGGCTGCCACTGGGCCCTTCCTCCTCCTGCCTGACAGTTTCCAGACCCTCCTCCTGGCTGATTTCATCCTGTGTATGAAAAAGAAACATAGTTTAATATGTTGGTTTAATCTTTGCCTCAAACTTTGTAATCCTGATGGAAGCAATTAGAATGTAAATGCATAAATCCTTGCTTTAAATTTACCACTACATCAGCTTGACTATTTACCACACAATTAAGTGCAGAATAATGTCTACAGATCATGATTTCACTTGTGGAATACAAAATAATGTATGTTTCTCATCCTGACATATTTGGGAAACATTAATTTTATCCCACTACATTTTCAGTTAATACTATACCTGGCTCCAGATGGACAAATCAGGATCATCCAGGATGGCTGCCTCCTCTTGCTCCAGAGAAGGCTCAGGTTGGCTGCAGGGAAGTCTGGGGAGAAGAGTGGAGAGTGATGGCCTTGGCTCAATGTGGTCATCCAGGAAGGACATCCTGCTGTAGTACCACAAAACCGGGACATAAACATCATCTGCTGCTGCTCCTGACCTCTGAGAAGCCAGCACCTTAGAGCGTTCAGTCCTGTAGGTACCTCTCAAGCTCCCAATTTTAGTGTCCACTTGTTTTGCTGTGGCTGTGGGCACCTTGGTATGCACAAATGGGAGCAGCTTCTCCAGCGCTGCTTTTCTCACCCCTTTTTTTTTTATGGATGGGGTTTTTGGTCTCCCACAGAGCCGGCAGCTCCCTTACCCGGTCAATAAATTCCGCCAGGAACTCTTTGTCGCTAATAAAGACATTCATATTGTATCTGCAAGTAAAATAATTTATATTTAAATAATGTGAGGCAAACAGTCTAACCTCCTTCACATCCTAGTCACCATATATATCCTCCACCAATCTCAAGACAGTATAGGCCCACAATTTTTACAAGTCTCACAAAATCACATACCTTCGTTCGCACATCCGTCACTTGAACTCCTCTCTCCGCACACCGAACGTACTATAGTCACATGTGTGTTTGCTATATACACACCACGCATGCGTCCAAATTCGAACACGTCGCTCCGCACACGTCGCCCGCCCATGACGTTCTAACTAACATCTTTTCCCCGCCCCTTCTCTTTCGGCGCGCAGACAGATATGGCGGAGTTACAGCAGGTGTCTGATAATTCCGCAACTAGCGAGGAGACAAGCCCGGAGACCGAGGACACGTCACGATCAAGGAGGAGATTCAAGGCATCGAATATGTCTTTGGCGGAGATGGCGGAGATGGTGGACATCTTGGTCAAGGCTGATTATGATGCCAAGCATGGGCCGTATAGCAAACCAAATAGAAGGAAGGCCAAAATCCTCACTAAAGTTGTGAAGAGTCTGAGGGCGAAGTTCGGGGTGAAACGCTCAAATGAGCAGCTCAGAAAGAGGTGGTCAGACCTCAAACTGAGGGAGCCAGACCAGTTGAGGAGCATAAAGAGGATGCTCGCTAAAAGTAAGTAAAATGACGACCTTTCTGCTATTAATCTTTTTAGAAACTGCCTTTTTTTTTTTTTTTTTCATATTGGACTCCCTTCCAAAATGTAATATTTTGAACTAGGTTGGGCACAGTAATCGTTCGTTACGTTACCGACACTTCGTTCGGCCACTATCCGCGGTTTTGGCTTATTTAAGACCCCCAAAAGTAATTAGACATCTGCCATTTTTGATCAAGTATTGTGGCTAATTTTTAAGTCTAGATGATGTGTTTGTAAGGAGAATGAAATGCAAACTTTAATCAGTGTAAAGGAGAGGACACTCAGCAGCTGCTTCCACATCTGTACTTTGGAGCACTATAGTGTGGGCCACCAGACCCGCCTTTTTTGGGTGTCCCACACAGGTGCATCAGAGTTTATTTGTGGTGCCTCCATGTCCAAAAAATTACATCCAAATGTGAATACTAAACATATTTGGGGTCATAAATAATGCATTTTTCTTTAAATTCCGCACAAACACACACTTGTACCCCACTTCCAAACAATTTAGCCTGTTTTAAGTTTAAAAATGAGATTTTTACAGTGTGATAAATAGACCTTTGGTTTTATTCTCATAGGGGAGAGAAGACTGGGAGGAGGACACTCCAGGGAGCACATGCACCCCACAACTTCCAAGCAACCCCAAACTCCCAAAGATCCACAACCGAAAGATGTGCAGGAAGTTGAGGTGGAGGAAGGAGAAGTGCAGGAAGGAGAGGTGGATGACGTTGTGGATCTGGTCACCACAACAGGTCAGTATCTGACACCACAGCTTAAGGTAAGCGAGGTAGGCCTGCAGAGTTTTATTAATTTTTTTTTATGGTTTTTAGGGGATGGAAATGTTGTGAAGGATAGCACACCGTTCTCTGCTGACAGTGCCCTCCGCCTCATCCAGCAAGTGATGGAATGTAGCACGGAACTGGACCTAATTAAACAAAGAATCCATGTGATGGAACAAACATTTAAAGACATTCTCGATGTTTTGGGGAGAATTCAATAAGCCATCCAAACACATTTGTTTTTACATGTTTGTTTTTATATTTTTACTAATTTTTTGAGTAACAAAGCAGCCAAAAATTGAATATGCACACAGTGTGTGAACATGTGCTATCTGCCATCAGGGGATATCCATGTACGTCTTTTGTGGGTGCAACCCCTTCCTCGTATCAAAAGTCGGTGAACTGAGGAAGGGGATGCACCCCCAAAACACGTCCATTGATCACCCCTGATGGCAGATAGCACATGTTGACAATAGGGATCAGGATTGTAAACTTCCTATTTGCAAAAAATTAAAAATGTGTGCATATTGAATTTTTGGCTGGGCAAGGGGTGGCAGGACCCCATATTAGGACGGGCACATAGAGACATAGTTTGTGTAACTGAATGTCTCAGATTGCTCAGAGGTATCCAATGTTGTCATTTTAGAAATGCAAGTGGTATTTTTGTATTTTCATTAGCCAAAATTTGCCGGGTTGTGGCCAGGCCAACCCCAAAGTAAAAAAAAAAAAAAAAGTGCAGAGAGTAAAATATTTGACCACAAACAACGTGTAGCTTCTTTTTATAATACTCTCTAAGCTTATTTGGTTCTTTTGTAAGGTAACATAGTGAAATTGGTTGTTATTTACTAAAGTAAAATACACTTGCCACTACAAATGCACAAAGACAAACTAGGAGACAGGAAAGAACAAATAATTAAAGGTTTAAACAAGATTTTTATTGGGATACTTAGACATAGGCTGGCATAGGAATTGCCCCCCTACCCGTGAAATACTCCATGTATTTGTCCCGAACCACACGGGCATTTTGGGGGGGCAAGCCAAGACGGGCAGATTCCAGGCCCGGAAGGGGATTTGCAGGGGAAAGTCCAGCCTCTGGCAAAACTGAGGCCATATACGAATTAGATTTTTGGCTCAGAAAGTTGTGTAGCACACAGCAGCATAACACTACATAGTTTATTTTGTAGTCCGCCAAGTGGATGGAAGTCATAAAAAGGCGGAACCGGCTGGCCATTATGCCAAAGGCATTTTCAACGACTCTTCGGGCCCTGGCCAGCCGGTAATTGAACACACTCTTCTCTGGGGTCAGGGTCCTCTGTGGAAATGGCCTCATAAGATGCCGTCCGAGTCCGAAGGCTTCATCAGCCAAGAAAACAAAGGGGAGTCCTTCAATATTCCCTGCATCCGGTGGCAATGCAAGGTCGTCACTCTGGAGACGGAGGGCAAACTCCGTCTGGATGAAGGATCCCCCATCGGACATCCGGCCATTCTTCCCTACATCAACATAGAGGAATTCATACCGTGCTGACACCACCGCCATCAGCACAATGCTATGAAACCCCTTGTAGTTGTAGTAGTAGGACCCAGAACGGGGTGGCGGCACGATGCGGACGTGCTTCCCGTCTATGGCACCACCGCAGTTGGGGAAGTCCCACCGCGTGGCAAACTCCGATGCCACAGTCTGCCATTCCTGTGGCGTGGAAGGAAGCTGTGGAGTGAAACAAGATGAAATAATATTAGAAAAACAAAGGCATACATTACAAGCAAATTCTAAACCAAAAAATTAGAGACCAACATCAATCTAATTATACGTTTATTAAGGTGTGTAAAAAAAGTATAATGGAAGGCTCATTTATCATATTCATCACCACCTCTGATGGGCCATTACTAAATTATTTTTGGGGGGGGGGGAGATGTGTTTGGCCACAGGATAGCATTGCAGTGGCGGTGCGTCCAGAGTGGGCGCTGGAGCACTGTCCCCTCTCTCCTGTGCCCATCACTCAGAACAATACATAGGTTCATGCGTTGCATGAACCTATGTATTGTCTATGCCGCACACTATTCAGGTGGATGGCCTCTTGTAAAGCGACCGACATATGAATAATTGCGTCATTTAGGGGGTTAAAATTGCAGAGCAGAAACAGGTATTAAAAAAGTCTTGCAAATTACAACCTGAGGGATGTAATTGGCTTCCTCAAAGAAAAATCGGGGACGCAAGGAGGGGGCATTCCTTGTGTAAACACTGACAGGCTGCTCTGGCAATCATGTTCACCAAGTCTGTTTAATGGTAACATGATTGGCTGATGCAACATGAAGGGAAGGAGAAGACATCAAGGACAGAAGAAGGATGGCGCTGACCACAAGAAGGTAAGTGCAGGGCTGGGGGGAAACTGGCTGCATTAGAGGGGACTAAATGGCTGCATTGGAGGGGACAACTGGGGGCGTTTATTAGGCAACAGAGCAAAAAAGGAGGAAGTTTATTTCCGAAATTGGGGTTGGAACCCCCCAACATTTGGAGCAACAGGCGCCCCTGCTGGAAAAGTTAGTGAGGGGAAATATTTAGGGAGGATAAAAAAGGGGCAATCTAAAGCTTCCAACATGCATGGGGACAAAGGGGACATTCTCAGCATATTACAATCATGGTAATTAGGGAAGGATGAAAGAAATACAATACATTAGCATACATGTAATACATAAAATGTGATGTTAAGGGAGAAAACTTACCCTAATATAGTCCTCCTGCAGGACTTGTATAATAGCAGAACAGGTGTCTGGGATTATGAGGCCCAGAGCCTGGGGGGAGATGCCTGTGGTGAACTTCAAGTCCTGAAGACTTCTCCCTGTCGCCAGGTAACGCAACGTGGCGATGAGCCTCTGCTCAGCACTGATGGCTTCCCGCATAACGGTGTCCTTCCTGGTAATATAGGGGGACACCAAAGCCAACAGTTCCTGAAAAACGGGGTCAGACATCCTCAGAAAATTCCTGTAGTCCTCAGGATTATTCTCGACGATCTCCCGCAGCAGAGGCATGTGGCAGAATTGGTCCCGCTGGAGCAACCAATTCTTGGTCCATGAACTCCTCCTCACACCATTCATGGACTGGTCTTGGTCCAAAACAAGCAGACCAACACCAAGCGCACGCACAGCACGAACTCGACGACGAGAACGTCCAGGCGACATGGCTAGGAAACGGTCGTCTAATCAGAACGTACAGAACAGAACGCACTTTAGAACAGCAAGGCCTATGAATAACGAACTGAAATTCAGAAACGAACAGGCAATAACGCACTGTAAAACAGATACGACCTGCCTAGACGCCCTGAAAGTCAAGATACGAACCCACAAGCACAAACTGAACCGCAGAAAACGATCTGAAAAGTACGAAGACTGAAAAGCGCGAATCGTCTCTTCCCAAACTTTTACTTCACACGCGATAACACGAGATCAGCAAAAGCAGCCCAAGGGGTGGCGCCAAGAAAAAAGATCTTCCCCTTTATAGTGCCGTCGTACGTGCTGGACGTGAGCGCAGAGAACCACGAGGAAATTGGAAAATGACAGTGTGTACGCATAGAAAGCTTGACGAGAAAATCGACAAGCTTAACAAGAATCTCGTCGAAAAAAACGACGTGTTTTTTACGACGAGAAAATCGGTCGTGTGTACGAGGCCTAACAATATAACATTAGTTGAATAAGATTACAACTTTTTTTTTATTATTGAAATCTGTGCCCAAAAAAAAGAAAAATATACAGTATATGCCGAAGCAAAGGTCTACTAACCACCCCAGGCCCCCATGCTTGGGCATACAGTATATGTTCTTTTAACTGTGGAAGAGAACCCTCCTCCTGCAGCACTGGTGTATTTATTCTGAAAGAACACCCTGCTACTGTCAGAATAAACAGATCAGTGCTGCAGTTGAATGGCACTCCTACAAACCAAACAACAACGGTTAACAATAAAACATGTTAATAATAGAACATTAACTCAATAAAATTACAACTTTTTGTTAATTTTTGTAACTTAACTATAACCATAAGCTTTCCAGGCTGTGATTTTAGAGTCTCTCAAATTGCAATAGCCAGTTTTCTTACTACCAAACATCTTTCAAGACCCTGTGTTAGTTGTGTGCCCTAGACTGTGCCGTGCTGTAAGCTATACTAAAAATTCTGGATGAACCCTCTGCACACTGGACTGTACAGTGTGCAGAGGGTTCATCCAGAAATTGTAGTGTTAACATGTGGTCACATCAATTTAGCACCTGATAGATTATATACAGTACATGTATATAACTGATGGTCTACAAGTTTAACCCGCCCACACTTGAAGCCCCACCACTGCGCAAACAGGAAAAATTTGAGATTTTGTTGAGGCTGCCACACCCAGTGACAAGTGTAGGTCACTGTATCACCAGTGACATAGGTGACAAAAAATAAAGTCCAAAAAACTGTTTAAATGTTATCTCTGTGATTTCAAGCATGTGCTCCTATTGCAATTGTGTTACTCCAAATCTTCCACCACACCACATGTGAAGGTGCTTCTTCTCCCCTTAAGAAACGCACTCACCTACTTCAGATGCCTTGCACTTTCATGCTTGGCATATACACTTTTACCCTCAAATGGTTAAAACATCCCAACGATATCCAACCGTGCATGGGGTAAACATTCTCTCCACATGAGAATAAAATAAGTGCTCCAATAGTGTGATATAGTTTAAAACATTTTAATGAATAAAAACAAATCTCCAAATATTGCACTCACATAGTTCCAAGTAAAGCAAGCATAAAGAATCCTCCTGCTAATAGCGATGGTGTATTGTAGTCACAGCGGACCCACGGTGTATAACTTGTATCTCACCCACACTGACTCATCGGACTCGGATCATCACTTCCGGTTTGACGTCAGACATCCCAGCTGGTTGCCGTACAGCCACGCTCCAACGCGTTTCGTCATCATGACTTATTCATGGGATTGGCTGTGTGGCACTTCCCTTTATAGTCCTCACGTCCATTACTGGCGGAAGTGTTTATACATGTGCACACTATGTGTCCCCGCAACCACAATAAACCAGCTTTTACATTGTTCACATTCATATTGCATTCATATTGCAGGACATCACATTAATTCGGTCAGCATGTTATTCTCACAATTCTTATTCATATCCCCATCAAGCAACTTTACAGATGCCCATAGCAGGATGGATAACCTCCCACACATCATTGTATAATCGATATCCCCAGCGTTAAACAAATGTAACATGCAACACCATCAAATATCCCTTTCTACTATACTGTATGGCATATATCAATTTAGATGTTTCTCAAAACCATATTACTAGTAGGGATGAGCTTTGAGGTCGAGTCGAACTCATGTTTGACTCGAACATTGCCTGTTCGCCGAACAACGAACAAATTGGGGTGTTCGCGGCAAATTCGAAAAGTCTATGGGAGAAATCTAAAGTGCTAATTATAAAGGCTTATATGCAAGTTATTGTCCTAAAAAGTGTTTGGGGACCTGGGTCCTGCCCCAGGGGACATGTATCCATGCAAAAAATAGTTTTAAAAACTGCCGTTTTTTTAGGAGCAGTGATTTTAACCACTTAAGCCCCGGACCATTTTGTAGCTAAAGGACCAGAGGTGTTTTCAGAATTTGGCGCTGCTTTAACTGGAAATTGTGCGGACATGCAATGTTGTACCAAAACGAAATTTGCGTCCTTTTCTTCCCACAAATAGAGCTTTCTTTTAATGGTATTTGATTGCCTCTGCGATTTTTATTTTTTGCGATATAAATGGAAAAAGACTGAAAATTTTGAAAAAAAATTATATTTTCTAATTTTTGTTATAAGAAAAATTGAATAAACTCAATTTTAGTCATACATTTAGGCCAAAATGTATTCAGCCACGTGTCTTTAGTAAAAAAAATGTCAATAAGCGTATATTTATTGGTTTGCGCAAAAGTTATAGCGTCTACAAACTAGGGTACATTTTCTGGAGTTTACACAGCTTTTAATTTATGACTGCCTATCTCATTTCTTGAGGTGCTAAAATGGCAGGGCAGTACAAAACCCCCCCAAATGACCCCATTTTGGAAAGTAGACACCCCAAGGAAATTGCTGAGAGGCATGTTGAGCCCATTGAATTTTTTTTTGTCTCAAGTGATTGAATAATGACTAAAAAAAATAAAAAAATTATAAAAAGTTATCACTAAATGATATATTGCTCACACATGCCATGGTTATATGTGGAATTGCACCCCAAAAGACATTTTGCTGCTTCTCCTGAGTACGGGGATACCACATGTGTGGGACTTTTTAGGAGCCTAGCTGCGTACGGGCCCCGAAAACCAAGCACCGCCTTCAGGATTTCTAAGGGCGCAAATTTTTGATTTCACTCCTCACTACCTATCACAGTTTCGAAGGCCATAAAATGCCAAAATAGCACAAAACCCCCCCAAATGACCCCATTTTAGAAAGTAGACACCCCAAGGAAATTGCTGAGAGGCATGTTGAGCCCATTGAATATTTTTTTTTTCTTGTCCCAAGTGATTGAATAATGACAAAAAAAATAAAAAAATAATAAAAGTTGTCACTAAATGATATATTGCATTTTGGAAAGTAGACACCCCAAACTATTTGCTGAGAGGCATATTGAGTATTTTACAGCTCAAATTTGTTTTTGAAAATTAAGAAAGAAATTATTATTATTTTTTTTCCAATTTTCAAAACTTTGTGACAAAAAGCGAGATCTGCAACATACTCACCATACCTCCCAGCAAATAGCTTGGGATGTCTACTTTCCAAAATGGGGTCATTTGGGGGGGTTTGTGCCATCTGGGCATTCCATGGCCTCCGAAACTGTGATAGGCAGTGAGAAGTGAAATCAAAAATTTACACCCTTAGAAAGCCTGAAGGAAGTGCTTGGTTTTTGGGGTCCCGTACGCGGCTAGGCTCCCAAAAAGTCTCACACATGTGGTATCCCCGTACTCAGGAGAAGCAACAGAATGTATTTTGGGGTGTAATTCCACATATGCCCATGGCATGTTTGAGCAATATATCATTTAGTAACAACTTTGTGCAAAAAAAATAAATAATTATTTTTTCCGCAACTTGTGTCAACATATAAAATATTCCATGGACTCGACATGCCTCTCAGTATATAGCTTGGGGTGTCTACTTTCCAAAATGGGGTCATTTGGGGAGGTTTTGAACTGTTCTGGCATTTTATACACAACATTAGGAAGCTTACATCCACTCTTCTAAGCACTTGAAGACAAAGCCCTTTCTGACACTTTTTGTTTACATGAATTTTTTTTATTTTTTTGCAAGAAAATTATGTTGAACCCCCAAAAATTATATATTTTTTTAAAGCAAAGGCCCTACAGATTAAAATGGTGGGTGTTGCATTTTTTTTCCCACACAGTATTTGCGCAGCGATTTTTCAAACGCATTTTTTGGGGAAAAAATACACTTTTTTAAAATTTTAATGCACTAAAACACACTATATTGCCTAAATGTTTGATGAAATAAAAAATATGATCTTAGGCCGAGTACATAGATACCAAACACGACATGCTTTAAAATTTCGCACAAACGCGCATTGGCGACAAACTACATACATTTTTAAAAGCCTTTAAAAGCCTTTACAGGTTACCACGTTAGATTTACAGAGGAGGTCTACTGCTAAAATGACTTCCCTCAATCTGACCTTCGCGGTGATACCTCACATGCATGGTGCAATTGCTGTTTACATACGACGCCAGACCCACGCTTGCGTTCGCCATTGCGCAAGAGCAGGGCAGGACAGGGGTGTTTTTTTATTTTATTATTAATTTTGCTTTTTTATTTTATTTTTAAACTGTTCTTTCCATATTTATTTATTTTTTATCATTTTTATTGTTATCTCAGGGAATGTAAATATCCCCTATGATAGCAATAGGTAGTGACAGGTACTCTTTTTAAAAAAAAACCTGGGGTCTATTAGACCCTAGATCTTTCCTCTGCCCTCAAAGCATCTGACCACACCAAGATCGGTGTGATAAAATGCTTTCCCAATTCCCCAATGGCGCTTTTTATATCCGGGGGGGACATTCCCTCCCACTGCTTGTAAAAGCAGTCCAGAGGCTAATTAGCCACTAGGATTGCTTTTACATGAAAGCCGGCCGCTGGCTGAAAAGAATGATACCAAGATGATACCTAAACCCGCAGGCATCAATCTGGTATAACCATTCAAATCCAGCAACATACCAGTACGTTGCTGGTCCTTGTTGGACATGTATTGTATAGGGATGAGCTCGGTGTTCGAGTCGAACATAAGTTTGACTCGAACATCGGCTGTTCGACCGTTCGGCGAATATTGAACGATTTGGGCCGTTCGCGACAAATTCGAGTGACGCGAACGGCCCACAATACACTGCGCCATCGCAGTGCAATCCCGGCGCTGTGATTGGCCAAGCATGCACTGTGACTCCGCATGCTTGGCCAATCACAGCGCCGGCAGCTAGGAGAGCCATAATTGGCCATAGGCAGGTTGCCTGTGGCCAATTATAGCTATGGGGGTTTAGCACACGCCCCACACTATAAAAGGCCGCCAGCGCGGCGGCCTTGTGTAGTGTGTTCCGGCGCAGGGAAAGAGTTACATAGGCAGGGACAGTGTCAGTGCTATTTGTACCTCAAACTTGTGTGTAGGGAGAGAGAAGGATAGGCAGGGAGAGTGTCAGTGTCATATTCTTTGCTAAACCTTGTGTGCAGGGAGAGAGAAGGATAGGCAGGGGACAGTGTCAGTGTCACATTCTTTGCTAAACCTTGTGTGCAGGGAGAGAGAAGGATAGGCAGGGAGACTGTCAGTGTCATATTCTTTGATAAACCTTGTGTGCAGGGAGAGAGAAGGATAGGCAGGGGCCAGTGTCAGTGTCACATTCTTTGCTAAACCTTGTGTGCAGGGAGAGAGAAGGATAGGCAGGGAGAGTGTCAGTGTCATATTCTTTGATAAACCTTGTGTGCAGGGAGAGAGAAGGATAGGCAGGGGACAGTGTTAGTGTCATTGTTGCTAAGCCTCCTGCACAGTATACACCTGAAGTTGGCCAGCCCGTATTGCTGTGTTTTCCTGGTGTGTTACACCAACAGGCATTTGCAGCACTTACAGCGGGCGGAGTGTGCCTCCTGCACATTATACACCTGAAGTTAGCCCGTATTGCTGTGTTTTCCTGGTGTGTTACACCAACAGGCATTTGCAGCACTTACAGCGGGCGGAGTGTGCCTCCTGCACATTATACACCTGAAGTTAGCCCGTATTGCTGTGTTTTCCTGGTGTGTTACACCAACAGGCATTTGCAGCACTTACAGCGGGCAGAGTGTGCCTCCTGCACATTATACACCTGATGTTAGCCCGTATTGCTGTGTTTTCCTGGTGTGTTACACCAACAGGCATTTGCAGCACTTACAGCGGGCGGAGTGTGCCTCCTGCACATTATACACCTGAAGTTAGCCTGTATTGCTGTGTTTTCCTGGTGTTACACCAACAGACATTTGCAGCACTTACAGCGGGCGGAGTGTGCCTCCTGATCATATTACACCTGAAGTTAGCCCGTATTGCTGTGTTTTCCTGGTGTGTTACACCAACAGGCATTTGCAGCACTTACAGCGGGCGAAGTGTGCCTCCTGCACATTATACACCTGAAGTTAGCCCGTATTGCTGTGTTTTCCTGGTGTGTTACTGCAACAGGCATTTGCAGCACTTACAGCGGGCGGAGTGTGCCTCCTGCACATTATACACCTGAAGTTAGCCTGTATTGCTGTGTTTTCCTGGTGTTACACCAACAGGCATTTGCAGCACTTACAGCGGGCGGAGTGTGCCTCCTGATCATATTACACCTGAAGTTAGCCCGTATTGCTGTGTTTTCCTGGTGTGTTACACCAACAGGCATTTGCAGCACTTACAGCGGGCAGAGTGTGCCTCCTGCACATTATACACCTGATGTTAGCCCGTATTGCTGTGTTTTCCTGGTGTGTTACACCAACAGGCATTTGCAGCACTTACAGCAGGCGGAGTGTGCCTCCTGCACATTATACACCTGATGTTAGCCCGTATTGCTGTGTTTTCCTGGTGTGTTACACCAACAGGCATTTGCAGCACTTACAGCGGGCGGAGTGTGCCTCCTGCACATTATACACCTGAAGTTAGCCTGTATTGCTGTGTTTTCCTGGTGTTACACCAACAGGCATTTGCAGCACTTACAGCGGGCGGAGTGTGCCTCCTGATCATATTACACCTGAAGTTAGCCCATATTGCTGTGTTTTCCTGGTGTGTTACACCAACAGGCATTTGCAGCACTTACAGCGGGCAGAGTGTGCCTCCTGCACATTATACACCTGAAGTTAGCCTGTATTGCTGTGTTTTCCTGGTGTGTTACACCAACAGGCATTTGCAGCACTTACAGCAGGCGTAGTGTGATTCCTGCAAAATATACTCCTGAAGCTAGGCCTTATTGCTGGTTTTCCCATCTCCCTGCAGTCCATTAGAATGTCTGGAAGGCAAACAAGGAGAGGCAGACAGTCAGGAGCCAATAAAAGAGGGCAAGCAGGCTCTGTGTCTAGAGACAACAGTGCTGGTCGTGGAGGCGGTGCATCGCCATCAGCACGTGGCCATGGGACACGCTTGTCCTTCTTTTCGGCAGCTGGACGTGTTGAGCCGCATCATGCCGAAGACTTGGTAGAGTGGATGACCAAGCCCTCCTCATCCTCCTCATCCTCTCTCACCCAGGCTCAGGGTACTGGCAAAGCAGCTGCCAAAGCGTCCTCTTCCCTGGTATCAATGTCATCATCAGTCACTCCTTCCCTAGACCAACCATGTCCTCCTGAGGAGTCCCCCGAACTGTTTGAGCACAGTGTTGGGTACATGCTCCAGGAGGATGCCCAGCGTTTCGAAGGGTCTGATGATGATACCCAGCTAGAGGAAGGCAGTAGCGTGAGAGCAGAGAGATGGGATGCTCAAGAAGGACACCAATCTGGCAGTCATGTTCCAGCAGCTGCAGCATACTGCCAGATTGGCTCCAGTGATGAGGAGGGAGGGGATGATGAGGTCACTGACTCCACGTGGGTGCCTAATAGGAGAGAGGAGGAGGAGGAGGGTGATGAGGAGGAGGCACATCTCCAACGAGGCAGGATGCCCTCGGGGGGCCAGCGTAAGGGCAGCACACCGACGGAATCACACCGCAGAGCTCCGCCTGTGCAGGGCGCTGCCTCTGCCCGTTATTCAAAAAGTTCTTTGGTGTGGGCCTTTTTTGAGTCGAGTGCATCAGATCGCACAGCTGCTGTTTGCAACATATGTCTCAAGCGTATATCGCATGGCCAAAACATCACCCGCTTGGGCACCACATGCTTGACCAGACATATGTTGGCCTGCCATGCAGCTCGTTGGCAAGCCTACCTTAAGCCTATCTGAAACCTGCACTGAGAGGAATGAAGGTGTAGAATTAGGTGTGTCACAGCCAAATACTTGCGGGCACTCTGCTAGCAGTACACCGACGTCCGATTCTAGCAGGCAAATTTCCCTGCCCCAGCTGCTGGACCGTCGAAAGAAGTTCACTCCCAGCCATCCACATGCCCAGCGGTTGAATGCTAGCTTGGCTAAATTGCTAGCGCTTCAACTGCTGCCTTTTCAGTTGGTAGACTCGGCCCCCTTCCGTGAGTTTGTGCAATGTGCGGTTCCTCAGTGGCAGGTTCCCAAATGCCACTTTTTCTCACGGAAGGCGATTCCGGCTCTCTTCCGGCATGTGGAAGGCAATGTCTTGGCCTCGCTGGACAGGGCGGTCAGCGGTAAGGTGCATATTACCACTGACTCATGGTCCAGCAGGCATGGACAGGGACGTTACCTTTCTTTCACGGCCCATTGGGTCACTCTTTTGGCAGCTGGGAAGGATGCAGGACAAGGTGCAGTAGTGTTGGAGGTTGTTCTGCCGCCACGCCTCCAAAATGCTACTACTGGTTGTGACAC
Organism: Rana muscosa; assembly: GCA_029206835.1. Classification (NCBI taxonomy): domain Eukaryota; kingdom Metazoa; phylum Chordata; class Amphibia; order Anura; family Ranidae; genus Rana; species Rana muscosa. Next base: position 178,046,967 of record CM055116.1, read on the forward strand.
ACCTCTCTCCTCCACCCCCTTCTCTTCTTCTTCCTCCATGGCCTCTTCCTGTGCTTTGTCCTCGGAACCAGCGGTGCTCCGTAGGCGTTCAAGGGGCTACGCAAGTACGCAGGCAAAGAGATGCCACAGGATGTCCTGAGGCAGGCCAGTAAAGTCTGTGTGCATTTCCGCAGATCTTATAATGCCAATGCTCGCCTGGCTGAGCTGCAAAAGGAGTTGAACCTGCCCAAGAACCGCCTTATATGTGACATGCCCACCAGGTGGAACTCAACGTTGGCCATGCTGCAGTGGCTGCACATGCAGCAGAGGGCCATCAATGAGTACCTGTGCGACTACGGCACCAGGACAGGGTCAGGGGAGCTTGGTTTTTTTTCACCACGCCAGTGGGGCATGATCATGGATGCATGCACTGTCCTGGCACCATTTGAGGAGGCCACGAGGATGGTGAGCAGTTACAGTGCATGCATCAGTGACCCTGTACCTCTTGTCCACCTGTTGGAACATACGCTGCGTGGAATAATGGACAGGGCACTTGAGGCAGAACAGAGGCAGGAAGAGGAGGACTTCCTTGCCTCTCAAGGCCCCCTTTACCCAGACAGTGTTCCTTCTGTCCCAGCCATCGCACAGGAAGAGGAGGAGGAGGAGGAGGATTGTGTCAGCATGGAGGTGGAGCCTGGCACTCAGCATCATCAGCAGCAGTCTTTTAGGGATGATTTACAGTCCCAAGAAACCAGTGGACTTGTACGTGGCTGGGAGGAGGTGGCTGTGGATCATGTCGTCCTTAGTGACCCAGAGGACTCCGGACCGAATGCCTCAGCTAACCTACGCTGCATGGCCTCCCTGATCCTGAAAAGTCTGCGGAAGGATCCTCGTATTCTTCGGATCAAGGAGAGGGACCATTACTGGCTGGCCACTCTCCTTGATCCACGGTACAAGGGTAAGGTTGCGGACCTTATCTTACCGTCGCAGAGGGAGCAGAGGATGAGACAACTCCGGGAGGCCTTGCAGAAAGGTCTGTGCAATGCGTGCCCAGAGACTGGGAGGTTACAAACTCCTGGTCCTGGACAACGAGTTGCTGAGGCTTCGGTCAGTCAAAGAAGGAGCGGTGGGGAAGGTGGCCGTCTGACCGATGCGTTCAGACAATTCTTTAGTCCGCAGCCCCAAGGTATGATCGGTTCCAGCAACCATCGCCAGCGTCTGATATACATGGTGCAGGAATACCTAGGGGCAAGGTCAGACTTGGACACCTTCCCCACCGAAAATCCTCTGGCTTACTGGGTCTTGAGGATGAATCACTGGCCAGAGCTTGCACAGTATGCAATTGAGCTACTGGCCTGTCCTGCATCCAGCGTTCTTTCAGAACGCACATTCAGTGCTGCTGGAGGATTTGTCACGGTTCACAGGGTGCGCCTGTCCACCGACTCGGTTGATCGACTGACCTTCATAAAGATGAACCAGTCTTGGATCACCACCAGCTACCAAACACCTGAAGCTGATATAACAGACTAATTTATTTTCAAATGTCACATCCCTTCAAGACTGATGCTGATGCTGAGAGACTGTCCTGTTATGTTGACTGAATATCCTCCTCCTCCTCAATAATCCGATTGATGATGATAGCTTGGAAGAACATTTTTGTTTCTGGGTGCCGCCACTAGTGGCTAAGGCCCAATTTTTCAGCCCCTGTTTAACAGGGGCATGTAATTACAATTTTTTATGCAATGCTTTGCAGCAGGGCTCATTCCTGCACTCCAACTAGAGTATCTGGGAGAGGTTGCAGTGTCGTGGCACCAGAACCAGTGGCTAAGGCCCAATTTTTCAGCCCCTGTTTAACAGGGGCGTGTAATTAAAATTTTTGATGCAATACTTTGCAACAGGGCTCATTGCTGTGCTCCAAGTACAGTATCTGTGAGGGGTTGCAGTGTTGTGGCACCAGTGCCTAAGGCCCAATTTTTCTGCCCCTGTTTAACAGGGGCATGTAATTACAATTCTTGATCTAATAATTCACAGCAGGGCCCATTCCTGCTCCCACCAAGAGTAACTGTGAGGCCTTACAGTGTTGTGTCAACACCACCACCACCACCACCAAAGGCCCAATTTTTCAGCCCCTGTTCAACAGGGGCATGCAATTACAATTCTTGATCTAATAATTCACAGCAGGGCCCATTCATGCGCCCACCAAGAGAAGGGGCAGGTCTATTCACGTATTACACAGTGAAGGAAGTTCCCATCAGGTCCGCCCCCTCGTAGAGCAGACCTGATAGGGAACTTCCTTCACTGTGTAATACATGAATAGACCCGCCCCTTCTCGCGTTCCGCATCTGGTCCGCTGAGCGGACCTGATGGGGAACTTTAGAAGAGGCGGGTCTATACATTTCAAACACTGCGGAGGAAGTTCCCCATCAGGTCCGCTCAGGCACAACCAATGACGGACAGCGTTGGACATCGGGATCGCCGCGGGACACTGGATTTCATTGCTGGAATGTTTTTTTTTATTATTTATTTTTTATTTTTTAATAAAGGACTTTTCCAAGGTGTTTGTGTGTTTTTATTTAAAAATTTTTACACTTTCTTCGTGAAATGCTAGGGGTACAATGTACCCCTTACCAATTCACATAGGGGGGCGGGATCTGGGGGTCCCCTTTGTTAAAGGGGTCTTCCAGATTCCGATAAGCCCCCTGCCCGCAGACCCCCACAACCACCGGGCAAGGGTTGTGGGGATGAGGCCCTTGTCCCCATCAACATGGGGACATCCTCCCCATGTTGAGGACATGTGGCCTGGTACGGTTCAGGAGGGAGGGGGGCCGCTCTCTCGTCCCCCCCTCTTCCCCTGTGGCCGGCCAGGTTGCGTGCTCGGATAAGGGTCTGGTATGGATTTTTGGGGGGACTTCACGCCATTTTTTTTTTAATTTGGGATGGAGTTCCCCTTAAAATCCATGCCAGATCTGAAGGGCCTGGTATGGATATTTAGGGGGAACCGCACGCCATTTTTTTTTAAATTTTCGGCGGGGTTCCCCTTAATATCCATTCCAGACCTGAAGGGCCTGGTAATTGAATTTGGGGGAATCCCCACGCTTTTTTTTTTTATCAATGACTTTTCTATGTATTGATAAAAGCCGACAATTCATTAATAGCCGCGAGTTAGTTTTAAATGACTTTTTTTCCTTCAAAAATGACACTTTGTGCAGGGACAGTTCTAAGCACGGGAAACATGCGCGACTTTACATGCATATCATACACACCCCCCAGGTACGAAATTTAAAGGAAAATTTCACTTTTATTTTTTCATTTTAAGCATTATTAAAATCACCGCTCACGTAAAAACGTCTATTTTTTAAACTTTTTTTTGCATTGATACATGTCCCCTGGGGCAGGACCCGGGTCCCCAAACACTTTTTAGGACAATAAATTGCATATTAGCCTTTATAATTGGCACTTTCGATTTCGAACGTTCGAGTCCATTGTATTTAATAGGGTTCTAAAGTTCACGCGAACATTCTGTCTGTTCGCAGGTTCTGGTGCGAACCGAACAGGGGGGTGTTCGGCTCATCGCTGATAACTAGTTAGTGATATAAACCTTAATCATTTAACATTATATATATATATATATATATATATATATATATATATATACATATACATACATACATATATAAAAATTATATTCAATACCTATCATTCTAAAAAATATATACATATTTTCTCAGAGCAAATTGGAAAAATTAAAAATTATTAATAAAGCAATTGAGGTCCAGCTCAATGTTCAAACCTCTAGAAAAAAGACTCTTTAATAGAAAAATCCACCTGGTTTCTCTTTGGGATAAGTCACGTATACGAGTTGAACCCCTCCATGATGGGAAAACATAATCTATTCCACAGAACTGTGAAGCCCTGTACACACGATCGGATATCCTATGGATTTTCGTCTGATGAAATCCGATGAAACTGTTTTTCATCAGTCTAAGCCACACACCATCAGTCCAAAAACCGACGGCAACAAAACGAGGGCACGTACAACATGTACGACTGCGCTATAAAAGGGAAGAACAAATCTAATGGCGCCACCCCTTGGGCTGCTTTTGCTGATTTCGTGTTACCGCGTGTTAGTAAAAGTTTGGTGAGAGCCCATTCACGCTTTTCAGTCTCCGTGTTTTGCAGATCGTTTCCTGGTGTTCAGTTTGTGCTTGTGGGTTCGTATTTGTTATTCAGTGCGTGCAGTCAGGTCGTTACTGCTTTGCAGTGCCTTCTTGGCCGTTCGTTTACTGTTTTTCAGGTCGTTCTTCTCAGGCCTTGCTGTTCCACGGTGCGTTCTGTTTGAGTTCGTTCTGACCAGGCGACCGGTTTAAGACCATGTTTGAAGTGCGTTCTCGTTCTCGAGCTTGTGCTGGCTATGGACTTGGTGTTGCGGTTATCACTGTAACCCGAGTTCAGTCCGTGAACAGGGTGAGGAGGAGTTCATGGACCAAGAATTGGTTGCTCCAGCGGGACCAATTCTCTCATATGTCTCTGCTGTGGGAAATCCATGAGAATAATCCTGATGATTTCAGGAATTATCTCAGGATGACGGACCCCGTTTTTCACCGTCTGTTGGTTTTGCTGTCCCCCTATATCACGAGGCAGGACACTGTGATGCGCCAGGCCATCACTGCCGAGCAGAGGCTTATTGCCACGTTGAGATACCTGGCGACTGGGAGAAGCTTGCAGGACCTCAAGTTCACAACAGGCATCTCCCCCCAGGCTCCCGGGATCATTATCCCTGAAACGTGTTCGGCCATTATTCAGGTCCTGCAGAAGGACTATATGAAGGTAAGTTTGCTCCTGTAACATCACATTATATGTTTTGATTGTTTGCTAATGTTATTTTTTTTATCTTCCTTACCAAATATGCCTGTTTGTAATATCCTTGTAATGTCCCCATTTCCACCATGCATGTTTTTACCTGTAATGTCCTTTTTTGGGGCCTACATGCCTATTTCCCTTCACTAACCTCTCCAGCATGCTATCCTGGGCCCAAACCCAGCTAGCCTTCTTTTTTCCTATTTTTTTTTGGGCCATTGCCCTCGTAGTTTTACAACCCTCCCCCCCCCCCCTAAAATGTGAAAAACTTTTTTAATTCTCAATCCAGATCAGCAGAGTGGTAGAGCCTTTATTTTGAGCCCCCAAAATAACCTCAAACACCCCCCCCCCTTAGAATATTTTCTAATGTCCACTCAGCGAGGGTGAGGCATCTGTTAAGTGTGCCTTATTTTTGGCTATGAAATACTCCCTTCACTAATCATGGTAGCCTGATGTTGGTCAACAATGTCTTTTTGTGTAATCTGTTTGCACTGTAACCTGTAAACGTACTAATGTCTTCTTTTTGTTTGACTCCACAGTTTCCTTGCACACCACAGGAATGGCTGACTGTGGCTGATCAATTTGCCCAGCGGTGGGACTTCCCCAACTGTGGAGGGGCAATTGATGGCAAGCACGTCCACATAGTGCCGCCACCCTGTTCGGGGTCATACTATTTTAACTATAAAGGTTTCAATAGTATTGTGTTTAGGGCGGTGGTGTCGGCACGGTACGAGTTCCTGTATGTGGACGTGGGGAAGAACGGCCGGATGTCCGATGGAGGAGTATTCGCGCAGACGGAGTTCGCTCACTGTCTGCAGTCTGGGGGTCTTGCACTGCCTCTAGATGCAGACAATGTGGATGGCCTACCGTTTGTTTTTATCGCGGATGAAGCCTTTGGACTGGGACCACACCTGATGCGGCCGTTTCCCCAACGCACCCTCACCCCGGAGAGGAGGGTTTTTAATTACCGGCTGGCCAGAGCCCGGAGAGTTGTGGAGAATGCCTTCGGGATAATGGCCAGCCGGTTCCGCCTGTTTCAGACAGCTATCCATTTGGCGGAATACAAGCTGAACTGCTGCTGCATAATGCACAATTTTCTAAGACATTATTCCCCTACATATGTGTCAACAGTTGGGCCTGAGGCCGGTCCATCTGAGATGACCATTCTGACCGGCCTCAACACTGCCCATACTGGCTTGGCCCCCCAAAGTGCCCGTGAAGTACGTGAGAAATACGTTGAGTACTTCACGGGTAGGGGGGCCATCGCAATGCCAGACCACATCTGACCTTTTGCTTTGTGAAATAAATTTTTATTCTATTTTCTACAAACTTGTTTTGTCATTCTTGTATTTTGGGTTTATGTGTCTCCCAGGTTCTAGTAGTGTCAAGTGTATTTGGCCTTAGTAAATAAAAATACAAACAATATTCGCGCTACTAACACATACAAGCAGCTACAATACCTGTGGAAAAAGCAAAAACAAACAATGTACAAAAAATGTAGCGCTATGCGTGAGAAATATATATAACACCCAAGTGTGGTGCTCAAAATAACTAGATCACAAAGAATCTAATAATGAGTCCAAATATTTAAAAAAAATATTGAAGGAAAGTCTTTGATGACCAAAACGTGAATGTTGTTGAAACTTCCAAATCAAATAGTGACTTTCAAAAAGCAAGTGACTTGTGACGTGACCACCACCACATAAAAGGGGAGGCTTACCAGATGGAATGGACCCAGTAAACGTACGTCTAAAGGGTCAAACAGGCTTGATATATGTATATCCGTACATATGGGGTCCCAGCTGGCACTGCACACATATATATCCAAGATCCAGAATCAATGATAACACCAGATATCCAAGCCCGATAGAATGATGGTATAGCTCACATAGGAATCATAATAGAGGAAAGAAGGAGAGGGCACATAGCGTAATACCGTAAAGGATGTTTAATAAATGTAGGTAAATACACTTACATTCAATCCATGAACATAGCGCTTTGCAAAACACTCAGTGGCAGCAGTGGAGTCTACCGACGCGTTTCGCAATACCTTGCATCGTCTGGGGTGTGCCTGCATGTTATTTATAGATTTCAAGGACCTCCCCCTCATTTGCCCATTGTACAGACACTTCCTGGAAAATCAAAATGGCGCTGGGGCGTGCGTTCCAAGCCTCTCTATGGAATCCCAACATAGAGCGTCAATATGTCCAAATATAGGGAAGCTGTATTGGCGAAAAAGGGGGGGTAACCACTAGATGTTTACAAACTACTGACCTGCTCACCCATGCCTGATGCAGGGCAGAACCAGCCTATTAGTAGAAACCAGCGTGGAACATGACCGGGCATCCGTCGTCGCGGCCATGACATCACGCCCGAACCACGTGATGGGCGTCACGTGACCATCAAGCAACGTCACATGACGTGCGGACGTTCGTGCCAGATAGAAACGGCGCGATCGCGTCATCAACCAATGACGCCGCGCCCCCCGGAACTAAATAGCTCTACTTGGCTAACAGATTGGTTGCGCTGCGCTCCACCGCCGTGTAATGACGCAGAGCATGAAACGCAAACAATTGCGAAAATGAATTAGCTTTAACTGGTCTGCGGGAATGTGACACATAGCCCAAACCAAGCCAGAAGGAAAAAAAAATTTTTGAAGAAAATACAAAGCTAATGACTGCAAGTTGCTTGATGGTCATGTGATGCCCATCACGTGGTTCGGGCGTGACGTCATGGCCGCCGCGACGGATGCCCGGTCATGTTCCACGCTGGTTTCTACTAATAGGCTGGTTCTGCCCTGCATCAGGCATGGGTGAGCAGGTCAGTAGTTTGTAAACATCTAGAGGTTACCCCCCCTTTTTCGCCAATACAGCTTCCCTATATTTGGACATATTGACGCTCTATGTAGGGATTCCATAGAGAGGCTTGGAACGCACGCCCCAGCGCCATTTTGATTTTCCAGGAAGTGTCTGTACAATGGGCAAATGAGGGGGAGGTCCTTGAAATCTATAAATAACATGCAGGCAACAGTGGAGGTACACCCCAGACGATGCAAGGTATTGCGAAACGCGTTGGGAGACTCCACTGCTGCCACTGAGTGTTTTGCAAAGCGCTATGTTCATGGATTGAATGTAAGTGTATTTACCTACATTTATTAAACATCCTTTACGGTATTACGCTATGTGCCCTCTCCTTCTTTCCTCTATTATGATTCCTATGTGAGCTATTCCATCATTCTATCGGGCTTGGATATCTGGTGTTATCATTGATTCTGGATCTTGGATATATATGTGTGCAGTGCCAGCTGGGACCCCATATGTACGGATATACATATATCAAGCCTGTTTGACCCTTTAGACGTACGTTTACTGGGTCCATTCCATCTGGTAAGCCTCCCCTTTATGTGGTGGTGGTCTCGTCACAAGTCACTTGCTTTTTGAAAGTCACTATTTGATTTGGAAGTTTCAACAACATTCACGTTTTGGTCATCAAAGACTTTCCTTCAATCTTTTTTTATATATTTGGACTCATTATTAGATTCTTTGTGATCTAGTTATTTTGAGCACCACACTTGGGTGTTATATATATTTCTCACGCATAGCGCTACATTTTTTGTACATGGTCTTAGTAAATAGCCTCAATTCTCACTCTAAAAAACATTGATTTGGCATTTTCAGAACTGCTATTGAGCATAGAAAGAACAAGCCACACCTTTTTGAGACTTCCAGAAACTTTTTACTCTGTGCACCACATATTTTTGAGGTTTTATAGAATTACAATTTAGACAGTTTTTGGTCATCTTATCTTTTTTTTTTTTTTTTGGAGGATTGTTTTGCAGAAACATGCATGGGGCAAAATCACAAACTATTTTAAAAAAATATTACAAAAATAACAAAGTGAAAAATACAAACATGAGATGGGGTGATGTCACCCCTGATCCATCCCAAATGTGAAGAACCCCACTTTCTTTTTGGGGCTGAAATGGGTATTTTCAACCTGATCCCATGGCTAGGGTAAACATGTGTTATCTGCCATCATGGGAGATCAATGGACGTGCTTTGGCGGTGCAAAGCTATCCTCTCACCTACTTTAGTAGGTAGGAAGAGGTTGCACCCCCCAAACATGGACATAGATATCCTGTGACGGAAGATAGCACATGTGGAGTCACTGTGTGCATCTTCACATTTGGGCTAGTTGAAATACTGTTGCAAATTTTGTATGCAAAAAAGCACACTAAAACAGGGGGGGGGGGTGTCAGACTATTCGCCCGAAAATATGTATAATATTTTTATATTTTTGCTCAATCACATTCATTCGAGTTCTCATAATGTCCATTTCTCTACTACATTCCATTATTTCTTTAATTATTATTTTGGCACTAGCACTCGAGAATGGAGGATTTGGAGTTCCTGACACACCACCACGTTCAGCCCCTACAAAAAAAGAGAAATTTAGAAATATGCAGGCCTACATCTGTATTTACCTGGAAGTTGTGGTGACAGACACTGACCTGTTGTGGTGATAAGCTCCACCCCTCCTTCCTCCACCTCCCCTTCCTCCACCTCCGCTTCCTGAACATGCTGATCCTGGTGTGGTTTGTGATCTTTGGGGAGTGTCTGTGGTCTGTGCTTCCTCGTCTCCTCAGATTGGTGTCCTCCCAGTCTCCTCTCCCCTATGGGAATGGCAAAAATAATGTATCCTTTAGCACACAGAGATTTTAGGCCCGAAAATCTAGACATTGTTTTGAAGTGTGGTACAATTGATATTTGGGCCAGAGTTACAAGGTGAACATATGAGATCTTGCGAACTCTACAAAGCAGCATATTTTTTTTAGGGCACTCAGAAATACACTTGGATAACCACCAAGGTATCCACTGGACCACCTGTGTGTGACCCCGTTAAAAATGTTGTCATGTGGCCCAGACTATAGTATATTGCTCTAGAACAAAAAGCTGAGTACACAACTGCTGGAGTGTCATCTCCTTTACCCAGAATCCAGTTTAGCCTTTCATTCACATTCTACTTTACTTATAACACATCATCTAGCCAACAATGTGTAGATAAACATTGTTTAATTAAAATGAGGCATGCCCACATGTAATTTACGTGGATATGTGGCAAGCATGTTTGGGGGAAGACGATCAAGTTTTTTTAAGGACACATTTACCAAATAAGTGGACCCTCAACTTAACATAAAAGTTGTCATTTGAAAATGTGAAACCAGTCAAGCCAAGCACATGGAGCAAAACATGGAAGAATACATATTACAATGTGAAAGAAGACAGTAAAAATAAAAGCTTACTTTTTTCAATGCTTTTTTTAAGCTTCCTATACTGCTCCGGCTCCCTCAGCTTCAGGTCAGACCACCTTTTACGGAGCTGCTCCTTGGATCTCCTGACCCCAAATTTCTCATAGAGAGTCCTCGCCACTTTGTCCATTATTTGCGACTTCCGGAGATTAGGGGTGTCGTATGGCCCATGCTTCCCATCGTAATCCTTCCTCCGCAGAATGTCCACCATCTCCGCCATATCAGCAAATGACATATTAGTCGCCTTGTATCTTTTAGTCCTGGATCGTGACGTTGCCGCCTCCGGGCTTTCCTCGTCGGTAATTTCAAATAAAGAATCCACCTGTGTCTGTGACATGTCGCCGTCTCACACTGTGCGCCGAACGTTAAGGGGCGGGGAAATGCAGGAAAAGACCGTCATGGGCGGGCGACGAGGGCGGAGTTACACGCATGCGCAAGGTATAAAAAGGGGAAAGAAGTTATTAGGGATGCGCGGAGTAAGGACGACCGGAAGTGCGGTAAAGAACTAAGGTAAGAAGGGAACTGGGGCCTGCAGTGGCCTATAATTGTTCATGATTGTATAGGCCAATATTGTGAGAAGTTGAGTAGAATGTCATTTGACCTCTCATGTTTTTTTCTGTGTTTTTTACTTGCAGACACTCCAAAATGAATAAGTTAAGGGAGCCAGAGATCATGTTGGTTTTTATTGACAAATATAAACAATTACGCAACCTGTGGGAACTGAAACATCCAGCGTACCACAAGAGTGATGTACGTCGGGCAACAATTCAAAAATTAGCAGAGGATATGAAGCCCTGGATCCCAGATGCAGACTACACTATGATGAATAATAAGATAAACAACCTGCGCAATTCATATAAAAAAAAATACAAAGAAGTGCGCGCTTCAAAGTTATCAGGAGCAGCAGCAGAGGATGTAGTACAGCCCAAGCTGTGGTACTACAAACATCTGCAATTTCTGGATGACCAGATTGAGGCCAGGGAATCAATTTCCAGCCTTCCCTCAACCCTTCCTTCCACCCTTCCCTCCAGCGTTCCTTCCACCCTTCCCTCTACACCTGCAGAGGGGGAGGAGGAGCCACCTGAACTTGAAGAGCCTGATCTTCGCATCTTCAGCCAGGTATAGTATTTTGGAACATAATTATTGCCCTCAAAGTAATATTGTGATGAAATTGATTTATTCTCCCAAAATGATAACATCCCCCCCCCCCCCCCCAAAAAAAAAAATGCATCAGTCATGATATCCAAAATGTGTGTGATAGATTTCACAAAAAATCTAACTATGTGCTTTTTTACAACACAGGATTAGGCCAGCCAGGAGGAAGAGGCTCAGGAATGTGGCAGGCAGGAGGAGGCAGAGGTGAGTGTCAGCCAGGAGGAGGCAGGGCCAAGTGGGACTCAGCAGGTCCCCAGGCCTAGTGGCAGCACAGTCTCACAAGTGGCTCCCCTACACGTCAGACCGCCAAAACATCAGCGGATGACACAGGTGGAGGAGGAGTCACTAAAGATGATCCGTGAGGCTGCTGCCATCATGAGGGCCCCCCCTCAACCCTGCGGAGGGGTTTAGTAGCTATCTTGCCGATAAGTTGCACCCAAATGGAGGCGGGACAACGTGCCCTCTGTGAGCACATTATCTACATGGCCGTAAACATGGGGGTGAGGGGGCAGCTGACTGAGGCCACCCATATCTCTCATCAGGCCAATCCTTCTCCTCCTTCTCCTCCTCTTCCTGCAACATTACCACCCACAGTGGCCCGGCCTGCAAGGGTGCGTGGACGGGGCCGTGGAGAGAACGCTGCAGGGAAGCGTGGAAGGAAGGCTACAGGGAAGAGCAGGAGGTGATTCTCTGGCCTCGTGCTGCTCTTCCAGAAGTTGCAGTTTGATGGAGTACCACAGCTTGGGATGATGTATGTCTTTGGCTGCTGCTCCTGATTTCATGCTGTTGTTTATCTTATTGTTCATCATAGTCATGTCTGCCTTTGGGGTCCAATGACTTCATATTTTCTGCTAATTTCTGAATTGTTGCCCTTCGTTTTTTGTTTGCTTTTTTGCCAGAATAAATGGAGATTTGATTTCAGCCAACATACTTGCCTGATGTGTTTTTATTATGAGTAGCAATGACATTTCATAAATACAGAGTGTAATTAACAACAAGGGTCACCAACCTCCATGAGGAAAAGCAAAAAAATAAATGTTGTTGTGAGAAATAAATAACACAAAAAAAAAGGTTTTGGGTAATTTGTGAGGTCGGCCTTTAAGAATAAAACAAATTATTCAGAAGATCACAAGAAAGGAGAAAGACATAAGTTTGTCAGAACTCGTGATAAAGATCTGCTGCAAAAACGACATTTTAAACACCATTCTAAAGCAAAAAACAATGCGCTGCATTAAACGAGGCAATAACTTGCAGAATGACGAATGTGCTCTCTCCATTAGGAACGCTAGTTTTACCAGAACGAGCGCTCCCGTCTCCTAATTCAGTCTGAGCATGCATGGGTTTTTTAACCGATGGACTTGCCCATAGACGATTGGAATTTTCCATCAGTTTTTGATCCATCGGAAAAATTTAAAACAAGTTCTATTTTTTAAAACCGATGGAAAAAAGACCGATGGGTCCCATACACGATCGGTTTGTCTGATGAAAACAAGCCATCGGACGGTTTTCATCGGTAAAACCGATCGTGTGTACGAGGCTTAATAGTGTGGGATCTTGATTATGTTTTTCTTTGAAGTATAGGGAGAAGCTATGATGTCTTAAATCCTTTCTTATATTTGCCAGGTGCTCAGCAATGCAGATCTTAAGTAGTCTTTTAGTTCTCCCCACATAGTATAATCCGCATGGGCACCATAATAAGTAAACAACATGTGAAGTATTACACGTGATGAACTCATCTATGAAGAATGTGTCGTGGTCAACATTAGTGACACTACACATGCCCCTATTGCGAGTTTTGACTGTTCTGCAGCTTTTACCCATTTTTTTTTTTCCATAAAGATTTTATTAAGAAATAAAATGACAGCAAATACAAAACATGACAATTGTCAAAATAGGATGTGTACAAAGAACAGCTTAGTCTCTACAAGTAGGACAGTAGCACCAAGTACAATTACAATAACCTTATGATGTACCTCCCAAGAACAAAATATGCACAGTCGCTCCTAGGGGCAGAAAGCTAATTAGCAATTAGCCAGCAATGAAAACCATGTCCTTCTTTGTAGGACCCAGTGCTACTAGGCCTGACCAGCTTGTTGGGAAGTAGAGGCCCAGGATACTGTAGTTCAGAGCCTACATGAAAACCTTAATATCTATCCCTACGGGGGTGCCCAACTTGAGATTGATGAGTATAGGGGCCACCGTTAAGTAACCCCGATATCCCCAATTCCACATATCACCAGATTATTCAGAACAGAAAAAGGAAAGAGAGAGAGGAAAAAAGAGGGAAAAAAGTAAGTAAGAGAGGAATAAAAACGAAAGGAGGGGGATATGAAAGAGGGGAGGGGGGATGTAGAGGGAGGAAGTCTCCGGGAGACTGCCAGGAGAGGGGGTGGGGGAACCACCATCTACCCTCTCCGTCTATTTTGTCACTGGAGAAAAACAGTCATACTTTGCGATTCGTACAGAACAGCCAAGAGAATCTCTGACATGAGATCCAATCAAACGCTCCTTGACAAAAGCACCTGGTATTCTGCAGAGTTTCTAAATTTGAACCAGTCATCCCAGGTAAATGAGAATTTTGAGATCCTATCTTGTGCAATGTATATTAGCTCCTCTATCGCTGCAATGTGATTAATGCGTGTTACCCATTCCTTCATTGACGGTGGCACTACGGACCTCCAATGGACCGGAACACACAGTCTAGCCGCATTGATCATGTGAATCGCTACTGAATTGCGGTATCTCTTCCTGGATATTTTGGAGAGATGAAGGAGATACTGAGCCGGGGAAAACTCCAATGGGAGCGAAGAGACCGCTGTCGTCGCATCATGCACCTCATGCCAGTATGGCTGAATCAGTGTGCACTCTCACCAAATATGGAGGAAAGTGCCCAGGTCTTTACCACATCTCCAGCACCGGTCTGATACATTCGGAAAATTTTTATGGAGAAGGTCAGGCATCTTATACCATCGTGATCTGATCTTATACCCATTCTTCTGTGTGTTTACATTCAGGGAACCCTTATGGATAAACCAGTGAACTCGTTCCCAGCTTTTCTATTCAATCGTTCTGTCCAACCTGGCCTCCCAAAAGGCATGTTCCGCTTGCATGGAAGCAAAGGGTTCTCTGAACAACGAGGCATAAAGCAGCGATATCACATGCCTCTGGGGAGGTGGGCCAGAGCATAGGGACTCAAAAACAGTTGACGGTTTTGTGAAACAACCTCTCCCAGAAAGTGTTTTATCTGGAGGTAAGCCAAAAAGGGGAAAGACTTGGTCAGGGATAAATAAGCTAGTTCTTTATAGTTGAGAAATCTGTCACCAGAAAAGAAATGCCCGGCTTGCAAGTCCGTATGTGGCCATTCCCTCGCTAAGTAAGATCTATCCATGCCAGGTACAAAGTCCGGGGTACCCCTCATAGGAGTCAGCCCACACTCTGTAGCCGAACCTGCATGAGCCCTACAGGCCTGTTCATAAGCCAAAAGGGTAGCACCCACAAGGGGGTGGGATTGGGTATCAGATGTCCAGTGGGACCTTGTAAACCAGGGGACCTTACCCAGTTCGGCTCTCGTAATCAGGTTTTCCAAGAGAACCCATCCCTTACAGCGAACATGTACCCGCCAGTCCACAATACGCGCCAGATGAGCAGCCCAGTAATACCTCTGGAGGTCCGGGAGGCCAATGCCTCCCCCGAGCTTCGGTAGCACCAATTAAGCCCAACTGAGTCTTGGTGCCCTGTTTTTCCAAAGGAACGTCCTACAAATTCTCTTGTATGTCGCGAAGAAAGAAGGCGGCAGGTGTATCGGGATTGTTTGCAACTTGTACAGCATGCAGGGAAGCACCGTCATTTTCAAGATGGTGGCCCGCCCGAACCAAGAGGTCGAGGGGGTATCCCACCAAAGGAGATCTTGTTCAACAGCTTTCAGCTCCACCAAAAAATTATTGACATAAAGGTCCGTCAGTTGGCCGGGGATCCGGATACCTAAATAGATAATGTCGTCCGACTTCCACCGAAAGGGGAAGTTCTCTTGACACAGATCAGTGAGTGACGAGGGTAACGAGACATTGAGAGCGAATGATTTGGAATAGTTAATCTTTAGATTTGAGATAGTACGGAATAGTTTAAGGGCTTGCATCAAATTAGGCAAGGATGTTAAGGGAGATGAGAGAAAAAGCAAAATGTCATCCGCAAAAGCTGCGAGCTTGTATTCTTTTTGCCGAATTTCAATGCCCCTGATATTGGGGTTCTCCCGGACGCAACTGAGAAGATGTTCTAGGGCGAGGATATACAGGATGGGGGAAGGAGGACATCCCTGTCTAGTGCCGTTGTGGATGGAGAAGGCCTCCGACAAGTGACCATTGACTCGAACTCTAGCAGTCGGGTTCATGTACAAAGCTCCAATATAAGCCTGCATGTTAGATCCCAATCCTAAAGCTTCCATTGTCAAGTCCATGTAGTCCCAGGCCACTCGGTCGAAGGCCTTCTCTGCATCCATGGACAGAAAAAACCCTTCTTTTTTGGACGAGGTGAGCCAATGATGCAGATTAAGAGCCTTGATGGTGTTATCCCTGGCTTCTCTGCCCGGGACAAAGCCCACTTGGTCAAGACCCACCCAGGCCGGCACATAATGAGCTAACCTGTTCGCCAAGATTTTGGAGAAGAGTTTTACATCAGCGTTTAAGCGCGAGATGGGTCTGTAGTTTGCTACGTCCGCGGGATCCTTATTCTCCTTGGGTATTACCGCAATGTACGCTTCCAGCAGGGTAGCGGAGTTGCATGGGGAGCTATCAAGAGAGTTGAAGGCTCTAAGGAATCCCGGCGCCAAAAGGTCCGAAAAGCACTTGTAATATTGCGTCGAGAAGCCTTCAGGTCCCAGACATTTGCCCGGCTTAGTAGCTTTCAAGGCTTCTGTCCATTCCTCCGAAGTCAGTGGGGACTCCAAGGATATCCAATCCTCTGAGGATAGCGCCTTCGGGCTAAATTTATGCAGAAAATCTTTAATCAGAGTTGCCCTCGCGTCCGCAGTAACAGAACCCCCCTCACTCGCTGAAATGTTATATAGTTTACCATAGAAGGTTCTAAACTGCCGAGCAATATCCTCATTCCTGGAATGGAGCGTCCCATGACCATCTCTAATATGATGTATAGTAGAAACGAGACTGCGCTTCTGCGTGAGCCTAGCAAGTAACCTACCTGGCTTATTGCCTTGCTCATAAAACAGCTTTTGCGTCAGTATCTGTCTTTTTCGCGCTCGCTTGTATAACTCATTGCGTAGGAGAGTCCTCGCGTCTGCCAGATCAGTCGCCACCTAAAGTGCCAGAGACCGTTTATGTTGCGCTTCTAGCCTCCGGATGGTATCCGTCAAGGACTGAATCAAAGCTTCGTGCTCTCGCTTCCTCCGGGCCGCAATAGATATCAAGTGCCCCCTCACTACACACTTATGCACCTCCCATTGAGTCATAGGAGGGACATCTGGGGTGACGTTATGTCGAAAGTAGTCAGTAATAGCTTGTTGGATGGTGGCTACATCTGCAAGATCTGTAAGTAGGGAAGCATCTAGTCTTCAAATCCTAGTGGACATTTCTAGTTGAGGGAATCGCAGGGTCAAGGTAACCGGATGATGGTCGGAAAGGACCATATTTTCTATTGTCGCATCGGACAGATACGTCAGGTCCTTCTGGGAAACAAAAAGATAATCAAGTCGCGAGTAACGATTATGCGGTGGAGAGAAAAATGTGTAGTCCTTACCTCGAGGGTTAAGGGTACGCCATGTATCGTGAAGGGTGAGGGGGGCCAATCCCAACCTCGCCTGCCTCAAGGCCGCAAAAGGAAGGGACGATGTTCCGGTGGAAGTGTCAAGGGTAGGGTCCAGGGCCATGTTAAAGTCCCCACCTAATATCAAAAGACCCTCCTTGAACTTTTGATGTCGCAGAAGCGTGTCCCTCAAGAAGGAGACCTGTCAAGAATTGGGGCAGTATATATTAGCAAGCGTTACCGGCCTATCCTTCCATGTCCCTTTTAGGAAGATAAACCGGCCATCTGGGTCAACCACCTGGTCAGTGAGGTGAAATGCGAGCGACTTTGCGATCAATATTGCTACCCCTTTAGTCTTGGAAACAGCACAGGTCGCATGATAAACGACAGGGTATCTCTTATTGTTAAGGCGTTGAATAACCGGAGGTAGCAGTAGTCCTGCTGTGCTACCTAATAAGGAGGTGATGGAAAAGATACTGATAGGATTATGGTATGCTAAGCCGGAGTGGTCAAGAGGGGAACCCACCTCCCTTGGGGTGGGGAAGAAGTCTGGAACCTATACGAAACTAAGCGAACCAACCTATCCCACCTCCCAGGTCCCCCACACCGGACGTAAAGTCAGCTTAGGATAAAACACCTCAGTCCGAGGACAGGGGTCAGAGGCATGCCGCGAAGGCCCACCCATGACAGGCCTACCTTACCCAGTTCGGCTCTCGTAATCAGGTTTTCCAAGAGAACCCATCCCTTACAGCGAACATGTACCCGCCAGTCCACAATACGCGCCAGATGAGCAGCCCAGTAATACCTCTGGAGGTCCGGGAGGCCAATGCCTCCCCCGAGCTTCGGTAGCACCAATTAAGCCCAACTGAGTCTTGGTGCCCTGTTTTTCCAAAGGAACGTCCTACAAATTCTCTTGTATGTCGCGAAGAAAGAAGGCGGCAGGTGTATCGGGATTGTTTGCAACTTGTACAGCATGCAGGGAAGCACCGTCATTTTCAAGATGGTGGCCCGCCCGAACCAAGAGGTCGAGGGGGTATCCCACCAAAGGAGATCTTGTTCAACAGCTTTCAGCTCCACCAAAAAATTATTGACATAAAGGTCCGTCAGTTGGCCGGGGATCCGGATACCTAAATAGATAATGTCGTCCGACTTCCACCGAAAGGGGAAGTTCTCTTGACACAGATCAGTGAGTGACGAGGGTAACGAGACATTGAGAGCGAATGATTTGGAATAGTTAATCTTTAGATTTGAGATAGTACGGAATAGTTTAAGGGCTTGCATCAAATTAGGCAAGGATGTTAAGGGAGATGAGAGAAAAAGCAAAATGTCATCCGCAAAAGCTGCGAGCTTGTATTCTTTTTGCCGAATTTCAATGCCCCTGATATTGGGGTTCTCCCGGACGCAACTGAGAAGATGTTCTAGGGCGAGGATATACAGGATGGGGGAAGGAGGACATCCCTGTCTAGTGCCGTTGTGGATGGAGAAGGCCTCCGACAAGTGACCATTGACTCGAACTCTAGCAGTCGGGTTCATGTACAAAGCTCCAATATAAGCCTGCATGTTAGATCCCAATCCTAAAGCTTCCATTGTCAAGTCCATGTAGTCCCAGGCCACTCGGTCGAAGGCCTTCTCTGCATCCATGGACAGAAAAAACCCTTCTTTTTTGGACGAGGTGAGCCAATGATGCAGATTAAGAGCCTTGATGGTGTTATCCCTGGCTTCTCTGCCCGGGACAAAGCCCACTTGGTCAAGACCCACCCAGGCCGGCACATAATGAGCTAACCTGTTCGCCAAGATTTTGGAGAAGAGTTTTACATCAGCGTTTAAGCGCGAGATGGGTCTGTAGTTTGCTACGTCCGCGGGATCCTTATTCTCCTTGGGTATTACCGCAATGTACGCTTCCAGCAGGGTAGCGGAGTTGCATGGGGAGCTATCAAGAGAGTTGAAGGCTCTAAGGAATCCCGGCGCCAAAAGGTCCGAAAAGCACTTGTAATATTGCGTCGAGAAGCCTTCAGGTCCCAGACATTTGCCCGGCTTAGTAGCTTTCAAGGCTTCTGTCCATTCCTCCGAAGTCAGTGGGGACTCCAAGGATATCCAATCCTCTGAGGATAGCGCCTTCGGGCTAAATTTATGCAGAAAATCTTTAATCAGAGTTGCCCTCGCGTCCGCAGTAACAGAACCCCCCTCACTCGCTGAAATGTTATATAGTTTACCATAGAAGGTTCTAAACTGCCGAGCAATATCCTCATTCCTGGAATGGAGCGTCCCATGACCATCTCTAATATGATGTATAGTAGAAACGAGACTGCGCTTCTGCGTGAGCCTAGCAAGTAACCTACCTGGCTTATTGCCTTGCTCATAAAACAGCTTTTGCGTCAGTATCTGTCTTTTTCGCGCTCGCTTGTATAACTCATTGCGTAGGAGAGTCCTCGCGTCTGCCAGATCAGTCGCCACCTAAAGTGCCAGAGACCGTTTATGTTGCGCTTCTAGCCTCCGGATGGTATCCGTCAAGGACTGAATCAAAGCTTCGTGCTCTCGCTTCCTCCGGGCCGCAATAGATATCAAGTGCCCCCTCACTACACACTTATGCACCTCCCATTGAGTCATAGGAGGGACATCTGGGGTGACGTTATGTCGAAAGTAGTCAGTAATAGCTTGTTGGATGGTGGCTACATCTGCAAGATCTGTAAGTAGGGAAGCATCTAGTCTTCAAATCCTAGTGGACATTTCTAGTTGAGGGAATCGCAGGGTCAAGGTAACCGGATGATGGTCGGAAAGGACCATATTTTCTATTGTCGCATCGGACAGATACGTCAGGTCCTTCTGGGAAACAAAAAGATAATCAAGTCGCGAGTAACGATTATGCGGTGGAGAGAAAAATGTGTAGTCCTTACCTCGAGGGTTAAGGGTACGCCATGTATCGTGAAGGGTGAGGGGGGCCAATCCCAACCTCGCCTGCCTCAAGGCCGCAAAAGGAAGGGACGATGTTCCGGTGGAAGTGTCAAGGGTAGGGTCCAGGGCCATGTTAAAGTCCCCACCTAATATCAAAAGACCCTCCTTGAACTTTTGATGTCGCAGAAGCGTGTCCCTCAAGAAGGAGACCTGTCAAGAATTGGGGCAGTATATATTAGCAAGCGTTACCGGCCTATCCTTCCATGTCCCTTTTAGGAAGATAAACCGGCCATCTGGGTCAACCACCTGGTCAGTGAGGTGAAATGCGAGCGACTTTGCGATCAATATTGCTACCCCTTTAGTCTTGGAAACAGCACAGGTCGCATGATAAACGACAGGGTATCTCTTATTGTTAAGGCGTTGAATAACCGGAGGTAGCAGTAGTCCTGCTGTGCTACCTAATAAGGAGGTGATGGAAAAGATACTGATAGGATTATGGTATGCTAAGCCGGAGTGGTCAAGAGGGGAACCCACCTCCCTTGGGGTGGGGAAGAAGTCTGGAACCTATACGAAACTAAGCGAACCAACCTATCCCACCTCCCAGGTCCCCCACACCGGACGTAAAGTCAGCTTAGGATAAAACACCTCAGTCCGAGGACAGGGGTCAGAGGCATGCCGCGAAGGCCCACCCATGACAGGCCTACCGGGCATCCCGCGGCACTCCCCCCACCCACAACAGAGCACAAGTCTCATCGCAAATACTGACAGCTACTGGAATCATAAAATTGTTCTGCACATAAAGTACTCAATATCGTATGTTAAATTTATAGAACGTCTCTCGCCGTCCAGGTTTTTCAATTTAATGAAACCCCCGGAGTTCGAGGACCCCACGGAGTCCTGCTCACCAAGCCTGGATCCTCAAGGAAGAAACCAAGGCCCCAGGGCTGCCAGGAGCCAACTGCAAAGTAAAGTGTTGGTAAACAATAAGTAAGTCAACAGAGAGACCCAACAAAGAAAAAAAAAGAAGAAGAGGGAGGATACACCCGGGGTCTCCCCCAACGAGGCTCGAGGAAGAAGGCCCCAGGGGTAGCATCCCTCACACACAAACGTATAGGTTTATGTCCCATGAGGGGATCGCATAACTGTACCCCTAACGGCATGGCCAAAAAACTGGCAATCAAGAACTGAGGACATGCCTAAAAGTCCCAAGTGCATGACATCCATGTCCCAACAGCACTGTCCCAGATAAAATTCCGGGACAGCTCCTGAGGAGCACGGAGGGCACACCCCTCCATCTCAAAAATAAAAAAATCCAAGGATGAAACAAACAAAGGGTGGTCTTAAGCCAATCTACAGACCCCCCCATGCACCTAGCAAGGCAGAGTAGAAGCGAAGCCCCATGAACTTTACTACTACATGTGCTGCACAAAACATAAACATATCAGTTGCATAAATCAATTCCTTGAACAGGAGAAGGTAAAATGGCATCACAAGGAATTTTTGAACATGAACCCCAATAAAAGAAAATAGGGGAAGGGGAGAGGAAAGGAGAAGGGTGGGGGACATGGGTCTCCTATAACATGGCTCAAGGCAAATTGACATTTCAAATGCGAGTATAGCAGACATCAACTGGACCTGTGGCATTTAAGCCGCAGCATCTAGGCATTGCCCATCTAGCAGAATGTCATCATCTTAGCATATCCACACAGAAAAGGCAAACATGTTTAAGACATACAATGTGAGATGCAGGCTATGACCCCCCGTGGATCAGATGCCCAAAGCAGGTAAATAGGCGAAAACGATACATCCAGGAGGAATATCAAGTCTGAGAGGTAAAAACCTACCTCCTTTCCATAGTGCTCCAGCGCCTGGGGAGGGGAAAGTTAGAGCAACAGTACCGGCATCTCGCAAAGTCAGGGACCCCAAAGCCTGGGGAAAAATCACCGCTCACAGGCAAACTAAAAGAGTATATGACACATAACGCATGCTGCATAGAGTTCATCTGCCATACTCACATCAGGACCCAATGATGAACACAGCCTTCGGTAAGGAAATGCAAGGGGAACCGTGAAGGTAGTAGTGGGTGGGCCTGTTAAAACAGCATCAGGGTAGAATGGGCTCAAAAGAAAAAAAAGGGGGGGGAAGGGGGAACAAAAACCAGCTCAGTGGGCCATTCTCAGTATCTTCAGTGGTCTGTCCGCCTCCGGGCAGATGACGGCAACGCTCGTGGGCTTTCATCCGTCTCCATGTCCCCACGCTCCCGTGGTGAGGGGGCATCCAAAGCTCTGCGCCTTCTTTGCCGTTGCCTTTGTGACCTTGGGGTGTCACCAGGATGTGTGGATATCCAGGGCTCTTGCTGCAGGAAAGCACCATACCAGTCAGGAACACTGACCTCAGGGATACCAAGGGTGTCAAAAAACTGTTGCAAGTCCGCTGGAACCTTCAGGAAGGCTGTACGGTTTCCAGCCATCGCCTGAAGGCAGAAGGGGAACTTCCAGCGATAGGGAATACGCCTGTCTCACAGGACCTGAAGCAGGGGGACGGAGGTCTCTTCTATGCTGAAGAGTGATAGTTGAGAGATCCTGGAACAGCTGTATGCGAGCCCCCTCATACTCCAAATTTGCCTGAGTGCGAGCTAATCTCAGTATGTCTTCCATTTGGATGAAATTTACCAGGCAGCACACTATGTCCCTAGGTGGGTCCGTATCTCTGCCCCTGGGCCGGAGTGCTCTGTGGCATCTCTCCATCTCAACTGGGGCATCAGGCGGCGTGCCAAGCAGCGTATTAAAAACAGCCCAGACCGCAACTTGTAATTGGGGCCCCTCCACCGATTCCAGCACCCCCCTAACATGCAGATTCCGTCTGCGCCCCCTATTGTCCAAGTCCTCCATGTGTCGGTGCATGTCCATGAGGTGGTGTGCCTGAGAAGTGGAGGCCCATTGGACTTGGTGGATGGCCGCCCCATATGACATGGCGGCCGACTACACGTGTTCCAGTCTGGTGGCTACTGCCCTAATCTCACCTTTCAGGTCAGAGTTCGCCGCGGGCAGGGAGTTTTTAATGTCCTGGGCCACTTGCTGCAGGTCGGCCATGCTCAGCGGAGGTAGGGGATAGCCTGCGGACATACCTTGTGGGAAGCTTGCGGAGGCGGAGGAGGAAGCCGCGGAGAGTGTCAAAATCGAGTCTGAGGCCTGAGATGCGGCCTGTGTGTCTGCTGGCTGAGTGCGGAACATCGCAGGGATAGTCTTGCTCAGCTGCGTCGCGGGATCCAGCTGTGCCCGGGTGGCTGAGGAACTTCTCCCGGTCATTGTGGCGGTGCAGGACCGAGGTATTAAGCTTATTATAGCCGGTTCTGGAGACCTGGGCGGCGGAGCTCTCCAACTACGCTGCCATCTCGCTCCGGTGCCAGGCAACGCCCGCATATGCACTTTTTGCATGAGAAAAATACCTATAAATTGATTTTTAATGTTTGTTGGCCAGGTGGGCCCAATAGTTTATTTACCACTTGGCCTCCAAAATTAGGGGCTTTTCAATATATAAACTTGGGCCAGTCAGGTAGAACTCCACCCAAATCTCTATCCATACATAAAATATACCAGTATTTATTAAAAATATTTTCATCTTCCTTGTACTGGTAATGGAAGTTAAATATGAAGCCCCATTGATGTTGATCAGTAGATGATTGAGTTTAAAGAGACCCTCTACCCCAAATAATTACTTAAACGGATTGTGGACCACATGCCTGATACATAGAATCAGAACATGAATTCCTCAGATTGGGACTTTAAACTGGGCCACAAACAGTTTGATAGTAAAAAAGTATTCAAAATGTATTGCACATTAATAATATATAACGACTTGAACATGGGGATATACGCAACAAACACACATATTGGGAACATAAATGGAAACCAGCTGCAAGGAAAAGCCAAGAGCTTTGTCTGACAGACAGAACCTCCAACGTGGTTCGAAAAACAAAATGCAAATCTTCTTCAGGGACAGAGGGCTTGCAGGTTCTAGATCTGTGGCTTATATCCCAAATGTTGATGCTCCACCCATAAAGATGAAGAACATAACTTAAAAATAAAAAGAAAGCTATGTCTGTCAGAGCAGCGCACAAGCAACAGAAAACATGAATGACATCAGCCAGAGGTACCTATAATGTCTATTATGGTCTTATGGTGTAACTTAATGGAATAACTCTATATAGGCCATAGCTATAGAGGAGAGGTAGAATAGTACTTTCCCCTCAATATCGGTCCGGTTGATAGAGAATGTATATCAAAAATTAAATCATCCAGAACATCATGGGTTAAAAGATAGTTGTATCCATCAGCCAGATATCTGGACGTGCCTTATGGATCTTAAAGTTAGAGTCAAAATCATTGTGGCTGGAGATGTGGCTGGTGGTATCTGGCAAGGTAGAGCATACTACCCGAACAGGGAAATGGCACCCTTTCAAAGAGAAGGAGAGGGTGCAGGGCAGGTAGACGCAAACAATCCAAGAAAGAGAAGGAGGGACACATAAATACAGGAATCTATAATTAAAGTGAGGTTGAACTCAACCAAAAAGAGCTGAATATACTAAATTTGGGTTTAAAATGTGTCCCAAAGAAAACAAAAACAAATTTGAGGTATATATAGATATGCATAAATACATATGCACCTTAAATATGAAACAATACTTTCTCAGTCACCCAGCAGGATCTTCTAGTAGAGTGACCGCTAATGAGAACAGAGCAGATAGTGGATTGTGTAATAAATCAATTTTCAACCCTCAGAATTCAAACAACCATTATGTTGAGGTATTTAAAAATATGGTATTGAAAGACATTGAAGAATTAACCCCTAAAAAAAGAGTGAATCCAAATTATATTAAAGAGGGGATTAAGTCAGTAGAAGATAGGAAAAACATAATCATCCGGCCAGCGGATAAGGGGGGTGGGGTGGTTGTGTTGGATAAATCCTTCTATCACAACCAACTATCGGAATTATTGGGAGACCGATCCACTTATAAGAGATTAGTATATGATCCAACAGAGCCCTACAAAGCCCAGTTAAACTCTGGGTTTTAGAACCAATGCTATAAATTATAAAGAAAAATATATCTTAATCCTAGTGCTTGCAGAATTCCAGTAATCTACATGTTACCTAAAATCCATAAGAATCTACAACAACCACCTGCATAACCAATCATGAACGGGATTGGTTCGGTAACAGCAAGACTAGGAGAGTACTTGGATACGTTTTTTCAACCAAGTGTAAAAACAACTAAAGCTGGATGAGGTTAAGCTGAATCCTGCTTCTATGGCCTATCTAGTGACTGCGGATGTATCCTCCTTGTACATCATCATCAAACATGATGATGCGTTACTGGGACTGAACTGGGCTCTGAGTAAAAGGGAGGACATCCCACATACACAAAAATGTTTTTTGGGGAAGGTACTTGATTTTTGTATCTCACATAATTATTTTTGGTATCATGGACAGTTCTTCTCCCAGCAGGTTGGTGTAGCTATGGGAGCAAAATTTGCTTCCAGCTTAGCCAACCTGTTTATGGCAGAATGGGAGGACAGACATGTCTTCAAAGGCCCATACACACGATGAGATTTTTGACAACAAATGTCTGATGGACCTGATTTAGTGAACAATCCGACCGTGTGTACACTCCATCGGACAAACTTTTTCGCTTTTTCATCGGACAAATGTTCGCTGTGAGAACAGACAAACTTTCCGGCAACAAATGTCCTACGACGGCTAATCCTATCGTGTGTACACAAGTCAATCGGACTAAAGCCCAAAGTACAAACATGCATGCTCAGAACCAATGCTAAAGATCAGACAACAATAGCAGAAGTTGCCCACAGGGTGGCGGTAAAGAGCAGAAAAACCACGTGATTTGGTGAAAGTTAGCAGAAAAAGTCTGCCGTGTGTATGCATACCAAGTTCACGGGGAACGCCCTTCGGACAAAAATCCATGTAAAAGTCCGATGGAAGTCTGATCGTGTGTATGAGGCTTTAGATGTACTGTAACTGCACTAAACAAGAAGATTTCTATATACAATCGAATGTGCTAAAAGAAAAATTTGTACAAAAAAGGGATATAGAGGGGATGTCCTGTATAAAACAATTAATGAGGTAACAAATATACCTAGAACTCAATGTTTGATTAAAAAGGATGTTCAATCATCTACTGATAAACATCAATGGGGCTTCATATCTAACTTTCATTACCAGTACAAGGAAGTTGAGAATATTTTTAATAAATACTGGTATATTTTATGTATGGATAGAGATTTGGGTGGAGTTCTACCTGACTGGCCCAAGTTTATATATAGAAGAGCCCCTAATTTTGGAGACCAGGTGGTAAAGAAAATATTGAACCCACCTGGCCAACAAACATTAAATATCAATTTAATATGTTGCAGAACAGTGAAAATCCGCAATAGGGGCATGTGTAGTGTCACTAATGTTGACCACGACACATTATCCATAGATGAGTTCATCACGTGTAATACTTCACATGTGGTTTACTTGTTATGGTGCCCATGCGGATTATATTCGGGGAGAACTAAAAGGCTACTTAAGATCCGCATTGCTGAGCACCTGGCAAATATAAGAAAGGGTTTCAGACATCATAGCATCTCCCTACACTTCAAAGAAAAATATAATTAAGATCCCACACTATTACAGTTCTGTGGAGTTGATTGTGTTTTCCTGTCATGGAGGGGTTCAAATCGTATACGTGACTTATCCCAAAGAGAAATCAGGTGGATTTTTCCTAGAGGTTTGAACATTGAGCTGGACTTCAATTGCTTTATTAATAATGTTTAATTTTTCCAATTTGCTCTGAGAAAATATGTATATATTTTTTAGAATGATAGGTATTGAATATATATACAATATATATATATATATATATATATATATATATATATATATATATATATATATATATATATATATATATATACACACACACACACATATACAATATATATATATATATATATATATATATATATATATATAATGTAAATGATTAAGGTTTATATCACTAACTAGTAATATGGTTTTGAGAAACATCTAAATTGATATATGCCATACAGTATAGTGTTGCATGTTACATTTGTTTAACACTGGGGATATCGATTATACAATGCTGTGTGGGAGGTTATCTGTCCTGCTATGGGCATCTGTAAAGTTGCTTGATAGGGCATATGGATAAGAATTGTGAGAATAACATGCAATATGAAAGTGAACAACGTAAAAGCTGGTTAATTGTGGTTGCGGGGACATGTAGTGTGCGCATGTGCAATAAAAACATTTCCGCCAGTAATGGACGCGAGGACTTTAAAGGGAAGGGTTGCTGTGCCATACAGCCAATCCAATGAATAAGTAATGACGAAACGCGTTGGAGCGTGGCTGTATGGCAACCAGCTGTGACTTCTGCCATCAAACCGGAAGTGATGATCCGAGTCTGATGAGTCAGTGTGGGTGAGATACAAGTTATACACCGTGACTCTGCTGTGACTACAATACACCATCACTTGCTATTAGCAGGAGGATTCTTTATGCTTGCTTTAGTTTTAACTATTTGAGTGCAATATTTGGAGATTTGTTTTTATTAATTAAAATGTTTAAAACAATATCACACTATTGGAGCGCTTATTTTATTTTCATGTGGAGAGAATTTTTACCCCATGCACGGTTGGATATCGTTGGGAAGTGTTAACCCTTTGAGGGTAAAAGTGTATTTGCCAAGCATGAGAGTGCAAGGCATCTGAAGTCGGTGAGTGCATTTCTTAAGGGGAGCGGAAGCACCTTCACATGCGGTGTGGTGGAAGATTTGGAGTAACACAATTGCTATAGGAGCATATGCTTGAATCACAGAGAGTAAATTGAGACTGTTTTACGGACTTTATATTTTGTCACTTTTGTCACTGGTGATACCGGGTGTTATTTTTTTTTTGGATAGTATTGATTGTTATTATTTACAGTACTTTGATATCAGCGCCACTATTTACTTTTAGGTAGAGGGTAAATACAGTTTTTAGATTATATACATGTACAAGCTATTGGGATTTGAGCACAGGTATGTCTTGTTTCTGTTCCCTATACTAATACTATACTAATATTCCACTAGTTTGTGGTAGCGACAGAAGCAGTCCTTGAGGCAGAGGCTAGACTGACTAGGACAGGAGGGACAAAAAAATGGGTGCCACGTCTCATTCACTGTCTGCAACTGACACATCTTTTTTGGGGTGATTTTTAGGTTGGGGTACCAGGAAAGGCATCAGGAAAATGCCTTTCATGCAGTTGGTTCACTGCATCTGGATTGGGTGTCTGGGCCACAGCACCTTCTGGATACAAAAGGAACGTGATGATCCCTTCCTGAAATTTTAGGATCCACTTTGTCCTGTTGCTTTGTAAAGCACAAAAGTATTGTACAGAGTCAATTGAAATAAATGTAGAGATAGTTTCCCATAAAGACAGATCCTGGTACAAAAAACTAAGTACGGCATCATCATCTGGTGGTTGAAGTCCAACCCTCCCCTCCCATGAAGTTATAGTCAGAGAGGCTTCTCAACAACACCAGATGTCATGCAAATTTGGACTGTAGTGCCTGCATGAATGGAATACAGGATGAAAATATCCCATTGGTCATTCCATTTCACGGCAAGTAATTCATCACTCTGCAAGTAGGCCTTCTCCCCCTTTCTAAGTCAGGTGTTTACCAGTCATTGAGGGAAGGCCCAGTGATTAGGTTGCACAGGACCACATGAGACAATTTTAAGTGAGTGAGTGAGTGAGTGAGTGAGTAACTTGTATAGCGCTGCAATTGCGAACTAAATCGCCTCAAGGCGCTTTGCATCCAGTGTCGTTGAGATCGTTAGAAGAGATGGGTCTTAAGTATTTTCCGGAAGGCCCGATGGTTTTCTTCCATGCGGATATTCGCATTCCATAGCCTTGGTCCTTGGACAGCAAACCTTCGTTCTCCCTTGGCTTTGTAGCGGGTCTTGGGGATGTGGAGGAGGTTTTGGTTAGTTGATCGAAGGTCACGAGTAGTGGTGTAGTGTTTTATTTTCTCGCATAAGTATTCAGGAGCGTTTCCTTGTGCGCATTTGTGGGTGAGGCAGAGGGTCTTGAATGTGATCCGATCCTTTACGGCTAGCCAATGGAGGCTTTTCAGGGATGGTGCGATTGATTCCCAGGGTTTTTTCCCTGTTACCAGTCTGGCCGCTGTGTTTTGGACGACTTGTAGACGTGCAACTTGGTATTTGGGTAGTCCTAGGTAAAGTGAGTTAGCGTAGTCAAGCCGTGAATTGATAATGGTTCCGACTACTACTGCTCTGTCTTTTTCCGGGATGAACGGGATGAGTCTTCGTAGCAGGCGGAGAAGGTGGTGGGATCCACTGACTACTGATCCTATTTGTGCGTCCATAGTCATGTCTGAGTCAAAGATAACTCCCAGGCTTTTAACTTTGGTGCTTGGGGTTATGTTTTGTCTCAGGATGGTGGGTGGCGTCCATGTGGTCCTGGCGTTTTTCTTTCGGTTAGCATGGAAAATTAGCAGTTCTGTTTTGGATCCATTAAGCTTGAGGGAGCTCTCTGTCATCCAATTGTTGATCAATGTAAGGCATTTTTCCAGTCCGTAATATTGATCTTTTTTGTTGTTGATGCGAAAGTATAGTTGAGTGTCATCTGCATAGGAGTGATAACGCATGTCCTGTTCACTGATGATTTTGAGGAGTGGCCGAAGGTAGATGTTGAAGAGTACCGGTGACAGGGGTGATCCGTGAGGTACTCCGCCTGTATTTGTGCGTGGTGCCGAGGTAAAGGCTCCCAGTTTCACTGTCTGGGATCGGTTTTCTAAGAAGGATGCGAACCATGGTAGGTCCGTGTCTGCGACTCCTGCTACTTCGGTGAGACGCGTAAGTAGGATTTTGTGATCTACTGTGTCAAAGGCTGCACTGAGGTCCAGCAGCACCAGGAGACATGATTCTCCGTCATCTGCTGCTTCTAGTACGTCGTCCCATATTTTGAGAAGTGCCGTTTCCATCCCATGGCCTGGGCGGAACCCCGATTGAAGTGGGTCCAGGAGATTGTGGGTATCCAAATGAAGTTGTAGCTGTTGTGTTACAACTTTCTCGATAATCTTGGAGATGGTGTTCAGGCTTGTTACCGGTCTTCTAAAATTTGGGTCATTCGGGTCAAGGTTAGGTTTCTTTAGGAGGGGTTTGATTATTCCTTGTTTAAGGGAAGTCGGCACAATACCTTCTTTGAACGATTGGTTGATGAAGTGTGTTATGTGGGGTGCCAAGATGTCGGTACATTCTTTCAGCAGTTTTGCCGGAATGATGTCGTTCGGTGAAGTGCTATCTCGGAGGCTTCTGATGATGTTTTTAGTAGTGTCGATTGTAATTGGGACCAGAGTAAATTTCTTTGATTGCAGAATATTTATCTGGTTCTTTTCTTCCTTTGGCTGTGTGGGGTTGTTTGATTTTTCCTGCTGAATTATTTTCCTAATGTTATCAATTTTGTCGATAAAAAAATTGGATAGTTCATTGCAGAATTCCTGTGTTTCGTTTGCTGAAGACTCCAAACAGGTGGGATTCATGGTCTGAGCTACTAGTTTGAAGAGTTTGCGGGGGCGGTTTAGGGCTTTTGTGATGGTGTTTGCGAAATGGTCTCTTTTTGCTTTGAAGATTGCTTTATGATATTTCCTAGTGAGTGCTTTGTAGATTGTGTAGTTCTCCTTTGTTGCATTTCTTCTCCAGGCTCCTTCTGCTCTTCTGCGTTCTTGTTTCAGTAAAGTAAGAGCGTCATTGAACCAGCCTGCATTGTTTTTGCGGATGAGTGCTCTGCGTCTTGGAGCAACCGTATCTGCGGTCTGTAGCAAAGCATTGTTCAGGAAGTTGAGTGTTTCTTCTGTTGAGTGGTTTTGGTTTAGCATTTCCATATTGTTCAATAGCGTGGTTTTGAAAAGCTCAGAGTATAGTTTCTTCTGTGATCTTGTCCAGTGTGTTGTTGCTGATTGTATTGATTTTTGGAGGGCCGTGTTGGTCGTTATAGTAAACTTGATGGCATGATGGTCTGTCCATGGTAGAGGCTGGTTGTCCAGTGTGTTGATGTCCATATCTTGTTTGAAGATTAGGTCAAGAGTGTGACCTGATACATGAGTAGGAGTATTTATCAATTGTTGCAAGCCTAGTTTTTCTAGTTGGTCGATGCAGGCAGTGGCGATAGGGTCTTCGGGGGAGTTGGCCCAAAGGTTGAAGTCTCCAAGTAGCAGCAGATTTTTGGTTTTCATGGTGTATGTCGAGAAAAATTCATTTAAATGTGTGAGGAGGTGTGTCTTGGGTCCCGGTGGTCTGTAGCAGAGCAGTATGTGGATGGTATCCTGGGGTGTAGTTTGTAGTTGCAGAGAGAGTGTTTCCATGAAAGGCAATGAGTTCTGTAGAGTTGGTTTGATGAACGTAAGGTGGTCTTTGTAAATTACTGCTAGGCCCCCTCCTCTTTGTCCTGTTCTATGCTCCGTTAGGATGCGGTAGTTCTCCGGCACTAGTTCTGCTAGGATGGTATTGCAGTCGGGTGTTAGCCAGCTTTCCGTGATGAAGAGGCAGTCTATGTTGTGTTGGGTTATGAAATCATGGATTTCCTGTCTGTGTTTGACTGCAGATCTGGTGTTGATTAGGGCACTTGATAGATGTTGTAGATGCCATGGTGCTCTGTTTTTTCCTGTTGATAGTCGACTGATTCTTACGATTCGTTCTTTTTGTAATTTTTTTTGGATGGGTGTTGGTAGTGTTGTGGCAAAGTTCTTTAGGCTTTGGATGGTGTCGGCTGAGTATATAATGTTAACCATGTTGAAAAAGTGCTGATAATGATGAGGCGATGAGATGATGTTGATAACGATGATGATCCTGATGTTGATGATGATGATGATGAGCGATGCGATGAGAGAGCTGCTGAGGTGTGCTAATGCTTGAAGTTGGTGTTTGATGTTGACAAGGATGATGATCCGATAGTGATGAATGATCCGATAGTGATGATGATCCGATAGTGATGATGATCCGATAGTGATGATGATCCGATAGTGATGATGATCCAATGCTGATGATGATCCAATGCTGATGATGATCCTAGTGATGATGATTCCTTCCTAATCCCTGGAGGCGGTTGGAGCTACCCTAACCTTCCCGCTAATGGAAGGAGTCCGATATACTTACTTGGTTATCAGGTTTGATGGACGACTGATGATGATGATGAAGATGATCCTGGTGTAGACGGCGCTGCTCCCCAACTATCTAATCCCCCCGTTGATCCAGAGGAAGGCGAAAAACCCCAGCCAAGCACGGGCCAATAGTGCTAGAGCGGGGGAAAAAATTCCTTCCTGATCCCTCTAGAGGCGATCGGGTCTGCCCTGGATCAGCTAGCTAATGGAGGAGCCCGTATACTTACCTAGTTGTCAGGTTTGCCAGGACAACTGGTGGTGATGCTGAGAGGAGGATGAGGATGATGATGTGAATGAGGATGAGGATAATGATGAGGAAGATGCTGCTGATGAGGATACCGATGAGGATGATGATGATGATGATGAATAAGTGCCTAAAAAGTGCCTAAAAAGTGACACGCTTGCATAATATTTGTCCTTGTACAAGTGATACCCCTTATGGAAAAAGAGGGAGACACCAAGTCCCAAACTATCTTGCCACTGCTCCCCATATAGTCTGGGCATTCAGAGGGCTCCACGTGACTATCGTTTCCGTCGTAAATCCGTCTGAGCTTTTATATTTTGACCCCAGATCTGCCACGTTTACTAGGGAGATACTGCTTGAATGCAAGGTTGTCAGAAAAATTAATGAGGGACTCATCTACGCAGATGTTTTTTGGTGGCGTATACACATTTTTTAATTTATGGCAAAGGTGACTTACGAGGAGCCAAATTTTGTAGAGCTGATCAGAATTCAGGGCCACTGCAAGGATGATAGGGTGTATTGTCCTTGAAATGCAAAAATCACATTATATTCTCATATCTACCCCTGGCCCTGGCAGCAGAGAACATGGGCATATGATGAATAGGGTCTTAGGACCAATATGACTGCAATTCATTATTTTTTGTAATGCCCATGTTGAGGGTTAGGCCCAAAAAAATATATAAACTTGGAAACCGTTATAGGTTTACATGCTAATAGTCTGGCAAGGTTTGAATTTGGGTTGGTGGCGATGTACTGCTCAGCATATAAATTTATTTTGTCCACAATCAATTGATACATATCTTCTGTGAAAAACAGCTAAAAAAAAGGAGAATTGTTAAATGTGCTCTTTTCAACCAGTTTCTGGGCTGACAGTGAATGGGGGAAGTACGGTGCTGCCAATTAGGATTTGCAAGGACCTCCCGAAGGACACTATGGGCTTTATGGGCCCGTGCTAGAATTCTTGGTGGCTGCGATATGCTATTAGTGCTAGACACCGCATCAGCTTAGGCTCCACTTATGGGACCATGTCATTAAGTGATACTGCAGTGCTGAGCTGTAAACGGCCAGCATGTACTAGGCCATTGGTGCTCGCCAGCTCACTGAAAGGTAGTGTGGCACTAGTACTGGCACTCTGCTGCATGTGGGTATCCTGACCTTAGCAGGGACTTCTTCTCAATTATCTGAGCCATCGGTTGGCGCTACTCTCTAAAGGTTCATATTCTGAGCCTGATTCTGTCAGTGAGGAATCCCCTTCGCTCTCATCTGACTTATTCAGAATCCTGTAGGCCTCTTCACTAGTGTACCTTTGTTTGAACATTTTGCCCACTAAATTTACAGGTGCCTAGTGCGACTCATGAGAAAAAGAGCTCTTGG
The DNA here is from genome assembly GCA_029206835.1 of Rana muscosa. Classification (NCBI taxonomy): domain Eukaryota; kingdom Metazoa; phylum Chordata; class Amphibia; order Anura; family Ranidae; genus Rana; species Rana muscosa. The sequence goes on from CM055116.1 coordinate 178,080,768, forward strand.
CTGTCTGGGACAGCTTGAATCCCTACAAATAAAATGTACCTGCTAGTGCTAGCAGAGATCAGGCCTAATCTTGCTAACGATGCGGTTTTGTGTACAATTTATCAGAAGTGACAGTGATCTACTGATACTGTACTTGTTGAGAGGGGGGAGCATAGGGGCTAAATACAGGTGCTGGCAAGTGTCGGGCTGATCTTGCGTTATTTGAATTTTAGTAAGTTGAATTTTTGGGGACGCTATACTATTGGGGACATTAGTATAGTTTTGATCTGATCAAAGATACAGATCCGTTCAGACACTATACTAGTAATGACATTTATAGTGTATCTGTGATAGTGTTTCTGGCAATCAAAGGGTTAAATGTGATGGTGATAGTGTGGCGGACAATCTGACGCTATCTGGCAGGCACGCTAACTGATGCTAACGCTGAATTCACCTGTGACACTAATACAGTAACGAGTAAAATATGTACACTGTATTATGACACTGGTGACAGGGCAGTGAAAGGGTTAACTGGGGGCAATTTGAGGGTTAACTAAATGATTTTACTGTAAAAGTGAGGTGCTTTTACTCACAGAATCTGCTCTTTTCTATCTCTGGAACCGAAAAAGTCTCCAGAGAAGATTGCGTCATTTCCTGTATCTGTGTTTTGTAAACATAGGCACAGGCTGATCTGTGATTCATCATTGTCATTGGCCTGGACCTGATGACTGATCGATGCTGTACCGAATCACAGAACCAGCAGGCCAGTGGGTGCATGCATGCCCCTATCTCTCCCCCCCCCCCCCGACCAGTGAGCATGGATCACGTATATATACGTGATTCTGTGCACAGCGGTCGCCCTGTAGCAGTAAATCTACAGGAGCCAGTTGGCAACTGGTTAAAATATGAAAGAAAAAAAACTGTAAACTCTATTGGCTCTAATACCATTTTACCATTTAACATATTACTTGAATATATTAGCAACATTAAATATTAAGGGAAAAAAACAATGAAAAGCCTTTTTCTCTTTTTGTCCATGGACGGACACAGCCTTCTTAAGACTTGACAGTTGGGTTATGTTCCTGTTCATAGGAGAGGACTAGGCAGACATGTTAGATATTTCAATACATGTTACTTTAACAGAGTTGAACAGCCCCGCCCAGGGGTCGGTCCCTCCAGACATGACCCTCCGCCCTGCAGCATGCAGCCTCAGTTTTTTCCGTCTAGCAGAGGAGATGGACGTGACTCCCTTTGGGCCCAGAGTCCCGAGGAAATTTTTAATTTAATTTAATTTTATTTTATTTTATTGTTGAGATTCTTCTATGAACATTCGGCTGGGCAACAAGTTGAGATAATATAGATCCTCGTAGTCTTCCCAGTCCGACCATCGAGCGTGCTTTCCCTCGCTAAGGCGTTGGGTCAGTTCACGAAATACCCCATGGCTCCGGATGTGGCCGGTGAGCTTCTGCTCCAGGGTCCACATATGATTGGGCTGCTTGCTGTCTCAATCACAGTGGACCGGGCCGACAGCTACTCCGTACTGCTCGTTTGTAGGCCTGTCAGGAATGCACCAGCAGGTGGGAACAGCTGGGTGTTCCTAGGAATAGGGGGTTCTCCTGTCCTCCCTTTCCCTGCTCTCTGTCACCTTTACTCCCTCTGTCCTAACGGGGCTGGCTGCGACTGGGGCATACCTGTGGGGACTCCAGGTCCTGGTGGGGGTCCAGGGGTGTCAGGGTCCGTTTCTCTGTGGGGGGATACTCTGCTCCGGGGTAGCCATGCTGGGCCTTCTCGTCCACATCGTGGTGCTCTGGCGCAATTTTGGCGGTGCCGCTGCCATTTTCAGGGTGTGTTTACTATTGCATTGATTTGCCCATTGGCGGCCATCTATGGCGCAGCCGTTATTGCGGGCGGCCATTTTCTTGTGGTCGCGCCCTTTCCTTCTCCCCGAGGCGTCCGGCGGCCATCTTTGGTGGAGGTTTGGCCTCTAGTGCTGGCTCCTGGATGGCGCAGCACAATTCTCCTCACAGCTTCCTCACTGTTTCCTCACACACTGCTTCTAGAGCAGCCTGGATAATACAGCGATACACAGTCTTAATGAATAGAGGCGGGTAGTGGCATTGAGCGGACTCATTCTGGGCTGGTGAGTCCCCTAGGTGCCCCCGGTCGGTGCAGCATGGTGGAGAGACTTTATTCATTCATTTTGTCTAGTCCCTGAGTGCTTTCTGTGTAACATGGAGTCAGTATCTGAGAGGCAACAGCAGAGGTTTGTGTTCGTGGTTTCCCGCCATATCCTGGGGAATGCTCTGACTCTAACAGGACCACCGGTCTGAGGTGTCAGAGGTTGCCTTTTACCTGCAGTTTGGTGCTTGCTTCGGCAGCACATATACTCAGATTGGAACGATACAGAGAAGATTAAGCGCCCTCGGCGCAGTAGTTTAAACATACACAATATGTTTATACACAACACTGGATACATTCACAGTGTATGTATGTATTATTGCTCTCTGTGTCTGCGTGGGTTTCCTCCCATGCTCCAATGACGTGCGTGCCTTCGGCGCCATGCACAGTATAAACATACACAATATGTTTATACACAACACTAAATCATTCACAGTATATGTATGTATTTTTACTCTCTGTGTCTGCGTGGGTTTCCTCCGGGTACTCCGGTTTCCTCCTACGCTCCAATGGTATGCGCGCCTTCGGCGCTATGCACAGCATAAAAATTTCAATATGTTTAATCACATACTAAAATACCTACACGGTATGTGTATGCAGTCTGCGTGGGTTTCCTCCGGGTACTCCGGTTTCCTCCCACAACCCAATGGTGTGCGTGCCTTCGGCGCTTTGCACGGCAAAAACATGTTCAATATGTTTATTCACACATACTAAAATACATACACGGTATGTGTATGTACTATACTCTCTGTGTCTGCGTGGGTTTCCTCCGGGTACTCTGGTTTCCTCCCACGCTCCAATTGCGCGCTTTGGCGCAATACACAGTATAAACTATGTGTTTGTACAATCAGCACTTATCAATGTAGTAGCTGCTGGAACATCCACTGAGGTGTCAGTTCTTTTTTTTGGGGGGGGTCGCGTTGACCAACCCGCTCTATATAGGTTTTTAAGGACTGGGGATTGCCGTAGAGGTCATTTTGGGTCCCTCAGTAAAGATGGACGAACATCTGATGGGACGGTTCACGAACTATATCGCGCAAACGCGTGCAAATGTTCGCAAACCGCAGGTTCGCGGCGGGTCCCTTTCATTTTAATGGCAGGCGAACATGGAAAACCTCCAGGTCATATTTGCAGCCACAAAATACTTAACTAGCTGTGCACACATAGTCCCACAACATGGACACTGACATACCAGGAGTATTAAGCGAATCTGCGATCGACTCTCTCCTGATACATTAGCAGTCTGGTTTGTCCCTCCTGTGCAATGTAAGTTCGGCCTGCTTCTCCTCCCTATCTGCTGGTCCATCTCTCCCGCTGAACTCCCCTCCTCTTCCTTTCTTGTGGGCTCCCACGTGACGTCCCTAGACACGTCATCATCGACGTCACCTTCCCCACCACTAACATTAGAGATCTCGGAGTAGGCAGCAACAGCGGGGACAAACCTCCTTGGGCTGATCTGGGTACTGTCGTCAGACTGCTGAGTGGCGGTTGTTGCTACCTCCTCTTCCTGATCCAATGCCAAGAATGCCTGCGCATCGGAAATGTCTTGTGATGGATCGGAAAATAATTCCTGTGACTCAAGCGGAGGGTATATGGTGGTGGTGGTGTTGGTGGTAGTGTCTTTGGGGGTGCACACAGCAGAGAGTGAAGAGGGTACAGATATAGAGGATGAGGAGGGTGCAGAAGAGTAAGGCTGAGTGAGCCACTCAACCAAGTCTGGTGCATCCTTTGACGTAATCAAACGCACCTTCTGCAACTTCCCACTTTGGCTCCGGCCTGGTGCTCCTGCCCTACCCCTACCACCCCTGCGGAAGGGCCTGCCTCTTCCTCTGCCTGTCATTTTTTTAAATGACCCTGTGACAAAAGTCTCTAGAGAAGTGCAGTATATGTGGAAGAATGTATATAACACCCCGCTTCACTCTGTCGTTTTGGGGGCCACTGGTCTATCACACCAGTTATAATACTTTTTTATAATTGTGTTTGTCACTATTTGTAGTTGTAGTATCGCTGCAGAACCGCTCCGCAGTCACAATGCTGCACAATAGAAATGCACTATAATATGCTTTCTATATTTGAAAGTATATTATAAGTGTATTACACCACTATATACTGCACACCAAACAATAGTACACCTATACCAGTCCTTAAAAGGACTTTTGTGGACCTAATAGCTAGTGATTTGTGTCACTACAGTCTGTCCCTGCTCCACACAGCAACCTCTCCCTACATTGACAAAAGACAGAATGTGAAATGGCAGCCAGATCAGGTCTATTTATAAGGTAGGGGGTATGTCCATGTGCTGAAATGTCTTCAATTGGCTCTCCTGTACCACATGGATGTGTCATGGGTCAAAGTTCTTCACAATGTTAAAGAATATGGCGGCCGCGAATAGCGCCATATGTCCGCCGGTTCGGCGAATAGCGAACGCGCAAAGTTTGCCGCAAACCGACCGTGGGGCGAACCGCAAGTCCATCTCTATCCCTGACGCCGCGTACACACGACCGGTTTTCTCGGCAAAAAACTACAAGATAACTGCCGGGAGAGCTTTCTTGCGAAGAAAACCGGCTGTGTGTCCGCGGGTTTCAGTTTTCTCGTCAAGAAAACTGCCCAGATTCCCCGACGAGAAAAAAGACGACCTGCGGTCTTTTTTCTCATTGAGAGTCTCTTCGGCCTGTTTCTCGACGAGAAACTCGAGCGTGTGTACACTTACCTGTTGCCGTGGAAATCCGCGCATGCTCGAAATGACTTTGATGCATGCGCGGTAGCTTCCTAGGCATAGACATAGGCATAGGGTGTAGCAAGATGGCAGCGACGGCATCGAATGTGACGAGCGCACGCTCGTCGTAGTCGATGACGTCACCGCGTTCGTGCCATTCAAAAGAACGGCGGTTCTTTTGAATCGTACGTGTGTACACTCGACCGGGACAAGTTTCTTGTCAAGATTCTCGTCAGGAAAAACGACTGTCTTTTCCTGACGAGAATCTCGGCCGTGTGTACAGGGCTTCAGCGCACAGCGGTCCGTTATTCCTTTGTAGAGCATTTTTAAAAAAGATATGGGTTTTTTCCCATGAAGTTGACCCCCTGGTATCAGGGGTACCACTATCCCGATAGGGGGACACCTGCCTTTAGGAGGTGATCAGGAGCAGTGGCTCGGACCGTGTTCGCCACGCTGAGGTCAGTTGCGTTGCGCCTGTTAGTGGCTGCGTCTCTGGTGTCTCTGACACTCACTGAATGGGCATAACTTCAGACAGTGGAGGAGCTTCAGCTTCCTTCAGCTTCCTCTAAAAGGCTAAAGCCTCGTACACATGGCCGAGTTTCTCGTCGTAAAACAAACGTCGTTTCTCTCGTCGGTTTTCTTGTCTAGTCTGACGAGATTCTTGTGAAGCTTTGCTTGCATACACACTGTCATTCCAAAATCTCGTCAGTCTAAAAACGCAGTGACGTACAACAACACGTACGACGGCAGTATAAAGGGGAAGTTCCATTTTCATGGCATCCTCCCTTGGGCTGCTTTTGCTAATCTCGTGTTGCCGCGTGTTAGTTAAAGTTTGGGAAGAGACGATTCGCGCTTTTCAGACTTCGTGCTTTCAGTTCGTTTTCTGCGGTTCAGTAGGTGCTTGTGGGTTCGTATCTTGTCTTTCAGGGTGAGTAGTCAGGTCGTATCTGTTTTTCAGTGCGTTCTTGTCCACTCGTTTCTGTTTTTCAGGTCATTCTTCATAGGCCTTGCTGTTCTTCAGTGCGTTCTGTTTAGTTCGTTCTGTTCAGATGACCGTTTCTTAGCCATGTTGCGGATACGTTCTCATCGTAGAGATCGTGTTGTGCACCGACTTTGTGTGTCTGTTGGTCTTCTTGTATTGGACCAAGACGAGTCTATGAACAGGGTGAGGAGGAGTTCATGGACCAAGAAGTGGTTGCTCCAGTGCGACCAATTCTCTCACATGCCTCTGCTGCGGGAGATCGTGGAGAATAATCCTGAGGACTACAGGAATTTTCTGCGGATGTCTGACCCCGTATTTCAGCATCTGTTGGCTTTGGTGTCCCCCTATATTACCAGGCAGGACACCGTTATGCGGGAAGCCATCAGTGCTGAGCAGAGGCTCATCGCCACGTTGCGCTACCTGGTCTGCAGGACCTGAAGTTCACCACAGGCATCTCCCCCCAGGCTCTGGGCGTCATAATCCCAGAGACCTGTTCTGCTATCATCCAAGTCCTGCAGGATGACTATATGAGGGTAAGTTTTCGTATATAATATCACATTCCATGTATTTAATGCATGATAATGTATTGTATTTCTTTCATCCTTCCCTAATTAGCATGATTGTAATATGCTGAGAATGTCCCCTTTGTCCCCATGCATGCTGTCCTTTTTTAAGTCATTTTTGGGCCTACATGCATTTTTACCTTTACTTACATCTCCAGCATGCTCTCTTGGGCCCAAACACATCTAGCCTAGTCTGTTAACAATTTATTTTTTCAGATCCCTTGTAGTCCCCCCCCCCTCAAAATTGTTAATTAATGTTCCTGATTGTGAAATTTGGGGGGCCCAAACACATCTAGCCCCTCCCAAAGAAAATAAATGGGCCATCAGAGGGGGGTGAGCAATGTGTGAATTGTTAATTTGTTTCTCTTTTTTTAATAATCCTTAACCAAAATGTTATACTTATGTTGGCCACGAATGTTGTTGTCTAATCTGCTTGCAAAGTTATTTGCAAAAGTATTAAAAATGTTTTATCTTGTTTGATTCCCCAGCTTCCTTCCACGCCACAGGAATGTAAGACTGTGGCATTGGAGTTTGCCAGGCGGTGGGACTTCCCCAACTGCGGAGGAGCCATTGACGGAAAGCACGTCCGCATCATACCACCACCCCGTTCTGGCTCCTTTTTTTACAACTACAAGGGGTTTCATAGTATCGTGCTGATGGCGGTGGTGTCAGCACAGTATTAATTCCTCTATGTGTATGTGGGGAAGAATGGCCGGATGTCGGATGGGGGAGCCTTCTCCCAGACAGAGTTTGCCCTTCGTCTACAGAGTGATGACCTTGCATTGCCACCAGATGCAGGGAATGTGGAAGGACTCTCCTTTTTCTTTTTGGCTGATGAAGCCTTTGGCCTGGGTCGGCATCTCATGAGGCCTTTCCCCCAGAGGACCCTCACCTCGGAGAGGAGGGTCTTCAACTACCGGCTGTCCAGAGCCCGAAGAGTTGTGGAGAATGCCTTCGGGATAATGGCCAGCCGGTTCCGTCTTTTTCTGACTCCTATTAATCTTGCGGAGTACAAATTGAACTATATTGTGTTTTGTTGTTGTCTACTGCACAATTTTTTGAGGAAGAAATCTTCTACATATATGGCCACAGTTGGGCCCGAGCCAGGACTTGCTGCGGACAATGCCCTGCCGGGCCTGGAACCTGTCCGTGCTGGCTTGCCCCCCCAAAGTGCCCGTGCAATCAGGCAGAAATATGTGGATTATTTCATGGGTAGGGGGACCATTCCAATGCCAGAGAATCTGTCCGAATTATAATTTTGCCGTAAAAAAAATAAAAATAAAAAATATCAACTTTCAATTAGTAGTTTTGCTTTGTTTATATTAGAGGTGTGTGCTACTTTTTCAAAGTGTACTTGTAGTGCCAAGTGTATTTTCCTTAGTAAACAACAAACATTTCACTGCTAACAACAAAACTAAATCCCAAAAAGGTTAGAGCGGTTAAAAAAACAACAACACCATTTTTTGTATTTTCTTGTATTTTACTCAATCACACATATGGTTAGGTATACATTTTTGGTGTCTGAACATTTTAGAAACCCATTTTCGCCTTTTCACCTAACATGGCAAATTTTCCTGGTAATGAACTTACAAAAAATCTCCTCAACATTCCTCCAAATACAACAATGTTAAACGTATATGGCAACATGTCAGACCAATTTTGTAAAAACAAATGTCTATCTGCCCTTCCTCAAAAATGGAGTGTTGTCACCCCTGAACCTGACAAATTTAGAAGATGCACACATTTTTAGGGGGGGGGACTAGGTTAGTTACTTCCTCATCCCTATTGTCACCATGTGCTACCCGCCATCATGGGGGATCATTCAACATGTTTTGGGGGGGCAACCCCTTCTTCCTTTCTCCTTCTTGAGTTGTGAGAAAAAGGTTGCACCCCCAAAACACGTACATGGAGATCCCGTGATGGCAGATAGCACATGTTGACCCACTGTGTGCATCTTCTAAATTTGTTTGTGCAACAAACTGCTACAAAAGTGAACACAAACTTGAGAAAAAAAGGTTTTTTTTTAGTCTATTCTCCCCAACACATCTATGATGTCCTTAAATGTATTCTCCATATCCTGAATCCTTTTTTTAATGAAGTCCAGATGAGTACTACAATCCATTACTTGTTGTATGAGTCTTTGTGCACTATCCCTGGAGAATCTTGGACTTTCAGCAACATATTCATCCCCTAAAATAAAAATAAAAATATAACAATCTCCAGGCCTACATCTCTTTTACCTGAAGCTGTGGTGACAGATACTGACCTGTTGTAGTGACAAGTTCCACCACCTCTCCTTCCTCGACTTCTCCTTCCTCCACCTCTCCTTTATCTAATTCGACATCCTCCACATCCTCAGGTTGGGCTTGTTGGGGAGGGTGGGGTTCTTTAGAAGGTGTGGTTTTGCCGGGCTCCGAGGAGTGGTGTCCTCCCAGTCTTCTCTCCCCTATGAGATTCAAACAAATGGTACACTTAAAACACACATATATGAAGTCAGAACTAGGAATATGAATCATTGTTTGCAGGTGGGTTACACTTGTCTGTTTGGGCCCAGTTCCAAAATGAAGACCAGATTCGAGAACTATACAAAGCTAAAAAACAGACCTTTTGGTGACAATTTTATCACATGCCCCCCCCCCCCCAGTACCCACTGTAGCACCTGTGGTGCACACCCTAAAAAGGTTCTTATGGTGGCCCGCACTATAGTGCTCCTGTGAGTGCAGATGTGTAAACAACTGCTGAGTGTCCTCTCCTTTACATTGGTTCAAGTTTGCATTTCATTCTATTTTCGAACACATCATCTGACAACAATGTCATAACATTTAGTGATTTTAAACATAAATTTTTTGTTGGAATTAAAAAAGAACGGATATTGCCAAATCATCGTATGTAGTGTGCAAACGATGTGTCTATATCGACCGATTACTGTGCCCACTAAATTGTAGAAGATGTAATTTAAGAATGTTAATTAATAAAAAACCACAACAGGGAGCAACATGCAAGTTGGGAAATACAACAATAGGGACACAGGAGAAGTACTTACTTTTTTTAAGCATTCTGTTAATGCTCTTTAACTGCTCCGGCTCCCTCAGTTTGAGGTCAGACCACCTCTTTCTGAGCTGCTCCTTGGATCTTTTCACCCCGAAATTATTATTCAGACTTTTCACTACTTTCTTCATAATTTTGTCCTTCCGAAGATTAGGGTGGGAATACGGCCCATGCTTGGCATCATAATCACAATTATTCAATATGGCCACCATTTCCGCCATCTCTTCAAAGGACATATTAGATGCCTTGTAGCGCCTCCTTGTTCGTGACGTTTCCCGCTCTGGGCTTGTCTCCTCATTGGAATTCTCTGAATTCACAGACACCTGCTGTGACTGCGCCATGTTGCCTGCGCGCCGAAAGAGAAGGGGCGGGGAAACATCAAGAAAAGACCGTCATGGGCGGGCGACGTGTGTCACGCATGCATAGTGTATATAAAGCTAACACACACATGTGACGTACCTACGTTCTGTGTGCGGCAGAAGGAGTTTAGAGCGCCGAACGTTAGGCCCGAAGGTATCATTTCCTAATTGGTACATCAGTGGCCTATACTGCATAGAGATTGGAGAGGCATATATGAGCATAAAGATTTCACTAGTTTAGAGTGTGATTGTCATTTTTAATTATGTCTGGTGTTTTGTCTTGCAGAAACAATTGGGGAAAAAAATTTGGGGAAACAAATTTCTGTCAGAATTCATTGACAGATTAAGGGAGCTGCCCACTCTGTGGGAGGCCAAAAATCCACAGCATAAAAAAAGGGGTTCGGAGAGCAGCGCTGGAGAGCCTGCTCCCATTTGTGCAGACCAGGGTGCCCCATGCAACCATTGAGCAGCTTGACACAAAAATTGGGACCTTGAGAGGCACATATAGGACTGCACGCAATCGGGTCCTGGCATCTCAGAGGTCAGGAGCAGCAGCAGGGGAGGTACTATGACAGGTTGGCCTTTCTGAATGACCACATTACAGCAAGGGAATCACTGTCCAGCCTTCCCTCCAGCCTTCCCTCAAGCCTTCCCTCCAGCCTTCCCTCCAGCCAAGATGTTCCTTCCCAGGATCAGGAGGAGCCTTCCATCTTGGATGAGGACCCAGATCTGTCCGTCTGGAGCCAGGTATAGTATTTTTATCACATTTCTTTGTCAAAAATTAATGATGTAAAATAGATGTTAAAAGGGGTAAAAATGTAGGCAATCAAGAAAAAGGGATTGACATAGCAATAGACAGTAGTGGGCAAAAAAGTTGGGGAGGAGATAGGAAAATTATGGGGGCATAATGAGAGTATTATACACACACATTTTGAAGGATTTGCAACAGTCAATGATCTGAACATTGTGGGGGTGCTTTAAGAATAGCTAATCCACTTTGCACTACAAGTGAAAACTACAAGTGCAAGAGCACTTAAAATTTCCCCAAAAATGAACTTGGAAGTAAAGTCACTGTAAATCAGAGGGGAAGAGCGGAAATGAGGGGAAGCTCTGCTGATGTTAATCTCCAATCATGTGCAAGCTAAATTTATGCTTTTGCTTTGCCTTGCATGTCCCCCTCAGATCTCCAGCGACTGCACTTCTAAGTCCACTTTCCAAGCAATTACAAGTGCACTTGTAGTTTGCACTTGTATTGCAAAGTGGATTTGCCTTTACAAACTAATCCCCTGTGTGTGATTGATGGAAACAAAATCAAAAATATGTCCCTTTTTTTACACAGGAGGAGGTCAGCCAAGATGAGAGGGCGGAAAATGTCAGGCAGGAGGAGGCTGGGGTTAGTGGCAGAGAGGAGGTGCCTGGTCCAAGTGGCAGAGAGGAGGTGGCTGGTCCAAGTAGTAGGACAAGGTGTCAGGTGCCACCAATCCGCATGCCACCAAGAAGGGGCAGGAGGGATAGGGCTGTGAGTGTGGCAGCACTGGCCCTCATTAAAGAGGCCCATGCCACCCTCCAGCAGCCCCCAACCCCTGATGAGAGCTATGTGGCATTGGTGGGCATGAAAATGGCCCAGATGCAAACTGAACAGAGGCTACTTTGTGAGTCCCTGCTCATGACCCTTTTAAATAAGGGGTTGAGGGGCAGACTCACAGAGAGCACTGTTATCTGTGACCACGGCCATCCTCCTGCACCTTCCTATTCTCCTCCACCTCCTTCTTCTCCACCTCCACCTCCAATTTCACAACCTCCTCCTTCCTCTTCTCCCCCACCTCCTTCTTCTTCTCCTCCACCTCCTCCTTCCTCCTCTTCTCCTCCACCTCCTTCTTCTTCTCCTCCACCTCCTCCTTCCTCTTCTCCTCCACCTCCTTCTTCTTCTTCTCCTCCACCTCCTTCTCCAGCTCCACCTCCTTCTTCTCCACCTCCACCTCCTCCTCCTGACATGAGTACACCTCCTGAGGCACAGCCTCAAGCCAGGCGGACAAGGAAGGCTGCAGAGAAGGCTGCAGGGAAGTCTACCCAGAAGGTTGCAGGGAAGCGGAGCAAGAAGACCAGGAAGTGATTCCCTTGCTGCAATGTGGTCAGACAGAAGGCAGCCTGTTGTAGCTCCACAGACTTGGGACATGTATCTAGCCTGCTGCTGTTCCTGACCTCTGGGAGTCCAAGACCAGATTGTGCTCAGTAATGTATATGTGCTTTTCAAGGCCCCAATTTTGGCGTCCACACAGTCGCACAAATTGCAGCAGGCTCTCCAGCGCTGCCTTCTAGTTTGGTTATTATTACTTTGTATACCAGAATAAATGTTTTTTTGTGTTACAGTTAATACTTGCCTATGTGTTTTTGTTAAAGATACATATTTAGCTGGTGAGTATGCAGGTAATTTACTAAAACTCCAAAGCTAGAGTTTAAATGCAACAGATAACACCAAAAAAACGCCTTGAAGGACAAAAAAAAGAGGATAATTTTATACTATTTATGTCAAATTTACACCGGATAAAAAAAAAAAAAAGAGAACACTAGAAATTAAAGAAGATTTTAAAATGCATATCTGAAAAAAATCATACAAATTAAAAAAAAATAAAAATCTTGCTCGATCAACTAAAATAACATATTCATGAGATCTGCATTCAGAAATGTTGGTAAAAATTAGTCATAAATATGCGTGAATATCTGCAGCCAAAAAAGTTCATAATTGTGCATCATTGTACCAATTCTAAAGAAGATTTAAATGTGCAGCATTTAAACGTGGCTAAAATTGGTAACTCGTGACGAATGTGCTATCTCCATTCAAAATGCTTGTTTAACAAGAAGGTGCACTCCCGTCTCATATTGATTCTGACCATGCACGGTTTTTGAAGACTCAGAAAATCATACATACGAACGGTTTTCTCGTCCAAACACAGTCTGACGAGAATCACGCCGAGAAAAAAATGAGACTCCGACGAGAAAAAAGACCGCAGGTCGTCTTTTTTCTCGTCGAGATTTTGGACGGTTTTCTTGGCAAAAAAAGACAAGAAAACTGTTGGGAGAGCTTTTTTGCAGAGAAAACCGGTCGTGTGTACGTGGCCTAAGAGTAGGGGCACCCCGTAGGCCGGGACCTTCCTTCCCCAATATATTGTAGTGTTTTTGAGGGTTGTCATACCCATACCGCCGCAGGACAGGTTTCAGGGATTCTACTCAAATCTATTCATGGTCCCATAAGAGGACGGAGTCATCCAATCTTAGGCCTCAAGGCCCTTAATGCCTTTGTGTAGCCTTCCGGTTTTTCCGGCCACGGAGTTTGCGAAGTGGTCTCTTCATACAAGATTGATGTTTTCTTTCTTGTTCACCGAATGGTTTCTTTGCCCTACCGTGTCGTCGGACTGCCCTGATGGGGCAGTTCAAGACTTGTTGGGGATTCGGAAATTTAGGATGGAGTCGGTTCGCTCCATCCAGGGGACTTTCTGACATCCCTGGACTTCAGGGACGCGTGTTGGGTCCCTATATGTGACAGGCACCAGAGGTTCCTGCGTTTAGAAGTCAAGGGGAACCACTATTAATTTATGACTCTCCCTTTTGACCTAGTGGTAGCATCAAAAGTTTCACCAGGGTGCTCGCCCCGATTCTTGCCTTGCTGAGTCAGCGCGGCATTGTCATCGTTGGTTCTTTGCATGGTCTTCTTTTATAACCTGTTTCCAGGTTAGAATTAGAGGAAGACGTGTCTATAGTCAGTCAAACTCTCCAAGACTTCGGGTGGATGCTGTACCTCCAGTTGTCGGTACTAGTTCAGACTCAGCGCCTAGAATACCTGGGACTGGCTCTGTGCTCAGAGGCAAGAGGAGGTTGCGGATGCTCCAGGCTGCAGTGAGTTGGATCTCATGATAGCCACCTTCGAGGCAGTACCGTTTGCCCAGGTCCACATTTGGAGGGGAGATTCTGTCCTATGGAACACATCCCCATTGTCAGATTCAGGTGAATCGTCTAGTCAAGGCCTTTCTGACTTGGTGGCTGACATTCCCGGCATTTCTGTCCGGGAAGTTTTTTCCTTCTTTTCTATTGAACTGTGATTATGATCCAGCCTCACAGGCTGGGGGGGAGGGGGAGTCTGGGGGGTCCAGTCGGTCCAAGGTAGCTGGACTCTGGACGAATCTCGTCTACCGGTCGATGTTCTGGAACTTCGGGCGATTAGGATACAAGGGCACTCGGTCAGGATCCAGTCGGACAATGCCACGGCTGTGGCTTATGTCAACCACCTGGACATCCTGCGGTAGATGGGAAGAAGCTTGCTGGCTCTGTCATCCATCTACATTCAGGGTGTAGAACTCTAACTGGCGGACTATTTGAGTCGCCAGTTGCTGAACCAAGGGGAATGCTCATTCCATCCGGAGGGGTGTCTACTCCTTTTGCCAGAGGGGGACGTCGGTCGTGGACCTCCTGGCTTCTCGACTCAATTGCATGATGTCGAGATTCATGGCCAGGTCCAGAGATCCCTGGGCAGACTTGTCAGACGCGTTGGTGGCCCGTGGGGTCAGTATCGGCTAATTTATGCTTATCCCCCACTGATGTTGCTTCCTCGTCTGCTCCTCAATGTGCAGATCGAGGGGATCCCGGTGATCCTAATTGTTCTAGATGGCCCCGGCGTCCTTGGTACGCCAACTTCGTACGCCTGGTGGCGAACACACTGGCGGCTGCCAATGTGGGAGTAGAGATGGCCTTGCGGTTCGCCCCGCGGTCGGTTCTCGGCAAACTTTTCGTGTTCGCTATTCGCCAAACCGGCGGACATATGACGCTGTTCGCGGCCGCCATATTCTTTTACATTGTGGAGAACTTTGACCCATGACACATCCATCATGTGGTACAGGACAGCCAATTGAGACATTTCAGCAGATGGACATACCCCCTACCTTATAAATAGACCTGATCTGGCTGCCATTTTAGATTCTGTCTTTTGTCAGCGTAAGGAGAGGTTGCTGTGTGGAGCTGTGTGGAGCAGGGAACAGACTGTAATCCTAGCTACTGTATTAGGTCCACAAAAGTCCTTTTAAGGATTGGTATAGGTGTACTATTGTTTGGTGTGCAGCAGTATATAGGGGTGTAATACACTTATAATATACTTTCAAATATAGAAAGCATATTATAGTTCATTTCAATTGTGCAGCATTGGGACTGCAGTGCTGAGCGGTTCTGCAGCTGTCTTTAGTCAGTGTAGGGAGGTTGCTGTGTGTGTACTAGCAGGGACAGACTCTACTAATCACTAGCTATTAGGTCCACAAAAATCCTTTTAAGGACTGGTATAGGTGTACAGTATATAGGGGTGTAATACACTTATAATATACCCACACACCTTAGCTATGAGTAAGCGTCAATTCGTGACGTGAAACACGTTAGCCACCCTTCCCTGCATGCACACTATCTGCATTTGTTGTTTTGGATTTATGGATTTATTTTGAATTTGGATTTTTTACTTGAAATTTTGGAATAAATAACTGTCTATACAGAGTGCGGCAGTCCAGGGTTTCTTTTTCTCCCATGCATCAGTGCAGAGCCAGCACCTGTGTGAGTGACCGGGCGGAAACAGCTATTTGGTGAATTCTTAAGCTTTTGAGCGGTACGTTTTTCCTTTCCTCTACACTTATAATATACTTTCAAATATAGAAAGCATATTATAGTGCATTTCTACTGTGCAGCTTCTGAGCGTTTCTGCAGCTCTTGTCAGTGTAGGGAGAAGTTGCTGCTGTGTGTCGCAGGCACAGACTAGCGACTAAAATCGCTAACCAATAAAGCTCCACAAAAGTTATTTTAAGGACTGGTATAGGTGTACTATTTGGTGTGCAGTAAATAGGGGTGTAATACACGTATAAAATACTTTCAAGTATAGAAAGCATATTATAGTGCATTTCTACTGTGCAGCATTGTGACTGCTGAGCGGTTCTGCAGCGATAATACAAAGAGTGACAAATGCAATTATAAAAAAGTATTATAACTGGTGTGATAGACCAGTGGCCCCCCAAAACGACAGAGTGAAGCGGGGTGTTATATACCTTCTTCCACATATACTGCACTTCTCTAGAGACTTTTGTCACAGGGTCATTTAAAAAAATTACAGGCAGAGGAAGAGGCAGGCCCTTCCACAGGGGTAGTAGGGGTAGGGCAGGAGTACCAGGCCGGAGCCAAAGTGGGAAGTTGCAGAAGGCGCGTTTGATTACGTCAAAGGACGCACCAGACTTGGTTAAGTGGCTCACTCAGCCTTACTCTTCTGCACCCTCCTCATCCTCTATATCTGCACCCTCTTCACTCTCTGCTGTGTGCACCCCCAAAGACACTACCACCAACACCACCACCACCATATACCCTCCGCTTGAGTCACAGGAATTATTTTCCGATCCATCACAAGACATTTCCGATGCGCAGGCATTCTTGACATTGGATCAGGAAGAGGAGGTAGCAACAACCCGCCACTCAGCAGTCTGACGACAGTACCCAGATCAGCCCAAGAAGGTTGGTCCCCGCAGTTGCTGCCTACTCCGAGATCTCTAATGTTAGTGGTGGGGAAGGTGACGTTGATGATGATGTGTCTAGGGACGTCACATGGGTGCCCACAAGAGAGGACCAGGAGGGGAGTTCAGAGGGAGAGATGGACCAGCAGATAGGGAGTAGAGGCAGGCGGAACTTACATTGCACAGGAGGGAAAAACCAGACTGCTAATGTATCAGGACTCAGAGCGGCTTTTTTTAACGTGTCCACTGCTGACAATAGTGTTGCCATCTGCAGCCTTTGCAGTCAACGCATAAGTCGCGGTAAGCCCAACACTCACCTAGGGCCTTAATGAACTTAAAGTGGTGTTCCGGCCTAAATTACACTTTTTAAATAAAAATACCCTTATGCCGCGTACACACGATCGATTTTTTCGACGGTGAAAACACAGTCGAAAAAATTGACGTTAAAAACGAGGAACAGCTTGTTCCACCCACACACGGCCGTTTTAAATGTCATTTTTTTTTTGGTTGAAAAAAACGACCGTGTGTGGGCTCCGCGCCAGTGTTTCCCTATGGGAAACACTGCCGCGGAAAACATGTCAAAAAAAACGACGAGAAAAATTAGAACATGTTCTAATTTTTCTCGTCGTTTTTAATGCCGTTTTTCTCGTCGAAAAAAACGACAGAAAGCCCACAGACTATCGTTTTTCTCGTCAAATGGGAAAAATGTCGTTTTTTTTCAACGGGAAAAACGGCCGTGTGTACGCGGCATTAGAATACACAACCTTAATGTATTCTAGTATAGTTAGTTTGTAAACTGAGGTCCGTTTTGTTAGGTTATTACAGCATATTGAAAGTTTATAAACTAGAAATAGAACGTGGCCATCTTATGTGTGGGCATCTGAAGCCAGCCTGTATTACTTCCTGGATTTCAGTACTGCAGATCTCGCACATGCACAGTGCTACACAAGCAGTGTAATAGGTTTCAGGTCAGGTTTCCATAGCAACGGCAGTGTCAGAGGAAGTTGACACTTTTCTATGCAAACCTCTCTTCCCCTCCTTCCTGCAGGAAACAGTAAATATACTACATGTTCAAGAAATTATATATATATATATATATATATATATATATATACAGGTCCTTCTCAAAAAATTAGCATATTGTGATAAAGTTCATTATTTTCTGTAATGTACTGATAAACATTAGACTTTCATATATTTTAGATTCATTACACACAACTGAAGTAGTTCAAGCCTTTTCTTGTTTTAATATTGATGATTTTGGCATACAGCTCATGAAAACCCAAAAATACTATCTCAAAAAATTAGCATATTTCATCCGACCAATAAAAGAAAAGTGTTTTTAATACAAAAAAAGTCAACCTTCAAATAATTATGTTCAGTTATGCACTCAATACTTGGTCGGGAATCCTTTTGCAGAAATGACTGCTTCAATGCGGCGTGGCATGGAGGCAACCAGCCTGTGGCACTGCTGAGGTGTTATGGAGGCCCAGAATGCTTCGATAGCGGCCTTAAGCTCATCCAGAGTGTTGGGTCTTGCGTCTCTCAACTTTCTCTTCCCAATATCCCACAGATTCTCTATGGGGTTCAGGTCAGGAGAGTTGGCAGGCCAATTGAGCACAGTAATATCATGGTCAGTAAACCATTTACCAGTGGTTTTGGCACTGTGAGCAGGTGCCAGGTCGTGCTGAAAAATGAAATCTTCATCTCCATAAAGCTTTTCAGCAGATGGAAGCCTGAAGTGCTCCAAAATCTCCTGATAGCTAGCTGCATTGACCATGCTCTTGATAAAACACAGTGGACCAACACCAGCAGCTGACATGGCACCCCAGACCATCACTGACTGTGGGTACTTGACACTGGACTTCAGGCATTTTGGCATTTCCCTCTCCCCAGTCTTCTTCCAGACTCTGGCACCTTGATTTCTGAATGTACTTTGGACCACTGAGCAACAGTCCAGTGCTGCTTCTCTGTAGCCCAGGTCAGGCGCTTCTGCCGCTGTTTCTGGTTCAAAAGTGGCTTGACCTGGGGAATGCGGCACCTGTAGCCCATTTCCTGCACACGCCTGTTCACAGTGGCTCTGGATGTTTCTACTCCAGACTCAGTCCACTGCTTCCGCAGGTCCTCCAAGGTCTGGAATCGGTCCTTCTCCACAATCTTCTTCAGGGTCCGGTCACCTCTTCTCATTGTGCAGCGTTTTCTGTCACACTTTTTCCTTCCCACAGACTTCCCACTGAGGTGCCTTGATACAGCACTCTGGGAACAGCCTATTCGTTCAGAAATTTCTTTCTGTGTCTTACCCTCTTGCTTGAGGGTGTCAATGATGGCCTTCTGGACAGCAGTCAGGTCGGCAGTCTTACCCATGATTGCGGTTTTGAGTAATGAACCAGGCTGGGAGTTTTTAAAAGCCTCAGGAATCTTTTGCAGGTGTTTAGAGTTAATTAGTTGATTCAGATGATTAGGTTAATAGCTCGTTTAGAGAACCTTTTCATGATATGCTAATTTTTTGAGATAGGAATTTTGGGTTGTCATGAGCTGTATGCCAAAATCATCAATATTAAAACAAGAAAAGGCTTGAACTACTTCAAGTTGTGTTTAACGAATCTAAAATATATGAAAGTCTAATGTTTATCAGTACATTACAGAAAATAATGAACTTTATCACAATATGCTAATTTTTTGAGAAGGACCTGTATATATATATATATATATATATATATATATATATTCTACACACACACACACACACAGCGGCTACTTTTTTCTGTACAGCTTTTCATTTAAAAAAATACTAATCTCAGCAACCAAATTCATTTATGCATCTAGATTGCATCACCCCAGCACATCGAATCGCATCACCCCAGCACATTTCATCACCCCAGCACATCGAATCGCATCACCCCAGCACATTGCATCACCCCAGCACATTGAATCGCATCACCCCAGTACATCGAATTGCATCACCCCAGCACATCGAATCGCATCACCCCAGCACATCGAATCGCATCACCCCAGCACATCGAATCGCATCACCCCAGCACATTGCATCACCCCAGCACTTCGAATTGCATCACCCCAGCACATTGCATCACCCCAGCACATCAAATCGCATCACCCCA
Organism: Rana muscosa; assembly: GCA_029206835.1. NCBI lineage: Eukaryota > Metazoa > Chordata > Amphibia > Anura > Ranidae > Rana > Rana muscosa. The sequence goes on from CM055116.1 coordinate 178,100,239, forward strand.
GCACATTGCATCACCCCAGCACATCGAATCGCATCACCCCAGCACATTGCATCACCCCAGCACATCGAATCGCATCACCCCAGCACATCGAATTGCATCACCCCAGCACATCGAATCGCATCACCCCAGCACATCGAATCGCATCACCCCAGCACATTGCATCACCCCAACACATCGAATTGCATCACCCCAGCACATAGCATCACCCCAGCACATCGAATCGCATCACCCCAGCACATTGCTTCACCCCAGCACATCGAATCGCATCACCCCAGCACATTGCATCACCCCAGCACATCGAATCGCATCACCCCAGCACATTGCATCACCCCAGCACATCGAATCACATCACCCCAGCACATCGAATTGCATCACCCCAGCACATTGCATCACCCCAGCACATCAAATCGCATGGCCCACAGAGCATTGCATAACCCCCAGCACATTGAATCGCATCACTCACAGCACATTGCAACACCCCCAGCACATTGAATCGCATCACTCACAGCACATTGCAACACCCCCAGCACATCGAATCGCATGGGCCACAGAACATTGCATAGCCCCCAGCACATCGAATCGCAGTGCCCACAGAACATTGCATAACCCCCAGCACATCGAATCGCATCACTCACAGCATATTGCAACACCCCCAGCACATCGAATCGCAGGGCCCACTGTAAAGTTCTTGAGCGGGGGGGTGGGAGAGATGCGCGGAGGGTGTTTTTTTTTTACACTGTACAGTTGTTGAGGGGGGGGGAGTTCGGGGGGAGGTGGGGGTGCTGCCGCGGGATAGTTTTTTTTTTAAACCACTTTACAGTTGATGAGCAGGGAGAGGGGGTGCTGCCGCTGCCATACAATAAACCAATCCCCCCCCCCTCCTCCAGGTACACTGCACAGTTGATGAGGCCGCTGCCATACATTTAACCATCATGCCCCACACCTGTTGTTCTGAATCTCGGAAGGAGAGGAAGGCAGCAGCACGTCACATCAGCACAGGTTGAGGCTCGCTGGGTAGGGAGGGAGGAGCGGAGGAAGAAGGACATACAGTCAAACAGTCAAACACATGGGAGGGCAGGATGGGCGTGCCTTGGGAAGGAGATGCTATGACACAGGGCCTCCTGGATTGATGATAAACATCTCCCAGGAGGCATAGCGGTCAGTGGATGACACTAGGAGACCTGTTGCGGCCACGGCGCGAAATATAAACATATCACTATAAAACTGAGTTTTAAAAAAAATAATTATAATATGCCAATTAGTCTTTAGGGGACATAAATACATAGGATGCAAACCACTTGTAAAAGAGGGTGGAACTCCACTTTAAGGCACATGAACTCCCATCACCGAGCTCAGTGGGAGCAACGCCGTCAGAACCCACAAAGCCACACTCCAGGCTCTCAAACCATCCAGCCTCTTCTACTTCTCCTTCTCCTCTCTCCTCACAATTGTCCTCCACTCCACTCCACTTCCATCATCCCGTCCTCAAGTTTTTCTGGAAAAAGGCAGGCTCCCGTGGGCCAAATGTTCGAGCGTAAAAGAATGATGACGCCGGATAACCCTCTTGCCCAACGGTTGACCGCTGGCTTGTCAGAACTGATAGCCCGCCAACTACTGCCATATAAACTGGTGGACTCAGAGGCCTTTAGAAAATTTGTGGCCATTGGAACACCACAATAGAAGGTCCCAAGAAGGAAATATTTCTCCCAGAAGGGCATCCCATAGCTATATGGCCATGTTCAGCGGCAAGTGAATGTATCTCTGGCACACAGTGTCGGTGCCAAGATACATCTGACCACAGACACGTGGTCTGGCAAACACGGGCAGGGAAGGTATATTACTTTTACTGCCCACTGGGTGAACCTTCTGACGGCCGTCAAGCATGTAACCCGTGGCACCCGTGTAGATTTGGTTTTACTGCCACGGAATGCATGCAGGCCTGCCTCTTCTTCTCCTCCTCCTCCTACTCCATCCTCCCTGTCCTCTTTGGCTGACTCCTCCTTTTCTGCTGCTACCGTCTCTTCCGCTGCGCCGCCCAACATCCCCAGAATCTATTTGACATGCCAGGTGAGACGTTGCCATGCTGTGCTGCTCCAACAGGTGTCCCTCTTGTCCACCTGTTGGAGCACACGCTGCATGGAATAATGGACAGGGCACTTGAGGCAGAACAGAGGCAGGAAGAGGAGGACTTCCTTACCTCTCAAGGCCCCCTTTATCCAGACAGTGTTCCTGCTGGCCCGGCTATCACACAGGAAGAGGAGGAGGAGGAGGATTGTGTCAGCATGGAGGTGGAGACTAGCACTCAGCATCAGCAGCAGTCTTCATGGGATCAATTACAGTCCCAAGACACCCAAGGACTTGTACGTGGCTGGGAGGAGGTGGCTGCGGATCATGTTGTCCTCAGCGACCCAGAGGACTTGGCACCGAATGCCTCAGCAAACCTACGCTGCATGGTCTCCCTGATCCTGCAAAGCCTGCGTAAGGATCCTCGTATTTGTGCGATCAAGGAGAGGGATCATTACTGGCTGGCAACCCTCCTTGATCCACGTTACAAGGGTAAGGTTGCAGACCTTATCTTGCCATCGCAGAGGGAGCAGAGGATGAGGCATCTTCGGGAGACCTTGCAGAAAGGTCTGTGCAACTCGTTCCCAGAGACTGGGAGGTTACAAATTCCTGGTCCTGGACAACGTGTTGCTGAGGCTTCGGTCAGTCAAAGAAGGAGTGGTGGAGAAGGTGGCCGTCTGACTGATGCGTTCAGGCAATTTTTTAGTCCACAGCCCCAAGGTATGATCGGTTCCAGCAACCATCGCCAGCGTCTGGTTTACATGGTTCAGGAATACCTAGGGGCAAGGTTAGACTTGGACACCTTTCCCACCGAAAATCCTCTGGGTTACTGGGTCTTGAGGATGGATCACTGGCCAGAGCTTGCACAGTATGCATTTGAGATACTGGCCTGTCCTGCATCCAGCGTTCTTTCGGAACGCACATTCAGTGCTGCTGGAGGCTTTGTAACCGATCACAGGGTGTGCCTGTCAACCGACTCGGTCGATCGACTGACCTTCATAAAAATGAATCAGTCTTGGATCACCACCAGCTACCAGGCACCTGATGCTGATGTAACAGAATAATTTTCTTTGAAATGTCAGATCCCTTCAAGACTGCCTATGCTGATGCAGAGTGACTATACTGTTATGATGAGTGACTATCCTCTTCCTCCTCAATAATCATGCTGATAGCTTGAAAGAAATTTTTTGGTTCTGGGCACCGCCACCAGTGGCTAAGGCCCAATTTTTCAGCCCCTGTTAAAGGGGCGTGTAATTAAAATTTTTGATGCAATACTTTGCAACAGGGCTCATTGCTGCGCTCTAAGTACAGTATCTGTGAGGGGTTGCAGTGTTGTGGCACCAGCACCAGTGCCAAAGGCCCAATTTTTCAGCCCCTGTTCAACAGGGGCATGCAATTACAATTCTTGATCTAATAATTCACAGCAGGGCCCATTCCTGCACCCACCAAGAGTAACTGTGAGGGCTTACAGTGTTGTGGCACCAGCACCACCACCAAAGGCCCAATTTTTCCTACCACTGTTCAACAGTGGCATGTAAATACATTTCCTGATATAATAGTTGACAGCAGGGCGTTCCAGCACCCACCAAGAATAACTGTGAGGGCTTACAGTGTTGTGGCAACACTAACACCTAAGGGGCAAATTTCTGCAGAGTATATATGGCAGGCCCCTACTTTTAAACATCCAACTTACAAACGACTCCTACTTGCAAACAGAAGGAGACAACAGGAAGTGAGAGGAAATCTACCCCTAAGAAGGGAAATTCTCTCCTGTAAGAGTTAATATGTGAAAAAGGTGTCTCTTCTCCACTGATGCTTTATCACCAATCCTTGTGTAGCGGGGTCTCCTTTAAGACTCTCAGGACTACCTTACCCAGAACCCCATTTGGCGCCCAGGGTGCAATGTTGCCGCCGCAGAGACTCATGGGTGGAGCTATATAAGGAAGGGGCGAGGCTAAACTCGGCCTCTTTGGGACACGAGACTTCAGTGAACAAGTCCTCCTGTGCGGATCTGCTGGTGTGCAAGGCCTGAAGCCTGGGGTCTTGCACAGTTACCAAAGAGCCTTCCACCCTACTGCGAGCCTGGGTGGCGTCTGACTTTGTTATTCCTCAACCTTTGTCGGATCGGAGACCCGACCGCTGCAGACGCTGTGTGTGGAGACGCAGCAGGTGGAGGTCCCGGACTGGGATTGTGTCCGGAGGGGTGAGCGAGCGCATGCTCAATCCATATACTTTATACTGTTGTTAGGCCTACAGACTGCCGTGGCCCACCCGCTTATATTTGAGACCCCACTGGAGGTCTATAGCAGAACTGAGCCAAAGGGTCTTCAGTGAAGTGTTCAGTGTTGTTACTTTGACCTGTGGATTACAAATGTGTTCCTGAATGTGCACCACCATTAAAGACTTGCATGCGAAGAAATCATCCCCTAGAGACTGAGTTTTAGAGTCTGGGTCAGGCCTGACCAAGTGTTAGAGTCTAGTTGCTGCGCCACAGGGCGCTTAGTTAATGGCCGTTACACGTGGTATGCCATTACTGTATTTCACTAATGTGTAGTATGTTATTCGCTGCAGGGCTCTGCCAGAAGCACGTGTGATCTGTTATAACTGTTGATCTATTATACTAAGAGAGAGTAAACTCGTTATTATTAAATTGCTTTGCATTGGTGTCTGAATTCTATTATAGAGTATAAGAGATATTACCCTAGACTAACTGTGCCAGAGTGGGTCGAGTGAATTGCCGGGTGCGCTACACGTGGGGGTTCTCGTCCGGGATCCTGATACAGCAGGTGAACACGCCAGAGGTACCGGCATGGACCCGCTAACAGTAAAAGCGTGGTGCGAAGCATCTAGACCAGAGCCAGACAAGTCGGTAGTCATCAGCCTCCCGGGGGAGGAGTGGTCAACAGAGACAGTAGAGCAGCTAATGATGTCCGTGTCCCCAGATAATACACCGTGGGTGACGGAGATAAAGTCAGACCCCGATATCTCGTATCAGTATGCACTAGTAGAATACTGGGACGGGATGCCAGAGACTTTCAAGCGCAACTGTGTGAGGACGCCAGACAACAAAACCTATAGGTTGGCGCACGCAATGACTATAAAGAAGGAGCCATCACCAACGGGATCACCGCAAGGGGCAACCCGTGTCTCACCTGAAAGAAGAGACAGGGCGACGTCTCTGGCGGCACCTGCGCCTGTCACTGCCATATCACCAGAACTGATAAATGCTATAGGGGATCTGCTAACAAAATGTCAGAAGACAAGCACAGTACATGTAGAGACTAGCTACCGGAGATTAAAGACATTCTCGGGGAAGCTCCCTGTCCCTGCAGGGGAGGAAGATTTTGATACTTGGGTGGAGCAGGCATTACAAGCAGTGGAGGCATGGGAGGTGCCTGAAGCGCAGAAGAGGCAACGAGTGATAGAGAGCCTGAAAGGCGCGGCTGCAGAAGCAGTAAAAAGCTTTCGGTTTGGGAATACAGACTGCACGGCTCAAGACTGCCTAGCCATGCTGCAAGAGGAGTTTGGTCAGTTAGAAAAGGTGACAGAGATGATCTACCAATTCGAACATACTTTCCAACAGCCGAATGAGAAGCTTTCGGAGTATGTCAGAAGACTGAACAGGTTGCTGTGCAAAATTGTATTAAAGAAGGGAATGATGCCCAAAGATACAGATGTGGAGAGAATGAAGCAAGTCCTGAAGGGAGCGTTGCGCTCGAATCCAGTCTGGCTTCACCTGAAAACCTTGGGAGGAGGAACGTCACTGACCTACTCTGACTTGATAAAAATCATCAGAGATGAGGAGGCACTACAGCAGGACCAGCAAATGATTAAGACAAATGCCGCCCCTGCAGCAGTGATAGTCAACTCAGTGATGACCCCTGAAAGAGACTCAGAAGTGGACACTTTAAAATCACAAATGTCTAAGGTGTTAGAGATGCTGGCCTCTCTGATAGCAAAAGATCCAGAGGGTCCCGAGAGAGAAGTACCAAGGAAGGAACTATTCCCAATTGCCTCAGCACCCGCATCTCTACAAGAATGGGGAGATATAGTCTGTTTTAACTGTGGAGGAGTTGGCCATATTGCAGCTGTGTGTTCCAGCCCCAAAAAGAAGAAAATAGACAACTGCAAGCCGGCGGGAAACTTCAGAGGGCCCCGGTGAAGGAGTCAACCAGGTGCCCATCATCTTCAGTGAGCTCCAAACTGAATGAGAAGCTAAAGAAGAGAAAAGACAAGACCCCTCAGAAGAGGCAAAGCATTCCCCAAAGGGGATGTACACCTAAGAAAGACAATAACATCCCTCAGCGGGTCTGTACACCCATTAAAAGGAGGGAAATCAATGCATATCAGGCCCAAGAAAGACTAAAGTCCAAAGGGAGTTGGACGAAAGAGAGTCCGAAAGGCAAGGATCAGAAGAAGGTGACCTCTGCCAGGCCATATCCAGAGAAGCTGGTAGGCCCATCTCCTATAGTACCTATTCAAATGGAGGGAGTCTACACAAGAGCCATCTTGGATACTGGGGCACAAGTGACCCTGCTATACAGGGATTTATATGATAAACACTTAAGTCATCTACCCATCCAGAAGATAGAAGAGCTGGAAATATGGGGAATCGGCACCCAGAGTTTCCCTTACGATGGCTACCTGCCCATCAAGATGACCTTTGACCCATCCGTGGCTGGGAAGGCTGAAGTGATTGACACCCTGGCAGTTGTGTGACTTCGGCCGCCTGGAGCCAACAAGAGTTCCCTTATAATAGGGACGAATACGGATCTGGCCGGAGACTCCTGACCCCTCTAGTACAAGGGAAGGGCCCTACAGTCACCAAAATCCATCCCATGCTGAAGACGGCCTACCAATGACTGGTCTTGGAGCAAAAGACCCCAGAAGAGGGGATAGGGAAGGTGTGGAGACTTGGAAGAAAAGGGGTAGTGTTGCAGCCCGGCGAAGTAACCTGTCTCAGAGCCACTGTGAAGCTTACTTGGGAACAACCTGGACCCTTTGTTATGCTGGAGCCCGACCCAAGGGCAGAACACTCGGGTTTGGAAGTGATCCCAGAAGTGGTCCCCCTGAAGAAGGCCCATTGTAGAGTCCCGGTGAGCGTCAGGAACACTACAGGTGGCCCCATGGAGATCCCCGTCAGAATGCTGCTGGGCCAGGTGAGCCCTGCTGCCCCGGTTGCCCTGTCAGGAGTCAAGGGGACGGGTGAAGGAGGAGATGTTTGGGAGAAACTCTCTATGGAGAATCCGAATCTGCCCCGGGCTTGGAAGGAGAGAGCCAAGGCCCAGTTGACCAGATGGGAGGAGATTTTCTCCAAAGATGAGTTTGATGTGGGGTGTGCAAGGAGTGCCACCCATTGAATCCGCCTCCAGGAAGACAAGCCCCTCAGAGAGAGGGTCAGGCGGGTCCCACTAGCAGATCTGGAGGATCTGAGGGAACAACTCACAGAACTCAAGAGGACTGGTGTGATCCGGGAGTCTAGAAGCCCCTATGCTTCCCCGATAGTGGTGGTCAGGAAGAAGAATGGATCATTGAGGCTATGTATAGACTACAGGACTCTCAACAGGAGAACCATCCCTGACCAGTACACCACTCCCAGGATAGAGGATGCTCTACAGAGTTTGTCTGGAGCGAAGTGGTTCAGCGTTATGGATCTCAAAAGTGGGTACTACCAGATCCCTATGCATCCATAAGACAAGGAGAAGACAGCTTTCATAACCCCAGTGGGGTTCTTTGAATTTGACCGAATGCCTCAGGGACTGTCTGGAGCTCCCGCCACCTTCCAACGTCTCATGGAGAAGACTGTAGGAGACATGAACCTTATTGAAGTCCTTGTGTACCTGGACGATGTCATTGTCTTTGGGAGAACCTTGGAGGAACACGAGGAGAGGCTGGAGAAGGTATTGAGAAGACTCAGTGAGGAGTGGCTCAAGCTTTCGCCTGAGAAGTGTCAGTTCTACCAGTCTTCCGTTAACTATCTGGGACACATAGGGGCTGATTTACTAATAACAGTGCGCTGCGCTGGTTCTAACCTTAATTGGTGCACCGGATAACTCCAGGCCAAATTTTAATGAAAAAACCGGCATGGGTTCCCCTTCAGGAGCATACCAGGCCCTTAGGTCTGGTCTGGATTCTAAGGTGAACCCCCTAAGCCGAAAAACGGCGTGGGGGTCCCCCCCAAAATCCAAACCAGACCCTTAGGTCTGGTCTGGATTTTAGGGTGAACCCCCTTAAGCCGAAAAACGGCGTGGGGGTCACCCCAAAATCCAAACCAGACCCTTATCCGAGCACGCAACCTGGCAGGCCGCAGGGGAAAAAAGGGGGACGAGAGCGGCCCCCCCTCCCTCCTGAACCGTACCAGGCCGCATGCCCTCAACATGGGGGGTTTGGTGCTTCAGGGCAGGGGGGCGACCTGTGGCCCCCCCACCCCAAAGCACCCTGCTGTTGATGGGGACAAGGGCCTCTTCCCGACAACCCTGGCTGTTGGTTGTCGGGGTATGCGGGCGGGGGGCTTTTCGGAATCAGGGCGCCTCCTTTAAAAAGGGGGCCCCCAGATGCCGGCCCCCCACTCTATGTGAATGAGTATGGGGTACATCATACCCCTACCCATTCACCTGGTGTCAAAATAAGTCAATAAAAAAAGACAACACAGGTTTGAAAATTAATTTATTGGGCAGCTCCGGGGGTCTTTCTGCCGGGCCCCCACTATCTTCTGCTAGCTCTTTTGCTAGCGGGGGTCCCGGGCTTCCTCGCCATCTTCTTCCGACTTCGGGGGTCTTTCTGCCGGGCCCCCGCTATCTTCTGCTCGCTCTTTTGCTAGCGGGGGTCCCGGGCTTCCTCGCCGTCTTCTTCCGACTTCGGGGGTCTTTCTGCCGGGCCCCCGCTATCTTATGCTAGCTCTTAGCTCTTTTGCTAGCGGGGGTCCCGGGCTTCCTCGCCGTCTTCTTCCGACTTCGGGGGTCTCTTGTTCTGTTCTCCGGTTGTTCTCCCGCTCTCCACGATCTCCGGTTCTTTCTGCCGGACGCCCCGCTATCTTGTGCCAGCTCTTTTGCTAGCGGGGGCCGGTCTTCTACGTCGCCTTCTTCCTTCTTCTCTTCGCCCGATGTTGCCTCGTTGCTGTCCACCCTGCCGCAATGATCTGTCCGAGCAGCAGTGCCACTTTTATTGGCATGGGGCGTGGTCACCGGATGATGCCACCGCTGACCCCGCCCCCGTTTCATGTCACAGTCCTATCATTCCCCGGGACTGTGACATCATACGGGGGCGGGGTCAGTGGTGGCATAAGACGGTGACCACGCCCATGCCAATAAAAGTGGCACCGCTGCTCGGACAGATCATTGCGGCGGTGGACAGCAACGAGGCAACATCGGGGGAAGAGAAGAAGGAAGAAGGCGACGTAGAAGACCGGCCCCCGCTAGCAAAAGAGCTGGCACAAGATAGCGGGGCGTCCGGCAGAAAGAACCGGAGATCGTGGAGAGCGGGAGAACAACCAGAGAACAGAACAAGAGACCCCCGAAGTCGGAAGAAGACGGCGAGGAAGCCCGGGACCCCCGCTAGCAAAAGAGCAAGCAGAAGATAGCGGGGGCCCGGCAGAAAGACCCCCGGAGCTGCCCAATAAATTACTTTTCAAACCTGTGTTGTCTTTTTTTATTGACTTATTTTGCCACCAGGTGAATGGGTAGGGGTACGATGTACCCCATACTCATTCACATAGGGTGGGGGGCAGGTATCTGGGGTCCCCCTTATTAAAGGGGGCTCCCGGATTCCGATAAGCCCCCCGCCCGCAGACCCCGACAACCAACGGCCAGGGTTGTCGGGAAGAGGCCCTTGACCCCATCAACATGGGTGCTTTGGGGTGGGGAGGGCCGCAGGTCGCTCCCCCTGCCCCGAAGCACCAAACCCCCCATGTTGAGGGCACGCGGCCTGGTACGGTTCAGGAGGGAGGGGGGGCCGCTCTCTCGTCCCCCCCTTTTCCCCTGCGGCCTGCCAGGTTGAGTGCTCGGATAAAGGGTCTGGTGTGTATTCTAAGGGGACCCCACACAATTTTTTTTTTGGCACGGGGTTCCACTTAAAATACATGCCAGACCTGTAGGGCCTGGTATGGATTCTGGGGGGACCCCCACGCCATTTTTTTTTCATTTTTTTGAATCCATACTAGACCCAAGGGCCTGGTATGGACCTGGGGGGGGAACCCCACGCTGTTTTTTTTTTGGTTTTGTTTTTTGAACCGTTTTTTTTTTACATTTCCTTTAACAACCAGCTATAAACAGGTCAAACAAAAAAATCGCCGCAAAATTGCGGTACTTGCGTTTTGGATGCGGGTCCATTGAATTCTAGTACATCCAAAACACTGTTTTTGTCCTGGCAAAAAAAAAAATCTGCAGTTGCGTTTAAAATCGTTTTTCACAAACCCTCAAAATGCCTTCAGACGCCAAAGATTTCCACGTTTCAGACGCGGTACCAGCGTTTAGCCGCATTTTAGTTTAGAAGCGTTTTTAAAGGTGACCTATTTTTTTACATTGATAAACTCCAAATTTATGGCAAATGAGGAAAAACCATAATATAAATATATATATATATATATATATATATATATATATATATTTATTTATATATATATAAATGCAATTGCTTCCATTGCATTGTGGACAATCCACAACTTGGGGCAGCTGACGTGGCAAGTGACACGCTAAATACAACTACACTGCTGCTCTCAGCTGCTCATATCACTCTGGTCTCACTAAATAGCTAAAAACAATATTATTTACGCAAATGTGGTAAAACACGGCATGCAAACGCCACAAAGCGCTCCTTTCTAAACGCCACTTTCAACCTTACTTCTGAACACTTTGCACCAGCGTCCCGTCTGCATGGGGCCTAAAAACGCCTATGCCATTTACAGTTCAAAAACGCCATGGTGGCCATGAGGCCATAGGCTAACATGGAGAGATGTTTTTAAGCTGCAAAAAACGCTCAAACAAGCGGCTTGAAAAACGTCTGTGTGCATGTAGCCTTATATTAACCACTTGTGCACTGCCCAGACCAAGTTTCACATTTCAGCGCTGATGCACTTTTAATGACAATTGCGCGCTCATACAACACTGTAACCCAATGAAAATGTTTTATTTGTTGGCACACAAATAGAGCTTGCTTTTGGTGCTATTTGATCACCTTTGTGTTTTAGTTTTATTTTTTTTCTATAAATACAAAAGACCGAGTTAAAAAAAAAAAAAATGGATATTTTACCCACTTCAGCACTGGGCCTATTCTGGCACTTCTCTCCATGTAAAAATCATAAATTTATGGCTATAAAATTACTTTAAATCACCAAACATTATATATTTTTTTGGAGCAGACACCCTAGGGAATAAGATGGCGGTCATTGCAAATTTTTATCTCGCTCGGTATTTGCTCAATAAATTTTCAAACTCCTTTTGTTTGCTAAAAATATTACAAAACAGTAAAGTTACGGCCAATTTTTTGGTATAATGTGAAAGATGTTGTTATGCTGAGTAAATAGATACCTAACATGTCACGCTTTAAAATTGCGCACACACATGGCATGACACCAAACGTCAGTAATTAAAAATCTCCCTAGGCGATGCTTTAAATTTTTTACACGTTACCATTTTAGCATTACAGAGGAGGTCTAGTGCTAGAATTGTTGCACTCGTTCTAACGCACGCAGCAATAACTCACATGTGTGGTTTGAATGGCGTTTACATATGTGGGCGGGACTTACGTGTGTGTTCGCTTCTGAGCGCGAGCTACCGGGGACATGGGCGTTTTTTCTTATTTTATTTTATTTATTTATTTATTTATTTTTTTTACTTTTTTGTATTTCTTATGCCCCATACACACGATCGTTTTTCTTGCCATTTTTTTTCTTGCCGTTTTTCACGTAGTTTTTTTTCATGTTTCCTCTCAAGCCTGTCTTGCGTACACACGATCATTTAAAAAAAACTATCAAGCAAAGCGCAGTGACGTACAACACGTACGACGGCACTATAAAGGGGAAGATCCGTTCGAATGGCGCCACCCTTCCTGTTAGTAAAGTTTGTTGAGCGACGATTCGCTCTTTTCAGTCTCGTGCTTTTCAGTCCGTGACTGCGTGACGAATGTGCTATCTCCATTACGAACGCTAGTTTTACCAGAACGAGCGCTCCTGTCTCATACTTGATTCTGAGCATGCGCGTTTTTTTTTCACGTCGTTAAAGCATACACACTATCGTTTTTCACGTCGTTAAAAAAACGACATGAAAAACGACGTGAAAAAAGAGAGCATGTTCGAAATTTTTAATGCCCGTTTTTCACGTCGTTAAAAATGCTCTGGAGTCTACACACGATCATTTTTAATGGCCATTTTTTTTAATGGCATTTTTAACGGCATGAAAAACGATCGTGTGTATGGGGCATTACTCTTTTTTTATTTTTTTTATTTTTGGGGATCACTTTTATTCCTATTACAAGGAATGTAAACATCCCTTGTAATAGGAATGTGTGTGACAGGTCCTCTTTATGGAGAGATGCAGGGTCAATAAGACCCCGCATCTCTCCTCCAGGCTGGAAAGCATGATATTGTTCCAAAAAAATCACCAATCTCATGCTGACAGCCGAGATCGCGGCTTGGTTAACATACGGGAACACGGCGTGATGTCATAACGTCGTGCCCGCGCCTCCGACGGTCATAGAGATGACTGATGACCATCTGGTCACCAGTCATCTCCAAATTGTTCTCCGAGCCCCAGATGGCACGGGAGAGCCCGGAGAAGCACCGGATGGCGGCAAGAGGGGGGGGGGAACGTCCCCTCCCCCGCCTATAAGAACGAACAAGCGGCGGAACTGCCATTATGATCATTTTTATTGTGCACAGAATCGCCGGCTGAAAAGAATGATATCTGAATGATGCCTGCAACTGCACCCAACATTCAGATGTCACCGCACAAAGCCAAGGATGTCATTTGACGGTGGGCGGTAGGAAACTGGTTAATATTTAAAAAAATAATAATTTTACTTCTTCATTGATGTACACTGATGAGACTGCACTGATGGGCACCGATAAGGTGGCAAGGGTGGGCACTGAGAGGTGGCATTGCTATTTGGCACTGGTGGGCAGTGAGAAGTGGCACTGCTAGGTGGCAATGATAGTTGGCAGTGATGGGCACTGATAGGCAGCACTGCTAGGTGCCACTGATTGGCACCAGTGGTGGGCATTGATAGGTGGCACTGGCAGGGGCTACTAATTGTCACAGATGATGCAGAATTGCCTCTTCCTCTTCGGGCCCCATGTCCCTTGCACATAAGCCAGTGATTGCCTTTTTTTTATACTCACGCTGTCAGCACAAGGAGAAAACAAAAACCATTACCCAGATTTCGTTTACATCATGTGATCAGCTGTCATTTGCTGACAGCTGATCACATGGTAAAGGGCAGGGATCGGCCCCTTACTCGGATCTGTCATCACCTGAGTCTCAGTCACTCTGTGACCACAGCGCGCGCAAAGGGGAGGACGTTTATTGACGGACTCCCGACAATTGAGGACCATGCTGTGGCCGTCGATCAGTTATAGCGCTGATCTCAAGTGAATAAAGAGGGTCTAAATGGGCCATTGACATGCATCACAATTCAACTTAGGAATGAGTCTTTGAAAAGTTAAACTAAATAATTTGGCCACTTTATCCTTCCAAATAATTCACTTCCTGTCACATAGCCACACAGGAAGTGAGGGAAAATCCCTAACAATGTCTTTCCTTGGGGACACACAGGTCAGTCTAAATACTTTCCCCATTATGCACATTGCACTCCAGCATATTGCGGGGTACACCACAATTTATTAGGTAGTTTGGACTGTGGGGTTTATTTACTAAAGGCAAATCTACTTTGCACTACAAGTGCACTTGCTGTATATCTGAGGGGGACATGCAAGCCAAAAAAAAAACATCTTTGCTTTTACATGATTGTAACATCCAATCACCAGTACTTTCCCTGGAGATTTTCAGAAGCTACACTTTTACTGCAGATTGGATTTGTCTTTACTAAACCCCAAACTACCCAATGATTTGGGGTGTACACAAAGTGCTAGAGTGCAATTTGCTTAATGGGGACACTAGTTAGATTGATCTGTGTGTCCCCAAGAAAAGCCATTGGTAGGGTTTTACCTTCACTTCCTGTTTAGCTGTGTGACAGGAAGTGAAGCCAATGTTAAGAAAAGGAGACCAAGGCCAAACTACAAAAAAAAAATTCTAAAAAAAAAAAAAAAAAAAACACACGCAGGGGTTCTAACACTTACTTTGTTTCCCTCAAAATGCCCACAATTAGAATTGTATGGCCTTGAGCTATTTTTAAGTGCAGTGCTCTAAATCAGTGCTTCTCAAGTACCCCCAACAGGACATGTTTGCAGGTTTTCCTTCATCTTGCACATGTGCTTTAAATCACAGTCAATGGTTTTGATTTTTGGACAGCAATTATCGATAAGCTAAATTCACAAAACATGTCCTGTTGGGGGTACTTGAGGACTGAGGCTGAGAACCACTGCAGTAAAAAAGGAAAATTGAATACTTACCGCTCTGTATTTTTCATTTCCTGGTGACGCTCCATGGCAGCACACAATCCATGCATATGCTAGCATGAAGGCACCAGATTAGACAAAATCACACCTGTTTTGTTTTGACATGCCAATCAGCTGTCACATTTGTTGCATATTCAATCCACAAAAGTTAACCAATCACCTGTTTTGCAAAGACATAACAAATAAAATACATGTGTTACAAACTCGATAAGGACACCAACATGTACATTTTGCCCCCCACACACACACACTTGCCTCTTCTCAAGGCAAGCGACCGAATGCTCTGTGAGCTTTGTATAACATATGTTTGTGTGCTAATGAGGCAATTGAAAACACATGCACAGTCCATGAAACACCCAAAATGCAAGTTCTCCCAATGTAGAGACTGAAATTCAAAGTGGCTACACCTGTTAAGGATGTCCTTCAATTTCTAACCCATAAAAACACTCTCTGAGTGAGCATGCCCAGAAATATCCAAGCGCTGTTCACACACAAAAAGCACGCCAAAAAAAAATAAATAACTGGCTGGGCATGTGCAGAACAACACCAATGCAGCTAGCAAAAAATAATCCCCCCTCCCCCCGTCCAAAATTAAGCACATCATCCAGCATGCTACAAAATTAGAGATGGGACAATCACCCCTTCCCCCCACCAACAAATCCCATTGCAGTCTATGGGAACTGACTTGTTAATTTTGCTAGTCCCCACTTGGCTGGCTTATCTTCTAGTTATTGGCCTTAAAATGGGGGCCCAGGTCCCACCCTAAGGGACATATATCAATGTCACCAATTTGGAAAACACCAAAAACAAAACAAGGAGAAGTGCCTTTAAATATGCCAAATTGCTTAAGGGCCATTTCACACCACATGCAGTGCATTGCGTTTTTTATGCATCCAAAATGCATGGAAAGTTGGTTATATGGTTCTAAATGGCAGTGTTTGTTCCAGTGCATTCCAGTTCCACCAAAAAAGTAACACAAGTAAATATGCGCATGCGTCCAAATCGCTGGTATCACTTGAGTAAGGGGTCAAAATAGTGTATGTACAATATATGTACAAATGAACATGGAGTCCAGGCTTTGGGAATATATGAAGAAAAAAATAAAATATTTAAAAATAAAATGGGGGGGGAGGAGTTGTGAGGGGGAAGAGGGGTCCGGATGGGGAATAGTTAAAACATTAAACATATACAGTCTCAGGGCTGCCATCAATGGGAAACAGAAACCGTGTTCCAAAGATACTGGCTTGACAAAGGAGCGCGACTGCCACGTCACACGCAGCACGCCGGCTCAGGAAACGCGTCGCATGCCAGTGACGTCATCGGCCCTTGCCTGCCGGAAAAAACATCCAGGCCGTGTTCTGCAGCATCTCCACCGCCGCTGGCTATTCTACACATCTAAAGCGGTGCAGAGGAAAGAAGAACCAGCAACACAGCGCCCCAGCAGGATAAGGAGACTGATGACTGACCTGATGACACCCTCTTCCGCACTTGGATATCGTACAATGCCTGTTTTAATCTTCTAAAATGTGAGTTGCTTGTACTGCAATCTCTTATTAAATTGTTTTAAACATCTGCACTCAGAGGCGCCTCTCCCCTTGCATTTTTTCCACCAAAAAAGTAGAACATGCTGCATTTTACCTGCACTGGACTGTACTGGAACGCATCAAAACGCATCATAAACGCACTGGAACGCACAGGAACACACCAAAATGCACCAAAAATGCACTGGAACACACTTGTCCTTATCTATGGTTAATAAAAAAGAGGGGTGAAAAAAAAGCACTGGACTGCATCAAAAACTTACCAAAAATGCACTGGAACGCATGAAAAACGTGCATGCAGAAAAGCACCTGGAACGCATCCGGATTGTGTTTCTATGGTGTGAACTGGCCCTAGTTCACACTATAAAAATGCAGTCTGGGTGCGTTCCAGGTGCTTTTCTGCATGCGCATTTTTGACACATTCCAGTGCATTTTTGAGGCGTTTTTGATGCAGTCCAGTGTTTTTTTCCCCCTCTTTTCACTTAGGACAAGTGTGTTGCAGTGCGTCTTTGATGCATTTAGGTGCGTTGCGGTGCATTCCAGTGCATTTTTGGTACGTTCCGTTGCGTTTTTGATGTGTTTTACTGGGGTCCAGTACAGTTTTGTACCTAAAAAATGCAGCATGACCAATTATTTTTTGGCTTTCTGAAATGCACTGGAACGGACTGCAGTGGTGTGAACTATGCCATTGCCATTAATGTGATCAACTTTCTTCCCGTTTTTCAGGCATCAAAAAAACGCACTGCATCTGGTGTAAACTGGCCCTAAATATCATCCCTGGGGGGTGTCTATAGTATGCCTGTAAAGTAGCACATGTTTTCCATGTTTATAAGAGTTGGAGAGCAAAATGACATTTCTAAAGTAAAATAATAGTAATTTAAAAGTCCTTGCGGCTGTAATGAATTGCTGGTTCCCGTCAATACAGATAAAAGTCATTGAAAGTCTTTGCTAACCAAAAAAAAAATGCGCAGGGGTCCCCCAAATTCCATAACCAGGCCCTTCAGGTCTGGAATGGATATTAAGGGGAACCCCGCTGCAAAATGAAAAAAAAATGACGTGGGGTTCCCCCCAAATATCCATACCAGGCCCTTCAGATCTGGCATGGATTTTAAGGGGAACTCCACCCCAATTTTTTTTTTAAATGGCGTGGAGTCCCCCTAAAAATCCACACCAGACCCTTATCCGAGCACATAACCTGGCAGGCCGCAGGAAAAGAGGGGGGACGAGAGCGGCCCCCCCTCCCTCCTGAACCGTACCAGGCCACATGCCCTCAACATGGGGAGGATGTCCCCATGTTGATGGGGACAAGGGCCTCATGCCCACAACCCTTGCCCGGTGGTTGTGGGGGTCTGCGGGTGGGGGGCTTATCGGAATCTGGAAGACCCCTTTAACAAAGGGGACCCCCAGATCCCGCCCCCCCTGTGTGAAATGGTAATGGGGTACAAATGTACCCCTACCATTTCACAAGGAAAGTGTAAAAAATGTAAAAAATGACAAGAGCCGGTTTTTGACAATTCCTTTATTAATGTCTTCTCTTCTTCCATCTTCTTCCTTCTTCTTCCATCTTATTCTTCCATCTTCTTCTTTTCTCCATTCGGGTTTCCTCCATCTTTATCTTCCTCTTCATCTTTATCTTCATCTTCCTTCTTCCTTTGGTCTTCTCGTCTGCATCTTGCCCCGGAGTTTTGGTGGGAATTCCCTATGCCAACATCATACGCAACTTTGTCTAGGGTTGTACGTAGTGTATGCTGAAATTATCTTTGGGGACCAAAGAGTTTAAGTGGGGGGAGTGTGTAGCGGGGTCTCCTTTAAGACTCTCAGGATTACCTTACCCAGAAACCCATTTGGCACCCAGGGTGCAATGTTGCCGCCGCAGAGACTCATGGGTGGAGCTATATAAGGAAGGGGCGAGGCTAAACTCGGCCTCTTTGGGACACGAGACTTCGGTGAACAAGTCCTCCTGTGCGGATCTGCTGGTGTGCAAGGCCTGAAGCCTTGGGTCTTGCACAGTTACCAAAGAGCCTTCCACCCTACTGCGAGCCTGGGTGGCATCTGATTTTGTTATTCCTCGACCTTTGTTGGATCGGAGACCCAACCGCTGCAGACGCTGTGTGTGGAGACGCAGCAGGTGGAGGTCTCGGACTGGGATCGTGTCCGGAGGGGTGAGTGAGCACATGCTCAATCCATATACTTTATACTGTTGTTAGGCCTACAGACTGCCGTGGCCCATCCGCTTATATTTGAGACCCCACTGGAGGTCTATAGCAGAACTGAGCCAAAGGGTCTTCAGTGAAGTGTTCCGTGTTGTTACTTTGACCTGTGGATTACAAATGTGTTCCTGAATGTGCACCACCATTAAAGACTTGCATGCAAAGAAATCATCCCCTAGAGACTGAGTTTTAGAGTCTGGGTCAGGCCTGACCAAGTGTTAGAGTCTAGTTGCTGCGCCACAGAGCGCTTAGTTAACGGCCGTTACACGTGGTATGCCATTACTGTATTTCACTAATGTGTAGTATGTTATTCGCTGCAGGGCTCTGCCAGAAGCACGTGTGATCTGTTATAACTGTTGATCTATTATACTAAGAGAGAGTAAACTCGTTATTCTTAAATTGCTTTGCATTGGTGTCTGAATTCTATTATAGAGTATAAGAGATATTACCCTAGACTAACTGTGCCAGAGTGGGTCGAGTGAATTGCCGGGGGTTGGCGGTGCTGTGTGCAGGGCCTGAGACCAAATTCAGCGGCTCTCTTAGTTGGGGGTGCGCTAAACTTGTTTCAATAAAAAACCCAAATTTTCCAAAAACATTTGTCATTGGGATGGAAAGTGAGGTGAAATGTTCTGAACAGGTGCACAGACAGCAAAACAAATGTTACAGGGGTGATAACCCTTCCCTATGTTCTCCAAAAAGCTTAAAAATAGATTTTTTTGCTAGAGCTACACTTAAAAAATGTACCTGTTCCAAATTACAAACGGATTGTACTTAAGAACAAACCTACAGTCCGTGTCTTTTTTGCACCGCCTGTATACTGCTGTTCAGAGTATATAGGGCCTTTTTTTTATTTTGGGTGCGGGGGTTCCCCTTAATATCCATACAAGACCCAAAGGGGCTGGTAATGGGCTAGGGTAGGGGTGGGTGATGGGGTAGCCATGCCATTTTTCTCAATGATTTTCATCCATATCGCCGGGACCAGACATTACATTAAAGCCGCAAGCAGTTTTAAATGGCTTTTTTTCCTTTAGAAATGTCATTTTGTGCAGGGACAGTTCTAAACACGGGAAACACGTGCCACTTCACAGGCATACTTTAGACACCCCCCCAAGTACAATATTTAAAGGAATATTTCACTTTTTTTTTCACTTTATGCATCATTAAAATCACTGCTCCCGAAAAAAACGACCGTTTTAAAAGATTCTTTTTAAATTGATACATGTCCCCTCGGGCAGGACCCGGGTCCCCAAACCCTTTTTAGGACAATAACATGCATATTAGGCGTTATAATTAGCACTTTAGATTTCGAACATGCGCAAACTTTCGGTCCGTTCGAAGGTTCTGGTGCGAACCGAACGGGGGGGTGTTCGGCTCATCCCTAGTGACCAGTAGACCATGTATATGCATAACTGTCTAAACGATTTATATAAATGTAGCACACAGACCTTTTTTTCTACCTTTGGCTCACTTGTAGAAAAAAAGCATGCCATACTATATGCCTGTACCCCTTCTGTTTGAAGAGGTTGAGCGGTGTCATATCTTTGGGTCCCGCAGCGAGTTGCTTCCTTCCACTGGTTCTCCCCTCTAGAGTTTAGAGGCAAGTCTTTACCTTTCCCAATGAAGGCCAATGTCCACACCACGCTTCAACTCCAACACAAGTTTATTTTGCTTTTATGCTTCAGTAACCGGAGAGTTGAAAAGAGAAAGGGGTTAGCAGATAGAACTGATTCAGGCACACTCTTGGCTTCATCTCCACTCGGTCCCGAGTGGGTACAGCTCACCCGGATAGTCACCCAATGGCACTAGCAGCCGGCATGTAGCTTGAACAGTGACTTAGTCCCCTCCAAGGACAAAGTCAAGGAGATCCCGCCTTAGGTAGCAGGCTAGCAGCACTCCGCAAAGGCAGTCTGCGGAGCAAGGAATCCTTCCCTCCTACAGGTCACCAGGCCTCTCCTGAGACAGCAATCTTTATCACTCGCCTCCTGTTATGGGACCGATACTCCCCTGGCTTCCTCTTAGTCAGAGCGGTCGCCCTCACCTGGGCTCCCTGGGTTTCCTTTCTGGCTTTGTAGACCCAGCTAAAAAGGTACTGGGCCTACCTGGAACTCCGAAGCCTCGGGCTGAAGGTGCCTGGCCGAGACCCCACAGTCAATGCTCGTATCCCCCCTCGAGGGGATACACTCCTCCGGGTACCGGTCCTCGGGTATTCATGCCCAAAACAATGGCGTCTGCCCCTTTTGTACCCTCTTCCGGCATGCACAGCAGGTAGACCATGCCCACTGCACGGCTGCCGAGAGAGGACACCCAATAGCCACTCCATCACCTGTGGTTCAACCCCGGGTACAAGTGTCAGCACCACCTATACACCTAAGGGTAACTGCACGCCAGGTAAAGCAGCAGCAAGGCAGAGTCCAAACAATTAAAAGACCCCAGCCAACTATTGCTCAGGTGACGGTCACCCCTAAATTTGGGATACCCGCTACAATAACTTATAACACAAAAAAAAAAATGATGGCAACTTTTCCAATAGCAGGATCATCTCCTGCACCCCATTCATAGCCTGGCCTTATGTCTCTTCCATGGCCTTCATGCGCTCCTGAATTGACAAAATTTTGCAGATAAAAAAAGAATGCTTGTCGTTGTCGATCTCAAATTTGCTTAATACTTCTGGTATGTCATTTTCCATGTTGTGGGACTATGTGTGCACAGCTAGTAAGTATTTTGTGGCTGCAAATATGACCTGGAGGTTTTTAATGTTTGCCTGCCATTAAAATCAATGGGGCCGGCCGCGAACCTGCGGTTCGCGAACATTTGCCCGCTTTCGCACGATCGCGTTCGCGAACCGTCCCGGCAGATGTTCGTCCATCATTATGTGGGAGGACCTTCTGTCTCAAGGTCCCATACTTCATCCTGCCTTACAGCCGCTGGCCTTATGGCATGGCTATTGACAGCCAGGTACTAAGGGACAAGGTCTTTCAGATTCGGTCATCTCGACCAGGCTGAGGGCACAAAAATCTTCCTCCTGGAAAATCTACCATCGCACTTGGAAGGCCTACATCTCCTTGTGCGCAGAGATGGAGTGCCGTCCACGGACATTTTCGGTTTCCGGGGTCCTGCTGTTTTTTGCAACATGGAGTGGATCAAAAGCTTGTTTTAAGCACCACTAAGAGTCAGTTTCAGCCTTGGCTGTTTTCTTTCAATGGCCTTTGGCGTCCCATTCCCTGGTGGGTATCTTTGTACAGGAGGTTCGACTGGGGCTTTCCCCAATTAGACCACTTCTCTCTCCTTGGGATTTGAACCTGGTGCTCTCGATTCTTTGGGAACCTCCCTTTGAGAACATCAGAGAGATTCTTCTCTTGACGTGATCTCAGAAGGCGGCCTTTCTAGTGGCCATTGCGTCTGTCAGAAGGGTTTCTAAATTGGCATCCTTGCCTTGCAAGTCCCCATATTTGATCCTCCATAAGGATAAAGCGGTACTACGCCCACGACCTTCGTTTCTTCCAAAGGTGGTTTCGGCTTTCCACCTGAATGAGGACATTGTACTTCCATCCTTGTGTCCTCGGTCATCGCATCCCAGAGAGTCTGCATTTCACACTTTAGACGTGGTATGTGCCTTGCGGGTGTACCTGTCTGCTACGGCTTCCTTTCGGAAGTCTGGCTTGCTGTTTGTGTCGGTGTCTGGTCCACAAAAAGGCCTAGCGGTCTCGTCGGCCACCATTTTCTAGGTGGATCAGGTAGACGGTTGTGCAGGCCTATGCCCTTAAGAAGCGCACACCCTCCTTTCCGGTCACGGCGCTCCCAACCAGGGCAATTTGTGCTTCCTGGGCTTTCCGACATCAAGTGTCTCTCTCTCACAGATGTGCAGGGCGGCGACTTGGTCGTCCGTGCAAACTTTCTCCAAAAAATTTCGAGGATGTTGTGAGTGCATCTTCGGATGCTTCCTTCGGCCGCAAGGTTTTAAAGGCGACCGTTTAAGGTTGTAACTCCTTCGTTGAGGAGCTCTGCTTGCTTGGGGTGAAATTGTTTTTTTGATTACTGTTCCCACCCCTCGTTTTTGACACTGCTTTGGGACATCCCAACTGTCAAGACTTAAGAAGGCTGTGTCAGTCCATGTACGAAAAGAGAAAATAGGATTTTTTGTACTCACCCTAAAATCCTTTTCTCTGTTGTCCATGGACAGACACAGCACCCACCCCTCCTTTTTAGGTTTGTACTGCTTGTTACAAACTGAGGCTGCATGCTGCAGGGCGGAGGGTTATGTCTGGAGGGACCGCCACCTGGGCGGGGCTGTTCAACTCTGTTAAAGTAACATGTATTGAAATATCTAACATGTCTGCCTAGTCCTCTCCTATGAACAGGAACATAACCCAACTGTCAAGACTTAAGAAGGCTGTGTCCGTTCATGGACGACAGAGAAAAGGATTTTACTGTGAGTACAAAAAATCCTATTTTCTTTATTATATTTTTCTTTCAACAGCTTAGTAGATGCCCCCTACTTTTTATTATGTGGTAGTGCAGTGTTAGTTTTGACATAAAATCTTGATTTAGCTTTAGTCATAGTCTTTTGATAAAAATTTACATTTTAATCATATTTTAGTAGACAAAAATATTTTTTCAGACAAAATTAACACTGGTAGAGGAAACTTTTTTCTGTAAGCAGCTGCACCCATACAAATCTCTAGTAATAGAGACAGCGGTAATCTAAACTATAGAGAAAGGGGAGTGATACTAAAAGTGACCAGCGGGGGGGCGGAGCATGCCTGGGTACCAGAATGGCCGCATGAGAGAGGAGCTCCAGGCTTAGCAGGGACATAGCGGCACATAGAAGCCCACACAGCGATGATTGAAACACCCCACACCAGCGACTACACCCCGCTGACATCCACCGCCATGACCAACAAGCGGAAGGGGCTCCAGAGACCGCAGAAACGAACCGAGTACTTCACATTGGAGCAGAGGCAAGATGGCGCCGGCTCTCCTATACCGTCCGCGGCCAGTACTGCTCATCCCACTCAGAAAAAGGACAAACCATCTAAAAGGACCTCACCTTCAAATAAGCAGCATTCCCCTGCATCTTCCTCAACCTCTGGGAGTCCGGAAAAGACCAGATTCAAGTGCGATGGCGCAGATCCTTCTCAGGTGGTGAGTGTGGGCCTAGACTCAGGGGATGACACCAAGGTGCTTCCCGACTCCATTGATCGTTTCCCCACTAGTAACCAGCCAGTATTGGACACCACACTCAAAGACATGCTGGTTTCCCTCAGAAGCTCACTCCATAGTGACATGATGGCATGTGTCCATAAGTTTGGGAGAGATTTACAGACTGTATCTGACAGAGTAGATCAGGGGCCTTCAAACTACGGCCCTCCAGGTGTTCAGGAACTACAATTTCCATCATGCCTAGTCATTTCTGTGAATGTCAGAGTTTTACAATGCCTCATGGGATTTGTAGTTCCGCAACAGCTGGAGGGCCGTAGTTTGAGGATCCCTGAAGTAGATCATGTGGAAACTAAGATGGGGAAATATGCTTCCACAATTAACAGCCTTGTTGATGCACATGACACCAGGGATGAGGAGATGGAGACAGTTAAAGCAAAAATCGCAGATATCGATGACCGTTCCAGAAGGAACAATCTAAAGATAAGGGGTTCCCTGAATCTATTCAGCAGTCTGACCTGCGCAACTATGTCACCCAAGTATTC
Organism: Rana muscosa; assembly: GCA_029206835.1. Classification (NCBI taxonomy): domain Eukaryota; kingdom Metazoa; phylum Chordata; class Amphibia; order Anura; family Ranidae; genus Rana; species Rana muscosa. The sequence continues at coordinate 178,124,324 of CM055116.1, forward strand.
ACTTCTATTCTGCCTGATCTTACAGACATAGATGTTACAATAGACAGGATCCACAGACTGCCTAAACCCTCCTATTTCCCAGACAAAGTACCAAGAGACATTATACTGCGCCTACACTCCTTTCACGTGAAAGAACGTTTGATGTCTGCTGCACGCAATAAGGATCTCCTCCCAGCACAATATAAAGACTTGCAGTTCTTCACTGACCTATCTCAATTCACACTACAAAAAAGGAGAAGCCTTAATACCATATCCAAAGCTTTGAGCAACCACAAAATAGCCTACAGATGGGGGTTTCCAACCAAACTTATCACAAATGACAGGAAGGAGCACACAGTAGATTCCCTTACTAAGGTCTGGAATTGCTTAAAACGTGGCACATAATTCCTGATGACCCTTCCCAAGGATCCAACAATCGCAACCCGGATCAAACCTGGAATCTGGTAAATGCCAAAAATGCTTTCATGCACCGTTAAAAAAATTGCTGGGCTGATTGAAGATCTAATGTTCATTCTCTCTTTGTCCCTGTTCTGGAGACAACTTGTTAAGCTAGACTTTTACCCCTTTTGAGATAGCGTAGTTATACGCTGCACCCAGGTCACCATGACCTGCAAACAGACCCTTTTGTATGTTTTTTTCACCCTTTGTTTTTTTTACCGTTTAACATCCAATTTTGCAGTTGGTTATACAATCGCCTTCTTTTCCACTGAGAGTCAAATGGGAGGACAACTACTTGCCCGGTCGCACATGGACGCTGTTCTCTTCAACACAACGTTATGGGGACCCTCGCCATATGATGTAAGTGTTACACACACATTCTTTAACTATTGGCATTTATGCTCCTTTCAAAATGACTGTCACTTTTTTAACCATTAATGCCAAAGGGCTAAACCATCCGGTAAAGAGAAAGTCATTGTAAATGAAGCATCTCAACATAACTGATATTCTTTGCACCCAGGATACTCACTTTCACCGCCAAAAGATGCCCTAATGTACTCATGCTAAATTCCCGCATGTTTATAAAGCAAAAGCTCCTGCTAAGAAACGAGGGGTACTAACTGCGATTAGAGACACAGTTGCATTCACGATGCATAGTGAAATTGAAGATCCTCAGGGACGCTACCACATTCTTATTTGTGAAATCAATTCCACTACATATACAGTGGTCAATGTATATGCACCAAACAAACACCAAGTACGTTTTTTGCATCAGGTCCTCAGAAAAGTCAGACAGGTGCAAAAGGGCTTTCTCTTGATTGAGCGGAGATTTCAATCTCCCTCCTGACCCTCAAATGGACTCCACGTCCTGCTCACACAGGCACCACCACTCTCTTCAACCAATGCTGCACGCTCAAAAACTGTATGATGCCTGGAGGTGCCTTCATAGCACTGAAAAAGACTATTCCTTTTTCTTGACGAGTCAGAGTCTACACAAGACTAAACCCATTTCTCACGGATAAATGTCTGACACCTAAAATTGCTGCTTCTAAGATTAATGATATCACATGGTCGGATCACGCCTCGGTGACGCTTTCGGTTGACGATTCGCCAAACGGGAATACTTGCTTTGTTTGGTGGTCCAACCCAAGGCTGTTCCAGGCTGATCATTCCAAACATAGATTGCAGAATGACCTAACTGATTTTTTTTCTTGTAATGTAGACTCTGTATCTGATCCCATGATTTTATGGAATGCCCATAAGGCATACATGAGAGGGGTTCTAATAAAAATGGGTGCAAGGGTTAAGAGACAGAGGAGACAGCGTATCCAAGACCTTATGTCTAAAATTCACACTTTAGAAGCCCAAAACAAAATGAAGGCCTCATTATCAGTCTCAGACCAATTGACACAACTCAGGTATGATCTCCGCCTAATTCTACTGGATGACTTTGAAAAGGCCTCTAAAAGGACTCGACAGGGGTGCCCACTCTTCCCACTTATATTTAATTTACTTATGGAGCCTTTGGCAACTTACATTTGTTCCCACCCCCAGATAAGTGGATTCAAGGTCAGGGATTTAACACATACCATCAGCCTCTTTGCGGACGATATCATCCTAATGCTCACTAACGTTGAATCCTCCTTGGCTTCGGTCCATCAAGCGTTGCAATTATTTACATCAGTGTCTTACTATAAAGTTAATGAAACCAAGTCGTATATTTTAGGATTAGGAATTTCTGCCCAAACTAAACATGCTCTCACTAAAAAGTTTCCATATACATGGAAAGAAAAAAGGCATTTCATACCTAGGGATCAACCTTACCTCTTCAACTGCTGACCTGGTTACAGAAAACTATACTCCACCATTACATTCACTTCACACCAAATTGGGCAAACTAGCAAAATTTGAATTATCCTGATCAGGGCAGTTGCCCGCTTTTAAAATGCAGATTCTCCCACAATTAATATACATCTTTAGAACCTTACCCATTCCTGTTCCCACCTCCTTTTTCTCATCAGCAAAATCCACCATTAACAATTTTTTATGGGAAGGAAAGCGGGCACGCTGTGCATTTAGCAGGATTATAAAACACAGGAAAGTGGGTGGAGTGGGCCACACTCACATCAAGGATTACTATACAGCCTCTATTTTGGCCCAATTAAAGGGCTGTTTCTACCATTCCCCACCCCCCCCCATGGGCTCTTCTTGAACAACAGGTCCCAGGTCGTAACCTTTATAATTACCTAGTCTCGAGCCCCTCCCTCCCAAGTTCATCCTTAGCTGCGGGTCCGACCATACATGCATCCATTGATGCATGGAGGACACTTACAACACATGTATTCCCTAAGCTCAAACTCACCCCACTGAAATTCCCATTGTCAGCTTTGTCCATCTTTATACCAGGTATCTCTCTTCTTAAGTGGGGGTCCAGCAGAGAATTGGAATTGGAGGACTTATATGTAGGACCTGCTCTCAAGACTTTTAGAGCTCTCCAATTGGAGTTCTCTATTCCCCCAACTGAATATTATAGATACATGCAAATTTCACATTTATTGAAGCAGTCCACTAGTTTATCCATCTCCCTTCCATGGCAAATAACCCAGTACTACTTGACAAAAACAACAACCATTAAGGGCATATTGTTGTTTTATTCCCATCTTCAAAACAAACTAGTGTTTACGAAATCACCTACTATGCTAGCATGGGAAAGAGATTTGAACAAGGTATATTCCGAGGAACTTTGGCAAACGGCATTAAAGGTAACATATTCCTCTATCAAATGTGCTAATCTTTGGGAACTGTTCCAGAAGATCTTGTTACGATGGTACCTCAGTCCGTATAGATTGTCTATATTTGCTTCAGGGATGTCTCCATGGTCATGTCCTAGTATATCACATTACTGGAAGCTGATTTATGACCTTATATCACAAGTACTTAAAATTAAGTTGGAACCGGTGCCGGGGATGGCATTGCTCTCTTTGAGGATAGACCTCGTCCCTCACCACTTGAGAGCTTTGTTGTCCCATATCCTCTTAGCGGCTAGACTCGCCTTGGTTAGGCACTGGAAGGACACACTACATTCAAAACTTCCTGAAATTATACAAATAATTAATGCGCATGGGACGTATGAACAGCTTTTCGCCTTTGGTATGGGTACACACCTTACAATTCATAAGATTTGGGAACCTTGGAACACATGGTACAACGCCACAGCCAACTCTAGCTCTCCTTAAGATAATAACTACCCTATACAAGGACTCTCAATACAGTGGATAATTGTTTAGAATAACTAACTGCACTTTTTGTTCCCCCCACCTTGTTTTGTTTTATTCTCCATATCTTTGTTTACTTTAATTCTATTGACATACTAAGGTCATGATATTACACAAAGTTCAGTCCTTCAGGACATAATTGAATCTAGAGTTTATCTATGATATAAGCATTGAATACAAAAGACGCATCTCAGGAAGTCAATGTATACCGTTCGAATGTGTTGCATAATTTGTCCTACAACCTAATACAGCAATAAGATACCGTGTATGTACATGTATGTGTTACATCTGTTAATAATGTTAAAATTCAATAAAGAAATATTGAAATTAAAAGTGACCAGCGGGAGGATGTGCAGGGGTAAAATTATTAATCTCCTCACCTACTAGGTTGGCTGGCACTATAAGTATGTGTAAGACATAGACATGGGCCGGACACCCCCGATTGGTTCGCAGCAGAACTTCCAAACAGGGGAAAAGTTCTAATACGAACGGTGAACACCATTGAGGTCTATGGGAGCCAAACAGGAAAAAAATCAAAGGAGCCTATTTTGAAGGCTTATATGCTAGTTATTCCAATAAGAGGGGTATGGGGGTCTGGGTACTGCCCTGGGGGACATGTATGAATGCATTTTTTTTAAAACAATATTTTTTTTAGGAGCAGTGATTTTAATGATGCATGTTGTTCAACAATAAAAACTAAAACATTTTTTAAAATATAGTGTCTGGGGGGTCCCTTTAGTCTGCCTGCAAAGAGGTGCATCTGTTGCATATATATAACATGCTGCAGCAAAAATTACATTTCTAAAGGAAAAAAAAGTCAAATCCCATTTAAAATTACTTGTGGTTACAATTGCCGGCACTCGGCTATTGAAAAAAAAGAAAATAAAAAAATGGCGTGGTGTTTCTCCACCCCCCAGTCCATACCAAACCCTTCATGTCCATGCACCAGTCCATGATGTCAGAAGGGGTGGGGCCACCAAGTGACCGAGCCAGGTGGCTCCGCCCCTGATTTTTTTATTGACAAAAATCGAAAACATTTGTGAAATAATTCAGCAGAAAAAAAAACAACCAACCTCACTCGGACAAAGCAAGAAGAAAAAAATAATATAAACATTCTACAATCAACAAAATTTACTGTGGTCCCAATCACCATCGACACTACCAAAAGCATCATCAGAAGCCTCAGAGACAGTACATCACTAAATTACATTATTTCTACAAAACTCCTGAAAGAATGTACCGACATTCTGGCACCCATCATAACACACCTCATAAATCAATCGTTCAAGAAGGAATTGTTCCGATTTCTGTCAAGCAAGTGTGACAGCAGGCAGGTAAAATCACCAGGTTGCATCCAGGATGGAAGATATATATGTCCTAGATTCAGGCTTTATGCCAATTTATACCACTAGGGGGAGTGCTGGGAGTCTTGCAGGGGAAGAGTTAATGAGCCCAGCTGAAGTAAGTGGGCTCATTAAGGCCTCTACAAGAACTCCCAGCATGCTAAGGGAGATGCTCCAACCTGGAACCAGATCTGTGTGTAGAGACTGGGGAGTGTGTTTTCTGTGTGGTGAGCCAAAGCCTGTGTGGCTATTGCTAAGACCTTCTAAAAGCAGGGAGCTAGGGACTGGGGCAGCACAAGGCTATACCCAGTTGTTAGTTAGGGACACCAACGTGTGTAGTGAGTGGTCAAGTTGACCAGGATTTCTTTACCTGTTTCTTTTGTTTTCTGTTATATTTTTTTGTCTGTATATAGTTCAAATAAAACCCCACCCTTTTGTTTTTCTCCTACCACTGTCTGCTGTGCCTAATTTTGTGTGGTGAACCCATCCAGGGGGTCACACAAACCCGCTGCCGAGCTAACCCCCTCACAGTTGGTGAAGAACCAGTGGCAGTTTTTTTTTTAAGGCCAGCATGGAGGAGATACTGAAACAGCTGGCTGTAACAAATGCCAATCAGCAGCAGACAAATGCAGGTTTGCAAAAGAGCCTCGCAGCCCACCAGCAAGCTCATCAACAGAGCCTTGCAGCCCAGCAGCAAGCTCACCAACAGAGTCTGGAATCTCAGCAGCAAGCCCAGCAGTAATCTGAGGCCCGCCTCATAGACCTGTTGCAGAAGCAAGAGCAGAGACTACAGCAACAAATGGAGACATTAATGCAGCAGCGTCCGCAGACCAGTGAGGCAAGTAGTTCCACTAATACTGCGTCCTTTGGGGTGAATCGTTTACTAACAAAAATGACTGGAGGATGATACAGAGGTGTTTTTGACCACATTTGAAAGAACTGCTGAAAGGTAAAAGTGGCCTAAGGAGCAGTGGGCTGGACTGATGGCCCCTCTGTTAACTGGTGAATCGCAGAAAGCTTACTATGACCTAGAGCCTGATCAAGCAAAAGACTATGTGATGCTAAAAAATGAAATATTGGCACGGCTGGGTGTCACCCTGGCCATCCGGGCTCAGCGTGTGCATAACTGGACTTTCCGGCTTGGAAAACCCCCCAGGTCTCAAATGTATGATCTCATTCACCTGAGCAGGAAGTGGCTACAGCCAGAGACATTGTCCGCACCAAAGATTGTGGAACATGTTATGATGGATCATTTCCTGAGAGCTCTTCCTACTGCTATCCAAAAGTGGGTAAGCCATGGAGACCCAGAAATGGCCGATAAACTTGTGGATCGTGTAGAGAAGTACTTGGATACAGAGAACCTGACTGCCTCTTCCAGAGACTCACGGACTTTCCACCCTAAGACCAGGCCATTCCCAGTGGCGGGTAAGATGATTCCAAGGGGTGAGGGTGGAGAGAATGAGAGGATGAGAGTTCTCTAATGTCTGGCAAGAACAGCCTGGGAAGTCAGGGGCTTAAGAGGCAGCAAAAAGGATTGTTTGCTACCGCTGCCGGCAAGAGGGACATATTGCAGCAAATTGCCGGGTTGTGGATGAACCCATGCAATGTGACTTTCTAAGGGACAGACGTCAGTCGCTGTTTGCAACAGTTGCATGCACTGCCATTCGGGGAACTGAGAAACATTTATGCAAAATGTGTATTAATGGTAGAAATGTTGTTGTGATGCTGGATTCAGGTAGCCTGGTGACACTGATAAAAGCTGAATTAGTTACTACAGAGGTCCTAGGGAATAACAAGGTAGCTGTTGTTTGTGTGCATGGGGACACCTGAGAGTATCCTGTGACTACAGTGTGTTTTGAGACCTCCAAAGGTAACCTCTCTCATCAGGTGGGGTTAGTGTCTCACTTGCCACATGATGCCATTGTGGGAAGGGATTTTCCAAAGTTCTGGGAACTCTGGGATTGTCCTGAGCCCCCCACTGGTGCCCCTATATACCAGGAATGTGATAACCAGAATTCCTCTGAGAGTGTTGAGGACTCTCCAGAATTCCCCTTGTCAGTATTGGCAGGGGAGACTCGAGAAACTGGGGAGGAGCCAACATCCTCAGACGAAAACATGCCGTCTGTGGAGTTTTCTGATCTCGAGGTTCACAAGGAAAATTTTGCCACAGAACAGTTAAAAAAACCCACCCTAATAAAGGCACGGGTAAACGTAGTGAAAATAGATGGCAAGTTAGTGAACCCAGATAAGACCTGCACTTACCCGTACTTCATCGTGGAAAAGGACCTACTGTAGCGGGTGGCTAAAAGGGCAGAAGAAACTATTGAGCAGCTTGTGGTGCCCAAACCTTACAGGAAGTTGGTGTTAGAGTTGACCCATGGGCACATTCTTGGAGGTCATCTGGGGACAGAGAAAACCCGAGAGAGTATTGCAGAGATTCTATTGGCCTGGGGTCATGAAGGAAACAGAAAATTATTGTTCCTCCTGCCCTGTGTGTCAGAGGTCGGCACTGATGCCACATTTCCGTAACCCACTGGTACCTCTTCCCATCATTGAGGTCCCCTTTGAGAGGATCGCAATGGATTTGGTAGGTCTGATAATGAAGTCCGCTAGGGGGCATCAGTACATTTTGGTTATATTGGACTATGCCACCCGTTATCCGGAAGCGATTCCTCTCCGAAATACCTTGGCAAAAACCATAGCCAAAGAGCTATCTCTTGTTTTTAGCCGTGTGGGTATTTGTAAGGAACTGCTTATGGACCAAGGTACACCCCTTTATGTCCCGGGTTATGAAAGAGCTGTGCAAGCTGTTCAAAGTGACACAATTGAGTACATCTGTGTATCACCCCCAAACAGATGGGTTGGTTGAAAGATTCAACAAAACCCTAAAACAAATGTTAAAGAAGGTGGTGGATAGAGATGGAAAGGATTGAGTCTGTCTAATTCCCCACTTAATGTTTGCCATTAGGGAGGTACCCCAATCCTCTCACCCTTTGAGTTACTCTATGGGAGACACCCAAGAGGGCTGTTGGATATCGCCAAGGAAACTTGGGAAAGTGAGAGTTCTCCCCTCAGGAGTGTGATTGAGCATGTCGCCCTGATGCAAGATAGAATTGCACAGGTAATGCCAATCATAAAGGAACATTTGGCCCAAGCGCAGTTGGCACAGCAGAGAGTGTACAACCGTGGGGCAAAGACCCGTACCTTTTCCCTGGGGAATAGGGTATTGATACTTGTCCCTACGGTTGAAAGCAAATTCCTCGACAAATGGCAAGGCCCCTACGAGATAATGGAAAAAGTGAGCGAAGTGAATTACAAGGTCAGACAACCAGGAAGGCGAAAGCCCGAACATATCTATCACATTAATCTGTTGAAAGCCTGGAGGGATAGGGAATCCCTAGTCGCAGAAACTTTGTCACCAGCTCAGTCTGATTGCGTGATTCCTGAGGTTGGAATAGCAGTCACCTTGTCAAAACCCCACCAACAGGATGTTAAGGAGTTTGTGCTTCGCAACAAACAGGTTTTCTCTGAGCTGCCGGGACAAACTTCTGGGGTAGAGCATGATATTATTACCCCGCCCGGTGAAAGGGTAAAGCTAAAACCCTATCGGATCCCAGAGGCCCGACGGGAGGCAATACATGTGGAAGTACAGAAAATGCTTAAGTTGGGGGCGATAGAGGAATCCCAAAGTGATTGGTCCAGTCCCATAATGTTAGTGCCTAAACTGGATGGGAGCTGGCGATTTTGTAACGATTTTTGACAACTGAACAAAGTTACAAAATTTGACACCTACCCCATGCCACGTATAGATGAGTTGATCGACTGGCTGGGAACAGCCCGATACATGACAACTCTCGATCTCACAAAAGGGTATTGGCAAATTCCCCTGGCCAAATCGGCCAAGGAGAAAACCGCGTTTGTAACCCCAGACGGGCGTTCCAATATAAAAGAATGCCGTTTTGATTACAGAATGCAGCGGCAACATTCCAGCGGAAAATGAACCAGATACTGAGGCCCCATCATAAGTATGCTGTGGCTTACCTGGATGATGTAATTATCCATAGCACAGATTGGGCCTCACATCTGCCAAAAGTGCAAGCAGTCCTAGACTCTATCCGGCAAGCTGGGTTTACAGCCAACCCAAAGAAGTGTACCATTGGACAGGAGGAGGCCAAATATCTTGGGTACACCATTGGGAGGGGAGTGATAAAACCCCAAGTCAATAAAGTCGAGGCCATACAGAATTGGGAATCGCTGGTTATTATCGGTGATTCATTCCCCACTTTGCTTCTCAGGCTGTGCCCCTAACCAACCTGACAAAAGGGAAAGAGTCTGTCATAGTTAAATGGACCCCAGAGGCTGAGGCAGCATTCCAATTCTTAAAAAAAGCCTTATGTAGCCAGCCAATGTTGTACTCACCAGACTTCTCTAGGGACTTTGTCGTACAAAGTGATGCATCAGACGTTGGGTTAGGAGCAGTATTGTCCCAGGTCTGGAACGGGGAAAAGCACCCAGTCATTTACCTCAGCAGGAAATTGAAGTCTCATGAGATAAATTATGCCACAATTGTGAAGGAGTGTTTAGCGGTGAAGTGGGCTCTAGATTCTCTTTGGTACTATCTGCTAGGTAGGCACTTTGACCTGATTACTAATCACGCTCCTTTAAAGTGGATGGCTCAAAACAAAGAGACAAATAGAAGAGTAAGTAGTTGGTTCCTGGCCCTACAGGAATTCAACTTTACGGTAAAGCATCGCCCTGGCGTTCAAATGGGGAATGTGGATGCTTTGTCTTGAGTACATGCATGCCTGATTGCTTGTGTTCCAACCCCAAGGTTAAAACAAGAGGGGGGGTATGTGACAACAGGCAGGTAAAATCACCAGGTTGCATCCAGGATGGAAGATATATATGTCCTAGATTCAGGCTTTATGCCAATTTATACCACTAGGGGGAGTGCTGGGAGTCTTGCAGGGGAAGAGTTAATGAGCCCAGCTGAAGTAAGTGGGCTCATTAAGGCCTCTACAAGAACTCCCAGCATGCTAAGGGAGATGCTCCAACCTGGAACCAGATCTGTGTGTAGAGACTGGGGAGTGTGTTTTCTGTGTGGTGAGCCAAAGCCTGTGTGGCTATTGCTAAGACCTTCTAAAAGCAGGGAGCTAGGGACTGGGGCAGCACAAGGCTGTACCCAGTTGTTAGTTAGGGACACCAACGTGTGTAGTGAGTGGTCAAGTTGACCAGGATTTCTTTACCTGTTTCTTTTGTTTTCTGTTATATTTTTTTGTCTGTATATAGTTCAAATAAAACCCCACCCTTTTGTTTTTCTCCTACCACTGTCTGATGTGCCTAATTTTGTGTGGTGAACCCAACCAGGGGGTCACACACACACACCAGCTTCCGAGCTAACCCCCTCACACAAGGCATAATCAAACCCCTCCTAAAGAAACCCAACCTCGACCCTAAAGACCCAAACCACTGCAGACCGGTAACAAGCCTTAACACCATCTCCAAGATCATTGAGAAAGCAGTAGTACAACAGCTACAACTCCATTTGGACACCCACAAACTCCTGGACCCACTACAATCGGGTTTCCGCCCAGGCCACGGGACAGAAACAGCACTTCTCAAAATATGGTTATCCTTAGAGAATCTCCCCCTTCTTTACTTTTTAGATATCTAATCTATTCAAAAGTATTCAAGATTTGGGCATGGAATTAGACTTTAATAACAAGAAAACAATGCTACGAGGCACTACTTCCAATATTATACTAACTATACATGAATAATTAAATGTAAAATACATTCAATTAAAAAATGTAACTGCAATGTCCAAATATCCTTTACCATAAGAAGGGCAAACAGGAGTGTAATTGTTGACTAATAAATGAATAGATAAACCAATCTCCATCTATAGAAAACAAAAGAAAACAATCTATAGATAGAGCCACATTCTAGACCTAGCCCTCTTCCTCATAAGGACATTCCAAATTACACAAAGAATATGCATCAGATCGGGCTATTTAGACTGACCTTTAGTAGCCAACCAAACTTTTTGACTTGTTGGTATTTATCAGTCTAAAGTGAACCATAAGCAGACCTGAATTCAAAAAGTTTTTAACCGTATGATGCTTAACTTAAAAGGTGAAGACTTGCTATATTATAAGGTACAAATAGAACTATTAATTATGCCTGAACAGTACTCTGAAAAATCTACCTTTTTTCTTAAATTCCTCCTGAAAAATAGATGTTCAATTAATGCAGGTGCCTAGGTACTCTTGTGCTTACAGCCTAGAGCTGTATATATACAATATGAGATCTAAGGCAATGCACATCTGGCTAGTCTCAGATTTTGGATTAAGATTTGGTTATGTAGCCAGGTACTGGCTAACTTTGCCTGTGTCATTGTGGGACATTCTTATACACCAGCTCCAGTGAGCCTGTTTCCCTCTGGTGCTTATCCTGGACACTGCATTATCATCTCCTGAATGTAGAGCAAGCAGAGACCACAGCTGAGAGCAAGGGATCATGGGATATGTGGTCTGACGAGCCAGGATTTTCATTTGAGCCAGAATGCTGCAGATTAGGGGGGCTGGGATAGAGAGAAGAATGTTGGGTGAGGACATAAATAGCCTTGTCCAGGGAAGAGTCTTTCCCTTGGGGCCACGGCTTTCAGCTGAGAACAGGGACCCAGCCACTGCAGGGTATGCGAGCAGGCACTGTGGCCTAGACAGCATGGAGAGTCTCCAGCGATCCACCATTGCCAGCTCCCTGTCAACCGAGCAACTGTCGGGGGCCACTGTCATTGTCACAGTTACAGTAGAGTCCTAGCATTGCTTCATGAATGGTCCGGCTTCACTGGTTGCAGATTCTTTAAGAGCTTGTTCCCGGGAAATCCTAATAGTTGAGCATTGGTATCATCAGGTTTGGTGAGCGAGCAAAAGCCCACCCTGTGTATACCCCACAAAGACACTGCATACAGACACCTGTATCCAATCTCTTTACATTAAAGCCTCAAAAAAAAGAAACCCTTTGCACATGCAAAATTCTGTTGCTGGTAGCCATTGTACAGCAATCCTTCTGGGCCCTTATTGGAGTTAGCTGAAGGCACTGAACATCTACATCACAAGGACAATGACTCCTCACTCTTCTCTTCTCCCCCCACTTAAAGGACTCTGTGCTCAATATCTGCACACTTTAAGGGGAGCCCTACTCCCTACTGAAGAGAATATTATCATAGGTTATTTAGAACCTACTACTTATTACTGTTTGACTTATTGTGATTTTCTTTGCATTGCATACCCTTTTCATACTTACCAAGAGTAAGAGTTTAACACTAAAAGACAGTGGAGTCATGCTACCCCCCTACACCCCCTTCCCCCCCGCGGCACTAACACACTCTTCCACCACCACCTGCTGCCCTTACCTTGGATGTGGGCGGTGAGAGCGTGGCGGGCTCAGGGAAAGCTGCTCCAGTGTCCTCTACTGGAGCAGCTTCCGCGGTGTCTCATCTCTCCTCCTCCCAGCGCTAGACGTCCAATAGGATCGCAAGACATTTTGGCCAATCGGGAAACAGGTTTCATACCTGCTTCCAGATTGGCCAGGAGGAGGATCAGTGTTGCAACAGCGAATTTTAATTCGCTATTGCAACACACCTGGGTGGGCTCCAGATGCAATGCTCTGCGTCCCGAGTCAACCCTATTTTGAAGCCTATTAGAGCCGAAGGCTCTAATCAGTGTTTAAAAAAAAACCTGGTCACTGTAATTCTTATGCCCGGTGACCTGAAAGGGGCCAGACACATGAATAGGGGGCGGACGCGGCGGCAGTGAATGAAATTAATGCTATGCATGAATCTATCCATTATACATATAGGGGTGGCGAGGACGGGGGGTGGTGCCCGGGCGCCCTAATGGATGGGCCAGTCCTGCTGAAAGATATCTGCCTAAATTAAGCTGTGTACACACTATTCTGTAAAACTGTCAGCTCCGGTCAGAGCCACTGTACTAACCATGGTCGTGCATGAGATATGTAAATCACCTGTCACTCACAGCAAGGGGGAAGAACGACAACGTTTTCTCTGCTTGTCGTTTTTTTTTAATTTTTTTCCCATAAAAGATTTTATTGAGAGAAAAATAAGGGTACATGTACATACACGACATACAGGCTCATGAACATTTCAAGAATAACCAACATTAAAACAGAGCAATGACCGGTAACCGACAGAGAGCAAGTAAACCAGCGTAAGAACGCAAGGACCCACCGTAGGCCAATATCCGCAGGCCTATCCGGGGTCATGATAGAACTTCTGAAAACGGAAATTGCAATGATCGCATAGGTGTTGGGAGCCTCTAGTAAGGCTCCAGGCTATCATTTGGTAGGTTACTTCACAATCGGGAAAGACAAACAACAAAAAAAAAAAAAAAGGGGGAGAAAGGGGAAAGAAGGGTAGGTAAAGGGTAGCAGTCAAGAATAGCAAGTAAGAGGTAGTGGGGAGGATTGAGAAGCGGGAGATGGGAGAGGAGGTGGGGGCCGCTCCTCGTCCCGGGTCCCCGCCCCATTTCAAAACACAGGAAAGATTGCAATGAAGATTGTGTATGCTTCAAATGCTTTAGGACAGCGTTCTAGAAGAAGGATTTATAGTAATCCGTGGTCTTAAAATGTGTCCAACAGGACCAGGTCAGACTAAACTTCTGTAAGCGATCATGAGCTATATGTATCAATTCCTCCATCTCCTCTATCTTAGCGACCCTGATTAACCATTCTCGAATGGTCGGGATATTCTTTGACCGCCAGTGTGCAGGAACGCAGAGTCTTGCTGCGTTAACCATATGCATGGCCAATGATTTTTGGTAATTACGTTTGGGTAGAGAAGTATGGTGTAGGAGGTATTGAGCAGGAGTGTAATCTAGAGTGAAGGTGGTAACCCGTGTAATGATGGAATTGACCTCCCTCCAGAAAGGCTGGAGCAAGGTACACTCCCACCAAATGTGGATCATGGATCCTACCTCTTCAGTACACCTCCAACATGTATTTGGAATAGAAGGTGAGAATTTATGTAAACGAGATGGGGTTCTATACCATTTCGTGATAATTTTGTAACCATTTTCTTGGATTGCAACGTTCATCGAGCCTTTATGCGCCAGAGTAAGAATGGATTCCCAGTCATCGTCCCCAAGTGTGATTTGCATGTCCCTTTCCCAAGAAGCACGCACATTCTGCGCTGCAGGGGTATTAGAGGCGTTCTGCAATAGGGCGTAAATGTATGACACAAGGTGTCGTTGTGGTGAATTGCGTGAGCAAAGTGCTTCAAATGGTGTTAATTGTCTATCCCACGTGACCTTCGCATCTGTAGAGGTAAGAAAGTGAGACAGCTGTCTGAAAGACCAGAAAGGAAAAGTGTTAGTACGTGAGTCAGAGGTGAGCTCCTCATAGGATCGTCTACGGCCCTTATGAAAGAAATGACACGCCAAAACCTCCTCGTGTGGCCATTCCTTGTGGAGGAATGTGTTTAAGTCTCCTGGAGGGAACTCAGGGTTGCCTCTCAGAGAGGTTAGCGGACCCGGTTGTGAGGATAGGTTAAAGAGAGCGACTGCTTTCCTAAAGGCCGATAGGGAGGGTGCAATGAGCGGGTGTGTCTTGAGGGTCAGGGGCCAGGATCGAGGTGATAGCCAAGGTAATGTGGCAATCGGAGTTTGCGTGAGAGAGTTTTCCAACATCACCCATGCTTTGCTTATTTTGTGAAGTTTCCAGTCCACCACTCTAGATAGGTGGCAGGCCAGATAATACTTATAAAGATCCGGTAAACCAATGCCCCCTGTTGCTTTGGAACATGTCAACCGTGAGTATTTAATTCGTGGGGCGTTATTCTTCCATATGAATCTAGTGCAGACTTTTTTATATGCCGCAAAGAATGAGGGGGGTAAATATATCGGAATCGTCTGTATTAAATATAGTAGGCGGGGGAGGACGACCATCTTGATGAGGGCCGAGCGCCCAAACCAAGAAACGTTGAGGTTGGCCCAATCCTTCAAATTTGCCTGGAGCTTAGAGAGGGCATGAAGGAAATTGTGGCTATAAAGATCCGTTATGTTCTTAGTGACCTGGATACCCAAATAGGTAAAAGCTGTCTTCTGCCAATGAAAGGGAAAGGATTCCTGACAATGCATGACTTCTTGATGGGTGAGGGATATATTTAAGGCATGCGATTTGGAGTAATTGATCTTTAGATTTGATAACTCGCCGAAATGGTTTATGTCTTTCAAAAGGTTGGGTAACGATATCCGAGGGGATTGTAAGGATAATAAGATATCGTCAGCATAGGCCGATACTTTAAATTCTCTATGGGCAATGGAGATTCCCTTGACATCCGTGTTGGCCCTTAGTCTGTTTAGGAGGGGCTCTAGAGTCATAACAAAGATCAGGGGAGATAACGGGCAGCCTTGACGGGTACCATTTCTTATTGAGAAGGCGTCCGACAGGAGGCCATTCGCCCTCACCCTCGCGGAGGGATCAGTATAGAGGGCAGCGATGTGAGCAAGCATACGTGGCTGGAGGCCTATACCTTCCAAAACCGCCCGCATGTAATCCCATGCCACCCTGTCAAACGCCTTCTCAGCGTCAAGGGAAAGGAGGAATCCCCGGGTCTCCGATGAAGCCAGCCAATGCTGAATATTTAGAGTGCGTATGGTATTATCCCTAGCTTCCCTGCCTGGGACAAAACCCACCTGGTCAGATGATATGAGACTCGGGATCAGAGGGAGTAACCTATTTGCTAGCATCTTAGCGTAGATTTTTATGTCCACGTTAAGCAGGGAAATCGGCCTATAATTAGAGACTTGTGTGGCATCTTTCCCATCTTTCGGGATAACTGCTATATGAGCTTCCAATAACCTGCCTAGGGAGGTGTGAGGGGATGAAAGGGAGTTAAATGTGTTTAACATTTTGGGAGTAAGATCGTCCTGGAAGCATTTGTAATATAACAGAGGGAGACCATCGGGGCCTGGGCTTTTTCCCACCTTCATCTGTTTGATTGCTAAGTGGAGTTCTGCCATAGAGAAAGGGCTCTCCATGGCTTCAGCCTGCTGGAGGGTGATAGGTTTAGGGCAATAGTCCGCCAAGAAGTCCGATATTTGGGAGGAACGTCTGGCCACATTAGTTGCCCCGCCCCCTTCTTGAGCCAGATTGTACAGTTTAGAGTAAAACTTTTCAAAGTGTTTGGTTATTTCTTCATTCTTTGAAAGGAGTGTACCCTGGCTATCTCGGATATGGTGAATCACTGTTGAGGCCTTATCTGCCTGTATTGTGCAGGCCAACAGTCTCCCACTTTTGTTGCCGTGTTCGTAGAACACTTTCTGTCTAAGGACGTAACGCCTTCTAGTGCGCTTCCCCAGTTCTTCCACCAGAGCAGCGCGCGCCTGCAGAAGCTCCTGAAGTGTAGCTTGTATGGATGACTGTTTATGGGCTCTTTCCAGGCGATTGATTGTTTCAATTAATGATTTAATGTCTTCCTGGTGCCTTTTTTTGGCTATCGTAGCTAGCGAGATTAGTTTTCCCCTTAGGACACATTTGTGTGCTTCCCAAAGCGTGATGGGAGAAACATCTGGGGTAGAATTTTCTTGAAAGTATAGTTGGATTCGGGTACGTGTTTGTCTAACATTTTCAGGGTCTTTGAATAGCGATGGGTTCAGTCTCCAGGTTTTCATTGTCTTGTGGACTTCAGGAAACTTAAGAGTTACTGTTATGGGGTGGTGGTCTGATAAGAACATTGGCTCTATAGTGGCCTGCGAGAGAAAGGAAAGATCCGTCTGCGAGAGAAAAAAGTAATCTATCCTGGAGTATTTCTGGTGAGGAGGAGAGAAAAAAGTGTAGTCTTTATCAGTGGGATACATGGTACGCCATGTGTCATGGAGCGTGAGGTATTGCATTTGAAGTCTAATCTGGCGAAGTGCCCTATGTGTGAGGGTGGATGTGCCTGTAGAAGAGTCTATAGTTGGGTTTAATGGAACATTAAAGTCCCCTCCCAAGAGTACAATACCCTCCTGAAACGTGACCAGCAGGTCACAAACTTTTCTAAAGAACGACACTTGGTGCTCGTTTGGACAGTACACATTGGCTAGTGTGATTGGTTTAGAGGCGAAGGAGCCCTTAATAAAAATGAATCTACCCTCAGGGTCGATCATCGAATCCGGCAAACGAAAATCAGCACGTTTGGAGATCAGTATGGAAACTCCCTTAGTTTTGGAATCTGGGTTCGAAGAGTGTATTGCCTGTTTGTAAATATGGTTCCCCAATTTGGGGATTGCATCAGACCTGAAATGAGTTTCTTGGAGCATAAGAAAGTGAGCATTGTGTTTAGTCAATGCTGACAATACCTGTGATCTCTTTTCAGGGAGATTTAGGCCTTTGACATTGAGTGAGAGACATTTCAGTGAAAGATGTTGTGTAATCATATTCTCTGTCCGCTTAGTGTAATCTAACGGAGAGTATAATCTGTATGTGCGCAGTTTAAGTGTTGGTGCGGTAAGTAGGACCTATCACGCTGTCCCTGACAGGTGTGAGGGAAGAGGAGCGCCCCCCACGAAGATAAGGGAAAATAAAAGAAAAGAAATGGGAAAGAAGGAAGAGAGAGAGAGAGAAAAAAAAAGGGGGGGAAGTGGGGAAGGGAGCAAATAGGGTTTAGAGAAAAATGGGAGGGAGTAAATAAAGAAGTCAGTAGGAGGGGGGGAGGGTAAGCGTACGGGGAAGTACAATGCACTAGCGCGGGGAGGATCTACCGCGCGTGCGTTATAATACCGAAGGCGGGTAAATTTTAATCTAACCGCCTAAAGGGGGAAAAAATAAACAAATCAAAATCCGGAGTGTCAGCTTCCCGCCTAACGGGAGGGTGTGGAGGTATAGAAAGCCTAGAACGGGACACTGGAATCCCGCACAACGGTGGACGTAAGGAGATAAAACATGTGCTCAAAAGACATTGGGTGGAGGAAATGAGTAAATGAATAAATGAGAATCATGAGATTGAAATCAAGAGGAACCAAAAAGGGGATCGCGAAAGGATATAGGGATGAGGAAATCCCACACCCCGGTTGTTACTTCGGGACATCCCTTTGTTTAAAGGTAAAAGGGGCGATCAATAAACGTATCCGAAATATATGATAGACCTGTCTAAGCCTATTGCATCCGGGAAAAAAAAAAAAAGGAACAGAACCACTATCTAGATATCAGAATAGATAATATGCAGTCTTAAACATTAGCACACATTTGTATAGATCGGTGACCCCTTGGGCCCACAAATAAATAGGCCCCTATGCTCACCGATCCAGAACCATAGAAACAAACAAAAAACAAATAAACATTTACACACTGAAACATGAAACAATGTAATGCCATAACGCTACCCCCCCTGACCCCCCAAGGAGTTTGGACTGTGTGTTGAACCGGTTGGGCTCCAATCTGGGGAGCCATTATCTAGGTCCAAGACCAGTCCCCCTGGATACCCCAGGGTTGCGTTCAAGGTAAAATTATACTCTTCCCTTAAAGTCCTATGTCAACCCACTGAATCATGAACGTAGCTCAAGTTAGGTCCTATTATGAAAGAGGTAAATGCTTAGCATGGAGAGAGTAACTCAAACCACAGAATAAGTACAGTTTCGGCCCTGAAAGAAAAAAAAAAAAAAAAAAAAAGGGGGGGGGAAACCCTGGGAGAATGGAGGGGTGGACCCGGTCCCCCCGTGAAATACGGTTTGGCGATTCCATTAGGGTATTCCTACAGCCGGGGCCACTATAAAGGGCAATGTATCTGGGTTGAAGAGACAATCTTCTAGCTGCCAGGAGCCGAGTCCATCCCCCCATAGCAGTCAGACAGCAAAAAAAAAAAAAAAAAAAAAAAAAAAAAAGGGAAAGGGGAAACCAGGAGCGATCTAAATAGACAAAGGCATATTCCTGAAATACAATACATGCGATCACCTGATACCTTCTTGGTAGTATACCACACGTAGTCCCTGGAAGGAATGGGCCCTGAGAAGGCCCCCTAGAAAACACTGTATTAGCAAATCAGAGTCAGTCAAATTAGGAGGGAAAAAAAAAAAAGGGGGGGGGCAATGAATGTTCCTGACGAGTTGGAAGACATCCAAGGGGCTCAGCTTAGAAACACCCGTCAAGGTGACCAAGGATGATAGAGTTAGTTGGAGCCAGAGGGGGCAGTAAGTTCTGATCGGTTTTGGGGGGGTGAAGTCTTCGTGGTGGAATCATAGACAAAGTTAAACAGCAGTGGAACGATCCTGTGAAATCTCAACTAGGAAGTGTAGAGGCTTTATGTTTAAAGGAGCAGGGTCAAGCATCCTGATGTCCCCTTCTCGGGGTATCAGCAGGTTCCGGATGTTGCATGAGGTTGTCTCGGCGGGCATAACGGTCTCCTGGCGAAGTCGGGTCCACTCTTCGGCGTCTGGAGCGTTGTCGTTGCGCTTTTGGTGAGGAGTTGTGAGAGACAGGTTTCCAAGGCTCCGTGGGGAAATAGAAGGAGTACCAGTCAGGCAGGTCGATCAATGGTATGTCTAGTTGTTCACAGAACACCGGCAGATCTTCCGGTGTCCGTAAAAAGGCAGTACGGCCCCTGATGGACGCTGAGAGGCAAAACGGGAACTTCCACCTATACTGTATATTGCGGGCCCGCAGCGTATCCAGCAGGGGTCGCAGAGTGCGCCTGTTCTGCAAAGTTATTTGAGAGAGGTCTTGGAATAATTTAATATCTACGCCATTGAACAAAATGCGTCCCCTGTCTCTCGCCTTCCTCAGTATCTCCTCTTTGAGGGGAAAATTGACAATGCAGCACACAATGTCTCTGGGGGGTTCAGAATCTCGGGGAGGGGGCCTCAGGGCACGATGTATTCTTTCCATCTCAATGGGAGAGTCAGCTGGGCGCCCCAAAAGGTCATTGAAGATGGAGCAGACCGTTTGTGGTAGTGTAGAAGGGTCTATACCTTCTGGGACCCCCCGTACCCTAACATTATGTCTATGACCCCTATTGTCTAAATCCTCCACGTGTCTGTGGAGTTCAAACATGTGGGAGAGTTGTGAGTCATAGGTCTTTTGAACTTGCCTGATCGCCACTGCCTGAATTTGGGTGGTTTCCTCCACCTCCGCCAGTCGGTGATTCATTGAATGGATATCTGACTTCAGATCCGCGATGGCCGTTGTTAGAGTATGTTTGATGTCTAATGCCACTCTCTGCAGATCTCTTTGGAGGTCAAGTAGGCTCGGGTTAGGGTCTGTTGCGCCTCCAGCGGCTGATCTAGGACCAGCGGTGCTTTCAAGCGAGATCATGGATGAGGCCTGTGAGGTTTGTGAAGCCTGCATCTCCCCTTGGTCACCTGAGGGCCGAGTTCTGAACATCTCCGGGATATTGTTGCTCATTTGTGTTCCCGAATCTTTGAGTGTGCGTGGTGTGGAGGAACTTCTGGTAGATTTCCCCATGATTCAGCTAATTGTGGTGTCCAAATAAAGCGTTTCACGTCCCCGTCATGCAGGAGTTCTGTCTTTACGCTGTCATGACGGCCGCGGTCTGGGCCATTCCCCACCCAAAGAAATCTTCTATCATCGCAGCTCGGGTCACCCCTCTTGCAGGTGGGGTGTCAGAGTTAAGCCGTGGGGTTTAAAGCCAGTGCAGGGGAGGACGGAGAAATTATCTGTAGGCCTGAGGTGTAGCAAGATGGCCGCCGTTCCCTTGCATAAACAACAAGCCGTTCCCAGGTGAATGCCTTCTCTGGCCTTCAGGGCTCCCCCTCTCCAGCCTGACTGTCTAGGTGAGGTGGGATATCTGTGCCTGGGGGTGCTCAACGTTCGTCCCGAGGCTGCAGTACCAGAGGCTCGGGGATTCAGAGGTCCCGCAGGCCTCAAGATGGCGGCATGAGTGCTGGGTGGAGATCCTGGCTCCCAAAGTCAGATCGGGTCGGCCGCGCTGCGCACTCCCGGGGATGTATCCGCAGGAGAGACCGCATGGAATGGCGACCATCCCCGATGGCTCAGAGAGTCGGCTCTGCCTTCAGGTCAGTCAGGGTAGGAGCCTGGGTGGCGGATGGGGACGGATGATGGACCCTTACCTCCGGGAGCGCTGTGATCAAGCTCTTCCAGGAGACCTTAGGCCGAGAAGATAGCGGCGGCTGGAGAGAGCGGATCTCGGGCGTCCCCTGGGCAAATCACTCCGGGATAATGGCCCAGGGCACTGCAGAGGGGTGAGGAGAGCAATCCGGTGTGGGATTAGGACGTGGATGGATAATCAGCAGCTCGGATGGCGGTGGATAAACTTCAGAAGTCCCGGAGCTCCCCTGAAGCACGTCCGCCACTGATCACGTCAGGACACGCCCCCTCTGCTTGTCGGTTTTATCTCACTGAAAAAAGATAAGAGGATTGCTCAGAGCTGGATTAACTCTTTGAGGCAAGACTGGGCACAGATGATAGGAAATCTTATACTCTACATTGTGCCAGCAAAAAATTCTTGTTCACTTTGCTACAGTCTGTGTAATTGCAATATTACTTGGAAATATGTCCAAACCCAGGGTGTCAAAGGTGTCGGGAAGCTTGCAAGGTCAGGGCAACCATTGAGGTCATTCATCTTTCAGCAGCCCTCAGGGGGTGGTGCTACAGTTATATCACTACTGAGCTGTTTAAAAAAAACAGATATTGCAAACAATGAACCACACAAAACTATATGCGTCCACTTATATAAGAATCAATCATAAAGGTCCTATGTATACATTGTAAAATATGAAAAACATGTTCAAAGTCCACTCATATTCATATTTATGTGAAGTGACAGAAACAAAGAAGTCCAAAATACATGATTGCAATGAATCAAATTCTAGTCCTTATGTCTTTATGACTACTTCTGTTGGTCACAGTAGTGCACTTAGTATTGCACTCCTGTGACCCATATTCTGCCAACAGCGAGATAAGGTCGGCTGCCATCTCACTTTAACCAGCCAGTCAAGACACTGGAGAGATCACAACCTTATGTCAGGACCTACCTAGATGCCTAACCAGAAACTGGTTTAGCCTCTCAGCATGCTGCTAAAAGGCTGAGGTAGCCGCTACCCGCCCCCCTCCATAGCCCAGCTCTCCAGTGAGCACTGGAGGAGCAGTGAGCCGGGGATTAATAGTCCCCAGCTCTTTGCTCACTGAAGGCCAGGAACTGAGCAGTCAGCAGCCTTTGCTCACTCTGTTTTCAGTCTTAGAGGGGGCGGGGGACAGATGCTGCATTGGACCAATGCTGCACCCAATTAGGTGAATATGATTGTTTGTTTTGTTTAAAGTTTTAGTGTTCTCCTGGGTAGAGGCAAAGGCACAATTTAGACCAAGGCATGGAAATAGGGAAAGATCAGCTGCAAGGTGACCACAGGCAAAACTGGTGACTAGTGCTTTGCCTTGTAACTGCCTTTTTTTAACACAGTTCCCACAGCTTAGTTTAACTTTAAATTCTTCTGGAGGTACACATTGCTTTGTGTTCGCTTTGGCCACAAAAAAACAATAACTCTACTGTTGTTTGCAGTTGAGGTTTTGTGATTATCAATAATTTTTATTAAGTGTCATTGTGTTTTTAGATGGTGCAGTCTAATCATGTTTTTCAATCACAATTCATTGGAAGCTGAGAAGCTCTTATGTATTATTTACAGAGATTGTATGTATTAATTCTATCAATTATTGTTTGTTTTCTGTGAATTTAGTTTATCTTTGAATTTATTAGCCAGCATTGCTCATGAATTAAATATACATACAATAACACTGCACTCACATTATGGTAAGCTTACATCAGGCGCTTGATGTCTATAACCATTTCCACTAATCTAGTTAAAAATAAACATACAAACCATTGACCACAGCTTGAGTATTTGGGCAGAAAAATACAAATTGAAGTACATTTAGTAAAAAACGATATATTGTATAAATAATATGATAAATTATAATGTAGCATTATATTATAATATATATATATATATATATATATATATATATATATATATATATATTAGTCAGGTCCATAAATATTGGGACATCGACACAATTCTAATCTTTTTGGCTCTATACACCACCACATTGGATTTGAAATGAAACAAAGAAAATGTGCTTTAACTGCAGAATTTCAGCTTTAATTTTAGGGTATTTACATCAAAATCAGGTGAACGGTGTAAGAATTACAACAGTTTGTTATGTTATGTTATGTTATGTGCCTCCCACTTTTTAAGGGACCAAAAGTAATGGGACAATTGGCTGCTCAGCTGTTCCATGGACAGGTGTGTGTTATTCCCTCATTATCCCATTTACAGGGAGCAGATAAAAGGCCCAGAGTTCATTTCAAGTGTGCTATTTGCATTTGGAATCTGTTGCTGTCAACTCTCAATATGAGATCCCAAGAGCTGTCACTATCAGTGAAGCAAGCCATCATTAGGCTAAAAAAAAAAAAAAAAACCCATCAGAGAGATAGCAAAAACATTAGGTGTGGCCAAATCAATTGTTTGGAACATCCTTAAAAAGAAAGAACACACCGTGAGCTCAGCAACACCAAAAGACCCGGAAGACCACAGAAAACAACTGTGGCAGATGACCAAAGAATTCTTTCCCTGGTGAAGAAAACACCCTTCACAACAGTTGGCCAGATCAAGAACACTCTCCAGGAGGTAGGTGTATGTGTGTCAAAGTCAACAATCAAGAGAAGACTTCACCAGAGTGAATACAGAGGGTTCACCACAAGATGTAAACTATTGGTGAGCCTCAAAAACAGGAAGGCCAGATTAGAGTTTGCCAAACAACATCTAAAAAAGCCTTTCCAGTTATGGAACAACATCCTATGGACAGATGAGACCAAGATAAACTTGTACCAGAGTGATGGGAAGAGAAGAGTATGGAGATGGAAAGGAACTGCTCATGATCCAAAGCATACCACCTCATCAGTGAAGCATGGTGGTGGTAGTGTCATGGCGTGGGCATGAATGGCTGCCAATGGAACTGGTTCTCTTGTATTTATTGATGATGTGACTGCTGACAAAAGCAGCAGGATGAATTCTGAAGTGTTTCGGGCAATATTATCTGCTCATATTCAGCCAAATGCTTCAGAACTCATTGGACGGCGCTTCACAGTGCAGATGGACAATGACCCGAAGCATACTGCGAAAGCAACCAAAGAGTTTTTTAAGGGAAAGAAGTGGAATGTTATGCAATGGCCAAGTCAATCACCTAACCTGAATCTGATTGAGCATGCATTTCACTTGCTGAAGACAAACTGAAGGGAAAATGCCCCAAGAACAAGCAGGAACTGAAGACAGTTGCAGTAGAGGCCTGGCAGAGCATCACCAGGGATGAAACCCAGCGTCTGGTGATGTCTATACATTCCAGACTTCAGGCTGTAATTGACTGCAAAGGATTTGCAACCAAGTTCTAAAAAGTGAAAGTTTGATTTATGATTGTTAATCTGCCCCATTACTTTTGGTCCCTAAAAAGTGGGAGGCACATATACAAACAATTGTAATTCCTACACCGTTCACCTGATTTGGATGTAAATACCCTTAAATTAAAGCTGAAAGTCTGCAGTTAAAGCACAACTTGATTGTTTCATTTCAAATCCATTGTGGTGGTGTATAGAGCCAAAAATATTATAATTGTGTCGATGTCCCAATATTTATGGACCTGACTGTGTATTGTGGGAGATTAGCTCGTGGGGATCACCTTTTCTCAGAATGAAGGTCAGTGTACAGGCAGTTTCTTTAAAACCTGGCGTATTGCCAGCTTTATTTATAAGTGGTTTGCAATAGTCATACAAAATAAACAAAACAGTAAATCAAATCCTTGCCGTCCTACGCTAAACTAAACAGTAACCACTCTCTATACGGTGAGGGGCTTGTCCCCGTCACCCACAAAACACAAGGTGAAGCAAACCTTTCTTTTCCAATCCAGCAAACAGAGCTCCTCTGACTCAGGTTCCCCTCTGAGTCTCAGGCCAGAGCCCTGCTGTGTTCTCTTCCTGGACTTTTAACTTCCACCTGAGGGTGGACTCAGGTGGACCAGAACATCAGGAACGGAACCCAGCCTTCCACAGAGGCTGGAAAACCCGGACCGGTTTCCCGTTCAGCCCCTTACAATGGACCGAATGCGAGGTAAAATGTAGCGACTGTCATGTATCTCACCTCGCATACCGTCACAGTGTATATATTGTGAGGGGGTTAGCTCGGCAGCGGGTGTGTGTGACCCCCGGGATGGGCTCCCCACACAAAAACAGGCCCAGCAGACGGAGGTTGTGGTTTTCAAAATCAAAAAGGTGCCGTTTATTTTCTATTTACAGTGACAAAAACACAGCAAAGCAAAAGAAACAAACAAAATAAATCCTGGTCAACTTGACCTCTGACTAAACATACAGGTTTCCTAACTAACAACTGGGATCAGCCTAGTGCTGTCCTAGTCCCTGGTTTTAAATGTACAAGCAAAATATAGCCACACAGGCTTTCTCTCACCGCACAGGGGTTCACTCTCCCTAGACAGTCCACACAGGTCTGCTTCCAGGCATGAGCTAACACCTAATGAATCTGGGAGTTTTTTATAGAGGCCTAAATGAGCTGACAAGCTTCAGCTGGCCTCATCAACTCCCTGTCTGCACGACGCCCAGCCCTCTCCCTAGAGGTATGAGTCATCCATGAGCCCACTAGCCTTATACAACTCTCCACCTAGCTGTATAAATCGGCGTAAAGCCTGAATCTGGGCGAAATATATCTACCCCCCTGGATGCAACCAGGTGACTTTACCTTCCTGCTGTCACATACCCCCCCCTCTTGTTTTAACCTCGGGGTTGGAACACCAGCAATCAGGCATTCATGTACTCGAGACAAAGCATCCACATTCCCCATTTGAACGCCAGGGCGATGCTTTACTGTGAAGTTGAATTCCTGGAGGGCCAGGAACCACCTATTCACTCTTCTATTTGTTTCCTTGTTTTGAGCCATCCACTTTAACGGAGCGTGATCCGTAACCATGTCAAAGTGCCTACCTAGCAGGTAGTACCGAAGGGAATCTAGAGCCCACTTCACCGCTAAACACTCCTTTTCAACGGTGGCGTAATTTACCTCATGGGACTTCAACTTCCTGCTGAGGTAAATGACTGGGTGCTCTTCCCCGTTCCAGACCTGGGACAATACTGCTCCTAACCCCACATCTGACGCATCACTTTGTACGACAAAGTCTTTAGAGAAGTCGGGTGAGTACAACACTGGCTGGCTACATAAGGCTTGTTTCAAGAATTGGAATGCTGCCTCAGCCTCGGGGGTCCATTTAATCATGACCGACCCTTTCCCCTTCGTCAGGTTGGTTAGGGGCACAGCCTTAGAAGCAAAGTGGGGAATGAATCGCCGATAATACCCAGCGATTCCCAGAAAGGCTCGTACCTGCTTCTTGCTGTTGGGACGTGGCCAACTCTGGATGGCCTCGACTTTGTTGAGTTGGGGTTTTATTACTCCCCTCCCAATGGTGTACCCAAGATATTTGGCCTCCTCCTGCCCAATGGTACACTTCTTGGGGTTAGCCGTAAACCCTGCTTCCCGAACAGAGTCCAGGACTGCTTGCACTTTTGGCAGATGTGAGGCCCAATCTGTGCTATGGACAATTACGTCATCCAGGTAAGCCGCAGCATACTTCCGATGGGGCCTCAGCATCTGGTCCATTTTCCGCTGGAATGTGGCCGGCGCATTCTGTAACCCGAACGGCATTCTTTTATATTGGAACGCCCCGTCTGGGGTTACAAATGCGGTTTTCTCTTTGGCTGACTTGGCCAGGGGGATTTGCCAATACCCTTTTGTGAGGTCAAGAGTCGTCATGTATCGGGCTGTTCCCAGCCGGTCGATCAACTCATCTATACGTGGCATGGGGTAGGTGTCAAATTTTGTAACTTTGTTCAACTGACGAAAATCGTTACAAAATCGCCAGCTCCCATCCGGTTTAGGCACCAACACAATGGGACTAGACCAATCACTTTGGGACTCCTCTATCACCCCTAAGTTCAGCATTTTCTGTACTTCCTCCCGTATTGCCTCCCGTCGGGCCTCTGGGATCCGATAGGGTTTTAACTTCACCCTTTCACCGGGCGGGGTAATAATGTCATGCTCTACCCCAGATGTTTGTCCCGGCAGCTCAGAGAATACCTCCTTGTTGCGAAGCACAAACTCCTTAACCTCCTGTTGTTGGGGTTGTGACAAGGTGGCTGCGATTCCAACCTCAGGAATCACGCAACCAGTTTGAGCTGGTGACCAAGTGTCTGCGACTAGGGACTCTCTATCCCTCCAGGCTTTCAACAGATTAACGTGATAGATCTGTTCGGGCTTTCGCCTTCCTGGTTGTCTGACCTTGTAATTCACTTCGCTCACTTTTTCCATTATCTCGTAGGGGCCTTGCCATTTGGCAAGGAATTTACTTTCAACCGTAGGGACAAGTACCAATATCCTATCCCCCGGGGAAAAGGTACGGGTCTTGGCTCCACG
Organism: Rana muscosa; assembly: GCA_029206835.1. NCBI lineage: Eukaryota > Metazoa > Chordata > Amphibia > Anura > Ranidae > Rana > Rana muscosa. The sequence goes on from CM055116.1 coordinate 178,151,876, forward strand.
GTTGTACACTCTCTGCTGTGCCAACTGCGCTTGGGCCAAATGTTCCTTCACGATGGGCATTACCTGTGCAATTCGATCTTGCATCAGGGCGACATGCTCAATCACACTCCTGTGGGGAGAACTCTCACTTTCCCAAGTTTCCTTGGCAATATCCAACAGCCCTCTTGGGTGTCTCCCATACAGTAACTCAAAGGGGGAGAATCCCGTAGAGGATTGGGGCACCTCCCTAATAGCAAACATCAAATAAGGAAGTAGACAGTCCCAATCCTTTCCATCCCTATCCACCACTTTCTTCAACATTTGTTTTAGGGTTTTGTTGAATCTTTCAACCAGCCCATCGGTTTGGGGGTGATACACAGATGTACGTAATTGCGTCACTTTGAACAATTTACACAGCTCCTTCATAACCCGGGACATAAAGGGTGTACCTTGGTCCGTAAGCAGTTCTTTACAAATACCCACCCGGCTAAAAACAAGAGATAGCTCTTTGGCTATGGTTTTGGCCGAGGTATTTCTGAGAGGGATCGCTTCTGGATAACGGGTGGCATAGTCCATTATAACCAATATGTACTGGTGCCCCCTAGCGGACTTGATTATAGGACCTACCAAATCCATTGCGATTCTCTCAAACGGGACCTCAATGATGGGTAGAGGGACCAGCGGGCTACGGAAGTGTGGCATCGGGGCCGACCTCTGACACACAGGGCAGGAGGAACAATAATTTTCTATGTCCTTCATCACCCCAGGCCAATAGAATCTCTGTAATACCCTCTCTCGGGTTTTCTCTGTCCCCAGATGACCTCCAAGAATGTGCCCATGGGCCAACTCCAACACCAACTTCCTGTAAGGTTTGGGCACCACAAGCTGCTCAACGGTTTCTTCTGCCCTTTTTGCCACCCGATACAGTAGGTCCTTCTCTACGCTGAAGTATGGGTAAGTGCAGGTATTATCTGGGTTCACTAACTCGCCATCTATTTTCACTACGTTTTCCCGTGCCTTTATTAGGGCGGGGTCTTTCAACTGTTCTGTGGCAAAGTTTTCCCTGTGAACCTCAAGATCAGAAAACTCCACAGACGGTAGGTTTTCGTCTGAGGAGGTGGGCTCCTCTCCAGTTTCTTGAGTCTCCCCTGCCAATACTGACAAGGGAAATTCGGGAGAGTCCTCACCACTCTCAGAGGAGTTCTGGCTATCATATTCCTGGTACATAGGGGCACCAGTGGGGGGCTCAGGATCATCCCACAGTTCCCAGAACTTCGGAAAATCCCTTCCCACAATGGCGTCATGCGGTAACTGAGACACTAAGCCCACTGGATGAGAAAGGGTACCTTTGGGGGTCTCGAAACACACTGTAGTCACTGGATACTCTCGGGTGTCCCCATGCACACAAATAACAGCTACCTTGCTATTCCCAGAGACCTCTGTTTTAACTAATTCAGCCTTTATCAGGGTCACAAGGCTACCTGAATCCAGCAATACCACAACATTTCTACCATTAATACACATTTTGCATAAATGTTTCTCAGTTCCCCGAATGGCAGTGCATGCGACTGTCGCACACAGCGACTGACGTCTGCCCGTCAGAAAGTCACACTGCATGGGTTCCTCCAAAACCGGGCAATTTGCTGCAATATGTCCCGCTTGCCGGCAGCGGTAGCAAATGATCCTTCTTGCCGCCTCTTGAGCCGCTGATTTCCCAGGCTGTTCTCGCCAAACTTGGGGTAGAGCTCCCACCCTCTCACTCTCTCCACCCTTACCCCTTGGAATCATCTTATCCGCCCCTGGGGATGGTCTGGTCTTAGGGTGGAAAGTCCGAGTGTCTCTGGAAGAGGCCGTCAGGTTCTCTGTAGCCAAGTATTTCTCCACACGATCCACAAGACCATCGGCCGTCTCTGGGTCTCCATGGCTTACCCACTTTTGGATGGCAGTAGGAAGAGCTCTCAAAAACCGATCCATTACAACACGTTCCACAATCTTTGGTGCGGACAAAGTCTCTGGCTGTAGCCACTTTCTGCTCAGGTGAATGAGATCATACATTTGAGACCTGGGGGGTTTTCCAAGCTGGAAAGTCCAGTTATGCACACGCTGAGCCCGGACAGCCAGGGTGACACCCAGCCTTGCCAATATTTCAGCTTTTAGCATCACATAGTCTTTTGCTTGGTCAGGCTCTAGGTCATAGTAAGCTTTCTGCGATTCACCCGTTAACAGAGGAGCCACCAGTCCAGCCCACTGCTCCTCAGGCCACTTTTCTCTTTCAGCAGTCCTTTCAAACGTGGTCAAAAATACCTCTGGATCATCCTCTCCAGTCATTTTTGTCAATAAACGACTCACCCCAAAGGACGCGGTATTAGTGGGACGGCTTTCCTCACTGGTCTGCGGACGTTGCTGCATTACTGCTTCCATTTGTTGTAGTCTCTGCTCTTGCTTCTGTAATAGGTCTATGAAGCGGGCCTCAGATCGTTGCTGGGCTTGTTGCTGAGCTTCCAGACTCTGTTGGTGAGCTTGCTGCTGGGCTGCAAGGCTCTGTTGATGAGCTTGCTGCTGGGCTGCGAAGTTCTGTTGTTGAGCTGCAAGGCTCTTTTGCAAACCTGCATTTGTCTGCTGTTGATTGGCATTTGCTAGAGCCAGCTGTTTCAGTATCTCCTCCATGCTGGCTTAAAAAAAAACTGCCACTGGTTCTCCACCAACTGTGAGGGGGTTAGCTCGGCAGCGGGTGTGTGTGACCCCCGGGATGGGCTCCCCACACAAAAACAGGCCCAGCAGACGGAGGTTGTGGTTTTCAAAATCAAAAAGGTGCCGTTTATTTTCTATTTACAGTGACAAAAACACAGCAAAGCAAAAGAAACAAACAAAATAAATCCTGGTCAACTTGACCTCTGACTAAACATACAGGTTTCCTAACTAACAACTGGGATCAGCCTAGTGCTGTCCTAGTCCCTGGTTTTAAATGTCCAAGCAAAATATAGCCACACAGGCTTTCTCTCACCGCACAGGGGTTCACTCTCCCTAGACAGTCCACACAGGTCTGCTTCCAGGCATGAGCTAACACCTAATGAATCTGGGAGTTTTTTATAGAGGCCTAAATGAGCTGACAAGCTTCAGCTGGCCTCATCAACTCCCTGTCTGCACGACGCCCAGCCCTCTCCCTAGAGGTATGAGTCATCCATGAGCCCACTAGCCTTATACAACTCTCCACCTAGCTGTATAAATCGGCGTAAAGCCTGAATCTGGGCGAAATATATCTACCCCCCTGGATGCAACCAGGTGACTTTACCTTCCTGCTGTCACAATATATATATATATATATATATATATATATATATATATATATTTACACACACATACACACACACATACACAGTATTTCACAAAAGTGAGTACACCCCTCTCATTTTTTTAACTATTTTATTATATCTTTTCACATGACAACACTGAAGAAATTACACTTATCTACTAGACTTGTGCACAACAGAAAAATTTGTTTAGTTTTGGTTCGTTTATTTTCGGTCCTGTTGATTCGTAATCATTCGTAATTTTGCTAGACGGGATTTTTGGTGTTCGGACTAATTCGTATTTTCGCAAGCGACATTTTTCGTTGAATTTTTAGTTGATTTATAATTCGTACTTTCGGTAGGGTACATTGTTTTTCGTTGATTCTGGACACAACTCCTACTTTCGTAACTTTTTTTGGGTTCGTTGATTCGTAATTTTCCGTGTCTCTCTCACAACGACGCTGCCTATTATGCCTAATGTGCTTCGAATGGATTTGTACTTTTCTAAATACATAGCGGTTATTTGTAATGATTCGAAATCTCGTATTTTACTTTCGTTTTTTACATGCGGCTATAGCCTCCGCCCCTGTACACCATTTTGAGAGGGTTCAGCACGGTGATAGAGAAGCAGAGAGCAGAGCAGAGTGTTATTGTACTTCAAATGGATTATAAATCTCGTATTTTACTTTCGTTTTTTACATGCGGCTATAGCCTCCGCCCCTGTACACCATTTTGAGAGGGAGTTCAGCACGGTGAGGGAGAAGCAGAGAGCAGAGCAGAGTGAGTGTTATTGTGCTTCGTATGGATTCGTACTTTCGTAACTTTTTTCATAACAAATTATGCCAAAGACATTCGGGCATTCGCTATTTGTGGTATAATTTATTTTGGATTCGGTTTTATTCGTAATTGCTTTGTTCGGAAATTCGAATTCTTCCGAATGTCCGAAAGTTGCTAAATTCGGACAAATTTCGATTTGTTACGAAACGAATTGCACAAGCCTATTATCTACAAGTTGTGAGTGTACAGCTGTATAACAGTGTAAATTTGCTGTCCCCTCGAAATCACATTATTATCTAAACCGCGTGCAACAAAAGTGAGTACACCCCTAAGTAAAAATTTCCAAATTGGGCCCAATTAGCCATTTTCCCTCCCCGGTGTCATGTGACTCGTTAGTGTAGTAGTCTCAGGTGTGAATAGGGAGCAGGTGTGTTAAATTTGGTGTTATCACTCTCACTATCTCATGCTGGTCACTGGAAGTTCATCATGGCACCTCATGACAAAGAACTCTGAGGATCTGAAAAAAAAAATTGTTGCTCTACATAAAAATGACCTAGGCTATAATAAGATAGCCAAGACCCTGAAACTGAGCTGCAGCATGGTGGCCAAGACCTTACAGCGGTTTCACAGGAAAGGTTCCACTCAGAACAGGCCTCACAATGGGAAATAGACGTATGTGTGCTGCCAGCATTGTTGCAGAGGTTGAAGGGGTGGGGGGTCAGCCTGTCAGTTCTCAGACCATACGCCACACACTGCATCAAATTGGTCTGCATGGCTGTCATCCCAGAAGAAAGCCTCTTCTAAAGATGATGCTCAAGAAAGCCCGCAGTTTGCTGAAGACAAGCAGACTAAGGACATGGATTACTGGAACCATGTCCTGTGGTCTGATGAGACCAAGATAAACTTATTTGGTTCAGATGTGTCAAGTGTGTGTGGTGGCAACCAGGTGAGAAGTACAAAGACAAGGGTGCCTTGCCTATAGTCAAGCATGATCAAGGATGCATGCACTGTCCTGTCACCATTTGAGGAGGCCATGAGGATGGTGAGCAGTGACAATGCATGCATCAGTGATGCTGTCCCTCTTGTCTTCCTGTTGGAGCACATGCTTCGTGGAATAATGGACAGGGCACTTGATGTAGAACAGCGGGAGGAAGAGGAGGACTTCCTTACCTCTCAAGGCCCCCTTTATCCAGATAGTATTCCTGCGGGCCCGCCAAACACACAGGAAGAAGAGGAGGAGGAGGATTGTGTCAGCATTAACGTGGAGGATAAAACTCAGCAGCAGTCTTCAAGGGATGATTTTGAGTCCCCAGAAACCCAAGGAGTTGTAAGTGGCTGGGAGGAGGTAGTTGCGGATCATGTGATCCTTAGTAACCCAGAGGACTCAGAATCAAATGCCTCTGCAAACTTACGCTGAATGGCCTCCCCGATTCTGCAAAGCCTGCAAAAGGACCCTAGGATTCTTGGCATCAAGGAGAGGGATCATTACTGGCTGGCAACCCTTCTTGGTCTACGTTACAAGGGTAAGGTTGCAGAACTCATCCTGCCTTCGCAGAGGGAGCAGAGGATGAAACATCTTCAGGAGGTCTTGAAGAAAGGTTTTTGCAATGCATTTCCAGACCCTGGGAAGTTACAATTTCCTGGTGCTGGACAATGTGTTGCTAAGGCTTCGTTCAGTCAGAGAAAGAGGGGTGGAGAAGGTGGCCGGCTGACCGATGCCTTCAGACAATTTTTCAGTCCTCAAGGTCTGATCGGTTCAAGCAACCATCGCCAGCGTCTGCATTACATGGTGCAGGAATATCTAGGGGCAAGAGCAGACCTGGAGACCTTTCTAACAGAGAATCCACTGGGTTAATGGGTCTTGAGGATGGACCACTGGCCAGAGCTTGCTCAATATGCAATTGAGCTACTGGCCTGTCCGGCATCCAGCGTTCTTTCTGAACGCACATTTAGTGTTGCTGGAGGGTTTGTAACAGATCATAGAGTGCGCCTGTTCAGACTCTGTTGATAGGCTCACATTCATAAAATTGAATCAGTCTTGGATCAGTAACTATCAAGCACCTAATGCTGATGTAACCAATTACATTTTCTATGGATGTGGGATCCCTTGAAGACTGCCTATGCTGAGTGACTATCCTATTATGCTGAGTGACTATCCTATTCCTCCTCAATCTTGATGATGCTAGATTCTAAGAATATTAGAAGGCCCAATTTTTCTGCCCCTGTTTAACAGGGGCATGTAATTACAATTTGTGATCTAATATTTCACAGCAGGGCCCGTTCCTGCGCTCAACAAGAGTATCTGTGAGGGGTTACAGTGTTGTGGCATCACCATATTTTTTTTTTTTTATACACCTGCACCGATATATAATTACTAAATAAAGAAAGGTTTTTTTTTGCCCCCCCTCCCCTGATCCCCATAAATGCTTGAGGTGATCTAGGTGGGAAAGAAGAGAAAAGAAAAGGAAAAAAGAGAAGGAAAGGGAGAAAAAAAAAAGAAAAATGTAATCAAATGCTTTTTATGTTTATATGTTCGGGAATAGTCTGTTGAGATGTAAAAGAAGATTGTAAATAGATAAAAATGGATAACAGAATTAGCGTAAAGAAAGGGAAAACAAAACTTGAACAAGAAAACAGTTTAATAGAATTTTAAGGAAATAAAAATGCAGCATAGGGATGGGGAGTCCTGATGGGCCGCAGATCAGAATACAATGGCCCCGCCCCCCCCCCCCCCCCTCAGTAGGGACCTTACTGATAGTAAGTCAGACACTTGATTGAAGTCAACATAGATTTAGTAGTGTGATTGTGGTAGAATAAGTGGTTCAAGTGGTGAGTGAGTGAAAGTTACGTTTTTCAAATGTATTTATTTTTTTATTTTCCCTACCTCTTTCTTTCCAACTCTCTTCATATTTTGTTCTTTTAATGCAAGAGGCCTTAATTCTACTTCTAAAAGATCTCCAATCCTAAATTTATTTCATAAACACAAGATTGGAATTATTCTGTTTCAAGAAACACATTTTCGTTCAGATCACATTCCTAAAATAAACAATAGAAATTATGTTACTTGGATTAATGATACATTTCCATATTCCAAATCAAGAGGAGTGTCTATTGCGTTCCACAAAGACATTCCCCAACAAATACTGCAAAATTGGAAAGGCAAAGATGGCAGGTCCTTAAAGCGGAGTTCCACCCTGAAAAAAATAAAAATACACGAAAATGCAGCAAAAAAAAATAAAAAAATACTCACCCGAAATACCAGTTGCTATGCGCAAGTCCCTAATCTGCCTCTTCCTTATCCGAGGTGGATATTCTTCATCCCTCCTACTCATGGTGTCTTATGGTGAATGGGCGTGCTGCCTTCTGGGAACTGAGTAATCACAGAGAGCAGCTGCCCATTCACAAATCGGCGCGTGACTCGCCCATGTGCAGTAGGAAAATGGCAGTGAAGCCGTAAGGCTTCACTGCCTGTTTCCCTTAGTGAGGATGGCGGCGCGGGTCCTGTAATCATCGAGGGATTGGCGTCTGGTGGGCCATCATCGCGGCGAGTAGGACAGGTAAGTGTCCTTATTAAAAGTCAGCAGCTACAGTGTTTGTAGCTGCTGACTTTAAAAAAAAAAAAAATTGCAGGTGGAGCTCCGCTTTAATTATAAAGGTCATGCTATATGGATTTTTTTTTACAATTATTAACCTTTATCTACCAAACTATGAACAAATTAAGATTGGAATAAAAGCTTTGGTGGACACAATGGAAAAAGCAGAAGGAACAATAATTATGGGTGGAGATTTTAATTTCATAATGGATGCAAAAATTGACACTACTAGTACCCACTCCCATAGGAAAAATAGTCAGTTCAAATATTTACCTGGAAAATACCAAATGATAGACATATCGAGGGCTCAACATCAGATGGAAAGTAATTATTTGTATTACTCAAATATACATAATTCGTATCACAGAATAGACTATTTTTTTATCAATCCGGTCTGATGATGACTCCTTCAACAGATATAGGTAATTTTTCCTGGTCAGATCATGCTCCGCTATATTTGGAACTTGGGATAATTGAATATAAAAAACCAATGGGAATATGGGGATTGAATGATAACTTAATTAAAAACAAAGAATGTGAAAAAGACATCAGACAAGCAGTAAGAGAATTTTTGCCAACTCATGAAAGAGATGATACCTCAATTCCCATGCAATGGGAAACACAAACATGTGTGCTGCGGGGGCTATTCATCAAGCATAACAGAAAAAATCTCAACTAATGGTGGAAATTATAAATTTAGAAAACAACCATAAACAGAGCCTTAAATTATTGGATAAAATAACTGTAAAAGACAAATGAATGGAGTTACAGTCTATGTTGGATGAAGAGTCCCTTCGGTTGAGGGATAAAAACAGAATACAGTGGTATCAATATTGAAATAAAACAGAGAAAACATTAGCTAGAACACTAAAAAAATCAACAACCCATGACCTCCATAGTAAAAATCTTAAAAACAAATGGGGACGTGACTTACGATACAATAGAAATATCTAAAACCTTTCGCACATATTATTCTAAACTATATAATATAAATAGACAACAAGAAAATAAAGAAAAGGAAAAGGGGAAGAGATTTGTAAATATATAAAGGAGACAGCTGTACCTGTATTGATGGAAAATGATGGAAGAATTGGAAAAAAAAATCTCATTAGAAGAAATTCAACAAGCTATTTCCGAACTGGTCCTGGGCAAAAGCCCAGGACCAGACGGATATACTCCCAGATTTTATAAGACATTTCCGAATATAATTACACCTATCCTAAAAAAAAAAAAAACATTTAATTCCATATCCAAAACACAAATTTTTGTACCAAAAAGTATGGAAGCCCATATTACATTAATTCCAAAACCGAAGAAAGATCACACACTATGTAATAATTACCGACTAATTTCCCTGACAAACATAGATATAAGATTGTACTCAAAAAAGATTAGCACCTATTCTACCTAGACACTAGGGATGAGCTCGGTGATCGCGCGTTCGGCGAACAACAAAAGATTTGGGCCGTTCGCGCCAAATTCGAGTGACGCGAACGGCCCACAATACACTGCGCCATCGCAGTGTAATCCCGGCGCTGTGATTGGCCAAGCATGCACTGTGACCCTGCATGCTTGGCCAATCACAGCGCCGGCAGCGAGGAGAGCAATGATTGGCCACAGGCAGGATGCCTGTGGCCAATTATAGCTGAGGGGGTTTAGTACACGCCCCACACTATAAAAGGCCGCCAGCGCGGCGGCCTCGTGTAGTGTGTTCCGGAGCAGGGAAAGTGAAGGATAGGCAGGGACAGTGTCAAATCCATTCTTTGCTAAACCTTGTGTGTAGGGACAGAGAAGGATAGGCAGGGAGAGTGTCAGTGTCATATTCTTTGCTAAACCTTGTGTGTAGGGAGAGAGAAGGAAAGGCAGGGAGAGTGTCAGTGTCATATTCTTTGCTAAACCTTGTGTGTAGGGAGAGAGAAGGATAGGCAGGGAGAGTGTCAGTGTCATATACTTTGATAAACCTTGTGTGCAGGGAGAGAGAAGGATAGGCAGGGGACAGTGTCAGTGTTAGTGATGAGCCGAACACCCCCGGGTTCGGTTCGCACCAGAACCCGCGAACGGACCGAAAGTTCGTACAAACATTAGAACCCTATTAAATACAATGGATGCGAACGTTCGAATTCTAAAGTGCTAATTATAACAACTATTATGCATGTTATTGTCCTAAAAAGGGTTTGGGAACCCGGGTTCTGCACCAGGGGACATGTATCAATGCAAAAAGAAGTTTTAAAAACGGTCGTTTTTCGGGAGCAGTCATTTTAATGATGCATAAAGTGAAAAAAAAAAGTCAAATATTCCTTTAAATATCGTACCTGGGGGGTGTCTAAAGTATGCCTGTGAAGTGCCACGTGTTTCCCGTGTTTAGAACTGTCCCTGCACAAAATGACACTTCTAAAGGAAAAAAAAAGCCATTTAAAACTGCTTGCGGCTTTAATGTAATGTCTGGTCCCGGTAATATGGATGAAAATCTTTAAGAAAAATGGCATAGCTACCCCATGACCCCCCCCCCCCCCACCCCAGCCCATTACCAGCCCCTTTGGGTCTTGTATGGATATTAAGGGGAACCCCGCACATAAAATAAAAAAGGCCCTATATACTCTGAACAGCCGTATACAGGCGGTGCATACAAGACAGGGACTGTAGGTTTGTTCTTATGTAGAATCTGTTTGTAATTTTGAACAGGTACATTGTTGAAGTGTAGCTCCAGCCCAAAAATCTATTTTTAAACTTTTTGGAAAACATAGGTAAGGGTTATCACCCCTGTAACATTTGTTTTGCTGTCTGTGCCCCTGTTCAGAACATTTCACCTCACTTTCCGTCCCAATGTCAACTGTTTTTGAAATGTGGTGTTTTTCTTGAAACAAGGATTGCTGATAAAGCATCAGTACAGAGGAGACACCTTTCTCCCATATTTATTCTTACAGGAGAGAATTTTCCTTCCTAGGGGTAGATTTCCTCTCACTTCCTGTTGTCTTCTTGCGTTTGCAAGTAGGAGTCGTTTGTAAGTTGGATGTTTGAAAGTAGGGACCTGCCGTATATACTCTGCAGAAATAGGCCCCTTAGTTGTTGGTGTTGGCACAACACTGTAAGCACTCACAGTTACTCTTGGTTGGTGCTGGAACGCCCTGCTGTCAACTATTATATCAGGAATTTTAATTACATATAATTGTTGAACAGTGGTAGTAAAAATTGGGCCTTTGATGGTGGTGCTGGTGCCACAACACTGTAAGCCCTGACAGTTACTCTTGGTGGGTGCAGCAATGGGCCCTGCTGTGAATTATTAGATCAAAAATTGTAATTGCATGCCCCTGTTGAACAGGGGCTGAAAAATTGGGCCTTTCGTGGTGGTGGTGGTGGTGGTGGTGTTGCCACAACACTGTAAGCCCTCAGAGTTACTCTTGGTGGGTGCAGGAATGGGCCCTGCTGTGAATTATTAGATCAAGAATTGTAATTACATGCCCCTTTTGAACAGGGGCTGAAAAATTGGGCCTTTCGTGGTGGTGGTGGTGGTGGTGTTGCCACAACACTGTAAGCCCTCAGAGTTACTCTTGGTGGGTGCAGGAATGGGCCCTGCTGTGAATTATTAGATCAAGAATTGTAATTACATGCCCCTTTTGAACAGGGGCTGAAAAATTGGGCCTTTCGTGGTGGTGGTGGTGGTGGTGGCGTTGCCACAACACTGTAAGCCCTCAGAGTTACTCTTGGTGGTGCAGCAATGGGCCCTGCTGTGAATTATTAGATCAAGAATTGTAATTGCATGCCCCTGTTGAACAGGGGCTGAAAAATTGGGCCTTAGGCACTGGTGGCACAACACTACAACCCCTCACAGATACGTTACTTGGAGCACAGCAATGAGCCCTGTTGCAAAGTATTGCTTCAAAAATTGTAATGACACGCCCCTGTTAAACAGGGGCTGAAAAATTGGGCCTTAGGCACTGGTGCCACAACACTCCAACCCCTCACAGATACTGTACTTGGAGCACAGCAATGAGCCCTATGGCAAATTATTGCTAAAAAAATTGTAATTACACGTCCCTGTAAAACAGGGGCTGAAAAATTGGGCCTTAGCCACTGGTGGCGGCACCCATAAACAAAAATGATCTTCCAAGCTATCATCATCAATCGTATCATTGAGGACTCGGAGGAGGAGGATAGCCAGTCAACATAACAGCACAGGCACTCAGCATCAGCATCAGTCTTGAAGGGATGTGACATGTTAAAATCAATTAGTCTGTTATATCAGCATCAGGTGTGTGGTAGCTGGTGGTGATCCAAGACTGGTTCATCTTGATGAAAGTCAGTCGATCAACCGAGTCGGTGGACAGGCGCACCATGTGATCCGTGACAAATCCTCCAGCAGCACTGAATGTGCGTTCCGAAAGAACGCTGGATGCAGGACAGGCCAGTAGCTCAATTGCATACTGTGCAAGCTCTGGCCAGTGATCCATCCTCAAGACCCAGTAAGCCAGAGGATTTTCGGTGGGGAAGGTGTCCAAGTCTGACCTTGCCCCTAGATATTCCTGCACCATGTTTATCAGACGCTGGCGATGGTTGCTGGAACCGATCATACTTTGGGGCTGCGGACTAAAGAATTGTCTGAACGCATCGGTCAGACGGCCACCTTCCCCACCGCTCCTTCTTTGACTGGCCGAAGCCTCAGCAACTCGTTGTCCAGGACCAGGAGTTTGTAACCTCCCAGTCTCTAGGAACGCGTTGCACAGACCTTTCTGCAAGGCCTCCCGGAGTTGTCTCATCCTCTGCTCCCTCTGCGAAGGTAACATAAGGTCCGCAACCTTACCCTTGTACCGTGGATCAAGGAGAGTGGCCAGCCAGTAATGGTCCCTCTCCTTGATCCGAAGAATACGAGGATCCTTCCGCAGACTTTGCAGGATCAGGGAGGCCATGCAGCGTAGGTTTGCTGAGGCATTCGCTCCGGAGTCCTCTGGGTCACTAAGGACGACATGATCCGCAGCCACCTCCTCCCAGCCACGTACAAGTCCACTGGTTTCTTGGGACTGTAAATCATCCCTAAAAGACTGCTGCTGATGATGCTGAGTGCCAGCCTCCACCTCTATGCTGACACAATCCTCCTCCTCCTCCTCCTCCTCTTCCTCTTCCTGTGCGATGGGTGGGACAGAAGGAACACTGTCTGGGTAAAGGGGGCCTTGAGAGGCAAGGAAGTCCTCCTCTTCCTGCCTCTGTTCTGCCTCAAGTGCCCTGTCCATTATTCCACGCAGCGTGTGCTCCAACAGGTGGACAAGAGGTACAGTGTCACTGATGCATGCACTGTCACTGCTCACCATCCTCGTGGCCTCCTCAAATGGTGCCAGGACAGTGCATGCATCCCTGATCATGCCCCACTGGCGTGGAGGAAAAAAACCAAGCTCCCCTGACCCTGTCCTGGTGCCGTAGTCGCACAGGTACTCATTGATGGCCCTCTGCTGCGTGTGCAGCCGCTGCAGCATGGCCAACGTTGAGTTCCACCTGGTGGGCATGTCACATATAAGGCGGTTCTTGGGCAGGTTCAACTCCTTTTGCAGCTCAGCCAGGTGAGCACTGGCATTATAAGATCTGCGGAAATGCACACAGACTTTCCTGGCCTGCCTCAGGACATCCTGTAAGCCCGGGTACCTGCCCAAGAACCGCTGCACCACCAGGTTAAGGACGTGAGCCACACAGGGCACATGGGTCAGTTGTCCCTGTCGGAGGGCGGAGAGGAGGTTGGTGCCATTGTCGCAAACCACCATTCCTGGCTTAAGCTGGTGTGGCGTCAACCACCTCTCGGCCTGGCCCTGCAGAGCAGACAGGACCTCTGCCCCAGTGTGGCTTCTGTCCCCCAAACACACCAGCGCAAGCACGGCATGGCATCTTTTTGCCTGCGTACTTGCGTAGCCCCGTGAACGGCTACGGAGCACCGCTGGTTCATAGGACAAACCACAGGAAGAGGCCATGGAGGAAGAAGAAGAGGAGGGGGTGGAGGAGAGAGGTGTGTCACAACCAGTAGTAGCATTTTGGAGGCGTGGCGGTGGAACAACCTCCAACACTACTGCACCTTGTCCTGCATCCTTCCCAGCTGCCAAAAGAGTGACCCAATGGGCCGTGAAAGAAAGGTAACGTCCCTGTCCATGCCTGCTGGACCATGAGTCAGCGGTAATATGCACCTTACCGCTGACCGCCCTGTCCAGCGAGGCCAAGACATTGCCTTCCACATGCCGGTAGAGAGCCGGAATAGCCTTCCGTGAGAAAAAGTGGCGTTTGGGAACCTGCCACTGAGGAACCGCACATTGCACAAACTCACGGAAGGGGGCCGAGTCTACCAACTGAAAAGGCAGCAGTTGAAGCGCTAGCAATTTAGCCAAGCTAGCATTCAACCGCTGGGCATGTGGATGGCTGGGAGTGAACTTCTTTCGACGGTCCAGCAGCTGGGGCAGGGAAATTTGCCTGCTAGAATCGGACGTCGGTGTACTGCTAGCAGAGTGGCCGCAAGTACTTGGCTGTGACACACCTAATTCTACACCTTCATTCCTCTCAGTGCATGTTTCAGAGAGGACTGAAGTTATAGTGGGGTTGGAGATCCCAGCTGATGCGGTGCAAGGAGAGGTCCGCTTTGTTCTTTGGTGTGGGTCTTTGAGGTAGGCTTGCCAACGAGCTGCATGGCAGGTCAACATATGTCTGGTCAGGCATGTGGTACCCAAGCGGCTGATGTTTTGGCCACGCGATATACGCTTGAGACATATGTTGCAAACAGCAGCTGTGCGATCTGATGCACTAGCCTCAAAAAAGGCCCACACCAAGGAACTTTTTGAATGACGGGCAGAGGCAGCGCCCTGCACAGGCGGAGCTCTGCGGTGTGATTCCGTCGGTGTACTGCCCTTACGCTGGCCACCAAAGGGCATCCTGCCTCGTTGGAGATGTGCCTCCTCCTCATCCTCCTCCTCCTCCTCTCTCCTATTAGGCACCCACGTGGAGTCAGTGACCTCATCATCCCCTGCCTCCTCATCACTGGAGCCAATCTGGCAGTATGCTGCAGCTGCTGGAACATGACTGCCAGATTGGTGTCCTTCTTGAGCAACCCCTCTGTCTGCTCTCACGCTACTGCCTTCCTGTAGCTGGGTTTCATCATCAGACCCTTCGAAACGCTGGGCATCCTCCTGGAGCATGTACCCAACACTGTGCTCAAACAGTTCGGGGGACTCCTCAGGAGGAGGACATGGTGGGTCTAGGGAAGGAGTGACTGATGATGAGTCTGACATTGATACCAGGGAAGAGGACTCTTTGGCAGCTGCTTTGCCAGTACCCTGAGCCTGGGTGAGAGAGGATGAGGAGGAGGAGGAGGGCTTGGTCATCCACTCTACCAAGTCTTCGGCATGATGTGGCTCAACATGTCCAGCTGCCGAAAAGAAGGACAAGCGTGTCCCATGGCCATGTGCTGATGACAATGCACCGCGTCCACGACCAGCACTGTTGCCCCCAGACACAGAGCCTGCTTGCCCTCTTTTATTGCCTCCTGACTGTCTGCCTCTCCTTGTTTGCCTTCCAGACATTCTAATAGATGGCCTGCAGGGAGATGGGAAAAAAGCAATAAGGGCTACCTTCAGGTGTCCTTCTCTGTCCCTTTACTTAAGGATTTCTAAATATGGTTGAGGATTATTGCTTTTGCACAGAATAGCACAACGACAATTTCCCTGACTGTCCAAAAAACAAGGATTTCAAAGATGGTTGATGAGGAATGCTTTGGCACACTATAGCACAAGGAGAATTCCCCTCACTTTCCTTCTTTGTCCCTAGAAACAAGGACTGGCACAGTGAAAGAAACTGACACTCTCCCTACCTACAGTTTTCTGTCCCTAGAAAAAATGTTTTTTTAAAGCACACTATAGCACAAGGAGAAATCCCCTCACTTTCCTTCTTTGTCCCTAGAAACAAGGACTGGCACAGTGAAAGAAACTGACACTCTCCCTACCTACAGTTTTCTGTCCCTAGAAAAAATGTTTTTTTAAAGCACACTATAGCACAAGGAGAAATCCCCTCACTTTCCTTCTTTGTCCCTAGAAACAAGGACTGGCACAGTGAAAGAAACTGACACTCTCCCTACCTACAGTTTTCTGTCCCTAGAAAAAATGTTTTTTTAAAGCACACTATAGCACAAGGAGAAATCCCCTCACTTTCCTTCTTTGTCCCTAGAAACAAGGACTGGCACAGTGAAAGAAACTGACACTCTCTCTACCTACAGTTTTCTGTCCCTAGAAAAAATGTTTTTTTAAAGCACACTATAGCACAAGGAGAAATCCCCTCACTTTCCTTCTTTGTCCCTAGAAACAAGGACTGGCACAGTGAAAGAAACTGACACTCTCCCTACCTACAGTTTTCTGTCCCTAGAAAAAATGTTTTTTTAAAGCACACTATAGCACAAGGAGAAATCCCCTCACTTTCCTTCTTTGTCCCTAGAAACAAGGACTGGCACAGTGAAAGAAACTGACACTCTCCCTACCTACAGTTTTCTGTCCCTAGAAAAAATGTTTTTTTAAAGCACACTATAGCACAAGGAGAAATCCCCTCACTTTCCTTCTTTGTCCCTAGAAACAAGGACTGGCACAGTGAAAGAAACTGACACTCTCCCTACCTACAGTTTTCTGTCCCTAGAAAAAATGTTTTTTTAAAGCACACTATAGCACAAGGAGAAATCCCCTCACTTTCCTTCTTTGTCCCTAGAAACAAGGACTGGCACAGTGAAAGAAACTGACACTCTCCCTACCTACAGTTTTCTGTCCCTAGAAAAAATGTTTTTTTAAAGCACACTATAGCACAAGGAGAAATCCCCTCACTTTCCTTCTTTGTCCCTAGAAACAAGGACTGGCACAGTGAAAGAAACTGACACTCTCCCTACCTACAGTTTTCTGTCCCTAGAAAAAATGTTTTTTTAAAGCACACTATAGCACAAGGAGAAATCCCCTCACTTTCCTTCTTTGTCCCTAGAAACAAGGACTGGCACAGTGAAAGAAACTGACACTCTCCCTACCTACAGTTTTCTGTCCCTAGAAAAAATGTTTTTTTAAAGCACACTATAGCACAAGGAGAAATCCCCTCACTTTCCTTCTTTGTCCCTAGAAACAAGGACTGGCACAGTGAAAGAAACTGACACTCTCCCTACCTACAGTTTTCTGTCCCTAGAAAAAATGTTTTTTTAAAGCACACTATAGCACAAGGAGAAATCCCCTCACTTTCCTTCTTTGTCCCTAGAAACAAGGACTGGCACAGTGAAAGAAACTGACACTCTCCCTACCTACAGTTTTCTGTCCCTAGAAAAAATGTTTTTTTAAAGCACACTATAGCACAAGGAGAAATCCCCTCACTTTCCTTCTTTGTCCCTAGAAACAAGGACTGGCACAGTGAAAGAAACTGACACTCTCCCTACCTACAGTTTTCTGTCCCTAGAAAAAATGTTTTTTTAAAGCACACTATAGCACAAGGAGAAATCCCCTCACTTTCCTTCTTTGTCCCTAGAAACAAGGACTGGCACAGTGAAAGAAACTGACACTCTCCCTACCTACAGTTTTCTGTCCCTAGAAAAAATGTTTTTTTAAAGCACACTATAGCACAAGGAGAAATCCCCTCACTTTCCTTCTTTGTCCCTAGAAACAAGGACTGGCACAGTGAAAGAAACTGACACTCTCCCTACCTACAGTTTTCTGTCCCTAGAAAAAATGTTTTTTTAAAGCACACTATAGCACAAGGAGAAATCCCCTCACTTTCCTTCTTTGTCCCTAGAAACAAGGACTGGCACAGTGAAAGAAACTGACACTCTCCCTACCTACAGTTTTCTGTCCCTAGAAAAAATGTTTTTTTAAAGCACACTATAGCACAAGGAGAAATCCCCTCACTTTCCTTCTTTGTCCCTAGAAACAAGGACTGGCACAGTGAAAGAAACTGACACTCTCCCTACCTACAGTTTTCTGTCCCTAGAAAAAATGTTTTTTTAAAGCACACTATAGCACAAGGAGAAATCCCCTCACTTTCCTTCTTTGTCCCTAGAAACAAGGACTGGCACAGTGAAAGAAACTGACACTCTCCCTACCTACAGTTTTCTGTCCCTAGAAAAAATGTTTTTTTAAAGCACACTATAGCACAAGGAGAAATCCCCTCACTTTCCTTCTTTGTCCCTAGAAACAAGGACTGGCACAGTGAAAGAAACTGACACTCTCCCTACCTACAGTTTTCTGTCCCTAGAAAAAATGTTTTTTTAAAGCACACTATAGCACAAGGAGAAATCCCCTCACTTTCCTTCTTTGTCCCTAGAAACAAGGACTGGCACAGTGAAAGAAACTGACACTCTCCCTACCTACAGTTTTCTGTCCCTAGAAAAAAATGTTTTTTTAAAGCACACTATAGCACAAGGAGAAATCCCCTCACTTTTCTTCTTTGTCCCTAGAAACAAGGACTGGCACAGTGAAAGAAACTGACACTCTCCCTACCTACAGTTTTCTGTCCCTAGAAAAAATGTTTTTTTAAAGCACACTATAGCACAAGGAGAAATCCCCTCACTTTCCTTCTTTGTCCCTAGAAACAAGGACTGGCACAGTGAAAGAAACTGACACTCTCCCTACCTACAGTTTTCTGTCCCTAGAAAAAATGTTTTTTTAAAGCACACTATAGCACAAGGAGAAATCCCCTCACTTTCCTTCTTTGTCCCTAGAAACAAGGACTGGCACAGTGAAAGAAACTGACACTCTCCCTACCTACAGTTTTCTGTCCCTAGAAAAAATGTTTTTTTAAAGCACACTATAGCACAAGGAGAAATCCCCTCACTTTCCTTCTTTGTCCCTAGAAACAAGGACTGGCACAGTGAAAGAAACTGACACTCTCCCTACCTACAGTTTTCTGTCCCTAGAAAAAATGTTTTTTTAAAGCACACTATAGCACAAGGAGAAATCCCCTCACTTTCCTTCTTTGTCCCTAGAAACAAGGACTGGCACAGTGAAAGAAACTGACACTCTCCCTACCTACAGTTTTCTGTCCCTAGAAAAAATGTTTTTTTAAAGCACACTATAGCACAAGGAGAAATCCCCTCACTTTCCTTCTTTGTCCCTAGAAACAAGGACTGGCACAGTGAAAGAAACTGACACTCTCCCTACCTACAGTTTTCTGTCCCTAGAAAAAATGTTTTTTTAAAGCACACTATAGCACAAGGAGAAATCCCCTCACTTTCCTTCTTTGTCCCTAGAAACAAGGACTGGCACAGTGAAAGAAACTGACACTCTCCCTACCTACAGTTTTCTGTCCCTAGAAAAAATGTTTTTTTAAAGCACACTATAGCACAAGGAGAAATCCCCTCACTTTCCTTCTTTGTCCCTAGAAACAAGGACTGGCACAGTGAAAGAAACTGAAACTCTCCCTACCTACAGTTTTCTGTCCCTAGAAAAAATGTTTTTTTAAAGCACACTATAGCACAAGGAGAAATCCCCTCACTTTCCTTCTTTGTCCCTAGAAACAAGGACTGGCACAGTGAAAGAAACTGACACTCTCCCTACCTACAGTTTTCTGTCCCTAGAAAAAATGTTTTTTTAAAGCACACTATAGCACAAGGAGAAATCCCCTCACTTTCCTTCTTTGTCCCTAGAAACAAGGACTGGCACAGTGAAAGAAACTGACACTCTCCCTACCTACAGTTTTCTGTCCCTAGAAAAAATGTTTTTTTAAAGCACACTATAGCACAAGGAGAAATCCCCTCACTTTCCTTCTTTGTCCCTAGAAACAAGGACTGGCACAGTGAAAGAAACTGACACTCTCCCTACCTACAGTTTTCTGTCCCTAGAAAAAATGTTTTTTTAAAGCACACTATAGCACAAGGAGAAATCCCCTCACTTTCCTTCTTTGTCCCTAGAAACAAGGACTGGCACAGTGAAAGAAACTGACACTCTCCCTACCTACAGTTTTCTGTCCCTAGAAAAAATGTTTTTTTAAAGCACACTATAGCACAAGGAGAAATCCCCTCACTTTCCTTCTTTGTCCCTAGAAACAAGGACTGGCACAGTGAAAGAAACTGACACTCTCCCTACCTACAGTTTTCTGTCCCTAGAAAAAATGTTTTTTTAAAGCACACTATAGCACAAGGAGAAATCCCCTCACTTTCCTTCTTTGTCCCTAGAAACAAGGACTGGCACAGTGAAAGAAACTGACACTCTCCCTACCTACAGTTTTCTGTCCCTAGAAAAAATGTTTTTTTAAAGCACACTATAGCACAAGGAGAAATCCCCTCACTTTCCTTCTTTGTCCCTAGAAACAAGGACTGGCACAGTAAAACACACTGACACTCTCCCTACCTATCCTTCTCTTTCCCTAAACTAAAGGAATCCAGGTTAAGCAAGAAAGAAATAAATGTCACTGTCCCTGCCTATGCTTGTCTTTCCCTGCTCCGGAACACACTACACTAGGCCGCCGTGCTGGCGGCCTTTTATAGTGTGGGGCGTGTACTAAACACCCTCAGCAATAATTGGCCACAGGCATCCTGCCTGTGGCCAATCATTGCTCTCCTCGCTGCCGGCGCTGTGATTGGCCAAGCATGCGGGGTCACAGTGCATGCTTGGCCAATCACAGCGCCTGGATGACACTGCAATGGCGTAGTGCATTGTGGGCCGTTCGCGTCACTCGAATTTGGCGCGAACGGCCCAAATCGTTCGATCTTCGTCGAACGATCGAACAGCCGATGTTCGAGTCGAACGTATGTTCGACTCGAACACGAAGCTCATCCCTAGTCAGTGTCATTGTTGCTAAGCCTCCTGCACATTATACACCTGAAGTTAGCCCGTATTGCTGCTTTTTCCTGGTGTGTTACACCAACAGACATTTGCGGCACTTACAGCGGGCGGAGTGTGCCTCCTGACCATATTACACCTGAAGTTAGCCTGTATTGCTGCTTTTTCCTGGTGTGTTACACCAACAGGCATTTGCGGCACTTACAGCGGGTGGAGTGTGCCTCCTGATCATATTACACCTGAAGTTAGCCTGTATTGCTGCTTTTTCCTGGTGTGTTACACCAACAGGATTTTGCGGCACTTACAGCGGGCGGAGTGTGCCTCCTGACCATATTACACCTGAAGTTAGCCTGTATTGCTGCTTTTTCCTGGTGTGTTACACCAACAGGCATTTGTGGCACTTACAGCGGGCGGAGTGTGCCTCCTGACCATATTACACCTGAAGTTAGCCTGTATTGCTGCTTTTTCCTGGTGTGTTACACCAACAGGATTTTGCGGCACTTACAGCGGGCAGAGTGTTTCTCCTGACCATATTACACCTGAACTTAGCCTGTATTGCTGCTTTTTCCTGGTGTGTTACACCAACAGACATTTGCAGCACTTACAGCGGGCGGAGTGTGCCTCCTGACCATATTACACCTGAAGTTAGCCTGTATTGCTGCTTTTTCCTGGTGTGTTACACCAACTGGCATTTGCGGCACTTACAGCGGGCGGAGTGTGCCTCCTGATCATATTACACCTGAAGTTAGCCTGTATTGCTGCTTTTTCCTGGTGTGTTACACCAACAGGATTTTGCGGCACTTATAGCGGGCAGAGTGTGCCTCCTGACCATATTACACCTGAACTTAGCCTGTATTGCTGCTTTTTCCTGGTGTGTTACACCAACAGACATTTGCGGCACTTACAGCGGGCGGAGTGTGCCTCCTGACCATATTACACCTGAAGTTAGCCTGTATTGCTGCTTTTTCCTGGTGTGTTACACCAACAGGCATTTGCGGCACTTACAGCGGGCGGAGTGTGCCTCCTGATCATATTACACCTGAAGTTAGCCTGTATTGCTGCTTTTTTCCTGGTGTGTTACACCATCAGGATTTTGCGGCACTTACAGTGGGCGGAGTGTGCCTCCTGACCATATTACACCTGAAGTTAGCCTGTATTGCTGCTTTTTCCTGGTGTGTTACACCAACAGGCATTTGCGGCACTTACAGCGGGCGGAGTGTGCCTCCTGATCATATTACACCTGAAGTTAGCCTGTATTGCTGCTTTTTTCCTGGTGTGTTACACCATCAGGATTTTGCGGCACTTACAGTGGGCGGAGTGTGCCTCCTGACCATATTACACCTGAAGTTAGCCTGTATTGCTGCTTTTTCCTGGTGTGTTACACCAACAGGCATTTGCGGCACTTACAGCGGGCGGAGTGTGCCTCCTGACCATATTACACCTGAACTTAGCCTGTATTGCTGCTTTTTCCTGGTGTGTTACACCAACAGGATTTTGCGGCACTTACAGCCGGCGAAGTGTGCCTCCTGACCATATTACACCTGAACTTAGCCTGTATTGCTGCTTTTTCCTGGTGTGTCACACCAACAGGATTTTGCGGCACTTACAGCGGGCGGAGTGTGCCTCCTGACCATATTACACCTGAAGTTAGCCTTTATTGCTGCTTTTTCCTGGTGTGTTACACCAACAGGATTTTGCGGCACTTACAGCGGGCGGAGTGTGCCTCCTTGACCATATTACACCTGAACTTAGCCCCTATTGCTGCTTTTTCCTGGTGTGTTACACCAACAGGATTTTGCGGCACTTACAGCGGGCGGAGTGTGCCTCCTGACCATATTACACCTGAAGTTAGCCTGTATTGCTGCTTTTTCCTGGTGTGTTACACCAACAGGATTTTGCGGCACTTACAGCGGGCGGAGTGTGCCTCCTGACCATATTACACCTGAAGTTAGCCTGTATTACTGCTTTTTCCTGGTGTGTTAAACCAACAGGCATTTGCGGCACTTACAGCGGGCGGAGTGTGCCTCCTGATCATATTACACCTGAAGTTAGCCTGTATTGCTGCTTTTTCCTGGTGTGTTACACCAACAGGCATTTGCGGCACTTACAGCGGGCGGAGTGTGCCTCCTGACCATATTACACCTGAACTTAGCCTGTATTGCTGCTTTTTCCTGGTGTGTTACACCAACAGGATTTTGTGGCACTTACAGCCGGCGAAGTGTGCCTCCTGACCATATTACACCTGAACTTAGCCTGTATTGCTGCTTTTTCCTGGTGTGACACACCAACAGGATTTTGCGGCACTTACAGCGGGCGGAGTGTGAGTCCTGACCATATTACACCTGAACTTAGCCTGTATTGCTGCTTTTTCCTGGTGTGTCACACCAACAGGATTTTGCGGCACTTACATCGGGCGGAGTGTGCCTCCTGACCATATTACACCTGAACTTAGCCTGTATTGCTGCTTTTTCCTGGTGTGTTACACCAACAGGATTTTGTGGCACTTACAGCGGGCGGAGTGTGCCTCCTGACCATATTACATCTGAAGTTAGCCTGTATTGCTGCTTTTTCCTGGTGTGTTACACCAACAGGATTTTGCGGCACTTACAGCGGGCGGAGTGTGCCTCCTGACCATATTACACCTGAACTTAGCCTGTATTGCTGCTTTTTCCTGGTGTGTTACACCAACAGGATTTTGCGGCACTTACAGCGGGCGGAGTGTGCCTCCTGACCATATTACACCTGAAGTTAGCCTGTAATGCTGCTTTTTCCTGGTGTGTTACACCAACAGACATTTGCGGCACTTACAGCGGGCGGAGTGTGCCTCCTAACCATATTACACCTGAAGTTAGCCTGTATTGCTGCTTTTTCCTGGTGTGTTACACCAACAGACATTTGCGGCACTTACAGCGGGCGGAGTGTGCCTCCTGACCATATTACACCTGAAGTTAGCCTGTATTGCTGCTTTTTCCTGGTGTGTTACACCAACAGGCATTTGCAGCACTTACAGCGGGCGGAGTGTGCCTCCTGATCATATTACACCTGAAGTTAGCCTGTATTGCTGCTTTTTCCTGGTGTGTTACACCAACAGGATTTTGCGGCACTTACAGCGGGCGGAGTATGCCTCCTGACCATATTACACCTGAAGTTAGCCTGTATTGCTGCTTTTTCCTGGTGTGTTACACCAACAGGATTTTGCGGCACTTACAGCGGGCGGAGTGTGCCTCCTGACCATATTACACCTGAACTTAGCCTGTATTGCTGCTTTTTCCTGGTGTGTTACACCAACAGACATTTGCGGCACTTACAGCGGGCGGAGTGTGCCTCCTGACCATATTACACCTGAACTTAGCCTGTATTGCTGCTTTTTCCTGGTGTGTTACACCAACAGGCATTTGCAGCACTTACAGCGGGCGGAGTGTGCCTCCTGATCATATTACACCTGAAGTTAGCCTGTATTGCTGCTTTTTCCTGGTGTGTTACACCAACAGGATTTTGCGGCACTTACAGCGGGCGGAGTGTGCCTCCTGACCATATTACACCTGAAGTTAGCCTGTATTGCTGCTTTTTCCTGGTGTGTTACACCAACAGGCATTTGCAGCACCTACAGCAGGCGTAGTGTGATTCCTGCAAAATATACTCCTGAAGCTAGGCCTTATTGCTGGGTTTCCCATTTCCCTGCAGGCCATTAGAATGTCTGGAAGGCAAACAAGGAGAGGCAGACAGTCAGGAGCCAATAAAAGAGGGCAAGCAGGCTCCGTGTCTAGAGACAACAGTGCTGGTCGTGGACGCGGTGCATCGCCATCAGCATGTGGCCATGGGACACGCTTGTCCTTCTTTTCGGCAGCTGGACGTGTTGAGACGCATCATGCCGAAGACTTGGTAGAGTGGATGACCAAGCCCTCCTCATCCTCCTCATCCTCTCTCACCCAGGCTCAGGGTACTGGCAAAGCAGCTGCCAAAGCATCCTCTTCCCTGGTATCAATATCATCATCAGTCACTCCTTCCCTAGACCAACCATGTCCTCCTGAGGAGTCCCCCGAACTGTTTGAGCACAGTGTTGGGTACATGCTCCAGGAGGATGCCCAGCGTTTCGAAGGGTCTGATGATGATACCCAGCTAGAGGAAGGCAGTAGCTTGAGAGCAAAGAGAGGGGATGCTCAAGAAGGACACCAATCTGGCAGTCATGTTCCAGCAGCTGCAGCATACTGCCAGATTGGCTCCAGTGATGAGGAGGGAGGGGATGATGAGGTCACTGACTCCATGTGGGTGCCTAATAGGAGAGAGGAGGAGGAGGAGAAGGAGGATGAGGAGGAGGCACATCTCCAACGAGGCAGGATGCCCTCGGGGGGCCAGCGTAAGGGCAGCACACTGACGGAATCACACCGCAGAGCTCCGCCTGTGCAGGGCGCTGCCTCTGCCCGTTATTCAAAAAGTTATTTGGTGTGGGCCTTTTTTGAGTCGAGTGCATCAGATTGCACAGCTGCTGTTTGCAACATATGTCTCAAGCGTATATCGCGTGGCCAAAACATCACCCGCTTGGGCACCATATGCTTGACCAGACATATGTTGACCTGCCATGCAGTTTGTTGGCAAGCCTACCTTAAAGACCCACACCACAGAACAAAGCGGACCTCTTCTTGCACCGCATCAGCTGGGATCTCCAACCCCACTATACCTTCAGTCCTCTCTGAAACCTGCTCTGAGAGGAATGAAGGTGTAGAATTAGGTGTGTCACAGCCAAGTACTTGCAGGCACTCTGCTAGCAGTACACCGACGTCTGATTCTAGCAGGCAAATTTCCCTGCCCCAGCTGCTGGACCATCGAAAGAAGTTCACTCCCAGCCATCCACATGCCCAGCGGTTGAATGCTAGCTTTGCTAAATTGCTAGCGCTTCAACTGCTGCCTTTTCAGTTGGAAGACTCGGCCCCCTTCCGTGAGTTTGTGCAATTTGCAGTTCCTCAGTGGCAGGTTCCCAAACGCCACTTTTTCTCACGGAAGGCGATTCCGGCTCTCTACCGGCATGTGGAAGGCAATGTCTTGGCCTCGCTGGACAGGGCGGTCAGGTGCATATTACCGCTGACTCATGGTCCAGCAGGCATGGACAGGGACGTTACCTTTCTTTCACGGCCCATTGGGTCACTATTTTTGCAGCTGGGAAGGATGCAGGACAAGGTGCAGTAGTGTTGGATGTTGTTCCACCGCCACGCCTCCAAAATGCTACTACTGGTTGTGACACACCTCTGTCCTCCACCCCCTCCTCTTCTTCTTCCTCCGTGGCCTCTTCCTGTGCTTTGTCCTCGGAACCAGCGGTGCTCCGTAGGCGTTCAAGGGGCTACGCAAGTATGCAGGCAAAAAGATGCCATGTCGTGCTTGCGCTGGTGTGTTTGGGGGACAGGAGCCACACTGGGGCAGAGGTTCTGTCTGCTCTGCAGGGGCAGGCCGAGAGGTGGTTGACGCCACACCAGTTTAAGCCAGGAATGGTAGTTTGCGACAATGGCACCAACCTCCTCTCCGCTCTCCGACAGGGACAACTGACCCATGTGCCCTGTGTGGCTCACGTCCTTAACCTTGTGGTGCAGCGGTTCTTGGGCAGGTACCCGGGCTTACAGGATGTCCTGAGGCAGGCCAGGAAAGTCTGTGTGCATTTCCGCAGATCTTATAATGCCAGTGATCACCTGGCTGAGCTGCAAAAGGAGTTGAACCTGCCCAAGAACCGCCTTATATGTGACATGCCCACCAGGTGGAACTCAACGTTGGCCATGCTGCATCGGCTGCACACGCAGCAGAGGGCCATCAATGAGTACCTGTGCGACTACGGCACCAGGACAGGGTCAGGGGAGCTCGGGTTTTTTTCACCACGCCAGTGGGGCATGATCAGGGATGCATGCACTGTCCTGGCACCATTTGAGGAGGCCACGAGGATGGTGAGAAGTGACAGTGCATGCATCAGTGACACTGTACCTCTTGTCCACCTGTTGAAACATACGCTGCGTGGAATAATGGACAGGGCACTTGAGGCAGAACAGAGGCAGGAAGATGAGGACTTCCTTGCCTCTCAAGGCCCCCTTTACCCAGACAGTGTTCCTTCTGTCCCACCCATCGCACAGGAAGAAGAGGAGGAGGAGGAGGAGGAGGAGGATTGTGTCAGCATGGAGGTGGAGCCTGGCACTCAGCATCATCAGCAGCAGTCTTTTAGGGATGATTTACAGTCCCAAGAAACCAGTGGACTTGTACGTGGCTGGGAGGAGGTGGCTGCGGATCATGTCATCCTTAGTGACCCAGAGGACTCCGGGACGAATGCCTCAGCTAACCTACGCTGCATGGCCTCCCTGATCCTGCAAAGTCTGCGGAAGGATCCTCGTATTCTTCGGATCAAGGAGAGGGACCATTACTGGCTGGCCACTCTCCTTGATCCACGGTACAAGGGTAAGGTTGCGGACCTTATCGTACCGTCGCAGAGGGAGCAGAGGATGAGACAACTCCGGGAGGCCTTGCAGAAAGGTCTGTGCAACGCGTTCCCAGAGACTGGGAGGTTACAAACTCCTGGTCCTGGACAACGAGTTGCTGAGGCTTCGGTCAGTCAAAGAAGGAGCGGTGGGGAAGGTGGCCGTCTGACCGATGCGTTCAGACAATTCTTTAGTCCGCAGCCCCAAGGTATGATCTGTTCCAGCAACCATCGCCAGCGTCTGATATACATGGTGCAGGAATACCTAGGGGCAAGGTCAGACTTGGACACCTTCCATTCCTCTGGCTTACTGGGTCTTGAGGATGGATCACTGGCCAGAGCTTGCACAGTATGCAATTGAGCTACTGGCCTGTCCTGCATCCAGCGTTCTTTCAGAACGCACATTTCTGTGCTCCTGGAGGATTTGTCATGGATCACAGGGTGCGCCTGTCCACCGACTCTGTTGATCGACTGACCTTCATAAAGATGAACCAGTCTTGGATCACCACCAGCTACCAAACACCTGAAGCTGATATAACAGACTAATTTATTTTCAAATGTCACATCCCTTCAAGACTGATGCTGATGCTGAGAGACTGTCCTGTTATGTTGACTGACTATCCTCCTCCTCCTCAATGATCCGATTGATGATGATAGCTTGGAAGAACATTTTTGTTTCTGGGTGCCGCCACCAGTGGCTAAGGCCCAATTTTTCAGCCCCTGCTTAACAGGGGCATGTTATTACAATTTTTTATGCAATGCTTTGCAACAGGGCTCATTCCTGCACTCCAACTAGAGTATCTGGGAGAGGTTGCAGTGTCGTGGCACCAGCACCAGTGGCTAAGGCCCAATTTTTCAGCCCCTGCTTAACAGGGGCGTGTAATTACAATTTTTGATGCAATACTTTGCAACAGGGCTCATTGCTGTGCTCCAAGTACAGTATCTGTCAGGGGTTGCAGTGTTGTGGCACCAGTGCCTAAGGCCCAATTTTTCTGCCCCTGTTTAACAGGGGCATGTAATTACAATTCTTGATCTAATAATTCACAGCAGGGCCCATTCCTGCACCCACCAAGACTAACTGTGAGGCCTTACAGTGTTGTGTCAACACCACCACCACCACCACCACCACCAAAGGCCCAATTTTTCAGCCCCTGTTCAACAGGGGCATGCAATTACAATTCTTGATCTAATAATTCACAGCAGGGCCCATTCATGCGCCCACCAAGAGTAACTGTGAGGGCTCACAGTGTTGTGGCAACACCAACATGTAAGGGGCAAATTTCAGATGAGTATATACGGCAGGCCCCTACTTTCAAACATCCAACTTACAAACGACTCCTCCTTGAAAACGGAAGGATACAACAGGAAGTGAGAGGAAATCTACCCCTAGGAAGGGAAATTCTCTCCTGTAAGAGTTAATATGGGAAAAAAAGTGTCTCCTCTCCACTGATGCTTTATCACCAATTCTTGTTTCAATAAAAACCCCAAATTTTCAAAACACATTTGTCATTAGGACGGAAAGTGAGGTGAACTGTTCTGAACAGGTGCACACTGCACAGACAGCAAAACAAATGTTACAGGGGTGATAACCCTTCCCTATGTTTTCCAAAAAGCTTAAAAATAGATTTTTTGGCTGGAGCTACACTTAAACAATGTACCTGTTCAAAATTACAAGCAGATTTTACATAAGAACAAACCTACAGTCCCTGTCTTGTATGCACCGCCTGTATACAGCTGTTCAGAGTATATAGGGCCTTTTTTATTTTGTGTGCGGGGTTCCCCTTAATATCCATACAAGACCCAAAGGGGCTGGTAATGGGCTGGGGTGGGGGGGGGGCTGTGATGGGGTAGCTATGCCATTTTTCTTAAAGATTTTCATCCATATTACCGGGACCAGACATTACATTAAAGCCGCAAGCAGTTTTAAATGGCTTTTTTTCCTTTAGAAATGTAATTTTGTGCAGGGACAGTTCTAAACACGGGAAACACGTGGCACTTCACAGGCATACTTTAGACACCCCCCCAGGTACGATGTTTAAAGGAATATTTGACTCTTTTTTTTCACTTTATGCATCATTAAAATGACTGCTCCCGAAAAACTGCAGTTTTTAAAACTTTTTTTTGGATTGATACATGTCCCCTGGTGCAAAACCCGGGTTCCCAAACCCTTTTTAGGACAATAACATGCATATTAGTCGTTATAAATAGTACTTTAGATTTCGAACATTCGCATCCATTGTATTTAATAGGGTTCTAAAGTTCGTGCGAACTTTCGGTCCGTTCGCGGGTTCTGGTGCGAACCGAACCCGGGGGTGTTCGGCTCATCACTACTAGACACATAAATTTAGATCAAACAGGCTTTACGAAGGGATGAGAAACTAGGGATAACATCATAAAAACGTGTACACTGGTAGAATATGCTCGGAAGGCTGTCTTTTATCTATTGATGCAGAGAAAGCGTTTGACAGGGTGGGATGGCAGTTTTTAGAAGAAACACTAATCCAGATAGGAATGGGCCCTAAAAGGCAGGATTGTTGCACTGTATTCTAACCCGAGGGCCAAAATAAGAACAAATGGAATGCTATCGGAGTATATAGAAATATCAAATGGTACTCGACAGGGATGTCCCTTATTATATATAATAGCAATGGAACATCTCATTACAGCAATAAGGGAAAATAAAGATATTTAAGGGATAAATATTAAAAAGGTAAAGAATATGAAACAGCGGTATATGCAGATGACCTATTAATATATGTGACTAACCCTATTATAACAATTCGAAATTTAATAAAATAATTTAAATGATTTGGGGAATTAAGTAACTTTAAAGTTAATTATGACAAATCTGAGATGTTAAATGTATCGTTAACAGAAAAAACACGGATACTTCTGCAAAAATATTTTCCATTTAAATGGCAGCAAGAAGAATGGACATATTGCCAAAATTATTATATATTTTTTAAACAGTACCCTTAGTCCTTCCAAAAAAAATAATGATGGAATTAAGAAAAGAAATAAGAAGCTTTATTTGGGCCCAAAAAACTCCCCGAATAAAAAGAGAAATTCTAATTAGAACTAAAAAAAAACGGAGGCCTAGCATTGCCTGACTTTTCAAAATATTTACAAGCAGCATCATTGACTAGAATTATAGATTAGCATCACAATATGGAAAACAAACAATGGGTTAATTTAGAAGAGGATATCATAGGAGTACAACTTAAATCCCTTCCTTGGATAAAACCCCATTTAAGACCTGGAAAAAAAGAAGAACCAACGATTTTTGTAAGCGCCACGTTAAAAATATGGGACGCTGTATTAAAAAAGGGGAAACTCTCCACAATGATTGGACCTATGACCCCATTGTTCTCCAATCCAGAATTTCCACCAGCTTTAGAAACCAGAAAATATTTAAAATGGAATATATTGGAGAACGCAAGGGTGGTTCAGATCCTAGTGGATGGTAAATTGCCAAGAATGCAAGATTTAGGACCTGAATATAAAAATAAATGGCTACAATATCATCAATTAAAAACATATATCGAAATGAAAATACAATTATCTTTAATAAAATATGTCAATAACCAAATTTGAACAAATATTGATTGAAGAACAAAAACGACTAAAAAATACAATCTGTTACTCCCTTCCGGATCTCTTCGAGAGTTAACAGGAATGAAAAAATTGTTAAGAGGAAATAGGAAGCCCAATATCAGAGAAAGAATGGGAGAAAACATTTGCAACAATACAGAAAAAAAACGGTTGCGATTAAACATCAAGAGAGAAACTATAAAATTGTAAGGAGATGGTACTGGAGCCCAGTAGCATTAAAAAAAAATAAAGGAAACACAGAGATCTGTTGGAGATGCATGGTAGGAAGGGGGACTATGGATCATATCTGGTACGGGTGTCATCTGGTGAGGAATTTTTGGAATAAGATATTTGAGATTTATCAGAAAGTGTCGGGAGTGGAGAGAAGTCCAAGTATAAATATTTCATTATTATCTTTAATGTCAGATTCAATAAAGGTTATTAAAACGGATATTCTTCACCATATGACAACGGCAGCCAGAACATTAATAGCTTGTAAGTGGAGAGAAACAAAAAGTCGGACGATAACAGAATGGATATGTGAAATGAACAAAATACAATATATGGAAAGACAGATAAGGGAAGAAGGATACATAAAAAAATCAAATGCCAGGAATATGGCAAAAATGGGAAGAATTTTGGTCCTCAACAAGAATGATAGAATATTTATAAATGGAAGGGATCAATCAACCCCATAAGGGGGTATAGGAGGAAAGGAAAGAGGGAATAGGAGATGTAAGTGGGGTGTTTTTTTTTTCTTTTCTGTGTATGGAAGGGTGAATGGGCTTGGGAATATAAGTATGTCAGTGAGATTGTAGAACTCCTGAAAAAGAATAGGAGGACTGAAGGATGGGAATAAGGAAGCTAATAGATAGCAACTATGGTCCCTTATCGACACACAGGAGAAGAAGTAAATGTATATTTTAATGAATTTTGTATAAATGTAAACATCTTTTATAAATCAATAAAAATTAATTGAAAACAAAATTTTCTGCCCCTGTTTAACAGGGGCATGTAATTACAATTTTTGATCTAATATTTCACAGCAGGGCCCGAGTATCTGTGAGGGGTTACAGTGTTGTGGCACCACCACCACCATCACCAAAGGCCCGATTTTTCTGTCCCTGTTTAACAGGGGCATGTAATTAAAAATGTTGATCTTATATTTCACAGCAGGGCCCGTTTCTGCGCTCAACAAGAGTATCTGTGAGGACTTACAGTGTTGTGGCACCACCACCACCAAAGGCCCAATTTTTCTGCCCCTGTTTACCGAGGCATGTAATTACAATTCTTGATATAATATTTCACAGCAAGGCCCGTTCCTGCACCCACCAAGAGTAACTGTGAGGGATTACAGTGTTGTGGCCCCACCACCACCAAAATCCCAATTTTTCAGCCCCTGTTTAACAGAGGCATGTAATTACAATTCTTGATATAATATTTCACAGCGTGGCCCGTTCCCTTTGCCCACCAAGAGTAACTGTGAGGGTCTACAGTGTTGTGGCACCACCACCAAAGGCATAATTTTTCTACCCCTGTTTAACAGGGGCATGTAATTACGATTTTTGATCGAATATTTCAAGGCAGGGCCCGTTCCTGTGCCCAACAAGAGTAACTGTGAGGACTTACAGTGTTCTGGCACCACCAAAACCAAAGGCCCAATTTTTCTGTCCCTGTTTAACAGAGCCATGTAATTAAAATTTTTGATCTAAAATTTCACAGCAGGGCCCGTTCCTGCGCTCAACAAGTGAATCTGTGAGGGGTTACAATGTTCTGGTACCACCACCTCCTAAGGCCCAATTTTCTGCAGAGTATATAGGGCAGGCCGTATAGTATATATACTGCTGTTCAGAGTATATAGGGCCTGGGGGACCCCCACTTTTTTTTATTTGGGTGCGGGGTTCCCCTTAATATCCATACCAGACCCAAAGGGCCTGGTAATGGACTGGGGGGGGGCATGCCGTTTTTCTCAATGATTTTCATCTATATTGCCAGACCCGACAATACATTACAGCCGCTAGCAGTTTTAAATGACTTGTTTTCCTTTAACCACTTAAGCCCCAATATGCAGCTAAAGGACCAGGCCCCTTTTTGCGATTCGGCACTGCGTCGCTTTAACTGACAATTGCACGGTCGTGTGACGTGGCCCCCAAACAAAATTGGCGTCTTTTTTTCCCACAAATAGAGCTTTCTTTTGGTGGTATTTGATCACCTCTGTAGTTTTTATTTTTTGCGCTATTAAACAAAAATAGAGCGACAATTTTGAAAAAAAAATCAATATTTTTTACTTTGCTATAATAAATATCCCCCAA
Organism: Rana muscosa; assembly: GCA_029206835.1. Lineage (NCBI taxonomy): Eukaryota > Metazoa > Chordata > Amphibia > Anura > Ranidae > Rana > Rana muscosa. The sequence goes on from CM055116.1 coordinate 178,184,618, forward strand.
AAAATATAAAAAAACATTTTTTCCTCAGTTTAGGCCGATACGTATTCTTCTACATATTTTTGGTAAAAAAAAAAAAAAAAAAGCAATCGCCGTTTATTGATTGGTTTGCGCAAAAGTTTTAGCGTTTACAAAATAGGGGGTAGTTTTATGGCATTTTTATAACAAAAATTTTTTTTACTAGTTATGGCGGCGATCAGCGATTTTTTTCGTAACTGCGACATTATGGTGGACACATCGGACACCCTTGACACATTTTTGGGATAATTGTAATTTTCAAAGCGGTCAGTGCTATAAAAATGCACTGGTTACTGGGAAAATGACACTGGCAGTAAAGAGGTTAACCACTAGGTGGCGCTGTAGGGGTTAAGTATACCCTAAGAAGTGATTCTTACTGTAGGGGGGCGTGGCTACACGTTACATGTCACTGATCGTCTGTTTCGACAGGGAACAGACGATCACTGACATGCCACGGAGAAGAACGGGGAAAGGTTTGTTTACACTCACCTCTCCCCGTTCTTCAGCTCTGTGACCTGATCGAGGGACACTGGCGGCGATCGGGTCCGCGGGGCCCACGGGCGCGGTCACGGAGCTCAGGACCGGGTCACGAGCGTGCCGGCGGTGGCACGTGCGCGACCCACGGCTGGGCTCTTAAAGGGCAACGTACATGTACGTTGATATGCCCAGCCGTGCCATTCTGCCGACGTATATCGCAGTGAGGCGGTCCTTAAGTGGTTAAAAATTTAATTTTGCTGCGGGCTGTTGTAAACACGGGAAAAATGCACCACTTTACAGGCATATTATAGTCACTCCCCAGGCACGAAATTTCAAGGAATATTTCATTTTTATTGTTTCACTTTAAGCATTATTGAAATTAATGCTACTGAAAAAATTTCATTTTTTAAAACTTTTTTTTTGCATTGATACATGTCCCCTGGGGCAGGACCCACATCCCCAAACACTTTTGATGGCAATAACTTGCATTTTAGCCTTTAAAATTCGCCCTTTTGATTTTTCACATTCGTGTCCCATAGACTTTAATGGTGTTCTGTTGCGAATAGAACCGGGGGGTGTTCGGCTGATCCCTAGTTATATACAAATTTCTCAATGGTGATCGCACTGTAGGTAGGAATCTATTCAGTCTCAGGGGGTGCAAAAGGACACAGGGCCACACAATGAGATTGAAAGAGAAGCGGTTTAACCTTTAAGTGATTGTAAAGGTTTATTTTTATTTTTTTAAACAAACATGTCATACTTACCTGCACTGTGCAAGGGTTTTGCACAGAGCGGCCCCAGATCCTCCTTTTCTTAGCCCCCCCCCCCCCCGGCAGCGCTCCTGGCTCCTTCTCTTTATTGAGTGCCCCCACGGAGAACCGCATTTCGTGGTGGCACCTGTGTGGGTATCTATTGACCAGACAGCAGGGCTTGGCCCCACCCCCTGGCTCCCATGTAACTGAATTTGATTGACAGCAGCAGGAGCCAATGTCTCCTGCTGCTATCAATCTATCCAATGAGGACCCGAGACAGTGGCTGGAGCTGCTGGGCTTGTGCTAGTCGCTGCAATGATCGGGTTCAGGTAAGAAAAAAAGGGGGGTCTGGGGGACAGCTGCAGCTCAGAAGGTTATTCACCTTAATGCATAGAATGCATTAAGGTGAAAAAACATGAGACTTTACAACTCCTTTTAGCTGCATAAGGGTTTTTTCACTGTCAGGGTGGTAAGGATGTGGAACTCTCTTTCACAATTAGTGGTGTCAACAGGAAGTATTGATAGTTTTAAAAGACTCGTGGATGTGCATCTTAGCGAATACAATATACAGGGATATGGGAAATGATTATCTACACAGATACACACCCACACAGGTTGAACTGCATGGACTATTGTCTTTATTCAACCTTACCAACCATGTAACTATGTAAATGATTGAAGAAACATCAAACCTTATTTGCAAATCTTGAAATGGCATGTCATAAAATATTAATGGAGTTTCCCATTTAATTTTTTTTTCACTCATCAAGATTACAAACTTCAAGCTTCCCCACCCGCAGACGTGCGTATACGTTTTCAAGATATAGGTTTTAAGTTGCCCCAAATGCAAATGTCCTATCAAGCCACACCATGACCACCACATTCCTCTTCTGACATCGTGGAAACACCCTGTCAACTTCAACCAACAATACAATTCACCCAATGTCTTCTTTTGTATTCCATGCTTAGGTTGTCCTGATGTTATGTCCTTATACATTTTTATTGACCATGTTGGTCTTTTATTATGTTGAAATTTTCCTCTTTTCACTGAATTAATTTTAGTCACTATTTCTGATAGGAAAACGTTTACCCTCTTTTAACCTGACAGCTTCTGGTTCATTATAAGAATGTACCCTGTCTCTGGTTTCTTTATACTGGTCCTGTTTATAAATGTATATGCTGTCTTGTGAACCATGTTGCACATTTGATATGCTAGTATAGCTGAGCAGCTTAATAGCTCTATCTACTCATCAAAATGTAATGCCATACTATACCTTATATACAGTGCATAAATATAAATGCAAAGTCTCATTTTTGATAGAATTTTTTTTTCTCTTTCATTTGAATAGGTGTACCTTACTATCTTTAAATGTGTTTTATTATTGGTGATGGTGAACTTCCTATCATCTCTATTCCTTTTGTTTAAAATGTAGACTATAAAACTGCTGTTCTGTCATAGAGGAAACTGCACCAAATATGTTTATAATTTACCAGCAATATACGGTTCTTTTGCTAGATAAACAATTACTTATTGCACTATGTTATACTTCAATTTAATTCAATATGTCACTATTTATTTATTTTATTTTATTTTATTTTATTGTCTAAAATAGTGGTGAATAGTGTAGCGTGTTAAGGAATATACAAAAAGGGAGGGAAGGGACAAAAAAGGGGGAATCTAATTAAAGTAAATAAATATTAAAGTAAATAAATATATATATATATATATATATATATATATATATATATATATATATATATATTTTTATAGTCACATTGTAGTATTTTATAGTCACATAAATGTTTTTTTTATTTTATAGTCACATTGAAGATTAGCTATGTTTATTTTATTACGCCCCCCCCCCCCCATTATTATTATTAAAGTGCACATCATTGCGAGTCTTCTTAAGCTTGTATTTATAAATACCCTTCTGCTCAGGTGAATCCCCCCCCCCCCCCCGCATGACTGTTACCTGTGTATTATATGTGATATGCACTGTTATCCTATAGTGTGTTATGTGGCACACAATTTGTATATATTTGCTTACACTGCACTTTAACCTCTTAATTTTTTAATGGTTTCGTTTTTTCCAGTCCTCCATCCCCACCCTTTCATTCTTTACTACCTTTATACTCTACTGGGGTCCCAGGGGGTCAGCTTCAGCATAACTATCATCACTTATTTTAACAATCCTTATTTTAATTCGTAATTGGCTCTCCTTAAATGTCCAAATGACTGTATCCCCCCCCCCCCCCCCATAAATGAGTCAAAGGTTTCTGTTATCTAAGAAACTTTGCGTGAATGTGGCTTGTCTGCAGGAGAACCATCTATCTTTGACATAAACCTACTTACTTTGATGCTCACTAACCTAATATTTTTCAAGCCAATGCACCAACCAAACAAGGTGTACCAATTAAGGTTCATAACAATACTCCTTTTCATTGCAAAATCTGATTGCTGACCCTGGGAGTAGGTACCTCCTTCTCCAGGTCAGAATACAAAATATGGAACTTACAATTCTTTCCTATATGCTCCTAATGTAAAATCCAGGTCCCTTCCTAATCTATGTCTGCTCAGTGCTCACTAATGGCACGCCATCAAGTGGGAGCCCATTTACTTTCAGTTGATTCCAATTTAATCTTAATTCCAATTTAAATGCTAAACTAGACTAGATCTTTTGGATTCCCTACATCTCTCAATACATTCTAAAAATAGTTCAACCACTCTTTAGCCCATCATGATTTAATAGATATTTGGTAAGCATTCCACATATTATTCACACCCTCATAATTCTATATATTTTTTTTATGAACATTTTATTTAAAAAAATTAAATAAATGTTTATAGTATAAACATGTAAAAGATAAATCCACCTTCCAATAATACATGCTTTAAGCTTTGTACAATAAGCAACAAGTACCATATTTTCCAGCGTATAAGACGACCGTTTACACTTAAAAAAAATGGCCAAAAAAGCAGGGGTCATCTTTTACGGCGGGTCAGCTGCTCAGATGCCTGCTGGATGTGTGGTAATACTGTATGTAGCTTCGGCTACATACAGTATATACCGCTGAGCCAATCCCGGTGAGCAATGTATTCAAATGAATACAGAGCCTGCTCGGATTGGAGTAACAACCTTTGCCAATCCGAGCAGGCTACATACAGTAGCCTGCTCGGATTGGCGTTGAGAGTCAGAGAGGCGTGGGCTGATGATGTTACAGCCTCTGCCAATCCAAGCAGGGTTTGTATTCATTAATAGAATACATTGCTCACCGTGATTGGCTCCAGCTCCAGCAAGAAGGAAGAAGCATATGTTTCCAGCTCCAGTAAGAACGAAGAAGGATATGAAGCGTCGGAAGCCTCGGAAGGGGGGGTCGTATTATATGTGAGTACAGGCGAAAACTCTTAAAAACCTGTAAAATTAGGGGGTCGTCTTATTTGCCCGGTCGCCTTATACACCGGGAAATAGGGTATTTGAAATAGAACATATAGATGGAGAATGCTCAGAATCAACAAAGGCTTAATAGAGAACATATGATAAAGGAAAGTCTGGGGGTGTGGAGGGCTTGAGTGTCAGGTATTTTGGATATTTATATACAAACAACTAGTTATAACAATAATTAAAGGTAATACCTGTAAGGGGAATAACTTCAGCAGAAATTAGATAAATAAAACTGATGCCATTTAGTTGCCTGTGAAAAGTCACTTTGATAAAATCATTAAAATGTAGGAGTAATTGGAGGCTCATAAAAGTGGTTGAGAGTGAAGGTAAATGAGTTAAGAGGGAGCATGCACATCGGGGGGAGACACTATGGGGATAATTCCCATTCTCATGCTTTTTTCCAAAGGAGATTCCCCTCAGTTATACGTTCAGTTTCAATATTGACAGTGTGCTACTTTGATCAAGACCCTTTATTTATTATTTTGTATATCTATTTTACAGAGGCTTTCTACTTCCTATTGGATCATGAATGATTCATTACTTTCTATAGCTCATGTTGTAGAAGACCTACAGTCACAATCAACAGATTACTTTGACCTAAAACAAGATTTAGTAATTTCAAAGTCTACCCTTTGGGAAGCTTATAAGGCTGTAAAGTGAGGTCACATTATACAAATAGTGTCTAAATGGAAAAAGGAACATTTGCATCTATCACAAGAGTTAGAGGTACACCAAGTCTCCCATTTTCAAGTCTTCTCCTACAAGAGCAAATGCACTAGACCAAGTGCACATGGAAACCTGTGCCTTTCAGGTCTACAGTCCTTGACTGCTGTTGTTGATTTTCTTTGGAAACCATCCCTTCCCCAGCTCTGAACATCACAATAAATTTAATAGAAGCCGATATTACTGTCCCTAGAATTTAATATATGATTCAGAAGCTTAAAATAAACAAACATCTGGGATGAATTAAATAAAAAAATAATTTTTTAAATCAAAAGGTTTTTATTGAACATACGGAAAATCATATCAGTTTCCATTGTACAAAAATTTGCAGAGGTTCCACTCTGCTAACAAACACCAGATCAATACCTAAGTGCAGCACCACAATATTGCAATTCTAAGTACAGCATATATGTATAGAAGAGTGCTATAGAAGAGTGCTATAGACATTGCATAATCCTGGACAGCACTAGCTCCCTGGGGCTCAAACCAGGAGTATCCAGCCAAGGGGACCAAATTCGTTCAAACCTGCCCGGACTTCCCCTGTGTTGGTATATATACACTTTTCCATAATGAGAGTATTCCCCACATGTGCTATCAATGAGGCGGTGGTGGGTGGAAAGTTTGATTTCCATCCCATCAGTATAAGCTTTCTAGCTTGAAATAAGGCTCTAGAGACTGCGATCCTGGTCAATTCCTCAGGAATCTCATCCTCCAGGACCCCCAGCAAGCAGCACAGAGGGTCCACGGGGATAGTTGTTTGAAACACTCCATTAAGTGTACCCACCACCTCATTCCAATTCCTGTGAAGCTTTGGGCACCTCCACAGGAGATGGATGAGGTCTCCATTGTGTCGTTGACAGCGGCAACACAAAGGGTCCAGCAACCTACCCATCTTATGGAGTTTTGTCGGGGTGTAATGGACTCTCAACAAAATGTATAATTGGGACACTTTCTGTGCTACATTCAAAGAACATATGGTTACAGATTGCATGGCTTCCTCCCACTGATCACCGGTCATTTGACCAAGATCTCTCTCCCACAAGGACTCCGCTTTACTGGGAAAAGCTTGCAGGTGTTTCGCCAGCAGCATTTGATTGATTTGGGATATGGATCCCTTAGTTTCAGTGCTGGTGTGCAACACATAAATACATTTTTATAGATGTAGCACCCTGGTGTTTAGGCAGGGTTGCTCACAAATTTAGCTTGCCAGATAGTAAATGTTCTGGTTAATTATTAGAAGATCCATTGATCTCTCTCTAATTCTGGAGTTGCTACACTTTTTCTCCTCTTCTGTCACTGGGTGGTACTGTTGCTGGTGACATTAGATCGACAAGGGCACTTTTATTTAAAAAGAAAAACAAAGTTCATGAACTTACCCATGCAGGGTGTAACCTGGGGGACAGGTAGTAGGTACAAAAGCTCCCTGGGATGAGCAGGCACAGATACCATTGGATCAGTGAAAACACAGTATTATTTATTGATGCTATATACAAAGTCAATGATAGGTGCTGTACAGTGTGCAAAAACAAACAGAAGAAAAAAATAGCTTAAACAAAAACCTAGCCGTGTCTCGTCTCTAACTACACAGTATTTACAAGCCCTCACTACCAGGCTGAACAAGCCTACCGCTTGCTAGCTTCCACATCAACTGATTGATAAGTTTTACCAACCTTCTTGCTCTCACAGACCAGTGTTGTCTGTGTTTCCCAGGCAGAGCCCAGTCTGTCTGCTCAGGTGAGCTTTTAATTGACCTGGGAGAGAGGACCAACACCTGAACTGGATCCTGGATCAGAGATCCCTGAATGTATATGAGAGGAGCCTGGAAGATGTATAAACCCCGAACAGGACTTTCCCAGGCTCTCTCTGGGACGCTCTGCCACACATCCTCCTCCCTTGTTTCAACCCCAGAGTTGGAACACCTGTAGCCCAACAGGAGTGAACACGGGACAGGGCATCTACATTTCCCATCTTAACCCCTGGCATATGTTTTACCGTAAAGGAGTGATCTTGTAAGGCCAAAAACCACCGGTTCACCCGCCTATTGGTCTCCTTCTTTTGGGCCATCCATTTCAGGGGAGCATGGTCAGTTATCAACTCAAACTAGCGCCCCAACAAGTAGTACCTGAGCGCGTCCACGGCCCACTTTATGGCCAGACATTCCTTTTCAATGACTGCATACTTTTTTTCATGGTCATTGAGCTTTCTGCTTAAGTACACCACAGGGTGTTCTTCCCCATTGTGTACCTGTGAAAGTACTGCCCCGATACCAACATCAGACGCATCTGTCTGGATCAAAAAGTTTTTGGAGAAATCGGGGGAGTATAGGATTGGCTGTGCACAAAGAACCTTCTTCAGGACTTGAAAAGACTCTTCTGCTACTGGAGACCATTTCACCATTACGGAGTCTTTCCCTTTTGTAAGGTCTGTCAGTGGGGCAGCTATAGTTGCGAAATTTGGGATAAATCTTCTATAGTACCCCACAATGCCAAGAAAGGCCCTGACCTGCTTCTTGTTTGCAGGATGTGGCCACTCCTGGATGGCTTCTATCTTATTCACCTGGGGCTTTATGACACCCCGGCCAATAGTGTAGCCCAAATACTTGGCTTCCTCTAGCCCAATGGCACATTTTTTTGGATTTACCGTAAACCCTTCTTTGAAGAGGGAATCCAGGACAGCCTGGACACAGGGCAAGTGAGACTCCCAGTCAGTGCTATGCACCACTATGTCATCCAGATAGGCTGCAGCATACTGTTGGTGAGGTCTTAGGGTCCTGTCCATAGCCCTCTGAAATGTTGCAGGGGAATTTTGCAACCCAAAAGGCATTTTCTTATACTGAAACAACCCCTCCGGGGTCACAAACACAGTCTTTTCTTTGGCACTACCAGTCAGGGATATTTGCCAATATCCTTTGGTCAAGTCCAAAGTGGTCAGATAACGGGCCTTGCCAAGTCGGTCTATAAGCTCGTCTACCCTGGGCATTGGGTATGTGTCAAATTTTGTTACCGCATTAAGCTTTCTGAAGTCGTTACAAAACCTCCAAGTGCCATCCGGTTTTGGGACCAATACAATGGGGCTAGACCAGTCAGTCACTATTGGATTCCTCAATAACATCTAGCTCCAACATCCTTTTAACTTCCTCACCAATGTCCTTTCTTCTAGCTTCGGGAATTGGGTATGGTTTGAGCTTGACACGGACCCCAGGTTCAGTAACAATATCATGCTGAACTGCTGAAGTCGTGCCAGGCAACTCTGAAAATTTCTCTTTATTCCTTATAAGGAACTCTCTAGCTTCCTGTTTCTGGGAACATGACAGGGTGTCTGGAATCGTGACCTCAGGGATCAGAGGGGATTCAGTACCCTTAAGGGTTACTGGGAGAGACCTCGCAGTTAATGCCAGTCTATCCTTCCAGGGCTTTAACAGGTTTATGTGGTAAATCTGTTTGGGCTTCCTTTTACCTGGTTGATACACCTTGTAATTGACCTCCCCAACTCTTTCAATTACTTCAAAGGGTCCCTGCCACTTAGCCAGGAATTTGCTCTCAACAGTGGGAACTAACACGAGGTCCCTGTCACCAGGTGAGAAAACACGAAGTTGGGCCCCCCTGTTGTATATCCTCTGTTGGGCTGCTTGGGCCTGCAGTAAATGTTCTTTTACCACTGGCATGATTGCTGCAATCCTGTCCTGCATTTGAGCGATATGCTCAATGACACTTTTGTGAGGTGTCTGCTCCCCCTCCCAAGTTTCCTTGGCTATGTCTAAGAGTCCCCGAGGGTGTCTCCCATAAAGCAGCTCAAATGGAGAGTACCCCGTAGAGGACTGGGGAACTTCCCTGATGGCGAACATTAAGTAGGGTATCAGGAAGTCCCAGTTTTTCCCATCCTTGTCAATAACCTTTTTTAACATACTCTTTAATGTCTTATTGAAGCGTTCCACCAAGCCATCCATTTGAGGATGGTACACTGAGGTTCGCAGCTGCGTCACCTTAAATAACTTGCACAGCTCCCTAGTTATTCGTGACATGAATGGGGTACCCTGGTCTGTAAGGACTTCTTTCGGGGCGCCAACCCAACTGAACACCATAAACAGCTCTTTGGCAATGTTTTTAGCAGACGCAGTGCGTAAGGGAACAGCCTTGGGGTAACGGGTAGCGTAATCCATGATCATGAGGATATGTTGATGACCGCGGGCAGATTTGGGGAGTGGACCCACAAGGTCCATGGCAATCCTCTCAAAGGGCACTTCAATAATGGGCAAGGGCACTAACGGAAGTGGGGTTGGGGGATTGACAATAATTCTCAATATTTTTCCGTATCCCAGGCCAGTAAAACCTGTGCAACACCCTTTCAGTGGTTTTCTCAACTCCTAAATGGCCTCCTAGCAAGTGCCCATGGGCAAGTTCCAACACCACCCGCCTGTATAGCTTAGGGACTACCAACTGTTCAACCACTTCATCATTAGTTTTACATACACAATACAGTAAATTCTCATTGCTGCAGAAATATGGAAAACAGGGCCTGTCCCCTGGTTCGACAGGTACCTCATTAATCACCATTACATTTTCCCAGGCCCTGGCAAGTTTAGGGTCTTTTTTCTGCTCCGTACCAAAATTTTCCTTATGCACATTAAGATCGGTAAACTCTAATGTAGGCTCAGATTCAGCAGACGGCTGTCCAGCTCTACTGGTTGTGGGGACTTCTTCAGGCTCCCCCAGCTCTCCTGCCATAACTGAGAAAAGATCACCCGGAGGGCCCTGAGAGGAGTCCCCTGAACTCACAATGTCAGTAATGGCCATGAGTTCTGGCTCTGCGACTCAGTCAGGTACTGCGACTGGGTCTGGACAATCCCACAGTTCCCAAAACTTAGGGAAGTCCCTACCAATGATAGCCTCGTGCACCAAGTGGGGCACCAGTCTGACCGAATGGGTCACTGTACCTAAGCCAGTTTTGAACTGAACAGTGGCTATTGGATACTCGCGGGTATCCCCATGTACACAGATCACAGCAACTTTTTTTGCATGAAAATTCACAGTTTCAACCATCTCAGCTGTAACCAAAGTAACTAGACTTCCAGAGTCCAGCAAGGCCGTAATAGGCTTATTATTAATAGTCACTTGACACATGTGTTTTCCCACATTTGGCACTGCAGCGCATGAAACAGCAGCAAACATAGACTGCCTTCTAAAAGATAGATCACACTGCATTGGTTCATCTGTCAATGGACAGTTTGCTGCAACATGTCCCAGTTCTTGGCAACGAAAACACCTGATGTTTCCCCAATTTGGTTTGCTGACAGGCAGTGGCTTCCCTTGTTTGGGCCGCCAAACTTCAGTCCTGGCACCAAAAATCCTCCCCCCTATTTCCTTGCCATGCTTACCACCCACTTCCCCTGGAACAGTCTTACCGGTTGCCTGGGGAGACCGTGGCTTTGGGTGGAAAGTCTGTGCGGCTGTAGGGGTGGTGACCAGGTTCTCTGCAGCAAAGTACCTCTCAACGAGCTCCACCAGGTTGTCTGCCGACTTGGGGTCTCCTTGACTCACCCGCCTTTGCAGGGGAATTGGTAGTGACCTCAGGAATTGGTCCATGACCACACGCTCCACTATTTGTGGCGCAGACAGGGACTCCGGCTGTAGCCATTTCCGCACCAGGTGGATCAGATCAAACATCTGCGATCTTGGGGGACTCTTATCTTGGAAGAACCAGCTGTGGACCCACTGAGCTCGAACAGCCAAGGTGACACCGAGTCGTGCCAGGATTTCCCGCTTGACCTTCTCATAATCTCCCGCTTCTGCTGACTCCAGATCATAGTAGGCCTTCTGCGCTTCTCCAGAAAGTAAGGGGCGATCAGTCCTACCCACTGGGTTTGGGGCCAACCTTCCCTCTCAGCGGTCCGTTCAAATATTAGTAGGAAGGCCTCTGGATCATCATCTGCCGTCATCTTTGAAAGAAAGCGCCCCACATGGATGGCTGAGGGCTTGTCTCCAATATCCTTCATTATCGCAGGTGACCACTGTGCTAGCGTCTCCACAACCTCAGTCAGGGTTTTCCTATCCGCTTTTGCAGCAGTGGCAAGCTGTTCAAACAGCCTCTGTGATTGCTCCTGTGCGATAGCGTTTGCTTGCTGCAAAGTAGCGTTAGTTTGCTGTTGTGCAGCGTTGGATAACAGCATTTGTTTGAGGATTTCCTCCATGTTGTCACTTTAGGTACTGGCCTTTTAAATAGTAACTTACTACAGCTGGTCGCAGTCTCCACCATATGTAACCTGGGGTCAGGTAGTAGGTACAAAAGCTTCCTGGGATGAGCAGGCACAGATACCAAGTCCATTGGATCAGTGAAAACACAGTATTATTTATTGGTGCTGTAACGCCGAGCGCTCCGGGTGTCCCATCCATCCCGGAGCGCCCGCGGCGTCTGTCCCCCTGCAGCGCTCCGGTCGGCTCCTCTGACCGTGAGCGCTGCTCTGATGCTGGCGGGGATGCAATCCATGCGGCGGCACCTGTCTGCCCGCGGATCGCATCCCATCCTGCTCACCGGCCTCCTTCCCCTGCTCCGTCCCGGCGCGCGCGGTCCCGCTGCTCTCTAGGGCGCGCACGCGCCGGTCTTCTTAAATTTAAAGGGCCAGTGCACCATTGATTGGTGCCTGGTCCAATTACTGTGTCACACTCCAAAACACTTAAAAACCCACTCCCCCTTCCTGTCCTTGCCGGATCTTGTTGCCTTAGTGCCCTGAGAAAGCGTTTTGTACTTGCCTTTCCAGTGTATCTGACCTTCTGCCGTTGCCCCTGACTACGTACCATTGCCGCCTGCCCTGACCTTCCGCTATGTCTGACCTTGCCTCTGCCTAGTCCCAGTGTACCGTGCCTATCTCAGCTGCCAGAGAAGTCGAGCCGCTACTGGGGGACACGACCTGGTTGCTACCGCTGCAGCAAGTCCATCCCGCCTTGCGGCGGGCTCTGGTGAAAACCGGTAGCTGCTTAGAACCGCTCCTCCAGTGCGACCCGTGCCTTCGCCTCTCTGGCACAGAGGATCCACCTCCTGTGTCCTCACTAGCCGCCAGTCCGGGCCCTGACAGTAGATCCGGCCATGGATCCCGCTGAGGTACCGCTGCCAAATCTCGCTGACCTCACTACCGTGGTTGCCCAGCAGTCGCAACAGATCGCCCAACAAGGACAGCAGCTGTCGCAGTTGACCGCCATGGTCCAGCAGCTTCTGCCGCCGCAGCCTCCAGCATCTTCCCCTCTCCGAGCTGCCGCTACTACCTCGAGAATTTGCCTGTCTCTTCCGGAGAAATTTGACGGGGATTCTAGGATGTGCCGGGGATTCTTGTCCCAATGTTCCCTGCATCTTGAGATGATGTCTGACCAGTTTTCCACAGAACGGTCTAAAGTGGCATTCGTGGTCTCTCTGTTGTCTGGAAAGGCCTTGGCCTGGGCCACGCCACTCTGGGACCACAACGACCCTGCTACAGCCACCGTTCAGTCCTTCTTTGCTGAGGTTCGCAGCGTTTTTGAGGAACCAGCCGGAGCCTCATCCGCTGAAACCGCCCTGCTTAACCTTGTCCAAGGAAACTCTTCTGTGGGCGAATATGCCATACAGTTCCGCACACTGGCCTCAGAGTTAGCTTGGAATAATGAGGCTCTCTGCGCGACCTTCAAGAAGGGTTTATCCGGCCACATCAAGGATTGTCTGGCCGCACGAGAGATACCCTCTTCCTTGACGGAACTCATCCATTTAGCTACCCGCATCGACATGCGTTACGTCGAAAGACGCCAAGAGCTTCGCCAGGAGAAAGATCTTGTTCGCACCAGGCATTATCCGTGCCTGGCTCCTCTCTTTCTGAATCCAATGCATCCTGTTACCGTGCCTCCCGCCGAGGAGGCAATGCAAGTGGACCGGTCTCGCCTGACCCTACAAGAGAGGTCTCGCCATAGGAACGAGAACTTATGCCTTTATTGTGCAAGCTCTGATCACTTCCTAAAAGACTGCCCTATTCGTCCTCCGCGTCAGGGAAACGCCCGCACCTAGTGAACGTGGGAGAGGCGTTACTGGGTGTGAATTCTTCCTCTCCACGTCTGACTATTCCTGTGCGGATTTCTCCTTCTGCTGGCTCCCTCTTCCCTGCGGTGGCCTTCCTGGACTCTGGTTCTGCAGGAAACTTTATTGAAGCCTCTTTCATCAACAGGTTCAACATTCCTGTTACCCGTCTCATCAAACCCTTCTTCATTTCCTCTGTAAATGGAGAGAATTTGGATTGTACCGTGCATTACCGCACCGAACCCCTGCTCATGTCCGTTGGTGTTCTTCACCAAGAAAAGATTGAATTCTTTGTTTTGCCGAACTGTACTTCTGACATCCTTCTTGGCCTACCCTGGCTCCAGCGTCACACTCCTACCCTCGACTGGACCACTGGGGACATCAAATCCTGGGGTGACTCCTGTCACAAGCATTGCCTTAAGTCTGTACCGACCTGTCAAGTTCCCATCACTACTCCTTTGCCTGGCCTTCCAAAGGCCTATCAGGACTTTTCTGATGTCTTTTGCAAAAAACAGGCGGAGGTCTTACCACCACATAGACCCTACGACTGCCCCATTGACTTGCTCCCAGGTACTACACCACCCCGTGGCAGAATTTACCCTCTCTCCTCTCCTGAAACCAAGGCCATGACGGAATACGTTCAGGAGAACCTCAAGAGAGGTTTTATTAGGAAATCATCTTCTCCAGCCGGAGCGGGCTTCTTCTTCGTGGCCAAGAAGGACGGATCTCTACGCCCTTGCATAGACTATCGTGGTCTCAATAAAATCACTATTAAAAACCGCTACCCTCTGCCTCTCATCTCGGAGCTCTTTGACCGTCTGCGCGGAGCAAAAGTTTTTTCTAAATTGGACCTCAGGGGCGCTTATAACCTCATCAGAATCCGTAAAGGAGATGAATGGAAAACCGCATTTAACACCAGAGATGGTCACTTTGAATATCTCGTCATGCCGTTCGGACTTTGCAACGCCCCTGCAGTCTTTCAAGATTTTGTCAACGAAATCTTCCGGGACCTACTGTATACCTGTGTGGTTGTCTATCTTGACGACATCCTAATCTTCTCTGCCAACCTTAAGGAACATCGGCTCCATGTCCGTCAAGTGCTCCAGCGCCTCTGCGTAAATCATCTTTACGCTAAATTTGAAAAATGCCTTTTTGAGCGCAGCAGTCTTCCTTTCCTAGGTTATCTGGTCTCTGGACAAGGTCTTCAAATGGACCCTGACAAACTCTCCGCAGTCTTGGGTTGGCCACGCCCCTCTGGACTTCGTGCTATCCAACGCTTCCTTGGTTTTGCCAACTACTATCGTCAGTTCATACCCCACTTCTCCACCATCGTTGCTCCTATAGGGGCACTGACCAAAAAAGACGCGAATCCTAGGTCCTGGCCGCCTCAAGCGGAGGAAGCCTTTACTTGCCTTAAGACCGCTTTCTCCTCTGCACCTGTCCTGTCTCAGCCAGATCCTCTAAAGCCGTTCTTCCTTGAAGTCGACGCCTCCTCGGTAGGAGCCGGAGCTGTGCTTCTTCAAAAAAACGCTAAAGGGAAAAACGTCACTTGTGTTTTTTTCTCTAAAACTTTCTCCCCTCCGGAAAAAAACTATTCCATAGGTGACCGTGAACTGTTGGCCATCAAGTTGGCATTAGAAGAGTGGAGACATCTCCTGGAAGGATCCCTTCACCCTATCTCCATCTACACTGACCATAAAAATTTGTCCTACCTTCAGTCCGCTCAGCGCCTAAATCCTCGCCAGGCCAGGTGGTCATTGTTCTTTGCCCGCTTCAACTTCCAGATCCATTTTCGGCCTGCAGACAAAAATGTCAGGGCTGATGCTTTGTCCCGTTTCTCCGATACCTCTGAAACCGAGACTCCTCCTCAACACATCATACGCCCTGAGTGTCTGATTTCCTCTGCTCCCGCTTCTCTCATGCCAATTCCTCCAGGAAAGACTTTCGTTCCTCCACGCCTTCGGCTTCAGATACTCAAGTGGGGCCATTCCTCCCATCTAGCCGGTCACGCTGGGATCAAAAAATCCATACAATTGATTGCCAGACACTATTGGTGGCCTACCCAGGAGGAAGATGTGACTGACTTTGTACGGGCCTGCACTATCTGTGCACGTGACAAGACGCCTCGCCAGAAGCCTGCAGGTCTTCTCCTTCCCCTACCTGTGCCTGAACAACCATGGTCCCACATCGCCATGGATTTCATCACGGACCTCCCTTTGTCTCGTAGTAACACTGTCATCTGGGTGGTCGTTGACCGCTTTTCTAAAATGGCTCATTTTGTCCCGCTCCCTGGTCTGCCTACTGCACCTCAGTTGGCGAAGCATTTTTTTCTTCAAATTTTCCGCCTCCATGGGCTGCCCTCACATATCGTCTTGGATAGAGGTGTTCAATTCATCTCAAAATTTTGGAGAGCTCTCTGTACTCAACTAAAAATTAAGTTGAATTTTTCTTCCGCTTATCACCCGCAGTCCAATGGACAGGTGTAGAGAGTTAACCAGGTCCTTGGCGACTACCTACGACATTTTGTCTCCGCCCGTCAAGACGATTGGGTCGACCTATTGCCCTGGGCAGAATTCTCATACAATTTCAAGAACTCTGAATCTTCCTCCAAGTCGCCTTTCTTTGTGGTCTACGGCCATCACCCATTGCCCCCCCCTCCCCATTCCCACGTCTTCTGGAGTTCCGGCCGTGAATGAATTTACTCAGGACTTTGCCTCTATCTGGAAAGAGACTCAAAAGTCGCTCTCACTGGCCTCTGCCCGCATGAAGAGACATGCAGATAAAAAAAGAAGAATCCCTCCTGTCTATGCCCCTGGTGACAAAGTGTGGCTCTCCTCCAAATATGTTTGGTTTCGGGTACCTAGCTACAAGCTGGGCCCTCGTTACCTCGGGCCATTTAAAATCAAAAACCAAATCAATTCTGTTTCTTACAAGCTCCACCTTCCTACTTCTCTTCGTATTCCCAACTCTTTTCATGTGTCTCTTCTTAAACCCCTCATTCTTAACCGATTTTCCCCTAAGGTCCCTGCTCCTGCTCCTGTCTCTGGTTCTTCTGATGTCTTCTCAGTGAAAGAGATCCTCGCCTCCAAGGTCATCCGAGGTAAAAAATGTTTTTTAGTGGATTGGGAGAACTGTGGTCCTGAGGAAAGGTCCTGGAAACCTGAGGCCAACATTTTAGATAAAGAGCTCATCCGAAGATTCTTGGGTTCCAAGAAGAGGGGGAGACCTAAGGGGGGGTACTGTAACGCCGAGTGCTCCGGGTGTCCCATCCATCCCGGAGCACCCGCGGCGTCTGTCCCCCTGCAGCGCTCCGGTCGGCTCCTCTGACCGTGAGCGCTGCTCTGATGCTGGCGGGGATGCGATCCATGCGGCGGCACCTGTCCGCCTGCGGATCGCATCACATCCTGCTCACCGGCCTCCTTCCCCTGCTCCGTCCCGGCGAGCGCGGTCCCGCTGCTCTCTAGGGCGCGCGCGCGCCGGTCTTCTTAAATTTAAACGGCCAGTGCACCATTGATTGGTGCCTGGTCCAATTACTGTGTCACACTCCAAAACACTTAAAAACCCACTCCCCCTTCCTGTCCTTGCCGGATCTTGTTGCCTTAGTGCCCTGAGAAAGCGTTTTGTACTTGCCTTTCCAGTGTATCTGACCTTCTGCCGTTGCCCCTGACTACGTACCATTGCCGCCTGCCCTGACCTTCCACTACGTCTGACCTTGCCTCTGCCTAGTCCCAGTGTACCGTGCCTATCTCAGCTGCCAGAGAAGTCGAGCCGCTACTGGGGGACACGACCTGGTTGCTACCGCCGCAGCAAGTCCATCCCGTCTTGCGGCGGGCTCTGGTGAAAACCGGTAGCTGCTTAGAACCGGTCCTCCAGTGCGACCCGTGCCTTCGCCTCTCTGGCACAGAGGATCCACCTCCTGTGTCCTCACTAGCCGCCAGTCCGGGCCCTGACAGGTGCTATATACAAAGTCAATGATAGGTGCTGTACAGTGTGCAAAAACAAACAGAAGAAAAAATAGCTTAAACAAAAACCTAGCCGTGTCTCGGCTCTAACTACACAGTATTTACAAGCCCTCACTACCAGGCTGAACAAGCCTACTGCTTGCTAGCTTCCACATCAACTGATTGATAAGTTTTACCAACCTTCTTGCTCTCACAGACCAGCGTTGTCTGTGTTTTCCAGGCAGAGCCCAGTCTGTCTGCTCAGGTGAGCTTTTAATTGACCTGGGAGAGAGGACCAACACCTGAACTGGATCCTGGATCAGAGATCCCTGAATGTATATGAAAGGAGCCTGGGAGATGTATAAACCCCGAACAGAACTTTCCCAGGCTCTCTCTGGGACGCTCTGCCACAAGGGGTTCTTCTCCAGCAAATACAAATAAAAAAAAAAAAATACCAAGCCACTTGGCTTCTAAGGCTCACTCAGCCTCGGTTGCAGAACCTCACTGCACGGGCCCACTCCTAGCTTCCAAAAAGAGTTCCCCAGCCCCCCTAGGTTTGCTAATTCTTTCAGAGACTTCCAGACTTCCTCCAGCCCCCCTGGACCCACAAGCTGCCTCAGATTTCTCAACCTCCCAGACCTTTTCTTGATCCAAGTGGCTTGAGCTATGCTCAGATCTGGCTTATATCAACCTTACCAACCACTCTGTCTCTGATACTCCTCTCTGTCAATCCCTCCACTGGCTTCCGCTCACCCAACAAATTAAATTCAAAATACTAATAACTACCTACAATGCCATCCACAACTCTGCCCCCAGCTACATCACTGACCTAGTCTCAAAATACCAACCTAATCGTTCTCTTTGTTCTTCTCAAGACCTCCTGCTCTCTAGCTCTCGCATCACCTCCTCCTATGCTCATCTCCAGGACTTTTCCAGAGCCTCTCCAAGCCTATGGAACTCCTTACCCCAATCTGTCAGTCTATCTCCTTCTCTATTAGCTTTAAACTGATCCCTGAAAACCCTCCTCTTCAGAGAAGCCTATCCTAGCCACACCTAACAACTGTATTTTCATTTTTTCCATCTGATCATTCCCCACAGCTACTACCCTTTGTCCCACTTGACCCTCCCTTCTAGATTGTAAGCTCTAACGAGCAGGGCCCTCTGATCCCTCCTGTATTGAATTGTATTGTAATTGTACTGTCTTCCCTGATGTTGTAAAGCGCTACGCAAACTTTTGGCGCTATATAAATCCTGTATAATAATAATATTGACCCTGCACACTGTGCCTTTACACAGGATGTAGGAGTCAAGCAAAGCCTGGACACAGAATTTAAGGTTTCTTTCTACCCAAGGCACTTCAGAACCTTCAAACTCCAGGTGGTGATCCAGAACTTCCAAACCTGGAGAAAACATAGAGCCCAGCTTTCTCAGTTCAAAACAAACATATCCTAGCTTTTCAAACTGCACCTTTGAGAATCCTGTGTCCTTTTTATACCAATTTAGTAAACACATACTGTGGCAGGGCCTCGCACTGTCACATTACCGAAATATTTGTGGATAGACTCAACACCTTTTAAACCAAATTGGTAAAGAAAGACTAAGTAGGGTTTGTTCTATTGTGGAAATTTTAATTCCAATCGTTTTTATTGAATTTTTCATTATACAAAAGATAAAGTAAAAAAAAGCAAGACAAAATAAAGTAAAGAAAGGAACACAGTCCTTTGATACAATAGGCTGATTAGTTCAATTGTTGTATAAACATAGCAACTCTCTTCAAGCCTCTTAGTGGGATAATGGGTGACTCCCTCGTTGGGGCACAGGCTATGGTCAATCACGTATGATCTCTCAAAATGGTCGCAGTGATCAACTCCATAATGAAAATTGTATCCCTGTGCTTACATATTGACAGCATTGGCGACCCAAGCCATCTGACATATTCAAACTTTGTATCAAGAATCAAACATATCAATAACTATAAAATTAAATTAAAGAAAGTAAAAACAGAAACATTAGCCATTGCTCTGTTCAGTCAATATAATGTTATTCAATAAACAACTATATACCACTAATCAATTGTCCCTTCTTCCTGCACTCCATATTTTCCATGGTGCCCATAGTTTGGTCTCAAATCTTCCCATCGCTGATGCATGGAAAATTTTGATGTTTGTACTGCATTTATAACTTCTGAGAGCGTTGGAGCGTCAATATTCTTCCAGTGTCTGAGAATAGTTAAGCGTATAGCCATCAGTATGTGTGAAACTACAGTTGGATATGGTATGGGAACCAAACCCAGTTCCAAGGAGAGTATGGCCATACTAGGATGCATTGGTTGAGTGAGAGGTGAGATATCCTCTATCAGCCTCTCAACCTGAGCCCACAGTAATTTGATTTTTGGACACCCCCATAGTATGTGAACCAGTGTACCCTTGTCTCCACAAAGTCTCCAACACTCCGCGGAAGTGCCCGAGAAAATCTTCGACAGGCGGTGCGGAGTGAGGTACCAGCGAAGGAGTAACTTCTGGTGCATTTCCCACAAGTTTGTACTTTTCGTGGTGGCGAGTTGCATCCTGATTGATTTCTCCCAATGTGGAGCTGTATATTCTACCCCAATATCTTGTTCCCAAGCTAGGATATTTGGTGTTTTAACCAATATGTCTTTATTCTGCAGCCCCTTATATATAATTGATATACCTTTGGTCCCTTTTGTGTTTTGTTGATAGAAATGGGCTATTTTTACCAGAAGGAGAGTGAGCATTTGAGGAGTCTTTATCATTTGAGTTAATTGTAAATACTTATATTGCTCACTTACTGGTAGTTGATACATTTGTTGCAATGTATGTGTAGCGGGGTGGTCAATTTAAGGGGAGTCTCTGAGCGGTAATTAGGCTCAGACACCTTGATTTGTTAGTGGCTATGGACCATTTTTGTCCTCAGGGGATAATGCTGGTGATGAGTTCCCTGTGGCCTGCGGGTGGCACTGCCATTCTGGGCCGGGGTTGAACCGCGAGCATAGTGCTGTGCCTTTTGTGTCCCCTCTCGGCAGCCGTACAGTGGGGCGGGGAACCTGCTGTGCATGCCAGGAGAGGGTATAAAAGGGGCAGACATCTCCTGATCAGGGTCCACCCCCAGGCACCTTCAGCCTGGGAGTGAGTGCGGTTGATCACCGGGTGCCCTAGGCCCAGAGGCTGTGTTCCTGTTTCATCTCAGGCACCATTGGCTTGGGATGAGGTACTACCCTGCTGTCCTTTTCACCTGGGTATGAAGATCCAGGGGATGCAGAGAAGGCCCGGGGCCCAGCACCTTCGGCTGGGGTCTGCTATGGATTGAGGAGTCCAGGGTGCTGCCTTGCGAGGGGACCCGCACTCTCAGAGAAGGGAGGATCATTCCGAAGGACCAATGCGGGAGTCACGGTGAAGGAAGGGACTGTTGACTCTCTGGGGGGACATCTTCTCCTTGATAGGGGCCATGTTCTAAGAAGGAAGTTCACGTTCAACAGGTCAGTGGCTGTGGCCTTATTCACTGGGTCCGTGGCAGAGACCAAATTCACGGTCTGTGGCAGAGACTGTGCGCCTAGTATACTGCTCGAGAATCTGAGTAGTAAAGTAAAGAGCTACGTTTGTGCCTGGACCTCCTCCAACCCTTGGGCTGTTCTGTTTCTTTGCTCCAACCTTTCTTTTTCCTATCCAAGAGACTGTGTATACTAAAGCAAGAATAAATCTTAAGTTGGAGCTTCAGCTGGTGTGGACATTCATGTTACTGGGGAAGTCATTCTCGGGAGGATTCTGGCCTGGCTGCAGACAAGACCCAACAATAACACCGGCGACACCGGAGACCCCCGAAGTCGGAAGAAGACCCCCGGAGATGTGCAATAAATTACTTTAAAAAGCTGTGTGTTTTTTTTATTGCCATTTTTTCCACCAGGTGAATGGGTAGGGGTACGATGTACCCCATACTCATTCACATAGGGTGGTGGGCCGGCATCTGGGGGGCCCCTTATTAAAGGGGGCTCCCGGATTCCGATCAGCCCCCGCCCACAGACCCCGACAACCAACGGCCAGGGCTGTCGGGAAGAGGCCCTGTCCTCATCAACATGGGGACAGGGTGCTCTGGGGTGGGGGGGCCGCAGGTCGCCCCCCTGCCCCAGAGCACCAAACCCCCCATGTTGAGGGCATGCGGCCTGGTACGGTTCAGGAGGGAGGGGGGGCGCTCTCTCATCCCCCCCCCCTCTTCCCCTGCGACCTGCCAGGTTGTGTGCTCGGATAAGGGTCTGGTTTGGACCTTGAGGGGGACCCCCACGCCGATTTTTCGGCTTAGGGGAATCCCCTTCAAATCCATACCAGACCCAAGGGCCTGGTATGCTCCTGGAGGGGGAACCCATGACGTTTTTTTATTTAAAAATTGGCGTGGAGTTCCCGCTCAGGATTCATACCAAACAGTGCCTGGTATTGGCGGGAATCCACGTCGGATCCCCATTTAATACAGTCCTGCGTCTCCTCGCTATTGCAGTGAGCGCGAGATGTGTCGCCCCCCTGTCGCCGAGATGTCGGCACCCCTGTCGCCGAGAATCTCCATGATAGGATCGCAATGAATATACAATGTCGGCGGCACCTACTGTAGGTGGGTGCGCTAGATATGAAATGGCTGTAATTGGGAATTAACAAGAATATCTTCTAGGAAATGTATGCTTTTTTCCTTCAATAGAGTAAGATTAATGTCTGGGATTATACGATGGACTGCTGTAATAGGAAGGTTGAAAGATACTGTCTTGCCCTCCCACTTTTGTGCTTTGCAAAGGTGAGCCCAAGCTCTCAGTGAAGCGAGTATAGGTGGTGCTAAATTCTTATCCAGGTATTTATAATGATGAGCTGTCATTAAAAAGTTCCTTAAATCTCCCTTCGGAATTAGTGTTTGTTCTAATTACTTCCATAATGTATTAGAACCAGGTCCCACCCATTGTCTAAGCTGGGCCAGGATGGATGCAAAATAGTAATCTTGCAAGTGAACATGGCCTATTCCCTATGCTGATCTACTTTTGATTTTTTTGCTGAAGGCACATCTGGCTTTTTTCCCCTGCCATAGAAAACTATTAAGAGTGCATTGTAGAGAGGTAAAATAGGCATTGGGTAGAGGGTTTGGAAGGGTTCTGAATATGTACAATAGTTGAGGCAGAATCATCATCTTAAAGGCTGCTAATCTGCCTAGCCAGGATAGTTCAGATTGGGTGAGTTTGTGTAATTTGTTTTTGAGAGAGTTCAAAAATGGTGTGTAGTTGGCAGTAAGTAAATCAGCTGAGTTAGGAGTCAATGTGATACCTAGATAATTGATACCCTCGTCCTTCCATACATAAGGAAACTTGCTTTGTAAAGATTTCTTGGTTTCTGCACCCATGCCAAAACCTAATATATAGGATTTTGTTTTGTTTACTTTATAATATGAAATTGAAGTGAAAGTTTGTAATGCTTCATGAACTGCAGCCAATGACTTATCTGCTTTGGTAAGTATTAAAATTATGTCATCAGCAAATAGGCTAATGACATGACTTCTAGAGCCCACCTCCAACCCTGTGATTCGAGCGTGATTTCTCACATAATTGGCCAGTAGCTCCATCAGCAAATTAAAAATGAGCGGTGAGAGGGGGAACTTCGTTATTGAAAAGGGGGTTAAAAGTGCACCTGCTATGTATACCTGGGCTGATGGTTGTGTGTATAATGCCATAATGGCTGTGTATATGAGGCCACTAAATCCAAATCTGGCCAACACCTCTGTCAGAAATCCCTAGTGTATTCTATCGAATGCCTTCTCTGCATCCAAATATAGGAGCAGAGAAGGCGTTCCCCTCCGTCTAGCAATGTGGATCAGATTTATCAAGCGCCTGGTGGCGTCAGCTGTCTGCCTCCCTTTGGTAAACCCAGACTGATCTACATCCACAATGTCAGGCACAATGTCCATCAATCTGATGCCGCGTACACACGATCATTATTCACGGCGGTTAAAAAACCGCCGTGAATAATGACATTTTAAACGAGGGAACAGCTTGTTCCCCACACACGGTCATTTTTCTCGTCATTTTTTAAAATGACGAGAAAAACGATCGTCTATGGGCTCCGCGGCAGTGTTTCCCTATGGGAAACACTGCCGCGGAAGAAATGTCAGGAAAAACGACGAGAAAAATTAGAACATGTTCTAATTTTTCTCGTCGTTTTTAATGCCGTTTTTTACGTCGTGAAAAATGACAAAAAGACCACACGGTCGTTTTTCTTGTTGAAAACAAAAAATGTCATTTTTCACGACGTGAAAAATGTCATTTTTCACGACGTGAAAAATGTCATTTTTCACGACGTGAAAAAAGATCGTGTGTACGCGGCATCATAGTCAAAAGTTTAGCGTATATCTTAACATCATTGTTCAGTAGTGAAATAGGTCTAAAGTTCTGTGGTACATCCGGCGATTTCCCTCGGTTTTGGCAGAGCTATAATTGTTGCCTTAAGCATCTCTTGGGGAAACGAGGAAGACGCAGCAGCAGAGCTAAAAGTTTTAGTTAGGTGTGGGCAAAGGATATCCAGAAATGTTTTTCAATACTCCCCTGTATAACCATCCGGGCCCAGGGATTTATTGAGGGGGAGAGACTGTATGATCTTTTTCACCTCCAGGTCAGTGATAGGGGAATTAAGGCTCTGAAGGTGTTCCTGCAAAAGCTTGGGAAATTTAAGTTTGTCTAGAAAGGCGTCAATATTGTCTTTAGTTGGTTGTAGAGTGGTGGGGTCATCTTTTAAGTTATAAAGCGAGCTGTAATATTGGCTAAACGCGTCAGCTATCGCCTGAGGGTGAGTTTGCTTGAGCAATTGGCTGAACTATATGGGCGATTTGAGTTTTGGTTCTGTGGCCCTTTAACTTATTGGCAAAGAGTTTCCCTGCCTTGTTACCACTAGTATAATAGGCTAGTTTTAATCTTCTGGAGGCTTTTTCATAGTCTTCAAGGAATTTCAACCTGAGTTCTGTGCGTAATTGTGTTAATTGGTCAGACAATAGTTGAGATGGGTTAGTCATGTTTTGCCTGTCTATTGCTTCTATTTTGGAGATTAATTGTACGGTCTGCTGCTGCCTTTCCCTCCTGTTCCTCGCCCCTTGTTGAATCATGATACCCCTAATAAATGCCTTGTGGGCGTTCCAAACAACAAATGGGTCTCTCACCGACCCTTGGTTGGTATCAAAAAACTCTATTAGCCTTTGTTCAATGTAAGATCTGGACGGACCTTCCTGAAAGAGACGAGGATTAGCTCTCCACAGAAATGTGGATTTTTGAAGGGAAGGGTCCCCTATAGTTAGTCTCACCGCGGCGTGGTCCGACCAGGTAATACCGTTGATTTTGGCTGATTTACATTTCAACAGCAACAACCTATCAACCAGGAATAAGTCAATTCTGCTATAAGACCTATGGCAATTTGAAAAAAATGTATAGTCTCTCTCATTAGCATGCAAACATCTCCAAGAGTCATAAAATTCATGAGACTCTAGGGACGCTTTCAGAGATGGTGGAGACCTCTTTGGGGATGAAGTTGAATCCATACTTGGATCCGGTGTAATATTGAAATCTCCGCATACCACCAACATCCCTTTCTGCACTAACCAAACTTTTTTCATAATCCTATGAAAAAATCTAATCTGTCTGACGTTCGGGGCATATATATTCGCCACAGTATACGTGGTGGAATTGATGTCACAGACCAGAATAAGAAAGCGTCCCTGTGGGTCACATATAACGTCATGGAGGTGGAAAGCGACGAGTCTCTTCTCGCTACCATCACCCCCTTTTTTTTGTGACAGCATTTGCCTGATAAACGTAAGGAAATTTGGGGGGTGTACATCAAGGAGGTGAGCTCTGTTTAAAGTGGGTCTCTTGAATGCACAAGATGTCACATTGTTGTTGTATTGCCTCTTTGCAGAGAGACCTCCCCGTGGCTGGATGATTAAGGCCTTTAGTGTTTAAGGTAAAAAAAATCACTGCCATGTGTGGGTGTTAAAGTCACGTTTGAGTTTATAGGGTGTAACTGTACACTTACATGTGGTATTGGTGGATTCCGCATAAGGATTCATGCAAATAGTTGGCGAAGATTCAACTTTCTGTGCGTGTAAATACGCACAGCTCCATCGTCCTGGAGGAGATAATTGTGTTTCTGGTTAACAGGGCAAAAAGTAAATTAGTTTAAAAAAAAACATAAGCACACGGCCGAGAATCTTGTCAAGAAAAAACACGTCGTTTTTCTTGACGAGATTCTTGGACAAGAAACTTGTCCCGGCCGAGTGTACACACGCTCCTTTCAAAGAACCCGCGGTTCTTTGAATGGAGCGAACGCGGTGATGTAATCGACTACGACGAGTGTGCGCTCGTCACATTCGATGCCGTCGCCGCCATCTTGCTACACCCTACCTATGCCTAGGACGCATGCGTCTAAGTCATTTCGAGCATGCGCGGGCTTCCCGGAGGACAGGTAAGTGTACACACACACACTTTTCTCGTCGAGAAACATGCTGACAAGAATCTCGACGAGAAAATAGAGAGCAGGTTCTCTATTTTTCTCCTCAAGATTCTTGTCATTTTTTTTGACGAGAAACATGATAGCCACGTACACACGACCGATTTACTCGGCAAGAAAGCTCTGCCAGCAAGTTTCTTGCTGGTTCTTGCCGAGAAACTCGGTCGGGTGTACGAGGCTTTAGGTGGGGAAATAGGAAAAGAAAACTCGGAACAGAGTGCGAGCATTTCTGCGGTCAACTGTGCGCCACTCAGGTTCTAGGCTTTTGGTGACTTTCCTCTGATGTGGTTGAGATTGTGGGTCAGGAACTATTCCCCAGGATTGCAGCAGTGCCAATACTTTGGCAAGGGAGTCCATTATATACTCCTTGTCATCTTTCGTGACTATCAGTTTAGTCGGGAAGCCCCACTTGTAGCTTAATTTGTGGTTTCTGAGGGCCTTAGTAACAGTATTGAGGTTCCTGCGTTTTTGAAGGGTATACTGCGACAAGTCCGCATAGAATTGAAGATTGGAGTATGGTGCTGGAATCTGCTCTTTTTGCCTTGACACCGCCATGAATTTTTTCTTAGATAGTAGAAATGCAATCTGAGGATGACATCCCTAGGTATGTTCTCAGCGAGATAGGCGGGTTTAGGGATTAGGGAGTCTATGTATCCTATCGACAGTAAAGTCCAATTCGGACAGGTCTGGCAAAACTGCAGCAAACAGTTGGGCAGCATAGCCACGTAGATCTTGTTGTTTAACAGATTCAGGGTACCCCCTAATCTTAACGTTGTTCCTCCTAGACCTGTCCTCCATTTTCGCCATTTTGGCTTTAACAGTCTCAATGTCATCCTCTGCTTGTTTTCTCATTGGCATCAACCAAATCATTGATCGTGGATGCATACTCCCCCATCTTGTTCTCTATGTGTGAAACTCTGTCAGCCACATGTCTCAGATCTGTACTAAATCTATGCACACATGATACCATGTTAGATTGAAGTGAGCTCCTGAGTGACACTAGCATCTCCTTCTAACACAGCTTAATTGTTGGTGGGGAAAAGATCTATAGAGTCAGGAAGCTCCCTAGTATGATCCCCTGATTCAGTGGGAGAGCTCCCCTCATTTCCAGTATCCGTGGCATCCATCCGTAATATCGCCTTCTCTGGGCTTCCAGACGAAGGGGTAGCTGGTGGGGAATGTGTGCTTTTAGGAGGACTGCTCCTTTTCATATTTGACCCCTTCTGTGATGAGCTCTGAGTAGCGCTATGCAATGGCGTGGAGGATGAGCCGGCGCCATCTTGTTTGGCCTCCAGGGTGAAGAACTCTGAGTTTGGTAGGCTGGTTCCCCTCCTTCTTGCGTCTTGTCATGCTGGCTATCATCTCCGCGGGTGTTGGGGAGATAGATCGCCATGTTTTGGCAGTGATCAGCTGCCTGGATGAGCCGCAATGTGCTGATAAAGTACCGTTGGAATCGGAGCTTGGCTACTGCACGTCCATCTCGGTCTCCGGCTAGCTCTGCCCCCCCCCCCTGTAGTGGAAATTTTATTAAGATGTATTTAATATGTATTGTCACAGTGTCTTCCAGTGTTAGTTCTCCTGCAACCTGCTCTAAGGAACGGACTGGGGTAGACTGACGCCAATTGAGACCTGTTTGGTAGTGGAAAGCTTCCTGAGGTTGCAGATAAGTGTTTGCAGAGTGGGGATATGTCCGCCAGCAAAGGGTCCCTGTGCAATGCACAGACGATTGTCTGGGGAGGTGATCACTCTGCAAAGACATTATCGGATATGGGGAGATGTACGCTTGTGTCGCTCTGTGTGTCTGATCAGCATGTGGATGGGCTATGGCATGTCCCTTTAGATAATCTCCCATCAGCAGGAATGGTAGAATAATCCGGGTATGCGTTGTTCTCTGACAATGCAGAATAAGGATTCACGCCAACGGTAAAAACGGGAGTCTTTGTGTGTGTTGTGGTCGGGGGCAGTGTTCATGAGTTCTTAGGCCAGTAATGTGGTTTCTATCTGTATCTAAAGAGCATGGACAGGGGGTGGGAAATCCTACACACTGCCCCTGCCCAGACACGTCCATAAACTCCCCTAGTCACTGTTCATTGGTTGAGATTTGTATAACTCCTCCTGTTTGAAGGAATGCCTGTGCTTGATTGGCTGATTGTGAAGCTAACAAGCTCTATTGTTAAGTACTATGAATAAAGAACATGGGCTCTCCAGAAGAAGTCTGCCTGTGGAGCTAAGGATGTGAGGATGGTGGTTATGTCTGTTTTACTCGGGAAACAGGTGTATACTAAGATGCATTATACCAAAAGGCTGAAAGGGCGCTTTATTAGCGCAGGAGACATGGATTGCGCGTAGCTTATAGTGGAATTTCCATGTCAGTTCTTCAATGTAAAAGCTGGCAATAGAATAAGTAGGATACTACACCTCAATCATATAGCCAGCTTGTGTGCAAAAGAAATGATGTTACTCTTTTAATCCTGTTACACACTATACTAAACTGACAGATCACTGTTCTAACACAAGCGATGTTAGTACAATGATCTCCCCTGCTGTGCTATTGTGTTCTGACAGGGGGAACTATTACAATCTACAGTATATGGCAAAAAAGGAGAACAGGTGTAAAAAGAGAACATAACAATATTTCTAAGGGAAAGAAGGCATACTGGAAGGAGAAGGGGTGACCGAGGCTGGATATAGTTAATGGAATTTGAGAAACAAACAGATAAGCATGTATTTTTTCAGGTTCATTGCTATCTGCAGCCACTAGCGCTTTCATTGTCATAATGCCGTTGAGGAGCTGGGCCCATTCCAAGATGGGTGGTGAGGTTGTCAATATCCACTCCTGAAAGTAAATGTCAGTCTGATCCAAATGCTTCAGGACAAATTTTTTTTATCTATACTTCACTCTTTTCCTACAAATAAACACCTACCAGGCTGTATCAAACCAATTGGGAAGTCCATCAAGTCCAACCTGTGTGTGTGCTTTTATGTTAATAGTACATCTAATAGTTTTTTTTAATTATCGATGATCCCCGCTCAAAGCACTGCATGTGGAAGAGAATTCCACATCCTTACCACTCTTATACAGCGTACACACGATTGGATATTCCGACAATAAAACCGTTGATAATTTTTCCAACGGATGTGGGCTCAAACTTGTCTTGCATACACACGGTCACACAAATGTTGCTCGAAATTCCGAACGTCAAGAATGCGGGGACATACAACACTACGATGACCAGAGGAAAATTAAGTACCATGATTCCGAGCATGCGTCAAATTGATTCCGAGCATGCGTAGGATTTTTGTGCGTCTGAATTGGATACACTCGATCGGAATTTACGACCACAACTTTTGTTGTCGGAAAAATTGAGAACCAGCAAATGTCCGATGGAGCCTAAACACAGTCGTAATATCCGACCAAATGCTCACATCGAACATTTGTTGTCGGAAATTTTGATTGTTTGTACGCGGCATTACAGTAAAGAACGCTCTACCCAGTTTAAGGTTAAACCGCTTCTCTTCTAATGTTAGTAAATGGCCACATGTCTTTTTAAATTCTATTGCGTGGAAAAGTTTCATCCCTATTGTGGTGTTACCAGTACGGTATTTGTACATTGAAATCATATCCCCTCTCAAGCGTCTCTTCTCCAGAGAGAATAAGTTCAATGCTTGCAGTCTTCCCCCATAGCTGAGATCCTCCAGTCCCTTTATTAGCTTTGTTGCCCTTCTCTAGACCCTCTCCAGTTCCAGCACATCCCCCCTGAGGACTGGTGCCCAGAACTGTAAGGCATTTAAATATTGGTATTACATTGGCTTTTCTCCAATGAGTTGGTACCATTCCAGTCAGTAGACTGTTCATAAAAATGAAGAACAATGGTCTGGCAATCTCTTGACTGAGTTCCTTAACCACTTCAATACAGGGCATTTTCACCCCCTTCCTGCCCAGGCCAATTTTAATCGCTGTAACATTTTGAACGACAATTGCGCGGTCATGCAACACTGTACCCAAATGACATTTTTATCATTTTTTTCTCCACAAATAGAGCTTTTTTTGGTGGTATTTGATCACCTCTGCGGTTTTTATTTTTGCGCTATAAACAAAAATAGCAACGATTTAAAAAAAAAAAAAAAAACACAATATTTGTTATTTTTTGCTATAATAAATATCCCCAACATGTTTTTTAACCACTTCAGCCCTGGAAG
Source organism: Rana muscosa (assembly GCA_029206835.1). NCBI lineage: Eukaryota > Metazoa > Chordata > Amphibia > Anura > Ranidae > Rana > Rana muscosa. The sequence continues at coordinate 178,214,734 of CM055116.1, forward strand.
AATTGGCTGCTCAATGACCATTTTTTGTGATTCGGCACTGCGTCGCTTTAACTGACAATTGCGCGGTCGTGCAATGCTGTACACAAACAAAATGTACGTCCTTCTTTCCCCATAAATAGAACTTTCTTTTGGTGGTATTTGATCATCTCTGCAACTTTTTTTTTTTTGCGCTATAAGAAAAAATAAATAAAAAATTTGAAAAAAAAAACACAATATTTTGTACTTTTGCTATAATAAATATCCCCATTTTTTTTTTAAAAAAAGCAATTTTTTCTCAGTTTAGCCCAATATGTATTCTACATATTTTTGGTAATAAAAATCGCAATAAGCGTATATTGATTGGTTATAGCGTCTACAAAATAGGTGATAGATTTATAGCATTTTTATTATTATTTTTTTTTTTACTAGTAATGGCGATGATCTGCGATTTTTTTGCTATAAAAATGCACTGATTACTGTAAAAATGTCACTGGCAGGGAAGGGGTTAACACTAGGGGGCATTTAATGGGTTAAATGCGTTCCCTAGTGTGTTTCTAACTGTAGGGGGATGTGACTGACCTAGAGGAAATTACAAATTGTGGGTCCTAGCCATTAGGAACTCACAATCTGTCTTTCCTCACAGAACAGAACAGGGACGTGTGGGTTTACACCCACATGTGCCTGTTCTGCCTCTCGTGCCTGCGATCGCTAGCGGCCGGCAGTCATCGAGTATTGGCACCCCTGCGATGCAGTGGACGCGCGCCTGCTATCTCGCTTAAAGGGACCGACGTACAGCTACGACGGTTCACGGGATCGTGCCGACCTGCCGCCGTATAACGACGGCGTCTGGTCAGCAAGTGGTTAAATAACATTTATTATTAATTAAACAAATTACACTGAGTTAACTCTAATCACTCCTAACTACTCCCCCCAGCCTTCTCTTATTATTTGTCTCCTGTTTTTTATTTCTATATTTTTAACTACTTATATACTATTATATACTATTTTAAATATTCACGATTTTTACTTGTTTTGTTGATTATAATTTTTTGTGTTGCATCAGGGAGACTTATCTTCACTTTCTGTCCCTTAACAGAAAGTGAGACAAAATCTCTCTAATTTGAGAATTCCCCTCTTAGCTGTGACTAGAACATTTGTCTCTATTGCATGATTTACTCTCAGTTCCTTTTCCGGAGAGAATTAGTAACTTTTGGATTTCCCATTTCCTTTGTGCTGGTAATAATGCTTCACCATGACAAACAGAAAGGGAGAAACTTCACTGTGGGAACAAAAGGCAGCAACCCAAAACCTATCAATGTTTCTATGTATCTCCTACTCTATCACAATCTAAAAAAGGATGGTTGAACACTCATAGTGTGCTCACATGTTCTACTTCATCTATGTTCCATAGCAAATTAAAAGCTATCATTTACCCTTTTACTGCCATGAACATAGTGCTTAAATTGGAACAAGACCACTTCCAGCTTGCTAGGTCAGTAAGCCTTACATTCATGGTGTTTCCCCTTCTGCTGTGAGCTTGTGGTCACATCAGTGACCATGAACTTATACCAGAAATGTTCTCCAGATGCTTCTCTAAAATAATAGCTGCAATAAGTGTCTGACAAGTCACTGACACAAGCTATTAATTCAAAATTTGATAGCCCCTCCCCACGCTCCTCTGCCATCACTGCAATCCCCAATATCCTTCCCCAATGTACAGCTGCAAGTCTGCACCCTCTGTGTTCTCTTTGATCCCAAAAACTTTTATACACTTTCATGTGTCCTCTGAAACACCCATATCTCCCAATTCCCCCAAGTCCACTGATCCCACAGCCGCCACACTGCCCCTGTTCTGGCTTCCCCCCCTTCTGGAACATGGGGAAGGATTGATCTTCTTAGTATGGTGAGTGGTCGGGGGGCAGGGGGTATTACAGAGTGCAGGGTTGCAGAGTAGAAGGAGATTAAGGACTCTCTTTCTGTAAGCCAAAAGTAAAACATCAGGAGTTGGTTTGGATCCCTGATATTTTACCAAAGCCCCCCTGACAGTAGAATAACAAAAGACAAAATTAAATAATGGAGGGAAAAAAAATACCACCATGCACACACAAATTACACACAAATATATTGTGGTAATGCATGTTACATGTACTGGTGCACTGTGGGTACACCAACATAGTGAGGGACTATTCACACCAGCAGGCACCTGTTATGATTTTAAAATAGCAATCATTCAACTTAATGTGAGGCAGTGGGCTGTGACATAATGCAACACAAACGAGACCAACACAATGCACACATTGCACTGTGGATTGTTACCGCAACACTAGGGTGTGAAGCCAACATCCACATTTTTACCTTACAATGCCTAATTACAGTTCTGTGTACCTTCTCTGTAAAAAAAGGCACAATTTAAAATGTGCAAATAGTTATTTATTCATTGACTCAATACACGTTTATCCTTTAGATTTAGTAGGAAGTTATGTTGTGTTTGTGTGTACTAAAAATGATTTTAGTGTATTTTTAGAAAAAAATATACCGTATATACTCGAGTATAAGCTGACTCGAGTATAAGCCGAGGTACCTAATGTTGCCTCAAAAAACTGGGAAAACTTACTGACTCGAGTATAAGCCGAGGGTCATCCTTACTGTTCCTATCCTCACTGTTCTCCTATCCTCACTGTTCTCCTATCCTCACTGTTCTCCTATCCTCACTGTACTCCTATCCTCACTGTACCCTAGCTCGCTATTTTACATTGTAAATCGTACCTGTAAAGAAGTTGCGGCTGCGGCGTCCAAGTGGCTGGCTATATAATTTTTGCAATTTTTAACTTTTTTTTTCACATTACTGCTTTTAGAGTTTAAACCATACATTTTCTGAAAGCACAGAACTGATAGAATAAAAAAGAAAAAAAATGGTGCTACTAAATATGTAGGTCACGTGATAACTATGCAAATATTTATCAAAATTACATACCGTATATACTCGAGTATAAGCCGAGATTTTCAGCCCTTTTTTTGGGCTGAAAGTCCCCCCCTCAGCTTATACTCGAGTCAGCAAAAAATGTTACATTGAAAATAGTACCTGTAAAGACGTTGCGGCTGCTGCGTCCATCGTTCGAATTCCGCGGTCTCTTCCTGTTCCTTCCATGATAGGCGGAGAGTGTCTGATGAGAATCGCCTATCACGATCATTCTCTCATCCTCAGTTTCCCAGCAGACACTGTGTTGGGTGTTCCGCCAATCACAGACGTCTGCTGGGAAACAGAGGATGAGAGAATGATCGTGATAGGCGGAGAGTGTCTGATGAGAATCGCCTATCACTGAAGGAACAGGAAGAGACCGCGGAATTCGAACGATGGACGCCGCAGCCGCAACGTCTTTACAGGTACTATTTTCAATGTAAAATTTTTTGCTGACTCGAGTATAAGCTGAGGGGGGGACTTTCAGCCCAAAAAAAGGGCTGAAAATCTCGGCTTATACTCGAGTATATACGGTATGTAATTTTGATAAATATTTGCATAGTTATCACGTGACCTACATATTTAGTAGCACCATTTTTTTTCTTTTTTATTCTATCAGTTCTGTGCTTTCAGAAAATGTATGGTTTAAACTCTAAAAGCAGTAATGTGAAAAAAAAAGTTAAAAATTGCAAAAATTATATAGCCAGCCACTTGGGTTTAAAAGTGGAGCATATGGTCTGGCAGTGAAAGGATTAGTGTCTTGGTAGGCTAATTATAATATATAAATATACTACATTGTTAAAAGTATTGGGACACCCCTCCAAATCATTGGATTCAGATGTTCCAATCACCGCCATGGCCATTGGTGTATAAAATCAAACACCTAGGCATTTGGCAATATAGTGTATATGTATGAGTTAACCCTTTTGTTCCCTTAAAGGGACCACAATCCAAACAGAGGGGAAATATAGCGACCCCGCCACGCCGTCCTGTACATATCACCCCCCCCGTGTCCCAACGCCAAGGAGGTGGAGGCAACAGTGGAGCTAAAACAATGGACTCGGGAGAGGGTATCTGCATTTTGATGCAGTCTCCCGGGCCTATGCTCCACTACAAATTGAAATTCCTGGAGCACCAGGAACCAACGAGTAATCCTGGCATTAGTCCCTTTACTTTGTCTCATCCATGTTAAAGGGGCATGGTCAGAAATCAGCCTAAACTTCCTCACCAAGAGGTCATATCTGAGGGATTCCATAGCCCACCTAATGGCCAGACACTCTCGTTCAATCATAGCGTAGTTTTTCTCCGCTGGTGTCAACTTCCTACTGAAGAAGACTACTGGGTGCTCCTTGCCATGAACAACCTGTGACAACACCGCTCCCAATCCTACATCGGAAGCATCAGTCTGGCCAAAAAACTATTTTGAAAAATTGGGTGCTATCTGTGGACAGGGTGTTGGCACAGTGCTGACTTGAGCTCCAAAAAAGCCTTCTCAGTGTCTACATTCCACTCCACCATGACCGATTTCCGACCCTTAGTTAGATTGGTCAATGAAGCCATGGGTACAAACCTCCTGTAATATCCCACCATTCCCAGGAATGCACATACCTGCTTTTTTGTGAGGGGGCAGGGCCAATTCTGTATAGCCTCTACCTTGCTGACCTGAGGTTTCACCACCCCTCTACCCACGATATAGCCCAGGTATTTCACCTCCTCCATTTCCAAAGCCCATTTCTCAGGGTTTATTGTAAACGCCTCCTTCCAAAGAGAGTCCAGCACTGCCTGAACTTTGGGCAAGTGTGATTCCCAGTCTCTGCTAAAAATGACAATGTCTTCCAAGTACACTGAGGCATACTCCCGGTGAGGTCGTAAAATCCTATCCATTGCTCGCTGGAACGTGGCTGGAGCAGTTTGTAGTCCAAATGGAATTCTTTTGTACTGAAAACTCCCCTCTGGGGTAGAAAAAGCAGTTTTCTCTCTAGCAGCCTTAGTCAACGGGATTTGCCAATACCCCTTGGTAAGGTCTAATGTAGTGATATACCTGTCTGGACCTAGTCTCTTAATAAGCTCACCTACCCGGGGCATGGGGTAGGCAGCAAACTGTGAAACTTCATTACATTTCCGGAAATCATTGCAGAATCGCAGGGTCCCATTGGGCTTTGGTACCAACACAATCGGGCTCAACCCCTCACTCTGCGATTCTTCAATAATCTTCAGGTCTAACATCTTCTTCCCTTCCTCTGAAACGTCCTTCCTTTGAGCCTCTGGGATGCGGTAGGGCAGGACAAAAACTTTGACTCCTGGTTCTGTAATAATATCATGCTTTATGAGGCTCTATTCACACTAATACATTTTTTGATGCATTTTGCAGAAATGCAGGGACATTTTTTAACATGGGTTCCTATGGAACATGTTCACATCAATGCATTTTTGTGCCTCTGCATTTTTGGAAAGGCTTGGGGACTTTTTTCCCGTAAAATGCAGCATTTTACATGTAATAGAATTCAATGGACCTGCATCCAAAACGCAAGTACCGCGATTTTGCCGCGATTTGCATTTTGCGTTTATATATAGCTGGTTGCTAAGGAGGGGGCCGGGAAGCCGGCCGCCGCGTCCTTAACAACTGATGAGTCATTCGTTGTCAGCGGGCTTCCCGCTGAATGTAAAAAATAAAGAATTGCCGGCTAAAAAAAAAAACAAGAAAAAAAACAGCATGGGGTCCCCACCAGGTCCATACCAGGCCCTTGGGGTCTAGTATGAATTCAGGGGGAACCCCCCACACCAAAATAAAAAAAAATGGCATGGGGTCCCCCCAAAATCCCCTTATCTGAGCATGCAGCCTGGCAGGTCAGGAAAGGGAGGGGACGAGCGAGCGCCCCCCCCCCCCTGAACCGTACCAGGCTGCATGCCCTCATCATGGGGGATGGGTGCTTTGGGGCAGGGGGTGCTCTGCGCCCCCCCACCCCAAAGCACCTTGCCCCCATGTTGATGGGGACAAGGGCCTCTTCCCGACAACCCTTGCCCGGTGGATGTCGGGGTCTGCGGGCGGGGGGCTTATCGGAATCTGGAAGCCCCCTTTAACAAGGGGGCCATTAGATCCCGCCCCCCCATGTGAATGAGTATGGGGTAATGTTAATGTTAATCAATACAGTAAACAGTTTTTGACAAGTCTTTTATTAAAAATCTTCTTCTCCGCTTCTTCCTCCATCTTCTCCCGCATCTTCATCCTCCGGTCTTCTCCTTCTCCCCCTACATCTTCTTCCGCTGTTCTTCTGTCTTCTTTGTCCGGTGTTCTTCTTCCTCTGCCACCGCTCCCGCCACCGCTTCTTCTTCTTCCACCGCCACCGCTCCTCCTCCGATGCTGCGTCCCGCTGATCTGTCGGCGCCGATGTCCTGCATTACTTAAATAACGGTGGGGGCGTGGCAATCGGATTGCGTCATCCGGAGGCCATGCCCCCTTGTGACGTCACCGCCCGGGGCATGATGGGTCTGTGACATCACATGGGGCGTGGCCACCGGATGACGTAATCTGATTGCCACGCCCCCGCTGTTATTTAAGTAATGCAGGAATAGGTTCACTTTTCTATTCCTCTTTAATAAAGTCAAGTAGTCCACAAGGTCTCCACCCATACACCAACTCAAAGGGCGAAAACCCCTGTGGAGGCCTGGGGCACTTCCCGGATGGCAAACAGGAGAGCTGGTAACAGGCAGTCCCAGTCTTTACCATCCCTTTGTACCACTCTCTTGAGCATAGACTTAAGGGTCTTATTAAAGCGTTCTACCAACCCGTCCGTTTGGGGATGGTAAACCGATGTGCGCAGCTGTTTAATCCGGAAAAGCTTGCATACATCTGCCATAACCCATGACATAAACAGGGTGCCCTGGTCTGTGATCATTTCCTTGGGAAAACCAATCTGTGTAAACAACTGGAATAATTCCCGGGCAATAGCCTTAGAGGAGGTATTCCGCAGGGGTAGCGCCTCAGGATATCGGGTGGCATAGTCAAGGATCTCCAATATGTAGGAGTGACCTCGAGACGATTTTACCAAGGGACCCACTATATCCATGGCTATCCTCTCGAATGGGACCTCAATTATGGGCTCAGGGACCAAAGGGCTCTGGAAGTGAGTCACCGGAGCGGTCAACTGACAGGTGGGACAAGAGGTACAGTATTTCTTTACCTCTGCTTTCAGACCTGGCTAGTAAAATTGGTGATCTGTTCCTCCGTCTTCTCAACTCCCAGGTGTCCCCCTAACACATCGTCATGGTCCAGGTCCAGAACCTTTCGTCTATACTGTTGGGGTACCAACAATTGGTCTACCACATCATCTCTCACTTTGGTAAACTGATAAATCAATTCAGTATATATTGCAAAGTGTGACCACTGCTCATTCGCAACTCGCTCTTGGGAAACCCCATTCACTACTACAACCTGTTCCCGTGCACGGGCCAAAGTGGGGTCCTGCATCTAAAAAAGTACCAAATGCCTCCTGGGGAACACACAAATCTGGCAGGGCAGGGGTAGAGGCCACTTTCTCATCCTCTTCCCCCAGCATTACCTGAAGTGGGGAAGGTTCCCCCCCTCAGTGTTCAGGTGGGTCTGTGAACCACATATCTTGACATCCTTAACAGTATCAGCACTACTTTCATCACCATTAACCAAATCATAAGCATTTTCATCATCTGGATCCACATTAAGAACATTTGGCATTTCAGGGTTATTCTCCTCAACAGCAGGAACAGAGGGACTAGTTTCTCCCCAGTCTCTGGACCATTTAGGTAGTTCTCCTTGTTCCCATAGTTTTTCAAATAATGGACAGACTTGTCCTATTATAACATCATGTACCAAGTTCTTTACCACCCCCACCTCTTGAGTACCAGTGCCACATGCTGTGGATATGGACACCAAGATGAGAGGGTACTCTCTAGTGTCCCCGTGGATGCACTCAACCCGTAAAGTTGATCTTCCCAATTACTCTAGGATGAACCAGGGTTACCATGCTTCCGGAGTCCAACAAAGCCCTGGGAGGGAGGTGATTCACTTGAACTTCGCACTCAAATTATCCCTCACCAAGGTCAAGATGTGTTGTGCATGCTTTATGGGTAGGGATAAGCTCGGTGTTCGAGTCGAACATAGGTTCGACTTGAACATCGGCTGTTCGCGCGTTCGGCGAACAATGACCGATTTGGGCCGTTCGCGCCAAATTCGAGTGACACGAACGCCCCACAATACACTGCGCCATCACAGTGTAATCCCGGTGCTGTGATTGGCCAAGCATGCACTGTGACCCTGCATGCTTGGCCAATCACAGCACCGGCAGCGAGGAGAGCAATGATTGGCCACAGGCAGGATGCCTGTGGCCAATTATAGCTGAGGGGGTTTAGTACACGCCCCACACTATAAAAGGCCACCAGCGCGGCGGCCTCGTGTAGTGTGTTCCGGAGCAGGGAAAGTGAAGGATAGGCAGGGACAGTGTCAAATCTATTCTTTGCTAAACCTTGTGTGTAGGGACAGAGAAGGATAGGCAGGGAGAGTGTCAGTGTCATATTCTTTGCTAAACCTTGTGTGTAGGGAGAGAGAAGGATAGGCAGGGAGAGTGTCAGTGTCATATACTTTGATAAACCTTGTGTGCAGGGAGAGAGAAGGATAGGCAGGGGACAGTGTCAGTGTCATATTTTTTGATAAACCTTGTGTGCAGGAAGAGAGAAGGATAGGCAGGGAGAGTGTCAGTGTCATATACTTTGATAAACCTTGTGTGCAGGGAGAGAAAAGGATAGGCAGGGGACAGTGTCAGTGTCATTGTTGCTAAGCCTCCTGCACATTATACACCTGAACTTAGCCTGTATTGCTGCTTTTTCCTGGTGTGTTACACCAACAGGATTTTGCGGCACTTACAGCGGGCGGAGTGTGCCTCCTGACCATATTACACCTGAACTTAGCCTGTATTGCTACTTTTTCCTGGTGTGTTACACCAACAGGATTTTGCGGCACTTACAGAGGGCGGAGTGTGCCTCCTGATCATATTACACCTGAACTTAGCCTGTATTGCTACTTTTCCCTGGTGTGTTACACCAACAGGATTTTGCAGCACTTACAGCGGGCAGAGTGTGCCTCCTGACCATATTACACCTGAACTTAGCCTGTATTGCTGCTTTTTCATGGTGTGTTACACCAACAGGATTTTGCGGCACTTACAGCGGGCGGAGTGTGCCTCCTGACCATATTACACCTGAACTTAGCCTGTATTGCTACTTTTTCCTGGTGTGTTACACCAACAGGATTTTGCGGCACTTACAGCGGGCGGAGTGTGCCTCCTGATCATATTACACCTGAACTTAGCCTGTATTGCTACTTTTTCCTGGTGTGTTACACCAACAGGATTTTGCAGCACTTACAGCGGGCAGAGTGTGCCTCCTGACCATATTACACCTGAACTTAGCCTGTATTGCTGCTTTTTCCTGGTGTGTTACACCAACAGGATTTTGCGGCACTTACAGCGGGCGGAGTGTGCCTCCTGACCATATTACACCTGAACTTAGCCTGTATTGCTGCTTTTTCCTGGTGTGTTACACCAACAGGATTTTGCGGCACTTACAGCGGGCGGAGTGTGCCTCCTGATCATATTACACCTGAACTTAGCCTGTATTGCTGCTTTTTCCTGGTGTGTTACACCAACAGGATTTTGCGGCACTTACAGCGGGCGGAGTGTGCCTCCTGACCATATTACACCTGAACTTAGCCTGTATTGCTGCTTTTTCCTGGTGTGTTACACCAACAGGATTTTGCGGCACTTACAGCGGGCGGAGTGTGCCTCCTGATCATATTACACCTGAACTTAGCCTGTATTGCTACTTTTTCCTGGTGTGTTACACCAACAGGATTTTGCAGCACTTACAGCGGGCAGAGTGTGCCTCCTGACCATATTACACCTGAACTTAGCCTGTATTGCTGCTTTTTCCTGGTGTGTTACACCAACAGGATTTTGCGGCACTTACAGCGGGCGGAGTGTGCCTCCTGACCATATTACACCTGAACTTAGCCTGTATTGCTGCTTTTTCCTGGTGTGTTACACCAACAGGATTTTGCGGCACTTACAGCGGGCGGAGTGTGCCTCCTGATCATATTACACCTGAACTTAGCCTGTATTGCTGCTTTTTCCTGGTGTGTTACACCAACAGGATTTTGCGGCACTTACAGCGGGCGGAGTGTGCCTCCTGACCACATTACACCTAAACTTAGCCTGTATTGCTGCTTTTTCCTGGTGTGTTACACCAACAGGATTTTGCGGTACTTACAGCGGGCGGAGTGTGCCTCCTGACCATATTACACCTGAACTTAGCCTGTATTGCTGCTTTTTCCTGGTGTGTTACACCAACAGGATTTTGCGGCACTTACAGCGGGCGGAGTGTGCCTCCTGACCATATTACACCTGAACTTAGCCTGTATTGCTGCTTTTTCCTGGTGTGTTACACCAACAGGATTTTGCGGCACTTACAGCGGGCGGAGTGTGCCTCCTGACCATATTACACCTGAAGTTAGCCTGTATTGCTGCTTTTTCCTGGTGTGTTACACCAACAGGATTTTGCGGCACTTACAGCGGGCGGAGTGTGCCTCCTGATCATATTACACCTGAACTTAGCCTGTATTGCTGCTTTTTCCTGGTGTGTTACACCAACAGGATTTTGCGGCACTTACAGCGGGCGGAGTGTGCCTCCTGACCATATTACACCTGAACTTAGCCTGTATTGCTGCTTTTTCCTGGTGTGTTACACCAACAGGATTTTGCGGCACTTACAGCGGGCGGAGTGTGCCTCCTGACCATATTACACCTGAACTTAGCCTGTATTGCTGCTTTTTCCTGGTGTGTTACACCAACAGGATTTTGCGGCACTTACAGCGGGCGGAGTGTGCCTCCTGACCATATTACACCTGAAGTTAGCCTGTATTGCTGCTTTTTCCTGGTGTGTTACACCAACAGACATTTGCGGCACTTACAGCGGGCGGAGTGTGCCTCCTGACCATATTACACCTGAAGTTATCCTGTATTGCTGCTTTTTCCTGGTGTGTTACACCAACAGGCATTTGCAGCACCTACAGCAGGCGTAGTGTGATTCCTGCAAAATATACTCCTGAAGCTAGGCCTTATTGCTGGTTTTCCCATTTCCCTGCAGGCCATTAGAATGTCTGGAAGGCAAACAAGGAGAGGCAGACAGTCAGGAGCCAATAAAAGAGGGCAAGCAGGCTCTGTGTCTAGAGACAACAGTGCTGGTCGTGGACGCGGTGCATCGCCATCAGCACGTGGCCATGGGACACGCTTTTCCTTCTTTTCGGCAGATGGACGTGTTGAGCCGCATCATGCCGAAGACTTGGTAGAGTGGATGACCAAGCCCTCCTCATCCTCCTCATCCTCTCTCACCCAGGCTCAGGGTACTGGCAAAGCAGCTGCCAAAGCGTCCTCTTCCCTGGTATCAATGTCATCATCAGTCACTCCTTCCCTAGACCAACCATGTCCTCCTGAGGAGTCCCCCGAACTGTTTGAGCACAGTGTTGGGTACATGCTCCAGGAGGATGCCCAGCGTTTCAAAGGGTCTGATGATGATACCCAGCTAGAGGAAGGCAGTAGCGTGAGAGCAGAGAGAGGGGATGCTCAAGATGACACCAATCTGGCAGTCATGTTCCAGCAGCTGCAGCATACTGCCAGATTGGCTCCAGTGATGAGGAGGGAGGGGATGATGAGGTCACTGACTCCACGTGGGTGCCTAATAGGAGAGATGAGGAGGAGGAGGAGGAGGATGAGGAAGAGGCACATCTCCAACGAGGCAGGATGCCCTCGGGGGGCCAGCGTAAGGGCAGCACACCGACGGAATCACACCGCAGAGCTCCGCCTGTGCAGGGCGCTGCCTCTGCCCGTTATTCAAAAAGTTCTTTGGTGTGGGCCTTTTTTGAGTCGAGTGCATCAGATCGCACAGCTGCTGTTTGCAACATATGTCTCAAGCGTATATCGTGTGGCCAAAACATCACCCGCTTGGGCACCACATGCTTGACCAGACATATGTTGACCTGCCATGCAGCTCGTTGGCAAGCCTACCTTAAAGACCCACACCAAAGAACAAAGCAGACCTCTTCTTGCACCGCATCAGCTGGGATCTCCAACCCCACTATACCTTCAGTCCTCTCTGAAACCTGCTCTGAGAGGAATGAAGGTGTAGAATTAGGTGTGTCACAGCCAAGTACTTGTGGGCACTCTGCTAGCAGTACACCGACGTCCGATTCTAGCAGGCAAATTTCCCTGCCCCAGCTGCTGGACCATCGAAAGAAGTTCACTCCCAGCCATCCACATGCCCAGCGGTTGAATGCTAGCTTGGCTAAATTGCTAGCGCTTCAACTGCTGCCTTTTCAGTTGGTAGACTCGGCCCCCTTCCGTGAGTTTGTGCAATGTGCGGTTCCTCAGTGGCAGGTTCCCAAACGCCACTTTTTCTCACGGAAGGCGATTCCGGCTCTCTACCGGCATGTGAAAGGTAATGTCTTGGCCTCACTGGACAGGGCGGTCAGTGGTAAGGTGCATATTACCGCTGACTCATGGTCCAGCAGGCATGGACAGGGACGTTACCTTTCTTTCACGCCCCATTGGGTCACTCTTTTGGCAGCTGGGAAGGATGCAGGACAAGGTGCAGTAGTGTTGGAGGATGTTCCACCGCCACGCCTCCAAAATGCTACTACTGGTTGTGACACACCTCTGTCCTCCACCCCCTCCTCTTCTTCTTCCTCCGTGGCCTCTTCCTGTGCTTTGTCCTCGAAACCAGCGGTGCTCCATAGGAGTTCAAGGGGCTACAGAAGTATGCAGGTAAAAAGATGCCATGCCGTGCCTTCGCTGTTGTGTTTGGGGGACAGGAGCCACACTGGGGCAGAGGTTTTGTCTGCTCTGCAGGGGCAGGCCGAGAGGTGGTTGACGCCACGCCAGCTTAAGCCAGAAATGGTAGTTTGCGACAATGGCACCAACCTCCTCTCCGCTCTCCGACAGGGACAACTGACCCATGTGCCCTGTGTGGCTCACGTCCTTAACCCGGTGGTGCAGCAGTTCTTGGGAAGGTACCCGGGCTTACAGGATGTCCAGAGGCAGGCCAGGAAAGTCTGTGTGCATTTCCGCAGATCTTATAATGCCAGTGCTCGCCTGGCTGAGCTGCAAAAGGAGTTGAACATGCCCAAGAACTGCCTTATATGTGACATGCCCACCAGGTGGAACTCAACATTGGCCATGCTGCAGCGGCTGCACATGCAGCAGAGGGCCATCAATGAGTACCTGTGCGACTACGGCACCAGGACAGGGTCAGGGGAGCTCTGTTTTTTTTCACCACACCAGTGGGGCATGATCAGGGATGCATGCACTGTCCTGGCACCATTTGAGGAGGCCACGAGGATGGTGAGCAGTGACAGTGCATGCATCAGTGACACTGTACCTCTTGTCCACCTGTTGGAACATACGCTGCGTGGAATAATGGACAGGGCACTTGAGGCAGAACAGAGGCAGGAAGAGGAGGACTTCCTTGCCTCTCAAGGCCCCCTTTACCCAGACAGTGTTCCTTCTGTCCCACCCATCGCACAGGAAGAAGAGGAGGAGGAGGAGGAGGAGGATTGTGTCAGCATGGAGGTGGAGCCTGGCACTCAGCATCATCAGCAGCAGTCTTTTAGGGATGATTTACAGTCCCAAGAAACCAGTGGACTTGTACGTGGCTGGGAGGAGGTGGCTGCGGATCATGTCGTCCTTAGTGACCCAGAGGACTCCGGACCGAATGCCTCAGCTAACCTACGCTGCATGGCCTCCCTGATCCTGCAAAGTCTGCGGAAGGATCCTCGTATTCTTCTGATCAAGGAGAGGGACCATTACTGGCTGGCCACTCTCCTTGATCCACGGTACAAGGGTCAGGTTGCGGACCTTATCTTACCGTCGCAGAGGGAGCAGAGGATGAGACAACTCCGGGAGGCCATGTAGAAAGGTCTGTGCAACGCGTTCCCAGAGACTGGGAGGTTAAAAACTCCTGGTCCTGGACAACGAGTTGCTGAGGCTTCGGTCAGTCAAAGAAGGAGCGGTGGGGAAGGTGGCCGTCTGACTGATGCGTTCAGACAATTCTTTAGTCCGCAGCCCCAAGGTATGATCGGTTCCAGCAACCATCGCCAGCGTCTGATATACATGGTGCAGGAATACCTAGGGGCAAGGTCAGACTTGGACACCTTCCCCACCGAAAATCCTCTGGCTTACTGGGTCTTGAGGATGAATCACTGGCCAGAGCTTGCACAGTATGCAATTGAGCTACTGGCCTGTCCTGCATCCAGCGTTCTTTCAGAACGCACATTCAGTGCTGCTGGAGGTTTTGTCACAGATCACAGGGTGCGCCTGTCCACCGACTCTGTTGATCGACTGACCTTCATAAAGATGAACCAGTCTTGGATCACCACCAGCTACCAAACACCTGAAGCTGATATAACAGACTAATTTATTTTCAAATGTCACATCCCTTCAAGACTGATTCTGATGCTGAGAGACTGTCCTGTTATGTTGACTGACTATCCTCCTCCTCCTCAATGATCCGATTGATGATGACAGCTTGGAAGAACATTTTTGTTTCTGGGTGCCGCCACCAGTGGCTAAGGCCCAATTTTTCAGCCCCTGTTTAACAGGGGCGTGTAATTACAATTTTTTATGCAATGCTTTGCAGCAGGGCTTATTCCTGCACTCCAACTAGAGTATCTGGGAGAGGTTGCAGTGTCGTGGCACCAGCACCAGTGGCTAAGGCCCAATTTTTCAGCCCCTGTTTAACAGGGGCGTGTAATTACAATTTTTGATGCAATACTTTGCAACAGGGCTCATTGCTGTGCTCCAAGTACAGTATCTGTGAGGGGTTGCAGTGTTGTGGCACCAGTGCCTAAGGCCCAATTTTTATGCCCCTGTTTAACAGGGGCATGTAATTACAATTTTTTATGTAATGCTTTGCAGCAGGGCTCATTCCTGCACTCCAACTAGAGTATCTGGGAGAGGTTGCAGTGTCGTGGCACCAGCACCAGTGGCTAAGGCCAAATTTTTCAGCCCCTGTTTAACAGGGGCGTGTAATTACAAATTTTGATGCAATACTTTGCAACAGGGCTCATTGCTGTGCTCCAAGTACAGTATCTGTGAGGGGTTGCAGTGTTGTGGCACCAGTGCCTAAGGCCCAATTTTTCTGCCCCTGTTTAACAGGGGCATGTACCGTATTTTTCGCTCCATAAGACGCACCTGACCATAAGACGCACCTAGATTTTAGAGGAGGAAAATATAAAAAAAAAAAAACTTGAACCAAATGGTGTACTAAAATATTTAATAAAGTATAACAGAATAATATTTCTACACTAACAACTAATGTAAGGGGGCACCCTACACTGATCCCCAATTTAACTGGGACATTTACATGACCTCAATACAACAGGAGTATTTGCATATTTAGACATTTAAACTGACCAGTAATTGTAAATGGTGTATTTACAGTAACCCCCTCCCCCATCTCTCTGCTAATCTCTGCATTCTTATCTCCCTCTCAGTACAACTCTGCCCCTCTAACTCATCTGCTAACCTCTGTCCCCCAAACCCCTCATCTTCTAACATCTGCACTCCAACCCTTCCTTCCCATTCAACTCTGCAGCCCCCCCAAACCCCCCTCTTTGATCCCCTCTACATGCCCCCTATATTCACCTGTATGCTGTTCACACCTTCAAGGTGGGCGGCATGCAGAGGTGTGGGCGTAATTAGCATATGAATCGCGGCGGCCGACCTCATTAACATAACAATGCCCGCGCGATTTACATATCAATGCCGATCCTGTGGGGGTTAAATACAGAACAATACCCTTTTGTTTCTCTCCCAGTAGCAGCTGAAAGCATTAGAGAAACAGGATCTAGCTGGGGCAGAGTGATGCATAGGGCATCGTTCTGCCGTCGAAACGATCCCCCTATCAGTGGCTCTCCTGATTAGTATTCGCTCCATAAGACGCACACACATTTCCCCCCGTTTTTTGGGGTATAAAAAGTGCGTCTTATGGAGCGAAAAATACGGTAATTACAATTCTTGATCTAATAATTCACAGCAGGGCCCATTCCTGCGCCCACCAACACTAACTGTGAGGCCTTACAGTGTTGTGTCAACACCACCACCACCACCAAAGGCCCAATTTTTCAGCCCCTGTTCAACAGGGGCATGCAATTACAATTCTTGATCTAATAATTCACAGCAGGGCCCATTCATGCGCCCACCAAGAGTAACTGTGAGGGCTCACAGTGTTGTGGCAACACCAACATGTAAGGGGCAAATTTCAGCTGAGTATATACGGCAGGCCCCTACTTTCAAACATCGAACTTACAAACGACTCCTCCTTGCAAACGGAAGGATACAACAGGAAGTGAGAGGAAATCTACCCCTAGGAAGGGAAATTCTCTCCTGTAAGAGTTAATATGGGAAAAAAGTGTCTCCTCTCCACTGATGCTTTATCACCAATTCTTGTTTCAATAAAAACCCCAAATTTTCAAAACACATTTGTCATTAGGACGGAAAGTGAGGTGAACTGTTCTGAACAGGTGCACACTGCACAGACAGCAAAACAAATGTTACAGGGGTGATAACCCTTCCCTATGTTTTCCAAAAAGCTTAAAAATAGATTTTTTGGCTGGAGCTACACTTAAACAATGTACCTGTTCAAAATTACAAACAGATTCTACATAAGAACAAACCTACAGTCCCTGTCTTGTATGAACCGCCTGTATATGGCTGTTCAGAGTATATAGGCCCTTTTTATTTTGTGTGCGGGGTTCCCCTTAATATCCATACAAGACCCAAAGGGGCTGGTAATGGGCTGGGGTAGGGGGGGGGGCTGTGATGGGGTAGCTATGCCATTTTTCTTAAAGATTTTCATCCATATTACCGGTACCAGACATTACATTAAAGCCGCAAGCAGTTTTAAATGGCTTTTTTTCCTTTAGAAATTTAATTTTGTGCAGGGACAGTTCTAAACACGGAAAACACGTGGCACTTCACAGGCATACTTTAGACACCCCCCAGGTACGATATTTAAAGGAATATTTGACTTTTTTTTTTTTACTTTATGCATCATTAAAATGACTGCTCCTGAAAAACGGCCGTTTTTAAAACTTTTTTTTGGATTGATACATGTCCCCTGGTGCAGAACCCGGGTTCCCAAACCCTTTTTAGGACAATAACATGCATATTAGTCGTTATAAATAGCACTTTAGATTTCGAACGTTTGCATCCATTGTATTTAATAGGGCTCTAAAGTTTGTGCGAACTTTCGGTCCGTTCGCGGGTTCTGGTACGAACCGAACCCGGGGGTGTTCGGCTCATCACTATTTATGGGCATAAAAAGACTCCCTCCGGACAACACTGCATTCCATGGCTCCTCTTACAGTAGGCAGCCTGCCTGGGTATGGCTCCAGGAATGACACTGCTAACATTGCACATCCCCCTTTTCCGAATAGTAACAGGCTGCTGAGGAGGTATGGGGGAGCGACTCTTGGCCTTCAGGGATGTTTGTTCCAGGGCTCCTTGGGACATCCTTCCGAAAGGCTGCAGTTGATTGAATAGGCCGTGGCAGACTTGGCCTTTGGCGCTTGGTAGGGCCGAGTAGATCCTCCACTACGGTATATCTTTCCACCATCTCGACAAGGAGGTTCACTGTTTTGGGGTCTCCATGGCTGACCCACCGTTGAAGGTCGTCTGGCAGGGATCTCCGGTATCGGTCCAGCACGACCCGTTCCACGATTTGGGGGCCAGACAACACCTCGGGCTGCAGCCATTTTTTATCAGTTGCACCAGGTCATGCATTTGAGACCGGGGTGGCCGATCTAGACAATACTTCCATTTAGTGCACTCGTTGGGCCTGAACAGCCATAGTCACCACCAGATGAGCCAGAATTTCTGCCTTTAGCTTTTGATAAGCTTTAGCATCATCCGGTGGCAGGTCGAAGTAGGCTTTTTGAGTATCTCCTGGTGAGGAAAGGAGCAATGAGGCCGGCCCACTGGTCCACACTGGCCCACCCTTCTCTCTCTGCCATCCTCTCAAATGTATCAAGAAATGCCTCTACAGTACATCATCACTCAGGGACAACTTCTGCAGAAAATGGCTTGCCCTCATGGTTACCTGGTTGCCAGTGGCAACAGACGCTTGCTCCCGGCCCTGAGAAAGCTGCTGCACTGCTTCTTTTATGGCAGTCACCTGAGCCTGCATAACCCCTTGCTGGGTCGCCTGCTGGGCTGCCAACTGGACCACCAACAAGCGAGCATTTCTTGCTGCAGGGCCAGCGCCTCTTTGTGGTTAGTTTGTTGTAGCTCCAGCTGGGTTGCTAAGCGCTGATTAGCTTCCTCGTGGCGTGTCTGCGCTTGCATATTAGCCAGGGAAATCTGTTTAATTAGCTCCTCCATTAGTTCAGCTTTCAGGCTTTTTACAGCTTTAGCCCAGGACATAAATCCAATGCACTGTCTCTTTAAATGTCAGTTTTTAAGTCCAATGCAAATGTAGTGCCCTACTCCTGTTGGGTAGACGCTATATGTTAAATTTAGTTATCTGAGCTGTAGTTCAGCTCAGAAAGAATTATGTAAATTACTGGCTCTGTTTCAGTCTTGCTGGGCTGCGTGTTTTACACCTGACAGTAGGTGTCACTGTCACCACGGGCCAGGGTTGGAAATGCAGCAGGCTAGGTGTATTGGGTATTTAATGTATGTATATAGTAATAAATAATAGTGCACAAATGGCTAATAAATATCAATCAATATAAAATATAGATAAAAATAAATAATAAATACAACTGATCTAATATAGTGATGTATAAATACTAAAACCATAAAATCAGTAGTAAAAATATATAAATATATAGACTGTAAAAGTATAAATAAATATATATAAATAAACCTGTAAATAAATACCCAGGTGCACGTTGCTGTGCAAATATGCTGTGAAAAATGAAATAAACGAAGGAAGACGCCTGCAAGGTGCAGTATAATAATAAGTGCACAAATGTGACTGCTAAATAAACAAAGTGCAGTACAGTGCTAAGCAAAAAAAATATATATATATATATATTTTAAGTAACGAAAGGTGAAAATTGTCCAATAAGCAAAGGAACACAAATTGAACTCCAAAAGTTCATAGAAGAAGAACAATAATAGGTGGTGCCCGTGCAGATCAATTTCTTATAGGTGACAATCCTGCAGCTTCCTATATGTAAAAAGTGCTGTGGTGATGGGGTGTGTGGATCTTCACTTCCGGTGTCACACACTATAGTAATGGGTGGCCTCTTACCTTGCGGTAATGAGGTAACCGCTTTTGTATAATGGGGGTCGGTGAACTCCTTTATCGTGATCCTAGCGTCCAATGGGAAAACCTTTGTGGCAGGATGCTGCTGTTCCTCATATATGGAATGACCTATACTGGTTCTTAAGGGTTTGTTTACATCTCCCAATGATGGCCGGGTTAAAAAGAGAAAGATGGGGTCTCGATCGTGAAGTACGTTTTAGCAAGGTGTGTACTTTAATTTTGCATAGGTGATACAAGTTGCTTACATAAACTCACAATTAAAATATTAAAAATATGAACTTATCCTAGACGAGCGGCGAGCTCGTATGCCTCCGTCTGACTGTCTGCCTCTCCGTCCCTACGCGTGGCGTCACGGTCACGTGACTTCATCAGGGGAGGTAAGAGGCCACCCATTACTATAGTGTGTGACACCGGAAGTGAAGATCCACACACCCCATCACCACAGCACTTTTTACATATAGGAAGCTGCAGGATTGTCACCTATAAGAAATTGATCTGCACGGGCACCACCTATTATTGTTCTTCTTCTATGAACTTTTGGAGTTCAATTTGTGTTCCTTTGCTTATTGGACAATTTTCACCTTTCGTTACTTAAAATATATATATTTTTTTTTGCTTAGCACTGTACTGCACTTTGTTTATTTAGCAGTCACATTTGTGCACTTATTATTATACTGCACCTTGCAGGCGTCTTCCTTCGTTTATTTCATTTTTCACAGCATATTTGCACAGCAACGTGCACCTGGGTATTTATTTACAGGTTTATTTATATATATTTATTTATACTTTTACAGTCTATATATTTATATATTTTTACTACTGATTTTATGGTTTTAGTATTTATACATCACTATATTAGATCAGTTGTATTTATTATTTATTTTTATCTATATTTTATATTGATTGATATTTATTAGCCATTTGTGCACTATTATTTATTACTATATACATACATTAGAAACAGCGCAGCACCACCCCCCCCCCTTTTGATTTAGATCTTTACTTTACCAGGTTAGGATTAACCTGTTAGGTGCTTGCGATAGTTTCAGTCACCCCCACATCCTCCAGATTGGTAGCGCAGGAGTACCCACTCTATAGATTGTATTGGGTATTTATTTCCCAGAAATTGCTCAGGGGGCGTGGTCAACCTGCTGTGCATTCTGGGATGGGGTACTTAAGAGGCAGAGACCGCTCTATCGGGGTTCGTTGCCGGGTGTCGTTGACGGATCCTGACCTGAGGGCCCACCTGGCCTCAGGGATGTGCGAGCCATTTTCAGCCTCGGGGCCTGCTGGCCCGAGGCTCTGCAACTGAGAA
Organism: Rana muscosa; assembly: GCA_029206835.1. Lineage (NCBI taxonomy): Eukaryota > Metazoa > Chordata > Amphibia > Anura > Ranidae > Rana > Rana muscosa. The sequence goes on from CM055116.1 coordinate 178,235,337, forward strand.
GTAGGCCCAGGAGTTGCTGGGACCTACTAGTCCAGGGATGGTCCTACACAGTCTTGCCTGTGGGAAGAAGCGGAACAATTGGGGACTCAATTGAAGGACGCATCCTGGCCAGTTTGCCTCATGGTGCTGCCGGACTGGCTGAAAGATTCTGGCACCGTGAGCTGTGTACTTCTGAAGGAACTTTTTGCAAAGTGTCAGTGTGGTTACACGATCTTGTGGCGGAAGGTTGTGGAACGACGCAACGACACTCATCGAGTCTGTGGCAGAGACTTTGAGCGAGCTTCGCACCGGTTGCTAGGCCAGTGAGAGTAGGCCTATCCGGTGGTTGCTGAATCCAGCGTGGAACTGTTTTGTCCTCTGGATCTGAGATTGTGCCCGTGATCAAAGTAAAGTACCTGAAACTCCCCTATCCCTCTATCCCTCTGTTGGAACTGGTAAAATAAAGCCTTGAAGAAAACGTATCCAAGTGTTGGTGTGAACATTTATAAAAGCTCTTCAAGAAGGATCCCTGACACGAGTGCGGTGAACAGAAAAGGTAACGGTAGGCCCAAAACTTTAAACCAGCAGCTCCTACAGGGGTAGTGCTACACAAAAATATATATATATATATATATATATATATATATATATATATATATATTTTTTCTTCTTACGCCTGTTATTCTGTCCTGCCAGCATTCGAGCACCACTTGTAAAGTTCGGGGAACCAGCTAGATCGCAGGACACAGGCTTTTCAATCAAAAGGAGGTTTAATAAACTTCACAACAGCAAAAACAACAGAAAGAAAATTCAGTCTCACCCACTTGCAGAGCTCAGAACTGCTGTCATAGTTAAACAGTCCTTAATTTGTATCGCAGGTAACTTTTCCTGCTAGTAGGTTTTCCAGGCAGGACACTGCCGTGCGCTTTCACAGCTATTCACCACCCCCCTAATAGTCTCCACTATACTCCTTCACACCCACCTACAACTTCCTGTCTTGTTTTAAACTCACTTCCTCTGACAGGTGAGTTAACCCTTTTGTTCCCTTAAAGGGACCACAATCCAAACAGAGGGGAAATATGGTGTCCTTCCAGGACCCAGCCACGGTGTCCTGTACAATATATATATATATATATATATATATATATATATATATATAAAATATATATAAATTGTGACAGCAGGAAGGTAAAGTCACCTGGTTGCATCCAGGGGGGTAGATATATTTCGCCCAGATTCAGGCTTTACGCCGACTTATACAGCTAGGTGGAGAGTTGTATAAGCCCAGCTGAGACTAGTGGGCTCATGGATGACTCATACCTCTAGGGAGAGGGCTGGGCGTCGTGCAGACAGGGAGTTGATGAGACCAGCTGAACCTTGTCAGCTCATTTGGGCCTCTATAAGAAACTCCCAGATTCATTAGATGTTAGCTCATGCCTGGAAGCAGACCTGTGTGGACTGTCTAGGGAGAGTGAACCCCTGTGCGGTGAGAGAAAGCCTGTGTGGCTATATATTTGCTTGGACATTTAAAACCAGGGACTTAGGGACTAGGACAGCACTAGGCTGATCCCAGTTGTTAGTTAGGAAACCTGTATGTTTAGTCAGAGGTCAAGTTGACCAGGATTTATTTTGTTTATGTTTTTTTTTGCCTTGCTGTGTTTTTGTCACTGTAAATAGAAAATAAACCGCACCTTTTTGATTTTGAAAACCACAACCTCCGTCTGCTGGGCCTGTTTTTGGGTGGGGAGCCCATCCCGGGGGTCACACACACCCGCTGCCGAGCTAACCCCCTCACAGTTGGTGGAGAATGCGGGCAGTTTTTTTTTAAGCCAGCATGGAGGAGATACTGAAACAGCTGGCTCTAGCAAATGCCAATCAACAGCAGACAAATGCAGGTTTGCAAAGGAGCCTTGCAGCCCAGCAGCAAGCTCATCAACAGAGCCTTGCAACTTTACAACAGAGTCTGGAGGCTCAGCAACAAGCCCAACAGCAATCTGAGGCCCGCTTCATAGACCTGTTGCAGAAGCAAGAGCAGAGACTACAACAACAGATGGAAGCAGTAATGCAGCAACGTCCGCAGACCAGTGAGGAAAGCCGTCCCACTAATACCGCGTCCTTTGGGGTGAGTCGTTTATTGACAAAAATGACTGGAGAGGATGATCCAGAGGTATTTTTGACCACATTTGAAAGGACCGCTGAAAGAGAAAAGTGGCCTGAGGAGCAGTGGGCTGGACTAGTGGCTCCTCTGTTAACTGGTGAATCGCAGAAAGCTTACTATGACCTAGAGCCTAACCAAGCAAAAGACTATGTGATGCTAAAAGCTGAAATATTGGCAAGGCTGGGTGTCACCCTGGCTGTCCGGGCTCAGCGTGTGCATAACTGGACTTTCCAGCTTGGAAAACCCCCCAGGTCTCAAATGTATGATCTCATTCACCTGAGCAGAAAGTGGCTACAGCCAGAGACTTTGTCCGCACCAAAGATTGTGGAACGTGTTGTAATGGATCGGTTTTTGAGAGCTCTTCCTACTGCCATCCAAAAGTGGGTAAGCCATGGAGACCCAGAGACGGCCGATGGTCTTGTGGATCGTGTGGAGAAATACTTGGCTACAGAGAACCTGACGGCCTCTTCCAGAGACACTCGGACTTTCCACCCTAAGACCAGACCATCCCCAGGGGCGGATAAGAGGATTCCAAGGGGTGAGGGTGGAGAGAGTGAGAGGGTGGGAGCTCTACCCCAAGTTTGGCGAGAACAGCCTGGGAAATCAGCGGCTCAAGAGGCCGCAAGAAGGATCGTTTGCTACCGCTGCCGGCAAGCGGGACATATTGCAGCAAATTGCCCAGTTGGGGAGGAACCCATGCAGTGTGACTTTCTGACGGGCAGACGTCAGTCGCTGTGTGCGACAGTCGCATGCACTGCCATTCGGGGAACTGAGAAACATTTATGCAAAATGTGTATTAATGGTAGAAATGTTGTGGTATTGCTGGATTCAGGTAGCCTTGTGACCCTGATAAAGGCTGAGTTAGTTAAAACAGAGGTCTCTGGGAATAGCAAGGTAGCCGTTATTTGTGTGCATGGGGACACCCGAGAGTATCCAGTGACTACAGTGTGTTTCGAGACCCCCAGAGGTACCCTCTCTCATCCAGTGGGCTTAGTATCTCAGTTACCGCATGACGCCATTGTGGGAAGGGATTTTCCGAAGTTCTGGGAACTGTGGGATGATCCTGAGCCCCCCACTGGTGCCCCTATGTACCAGGAATGTGATAGCCAGAACTCCCCTGAGAGTGGTGAGGACTCTCCGGAATTTCCCTTGTCAGTATTGGCAGGGGAGACTCAAGAAACTGGAGAGGAGCCCACCTCCTCAGACGAAAACCTACCGTCTGTGGAGTTTTCTGATCTTGAGGTTCACAGGGAAAACTTTGCCACAGAACAGTTGAAAGACCCCGCCCTAATAAAGGCACGGGAAAACGTAGTGAAAATAGATGGCGAGTTAGTGAACCCAGATAATACCGGCACTTACCCATACTTCAGCGTAGAGAAGGACCTACTGTATCGGGTGGCAAAAAGGGCAGAAGAAACCGTTGAGCAGCTTGTGGTGCCCAAACCTTACAGGAAGTTGGTGTTGGAGTTGGCCCATGGGCACATTCTTGGAGGTCATCTGGGGACAGAGAAAACCCGAGAGAGGGTATTACAGAGATTCTATTGGCCTGGGGTGATGAAGGACATAGAAAATTATTGTTCCTCCTGCCCTGTGTGTCAGAGGTCGGCCCCGATGCCACATTTCCGTAGCCCGCTGGTCCCTCTACCCATCATTGAGGTCCCGTTTGAGAGAATCGCAATGGATTTGGTAGGTCCTATAATCAAGTCCGCTAGGGGGCACCAGTACATATTGGTTATAATGGACTATGCCACCCGTTATCCAGAAGCGATCCCTCTCAGAAATACCTCGGCCAAAACCATAGCCAAAGAGCTATCTCTTGTTTTTAGCCGGGTGGGTATTTGTAAAGAACTGCTTACGGACCAAGGTACACCCTTTATGTCCCGGGTTATGAAAGAGCTGTGTAAATTGTTCAAAGTGACGCAATTGCGTACATCTGTGTATCACCCCCAAACCGATGGGCTGGTTGAAAGATTCAACAAAACCCTAAAACAAATGTTGAAGAAAGTGGTGGATAGAGATGGAAGGGATTGGGACTGTCTACTTCCTTATTTGATGTTTGCTATTAGGGAGGTGCCCCAATCCTCTACGGGATTCTCCCCCTTTGAGTTACTGTATGGGAGACACCCAAGAGGGCTGTTGGATATTGCCAAGGAAACTTGGGAAAGTGAGAGTTCTCCCCACAGGAGTGTGATTGAGCATGTCGCCCTGATGCAAGATCGAATTGCACAGGTAATGCCCATCGTGAAGGAACATTTGGCCCAAGCGCAGTTGGCACAGCAGAGAGTGTACAACCGTGGAGCCAAGACCCGTACCTTTTCCCCGGGGGATAGGATATTGGTACTTGTCCCTACGGTTGAAAGTAAATTCCTTGCCAAATGGCAAGGCCCCTACGAGATAATGGAAAAAGTGAGCGAAGTGAATTACAAGGTCAGACAACCAGGAAGGCGAAAGCCCGAACAGATCTATCACGTTAATCTGTTGAAAGCCTGGAGGGATAGAGAGTCCCTAGTCGCAGACACTTGGTCACCAGCTCAAACTGGTTGCGTGATTCCTGAGGTTGGAATCGCAGCCACCTTGTCACAACCCCAACAACAGGAGGTTAAGGAGTTTGTGCTTCGCAACAAGGAGGTATTCTCTGAGCTGCCGGGACAAACATCTGGGGTAGAGCATGACATTATTACCCCGCCCGGTGAAAGGGTGAAGTTAAAACCCTATCGGATCCCAGAGGCCCGACGGGAGGCAATACGGGAGGAAGTACAGAAAATGCTGAACTTAGGGGTGATAGAGGAGTCCCAAAGTGATTGGTCTAGTCCCATTGTGTTGGTGCCTAAACCGGATGGGAGCTGGCGATTTTGTAACGATTTTCGTCAGTTGAACAAAGTTACAAAATTTGACACCTACCCCATGCCACGTATAGATGAGTTGATCGACCGGCTGGGAACAGCCCGATACATGACGACTCTTGACCTCACAAAAGGGTATTGGCAAATCCCCCTGGCCAAGTCGGCCAAAGAGAAAACCGCATTTGTAACCCCAGACGGGGCGTTCCAATATAAAAGAATGCCGTTCGGGTTACAGAATGCGCCGGCCACATTCCAGCGGAAAATGGACCAGATGCTGAGGCCCCATCGGAAGTATGCTGCGGCTTACCTGGATGACATAATTGTCCATAGCACAGATTGGGCCTCACATCTGCCAAAAGTGCAAGCAGTCCTGGACTCTGTTCGGGAAGCAGGGTTTACGGCTAACCCCAAGAAGTGTACCATTGGGCAGGAGGAGGCCAAATATCTTGGGTACACCATTGGGAGGGGAGTAATAAAACCCCAACTCAACAAAGTCGAGGCCATCCAGAGTTGGCCACGTCCCAACAGCAAGAAGCAGGTACGAGCCTTTCTGGGAATCGCTGGGTATTATCGGCGATTCATTCCCCACTTTGCTTCTAAGGCTGTGCCCCTAACCAACCTGACGAAGGGGAAAGGGTCGGTCATGATTAAATGGACCCCCGAGGCTGAGGCAGCATTCCAATTCTTGAAACAAGCCTTATGTAGCCAGCCAGTGTTGTACTCACCCGACTTCTCTAGAGACTTTGTCGTACAAAGTGATGCGTCAGATGTGGGGTTAGGAGCAGTATTGTCCCAGGTCTGGAACGGGGAAGAGCACCCAGTCATTTACCTCAGCAGGAAGTTGAAGTCCCATGAGGTAAATTACGCCACCGTTGAAAAGGAGTGTTTAGCGGTGAAGTGGGCTCTAGATTCCCTTCGGTACTACCTGCTAGGTAGGCACTTTGACATGGTTACGGATCACGCTCCGTTAAAGTGGATGGCTCAAAACAAGGAAACAAATAGAAGAGTGAATAGGTGGTTCCTGGCCCTCCAGGAATTCAACTTCACAGTAAAGCATCGCCCTGGCGTTCAAATGGGGAATGTGGATGCTTTGTCTCGAGTACATGAATGCCTGATTGCTGGTGTTCCAACCCCGAGGTTAAAACAAGAGGGGGGGGTATGTGACAGCAGGAAGGTAAAGTCACCTGGTTGCATCCAGGGGGGTAGATATATTTCGCCCAGATTCAGGCTTTACGCCGACTTATACAGCTAGGTGGAGAGTTGTATAAGCCCAGCTGAGACTAGTGGGCTCATGGATGACTCATACCTCTAGGGAGAGGGCTGGGCGTCGTGCAGACAGGGAGTTGATGAGACCAGCTGAACCTTGTCAGCTCATTTGGGCCTCTATAAGAAACTCCCAGATTCATTAGATGTTAGCTCATGCCTGGAAGCAGACCTGTGTGGACTGTCTAGGGAGAGTGAACCCCTGTGCGGTGAGAGAAAGCCTGTGTGGCTATATATTTGCTTGGACATTTAAAACCAGGGACTTAGGGACTAGGACAGCACTAGGCTGATCCCAGTTGTTAGTTAGGAAACCTGTATGTTTAGTCAGAGGTCAAGTTGACCAGGATTTATTTTGTTTATGTTTTTTTTTGCCTTGCTGTGTTTTTGTCACTGTAAATAGAAAATAAACCGCACCTTTTTGATTTTGAAAACCACAACCTCCGTCTGCTGGGCCTGTTTTTGGGTGGGGAGCCCATCCCGGGGGTCACACACACCCGCTGCCGAGCTAACCCCCTCACAAAATATATATATATATATATATAAAATATATATAAATATATATATATATATATATATATATATATATATATATATATATATTATATATTATATATTATATATAGCACTACCCCGTAGGAGCTGTTGGTTTAATTTTGGGTCTGCCGTTACCTCACTGTTCACCGTATCCGCCATATGGGTCCCATTGGAGAGTTGTACACAGATGTCTGCACCAAACACTTAGTCTCTTTTCCAATGTTTTTATTAACAAACATCAGATAGAGGGATGGAGGGTTAGGTTGAGATTCAGGTACCTTGTTTTGCGGATCACGGGTACTTCTTTGATCCAGAGGACAAACAGCTCCACAACTGGATCTAGCAACCACCAGATAGGCCTCTCTCACTGACCTAGCAGCCGGTGCGGTGCTCGGTCATAGTCTCTGCCACAGACTTGATGAATATAACTTGAGTCATTGTAAAATCCTCTGCCACAGGATTGTATAACCAAGAACTTTTGCAAAGTCAAAGTACAATCTCACAGTACCGGAATCTTTCAGCCATCTGGCGATACTGTGAGGTAGATTTGGCCGGGATGCGTCCTCCAATTGAGTCTCCAATTGCTCGGCTTCTCCCCACAGGCTAACCCAGCTCAGGACCACCCCTGGACCAGTAGTCCCCAGAAACTCCTGGGCCTACTTTCAGTAACAAGGCCTCGGGCCAGCAGGCCCAGAGGCAGAAGAACTGCTACGACACACCTTAGGCCAGGAGGGCCATCAAGTCAGAGAGAATGTGAAAATGGTGTCTGTCCCTTAAGTACCCTCTCCCAGAATGCACAGCGGGTGAACAACCCCCACTGGGCTGTTTCTGGGTAAAGAGGTACTCAATGCATCCAGCCTGCTGTATTTCCAGGACTGACCGGGGGTGACAGCGACACCCACGGCCAAGTGGAAAATGTACAACACAGCTGAACTGGAACAGAAACCAGCAATTTAACATAATACTCTGAGCTAAACCTAAAATTTACATATAGCGCCTACTCAATAGGAGCAGGGCGCTACATATATATATATATATATATATAAATATATATATATATATATATATATATATATATATATATAGGCATAGTACTTAAATTGGTATTTTATAAAATTCATTATCTACAGTTTATAACAAAAAACAAGGCTGAAACAATCATGTATCACTTTAAAGGTGAGCATAGTGAATTTTACATTTTATATAAACAAGTGTATTAAAAAAACATTTGTATTTTGTATTTACTTTGATACAGTTTTTATGTTGTAACTTTATATTCAAGTCGAAGGTTTAAAACACAATAAATTAATAAAATAACAACATGAGACATGACGTTTTCCCTGCTGTGCCAGGTAGGAAAGAAAGAGTAATTTGGAAATTTGTTAGGGCATGTTCATGTAAGCATAAAACCAATAAAGTGGACCAAAATAAAACCGGATTTATTGTAACACATATATAAGAAGTGTGGTTCTCCAGCAGCCTTTTCATATATTTGTAGTTATATTTAAACATGTAGAAATATTATAAAAGATAAGGGATATACAGTATGTATTTATTTTACTTAATGTTGAACTCCAGGCAAAGATTCATAAAACAGCCTTTCTTTTAATTACAATTTTCAATTCAGTCATTATACTTTGTTGTCACATACACACTTAATGATGAACTCTAGATGTTAAAAATACTAATTTTAATAAAATAACACCAATTATTGAGGTTACAAAGTAAGTAAAAATAACCTGAACCTGGAACCTGAATTTTACTTTAAATTCGTTTTTTGTTGTCCCCTTAACAGAAGAACTCAAACTCGATGAAGGAAGGGCAATAGCAACTAGAGATGTGCATTCATTTTCGTCTGAATGCATTTTCGTCCGAATTTCGGGTATTTTCGTTATCGCTTTAACAAGCGATAACGAACGTGCAGAATCCAAAACCCGAAAGATCCGACATAAACAAATGCTTTATTTTTGTTTTCGTTGCGACAACAGTTCGATATAGATAGGAGATTCAATATGACGCTGACATTAGCGATCTGTGTCTATCGAACCTGTGGTCGAATGTGCCTAACCTTAGCTCTATTAGTCCAAGATTATTCTACATAGAGAGAAAAGATTTGACATAGAGGGAAAAGATTTGACATTATAGAGACAATAGCAAAAAAGGTTGAATGTGCCTAACCTAACTCTATTAGTCCAAGATTATTCGACATAGAGAGAAAAGATTTGACATGAAGATTAGACGAAGCAGTCGCCACGAGTGGACATTTATGGTCAAATGCTCCGCCTATAGGCTATAGAAGAATTCTAATGTTGGTTGACTAGTAATAATAATTAATAAATATAATTATTACTAGTGTCATACAACATTCGAATTCTACTATAGCTTGTAGGCGGAACATTCGACCGGAAATGTACGATTGCGGCGTCGTACAGTTTAGCTGCTCCGTCAAATCTTCTTAGAACATTCGACAGACACCATAAGCCTTCAATGACAGATTCGACCTTAATTATTTTGGATTTTCGGATGAATGCATTTTTTAACAAAACAAAATAAATAAAAACAAATTTCGGGAGTAACTAAATACATTTATTTTTCGGATGAAAACGAAATTCCGAAACTAAATATTTCAGTGTGCACATGTCTAATAGCAACAGCCAATCAGATTGTGTTTCATGCACCTATGCTACCAAAAAACATGTTGGACTTACAGTTCTGGCAGGCAGCCGCAACTGGGTTGGAGAGCTCCTGCCGTACCAATGGCTATTTCTATGGATATGAGGAATGACCATACTCTCTTCTCAGTTAACCACTTAACGACCGCTCACTGTATATATACGTCGGCAGAATGGCACCGACAGGCACAATCACGTACAGTGTACGTGACTGCCTTCGTATAGTTGGGGGGTCCCATCGGACCCCCCTTCTATACAGTGAGCGGTCGTTATTTGTTCGGGAGCGAAACCCGGGATGAGGGGACGGCCGTTCGATTCCGGCCACCCCCTCGCGATCGCTCCCGGCGAATGAGAAAGCTTCCTCTGCTGTGTAATGTTTACACAGGCAGAGGAAGTGATGTCATCTCTCATGCGGCGCTCACATATACCGAGCGCCGTACAAGAGAAGACACACAGGTTAGTGCACAAACAGTACACTGACACCAGGACACATAGGAACATAAATCACCCCCCCAGGCCCCCCCAGATCACCCCCCAGATCAACCCCCAGCCCCCAGTCACAGTGTCACTGATTGCAGTGACCATTTATTTACTGATCACTGCAATCAGTGACATTTGTGACTGTAAAAGTGTCACTACAGTTAGTTTTAGGTCCAGTGTAGCCCCCTAACCCCCCCTAATAAAGGTTTAACCCCCTGATCACCCCCCAGATAACCCTTTCACCCCCTATAACCAATGTCGCTAAGCGATCGTTTTTCTGATTGCTGTTTTAGTGTCGGTGATGCCGATCGGTAGCCAGTTATTTTTTTTAGGTTCGCCGCAGGTTTTTATAGCGTCAGGTACCCCCATATATTACCTAATAAAGGTTTAACCCCCTTGATCGCCCCCCAGGTAACCCTTTCACCCCCTATCACCACTGTCACTAAGCGATCGTTTTTCTGATCGCTGTCTTAATGTCGGTGATGCCGATAGGTAGCCAGTTATTTTTTTTTAGGTTCACCGCAGGTTTTTATAGCGTCAGGTACCCCCATATATTACCTAATAAAGGTTTAACCCCCTTGATCGCCCCCCAGGTAACCCTTTCACCCCCTATCACCACTGTCGCTAAGTGATCGTTTTTTTGATCGCTGCCTTATTGTCAGTGATTCCGATAGGTAGCCAGTTATTTTTTTTAGGTTCGCCGCAGGTTTTTATAGAGTCAGGTACCCCCATATATTACCTAATAAAGGTTTAACCCCCTTGATCGCCCTCCAGGTAACCCTTTCACTCCCTATCACCACTGTCGCTAAGCGATCGTTTTTCTGATCACTGTCTTATTGTCGGTGATGCCGATAGGTAGCCAGTTATTTTTTTTAGGTTTGCCGCAGGTTTTTATAGCGTCAGTTACCCCCATATATTACCTAATAAAGGTTTAACCCCTTGATCGCCCCCCAAGGTAACCCTTTCACCCCCTTTTGCCAGTGTCACTAAGCGATCGTTTTTCTGATCGCTGTATTAGTTATGCTGGTGCGATAGATAGCCAGTTATTTTTTTTAGGTTCGCCGCAGGATTTTATAGCGTCAGGTACCCCCATATATTATCTAATAAAGGTTTTAACCCCCTAATTGCCCCTAGTTTACTCTGCGTCACACCCCAGGCTGCGTCAGGTTAGTGCCAGTAACGCTAACACCCACGCGTGAAGCATACACCCCCCTTAGTGGTATAGTATCTGAACAGATCAATATCTGATCTGATCAGATCTATACTAGTGTCCCCAGCAGTTTAGGGTTCCCAAAAACGCAGTGTTAGCGGGATCAGCCCAGATACTTGCTAGCACCTGCGTTTTGCCCCTCCGTCCAGCCCAGGCCACCCAAGTGCAGTATCGATCGATCACTGTCACTTACAAAACACAACACACATAACTGCAGCGTTCGCAGAGACAGGCCTGATTCCTGCGACTCCAGTGCTGTAGGAGGTGATTTCACCACCACAGTTAAAAAAAAAAAGAATATATGCCGAAGCATTGGGGCAGCAGGAGCGGAGGAGCGGAGGAGCGGAGGAGCGATTTTGCTCCTAATGCTGCATACATACGGTCAAAATTCTGACTTAGGCTTGCCCGTGGAAAAGTCCGACCATGTGTGTGCGGCATATTTTTGCGGGAGGATGCCCCAATGCTTCGGCATATATAAATGGTGCATGTATGCCCATCATTAGAAGTGGGTGGATGAATGGCGGTATTCTAATGGTGGGCATACCCACCGATCAATCTCTTTTTTTCGTTCAGCCAACAGGCTGCATGAAAAAAAAAGATTACAATACATGTCCAACAAGGACCAGCAACGTACTGGTATGTTGCTGGACTTTGAATGGTTATACCAGATTGATGCCTGCGGGTTTAGGTATCATCTTGGTATCATTCTTTTCAGCCAGAGGCCGGCTTTCATGTAAAAGCAATCCTAGCAGCTAACTAGCCTCTGGACTGCTTTTACAAGCAGTGGGAAGGAATGACCCCCCCGGATATAAAAAGCGCCATTGGAAAATTGGGAAAGCATTTTATCACACCGACCTCAGTTTTTTCAAAAAAAAAGTACCTGTCACTACCTATTGCTATCATAGGGGATATTTACATTCCCTGAGATAACAATAACAATTATAAAAAATAAAAAATATGGAAGGAACAGTTTAAAAAAAAAAAAAAAAGCAAAATTAATAATAATAAAAAAAAAAAAAACACCCCTGTCCTGCCCTGCTCTTGCGCAATGGCGAACGCAAGCATCGGTCTGGCGTCATATGTAAACAGCAATTGCACCATGCATGTGAGGTATCACCGCGAAGGTCAGATCGAGGGCAGTCATTTTAGCAGTAGACCTCCTCTATAAATCTAACGTGGTAACCTGTAAAGGCTTTTAAAATGTATGTAGTTTGTCGCCAATGCGCGTTTGTGGGAAATTTTAAAGCATGTCGTGTTTGGTATCTATGTACTCGGCCTAAGATCATATTTTTTATTTCATCAAACATTTGGGCAATATAGTGTGGTTTAGTGCATTAAAATTAAAAAAAGTGTATTTTTTCCCCCAAAAATGTGCTTGAAAAATCGCTGCGCAAATACTGTGTGGAAAAAAAAATGCAACACCCACCATTTTAATCTGTAGGGCCTTTGCTTTAAAAAAATATATAATGTTTGGGGGTTCAACATAATTTTCTTGCAAAAAAAAAAATGTTTTCATGTAAACAAAAAGTGTCAGAAAGGGCTTTGTCTTCAAGTGGTTAGAAGAGTGGATGTAAGCTTCCTAATGTTGTGTATAAAATGCCAGAACAGTTCAAAACCCCCCCAAATGACCCCATTTTGGAAATTATACACCCCAAGCTATATACTGAGAGGCATGTCGAGTCCATGGAATATTTTATATGTTGACACAAGTTGCGGAAAAAAGACAATTTATTTTATTTATAATTTTTTTTTGCACAAAGTTGTTACTAAATGATATATTGCTCAAACATGCCATGGGCATATGTGGAATTACACCCCAAAATCCATTCTGTTGCTTCTCCTGAGTACGGGGATACCACATGTGTGAGACTTTTTGGGAGCCTAGCCGCGTACGGGACCCCAAAAACCAAGCACCGCCTTCAGGCTTTCTAAGGGTGTAAATTTTTGATTTCACTTCTCACTGCCTATCACAGTTTTGGAGGCCATGGAATGCCCAGATGGCACAAAACCCCCCCAAATGACCCCATTTTGGAAAGTAGACACCCCAAGCTATTTGTTGAGAGGTATGGTGAGTATGTTGTAGATTTCGCTTTTTGTCACAAAGTTTTGAAAATTTAAAAAAAATATATATATATTTTCTTTCTTCATTTTCAAAAACAAATGAGAGCTGTAAAATACTCAACATGCCTCTCAGCAAATAGCTTGGGGTGTCTACTTTCCAAAATGGGGTCATTTGGGGGGGTTTTGTGCTATTTTGGCATTTTATGGCCTTCAAAACTGTGATAGGTAGTGAGGAGTGAAATCAAAAATTTGTGCCCTTAGAAACCCTGAAGGCGGTGCTTGGTTTTCGGGGTCCCGTACGCGGCTAGGCTCCTAAAAAGTTCCACACATGTGGTATCCCCATACTCAGGAGAAGCAGCAACATGTATTTTGGGGTGCAATTCCACATATAACCATGGCATGTGTGAGCAATATATAATTTAGTGACAACTTTTTGTAATTTTTAATTTTTTTTAGTCATTATTCAATCACTTGAGACAAAAAAAAATATTCAATGGGCTCAACATGCCTCTCAGCAATTTCCTTGGGATGTCTACTTTCCAAAATGGGGTCATTTGGGGGGGGGGTTTGTACTGCCCTGCCATTTTAGCACCTCAAGAAATGAGATAGGCAGTCATAAATTAAAAGCTGTGTAAATTCCAGAAAATGTACCCTAGTTTGTAGATGCTATAACTTTTGCGCAAACCAATAAATATACGCTTATTGACATTTTTTTTACTAAAGACATGTGGCTGAATACATTTTGGCCTAAATGTATGACTAAAATTGAGTTTATTCGATTCTTCTTATAACAAAAAGTAGAAAATATCCTTTTTTTTCAAAATTTACAGTTTTTTCCCGTTAATATTGCAAAAAATAAAAATCGCAGAGGCAATCAAATACACTTAAAAGAAAGCTCTATTTGTGGGAAGAAAAGGACGCAAATTTTGTTTGGGTACAACATTGCATGTCCGCACAATTTACAGTTAAAGCAGCGCAGTGCAAAATTCTGAAAACACCTCTGGTCCTTTAGCTCCAAAATGGTCTGGGGCTTAAGTGGTTAACAGACCAGGATCATTATGGAGGGATACCTGGCAAAAAAACATACATGGGCTCTCACTCTGTGCCAAGAAAACTAGAGACTCTTAACCAACACTCGTTTCCAATATGGTCAGCATCCACCCCTTGCCTCTTTGGAAACCCTTTGCTCTCCTCTTCTGAGGAAGATATACATGGCCACATTGCTAAAATCATTGAAGCAGTGACAAAACTATGGTGCCACACTATTACAGAAGTGGTGGAGAAATCAAAGTAACATGGCTTACAACAACTTTGCCATAGACTAGCCACACAGTCTTGCAAACCTTCTGAAGTTGAACAGCGCATTGCATCCGTGGAAGATGATCTTATGGAGTACCTGCCAAAAGTTTCCAAACAGAACAAAATGTTTTACAGACCATACATAACAAAATTGACAATTTAGAGAATGGCTCCCAAAGGGAAATTTGTGAATCACTGGATTGCCAGAAACCTTTAAGCCGCAAGCCCTGGATCTCCCTTTACCTTGTGTATTAGAGCATGCTCACAGCCCACTGTAAACCAACATAAACTCTTCTAAACCTGTAATTGTGAAATATTTAAACTAAACAGACAAAACAACAATACTTTAACACTTCTGTGTCGCTAGATCCTTGAATTTTGAAGGACATAATCTTATTTTTGCTGACTATACTCCTGAAGTTCACAAGAAACAGAACCGGCATGGAGAAAGGTTACTGCAAAAAATGCTAAAAAACACTGAGGAACCTGGAGAGCGAGAGAATACAGTTCTTCTAATCCCTGGGGAGAGAGGCCTCTCTCCCACACAAACTCACCCCTCAAGTTTATTTGGGCAGCAGAGCGCTGCATTCGTGTATAAATTTCCCTTTTTCTGGTTTTGATATTAACTGAACACTGTTTATACCTCTCCGGTAGGGTTGAGTGGACCCGAACTGTAAAGTTCAGGTCCGTACCGAACATTTGAGTTTTTGGGTACCGGACCCGAACCCAAACAATTGCGTGTATGTTCGGGTTCGGGTCCGGTGTTCGGCAATGTAATGGCGCATTTAGAAAAGCTTCAGGGGGCAGCCAATCACCTTTTGTTTAACTGGTGTGCCCTTAGAAGCCATCATAGCCATGCCTACTAATGGCATGGCTGTGATTGGCCAGTGCAACATGTGACTTAGCTTCTATATAAGCTAGAGGCACACAGCACAGCACGTCACTCTGCTTTAGACAGGATAGGGAGAGGATCCTGGCTGCTGTTGCTTATTAGGGAGAGATTGAAATACTATGAGTTAGTCTTGATTCTGCAATCTGAGAGAAAAGATAGAGAGACAGTTTAGGGCAAGGTTCCTGTTGGTGCTTTCAGGGAGAGAGGTTTATATAGGAGTCCAGATTCAGAGATCTAATAACTCAGCGATCTGCATAGGTTTACCTGTTTGTGTTGCAGTGCACAGTCTTCTTACACTGCCATGAGCCCAGTGTCAGAGAAATTTTTACTTTTATCTGCAAGCTCAGTGCACCAGCACTGCATATGTTACGTTGAGAGATACACCCTGTACATACTGTGGGTGTATTGTGCTCTTGCAAAAAGACCCATTTAGGGCAAAAAAAATAAAATAAATTTGCAGTGTTTTCTGCATATATGCAAGTGTGAGATTTACAATTTATATATTTTTCTTGTATTGTGCAATTCCCCAAAAAATTTTTTAGGGCAAAATCTTTTATTTCAATATAATTTTCTGTATTTCTGTAGGTGTGAGATACATATACTGTGGGTGTGTTGTGCTCTTCCAAAAACACCCATTTAGGGCCACAAAAAATATTTTGCAGTGTTTTCTGCATATCTGGAGGTGTGTGAAATAAACTATTTATATATTTTTCTTCTACTGTGCTATCCTAAAAAAATAATTGTAGGACAAAAAAAATATTTTGAATAGCATTTTCTGCAGTTCTGTAGCTGTGAGATACAGCGTTTACGTACTGTGGGTGTGTTGTGCTCTTCCAAAAACACCCATTTAGGGCCCCAAAAAATATTTTGCAGTGTTTTCTGCATATATGGAGGTGTGTGAAATAAACAATTTATATATTTTTCTTCTACTGTGCTATCCTAAAAAAATAATTGTAGGACAAAAACATTTTTTTTGAATAGCATTTTCTGCAGTTCTGTAGCTGTGAGATACAGCGTTTACGTACTGTGGGTGTGTTGTGCTCTTCCAAAAACACCCATTTAGGGCCACAAAAAATATTTTGCAGTGTTTTCTGCATATCTGGAGGTGTGTGAAATAAACAATTTATATATTTTTCTTCTACTGTGCTATCCTAAAAAAATTAAAAAAAAAATTTAATAGCATTTTCTGCAGTTCTGTAGCTGTAAGATACAGCGTTTACATATTGTCGGTGTTTTGTGCTCTTCCAAAAACACCCATTTAGGGCAAGATCCTAAATTTGGAAAATATGAGGAAAACGTCAAAGGGACGTGGTGGCCCCGGTCATGGTGCTGCTGGTGGAGCTCCTGTTGCAGGGAGAGGACCTGGCCGATCTGTGCCAGCTACACGCACAAGTGAAACACCTTCCTCAGGTGCGAGTAGGCGACCGAGCCTGCGGCGGTATTTTGTCGCGCCTAAAGAGGCTGTACGAATGTTGAGGCCAGGACAAGCACAGGCGATAGTAGATTGGGTTGCTGACAGTGCCTCCGGTTCCTTCACATTGTTTCCCACCCACTCTTCTGATGAAAGATCAGAGTTGGCACCTGCAGCCCATATCCATCAGTCTTTCACCTCACCCTCTTGCAAATCAGCCAAGCAGTCTGAGCCCCAAATCATGCAGCAGTCTCTTCTGCTTTTGGATGACTCTGTTAGCAGGGTTTCCCAGGGCCATCCACCTAGCCCTGCCCCTTATGTTTCATGATGGGTACATGGGAGGACCATCGCAGCACGTCTCGGATGATGACGAAACACAGGTGCCAACTGCTGCTGCTTTCGCAATTGTGCAGACAGACAAGGAGGGCAGGGGTGAAGACTGGGTGGAAGATGATGTGGAGGACGATGAGGTCCTCGACCCCACATGGAATCAACGTTATGCAGGTGACCAGTGTAGTTCGGAGGAAGAGGCGGCGGTCGCACAGAGCCACCAGCACAGCAAAAGAGGGAGCAGGGTGCAAAAGCGGAGCGTCCGTCCCCTAGACATTACGTCTGCTACTTCCCAACGCAGCAAGGGACCGAGCACACCAAAGCCAGGTCCAAAGAGTTCCCTAGCGTGGCAGTTCTTCAGACAATGTGCTGATGACAAGACACGAGTGGTTTGCACGCTGTGCAATCAGAGCCTGAAGCGAGGCATAAACGTTCTCAACCTGAGCACAACCTGCATGACCAGGCATCTAAGTGCAAAGCACGAGCTGCAGTGGAGTGGACACCTCCAAAACAAAGAAAGGTCTCTGGCTCTTCCTGTTTCCTCTTCTGCTGCAGTCTCGGCCTCTTTATCCACCTCTGAAGTGACAGTAGCACCTGCCAACCCGCAAACAGAGCATCTGCCAGCAACACTACCACCTGGGTCACAAACCATCTCCACAATGTCCCATGGAAGCGTTCAGCTCTCTATCTCCCAAACACTGGAGCTAAAGAGGAAGTACCCCCCTAGCCACCCACGATCCCTGGCCCTGAATGCCAGCATTTCAAAATTCCTCACCTTTGAAATACTGTCATTCCGTCTGATGGAGACGCAGAGTTTTAAAAGCCTGATGGCATTGGCTGTCCCACAGTACGTCGTGCCCAGCCGCCACTACTTTTCCAGGCGAGCCATCCCTTCCCTGCACAACCAAGTGGGGGTGTCACGTACCTGGTGGAAGAGTCTGATTATGTAGGGGGAGGCCTCTCTTACACCTCTCACTCGAGGCCCCTGGTAGTGAAGACAGGAGGCGCAGGAGTGCAGAGTCGCATGAGAGCCTGGCAGAGTTGCTGGTAGGCAAGCTGGACCGGAGCTGAAGCAGGGACTGGAACGGATCCGGGAACAGCTGTCAGACTGAAAACTGGAGCTCAGGCAGGTGCGGTCAGATGGGCTGGAAGAGTGGGTACACCAGTCCAAAGCAGGTAAACACTGGAGCCAGTGGTGTATTTAGGTTTTGTGCTGCCCTAGGCCTGATGGAACTCGCGCACCCCCTACTTTATATATGACACACCCCTTCCCTTTTAAGACCCGCCCTGATGTTTTCATGGGATGAGGACAGAGGGACAGGGTGGGATGAGGACAGAGGGACAGGGTGGGATAAGAACATAGGGACAGGGTGGGATGAGGACAGAGGGACAGGGTGGGATGGGGACAGAGGGACAGGGTGGGATGAGGACAGGGGGACAGGGTGGGATGAGGACAGAGGGACAGGGTGGGATAAGCACAGAGGGACAGAGTGGGATGGGGACAGAGGGACAGGGTGGGATGAGGACAGAGAGACCGGGTGGGATGGGGACAGGGTGGGATGAGGACAGAGGGACAGGGTGGGATGAGAACAGAGGGACAGGGTGGGATGAGGACAGAGGGACATGGTGGGATGAGGACAGAGGGACAGGGTGGGATGAGGACAGAGGGACAGGGTGGGATGAGAACAGAGGGACAGGGTGGGATGAGAACAGAGTGGGATGAGAACAGAGGGACAGGGTGGGATGGGGACAGAGGGACAGGGTGGAATGGGGACAAAGGGACAGGGTGGGATGAGGACAGGGGGACAGGGTGGGATGAGGACAGAGGGACAGGGTGGGATGAGAACAGAGGGACAGGGTGGGATGAGAACAGAGGGACAGGGTGGGATGAGAACAGAGTGGGATGAGAACAGAGGGACAGGGTGGGATGGGGACAGAGGGACAGGGTGGAATGGGGACAAAGGGACAGGGTGGGATGAGGACAGGGGGACATGGTGGGATGAGGACAGGGGGACAGGGTGGGATGAGGACAGAGGGACAGGGTGGGATGAGAACAGAGGGACAGGGTGGGATGAGGACAGAGGGACATGGTGGGATGAGGACAGAGGGACAGGGTGGGATGAGAACAGAGGGACAGGGTGGGATGAGAACAGAGGGACAGGGTGGGATGAGAACAGAGTGGGATGAGAACAGAGGGACAGGGTGGGATGGGGACAGAGGGACAGGGTGGAATGGGGACAAAGGGACAGGGTGGGATGAGGACAGGGGGACATGGTGGGATGAGGACAGGGGGACATGGTGGGATGAGGACAGGGGGACAGGGTGGGATGAGGACAGAGGGACAGGGTGGGATGAGAACAGAGTGGGATGAGAACAGAGGGACAGGGTGGGATGGGGACAGAGGGACAGGGTGGGATGGGGACAAAGGGACAGGGTGGGATGAGGACAGGGGGACAGGGTGGGATGAGGACAGGGGAACAGGGTGGGATGAGGACAGAGGGACAGGGTGGGATGAGGACAGAGGGACAGGGTGGGATGAGGACAGGGGGACAGGGTGGGATGAGGACAGAGGGACAGGGTGGGATGAGGACAGAGGGACAGGGTGGGATAAGCACAGAGGGACAGGGTGGGATGAGGACAGAGGGACAGGGTGGGATGAGGACAGAGGGACAGGGTGGGATAAGCACAGAGGGACAGAGTGGGATGAGGACAGAGGGACAGGGTGGGATGAGGACAGAGGGACAGAGAGTGGGATGAGGAAAGGGGGACAGGGTGGGATGAGGACAGAGGGACAGGGTGGGATGAGCACAGAGGGACAGGGTGGGATGAGCACAGAGGGACAGGGTGGGATGAGGACAGAGGGACAGGGTGGGATAAGCACAGAGGGACAGAGTGGGATGAGGACAGAGGGACAGGGTGGGATGAGGACAGAGGGACAGGGTGGGATGAGGACAGAGGGACAGGGTGGGATGAGGACAGAGGGACAGGGTGGCATAAGCACAGAGGGACAGAGTGGGATGGGGACAAAGGGACAGGGTGGGATGAGGACAGGGGGACAGGGTGGGATGAGGACAGAGGGACAGGGTGGGATGAGGACAGAGGGACAGGGTGGGATGAGGACAGGGGGACAGGGTGGGATGAGGACAGGGGGACAGGGTGGGATGAGGATAGAGGGACAGGGTGGGATGAGGACAGAGGGACAGGGTGGGATGAGGACAGAGGGACAGGGTGGGATAAGCACAGAGGGACAGAGTGGGATGAGGACAGAGGGACAGGGTGGGATGAGGACAGAGGGACAGGGTGGGATGAGCACAGAGGGACAGGGTGGGATGAGGACAGAGGGACAGGGTGGGATGAGGACAGAGGGACAGGGTGGGATGAGCACAGAGGGACAGGGTGGGATGAGGACAGAGGGACAGGGTGGGATGAGGACAGGGTGGGGAGGGGCAGAGCATCTTTTAATTTGGGGGGAGAGGGGGGTGTTGGGGATATGTGCTGGGAAGTGATTTGAGAGGAAAGAAGATATGTGCTTGTGGGGGGGGATCAGACCCCCCACTAGCACATTTCTTCTTTCCTCTCAAATCACTCCCCAGCACATATCCCCAATACCCCCCTCTCCCCTCCCATCAGTTCACCTCTTATCTTCCCCCCTGCCTGTGTCCTCTCTCACAAGTTGTCTCACATACCAGCAGCACGGCTCTCGGCTCTCTCACTGACTGTAGTTGTGTCTCTCCTCGGCTCCTCCTCCTGGCTGTGTACACAGGAACATTGAGCCGAGAGGGGGGAGGAGCCGGAGACTGACTGTGCGATGTGGAGAGAGAGAGAGGGACGGCTGCTCTGTACAGCTGATCGATGCTGCGGGACCCCGGGCGGCAGATGTCCCGGGTGACCGCGGCAGCGCATCCAGCTAGAGTGACCAATTACCGGAGCTCAGTGCCGCAACTTGTCATGGCACTGAGCTCCAGGATTCAGCTGTGCGGCTCTCCGTGCGGGAGGAGGGGGGTTTGCGGGGGGTGGGGGGGGGCGCTTTTCGGCCGCCCCCCGCAAAGTGCCACCCTAGGCCTGGGCCTTGTCGGCCTAGGCCATAATACAGCACTGACTGGAGCAGGATCAGGTATAAGCAGGTTTAGGCAGCTAGCAGGTCTCAGGTACAGGCAGGTTCGGCAACGGGCTGGCGGCAAGGTAGCAGACGGGGTAGACAGGAACGTGGTCTCAGGTACAGGCAGGTTCGGCAACAGGCTGGCAACAAGGTAGCAAGAGGAGCAGGCAGGAGCGTAGTCAACACAGGCCGAGGGTCAGGTGCAGGTAGATAAGCAGGAGTGGTCAAACAAGCCAGGAAGGATCAGCTGGAGCAGTATACAGGTAAGCAAGGGTCAGAGGTCTCAGGTAACGCTGTAGACCGAACAGCACGGAGCCCAGCCATCAGCCCCTTTAAATAGCCCCATTTGGCGCCGAGAGCCGCCGCCGCATGCTCCTGCGCACGCCCACGTGCCGCAACCGCGCATGCGCGCACCAGCGCTCCCCGACGCACCGCTAACGCGCATGCGCTTACCATTGCGCGCCGATGCGCCGATATCACCATTTAGATTGCTGGTGTGCCCTTCCTGACAGGGGGACAAAATCAGGTGTGCACTGCGCAACGCCATCTGTGGCAAGGTCCACCTAACTACGGATGTGTGGACCAGTAAGCGCGGTCAGGGACGTTATATCTCCCTAACAGCACACTGGGTAAATGCAGTGGCGGCTGGGCCTGAGGCAGATAGCAGTTTGGCGCATGTCCTTCCACCACAAGGATTGCAGGGCGCTTCAGTTTGCCTCCTGTTGCTAACTCCTCCTACTCTGCTTCCTCATCTTCTACCACCTCCTCATCCGGTCAGCGTAACACCTTCACCACCAACTTCAGCACAGCCAGGGGTAAATGACAGCAGGCAGTTTTAAAACTTTCCTGTTTGGGGGAAAAACCCCACACCGCGCAGGAGTTGTGGAGGGACATGGAACAACAGACCGATGAGTGGTTGCTGTCAGTGAGCCTCAAGCCCGGCCTGGTGGTGTGCGATAATGGGCGAAATCTCGTAGCAGCTCTGGGCCTAGCTGGTTTGACGCCCATCCCTTGCCTGGCGCATGTGCTGAACTTGGTGGTCCAGAGGTTCCTGAAAAATTACCCCAATATGCCAGAGCTGCTGCAGAAAGTGCGGGCCGTCTGTGCGCACTTTCGGCATTCTCACCCTGCTGCTGCTCGCCTGTCAGCGCTGTAGTGTAACTTCGGCCTTCCCGCTCACTGCCTCTTATGTGACGTGCCCACAAGGTGGAACTCCACCTTGCACATGCTGGCCAGACTGTGCGAGCAGCAGCAGGCGATAGTGGAGTTTCAGCTGCAGCAATCACGCGTGAGTCGCTCTGCGGAACAGCACCACTTCACCACCAATAACTAGGCCTCCATGCGAGACCTGTGTGCCTTGTTGTGCTGTTTCGAGTACTCCACCAACATGGCCAGTGCCAATGACGCCGTTCTCAGCGTTACTATCCCAGTTCTATGCCTCCTTGAAAAAACGCTTTGGGCGATGATGGAAGAGGATGTGGCACAGGAGGAGGAGGAGGTGGGATAATTTCAAAGGCTTTCAGGGCAGTCTTTCACAAGTGGCTACGAGGGTGGGTTCCTGCACCAACAAACGCCAGGTACACAATTGTCCGGCAGCAAGGGCACAGTTCTGGAGGATGACGAGGTAGAGGATGAGGAGGAGGAGATGGAGGAGGAGGAGGAGGAACCATGTTCACAGCAGGGTGGCACCCAGACCAGCTCATGGCCATCACTGGTGCATGGCTGGGGGGATACAGATGACACAGACGATACACCTCACACAGAGGACAGTTTTTCTTTGCCTCTGGGCAGCCTGGCACACATGAGCGATTACATGCTGCAGTGTTTCCGCAACGACCGCCGAGTTGCCCACATTCTAACTGGTGCTGATTACTGGGTGGCCACCCTGCTGGATCCCCGTTACAAGGACAACGTACCATCCTTAATTCCCTCACTGGAGCGCGATCGTAAGATGCGCGAGTGCAAGCGCACGCTGGTAGACGCGCTGCTGGTGGCATTCCCACCTGACAACGGGCGTACGGTGGAAGCACAAGGCGAAGGCAGAGGAGGAAGAAGAGGTCGCCAACGCAGCCAGGGCACCGCCAGCACCTCAGAAGGCAGGGTTGGCATGGCCGAAATGTGGAAAAGCTTTGTCAGCATGCCACAACAACCAGCACCACCAGCTGAGATGGAACGTCTTAGCAGGAGGCAGCATTTCACCAACATGGTTGAGCAGTATGTGTGCACAGTCCTACATGTACTGGATGACGGGTCTGTCCCCTTCAATTTCTGGGTCTCCAAATTGGGCACATGGCCTGAGCTTGCCCTTTACGCCTTGGAGGTGCTGGCCTGCCCTGCAGCCAGCGTATTATCTGAACGTGTATTTAGCACGGCAGGCGGCGTTATCACAGACAAGCGCAGCCGCCTGTCCAGAGCCAATGTGGACAAGCTCACGTTCATTAAAATGAACCAGGCATGGATCCCACAGGACTTGTCCGTACCTTGTGCAGAATAGACATGTATACCGGTGTTCTGACAAAAACTGTCCGGCCATCGGATTGTGTCCGGCCCGTACTGCACAAGCGCAGCGCTTGCGCAGTACGGAGGACAAGGAGATTCACAAAATCTCAGAAGATGAACGCCACCTGCGCTGTGAGTGCAGGTTAAAGCCCCACCATCCAAGTGGACATACGGTAGCACATAGTAACAGGGCCCCTCACGGGCTCGCTTCAATCGCCACACTTCGGGCACGGCCTCGCTTGGCTCGGCTTGAACCTCGGATGGTGTGGCTTGAACCTGGACTCACGGCGCAGGCGCGGTTCGTCTTGTGAGATTTTCGAAATCCCCTTGTCCTACGTACAGGGCGGACACTATCCGACAGGGGACATAATTCGACACATCACCGGCCTTACCCAGCCATTGTTTTATTTTTGAACCAGTGTTGGCTACCTCGTCCTCCTCCACCGCTGCTTCCACCTACACAGCCACATCCACCGCCACCTCAACCTCCTACTCCATATGGGCTTCAGCCTCTTAGGTCAAGATTATAATTTTTATAAATTTTTTTGTAGCGCACAGATCCTTTCCCCCTTACCTGCCTTTATGTTGTTGGCTCCTCGCAGGAGGGAGAAAGGCGCACCACACTACCAGCCCGTAACCTCCTGTATAAAGAGGTTAAGCGGTGTACTTGACTGGCCGTGTCCACAGCCGGAGTCAAAACTCCTCCAGAGGATGATTTTCACCTCTACTGTAGGTAGAGGCAAGTCCTTGAATTCCCAGTAAAGTCAATGTCCACACCAGCTGAAACTCCAACTCTGAGTTTATTCTCTCATGGCAAAATAAACTGTACTCGGATAGAAAAGGTTAGAGCAAAGAAACAGGACAGCTTAAGGTGTGGAGGAGGTCCAGGCACAAACGTAGCACATTCACTTCACTGCTTAGGTTTCTCAAACAGGTTGGTCTATGCCACAGACCGGGTGTACAAGGCCCCTGAACAGGACCTGGAGAACTTTGGTCTCTGCCACAGACCAGGGTGTATAAGGCCCCTGCCACGAGCCGGGTGAAAAAGGCCTCCGATACAGTCAGGATGACCTTGAGCTTCTCCTTCTAAGAACTAGCCCATATCAAGGGGAAGACATCTCTCCAGGGAGTCAACAGACCCTTCCTTCACCGTGCCTCCAGCATCGGGCCATCGGAAGGTTCCTCTCTTCCCTGGAACAGGGTCCCCTACACGAGGCGGCACCCAAAGACTCCTCGACCCTTAGCAGACTCCATATGAAGGCTCTGGACCCCGGCTTTACTCCCGCCCCTAGGCCTCCATACCCAGGGCAGCAGGAACTCCAGGATAGTACCTCACCCCGTGCTAAAGGTGTCCGAGATGGAACAGGAACACGTGCACCCAGGCCGAAGGCACCTGGGCGCGGATCCCACTGGACATCAGCCCCCAGGCCAAAGGTGCCTGGGGCTCGGACCCCGATCAGGAGGCGTCTGCCCCCTTTTTTATCCTCTCCCGGCATGCACAGCAGGTTCCCGCCCGCTGTACTACTGCCAAGAGGGGACACAAAAGGCACAGCACTGTATCAGGCATTTAAACCTAAGCCTACCATGGCAGTGCCACCTGTAGGCCGCAGGGAACTGCACATCAATACTGTCCCCCGAGGACAAAATGGTCCATGAATCCTACAGAATTAGGGTGTTTGAGCCTATTTACCACTCAAACACTTCCCTTAAATTTAGCACCCCGCTACATTTTTATTTCAAAGTATTTTATTTTCCCACTAGCTTATCCATTAAAATTTAATATTTTTTTACAGAAAGGGCGTATTCTGGGGCATTCCCACCATATGTGTGGAATCGTGCTGTTGAGTTTCTGAGGTTCTTAATGACTTCCTGTACCTCTTCAGCTGAAAAGGGGGCCTCCAGCATAATATTTTATTTTTTTATTTTTTTAATGTTATTTTAAGTTTTTTTTTTAAACTCAATTTTATTGAGGATTTTACAAATGTAACAGGTAATAAAACAAACAGTGAATATTGTATAGCTATACAGGCAGCATTCAAGTCATTACATCAATGGAGGGTCCACCTATTGTTGGGAGTCAGCTAGGTGAAAGGTCATTCATGGGGGGTATGCAGTTGGGGTGTTTAATCCAAAGGTCCCAGTTCTTTTGGAATCTAGGGAGTTGTAAGTGTGCTTTGGCGTGCATAAATTCCATTAGGCAATGGTTGTTCAAGAGGGCAGTTATTTCCGTGGTAGAGGGGGGGTTGGGAGATTTCCAATTCTTGGCAATAGCCAGGCGTGTTGCAATGAGTACATGGGAGATAACCGTGCGTGAAGAGCGAGGCCAAAGTTCCATGTCTAGGCCTAATAGTACCATTTGCGGTGTAAGGGGCACAGGGTCCGGAAAAATGGAAAGGAGGAGTTTGGAGAGCTTAGTCCACAATGTTGTGATGATTGGGCAGTCCCACCATATGTGAAGTGGGGTCCCTGGGAATCCACAGTTTCTCCAGCAGAGGTTGGTAGAGTTTGGGTAGATCCGGGCAAGTTTAGATGGTGTAAGGTACCAGTTGTGGAATAATTTTTGGACAGTTTCCCAGTGGAGGAGACATTTGGATATTTTTAGAGGTGCTTGTAACGAGCGATGCCATTGATGGGGAGTGTATGAACAGTGCAGCTTTTGCTCCCATTGTAGCATCGTTAGTGACTTTGAAATGGGGCCGGTGTCAGTAAGAAGTTTATAGCAAAAGGAGATTCCACGTCGTCGAGATGTTTTGAGGTTGAAGAATGTGGTCATATGCCATGTCAGTAAATTAACAGTCCATTGTACTTTAGAGAGGATCGAGCGTATTCTCATGTATAAGAAAAAATCTGTGTGTCCAATGTGATAATCGGTTTGGAGTTTTTGGAAGGACTTAAGGGCGGATCCTTGGTACAGGATTCCAATGTTGGATATGCCATTGCTAATCCAGTCAGAGATGTTGATGTTGGGTGTAAGAATTTGGAGGGCTTCCATTGGTATTTGCTTGAGCAGGCATAGTGGTATACCTCGAGAGGATTGTATGGTGGCTTTCCATATCCTGATGGTAGCATTAATAGTGTCCAGGTATGAATGAGTCCCTGAATGTTGCAGGAGAAGGGCGCAGAGAGTCAGTCTAGGGTGGGACAGTAGCGCTGCTTCTTCTATGTGAAGCCAGGTGGTTTGTTGCATAGGGTTCCACCAGACTCTGGCTTGATCAAGTATAATTGCTTTGTAATAGGCCGGTGCTCCCATCCCTCCAGATGTTACTGGTTTGCACATAGTGCTACTCTTGAGACGTGATCGTTTTCCGCCCCATATGAAGGTCGTGATAATAGATTGTAGTTGCAGTAGTTGTTGTTTTAGGAAGGGTATTGGCAGAGTCCGGAACGTATATAAGACATGGGGTAGAAGATACATTTTGGCGAGGGCAATTTTACCTGCCCAAGAGGCAGTAGTATGTCGAAGGTCTTGTATAGTTTTCTGGAGTTTGGTTACAAGATTATTAAAGTTGGTGGAGCGTAAGTGGGTTGAGGGTGCGGTTAATTGTATGCCTAAATACGTGAGTATGGAGTTGGGGGCCCATGAGAAAGACGTGGCATTGGTGATATCAGTTTTGGTGTTTTGGTTCAGTCCTATACTGAGCATGCTGGATTTGGAAAAGTTGATTTTATATAGTGAGGCCTTGCTGAATGCGTCTAAAGTGTGATGGAGAGCAGGGAGTGAGTTGGTAGGGTCAGTCAAGGAGATGATGACATTGTCAGCGTACAGGCCTATCTTGTGAGTTTTATCTGCAGTCGTTATCCCCGAGATGAGTGGGTTGTGTCGAATGGATTGGGCCAGGGGTTCCATAACAAGGGCGAAGATCAAGGGTGAGAGTGGGCACCCCTGACGTGTCCCATTAGAGATGTGGAAGGGGTCGGAGAGTAGTCCAGAAGTCATCACTCTAGCACTGGGCGAGGAGTAGAGGGAGAGTATAGCTTGCAGGATGGTCCCCGTGAAACCAAATTTCTGAAGGACTGCCTGCAGGTAGGACCAGTCTACTCGATCAAACGCCTTCTTTGCATCAAGAGAGATGAGCAGAGAAGGCGTTCCGTGGTTTTCCACCCATTGTATCAGATCAATGAACCTACGGGTACCGTCCGACGCTTGTCTGCCAGCCACAAAACCCACTTGGTCAATATGCACAAGTTGTGGGATGATGTTTGAAAGTCGTGTGGCCAAGATTTTGGCATATAGCTTGGTGTCAGTATTTAGTAGGGAGATGGGTCTGTAGCTGGCAGGGTCATCGGCCGGTTTGCCTGGTTTTGGAATAGTGACAATAGTGGCTTGGAGGGATTCCGGTGGGATGGAGCCAGTACTAGCGGTGAAGTTGAAGGAGTGGCATAGGTGGGGGTAAGGAGCTTAGAGAATGTTTTGTAGTACTCGTTGCAGAACCCGTCAGGGCCTGGGGCTTTGTGGAGTGGTAGGGTGGCAATGGCTGATTCCACTTCCGTGAGGGAAAACGGGGTGGACAGCTGGTGTAGCTGATCTTGTGAGAGTGAGGGGAGATGTATGTCCTTGAGGAAGTTAGTGATGTCGGTAGAGGAGGGTGGTGGCGCAAGGTTGGAGCTGGTAAGGTTGTATAATTTAGAGTAGTAAAGGCTAAATTGGTCAGCGATGTCTTTAGGGTTTGTGCGTTTTATGCCGCGGTGGTCGGTAAGGTACGGTATTTTAGTTTGCAAGAGTTTGCGTTTAAGCTGTCTAGCTAGGTATGCCCCAGGTTTGTTGTGTTGAGAGTAGGATTGTAGTCGGAGACGTTTAAGGTGAAAATCAAAGTTTGTGTGTAGGTGGTCACTGAGGGTCTGTCTAGCTATGTGCAATTCGGAACTGAGTAGAGGGGAAGGTTGAGGTTTGTTGGCTCGCTCTAGCAATCGTATACGTTCTAGGAGTTTGTTCGTGGTGGTATTGTGTAGTTTTTTCTCATGGGCTCCCAGTTTAATCAGGAGACCTCGTATGCAGGCCTTGTGGGCGTTCCATAGAATGGTGGGGTTGTCTACCGATCCGGTGTTGGTTGTGAAGTACTGTTGCAGCTCTTTTTTGATACAAGGGACGTGCGATAATGGAGGTATTGAGCCTCCAGGTGGTGAGGTCTTTATAGGTAGGCGCTGGAAATAGTCTCAGTGATATGGGTGCGTGGTCAGACCACATAATGAGCCCAATTTTAGACTCCTGTACCATTTGCAGGGTATGTTTGTCAGTCAAAAAGAGATCTATCCGAGAGTAAGCATTTTGCGTGTGGGAGAAGAAGGTGTAATCTCTTTCAGTGCCGTGAAGGCATCTCCAGGGGTCGTATAAATCTTCCGAGTGGAGTAGGGAGGAAAGCGAGGCAGAATGTTTACGAGCAGGATTAGAAGTGTCTAGTGAAGTATCAACAATTTGGTTGAAGTTGCCGCAGATAACTAAGGGGCCCTGTCTGAAAGGTTCTAGCTTCTTTAGAACGGTCTTGTAGAAGCGGTGTTGTTTGGTGTTAGGGGAGTAGATGTTAGCTATGGTGATGTTATGATTATTGATAGTGGCGTTCAAGATTATATATCTACCCTCAGGGTCTATCTCGGTGTGGAACAGCTGGAGGGAGACCGTGGAACGTATAGCAATCATAACACCTGCTTTCTTTTTTGCAGAATTGGCAAAGTAGTAGTGTGGATACTGTTTATGGGAGCAGGAGGGGGGTTTGACGGAGGCGAAGTGGGTTTCTTGTACGCATAGTACGTCAGAGGTGAGGGCTAAGGCCTCTTTCCACAGTAAATTTCTTTGTAAGGGGAGTTTAAGCCTTTGGCGTTAATAGAGGTGATAGTGAATGACATTTTATGAAGTGACTGGTGGGGGGAGATATAAGAATACCGCTGTGAAGTGGTGCGTATAGGTGGAGGTAGACCAGTGATGGTGTTATACAATAAGCAAAATGAAGCTAGCGATTTAAGGTAATCAAGTGAACAGCGCAACAATAGGCACTAATTATGAAAAACAAAAGGTAAAGTTTGAAACCTAAAGGAGATAAACAAGAAACAACAAAAGAATACAGTAATAAAGTGTGTAGCACTTTCCTTTCACCGGGGGAAGAGTGAGGAGCGTAACAGGTGGTGCGCTCATTAGGGACATCGTTGAGGTGTACAATTGCGGGATTGGCATAGTAAATGTTTCCGATGGGCACCCGGAGATTGGGATGAGAGGAGGTGGAGGAAGTCTCTATTTGCGAGTGGTGGTAGAAGCATAACGCCTGGGATCCTGGGCGAAGGTTGGGGGCCTCTGGAGTAGGGGTTCCGGTGGAGGTGAGGAGATTAGGCCCCAGTTGAGCATGCGTTTGATTCCATCTTTGGGAGTCAGGATACTGGTATTCTGGTTTTGGTACGTGACCACTAGTTTAGTGGGGAAGCCCCATTTGTATTGGATGTTGTGCTTTCTAAGAGTAGTGGTGGTCTGGGAGAATTCTCTTCTTTTTTGAGCAGTGGCAGCAGAGATGTCTGTGTACAAGGACACTGTAGAGTAGGGGTCCGGCAGCGGAGAGGAAGACCTGGCAGCCGCCATGATCTTCTCTTTCACTTGAAAGAAATGGATGCGTGCTAGAATGTCTCTAGGTACTGAGGCAGGGAGGTGGTTAGGTTTGACAATGCGGTGTGCCCGGTCAATAATCATGTCAGTTTGACGCAATTGAGGGATAAGCGTGAGGAAGAGTTGCTGGATGTAGGGGATGAGTTCGGGAGGTTTAACGGATTCTGGTACACCCCTAAATTTAATGTTGTTCCTCCTCAAACGGTCCTCTAAATCTGCGATTTTGGCGTGCAAATAGTTAATCTCGTCAGTGTGCTGATCATGGGCATCCGCCATTTCATTATAGGCTGTAGTGTGCTCAGTGAGTGTTTTTTCAATAACCTCTGTGCGGTCCTCCACTTGATCTATTCTGGAATGCAACGTGGAGATGGAGGACCGTAATTCATTCCGCATATCATGCTGTAATGACATCAGCATAAGTTTGAGTGTGTGCTCAGATGCTGGCTGGTCAGAGGCAGGTAGTGTGGCTAGGGAGTCAGAACAGGGCACTTCAGGGCCTGTGGGTGCGTAGGGATCCCAGTGCTGTTTTTTTAGCTGAGGAGCTTTAGTGGGTGAGAGGGCTGGAGATTGTGCGGCTCTCTTACCTCGGTCAGCAGGTGAGGGCTGAGAGGATTCCGTGTGCGGGGCCGCGCTGTCCATCTCCTCTATGCAGGCAGGGTTTTCCTGCGAGCTCCCGGCGTCCAGCTGTGAGGGATATGTCGCCGCGCCGGCGCCATCTTCAGCAGTCAGCATGTCGGCTCTCCTGAAGTAGTCTGTGAGGCGGCGCGGCTGATACAGGCTGGCGGCTCTCCCCCTGGACATACCGTTCGGGTGCCCACCGGTTCCTCTCCCCTCTGGAGTGTTAGAGAGGGGGGTGTGCGGTAGATAGATGCTGGCAGTCGCTGAATGTCCCTTAGCTGAGCAGAGCAGAGATTTCAGTCAGCCATCTCACTCCGTGGCCAGCCACGCCCCCATGTTATTTTAAGTTATTTCCCTATCCACATTTTGCAGAGCCCTTCCCATGCTCTTAACAACATTTTGCTGCCATTTGCAGCCCTCTAGTCCTTCCCATTACTTTTTTAGAGCTTTTTTAGTCCTCAGAAGTTCAGGTCCATATTGACTTCAATGGGGTTCGGGTTCGGGGTCAAGTTCGGGTCAATTTCAGTCCCGAACTCGAACTTTTTTCTGAAGTTCGGCCGAACCCGTCGAACCCAAACATCTAGGTGTCTGCCCAACTCTACTCTCCGGGTGACTGGAGACTTGTTGCTAACTATGCAGTTTTGTTCCTTTTATTTTTCACATTTTTACTGTGTTTTACTCTTTCAATGCAGTTTAACAGTATGGTCTGTCAGAACATTTGAGGTTAAAAGACTATACATATAGGTCTTTAAATTATGCAGATTGTATATTTTTCATATTGTTCCTATTCATATGTATTATGAACTAGAGGGAGACTATTTTGTCTCTAAAGTTTAAAATAGCTCATGATATGCTATGAACAACACTTTGGTTTCTACTTTCTCTTTAAGAGGTTAACCCAAATTCACTATCTTTAAAGTTATTTTCTGTCTCACAAGAAGGCATTGTTTTTCTGTATCTTTTTCCCAGACCATAAACTCAAAGCTTTTTAACACTTAAGAAAATATACCAGCCTCCTCAGGTGGTAATTCAAAGGTTTGACACTTAGAGATAAGGGGGGTGTTGGTACGGGCTAACACAAACTGTGTAGTATTGTATTTACATAATGAGACCAAAGGGTTTATTCACAAATAAGCTGTTATACTGTACATCTTAAATTGATTATTTTAAGTATCTTCACAAAGTATCTGTTCTAGTAATCCATATATATGCTGTGACAGCAGGAAGGTAAAGTCACCTGGTTGCATCCAGGGGGGTAGATATATTTCGCCCAGATTCAGGCTTTACGCTGACTTATACAGCTAGGTGGAGAGTTGTATAAGCCCAGCTGAGACTAGTGGGCTCATTGATGACTCATACCTCTAGGGAGAGGGCTGGGCGTCGTGCAGACAGGGAGTTGATGAGGCCAGCTGAAGCTTGTCAGCTCATTTAGGCCTCTATAAAAAACTCCCAGATTCATTAGATGTTAGCTCATGCCTGGAAGCAGACCTGTGTGGACTGTCTAGGGAGAGTGAACCCCTGTGCGGTGAGAGAAAGCCTGTGTGGCTATATTTTGCTTGGACATTTAAAACCAGGGACTAGGACAGCACTAGGCTGATCCCAGTCGTTAGTTAGGAAACCTGTAAGTTTAGTCAGAGGTCAAGTTGACCAGGATTTATTTTGTTTATGTTTTTTTTGCCTTGCTGTGTTTTTGTCACTGTAAATAGAAAATAAACCGCACCTTTTTGATTTTGAAAACCACAACCTCCGTCTGCTGGGCCTGTTTTGGGTGGGGAGCCCATCCCGGGGGTCACACATACCCGCTGCCGAGCTAGCCCCCTCACAGTTGGTGGAGAACCAGTGGCAGTTTTTTTTTAAGCCAGCATGGAGGAGATACTGAAACAGCTGGCTCTAGCAAATGCCAATCAACAGCAGACAAATGCAGGTTTGCAAAGGAGCCTTGCAGCCCAGCAGCAAGCTCATCAACAGAGCCTTGCAACTTTACAACAGAGTCTGGAGGCTCAGCAACAAGCCCAACAGCAATCTGAGGCCCGCTTCATAGACCTGTTGCAGAAGCAAGAGCAGAGACTACAACAACAGATGGAAGCAGTAATGCAGCAACGTCCGCAGACCAGTGAGGAAAGCCGTCCCACTAATACCGCGTCCTTTGGGGTGAGTCGTTTATTGACAAAAATGACTGGAGAGGATGATCCAGAGGTATTTTTGACCACATTTGAAAGGACCGCTGAAAGAGAAAAGTGGCCTGAGGAGCAGTGGGCTGGACTAGTGGCTCCTCTGTTAACTGGTGAATCGCAGAAAGCTTACTATGACCTAGAGCCTAACCAAGCAAAAGACTATGTGATGCTAAAAGCTGAAATATTGGCAAGGCTGGGTGTCACCCTGGCTGTCCGGGCTCAGCGTGTGCATAACTGGACTTTCCAGCTTGGAAAACCCCCCAGGTCTCAAATGTATGATCTCATTCACCTGAGCAGAAAGTGGCTACAGCCAGAGACTTTGTCCGCACCAAAGATTGTGGAACGTGTTGTAATGGATCGGTTTTTGAGAGCTCTTCCTACTGCCATCCAAAAGTGGGTAAGCCATGGAGACCCAGAGACGGCCGATGGTCTTGTGGATCGTGTGGAGAAATACTTGGCTACAGAGAACCTGACGGCCTCTTCCAGAGACACTCGGACTTTCCACCCTAAGACCAGACCATCCCCAGGGGCGGATAAGAGGATTCCAAGGGGTGAGGGTGGAGAGAGTGAGAGGGTGGGAGCTCTACCCCAAGTTTGGCGAGAACAGCCTGGGAAATCAGCGGCTCAAGAGGCCGCAAGAAGGATCGTTTGCTACCGCTGCCGGCAAGCGGGACATATTGCAGCAAATTGCCCGGTTGTGGAGGAACCCATGCAGTGTGACTTTCTGACGGGCAGACGTCAGTCGCTGTGTGCGACAGTCGCATGCACTGCCATTCGGGGAACTGAGAAACATTTATGCAAAATGTGTATTAATGGTAGAAATGTTGTGGTATTGCTGGATTCAGGTAGCCTTGTGACCCTGATAAAGGCTGAGTTAGTTAAAACAGAGGTCTCTGGGAATAGCAAGGTAGCCGTTATTTGTGTGCATGGGGACACCCGAGAGTATCCAGTGACTACGGTGTGTTTCGAGACCCCCAAAGGTACCCTCTCTCATCCAGTGGGCTTAGTATCTCAGTTACCGCATGACGCCATTGTGGGAAGGGATTTTCCGAAGTTCTGGGAACTGTGGGATGATCCTGAGCCCCCCACTGGTGCCCCTATGTACCAGGAATGTGATAGCCAGAACTCCCCTGAGAGTGGTGAGGACTCTCCGGAATTTCCCTTGTCAGTATTGGCAGGGGAGACTCAAGAAACTGGAGAGGAGCCCACCTCCTCAGACGAAAACCTACCGTCTGTGGAGTTTTCTGATCTTGAGGTTCACAGGGAAAACTTTGCCACAGAACAGTTGAAAGACCCCGCCCTAATAAAGGCACGGGAAAACGTAGTGAAAATAGATGGCGAGTTAGTGAACCCAGATAATACTGGCACTTACCCATACTTCAGCGTAGAGAAGGACCTACTGTATCGGGTGGCAAAAAGGGCAGAAGAAACCGTTGAGCAGCTTGTGGTGCCCAAACCTTACAGGAAGTTGGTGTTGGAGTTGGCCCATGGGCACATTCTTGGAGGTCATCTGGGGACAGAGAAAACCCGAGAGAGGGTATTACAGAGATTCTATTGGCCTGGGGTGATGAAGGACATAGAAAATTATTGTTCCTCCTGCCCTGTGTGTCAGAGGTCGGCCCCGATGCCACATTTCCGTAGCCCGCTGGTCCCTCTACCCATCATTGAGGTCCCGTTTGAGAGAATCGCAATGGATTTGGTAGGTCCTATAATCAAGTCCGCTAGGGGGCACCAGTACATATTGGTTATATTGGACTATGCCACCCGTTATCCAGAAGCGATCCCTCTCAGAAATACCTCGGCCAAAACCATAGCCAAAGAGCTATCTCTTGTTTTTAGCCGGGTGGGTATTTGTAAAGAACTGCTTACGGACCAAGGTACACCCTTTATGTCCCGGGTTATGAAAGAGCTGTGTAAATTGTTCAAAGTGACGCAATTGCGTACATCTGTGTATCACCCCCAAACCGATGGGCTGGTTGAAAGATTCAACAAAACCCTAAAACAAATGTTGAAGAAAGTGGTGGATAGAGATGGAAGGGATTGGGACTGTCTACTTCCTTATTTGATGTTTGCTATTAGGGAGGTGCCCCAATCCTCTACGGGATTCTCCCCCTTTGAGTTACTGTATGGGAGACACCCAAGAGGGCTGTTGGATATTGCCAAGGAAACTTGGGAAAGTGAGAGTTCTCCCCACAGGAGTGTGATTGAGCATGTCGCCCTGATGCAAGATCGAATTGCACAGGTAATGCCCATCGTGAAGGAACATTTGGCCCAAGCGCAGTTGGCACAGCAGAGAGTGTACAACCGTGGAGCCAAGACCCGTACCTTTTCCCCGGGGGATAGGATATTGGTACTTGTCCCTACGGTTGAAAGTAAATTCCTTGCCAAATGGCAAGGCCCCTACGAGATAATGGAAAAAGTGAGCGAAGTGAATTACAAGGTCAGACAACCAGGAAGGCGAAAGCCCGAACAGATCTATCACGTTAATCTGTTGAAAGCCTGGAGGGATAGAGAGTCCCTAGTCGCAGACACTTGGTCACCAGCTCAAACTGGTTGCGTGATTCCTGAGGTTGGAATCGCAGCCACCTTGTCACAACCCCAACAACAGGAGGTTAAGGAGTTTGTACTTCGCAACAAGGAGGTATTCTCTGAGCTGCCGGGACAAACATCTGGGGTAGAGCATGACATTATTACCCCGCCCGGTGAAAGGGTGAAGTTAAAACCCTATCGGATCCCAGAGGCCCGACGGGAGGCAATACGGGAGGAAGTACAGAGAATGCTGAACTTAGGGGTGATAGAGGAGTCCCAAAGTGATTGGTCTAGTCCCATTGTGTTGGTGCCTAAACCGGATGGGAGCTGGCGATTTTGTAACGATTTTCGTCAGTTGAACAAAGTTACAAAATTTGACACCTACCCCATGCCACGTATAGATGAGTTGATCGACCGGCTGGGAACAGCCCGATACATGACGACTCTTGACCTCACAAAAGGGTATTGGCAAATCCCCCTGGCCAAGTCGGCCAAAGAGAAAACCGCATTTGTAACCCCAGACGGGGCGTTCCAATATAAAAGAATGCCGTTCGGGTTACAGAATGCGCCGGCCACATTCCAGCGGAAAATGGACCAGATGCTGAGGCCCCATCGGAAGTATGCTGCGGCTTACCTGGATGACATAATTGTCCATAGCACAGATTGGGCCTCACATCTGCCAAAAGTGCAAGCAGTCCTGGACTCTGTTCGGGAAGCAGGGTTTACGGCTAACCCCAAGAAGTGTACCATTGGGCAGGAGGAGGCCAAATATCTTGGGTACACCATTGGGAGGGGAGTAATAAAACCCCAACTCAACAAAGTCGAGGCCATCCAGAGTTGGCCACGTCCCAACAGCAAGAAGCAGGTACGAGCCTTTCTGGGAATCGCTGGGTATTATCGGCGATTCATTCCCCACTTTGCTTCTAAGGCTGTGCCCCTAACCAACCTGACGAAGGGGAAAGGGTCGGTCATGATTAAATGGACCCCCGAGGCTGAGGCAGCATTCCAATTCTTGAAACAAGCCTTATGTAGCCAGCCAGTGTTGTACTCACCCGACTTCTCTAGAGACTTTGTCGTACAAAGTGATGCGTCAGATGTGGGGTTAGGAGCAGTATTGTCCCAGGTCTGGAACGGGGAAGAGCACCCAGTCATTTACCTCAGCAGGAAGTTGAAGTCCCATGAGGTAAATTACGCCACCGTTGAAAAGGAGTGTTTAGCGGTGAAGTGGGCTCTAGATTCCCTTCGGTACTACCTGCTAGGTAGGCACTTTGACATGGTTACGGATCACGCTCCGTTAAAGTGGATGGCTCAAAACAAGGAAACAAATAGAAGAGTGAATAGGTGGTTCCTGGCCCTCCAGGAATTCAACTTCACAGTAAAGCATCGCCCTGGCGTTCAAATGGGGAATGTGGATGCTTTGTCTCGAGTACATGAATGCCTGATTGCTGGTGTTCCAACCCCGAGGTTAAAACAAGAGGGGGGGGTATGTGACAGCAGGAAGGTAAAGTCACCTGGTTGCATCCAGGGGGGTAGATATATTTCGCCCAGATTCAGGCTTTACGCTGACTTATACAGCTAGGTGGAGAGTTGTATAAGCCCAGCTGAGACTAGTGGGCTCATTGATGACTCATACCTCTAGGGAGAGGGCTGGGCGTCGTGCAGACAGGGAGTTGATGAGGCCAGCTGAAGCTTGTCAGCTCATTTAGGCCTCTATAAAAAACTCCCAGATTCATTAGATGTTAGCTCATGCCTGGAAGCAGACCTGTGTGGACTGTCTAGGGAGAGTGAACCCCTGTGCGGTGAGAGAAAGCCTGTGTGGCTATATTTTGCTTGGACATTTAAAACCAGGGACTAGGACAGCACTAGGCTGATCCCAGTCGTTAGTTAGGAAACCTGTAAGTTTAGTCAGAGGTCAAGTTGACCAGGATTTATTTTGTTTATGTTTTTTTTGCCTTGCTGTGTTTTTGTCACTGTAAATAGAAAATAAACCGCACCTTTTTGATTTTGAAAACCACAACCTCCGTCTGCTGGGCCTGTTTTGGGTGGGGAGCCCATCCCGGGGGTCACACATACCCGCTGCCGAGCTAGCCCCCTCACAATGCATAAATGGGTTTATATATTAGGAAGTTACAAATATAATATCTTATGAGGTGAGATCCTAATTGTGGAGGACATTTGAAGCTGTATTTTTAAAATGTAAGTTGAGGGTTGTGTTTTGAATGACTTTAGCTTCGAGGAATGTTAACAACCCATTAGCTGAGATGTGGGTAGATTTTCCCAAAACATTCACACCTGTAAATTTGAAGTGGTGCCGAGATGGCTGGGATACATGATATGTGTTTGACACCCTTAGACAATTAAGTGTGTTTTTCTAAGCCTTGGTCAAAGGGGGTCATAAATTTTATTTGGCCTCAGTGACCCAAATATTAGGAATTATTCCTTATACACCACTGCCCCTACAGGTTAAAAATGACATTGTTCAAGATGACTTATAATTGGTTGCTAAGACAACCTTCCAAAACAGTTACCTAGTAATAAGATACACACCCACTTTTGGAGGGAGATAAAAGTAGGAAGAGTTCAGAGTGGAGAGATCGCAAGAAATCTAGATCTCTTGAAGGAAGAAGATCTCTGAGGGAACTCGATCTCTCTTGAATGAAGGTGGAAGGAGATCTTAAAACGCAAACATGTAGCAATGTTGGAAGGAGTCCTGTTGGACTCATAATGGAAGCTTCTCAAACAGACAGAACTTTAACCTGGAGTTGTTTTTACATACACATAACTAAAACCATTTAAATATATATGGCAAAGCAATTTGGAATTATCTATATTTTTAACTGCAGTATAAAATAATGATAATCCAAATATTAAGGCACATACCCTAATTTGGTTGTCTTTAAAAAGCTAGAGCTGAGTTGGTACAATGGTTTTATTATGATATATGTGTAAAAATAGATTCTTTCTAAATTTAATAAAGCCTTGATTGTTTTGTCAAGCCGTGTCTCTTATATGACACTTGGTCTGGACACGTTTAAGAAGTGTAATCAGGAGATCTGTTTGTTTTGTGAAAGATAATAGTGTTAAATTCAACAAAAGAGTGTTTACACCAGGGGTCTCAAACTACCGTTCCAATTGGCCCGCAGGCAGGGGCCGATGGCTCAGTGTGTCACTCATCTCTCTACCTTTCTCGGAGTCTGTCGGAGTCTGTCTGTGTGGACAGAGCCGGTGCTCCCACTAGGCAGCCGCCTAGAACGCAACTGACTTTTGCCTTATCTCTTCCTCTTCCTTGTCGCCCCCCCTCAAACTTCCGGCAGAGCCGCTGATAGGGGACCAGGACAGGACCGACCCGCAAGGCTACCAGCGGCAGGTGGTAGCCTTGCGGAGTGGTGTGCAGTTTCCCGCCCCTCTCCCTCCCATCGGCTTTGACATGCTGGAGGGAGAGGGATATCTGTGTGTAACAGGGCAGGCAGCCAATAGCGCTGCTCTTCTGAGTGGGAGGGCGTGACTGCTAAGTTGCTTCGCCTCCCACCACCTCTTTAGCCAATCAGATTGTCCAGCCCGCCACATTTAGAAGAGGCTAGTGGCCAGAGCAGGGCGGGATGCAGAAGATCCGACATACCTGAACATGAAGAAGGTATGAGATCAAACATGTTACAATGCTGGCTACAGAAATCTAATCAGCATTCTCCTGTCCTGTGTTCAATGTAAATAAAAACAGATAAGAAGCAGTGTTAGAAGATGGAGGGAATCAGTGTGATCACTGCATATTCCACACACAGCACAGGAGAAGGAGAACACACTGATCGAGGGGTGACTTCCCCCGTCTTCTCACACTGCTTCTTATCTGTTTTTATTTACACTGAACACAGGACAGGAGAATGCTGATTAGCTTTCTGCAAGAAGCTGGAACTTCAGCTGTTTCTATATATGGGTAGCTATTTGTGCCAGAGTCCTGAGCCAGCCATCCCTGATTTGTTTGACATTTTCCTTGTTATCTTTTGAAGGCATTAGCTGGTCAGGATGGGAGCTTCACAGACCTGTTAACCATTTACTGTCCTCCTGTGCTTGAGAAATGACTGTTGGCAAAGTTTTTTTTTTTTTTGGCACTTTGTTATATCTTGTAAACTCCTGTTGCAGTGAAGCAATCAATGTTTTTTCCACACTGTTCACTGCTAGCCTAGGACACACTTGTACAATGTCTGCAGTCTCTGACCATCTCCTGTATCGTGTCCGCAGTCTCTGACCATCTCCTGTATCATGTCCGCAGTCTCTGACCATCTCCTGTATCATGTCTGCAGTCTCTGACCCTCTCCTGTAGTACGTTTTGCAGTCTCTGACCCTCTCCTGTACTATGTCTGCAGTCTATGACCCTCGTCTGTAGTACGTTTTGCAGTCTCTGACCCTCTCCTGTACTATGTCTGCAGTCTCTGACCCTCTCCTGTACTATGTCTGCAGTCTCTGACCCTCGCCTGTAGTAAATTTTGCAGTCTCTCACCCTCTCCTGTACTATTTCTGCAGTCTCTGACCCTCGCCTGTAGTACATTTTGCAGTCTCTCACCCTCTCCTGTACTATGTCTGCAGTCTCTGACCCTCGCCTGTAGTACGCTTTGCAGTCTCTGACCCTCTCCTGTAGTATTTCTGCAATAAAGGAGGGCTACAGGCATGAATGAATTAATGTACTGCCACTGCTGGTCATTGTCACTGATGAATTAATGTTTTTGTGAGTGTTTGCAAAATTAAAGTGGGCCGGTCTGGATGAAGTCCAGGGCCAAATTTTTGTCCCAGTCCAGCCCTGCCAGGAGGAGAGGTAAGTGAGCCATCACACTGAGGCTAAGTCCTTAGGTAGGTGACTGGGTTTGAAATTTGTGAGCAGGGGGTATTTGTGAAGTGTAGGGGGGTATTTGTGAAGTGTAGGGGTAGTGCTGGGGGTTAATAGTGCGTCCGCTGACACCAGTGCTGGGGGTTAATAGTGTGTCCGCTGACACCAGTGCTGTGGGTTAATAGTGCGTCCGCTGACACCAGTGCTGTTTTTGAAGTTTGAAAGTTTGCATGCGGCCCCCATGTAATATGAAAACTTGTCTTGTGGCCCTCAGGTAATTTGAGTTTGAGACCCCTGGTTTACACCTTCCGTGAAGTAACGGAGAGACATTTCACAAGAGTTACCAAGTTTTAAATGTACAAGTATCATTTAAGTATTGAACTGTGAATATACTTTGTCATATAGAGCTCGCATAGAAATGTGTGTAAATATCATCTGGACATTAATCATCATTTATCTCTGATTGTGGAAGTATATCCATTTATTTGTTTTATCACAACTTATACCTGATTTTAATTTTGCACTGTACTTTAGTTAATACATAATTATAATATTTTAAGCAATATTCATTTGTGTTACTTGTCTTCAAACTAGCACGGATATAAAGAACTTAGAATTTCTTGATATTGTAGGTTTTGTAATCTCCCAAATCATAGATTTGCATATTTACATAAACACAATAATATTTTTATATTTCAGTATAAACATTCTGACATATATGGAGGCACCGCTCGAGATCTGTCAACGTTTGAAACAAGTGATATAATTGTGCAAAGTTATATATATATATATATATATATATATATATATATATATATATATATTTATTTATTTTTTAATAATTTTTAAAAATTTATATATTTTTTTGTTTTGCTATTGCCATTGTTAGTTGCAATATTGAAAAATTACAAATACTAAAGTTATTTTTAGTGCAGCCGGTCCTGCTGATGCAGAGAATGAAATTACTATGCATCACAGAAAAACCGTAGAGTTTGCAAAATATCAGGGGATGTCTTCTATCAGAGAAATTAAGACAGAACTTGGTCCCTGTAAGTCAGTTATTACTGCAAGAAGGACCATGTGTACTTTGAAATTTAAGCCCAATCAAAGTACCAGAGAATTTTTTAAAGTTTTCAAAAGAGCCCATTACTTGGCTAAGAAAAACACAGATTTTGAAAGCCATGGATTTTTCCAACTGTTTCATGAGGCCTTGCCAAATAAAATTAAAGTTATTATGGCTTGGGATTACTATCCCAAAAATTAATTGGATTGGCTAATAGAGCACCATCCTTTTGGCTGTTCTACAGAACAGTAAAGAAGCTTCAAAATAAATTTAAATAGCCCGCTCAAATAATAGCTTAAAAGGAGCAGGGACAAATTGAAGCTACAAAATATAATTAGGCTGGAATTGTTAAAAATTCCAATCTCCCAATGAAAAAGTTACACCCAGTTTTAAAAACTAAAAAGTGAAATCTAGCTGAGGTGTTAATATATTTAAATGTCTGTAATTGACCAAGAAAGAAACATGAGCAGAGTAACATGTTTAAAGACATTTTTTTTTCTTTACTCTAAAAAAGAGTTTCAGCCCCTCCTTTACAAAAAGGGAGGGGGGAGTTGGAAAGAGTAGAATGATCTTATCTTCACAGCCAAACTGCTGCTTAAAGAGCTGACAGGTTTCAGGAATGTTGTCTGTGTAAAAAGGAGGGGGCGTCTATCCCAAAAATTAATTGGATTGGCTAATAGAGCACCATCCTTTTGGCTGTTCTACAGAACAGTAAAGAAGCTTCAAAATAAATTTAAATAGCCCGCTCAAATAATAGCTTAAAAGGAGCAGGGACAAATTGAAGCTACAAAATATAATTAGGCTGGAATTGTTAAAAATTCCAATCTCCCAATGAAAAAGTTACACCCAGTTTTAAAAACTAAAAAGTGAAATCTAGCTGAGGTGTTAATATATTTAAATGTCTGTAATTGACCAAGAAAGAAACATGAGCAGAGTAACATGTTTAAAGACATTTTTTTTCCTTTACTCTAAAAAATAGTTTTTAGCCCCTCCTTTACAAAAAGGGAGGGGGGAGTTGGAAAGAGTAGAATGATCTTATCTTCGCAGCCAAACTGCTGCTTAAAGAGCTGACAGGTTTCAGGAATGTTGTCTGTGTAAAAAGGTGGGGGCGTCTTGCTCTTTATACAAACACACACAGCTGACAAAGTGAAACCAAAACTGTTACCTGTCATTCCAATTGTTTTTCTTGTTTTATATATTGTTTTCCTTACAGGTATTTTATAATAACAGGATACCTTAAGAAGTTATTGGATAAAATCCAAGCAATTATTTTGTTTCAGAAACATTTATAATAAATCCAAAAATGTATTTTCTGAAAAATATATCAGCTAAAAATGTATTTTAAAATCTGACTTTGTAAATATTTTAGGCACTGCCCTGAAATCATAAAAAAAAAAAGCCCAGTTGAATTTCAACTTAAAAGGGAATGCAGTAATTTACATTCCCGCATTTATAGTTAATATGCCCAACAATCGATTACGTATTGGTATCGATCTCTTTAAAAATATTTAAATCCTATTGTGATTATATTTTAAATGTTATATGGTCTCAAGTGACAAGGCCATACATATGAACCTTCTCAGTTCTCTCACAATCAGTGAGTATAGTTGAGATCCATCTCAGGAATAATTAAATTCTAGATGGCACCTTTGTACAGGTAACTCCACTTCC
Organism: Rana muscosa; assembly: GCA_029206835.1. Taxonomy (NCBI): domain Eukaryota; kingdom Metazoa; phylum Chordata; class Amphibia; order Anura; family Ranidae; genus Rana; species Rana muscosa. The sequence goes on from CM055116.1 coordinate 178,278,527, forward strand.
CCCAGAAAGGGTTAGACAGGCGGTTCATACAAAATGTATGTCCCCTGGAAAATAGTTGAGAGATATGCTTGGAAGGTGATATTCTCAATGCTCACATCCATACAGTATATGCTGACTCCATTGAGGTTAGTGATTATACGCAATTCCTACTGGGATTGTATGGTGTTTTCTGTTCCCTAACAGGTTAGTGACCTGGGGAATGTTAATAAGGTTCATATTTATGCCAGGAGTATAATCACATTAGTAGAAAGTTATTAAAGTAGATGACCAGTTTTAAAATAAATAGTTAGGTATTCAAACCCCTCAGGATAAATAGATAATCAGTCAATCATTTATTCCTGATAATCAATGACCCAAAATATCATGTGTACATTGGCATCGAGATATTACATCGCTTTGCTATACACATGGATCTGGTAAATACCACTGTGGTCCAGATTAAAATAAAACCCAAGTAGTTTCATAAATGAACATGAAGCCCTTAAGTAATCTTGGTTATTGCCATATGCAGTAAACATATTAGTACCACATATGTCATTAGTCATACAGGTACTAATACATTTTTTTTATTATTATTACCCAGCCATGTATAAATAGGCCAGAATTTTAAGAACCCTGTTGCATTAAAATGTTTCGCAGACAGGTTGTATATAGAAAATATTTCAGTAAATCAAACTCATGAAATATAAAAGTTTTCATGGAGTTCAAAAATATGTTTGTGAAAAGATTCCTGTGATGTGGTATAATAGACATTGCCAGGATTCAATCTGATCCAAGTGAAAAAGCACCTTGTGTTTTAAATCAAACATTGCTGTCTTTCCCTAGCTTGCTATGTTTTGCTAGTGGAGACCATTAAGAATTTCGAGGAGAGCGGTGTTGTGGGATCAGTGCATCGGATCTTATGATAATCCTACACTTGATATTGTGTTTATATGCTGATCTAAGACAGCTAAATAAACGAGTATATATGTACAGCTAGCTGTGCCATATATTGACCGATGCTTGATATCAAAAATACAAAGCGCTAAGTACTTCATTACACTAAATGATGCTCGATGATGGTGGAACATTCAGGTAAGTCCTGAAGACCCATACAAGCTGGCATTTAAAGGTGGTAAGAAATAGTACAACTGGAACAGAATGTTAATTTGGTCAGATAAATTAAGTTTGAGTTTGATGTTGTTTCTGTTTGTTATTTTACATAAGGCCATTGCCTGATGTACCTTCAAGAAAAAGTTTAACATATGTGGATGATATTTTTGTTGAATAGCATAATGTTTGAAAAGCATATCCCAAAGTTCAGATATGTTCTTAACCAGTTGAGGGAGGTGGGTGTTTAAAATTTCATTTCAGGAAGACCAATGGTGTCGCTCCAAGGTTCATCTCCTGAGGCCTAAGGTTTGCAGCCTAAGTCTCACCACAAGAAGAAAATGGAGGCTGTGATGAGGTCAAAAATATCTGCCGATATCAGTGAATTGAGGACATGTTTGGGTATGGTATAAAATATTCAATTGTATGCTTGTCATCCTAGGTTCCAACTAAGAATGATGGAAGGTAATGTATAAGAAGAGACTTATAAGGATAAAGAGAATGTAAATGAAATAATATGACATTGTGATATTTCTCTCCTAACTTACAGATCTTCCAATCTTATACTTCAGCATTAATGTTGATCTTGCCAATTATGGCAGAATACTGTCATCATTAGATCATTGATGATTTTGAGTTAATTAAAATATAGTTAACCAATCGCTATATCATATATATAGCATAGTTAGAAAATGTAAATATTAATTAATAAGAATATGTATTCATACTGTCTATTTACTTTAACCTGAAAGTGATTGACGCTGCAGACCAGATTGTTGATGGGTAAAGGCAAAGTGAACTACCAAAAGACACAGCGATCGTATGGATGATGTTAATCCATGATGCCCAGTTCCGGATGGAACCCGTCACCACATCGAATCCTTCATCAGGAGTCAAGAATCAAGACGCTCCAGGATTCGTATTGCCGGAAAAAAGACTTGTGGCAGAAGTCCCTTGTTTGTTTGAATCCCAGAATATCCATTGAAAGAAGGGATATTGAATCCCATTTTCAGCTTGTAACTTTGCAAGAGCGGATTCACTGAAGAGTTTCTTCAATTGCTGGCTTACCAGCCTTGTTTTTATCACATTTGAAATGGGGGGGGGGGGTGACACCACCACTGCAACAGTTCATTTGGTTTTTATAAAGACTTGAACTCATCAACAAAGATCCAAGTCATACAAGAACATTCTTTATCATATGGATGAAGAGAGGAACGTTCTTCAAGCATAAAGAAAAATAATAATATGGCCATATCTTTTAAACAACTGATATTTCTTCTGACCCGTTTCTTACTATGTCCGTGACTATTCGTCAGAATACAAGAGACGTGGGGGGGATTTGTCAGAACATTTGAGGTTAAAAGAATATACATATAGGCCTTTATATTATGCAGATTTTATATTTTTCATATTGTTCCTATTCATGTGTATTATGAACTAGAGGGAGACCATTTTGTCTCTAAAGTTTAAAATAGCTCATGATATGCTATGAACAACACTTTGGTTTCTACTTTCTCTTTAAGAGGTTAACCCAAATTCACTATCTTTAAAGTTATTTTCTGTCTCACAAGAAGGCGTTGTTTTTCTGTATCTTTTTCCCAGACCATAAACTCAAAGCTTTTGAACACTTATGATAATATACCAGCCTCCCCAGGTGGTAATTCAAAGGTTTAACACTTAGAGATAGGGGTGTTGGTACGGGCTAACACAAACTGTGTAGTATTGTATTTACATAATGAGACCAAAGGGTTTATTCACAAATAAGCTGTTATACTGTACATCTTAAATTGGTTATTTTAAGTATCTTCACAAAGTATCTGTTCTAGTAATCCATATATATGCATAAATGGGTTTATATATTAGGAAGTTACAAATATAATATCTTATGAGGTGAGATCCTAATTGTGGAGGACATTTGAAGCTGTATTTGTAAAATGTAAGTTGAGGGTTGTGTTTGCCAGAGATTGCCGGATGGGACATCCAAGGTGATTCCCCAGTCTACCTCCCAGCTCTTACTATGGTCTTAACTATGCCATAGGCTGCGACCCCTCATAACCCCGAGACTGGATCCTATACCGTGTGCCTCTTCCGAGCCTCTACCCAATCGGGATGTGTAGCTGGAGAGTGGGGAGATTGCAGCCCACGATGTGGTGACGGTGGACGGCGGAGTGTGCAGTCTGTGGCTCGCAGACAGCGACCCCCCCTGCAGTGTGGAAGGAGAACAAGTGCCCGCGGTGATCCGCCGGCCTGCAGCCTACAGTCCCCACAATCCCTTGCGTGGAGCAAGAAGCAAGGAGCAGGTGACTCACAAACCAGGAAGTCAACGCGAGTTGTGCATCGGAGGAACAGAGCAAAGTGCATCAGAGGAGGGGTAAGGACTGGACTGCGCTGATATTCCTTGCATACTATTTGATAGATTTGGTGGTGGTTGTGGCTGAAGGGGGAAGGAGTGGAGTAGGGACGTCTGCAAGAGAGGCGCCCCCCCCCCACACTACCCCACACTACCCCCCCTCGTGAAACAGCGCAGAGAAAGAGTGTCAGCTTCCTCAGCGGACAGGAGTAGAGATCTTAGACCCCCGATACCCACCCAGCACATTAGCTTATGACTTCAAATGACTTCAAAATAGAGATAAGCTTTAAATATCATGATATATTCAAGGAGAGATGCAAAAGTATAAACTAACTAAGGACTGATTAAAAGCTTATCATAAGGAATCACTGCTGTCACTGGTTGCATAGGAGAGCTGCGCCTAGAGACACTGCTAATTAATAAGTTATGTTACACCACTGGTAATGAAAAAGGGGGAAAGAGAAGGAGGAATCCCTCCTGTACAGTGTTTTTTCTTTATTTTTCTCTCCTCCACCTGACAACCCTGATAAACCTGGCTTGTAGACAGTTGGAGAGAATTATAGTGGACGGGTATATATTTTTTTTACCCTTGCCTTATTAAAGAGGTTATCTGCTTGTTTGCTTGATCATCTTCCACTATAGCCACTATAGCCGACATTAACACAGCAGCACCCCAGTTTCCAGCTCTTAGTCCCCATAATGTCAACCCAATGGACCACAAAGGCAAGCGTGGCAGCAAGCCAAGCGGTAGCGAAATTGGGAAAATATACATTTAACCCAGATCAACCCCCAACCCAGACCCCTCCAAAAAATAGCCAGCAGCCTAAATCGCAGTCTGGGGCTTCTGGGGCAAGAAGAAGTCAGGGGCAAAACCAGACACCCCTAGATGGGGGTGATATGGAGACGAGATTCTCTGGAGTTAATGGGGCAAGAGGGGTACGTGGAACTTTAGTTGAGGGCACAAGAGAGGAGCAAAGTGAGCCAACATTAAAAGAAGTGCTTGCAGCAATCAACTTCTGTAAAACCTCTTTGAATGAAGTAACTACCCAACTTAGAACAATACAGGAGGAAGTGACCCTGGTAAGACATGATTTACAACAAGTAAATGTAAGAACAGCTGCCCTGGAGGAGAGAGTCAATCTGGTGGAGGATGTACTGACCCCCCTTAGAAAAGAAATAAAAGAAATGAGAGAACAAATGGTTAAACAGGAGCTGAAGATGGATGAAATCGAAAATAGAATGAGGAGGAAAAACATTAGGATTGTGGGACTTCCAGAACATAGCGAAGGGGTAGACCCAATAGCTTTTGCTGAAAAATGGATTAGAGAGACATTTGGCCAAGAATCTTTTTCGCAATTCCTAGCGGTGGAAAGGGCGCATAGGGTCCCTGCCAGACGCCTTAGACAAGACGGCCCCCCCGCCCCCTCCTGATCAAGATGTTTAATTTTAAAGATAAAATGATAATAATCCAGAAGGCCCAAGAGATGGGAAATGTCCTACATAATGGAATTAGGATATCTATTTACCCAGACTTTTCACCAGAACTGCAGAAGAAAAGAGCTAGGTTTGGCGAAGTAAAATGCAAACTACAGCAATTAAAACTTACATATGCACTACTATATCCAGCAAGACTGAGGGTGAACGCACCAGATGGGATAAAGTTTTTTGATACATCGGAGGGGGCAACGGAGTGGCTATTATCGCATAGTGAAGTCCCGTAGAGATTATACATATTGACTGTTGTTTTTTATAATTACTCAAGACGTGCTTTTTCTCTTTTTTTTTTTTTTTTTCTCTCCTTTTTTTTTTTTACTAGGAGGAGACAGGGATAAGTAGATATACCTATAAAGGGAAACACGAAATATAGAATTTTAGAATTTGAAATACACAGGGATCATTATCCCCCCCTTTTTTTTTTTTTTTTTGCTTGTTCTCTACTTTTTGGGGGAGAGAGACACAAGAGGGATATGAAGAGGTGAGGGGAGGGAGGGGAGGGATAAGGGGCGAGTCTGAATGAAGGGAACGATGCTCATGCTTTCTCCCTTTATAAGGGGGAAGCAGGTACAATCTCCCAAGTATAAAACCTGGTTGAGGAATGGGGTAGATGTATTTTGGATTAGGAGGGAGGTAGGAGGGGGAGGGGGAGGGAATAAAGGGGAAACAAAACATGGGATGTACCAAAAGGGTGAAGATTTGAGGGAGGATGTAGGTATGGGTCACAATAGGAAGCCTCAACCCAAGCCGAGGAAGGCGGAGACAAGGGTACACGAGAAAGAAAGTATGTATGCATGGAGAGAATGGAGAGAAAGAATGGAGGTGATGGTTACACAAAGAAAGAATATGAAGAAAATATTGAAGAAGGAAAGAAACAGGCACGTCTTGATATTTAGGGGGCTCACTATGGATATGGACAATTACACTTGCAGTAAAAATTAATGATTAATAGGGCACAAGTGAAAAATTTAATAATATGCTCATGGAATGTTCGAGGTTTGGGAGATTTAGGGAAAAGGGTTGCAGTAATGTCTTTGATGAGAATATATGGAGCCTCAATTATATGCCTCCAGGAGACCCATCTTACGAATATCTTGGCACCCCAATTAGGATGGAGAGAGTTTCAAACGCAGTTCCACTCGGTCCACACCTCATACTCTAGAGGAGTAAGCATATTCATTAAAGCGGGCATAATGTTTAAATGTATCCAGAGCAAGGTGGACGATATAGGGCGCTATGTCTTCTTGCACTGTAAGATAGACAACAAACCATATATACTGGTCAACCTGTATACTCCACCCCCTTTTAATACTATAGTGTTGACTAGCTTGATGGAGTTTGTTCTGGAGAGACCGGAGGTACCGGTGATTACGATGGGAGATTTTAACACGGTCGTAGACTGGCGTAAGGACAGATTCCCCAGTAGGGATGAGCTTCGTGTTCGAGTCGAACATACGTTCGACTCGAACATCGGCTGTTCGATCGTTCGACGACGATCGAACGATTTGGGCCGTTCGCGCCAAATTCGAGTGACGCGAACGGCCCACAATGCACTACGCCATCGCAGTGTCATCCAGGCGCTGTGATTGGCCAAGCATGCACTGTGACCCCGCATGCTTGGCCAATCACAGCGCCGGCAGCGAGGAGAGCAATGATTGGCCACAGGCAGGATGCCTGTGGCCAATTATTGCTGAGGGTGTTTAGTACACGCCCCACACTATAAAAGGCCGCCAGCACGGCGGCCTAGTGTAGTGTGTTCCGGAGCAGGGAAAGACAAGCATAGGCAGGGACAGTGACATTTATTTCTTTCTTGCTTAACCTGGATTCCTTTAGTTTAGGGAAAGAGAAGGATAGGTAGGGAGAGTGTCAGTGTGTTTTACTGTGCAAGTCCTTGTTTCTAGGGACAAAGAAGGAAAGTGAGGGGATTTCTCCTTGTGCTATAGTGTGCTTTAAAAAAACATTTTTTCTAGGGACAGAAAACTGTAGGTAGGGAGAGTGTCAGTTTCTTTCACTGTGCCAGTCCTTGTTTCTAGGGACAAAGAAGGAAAGTGAGGGGAATTCTCCTTGTGCTATAGTGTGCTTTAAAAAAACATTTTTTCTAGGGACAGAAAACTGTAGGTAGGGAGAGTGTCAGTTTCTTTCACTGTGCCAGTCCTTGTTTCTAGGGACAAAGAAGGAAAGTGAGGGGAATTCTCCTTGTGCTATAGTGTGCTTTAAAAAAACATTTTTTCTAGGGACAGAAAACTGTAGGTAGGGAGAGTGTCAGTTTCTTTCACTGTGCCAGTCCTTGTTTCTAGGGACAAAGAAGGAAAGTGAGGGGAATTCTCCTTGTGCTATAGTGTGCTTTAAAAAAACATTTTTTCTAGGGACAGAAAACTGTAGGTAGGGAGAGTGTCAGTTTCTTTCACTGTGCCAGTCCTTGTTTCTAGGGACAAAGAAGGAAAGTGAGGGGAATTCTCCTTGTGCTATAGTGTGCTTTAAAAAAACATTTTTTCTAGGGACAGAAAACTGTAGGTAGGGAGAGTGTCAGTTTCTTTCACTGTGCCAGTCCTTGTTTCTAGGGACAAAGAAGGAAAGTGAGGGGAATTCTCCTTTTGCTATAGTGTGCTTTAAAAAAACATTTTTTCTAGGGACAGAAAACTGTAGGTAGGGAGAGTGTCAGTTTCTTTCACTGTGCCAGTCCTTGTTTCTAGGGACAAAGAAGGAAAGTGAGGGGAATTCTCCTTGTGCTATAGTGTGCTTTAAAAAAACATTTTTTCTAGGGACAGAAAACTGTAGGTAGGGAGAGTGTCAGTTTCTTTCACTGTGCCAGTCCTTGTTTCTAGGGACAAAGAAGGAAAGTGAGGGGAATTCTCCTTGTGCTATAGTGTGCTTTAAAAAAACATTTTTTCTAGGGACAGAAAACTGTAGGTAGGGAGAGTGTCAGTTTCTTTCACTGTGCCAGTCCTTGTTTCTAGGGGCAAAGAAGGAAAGTGAGGGGAATTCTCCTTGTGCTATAGTGTGCTTTAAAAAAACATTTTTTCTAGGGACAGAAAACTGTAGGTAGGGAGAGTGTCAGTTTCTTTCACTGTGCCAGTCCTTGTTTCTAGGGACAAAGAAGGAAAGTGAGGGGAATTCTCCTTGTGCTATAGTGTGCTTTAAAAAAACATTTTTTCTAGGGACAGAAAACTGTAGGTAGGGAGAGTGTCAGTTCCTTTCACTGTGCCAGTCCTTGTTTCTAGGGACAAAGAAGGAAAGTGAGGGGAATTCTCCTTGTGCTATAGTGTGCTTTAAAAAAAACATTTTTTCTAGGGACAGAAAACTGTAGGTAGGGAGAGTGTCAGTTTCTTTCACTGTGCCAGTCCTTGTTTCTAGGGACAAAGAAGGAAAGTGAGGGGAATTCTCCTTGTGCTATAGTGTGCTTTAAAAAAACATTTTTTCTAGGGACAGAAAACTGTAGGTAGGGAGAGTGTCAGTTTCTTTCACTGTGCCAGTCCTTGTTTCTAGGGACAAAGAAGGAAAGTGAGGGGAATTCTCCTTGTGCTATAGTGTGCTTTAAAAAAACATTTTTTCTAGGGACAGAAAACTGTAGGTAGGGAGAGTGTCAGTTCCTTTCACTGTGCCAGTCCTTGTTTCTAGGGACAAAGAAGGAAAGTGAGGGGAATTCTCCTTGTGCTATAGTGTGCTTTAAAAAAACATTTTTTCTAGGGACAGAAAACTGTAGGTAGGGAGAGTGTCAGTTTCTTTCACTGTGCCAGTCCTTGTTTCTAGGGACAAAGAAGGAAAGTGAGGGGAATTCTCCTTGTGCTATAGTGTGCTTTAAAAAAACATTTTTTCTAGGGACAGAAAACTGTAGGTAGGGAGAGTGTCAGTTTCTTTCACTGTGCCAGTCCTTGTTTCTAGGGACAAAGAAGGAAAGTGAGGGGAATTCTCCTTGTGCTATAGTGTGCTTTAAAAAAACATTTTTCTAGGGACAGAAAACTGTAGGTAGGGAGAGTGTCAGTTTCTTTCACTGTGCCAGTCCTTGTTTCTAGGGACAAAGAAGGAAAGTGAGGGGAATTCTCCTTGTGCTATAGTGTGCTTTAAAAAAACATTTTTTCTAGGGACAGAAAACTGTAGGTAGGGAGAGTGTCAGTTTCTTTCACTGTGCCAGTCCTTGTTTCTAGGGACAAAGAAGGAAAGTGAGGGGATTTCTCCTTGTGCTATAGTGTGCTTTAAAAAAACATTTTTTCTAGGGACAGAAAACTGTAGGTAGGGAGAGTGTCAGTTTCTTTCACTGTGCCAGTCCTTGTTTCTAGGGACAAAGAAGGAAAGTGAGGGGAATTCTCCTTGTGCTATAGTGTGCTTTAAAAAAACATTTTTTCTAGGGACAGAAAACTGTAGGTAGGGAGAGTGTCAGTTTCTTTCACTGTGCCAGTCCTTGTTTCTAGGGACAAAGAAGGAAAGTGAGGGGAATTCTCCTTGTGCTATAGTGTGCTTTAAAAAAACATTTTTTCTAGGGACAGAAAACTGTAGGTAGGGAGAGTGTCAGTTCCTTTCACTGTGCCAGTCCTTGTTTCTAGGGACAAAGAAGGAAAGTGAGGGGAATTCTCCTTGTGCTATAGTGTGCTTTAAAAAAACATTTTTTCTAGGGACAGAAAACTGTAGGTAGGGAGAGTGTCAGTTTCTTTCACTGTGCCAGTCCTTGTTTCTAGGGACAAAGAAGGAAAGTGAGGGGAATTCTCCTTGTGCTATAGTGTGCTTTAAAAAAACATTTTTTCTAGGGACAGAAAACTGTAGGTAGGGAGAGTGTCAGTTTCTTTCACTGTGCCAGTCCTTGTTTCTAGGGACAAAGAAGGAAAGTGAGGGGAATTCTCCTTGTGCTATAGTGTGCCAAAGCATTCCTCATCAACCATCTTTGAAATCCTTGTTTTTTGGACAGTCAGGGAAATTGTCGTTGTGCTATTCTGTGCAAAAGCAATAATCCTCAACCATATTTAGAAATCCTTAAGTAAAGGGACAGAGAAGGACACCTGAAGGTAGCCCTTATTGCTTTTTTCCCATCTCCCTGCAGGCCATCTATTAGAATGTCTGGAAGGCAAACAAGGAGAGGCAGACAGTCAGGAGGCAATAAAAGAGGGCAAGCAGGCTCTGTGTCTGGGGGCAACAGTGCTGGTCGTGGACGCGGTGCATTGTCATCAGCACATGGCCATGGGACACGCTTGTCCTTCTTTTCGGCAGCTGGACATGTTGAGCCACATCATGCCGAAGACTTGGTAGAGTGGATGACCAAGCCCTCCTCCTCCTCCTCATCCTCTCTCACCCAGGCTCAGGGTACTGGCAAAGCAGCTGCCAAAGCGTCCTCTTCCCTGGTATCAATGTCAGACTCATCATCAGTCACTCCTTCCCTAGACCCACCATGTCCTCCTCCTGAGGAGTCCCCCGAACTGTTTGAGCACAGTGTTGGGTACATGCTCCAGGAGGATGCCCAGCGTTTCGAAGGGTCTGATGATGAAACCCAGCTAGAGGAAGGCAGTAGCGTGAGAGCAGACAGAGGGGATGCTCAAGAAGGACACCAATCTGGCAGTCATGTTCCAGCAGCTGCAGCATACTGCCAGATTGGCTCCAGTGATGAGGAGGGAGGGGATGATGAGGTCACTGACTCCACGTGGGTGCCTAATAGGAGAGAGGAGGAGGAGGAGGATGAGGAGGAGGCACATCTCCAACGAGGCAGGATGCCCTTTGGTGGCCAGCGTAAGGGCAGTACACCGACGGAATCACACCGCAGAGCTCCGCCTGTGCAGGGCGCAGCCTCTGCCTGTCATTCAAAAAGTTCCTTGGTGTGGGCCTTTTTTGAGGCTAGTGCATCAGATCGCACAGCTGCTGTTTGCAACATATGTCTCAAGCGTATATCGCGTGGCCAAAACATCAGCCGCTTGGGTACCACATGCCTGACCAGACATATGTTGACCTGCCATGCAGCTCGTTGGCAAGCCTACCTCAAAGACCCACACCAAAGAACAAAGCGGACCTCTCCTTGCACCGCATCAGCTGGGATCTCCAACCCCACTATAACTTCAGTCCTCTCTGAAACATGCACTGAGAGGAATGAAGGTGTAGAATTAGGTGTGTCACAGCCAAGTACTTGCGGCCACTCTGCTAGCAGTACACCGACGTCCGATTCTAGCAGGCAAATTTCCCTGCCCCAGCTGCTGGACCGTCGAAAGAAGTTCACTCCCAGCCATCCACATGCCCAGCGGTTGAATGCTAGCTTGGCTAAATTGCTAGCGCTTCAACTGCTGCCTTTTCAGTTGGTAGACTCGGCCCCCTTCCGTGAGTTTGTGCAATGTGCGGTTCCTCAGTGGCAGGTTCCCAAACGCCACTTTTTCTCACGGAAGGCTATTCCGGCTCTCTACCGGCATGTGGAAGGCAATGTCTTGGCCTCGCTGGACAGGGCGGTCAGCGGTAAGGTGCATATTACCGCTGACTCATGGTCCAGCAGGCATGGACAGGGACGTTACCTTTCTTTCACGGCCCATTGGGTCACTCTTTTGGCAGCTGGGAAGGATGCAGGACAAGGTGCAGTAGTGTTGGAGGTTGTTCCACCGCCACGCCTCCAAAATGCTACTACTGGTTGTGACACACCTCTCTCCTCCACCCCCTCCTCTTCTTCTTCCTCCATGGCCTCTTCCTGTGGTTTGTCCTATGAACCAGCGGTGCTCCGTAGCCGTTCACGGGGCTACGCAAGTACGCAGGCAAAAAGATGCCATGCCGTGCTTGCGCTGGTGTGTTTGGGGGACAGAAGCCACACTGGGGCAGAGGTCCTGTCTGCTCTGCAGGGCCAGGCCGAGAGGTGGTTGACGCCACGCCAGCTTAAGCCAGGAATGGTGGTTTGCGACAATGGCACCAACCTCCTCTCCGCCCTCCGACAGGGACAACTGACCCATGTGCCCTGTGTGGCTCATGTCCTTAACCTGGTGGTGCAGCGGTTCTTGGGCAGGTACCCGGGCTTACAGGATGTCCTGAGGCAGGCCAGGAAAGTCTGTGTGCATTTCCGCAGATCTTATAATGCCAGTGCTCGCCTGGCTGAGCTGCAAAAGGAGTTGAACCTGCCCAAGAACCGCCTTATATGTGACATGCCCACCAGGTGGAACTCAACGTTGGCCATGCTGCAGCGGCTGCACACGCAGCAGAGGGCCATCAATGAGTACCTGTGCGACTACGGCACCAGGACAGGGTCAGGGGAGCTTGGTTTTTTTTCTCCACGCCAGTGGGGCATGATCAGGGATGCATGCACTGTCCTGGCACCATTTGAGGAGGCCACGAGGATGGTGAGCAGTGACAGTGCATGCATCAGTGACACTGTACCTCTTGTCCACCTGTTGGAGCACACGCTGCGTGGAATAATGGACAGGGCACTTGAGGCAGAACAGAGGCAGGAAGAGGAGGACTTCCTTGCCTCTCAAGGCCCCCTTTACCCAGACAGTGTTCCTTCTGTCCCACCCATCGCACAGGAAGAGGAAGAGGAGGAGGAGGAGGAGGAGGATTGTGTCAGCATGGAGGTGGAGGCTGGCACTCAGCATCATCAGCAGCAGTCTTTTAGGGATGATTTACAGTCCCAAGAAACCAGTGGACTTGTACGTGGCTGGGAGGAGGTGGCTGCGGATCATGTCGTCCTTAGTGACCCAGAGGACTCCGGAGCGAATGCCTCAGCAAACCTACGCTGCAGGGCCTCCCTGATCCTGCAAAGTCTGCGGAAGGATCCTCGTATTCTTCGGATCAAGGAGAGGGACCATTACTGGCTGGCCACTCTCCTTGATCCACGGTACAAGGGTAAGGTTGCGGACCTTATGTTACCTTCGCAGAGGGAGCAGAGGATGAGACAACTCCGGGAGGCCTTGCAGAAAGGTCTGTGCAACTCGTTCCCAGAGACTGGGAGGTTACAAACTCCTGGTCCTGGACAACGAGTTGCTGAGGCTTCGGCCAGTCAAAGAAGGAGCGGTGGGGAAGGTGGCCGTCTGACTGATGCGTTCAGACAATTCTTTAGTCCGCAGCCCCAAAGTATGATCGGTTCCAGCAACCATCGCCAGCGTCTGATAAACATGGTGCAGGAATATCTAGGGGCAAGGTCAGACTTGGACACCTTCCCCACCGAAAATCCTCTGGCTTACTGGGTCTTGAGGATGGATCACTGGCCAGAGCTTGCACAGTATGCAATTGAGCTACTGGCCTGTCCTGCATCCAGCGTTCTTTCGGAACGCACATTCAGTGCTGCTGGAGGATTTGTCACGGATCACAGGGTGCGCCTGTCCACCGACTCGGTTGATCGACTGACTTTCATCAAGATGAACCAGTCTTGGATCACCACCAGCTACCACACACCTGATGCTGATATAACAGACTAATTGATTTTAACATGTCACATCCCTTCAAGACTGATGCTGATGCTGAGTGCCTGTGCTGTTATGTTGACTGGCTATCCTCCTCCTCCGAGTCCTCAATGATACGATTGATGATGATAGCTTGGAAGATCATTTTTGTTTATGGGTGCCGCCACCAGTGGCTAAGGCCCAATTTTTCAGCCCCTGTTTTACAGGGGTGTGTAATTACAATTTTTTTAGCAATAATTTGCCATAGGGCTCATTGCTGTGCTCCAAGTACAGTATCTGTGAGGGGTTGGAGTGTTGTGGCACCAGTGCCTAAGGCCCAATTTTTCAGCCCCTGTTTAACAGGGGCGTGTCATTACAATTTTTGAAGCAATACTTTGCAACAGGGCTCATTGCTGTGCTCCAAGTACAGTATCTGTGAGGGGTTGTAGTGTTGTGCCACCAGTGCCTAAGGCCCAATTTTTCAGCCCCTGTTTAACAGGGGCGTGTCATTACAATTTTTGAAGCAATACTTTGCAACAGGGCTCATTGCTGTGCTCCAAGTACAGTATCTGTGAGGGGTTGTAGTGTTGTGCCACCAGTGCCTAAGGCCCAATTTTTCAGCCCCTGTTCAACAGGGGCATGCAATTACAATTCTTGATGTAATAATTCACAGCAGGGCCCATTGCTGCACCCACCAAGAGTAACTCTGAGGGCTTACAGTGTTGTGGCAACGCCACCACCACCACCACCACGAAAGGCCCAATTTTTCAGCCCCTGTTCAAAAGGGGCATGTAATTACAATTCTTGATCTAATAATTCACAGCAGGGCCCATTGCTGCACCCACCAAGAGTAACTCTGAGGGCTTACAGTGTTGTGGCAACGCCACCACCACCACCACCACGAAAGGCCCAATTTTTCAGCCCCTGTTCAAAAGGGGCATGTAATTACAATTCTTGATCTAATAATTCACAGCAGGGCCCATTGCTGCACCCACCAAGAGTAACTCTGAGGGCTTACAGTGTTGTGGCAACGCCACCACCACCACGAAAGGCCCAATTTTTCAGCCCCTGTTCAAAAGGCGCATGTAATTACAATTCTTGATCTAATAATTCACAGCAGGGCCCATTGCTGCACCCACCAAGAGTAACTCTGAGGGCTTACAGTGTTGTGGCAACGCCACCACCACCACCACCACGAAAGGCCCAATTTTTCAGCCCCTGTTCAAAAGGGGCATGTAATTACAATTCTTGATCTAATAATTCACAGCAGGGCCCATTCCTGCACCCACCAAGAGTAAGTCTGAGGGCTTACAGTGTTGTGGCAACGCCACCACCACCACCACCACGAAAGGCCCAATTTTTCAGCCCCTGTTCAAAAGGGGCATGTAATTACAATTCTTGATCTAATAATTCACAGCAGGGCCCATTGCTGCACCCACCAAGAGTAACTCTGAGGGCTTACAGTGTTGTGGCAATGCCACCACCACCACCACCACGAAAGGCCCAATTTTTCAGCCCCTGTTCAAAAGGGGCATGTAATTACAATTCTTGATCTAATAATTCACAGCAGGGCCCATTGCTGCACCCACCAAGAGTAACTCTGAGGGCTTACAGTGTTGTGGCAATGCCACCACCACCACCACCACGAAAGGCCCAATTTTTCAGCCCCTGTTCAAAAGGGGCATGTAATTACAATTCTTGATCTAATAATTCACAGCAGGGCCCATTCCTGCACCCACCAAGAGTAACTCTGAGGGCTTACAGTGTTGTGGCAACACCACCACCACCACCACCACCACGAAAGGCCCAATTTTTCAGCCCCTGTTCAACAGGGGCATGCAATTACAATTCTTGATCTAATAATTCACAGCAGGGCCCATTGCTGCACCCACCAAGAGTAACTGTCAGGGCTTACAGTGTTGTGGCACCAGCACCACCATCAAAGCCCCAATTTTTACTACCACTGTTCAACAATTATATGTAATTAAAATTCCTGATATAATAGTTGACAGCAGGGCGTTCCAGCACCAACCAAGAGTAACTGTGAGTGCTTACAGTGTTGTGCCAACACCAACAACTAAGGGGCCTATTTCTGCAGAGTATATACGGCAGGTCCCTACTTTCAAACATCCAACTTACAAACGACTCCTACTTGCAAACGCAAGAAGACAACAGGAAGTGAGAGGAAATCTACCCCTAGGAAGGAAAATTCTCTCCTGTAAGAATAAATATGGGAGAAAGGTGTCTCCTCTGTACTGATGCTTTATCAGCAATCCTTGTTTCAAGAAAAACACCACATTTCAAAAACAGTTGACATTGGGACGGAAAGTGAGGTGAAATGTTCTGAACAGGGGCACAGACAGCAAAACAAATGTTACAGGGGTGATAACCCTTACCTATGTTTTCCAAAAAGTTTAAAAATAGATTTTTGGGCTGGAGCTACACTTCAACAATGTACCTGTTCAAAATTACAAACAGATTCTACATAAGAACAAACCTACAGTCCCTGTCTTGTATGCACCGCCTGTATATGGCTGTTCAGAGTATATAGGGCCTTTTTTATTTTATGTGCGGGGTTCCCCTTAATATCCATACAAGACCCAAAGGGGCTGGTAATGGGCTGGGGTGGGGGGGGGGGGGGTCATGGGGTAGCTATGCCATTTTTCTTAAAGATTTTCATCCATATTACCGGGACCAGACATTACATTAAAGCCGCAAGCAGTTTTAAATGGCTTTTTTTTTCCTTTAGAAGTGTCATTTTGTGCAGGGACAGTTCTAAACACGGGAAACACGTGGCACTTCACAGGCATACTTTAGACACCCCCCAGGTACGATATTTAAAGGAATATTTGACTTTTTTTTTTCACTTTATGCATCATTAAAATGACTGCTCCCGAAAAATGACCGTTTTTAAAACTTCTTTTTGCATTGATACATGTCCCCTGGTGCAGAACCCGGGTTCCCAAACCCTTTTTAGGACAATAACATGCATATTAGTTGTTATAATTAGCACTTTAGAATTCGAACGTTCGCATCCATTGTATTTAATAGGGTTCTAATGTTCGTACGAACTTTCGGTCCGTTCGCGGGTTCTGGTGCGAACCGAACCCGGGGGTGCTCGGCTCATCACTATTCCCCAGTAATGGACATCAGAATAGAATAAGAGATGCTAGATTATCTAAATTTTTGGATGAAATAGGTCTGAAGGATGTGTGGAGATTACACAACCCCGAGACTCAGCAGTACTCATGTTTCTCCAGAACACACTCCACGCTTTCAAGAATAGATCTAGTCCTTGGTAATGAAGAGGCAATACCAATAATAAAAAAAGTGAAATATATGCCAAGGAGTCTCTCGGACCACTCCCCAATGATGGTGGAACTAGACACAGGAGAAATAATACACCAAAGGGATGGGAAAATAAACCCACACTGGATGGAATTAATAAAAGATCCAAAAGAGATATTAGAGGAGATCAGAGAATTTATAGAAATAAATCAAGGTACTGCCTCAGAACAAGTGGTATGGGACACATTAAAAGCCTTCTTCAGAGGCATAATGATTCAAAAAATCTCTAGGATAAAAAAACAACCCAGAGAAAATGAGCGAATAGCTAGCGAGTTGGTTTTTAGGGAGGAAGCAAAATTTATTAGGGATCCAACACTCAATAACTCTAGAGCATGGATACAAGCGCAGCAGAACTATCGTTTATTAATTTTAAAGAAAATAGAAAATAAACAAATCTTTCAAAAACAAATAGCATTTGCAGAAGGTGAAAGCGCAGGTAGAATGTTGGCCCAATTAATTAAAACAAACTCACCTAGCTCAATGGTACCAGCGATAAGGGTAAAAGGGGACAGAATTACTTCCCAAAAATCAGAAATAATAGATAGCTTCCGGGACTTTTATGTGGATCTATACAGCTCAAGGCAAGAGGAAAGGAGAGAGGAAATGGATGCCTTTTTTGGAAGGTTAACCATTCCCTCACTCTCGGAGATAGATAGAGCAAAGCTAGACAAACCCATAACTTTAGAAGAAGTACAACGTGCAGTACAAGAGATGGCAGGACAGAAATCCCCGGGACCGGTGGAGACCTATCGACACTTTGGGAAAGAGCTACTCCCGGAGCTTACTAGGGTCCTAAATAGCTCTATGGATAAAGGTGAACTCCCTCCGTCTATGATGGATTCAACAATAATAGTTATCCATAAAGAAGGAAAGGATCCACTGGATACTTCATCATATAGACCTATATCCTTACTCAACACAGATGTAAAAATATTGTCAAAGGTCTTGGCGGCCAGATTAACAGAGGTAGTCAAGAAATTGGTGCACCCTGACCAATCGGGATTTATCCCGGGCAGGGCTACCCATACAAACATAAGAAGAGTTTACATGAACCTTCAGATACCAACAGAGGAAGAGGGAACAAGAGCAATTGTCTCGCTTGATGCCGCCAAGGCCTTTGACAATGTAGAATGGAAATATTTGTGGAGAGCCTTGAGTGAGTTCCAGGTTGGCCCGACTTTCATGAAATGTGTCAAATTTTTATATAAAACCCCAGAAGCGAGAGTGAAAGTGAACAATGTTCAATCTGAGAGGTTTCGATTGCAGAGGGGAACGAGACAGGGGTGTCCGCTGTCCCCCCTTCTGTTTGCCCTCGCAATAGAACCTCTAGCAATAGCTCTTAGGTCGACCCCGGAGATAAGAGGATTTAAAAGAGGGGAGATAGAGGAGAAAGTAGTATTATATGCCGACGATCTCCTCTTGTTACTGGGGGATACCCAGTATTCATTGGGAAAAGCAATGGAACAAATAAGGAACTTTGGAAGATTCTCGGGCCTGTTCATAAATTGGGGAAAATCTATGTTGATGCCAGTGGACCCTCTTTTAAATCCTTTACCGCAAGAGGCAACACAGATACAAATAACAACTCAAATAAAATATCTGGGGGTAAATATAACCAAAGACCCTAATCATTACATTATAGATAATCTGATACCCTTGCTTAATAAATATAGGGGAAAAAGTAAAATATGGAAACGCCTCCCACTTTCAGTGGCAGGCCGTTGCAACTTAATAAAAATGGTCTGGATGCCACAGCTTCTCTATGTCCTACAAAACTCCCCAGTGTGGGTAAACAAAAAATGGTTTCATAAAATAGAAAGTATATACAGGGAGTTAATTTGGAAAGGGGGCGTAGCAAGAATAAAATTAAGTACTTTACAGAAGACCAAGCGAGAGGGAGGGGTGGCACTCCCACATCCGTTTAGCTATTTCTTGGCAGCCCAGATCCAATACATGAAGGGCAGCAACATGGAAGGAGGAGAAACAAAAAAGAGAATACTAATACAGAACCCTACGCATGATTATTTAGTAGAAGCAGTGGAGTCAGGCTCATTTCCTATTAAATCGCCTACCCTGGACCTTATGATTAGAACATGGAAAGAGGTAAAGACTGTGCTTGGATATAATGGTATTAATGAGTATACCCCTATATGGGATAATGACAACTTAATAGAAATACAGAAGATGGGAACAGTTAAGGAATGGGAAAGACAGGGCATAAAATATGTTTCACAGCTGTATCAGGATGGCATACTAAAAACTTTTCAGACATTAAGAGAACAATATAAACTCCCAAATGCATCTTTCTACAAATACCTACAGATAAGGCATGCATTAGCAAAACAATATAAAGGAACAGTAATGATTTGGAGTAAGATCCCTCTTTTAAAGGAAATAGTCAACACCAAAACATCTAAATATGCAATATCAAGGATTTACCAATTTTTGCATGAGGGGAGCCAAAGGGGAACCCATGGTCAGGCACATAGGAAGAAATGGGAAAAAGACATAGGTAATTTATCTAATGAACAGTGGGGTAGAATTTTGGAACTCGCCCCGACGGTATCACTGTCTCCCGCTCAGAGGATGTCCCACCTCTTCTTGTTAAATCGAGCATATTACACCCCGTATTAACCTTTTTCGTTTTGGGCGCAGAGCAGACGATAGTTGTCCTAGGTGTGGAAGAGAAGGGGGGGACATGATACACATGTTTTGGCGATGCCCGAAGTTACATCGATATTGGAGGGAGGTTGTGAGAACGATAGAGCAGACTTTTGAAATACAGATGGAGTTGGAACCCCTACAATGTGTACTGGGCTGGCTGGAGGGGGAGGGGACAAATGACAATACCAAGTTAGCAATAACAAGATGCCTATTCCAAGCTAGGAAGCTGATAGCGCAGAAATGGCAATCAGCCTCCCCACCGTCTAGCAATGACTGGGAGCAAAATATGAACCTAACAATACTAAAAGAAAGGACGACATATATTAGACAAGGAGCTCTAAAAAGATTTGAAAAAATTTGGAAACCTTGGCAGGAGAAAAAATAAAAATAGTAATTCAATATAAGTAAAGACTTCAAAGATAGGGATGGATGAGTGGGAGGAGGTAAGGATGGAATGAGAGAGAGTGGGGGAGTTTGAAGGGGAGGGGGATGGAGTATGAAAGGAGTGGATGGAAGTTTAGGGGAAGGGGAAGACGGGTTGGCTGGTTCTAAGAAGATATTATTTTTTATCTGTTTTGTATGGGAATTTGGGAGGGGAGGGGAAAGGGGATTGAATGTACTGTAAATTGGAAAATGGTTTAATAAAGATCAGAAATTTAAAAAAAAAAAGTTGAGGGTTGTGTTTTGAATGACTTTAGCTTTGAGGAATGTTAACAACCCATTAGCTGAGATGTGGGTAGATTTTCCCAAAACATTCACACCTGTAAATCTGAAGTGGTGCCGAGATGGCTGGGATACATGACATGTGTTTGACACCCTTAGATAATTAAGTGTGTTTTTCTAAGTCTTGGTCAAAGGGGGTCATAAATTTTATTTGGCCTCAGTGACCCTAACATTAGGAATTATTCCTTATACACCACTGCCCCTACAGGTTAAAAATGACATTGTTCAAGATGGCTTATAATTGGTTGCTAAGACAACCTTCCAAAACAGTTACCTAGTAATAAGATACACACCCACTTTTGGAGAGACATAAAAGTAGGAAGAGTTCAGAGTGGAGAGATCGCAAGAAATCTAGATCTCTTGAAGGAAGAAGATCTCTGAGGGAACTCGATCTCTCTTGAATGAAGGTGGAAGGAGATCTTAAAACGCAAACATGTAGCAATGTTGGAAGGAGTCCTGTTGGACTCATAATGGAAGCTTCTCAAACAGACAGAACTTTAACCTGGTAATGTATATATTTTGTTTATTTACCTGCTTTGGTAATGGAGTTGTTTTTACATGCACATAACTAAAACCATTTAAATATATATGGCAAAGCAATTTGGAATTATCTATATTTTTAACTGCAGTATAAAATATTGATAATCCAAATATTAAGGCACATACCCTAATTTGGTTGTCTTTAAAAAGCTAGAACTGAGTTGGTACAATGGTTTTATTATGATATATGTGTAAAAATAGATTCTTTCTAAATTTAATAAAGCCTTGATTGTTTTGTCAAGCCGTGTCTCTTATATGACACTTGGTCTGGACACGTTTAAGAAGTGTAATCAGGAGATCTGTTTGTTTTGAGAAAGATAATAGTGTTAAATTCAACAAAAGAGTGTTTACACCTTCCGTGAAGTAACAGAGAGACATTTCACAAGAGTTACCAAGTTTTAAATGTACAAGTATCATTTAAGTATTGAACTGTGAATATACTTTGTCATATAGAGCTCGCATAGAAATGTGTGTAAATATCATCTGGACATTAATCATCATTTATATCTGATTGTGGAAGTATATCCATTTATTTGTTTTATCACAACGTATACCTGATTTTAATTTGCACTGTACTTTAGTTAATAAATAAATATAATATTTTAAGCAATATTCATTTGTGTTACTTGTCTTCAAACTAGCACGGATATAAAGAACTTAGAATTTCTTGATATTGTAGGTTTTGTAATCTCCCAAATAATAGATTTGCATATTTCCATAAACACAATAATATTTTTATATTTCAGTATAAACATTCTGACATATATGGAGGCACCGCTCGAGATCTGTCAACGTTTGAAACAAGTGATATAATTGTGAAAAGTTATATATATATATATATATATATATATATATATATATATATATATTTTTTAATAATTTTTAAAAATGTATATATTTTTTTTTGTTTTGCTATTGCCATTGTTAGTTGCAATATTGAAAAATTACAAATACTAAAGTTATTTTTAGTGCAGCTGGTCCTGCTGATGCAGAGAATGAAATTACTATGCATCACAGAAAAACCGTAGAGTTTGCAAAATATCAGGGGATGTCTTCTATCAGAGAAATTAAGACAGAACTTGGTCCCTGTAAGTCAGTTATTACTGCAAGAAGGACCATGTGTACTTTGAAATTTAAGCCCAATCAAAGTACCAGAGAACTTTTTAAAGTTTTCAATAAAGCCCATTACTTGGCTAAGAAAAACACAGATTTTGAAAGCCATGGATTTTTTCAACTGTTTCATGAGGCTTTGCCAAATAAAATTAAAGTTATTATGGCTTGGGATTACTATCCCAAAAAATAATTGGATTGGCTAATAGAGCACCATCCTTTTGGCTGTTCTACAGAACAGTAAAGAAGCTTCAAAATAAATGTAAATAGCCCGCTCAAATAATAGCTTAAAAGGAGCAGGGACAAATTGAAGCCACAAAATATAATTAGGCTGGAATTGTTAAAAATTCCAATCTCCCAATGAAAAAGTTACACCCAGTTTTAAAAACTAAAAATTGAAATCTAGCTGAGGTGTTAATATATTTAAATGTCTGTAATTGACCAAGAAAGAAACATGAGCAGAGTAACATGTTTAAAGAATTTTTTTTTCCTTTACTCTAAAAAAGAGTTTCAGCCCCTCCTTTACAAAAAGGGAGGGGGGAGTTGGAAAGAGTAGAATGATCTTATCTTCGCAGCCAAACTGCTGCTTAAAGAGCTGACAGGCTTCAGGAATGTTGTCTGTGTAAAAAGGTGGGGCGACTTGCTCTTTATACAAACACACACAAAGTGAAACCAAAACTGTTACCTGTCATTCCAATTGTTTTTCTTGTTTTATATATTGTTTTCCTTACAGGTATTTTATAATAACAGGATACCATAAGAAGTTATTGGATAAAATCCAAGCAATTATTTTGTTTCAGAAACATTTATAATAAATCCAAAAAATTATTTTCTGAAAAATATATCAGCTAAAAATTTATTTTAAAAGCTGACTTTGTAAATATTTTAGGCACTGCCCTGAAATCATAAAAATAAAAAGCCCAGTTGAATTTCAACTTAAAAGGGAATGCAGTAATTTACATTCCCCCATTTATAGTTAATATGCCCAACAATCAATTACGTATTGGTATCGATCGCTTTAAAAATATTTAAATCCTATTGTGATTATATTTTAAATGTTATATGGTCTCAAGTGACAAGGCCATACATATGAACCTTCTCAGTTCTCTCACAATCAGTGAGTATAGTTGAGATCCATCTCAGGAATAATTAAATTCTAGATGGCACCTTTGTACAGGTAACTCCACTTCCCCCAGAAAGGGTTAGACAGGCGGTTCATACAAAATGTATGTCCCCTGGAAAATAGTTGAGAGATATGCTTGGAAGGTGATATTCTCAATGCTCACATCCATACAGTATATGCTGACTCCATTGAGGTTAGTGATTATACGCAATTCCTACTGGGATTGTATGGTGTTTTCTGTTCCCTAACAGGTTAGTGACTTGGGGAATGTTAATAAGGTTCATATTTATGCCAGGAGTATAATCACATTAGTAGAAAGTTATTAAAGTAGATGACCAGTTTTAAAATAAATAGTTAGGTATTCAAACCCCTCAGGATAAATAGAGAATCAGTCAATCATTTATTCCTGATAATCAATGACCCAAGATATCATGTGTACATTGGCAACGAGATATTACATCGCTTTGCTATACACATGGATCTGGTAAATACCACTGTGGTCCAGATTAAAATAAAACCCAAGTAGTTTCATAAATGAACATGAAGCTCTTAAGTAATCTTGGTTATTGCCATATGCAGTAAACATATTAGTACCACATATGTCATTAGTCATACAGGTACTAATACATTTTTTTTTATTATTACCCGGCCATGTATAAATAGGCCAGAATTTTAAGAACCCTGCTGCATTAAAATGTTTCGCAGACAGGTTGTATATAGAAAATATTTCAGTAAATCACACTCATGAAATATAAAAGTTTTCATGGAGTTCAAAAATATGTTTGTGAAAAGATTCCTGTGATGTGGTATAATAGACATACACATTGCCAGGATTCAATCTGATCCAAGTGAAAAAGCACCTTGTGTTTTAAATCAACATTGCTGTCTTTCCCTAGCTTGCTATGTTTTGCTAGTGGAGACCATTAAGAATTTCGAGGAGAGCGGTGTTGTGGGATCAGTGCACCGGATCTTATGATAATCCTACAGTTGATATTGTGTTTATATGCTGATCTAAGACAGCTAAATAAACGAGTATATATGTACAGCTAGCTGTGCCATATATTGACCGATGCTTGATATCAAAAATACAAAGCGCTAAGTACTTCACTACACTAAATGATGCTCGATGATGGTGGAACATTCAGGTAAGTCCTCAGTGAAGACCCATACAACCTGGCATTTAACCACTTCCCTACCCAGCCATAGACAAATGACGTCCACAGATGGGATCTCCCATCCTGGGTGGACGTCATATGACGTCCTCGGCTTTGTAGGGGGATATCTGAATGATGCCTGCAGCTAGAGGCATCATTCAGATATCCTTTTGAAGTGCCAGCGATTCTGTGCACCATAAGAATGATCATAGCGTCGGTTCCTGCCCTTGATCATTCTTATAGGCGGCGGGAGGGGACACCCCCCCCTCCCGCCGCCCACGGTGCTTCTCCGGGCTCCCCCGTGCGATCGGGGACCTGGAGCGAATCTTCCGGCATCGTTGGTGGAGTCACGTGATGAGCATAGAGATGACTGGTGACCAGATGGTCACCAGTCATCTCTATGATCGTCGGAGGCCCGGGCGCGATGTGATGACGTCACGCCCGGGTCTCAAATGTAAACAAAGCCGCCGTTGCGGCTGTAAGTATGAAATCAGTGAAAAAATTTTCACTGATCTCATGCTTTCCAGCCTGGAGGAGAGATGTGGGGTCTTATTGACCCCGCATCTCTCAATAAAGAGAACCTGTCACACACATTCCTATTACAAGGGATGTTTACATTCCTTGTAATAGGAATAAAAGTGATAAAAAAAAGTAAAATCATTGTAAAAAAATAAATAAATAAGTAAAATAAATAAATAAATAATAATAAAAAAAATTAAAACGCCCCTGTCCCCGGTAGCTCGCGATCAGAAGCGAATGCACACGTAAGTCGCCCACATATGTAAACACCGTTCAAACCACGCATGTGAGGTATCGCCGCGTGCGTTAGAGCGCATGCAACAATTCTAGCACTAGACCTCCTCTGTAATTCTAACCTGGTAACCTGTAAAAAAAATTAAAGCGTCGCCTATGGAGATTTTAAGTACCGAAGTTTGGCGCCATTCCATGAGTGTGCACAATTTTAAAGCGTGACATGTTAGGTATCTATTTACTCAGCGTAACATTATCTTTCATATGTTCCCAAAAAATTGGGCTAACTTTACTGTTTTGTTATTTTTTAATTCATGAAACCGTTTTTTTTAAAAAAAAAAGGCGTTTGAAAAATTATTGCGCAAATATTGTGCAAGAAAAAATGTTGCAATGACCGTCATTTTATTCCCTAGGGTGTCTGCTAAAAAAACATATATAATGTTTGGGGGTTCTGAGTAATTTTCTAGCAAAAGAATGATGATTTGTACATGTAGGAGAGAAGTGCCAAAATAGGCCCGGTATTGAATAGGTACAAAAAGCCCTGTATTGAAGTGGTTAAAGGTGATAAGAAATAGTACAACTGGAACAGAATGTTAATTTGGTCAGATAAATTAAGTTTGAATTTGATGTTGTTTCTGTTTGTTATTTTACATAAGGCCATTGCCTGATGTACCTTCAAGAAAAAGTTTAACATATGTGGATGATATTTTTGTTGAATAGCATAATGTTTGAAAAGCATATCCCAAAGTTCAGATATGTTCTTAACCAGTTGAGGGAGGCGGGTGTTTAAAATTTCATTTCAGGAAGACCAATGGTGTCGCTCCAAGGTTCATCTCCTGAGGCCTAAGGTTTGCAGCCTAAGTCTCACCACAAGAAGAAAATGGAGACTGTGATGAGGTCAAAAATATCTGCCGATATCAGTGAATTGAGGACATGTTTGGGTATGGTATAAAATATTCAATTGTATGCTTGTCATCCTAGGTTCCAACTAAGAATGCTGGAAGGTAATGTATAAGAAGAGACTTATAAGGATAAAGAGAATGTAAATGAAATAATATGACATTGTGATATTTCTCTCCTAACTTACAGATCTTCCAATCTTATACTTCAGCATTAAAGTTGATCTTGCCAATTATGGCAGAATACTGTCATCATTAGATCATTGATGATTTTGAGTTAATTAAAATATAGTTAACCAATCTCTATATCATATATATAGCATAGTTAGAAAATGTAAATATTAATTAATAAGAATATGTATTCATACTGTCTATTTACTTTAACCTGAAAGTGATTGACACTCCAGACCAGATCGTTGATGGGTAAAGGGGAAGTGAACTACCAAAAGACACAGTGATCGTATGGATGATGTTAATCCATGATGCCCAGTTCCGGATGGAACCCGTCACCACATTGAATCCTTCATCAGGAGTCATGAAGCAAGACGCTCCAGGATTCGTATTGCCGGAAAAAAGACTTGTGGCAGAAGTCCCTTGTTTGTTTGAATCCCAGAATATCCATTGAAAGAAGGGATATGAATCCCATTTTCAGCTTGTAACTTTTCAAGAGCGGATTCACTGAAGAGTTTCTTCAATTGCTGGCTTACCAGCCTTGTTTTTATCACATTTGAAATGGGGGGGGGGGTGACACCACCACTGCAACAGTTCATTTGGTTTTTATAAAGACTTGAACTCATCAACAAAGATCCAAGTCATACAAGAACATTCTTTATCATATGGATGAAGAGAGGAACGTTCTTCAAGCATAAAGAAAAATAATAATATGGCCATATCTTTTAAACAACTGATATTTCTTCTGACCCGTTTCTTACTATGTCTGTGACTATTCGTCAGAATACAAGAGATGTGGGGGGGATTTGTCAGAACATTTGAGGCTAAAAGAATATACATATAGGCCTTTATATTATGCAGATTGTATATTTTTCATATTGTTCCTATTCATATGTATTATGAACTAGAGGGAGACCATTTTGTCTCTAAAGTTTAAAATAGCTCATGATATGCTATGAACAACACTTTGGTTTCTACTTTCTCTTTAAGAGGTTAACCCAAATTCACTATATTTAAAGTTTTTTTCTGTCTCACAAGAAGGCATTGTTTTTCTGTATCTTTTTCCCAGACCATAAACTCAAAGCTTTTGAACACTTAAGAAAATATACCAGCCTCCCCAGGTGGTAATTCAAAGGTTTAACACTTAGAGATAGGGTGTTGGTACGGGCTAACACAAACTGTGTAGTATTGTATTTACATAATGAGACCAAAGGGTTTATTCACAAATAAGCTGTTATACTGTACATCTTAAATTGGTTATTTTAAGTATCTTCACAAATTATCTGTTCTAGTAATCCATATATATGCATAAATGGGTTTATATATTAGGAAGTTACAAATATAATATCTTATGAGGTGAGCTCCTAATTGTTGAGGACATTAGAAGCTGTATTTGTAAAATGTAAGTTGAGGGTTGTGTTTTGAATGACTTTAGCTTCAAGGAATGTTAACAACCCATTAGCTGAGATTTTCCCAAAACATTCACACCTGTAAATCTGAAGTGGTGCCGAGATGGCTTGGATACATGACATGTGTTTGACACCCTTAGACAATTAAGTGTGTTTTTCTAAGCCTTGGTCAAAGGGGGTCATAAATTTTATTTGGTCTCAGTGACCCTAACATTAGGAATTATTCCTTATACACCACTGCCCCTACAGGTTAAAAATGACATTTTTCAAGATGGCGTATAGTTGGTTGCTAAGACATCCTTCCAAAACAGTTACCTAGTAATAAGATACACACCCACTTTTGGAGGGAGATAAAAGTAGGAAGAGTTCAGGGTGGAGAGATCGCAAGAAATCTAGATCTCTTGAAGGAAGAAGATCTCTGAGGGAACTCGATCTCTCTTGAAGTAAGCTGGAAGGAGATCTTAAAACGCAAACATGTAGCAATGTTGGAAAGTGTCCTGTTGGACTCATAATGGAAGCTTCTCAAACAGACAGAACTTTAACCTGGTAACGTATTTATTTTGTTTATTTACCTGCTTTGGTAATGGAGTTGTTTTTACATGCACATAACTAAAACCATTTAAATATATATGGCAAAGCAATTTGGAATTATCTATATTTTTAACTGCAGTATAAAATAATGATAATCCAAACATTAAGGCACATACCCTAATTTGGTTGTCTTTAAAAAGCTAGAGCTCAGTTGGTACAATGGTTTTATTATGATATATGTGTAAAAATAGATTCTTTCTAAATTTAATAAAGCCTTGATTGTTTTGTCAAGCCGTGTCTCTTATATGACACTTGGTCTGGACACGTTTAAGAAGTGTAATCAGGAGATCTGTTTGTTTTGAGAAAGATAATAGTGTTAAATTCAACAAAAGTGTGTTTACACCTTCCGTGAAGTAACGGAGAGACATTTCACAAGTGTTACCAAGTTTTAAATGTACAAGTATCATTTAAGTATTGAACTGTGAATATACTTTGTCATATAGAGCTCGCATAGAAATGTGTGTAAATATCATCTGGACATTAATCATCATTTATCTCTGATTGTGGAAGTATATCCATTTATTTGTTTTATCACAACTTATACCTGATTTTAATTTGCACTGTACTTTAGTTAATAAATATATATATAATATTTTAAGCAATATTCATTTGTGTTACTTGTCTTCAAACTAGCACGGATATAAAGAACGTATAATTTCTTGATATTGTAGATAATTGGGAATCTCCCAAAATTAAGATTTACCTATTTCCATAAGTACAAGAATATTTTTATATTTCAGTATAAACATTCTGACATATTTGTAGGCACTATGCTGAGATACGTCAATGTTTCTGACAGGTCCTAACTCTGCTTCCTAGATACATCTACAGGTGTTTCTTTCAGTCAACTTTATTTAAAATATTCAACATGGGATGGTCCTCTCTACACAACCACTTCTTCCAACGGTCCCTTCACTCCACAAGGACACCATCCAGCCGCCAGACTGTGAGTATTAGCCTTATGAGGCCTTATGAGGCCTTTACACAAGTATTTCATCACAATCAATTTAAATTTTTACCACAAGAGGGAGCGCTGGTCACTTGCACAACCTTGCAAAGACACAATATATCACATAAGCATATCTTCTTCGGCCACATGGGAGTGACTTTCCTATCTTTCAATGCAAAAGGGCTTAATCACCCTGTCAAAAGGAAAATAATGTGGAAATAAGCTCAACAATTTAAATGTGATGTCTTATGTGTTCAAGAAATGCACTTTAGCACTATGGCACCT
Source organism: Rana muscosa (assembly GCA_029206835.1). NCBI lineage: Eukaryota > Metazoa > Chordata > Amphibia > Anura > Ranidae > Rana > Rana muscosa. Next base: position 178,307,503 of record CM055116.1, read on the forward strand.
CCTAAATGCTCCAACAAACACTTCCCGCATGTTTTTTCTGCCAACGCAGATTCCAAGAAAAGAGGTGTTCTTATGCCCCGTACACATGACTGTTTTTCCCATCAGAAAAAGTCACATGAGAGTTTTTAGACGGGAATCCTGACCGTGTGTATGCACCATTGGACTTTTTCCAACAGGAAAACTGCCGGGAAAAAAAGAGAGCAGGATCTTTTTTTTCCCATCAAAAAAAAAATCATAGTGGGAAAACCGCTTGTCTGTATGCTTTTCCGACGCGCAAAAAAACACGCATGCTCGGAAACAAATCGACGCATGCTCAGAAGCATAGAACTTCATTTTCTCGGCTCATCGTAGTTTTTTACGTCTACGCGTTCTTGGCAGTCAAAAGTTCTCTGAACTTTTGTGTGACCGTGTGTATGCAAGGCAGGCTTGAGAGAAATTCCGTCTGAAAAACCATCAGTTTTTTTTCCGATGGGAAAACCGCTTGTGTGTACGGGGCATGACTGCCATTAGAGACACTGTCGCCTTTCATCTTTACGAAGAAATTAAAGATACACAGGGTCGTTATATAATACTAATATGTACCTTAACTCCACAACGTATACCATTGCTAACATATATGTTCCCAACAACAAAATTATACGCAAGATTCAAGCACATCAAAAAGGATCCTTGATCATGTGTGGAGACTTTAACCTTATTACTGACTCTATTTTAGACTCCAGCTCGTCGTCCACCAGAGTTGGACAAGCACTCCAAAACACTTTATACCAAAACAATTTGTTTGACGCAAGGCGTTGTACTCATGTGGGTGAAAAAGATTTCACCTTCTTTTCAGCACCACACCGGTCTTATTCCCATATAGACCTTTTCCCAGTAGATCCGTGGATCTTGTCCAGAACAACATCCTCTTCAATCAACACAATTACGTGGTCAGACCACGCATCAGTGACACTAACAGTTAAAGATTCATTCTCCTCTAACCCAATACCAATTTGGAGGGTTAATCCTCTCCTTTTGCAGAGAGAGGACACTAAGAAATCACTGGAGCATCATTTAATGCAGTACTTTGTAGATAATTAAGCGTCTGTTGATAACCACTTTACACTATGGAATGCCCATAAGGCGTTCATAAGAGGTATTTTTATTAAAGCGGGGGTTCCACGGCCAAACATTTTTTTTTCCACATTCAATGGGGTTTAACAATACTAAGGTACACTCACTTGTTTAGTCTCTGCAAGTATCCGCTGTCCATTTTCGCGGCAAAGAAGGAGTTATAAAATCCATTGCTGGGAGTTTCCATTTTGCTTGTGGGCATTGTGAAGCCCACAAGCAATCATTTCCTGGAAGCGGTGAATGCTCAGCTCCCAGCATTCACTGCTCATTTTCACGCCTGCGCAGTGTTTACGGCAAGTAGCGCCGTAAACTAACAGGTTGCCATCACAACGGGCGGCGTCATTGAAAGTTCACGTCCCGTTGTGATTGGAATGCATAACCAAAGAAAACATGGCACGGCTCCCAGAAGACATTGCAGCTAAGTCCCACATTGCATTGTGGCGCCGGGTAAAGGCTTAGAAACGCCTACTCCCACGGGAGGGGAATCCGGGAAGTCGCTTTATGAAAGGCAATAATACGGTATTTATATATGCTAAAAAAATATGTTGTGCCTTTTGATGATGTACATATTGCAATGATTGTGTTACAATATAGTTGTGATTTTGGGTGAACCTCCGCTTTAAGTTGGGGGCAAGGAGGAGGAGGCATTACCAAAAACTACAAGATCTTACACACAAAATCCATAATCTAGAAACCCAAAATAAACAGAACCCCACACCTCAGTCTTCTAACCAACTGACCCAGCTCTGCTATGATTTACGATTATTTCTCTTCAGAGAATTTGAAAAATCTACTAGGAAATTAAAAACGAATTATTATGCACTAGGAAATAGAGCAGGGAAATTGCTGGCCCAACGCCTAAAAGGTAATAGATATAAGTCTAAAATCCATTTTCTCATACATCCACTTACTAAAGAAAAACATTACCACCCCAATGATATAGCAGATGCTTTTAGTAACTCTTATGGTTCATTGTATAACTTAGCTGATTATCCCCATACTCAACAACCCACTCTTGAGTCAATTAATAATTTTCTACAAAACATATCCCTCCCACAGTTAAATCCAAATCAGTTAACCAATCTTAATTCCCCATTTACGATTCAAGAAGTGTTACAAGCAATTGACACATTGCCACTAAACAAATGACCAGGCCCGGACGGATATATAGGGGAATACTACAAGACCTTCAAACATCTTTTAGCACCATACTTAACTAAAGTTTACAATGCAACTGCCTCCTCATCCTTCCCTCCAGAAATGCTAAAAGCATTGATTATAACACTACCGAAGCCAGGGAAGGAACCATCTATCCCTCAGAACTTTAGGCCGATATCTCTCCTTAAAGCGGAGCTCTGCCGTAAAAAAAAATATTAAAAGCCAGCAGCTACAAATACTGCAGCTGCTAACTTTTAATAAATGGACACTTACCTGTCCTGGATTCCAGCGACAATCGCTCGTCTCTCGGCTGCCCCCACCGCCATCATCGGTGAGGGAATCAGGAAGTGAAGCATTGTGGCTTCACTGCCTGATTTCCTATTGCGCATGCGCGAGTCGTGCTGCGCCATCCTCACTGTTCCCTGCTTTGTTCTGGGAGCCGGGGGGGGGGGGGAAGTGGCATACTGCCCTCAGGTTCCCACAGAGTCTAGACAGGTATCTGCACCCCCCTCCCCCATGAAAGGGGCCAACCGTGGCACCGGAGGGGGGAGGAATCCGATGAGCGGAAGTTCCACTTTAGGGTGGAGCTCCGCTTTAATAACGATTTGAAACTATACGCCAAATTAATGGCTTTGTGACTAATAGATATTCTCCCACAGCTTATACATCCAGATCAATTTGGGTTTACGAAGGGCCGCCAAACCATTGACGCCACGAGCCGCCTAATTAACATTATCCACCATGCAAATATAAATGGAACGCCTTCTCTGCTACTGGCTTTGGATGCAGAGAAGGCGTTCGACAGGATACATTGGGGATACCTGTCCAGGGTATTGGAGGCTTTTGGCTTAAATGGTCCGATACTATCTGCAATTATGGCCTTGGAATACTAAGCCCTCTGCCCAGGTCTATACCCCGGGCGTCCTCTCCACCCCATTTCATATCACAAACAGGGTTGCCCGCTTTCACCTCTAATATTTAACTTACTCATGGAGCCCCTGGCCAGTTGCTTTCATAATCACCCTCATATAACAGGGTTCGAGTTCCAAAACTCATCTCACACTCTCAATTTGTTTACGGACGACGTTATTTTGATGCTCACAGACGTAGAGACTTCCTTTGCTTCGGTACACCAAGTTTTAAAAATGTTTAATTGTCTCTCTTACTACAAAGTTAATTAAGACAAATCTTATATTGTAGGACTCAATGTCCCTCATAAAACACAATGCAAACTGGCTATAACATATCCTTATAAATGGACCACTTCAGGATTAACATATCTAGGTATAAAACTAACACCTACTGTAGAAGAGTTTAATAAGGCAAACTACTCACCATTCCTAGATGGATTGCGTACAAAACTCCAATACATAACCAAAACGGAGCTCTCTCGGTCAGGTCGGCTGGCATCTTTCAAGATTTTAATACTTCACCAATTCCTATACTTATTCAGAACGCTTCCTATTCCAGTTCCTAATAATTTCTTTACTACTGCCCAGTCGATAATTAACAGATATCTATGGCAAAGTAGGAGGGCGAGATGAGCATTTTCAAGACTAACCTCAACTAGGAAAGCAGGGGGGTTGGAACTAGCTATACTCAAAGATTACTATAATGCAGCAATCTTGACCCAACTTAAATCATGGTTTCCCAGAATGCCAATACCAGATGGGCAGAACTGGAAAGAATACAAATACAGGGAAACAACCTATATCACTTCCTACTAGCTAGCCAACACAGCACCCCAAAATCTATAATATGATCCCCGACCATTAGAGCATCCTTACAAGCATGGAACATACTTTTAAGTACCCTAACTCAGGACTCCATGCTTTCTTCAATTTCCTTCCCGCTCTTAAGCTTGTCCAACATTATTCCTGACATAAACGTAACCAAATGGGATGACAGAGGGATTCAGAAAATAGAAGATATTATGATGGGCCCGACTCCCAAGACCTTTAGGTCTCTTCAAATTGAATATGGGTTACCAAATTCAGAATATTGCACATGCCTACGAATTATAAATTTCCTACGCCACACTTTAGATACTACCATAACTCTACCATGGCAGGTGATTCAATACTACACCAGGCCAAATACCAAAATTAAAGGAATATCACTGTTCTACAATATACTTAACAATAAAGATATCTTCAACAAAACTTCCCATATACAAGCATAGGAAAAAGACTTAGGCACTACTTATACTGCCACAAAATGGCAAAAAGCACCCTAGACTACATACTCGGCGACCAAGAGTATGAATCTGTGGGAACTCACACCAAAAATTCTGCTTAGGTGGTATTTTATACCTTATAGAATTGCCAAATTTTCTCCTCACACTCCCCACACATGTTGGAGGAACTGTGGTGCGGTAGGAACACTAATCCATATATTGTGGTCCTGCCCTGAGATCACCATCTTCTGGAAAAGGGTATTCCAATTGCTTATCCAAGTGTTAAAGATGACAATACCCATGTCTCCAGGCCTTGCACTCTTGTCACTAGACTCAGATAGACAATAGACTCAGTACCTCCGGAAGCCAGAACGATAGCCTCCCACATCCTTATGAGTGCAAGATTGGTAATAATGCGCCATTGGAAAGACCAATTAACAACACCAATACAAGAAGTTATCTTAACAACTAATACTCACTCTATAGAGAGACAGAAATTGCCGCTCCAAACAGGTTCAACTTGGTTGTAGTCTTTCTCTCAGGAGCCAAGGGTGCTGGCAATGCACAAGGTAATTAAGAACAGGAAAGATTAGGACAGCCGCACTCCAATCCAACGTAGCTTTATTATCAAAAATAGGATAAAAACAGGCACTATATGAAACAGCAACAAAATCTTAGGATAGCTATGAGTAAACAATGAATAAGTGTGAAACGTGTCAGTTGTCCTAAGGTTTAAGAAGGGGTCCATGGTAAAAAATGATGGTAATGAATAGTGGCTCTAAGCGTTTCGCTCATCAGGAGCATAAACCATGCACTAAAATCGAAAAAAGAAGAAATATATAGATCTAAATAATAATAGATAGTTTGGGCTGGGCATTAATGATGGTCTGGAAGAGAAATGAGGAGATTTTAGGGGGGAGAAAAAAAGGGGGGTTCAATGGTTACAGAGAACTTACATCTGCACATCATGCGAGCTTAGCGTGCCAACGGAAATCGCCAATGCGACTCTGAGCTCCCTCTCGAGGCACTGTAGTGGTCTAGAAAGGCAGCAACAACCAACAAAGGCACGTCCCAGGCAGGTGGTGTTTATTGATACCCTACATAAGGGGGTGGGAAAAGTGGCGCCATATGGGGAACCTGAAAGATGAATGAGTGTGAGTGGTGTGAGGTATAATAAATGTGTATACAAATTTAATGTAGAAAATGGGAGGTGTAGAAAAGATGAGTGCAAGAAAGGTGAAGGGATGCCCAATATATGCTATAAATGAATGTACAATGTAAAATATATCCAATTTTTCTACTCACTTGACTATTCAATTTACTACTGTGTGCTTCATTTAAAGTCCCACTTCTCACCCTCCCCTCTTCCCTCCTTTTTAGTCAATATTGATTAGGAATGGAGGCAGTGACCCCTTTGGTTCCTGCCTCATTTAAAATCCCCAAAAATTCCTCCTTTCAAACCAAACATACAGGGATGGAGGCCCACAGCAGTAGTCCATTACAGTAATACCCCCAGATACCCCCCCAAAAAACGCTGGCCTTTAATGGCCCTGTGATTCTTTTATCCTCTTTGATTTTCATTTTTGTCCCTTGTTTCTTTAATATACAGGTTTTTTATCTCCATCCCTCATTTCATTTTTTACGCTTAGATGAATGAACAGCGACTATTTTGGTCGCTGTTCTTTCTATCTATTACAGTGCATCCTGGGCTGTGTTATCGGTCTAGCTTATTGCAGGTCTCTCCCTCCCCTCTGCTAGGTGGCTTTTTTCCATAATGACAGGCACATTGGGGAGTTGAATCAGCGCTAATTACCAGACGGCTGAGCCGCCCAGGTGAAAGCGTTCTCCTCCCCTCTGTCTGTCACTGCCTCCTTGATGCCTGATTGGTCTGTTTGTGACAGCACACCTGCATATGCACCCCCCCTTGGCCTGTTCACTCACACCACACCACTTCTCCCATCTCTCCTGGATCACACACATGCATAGGGATCCAAGCTCTCATTGAAAACACAGGTACTTCCTCCCCTCCACCTCTTCCCCTTTCCTTCTTACCATGTGTGGGTGTAAGTGGAGCACTAACTTTTGTTGATCGGTGTACAGTGATAAACCATACATACATGTGACTGGAATACGTGGTTAGATGTGTGCTAAACCAAAGCAAAACCAGTGCAAAACCAAAACCAGTGCTAAATGAATCATGTGGTTATACATAAGACAAATCATTATAATAATTAATATAACCCATACTGGTTGACAAAACAATAAATATTAACTGTGAGAACTTAATAGTCAGATAAAGTCCAAAGAAGAAAATCATTCAGCAGTTTTGAAGTGTGAAGTGAAGATCAATCCAAAAAGGAAGAGTTCGTTTGAAGTTTGAACTTGCAGTTCAAATACGGAGTGCTGTGAAAACCGCCACCAAGAGTGAGTTGAATGAGGCTTACCGGAAATCTCGGACCTGGAGGGGCATATGCCACCCAAGTCGAGATAAGCTTGGGGGTTAACAAACCCAATGCAGATGGTCTGAAGTCTGTTTTTTTTATTCCACTTCAATCGGACAGGACATCTGGTATGTTGGTCGCGTATTAATAAGTATATACAAAAGGCTCGGTATCCGTATTTCGTACGTATGAAAGTAGAAAAAAAGCTCACATAGCGTGATACCGTATGGAAAGTTTTAATAATAAAAGAAAGGTAACAATAAAACACTCACATTTAAGATGGTTATAAAGGCATAAATTCAGGTACAGGAGCGATATGTGTAGACAAGTCCACCCGACTAGTTTCGACTAAACAGTCATCATCTGGGGTATGGACTGTGTCCTTCACACATCGCAATAAATAGATAAAGTGACCTCCATGACCCTGGAAGTGGACCACCATTACATCACTTCCGGTTCTTTCTATTAATGGAGGGACTTATTCAAAATTGATAACACTTGCGTGGCTATTATGTTACTATTAAATAAATGGGCAGTGATGATGAAAAAGAGGTGTAATAATATTTGCCACTGGCTAATCCAGGCAGAGCAGCGTGTCACATATAATGATAACGCCATATACATGACCAAGCCTACCTCTGGGACCGCTGCATCATTTCCGCTACAGCGTCCCATCCTATTGTCAGGATTCAGAGCGGCATCCAAGCCTCGTTATAAAAACAAGGCTTGGACGCGGTGCCGCAACGTCACGTCCGCCATGTATCACGTGACGCGGCCAGCTAAACGCGAAAACACCATCCACGCCTCGTTATGAAAACGAGGCGTGGATCCGACACAATGTGTGGCCGCGCCCCTAAACAAACAGGCGGCGCCTCTAAGTCTGTTATGAAAGACTCCGTTCAGAGCTAGTAACCCCCACGTCATCCCACACAAGGGATAACTGCAGGTCACAAGCAAGTGGGCGGACCTCGTAACTGCATGTATTACATAGCGGCCAGGGGGGGCAAAAATATCATCTGAAAATACATTGAAATTTCACTCCCAAGTGTATAGAAAGTAGACATACATGTCAGCCCATGTATTGAATACATAGGAGGATGTCTATGCGGATGATGTAGCCAATCTTTTATGTTACCTACTTGGTCATAATATGAGAATTAGACCACACAAGTGTATCATTAAAAACAACATATAGTGAGTGTTAATCTACACATATATAATTAAAACTCAAATATTTAAAAAGGTTTTTTTTTATAATATTTCTTAAAATATCATAAAAATGCAGGTGTCATGAGAAAATGCACATGCCTATTCCTATAAAGTTTTAAAATTTGGTTAGAATAAAATTTAGATAAAAATTCAGGAGAAGTCGTTCTATAATATATGGCAATCAAGACATATTAATAAAATAATTAATGTCCCACACAACATTCATTCCTTGTGGATTATGGGTCTGGAGCTCATATATCCAGAATGTTTCCAATCTGAATATTCCCCTAGTAGTGGCTCCTCCCCTCCATGGGGCCACAAAGCGGTCTATGACCAAAAATTGAGTACCGCTGGGGTTTCGGGCGTGGTGTTGTCGATAATGCCTGGGGACAGTATGTTTGATACTCCCAAGTTTTATCTTGCTAATGTGTTCAGACACTCAGTAAAAGTTCTTATGGTTCTACCCACGTATTACCGCATGGACAGGTCAGCAAATATACGACATGAGTTGTAGCACATGTACATAACTGTTAAATGGGGTAAACCCTGTTAGTCACTGAGGATCTAAACTCCTTTGTAGACTTTCTTCCACATGTGTTATATTGGCAGACAACACATTTTTTACAGGGGTAATAACCCGTTCAGTTATGAAAAAAAGTGGGTTTGATAGGTGGATTTATAATATTGGGTGCGATCTTATTTTGGAGAGAAGGTACGCCTTTATATATTACTTTGGGTCTTTCAGGGATTAATGCACCCAATATCCTATCATTTCTCAATATCCCCCAGTGTTTTTCAAAAATGGCTTTAATTTGCCTATGCTGAGTGGATAAAGTCGTAAGGAATGACCATTTAAAAGTGTCATTCATCTCTTTGGGTCGTCTGTCCTCAAATAATGCAGATCTTTCCATGTCCAGCACTCTCTTCAGATCACTCTCAATTTCTTCCTGGTTATACCCTTTTTTGAGGAATATTTTCTTTAACACATTTGCTTGTGCCATGAAAGTGTCAGTTTCGGTACAATTCCTGCGAAGTCGCAGGAATTGACTTTTGGGGACCGATTTAAGCCACGACTTATGATGGCAACTATTCATGGGTATGAATCCATTTCGGTCGGTGGGCTTAAAATATGTACTGAACTTAAACTGCTGTCCTGATCTTTCAATCTGTAAATCCAAAAAGTGTATCATGGACTGACTGGATTCATATGTAAGGGTGATACCTCTATCATTATCATTTAGCACTGAGAAGAAATTCTTCAGTGTTTGTAAAGTACCAATCCATAGGAGGAGGATGTCATCAATGTACCTGGCCCAGAGCAAGAGCTGAGGCCTCGTACACACGACCGATTTTCTCGTCGTAAAAAACACGTCGTTTTTTTCGACGAGATTCTTGTTAAGCTTGTCGATTTTCTCGTCAAGCTTTCTATGCGTACACACTGTCATTTCCCAATTTCCTCGTGGTTCTCTGCGCTCACGTCCAGCACGTACGACGGCACTATAAAGGGGAAGATCTTTTTTCTTGGCGCCACCCCTTGGGCTGCTTTTGCTGATCTCGTGTTACCGCGTGTGAAGTAAAAGTTTGGGAAGAGACGATTCGCGCTTTTCAGTCTTCGTACTTTTCAGATCGTTTTCTGCCGTTCAGTTTGTGCTTGTGGGTTCGTATCTTGACTTTCAGGGCGTCTAGGCAGGTCGTATCTGTTTTACAGTGCGTTCTTGCCTGTTCGTTTCTGAATTTCAGTTCGTTATTCATAGGCCTTGCTGTTCTAAAGTGCGTTCTGTTCTGTACGTTCTGATTAGACGACCGTTTCCTAGCCATGTCGCCTGGACGTTCTCGTCGTCGAGTTCGTGCTGTGCGTGCGCTTGGTGTTGGTCTGCTTGTTTTGGACCAAGACCAGTCCATGAATGGTGTGAGGAGGAGTTCATGGACCAAGAATTGGTTGCTCCAGCGGGACCAATTCTGCCACATGCCTCTGCTGCGGGAGATCGTCGAGAATAATCCTGAGGACTACAGGAATTTTCTGAGGATGTCTGACCCCGTTTTTCAGGAACTGTTGGCTTTGGTGTCCCCCTATATTACCAGGAAGGACACCGTTATGCGGGAAGCCATCAGTGCTGAGCAGAGGCTCATCGCCACGTTGCGTTACCTGGCGACAGGGAGAAGTCTTCAGGACTTGAAGTTCACCACAGGCATCTCCCCCCAGGCTCTGGGCCTCATAATCCCAGACACCTGTTCTGCTATCTGTAGTACCACACACTTGGGACATATATCTCACCTGCTGCTGTTCCTGACCTCTGGGAGGCCAGCATCAGATTGTGTTCTGAAATGTGGGCCTTCTCAAGCTCCCAATTTTAGTGTCCACACAGGGTTGCTGTGTGCTCTGGGGTCCCTGGGATGCACAAATGGCAGCAGCTTCTCCAGCGCTGCCTTCTCTTTATTTAATTTATAAACATGAATAAATGTGTTTTTTGTTTAAGTTCATACTTGACTATGTGTATTTTTAAATAAAAAAAAACAAGCTTTGGAGTAAGCAGATACATTTGACTGACAATAAAAGGCACAGATATCACCCCCCCAAAAGAATAACTAAATCTGATTAGCTCAAAAACATGGTGTGAAATTTTAAAAATATAGATTAGAAAATTAAATGGGAGATCGCTATCAAAACATTGAGAAATTATAATTAACATCATTTTGAAAAATCTAACCATTTAAATTATTCCTAAAAACTTGCACGATATAATACACATAAATCTTATAAAGAGCAGCATGAAAAAGGTTAAAAATAAGGCATAACTCTGTGTGAATATCAGCAGCAAAAGAAGGTCTCTCGTTTTGATTAATGTAACATTCTAACGAAGAATTCAATGCAGAACATTTAAACGATGAAATATTTATGAGCGTGACGAATGTGCTCTCTCCATTATGAAGGCTTGTTTTACCAGAAGATGCGCTCCCGTCTCATAGTTGCTTGTGAGCATGCGCGCTTTTGGAAGAGTCGTAAAAGCATACACACGAACCATTTTCTCGTCACAAAACAGGCCGACGAGAAACACGACGAGGAAATCTGGACTCCTGACGAGAAAATAGAGAGCAGGTTCTCTATTTTCTCGTCGAGATTCTCGTCAAGTTTCTCGTCGTAAAACCATACACACGAACGTTTTTCTAGACAAAAAAACTCTCGCGGCACTTTTCTTGACTGTTTACGACGAGAAAATCGGTCGTGTGTACGAGGCCTCAGGGTCTTCCAGGGCATAGACGACATCCTCCTCCCACTTGGCCATGAACAAATTGGCTAAACTTGTCGCAAATTTCGCTCCCATTGCAACTCCTTTCTGTTGAAGATAGTAATGTCCATCGAACCAAAAATAATTATGTTGAGTTGCGAATTCCAATAATTCCATAATGAAATTTACCTGAGGAGCAGCTAACGTGAGGTCTCTGTTTAGAAATTCTTGAGCGGCCTCCATACCCCTATGATGTGGGATGCAGATGTACAGAGACGCCACATCCGCCGTAGCCATGGTAAGTTCGCCCTCAAAGGTTGTTGACATAAGGCGTTTTATAACATCCTTAGTGTCCTTAAGGTAAGATGGTGTGGTTCTAACAGAGGGTTGCAAAAAGAAATCTATATATTTCCCTATCCTGGATGTAATGGAATCTATCCCACTAATAATGGGACGTCCAGGAGGGTGAAGCGGATCCTTGTGGATTTTAGGCGGGTGTGAGGGGGTTAGCTCGGCAGCGGGTGTGTGTGACCCCCCCGGGATGGGCTCCCCACACAAAACAGGCCCAGCAAACGGAGGTTGTGGTTTTCAAAATCAAAAAGGTGCGGTTTATTTTCTATTTACAGTGACAAAACACAGCAAAGCAAAAGAAACATAACCAAAATAAATCCTGGTCAAGTTGACCTCTGACTAAACATACAGGTTTCCTAACTAACAACTGGGATCAGCCTAGTGCTGTCCTAGTCCCTAAGTCCCTGGTTTAGTAAAAGTCCAAACAAATAGCCACACAGGCTTTGCCTCACCGCACAGGGGTTCACTCTCCCTAGACAGTCCACACAGGTCTGGTTCCAGGCATGAGCTAACATCTAATGAAGCTGGGAGTTCTTATAGAGGCCTAAATGAGCTGACAAGCTTCAGCTGGCCTCATCAACTCCCTGTCTGTACGACGCCCCACACTCTCCCTAGAGGTATGAGTCATCCATGAGCCCACTAGCCTTATACAACTCTCCACCTAGTTGTATAAGTCGGCGTAAAGCCTGAATCTGGGCGAAATATATCTACCCCCCTGGATGCAACCAGGTGACTTTACCTTCCTGCTGTCACATACCCCCCCCTCTTGTTTTAACCTCGGGGTTGGAACACCAGCAATCAGGCATTCATGTACTCGAGACAAAGCATCCACATTCCCCATTTGAACGCCAGGGCGATGCTTTACTGTGAAGTTGAATTCCTGGAGGGCCAGGAACCACCTATTCACTCTTCTATTTGTTTCCTTGTTTTGAGCCATCCACTTTAACGGAGCGTGATCCGTAACCATGTCAAAGTGCCTACCTAGCAGATAGTACCGAAGGGAATCTAGAGCCCACTTCACCGCTAAACACTCCTTTTCAACGGTGGCGTAATTTACCTCATGGGACTTCAATTTCCTGCTGAGGTAAATGACTGGGTGCTCTTCCCCGTTCCAGACCTGGGACAATACTGCTCCTAACCCCACATCTGACGCATCACTTTGTACGACAAAGTCTTTAGAGAAGTCGGGTGAGTACAACACTGGCTGGCTACATAAGGCTTGTTTCAAGAATTGGAATGCTGCCTCAGCCTCGGGGGTCCATTTAATCATGACCGACCCTTTCCCTTTCGTCAGGTTGGTTAGGGGCACAGCCTTAGAAGCAAAGTGGGGAATGAATCGCCGATAATACCCAGCGATTCCCAGAAAGGCTCGTACCTGCTTCTTGCTGTTGGGACGTGGCCAACTCTGGATGGCCTCGACTTTGTTGAGTTGGGGTTTTATTACTCCCCTCCCAATGGTGTACCCAAGATATTTGGCCTCCTCCTGCCCAATGGTACACTTCTTGGGGTTAGCCGTAAACCCCGCTTCCCGAACAGAGTCCAGGACTGCTTGCACTTTTGGCAGATGTGAGGCCCAATCTGTGCTATGGACAATTACGTCATCCAGGTAAGCCACAGCATACTTCCGATGGGGCCTCAGCATCTGGTCCATTTTCCGCTGGAATGTGGCCGGCGCATTCTGTAACCCGAACGGCATTCTTTTATATTGGAACGCCCCGTCTGGGGTTACAAATGCGGTTTTCTCTTTGGCCGACTTGGCCAGGGGGATTTGCCAATACCCTTTTGTGAGGTCAAGAGTCGTCATGTATCGGGCTGTTCCCAGCCGGTCGATCAACTCATCTATACGTGGCATGGGGTAGGTGTCAAATTTTGTAACTTTGTTCAACTGACGAAAATCGTTACAAAATCGCCAGCTCCCATCCGGTTTAGGCACCAACACGATGGGACTAGACCAATCACTTTGGGACTCCTCTATCACCCCTAAGTTCAGCATTTTCTGTACTTCCTCCCGTATTGCCTCCCGTCGAGCCTCTGGGATCCGATAGGGTTTTAACTTCACCCTTTCACCGGGCGGGGTAATGATGTCATGCTCTACCCCAGATGTTTGTCCCGGCAGCTCAGAGAATACCTCCTTGTTGCGAAGCACAAACTCCTTAACCTCCTGTTGTTGGGGTTGTGACAAGGTGGCTGCTATTCCAACCTCAGGAATCACGCAACCAGTTTGAGCTGGTGACCAAGTGTCTGCGACTAGGGACTCTCTATCCCTCCAGGCTTTCAACAGATTAACGTGATAGATCTGTTCGGGCTTTCGCCTTCCTGGTTGTCTGACCTTGTAATTCACTTCGCTCACTTTTTCCATTATCTCGTAGGGGCCTTGCCATTTGGCAAGGAATTTACTTTCAACCGTAGGGACAAGTACCAATATCCTATCCCCCGGGGAAAAGGTACGGGTCTTGGCTCCACGGTTGTACACTCTCTGCTGTGCCAACTGCGCTTGGGCCAAATGTTCCTTCACGATGGGCATTACCTGTGCAATTCGATCTTGCATCAGGGCGACATGCTCAATCACACTCCTGTGGGGAGAACTCTCACTTTCCCAAGTTTCCTTGGCAATATCCAACAGCCCTCTTGGGTGTCTCCCATACAGTAACTCAAAGGGGGAGAATCCCGTAGAGGATTGGGGCACCTCCCTAATAGCAAACATCAAATAAGGAAGTAAACAGTCCCAATCCTTTCCATCTCTATCCACCACTTTCTTCAACATTTGTTTTAGGGTTTTGTTGAATCTTTCAACCAGCCCATCGGTTTGGGGGTGATACACAGACGTACGCAATTGCGTCACTTTGAACAATTTACACAGCTCTTTCATAACCCGGGACATAAAGGGTGTACCTTGGTCCGTAAGCAGTTCTTTACAAATACCCACCCGGCTAAAAACAAGAGATAGCTCTTTGGCTATGGTTTTGGCCGAGGTATTTCGGAGAGGGATCGCTTCTGGATAACGGGTGGCATAGTCCATTATAACTAATATGTACTGGTGCCCCCTAGCGGACTTGATTATAGGACCTACCAAATCCATGGCGATCCTCTCAAACGGGACCTCAATGATGGGTAGAGGGACCAGCGGGCTACGGAAAAGTGGCATCGGGGCCAACCTCTGACACACAGGGCAGGAGGAACAATAATTTTCTACGTCCTTCATCACCCCCGGCCAATAGAATCTCTGTAATACCCTCTCTCGGGTTTTCTCTGTCCCCAGATGACCTCCAAGAATGTGCCCATGGGCCAACTCCAACACCAACTTCCTGTAAGGTTTGGGCACCACAAGCTGCTCAACGGTTTCTTCTGCCCTTTTTGCCACCCGATACAGTAGGTCCTTCTCTACGCTGAAGTATGGGTAAGTGCAGGTATTATCTGGGTTCACTAACTCGCCATCTATTTTCACTACGTTTTCCCGTGCCTTTATTAGGGCGGGGTCTTTCAACTGTTCTGTGGCAAAGTTTTCCCTGTGAACCTCAAGATCAGAAAACTCCACAGACGGTAGGTTTTCGTCTGAGGAGGTGGGCTCCTCTCCAGTTTCTTGAGTCTCCCCTGCCAATACTGATAAGGGAAATTCCGGAGAGTCCTCACCACTCTCAGGGGAGTTCTGGCTATCACATTCCTGGTACATAGGGGCACCAGTGAGGGGCTCAGGATCATCCCACAGTTCCCAGAACTTCGGAAAATCCCTTCCCACAATGGCGTCATGCGGTAACTGAGATACTAAGCCCACTGGATGAGAGAGGGTACCTTTGGGGGTCTCGAAACACACTGTAGTCACTGGATACTCTCGGGTGTCCCCATGCACACAAATAACAGCTACCTTGCTATTCCCAGAGACCTCTGTTTTAACTAACTCAGCCTTTATCAGGGTCACAAGGCTACCTGAATCCAGCAATACCACAACATTTCTACCATTAACACACATTTTGCATAAATGTTTCTCAGTTCCTCGAATGGCAGTGCATGCGACTGTCGCACACAGCGACTGACGTCTGCCCGTCAGAAAGTCACACTGCATGGGTTCCTCCACAACCGGGCAATTGGCTGCAATATGTCCCGCTTGCCGGCAGCGGTAGCAAACGATCCTTCTTGCCGCCTCTTGAGCCGCTGATTTCCCAGGCTGTTCTCGCCAAACTTGGGGTAGAGCTCCCACCCTCTCACTCTCTCCACCCTCACCCCTTGGAATCCTCTTATCCGCCCCTGGGGATGGTCTGGTCTTAGGGTGGAAAGTCCGAGTGTCTCTGGAAGAGGCCGTCAGGTTCTCTGTAGCCAAGTATTTCTCCACACGATCCACAAGACCATCGGCCGTCTCTGGGTCTCCATGGCTTACCCACTTTTGGATGGCAGTAGGAAGAGCTCTCAAAAACCGATCCATTACAACACGTTCCACAATCTTTGGTGCGGACAAAGTCTCTGGCTGTAGCCACTTTCTGCTCAGGTGAATGAGATCATACATTTGAGACCTGGGGGGTTTTCCAAGCTGGAAAGTCCAGTTATGCACACGCTGAGCCCGGACAGCCTGGGTGACACCCAGCCTTGCCAATATTTCAGCTTTTAGCATCACATAGTCTTTTGCTTGGTTAGGCTCTAGGTCATAGTAAGCTTTCTGCGATTCACCAGTTAACAGAGGAGCCACCAGTCCAGCCCACTGCTCCTCAGGCCACTTTTCTCTTTCAGCGGTCCTTTCAAATGTGGTCAAAAATACCTCTGGATCATCCTCTCCAGTCATTTTTGTCAATAAACGACTCACCCCAAAGGACGCGGTATTAGTGGGACGGCTTTCCTCACTGGTCTGCGGACGTTGCTGCATTACTGCTTCCATCTGTTGTTGTAGTCTCTGCTCTTGCTTCTGCAACAGGTCTATGAAGCGGGCCTCAGATTGCTGCTGGGCTCGTTGCTGAGCCTCCAGACTCTGTTGCAAAGTTGCGTTTGTCTGCTGCTGGGCTGCAAGGCTCTGTTGTTGAGCTGCAAGGCTCTTTTGCAAACCTGCATTTGTCTGCTGTTGATTGGCATTTGCTAGAGCCAGCTGCTTCAGTATCTCCTCCATGCTGGCTTAAAAAAAAAACTGCCACTGGTTCTCCACCAACTGTGAGGGGGTTAGCTCGGCAGCGGGTGTGTGTGACCCCCCCGGGATGGGCTCCCCACACAAAACAGGCCCAGCAAACGGAGGTTGTGGTTTTCAAAATCAAAAAGGTGCGGTTTATTTTCTATTTACAGTGACAAAACACAGCAAAGCAAAAGAAACATAACCAAAATAAATCCTGGTCAAGTTGACCTCTGACTAAACATACAGGTTTCCTAACTAACAACTGGGATCAGCCTAGTGCTGTCCTAGTCCCTAAGTCCCTGGTTTAGTAAAAGTCCAAACAAATAGCCACACAGGCTTTGCCTCACCGCACAGGGGTTCACTCTCCCTAGACAGTCCACACAGGTCTGGTTCCAGGCATGAGCTAACATCTAATGAAGCTGGGAGTTCTTATAGAGGCCTAAATGAGCTGACAAGCTTCAGCTGGCCTCATCAACTCCCTGTCTGTACGACGCCCCACACTCTCCCTAGAGGTATGAGTCATCCATGAGCCCACTAGCCTTATACAACTCTCCACCTAGTTGTATAAGTCGGCGTAAAGCCTGAATCTGGGCGAAATATATCTACCCCCCTGGATGCAACCAGGTGACTTTACCTTCCTGCTGTCACACGGGTAATAAATAATTAGAATTCTAGGGGCTAAAGGGACAAGATATGACTTCTCTTTATAGTTTAAAATCTTTGAATCAAAGCCTCTAGTGATGAGATTAGTCAGCTTTTTCTTATATTTAAAAGTTGGGTTACTTGGTATTTCTTTATAAGTATCTTGATCGCTCAAGATTTTATACATTTCTTCCATGTAGCTAGCTTTGTCTAACAAAACTATGCCTCCACCTTTGTCGGCAGGGCGTATGGCTAGATCTTTATTGTCACATAGGGTTTTGAGGCCCGTACTGGGTAAAGGGTTGTTAGAAACTTTTTTAGGGGGTAACTTAGCCAGATCCTGAAGGACCAGATCCCTAAACATGTTTAGTGCTGGAGCTAGCTGATTAGGAGGATTAAAAAGTGAGGGGTTAGCTAACCCTCGAATGGACAGTGCCTGAAGTAGCTGCCCTTGCTACATTCCTGGTGGGATTTGAAGTAATGTAGCGTTGGATATTAATTTTTCTAATATACTTGTGTGTATCCACAAAGGTGTTAAACTTATTAAGCTTTCGTGGAGGGGCAAATTTAAGGCCCTTATCCAAAACCATCTTTTCTTCTTGAGATAATGTGATGCTGCTTAAATTGAACACGTCTTGACAAATCATGTTCGACTTCTCTTTCTGCCTTTGTAATCTCCTCCCTCCTCTGGTCCCTCTCTTGTTTCGGGACCCCTTTTTCTTCTTAGGGGGTCCTCCCGAAAACCCTGAGTGGGATGAAAGTTGGGATTGGGTGGTTGATATCCATATGTGGGTCAATCGAACTCTGCAACGGGATATGGGTATACTGTATCATCATAATGATCTTGAAGAGGAGAGTATCTATTATAAGTAGATGTAGTTGGGTAGCATTTAGCTGGCCGCGTCATGTGATACACGGTGGACGTGACGTTGCGGCGCCGCGTCCAAGCCTCGTTTTTATAACGAGGCTTGGATGCCGCTCTGAATCCTGACAATAGGATGGGACTCTGCAGCGGAAATGACGCAGCGGTCCCAGAGCGAGGCTTGGTCATGTATATGGCATTATCATTATATGTGACACGCTGCTCTGCCTGGATTAGCCAGTGGCAAATATTATTACACCTCTTTTTCAACATCACTGCCCATTTATTTAATAGTAACATAATAGCCACACAAGTGTTATCGGTTTGAATAAGTCCCTCCATTAATAGAAAGAACCGGAAGTGATGTAATGGTGGTCGACTTCCGGGGTCATGGAGGTCACTTAATTTATGCCTTTATAACCATCTCAAATGTGAGTGTTTTATTATTACCTTTCTTTTATTATTAAAATCTTTCCATACAGTATCACGCTATGTGAGCTTTTTTTCTACTTTCATACTTACGAAATACGGATACCGAGCTTTTTGTATATACTTATGAATACGCGACCAACATACCAGATGTCCTGTCTGATTGAAGTGGAATAAAAAAAACCCAGACTTCAGACCATCTGCATTGGGTTTGTTAACCCCCAAGCTTATCTCGACTTGGGTGGCATATGCTCCTCCAGGTCCCAGATTTCCGGTAAGCCTCCTTCAACTCACTCTTGGTGGCGGTTTTCACAGCACTCTGTATTTGAACTGCAAGTTCACACTTCAAACGAACACTTCCTTTTTGGATTGATCTTCACTTCACACTTCAAAACTGCTGAATGATTTTCTTCTTTGGACTTTATCGGACTATTAAGTTCTCACAGTTAATATTTATTGTTTTGCCAACCAGTATGGGTTATATTAATTATTATTGTAATGATTTTTCTTATGTATAACCACATGATTCATTTAGCACTGGTTTTGGTTTTGCACTGGTTTTGCTTTGGTTTAGCACACATCTAACTACGTATTCCAGTCACATCTATGTATGGTTTATCACTGTAAACCGATCAACAAAAGTTAGCGCTACACTTACACCCACATTCTTTTATTGCTTTATCTACAGCAGTGTTGGCGGCTGTTTTTTTATATTTTATCTTAGCGCAGTATACCCTGCTTCTTTTACACCAAATAGTTCACTAGATTTTTATATTGTTGCAGAGATTTTTTTCGCTCCAATTTTATACTTCAAACTAATTGAGTATTACAAATATGGACGTTTTTGATTACCGTGCATCACGCACAGTGAATACCAAGGGTGTATTTGTCGTTACAGGCAATGATACCGAAATTGGGGGTCTATTTCTAAGACTTAAAAACATCATGGTGTCAGAACTACTTCTCCAATGGGACCTTGTTTTTCTGGAACAGTATGTTTCAGAGAATATGGTTCCTTGGAGTCTTAGATGGGATGTTCATCCACAACAAGGGGAAGTAAACCTTGAGTCCTGGTTCAAATACTTCAATGAGGCCGGGACTAAATTTCTCAATTTCCTCATTGCTAGGAAAAGAAATCGTCTTTCAGATCTAGACCGAGAAATTAAAGAACTCAAAGATGGACTTCTTGTATATAAAAATACAGTTGAATATAACACTCTGTCATCCAATCTTCAGGCCCATCTCATCAAAGAAGACAGGGACCAGAGAAATAAAAAAACATAAAAAGTACTCACGGGATATTGGGGATTATAAGTCTGGGAAAGTGTACAGTTGGCAAAAGCCTTCCGCACCAGAGCTGGCTATGGAAGTTAATTCTTCCGGCTCCGCAGCAGTGGCACTTCCAACGGAACACTATAGTCAACCAAAATCTTCTATGAATAGGAACCAACAACCTAGTGATCAAACACAAGGTGGTAGACCACAAAATGTCCACACCCCTAAGAACACACAGAGAGGCAGGGGACATAGTTCCAATAGAAGAGGTGGGAGGGGACATAGAGGTAATCATTCCAATTATGATAATAATCAACACTATGAGAGAGATAGGTCATATAAAAGGGGATCAACATCCAGATTTTATGACCACCCTCACTCCTCCCATCAGAGCTACCCAACTACATCTACTTATAATAGATACTCTCATCTTCAAGATCATCATGATGATAGAGTATACCCATATCCCGTTGCAGAGTTCGATCGACCCACATATGGATATCAACCACCCAATCCCAACTCTCGTCCCACTCAGGGTTTTCGGGAGGACCCCCTAAGAAGAAAAAGGGGTCCCGAAACAAGAGAGGGACCAGAGGAGGGAGGAGATTACAAAGGCGGAAAGAGAAGTCGAACATGACCTGTCAAGGCGTGTTCAATTTAAGCAGCATCACATTATCTCAAGAAGAAAAGATGGTTTTGGATAAGGGCCTTAAATTTGCCCCTCCACGAAAGCTTAATAAGTTTAACACCTTTGTGGATATACACAAGTATATTAGAAAAATTTATATCCAACGCTACATTACTTCAAATCCCACCAGGAATGTAGCAAGGGCAGCTACTTTTTAATCCTCCTAATCAGCTAGCTCCAGCACTAAACATGTTTAGGGATCTTATCCTTCAGGATCTGGCTAAGTTACCCCCTAAAAAAGTTTCTAACAACCCTTTACCCAGTACGGGCCTCAAAACCCTATGTGACAATAAAGATCTAGTCATACGCCCCGCCGACAAATGCGGAGGCATAGTTTTGTTAGACAAAGCTAGCTACATGGAAGAAATGTATAAAATCTTGAGCGATCAAGATACTTATAAAGAAATACCAAGTAACCCAACTTTTAAATATAAGAAAAAGCTGACTAATCTCATCACTAGAGGCTTTGATTCGAAGATTTTAAACTATAAAGAGAAGTCGTATCTTGTCCCTTTAGCCCCTATAATTCCAATTATTTATTACCTGCCTAAAATCCACAAGGATCTGCTTCACCCTCCTGGACGTCCCATTATTAGTGGGATAGATTCCATTACATCCAGGATAGGGAAATATATAGATTTATTTTTGCAACCCTCTGTTAGAACCACACCATCTTACCTTAAGGACACTAAGGATGTTATAAAACGCCTTATGTCAGCAACCTTTGAGGGCGAACTTACCATGGCTACGGTGGACGTGGCGTCTCTGTACACCTGCATCCCACATCATAGGGGTATGGAGGCCACTCAAGAATTTCTAAACAGAAACCTCACCTTAGCTGCTCCTCAGGTAAATTTCATTATGGAATTATTGGAATTCGCGACTCAACATAATTATTTTTGGTTCGATGGACATTACTATCTTCAACAGAAAGGAGTTGCAATGGGAGCGAAATTTGCGCCAAGTATGGCCAATTTGTTCATGGCCAAGTGGGAGGAGGATGTCGTCTATGCCCTTGAAGACCCTCAGCTCTTGCTCTGGGCCAGGTATATTGACGACATCCTCCTCCTATGGACTGGTACTTCACAAACACTGGAGAATTTCTTCTCAGTGCTAAATGATAATGATAGAGGTATCACCGTTACATATGAATCCAGTCAGTCCATGATACACTTTTTGGATTTACAGATTGAAAGATCAGGACAGCAGTTTAAGTTCAGTACATATTTTAAGCCCACCGACCGAAATGGATTCATACCCATGAATAGTTGCCATCATAAGTCGTGGCTTAAATCGGTCCCCAAAAGTCAATTCCTGAGACTTCGCAGGAATTGTACCAGAAACTAACACTTTCGTGGCACAAGCAAATGTGTTAAAGAAAAGATTTCTCGAAAAAGGGTATAACCAGGAAGAAATTGAGAGTGATCTGAAGAGAGAGTGCTGGACATGGAAAGATCTGCATTATTTGAGGACAGACCACCCAAAGAGGGGTCTCAAATATCAAAAATAAAAAGTAAAATGGCACAAAAAGAGTTCTGGCAAAGTATAAAATCCAAATGTCAATAAATGATGTAAGCATCAGCGGCAGCTACCATAAGCAGAAGCAGGCTCTGTAAGATATGATAAGGAAAGGAAGGTGCGCCAAACTAAGTGCAGTATAAAAGTTTTAATGGCAAATTAGTAAAAAACAGCCAAATGGCTACACACAAGATGGTGAATAATGTAAAGCATATAAAAGGTTATCGGTGGTCAGGTGTCATCTATGGCGGTCCTCTGGGGAGATGTAGATCCCAGATGAGGAAGAAGCTGAAGGCAGGTCTGCGGTGTCAGCAGAGAACGTCTGGGCATCAAGGCGTTTTCATAACGAGGCGTGGATGGTGTTTTCGCGTTTAGCTGGCTGTGTCACGTGATACACGGCGGACTATTTTTTATAACGAGGCTTGGATGCCGCTCTGAATCCTGACAATAGGATGGATGCTGCAGTGGAAATGACGCAGCGGTCCCAGAGCGAGGCTTGGTCATGTATATGGCGTTATCATTATATGTGACACGCTGCTCTGCCTGGACTAGCCAGTGGCAAATATTATTACACCTCTTTTTCATCATCACTGCCCATTTATTTAATAGTAACATAATAGCCACACAAGTGTTATCAATTTTGAATAAGTCCCTCCATTAATAGAAAGAACCGGAAGTGATGTAATGGTGGTCCACTTCCGGGGTCATGGAGGTCACTTTATCTATTTATTGCGATGTGTGGAGGACACAGTCCATACCCCAGATGATGACAGTTTAGTCGAAACTAGTCGAGTGGCCTTGTTTACACATATCGCTCCTGTACCTGAATTTATGCCTCACTCAAATGTGAGTGTTTTATTCTTACCTTTCTTTTATTATTAAAATCTTTCCATACGGTATCATGCTATGTGAGCTTTTTTTCTACTTTCATACGTACAAAATACGGATACCGAGCCTTTTGTATATACTTATGAATACGCGACCAACATACCAGATGTCCTGTCCGATTGAAGTGGAATAAAAAAAAACCAGACTTCAGACCATCTGCATTGGGTTTGTTAACCCCCAAGCTTATCTCGACTTGGGTAAGCCTCCTTCAACTCACTCTTGGTGGCGGTTTTCACAGCACTCCGTATTTGAACTGCAAGTTCACACTTCACACTTTGGATTGATCTTCACTTCACACTTCAAAACTGCTGAATGATTTTCTTCTTTGGACTTTATCTGACTATTAAGTTCTCACAGGTAATATTTATTGTTTTGTCAACCAGTATGGTTTATATTAATTATTATTGTAATGATTTTTCTTATGTATAACCACATGATTCATTTAGCACTGGTCTTGGTTTTGCACTGGTTTTGCTTTGGTTTAGCGCACATCTAACCACGTATTCCAGTCACATCTATGTATGGTTTATCACTGTACACCGATCAACAAAAGTTAGCGCTACACTTACACCCACATTCTTTTATTGCTTTATCTACAGCAGTGTTGTATTTTATCTTAGCACAGTATACCCCCCTTCTTTTACACCTTCTCACCATGTGTCCTTGCTGCTTTTTGTGTCTGTTTTCCCATTTTTTTGTTTTGTTTTCATATTCCTTTTTCCCCTCTCCTTGACCTAGCCCTTTTTACTTCCTACACTTCTAATTCAGCTCTTTATTCATCCCTTCACCTTTCTTGCACTCATCTTTCCTACACCTCACATTTTCTACATTACATTTTTATACACATTTATTATACCTCACACCACTCATACTCATTCATCTTTCAGGTTCCCCATATGGGGCCACTTTTTCCACCCTTATGTAGGGTATTAACAAACACCACCTGCCTGGGATGTACCTTTTTTGGTTGTTGCTGCCTTTCCAGACCACTACAGTGCCTCGAGAGGGAGCTCAGAGTCGCATTGTCGATTTCCGTTGGCACGCCAAGGTCGCACGATGTGCAGATGTAAGTTCTCTGTAACCATTGAACCCCCCTTTTTTTCTCCCACCTAAAATCTCCTAATTTCTCTTCCTGACCATCATTAATGCCCAGCCCAAACTATCTATTATTATTTAGATCTATATATTTCTTCTTTTTTCAATTTTAGTGCCATGGATTATGCTCCTGATGAGCGACTACAAGGTCGCGAAACACGTAGAGCCACTATTCATTACCATCATTTCTTACCATGGACCCCTTCTTATTTTTATGACCGCAATTATGTTTTTAATTGTTTGTTACTAGCATAATGAGATTTCTGTACTCATTATGTAAATGTACATCAAATTATGTGGTTACATGTATTTGTTTTGTAAACGTCTAAACATTTATGGTTGAGAGGCTGTATGCCCAATATATGCTATAAATTTATGTACAATGCAAAATAAATCCAATTTTTCTACTCGCTTGACTTTTCAATTTACTGCTGTGTGCTTCATTTAATGTCCCACTTCTCACCCTACCCTCTTCCCTCCTTTTTAGTCAATATATAAAGAGGTGTCCCAATTCTATTGTCATGAATAAAAAATAGGAGCAGAATGAAAGGAGGCAATGCCCTAATTTAAAAAAGAACATATTGATCCGCCTAAACCTCACCAAGAGAGCGATCAAACCTACCAGGCCTCACTTCCCAAATCCCACCTTCCCTTTATCTCTCTCTTACCCCCTCCTTCTCCCCCTGCCCCAACCCCCCACCTCCATCTACTTTGTGAAATGTGACCATTCAAAATCACCTCAATCGCAATCATGATTAATATTGTGATAAGCTCCCTCTCTTCCCAAAAAAAGGTGGGTGCTAAAAAAAAAAATGTTCTAATCTAAATGTTTTCTTTCTTTCCTTCCCACTGATCCTTCCTTCCCTCCCCCTATTTACCTCCCCTAAGACCCATATGGGCATTCCATGCACAGTGTCAATTGTGAAAACTACATACCAAATATAGTGTGTTCAAATTACTTATTTCTTTACTTTTAAAGTTCTCTTTCTAAAGCAATTGTTTCCCAATCTGATGGTATATAGTTTTATTTTATTTATTTTTTCATACCAGTTTTTCCACTGAAGCAAAAAAAATAAATGTACATTTCACAATTTCAGTCTTATTTGAGTTTAGTTGTCTTATCTAGCATAGAGTTCATGGGGCACACTGGGAAAACATGTTACTATGGCGACACATTGTTGTTAAGAAAGACTTTTCAAAACTAGAAAAAGAAGCTTGGCTTTATAAGTGCTTATATATAACCTTTGTTTAGAATATTTCATTTTAACCTTTCACTGAAGAACATTATTCAGCAATGTCAAGTTTCTTATGCTCTTCATTTGTTAAGCCAGTGTTTTGTGTTAGCTGAATAAGAGCACATTTATTTTAATTTGTAACTGACCTAGGTGTTTGGGTGTTTTTTTTTTATCTATCTATCTGACTATCTATTTATCTATCTATCTATCTACAGTAGATATAAAAAGTCTACACACCCCTGTTAAAATGTTAGGTTTCTGTGATGTAAAAAAATGAGACAAAGATAAATAATTTCAGAACTTTTTCCTCCTTTAACCACTTAAGGACTGCTGCACGACGATGTACGTCGTCAGAATGGCACGGGCAGGCACAAGGGCGTACAGGTACGTCCCCTTTAAGAACCTGTCCAAGGGGTCGTGCGTGCGCCGCCGCCGGCGAGCTCGCGACCTGGTCCGAAGCTCCATGACCGTGCCTGCGGGACCCGCGGACCCCGATCGCCGACGGTGTCCCCCGATCGGGTCACAGAGCTGAAGAACAGGGAGAGGTGAGTGTAAACAAACCTTTCCCCATTCTTCCTAGTGGCAGTGTCACTGATCGTCTGTTCCCTATCATAGGGAACGACGATCAGTGATGTCACACACCAAGCCACGCCCCCTTCAGTTAGAATTACACATTAGGTCACACTTAAACCCTACAGCGCCACCTAGAGGTTAAACCTTTCACTGCCAGTGTCATTTTCACAGTAATCAGTGCATATTTATAGCACTGATCGCAGTGAAAATGACAATGGTCCCATAAATGTGTCAAAAGTGTCCGATGTGTCCGCCATAATGTCGCAGTCACAATAAAAATCGCTGATCGTCGCCATTACTAGTAAAAAAAAAATATTATTAAAAATGCCATAACACTACCCCCTATTTTGTAGCCACTATAACTTTTGCGCAAACCAATCAATAAACGCTTATTGCTATTTTTTTTACCAAAAATATGTAGAAGAATACGTATCGGCCTAAACTGAGGGAAAAAAAATATTTTTTATATATTTTTTGGGGATATTTATTATAGCCAAAAGTAAAAAATATTGCATTTTTTTCAAAATTGTCGCTCTATTTTTGTTTACAGCGCAAAAAAATAAAAACGCAGAGGTGATCAAATACCACCAAAAGAAAGCTCTATTTGTGGGAAAAAAAGGACGTCAATTTTGTTTGGGAGTCACGTCGCACGACCGTGCAATTGTCAGTTAAAATGACGCAGTGCCAAATCGCAAAAAGGGGCCTGGTCTTTAACCAGCCAAAATGGTTCGGGGCTGAAGTGGTTTATGTGACCTATAAACTGTACAACTCAGATGAACAACAAACTGAAATCTTTTAGGTGGAGGGAAGTAAAAATAAAAAAATAAAATAATATGGTTGCATAAGTGTGCACACCCTTAAACTAATACTTTGTTGAAGCACCTTTTCATTTTATTACAGCACTCAGTCTCTTTGGGTATGAGTCTATCAGCTTGGCACATCTTGACTTGGCCATATTTGCCCACTCTTCTTTGCAAAAACACTCCAAATCTGTCAGATTGCGAGGGCATCTCTCGTGCACAGCCATCTCCAGATCACCCCACAGATTTTCAATTGGATTCAGGTCTGGGCTCTGGCTGGGCCATTTCAAAATTGTAATCTTCTTCTTGTGAAGCCATTCCTTTGTTGATTTGGATGTATCCTTTGGGTAGTTGTCATGCTTAAAGATGAAGTTCCTCTTCATGTTCAGTTTTTTAGCAGAAGCCTGAACGTTTTGTGCCAATATTGACCGGTATTTGGAACTGTTCATAATTCCCCATACCTTGACTAAGGCCCCTGTTCCATCTGAAGAAAAACAGCCCCAAAGTATGATGCTGCCACCAACATGCTTCACTGTGGGTATGGTATTCTTTTGGTGATGCGCAGTGTTGTTTTTGTGCCAAATATATCTTTTGTAATTATGGCCAAAAAGTTCAACCTTCGTTTCATCAGACCATAACACATTTTCCCACATGCTTTTGGGAAATTTCAGATGTGTTTTTGCAAAAATTAGCCGTGCTTGAATGTTTTTCTTCGTAAGAAAAGGCTTCCGTCTTGCCAGTCTACCCCATAGTCAAGACATATGAAGAATATTAGAGATTGCTGTCACATGTACCACACAGCCAGTACTTTCCATATATTCCTGCAGCTTCTTTAATGTTCCTGTAGACCTCTTGGCAGCCTCCCTGACCAGTTTTCTTCTGTTTTTTTAATCAATTTTGGAGGGACGTCAAGATCTCGGTAATGTCACTGTTGTGCCATATTTTCCTCACTTGATGATGACTGTCTTTACAGTATTCCATGGTATATCTAATGCCTTGGAAATTCTTTTTTACCCTTCTCCTGACTGATACCTTTTAACAATGAGATGCCTCTGATGCTTTGGAAGCTTTCTGCAGACCATGGCTTATGCTGTAGGATGCGACTAAGAAAATGTCAGAAAAAACCTACTAGAACCGCTGAACTTTATGTGGAGTTAATCAAAGGCATTTTAAATGATGGCAGGTGTGTACTGACTCCTATTTAACATGAGTTTAAATGTGATTGCTTAATTATGAACACAGCTACATCCCAAGCTATAAAAGGGTGTGCACACTTATGCAACCACATTATTTAATTTTTTTATTTTTACTTCCCTCCACTTAAAAGATTTGAGTTTTTTTTTTCAATTGAGTTGTACAGTTTATAGGTCACATAATGGTGGAAAAAGTTCTTAAAGCGGAGTTCCACCCAAAAATGGGTGGAAAACAGGTCCCAGAAAACAGCAGGGACCAGTGAAATCGCACAGCACGACTCACACATGCACAGAAGGGAACCAGGACGTGAAGCCACAAGGCTTACCGAAGATGGCGGCGCCTCCACCCAAGAGCCGAGGGACAGATCGGCTTCGGGTGCCGACATCACGGGCGCCCTGGACAGGTAAGTGTTCATGTATTAAAAGTCAGCAGAACTCAGTTTTAAATGATTTATCTTTGTCTCTTTTTTTACATCACAGAAACCTGACATTTTAACAGGGGTGTGTAGACTTTTTATATTCACTGTATCTATCATTTAAATGCAAATCATTTGTTACTTTGTTATACAGTCAAACAGAAATTTGATTGGCTACACTCGGTTACTGCATTTTGTGCATTAAGATTGCACCTATAATTCATATGAATTAGCATCACTGGCGTAGCTATAGGGGTCAGTTGGAGAGATATGTCAAAATGTTGACAGTTTCTCCAAAATCTTTTGAATTACCCTCGCAATATGTAAATAAAGATCTGAATTAACTCTTTAGCCACTTGTAGTGTCTTGGCACATGGTGGGAGTATATTGGCAGGTGGTGGAAGTGGAGGGTGTTAGTGGGGGGGCTCCAGGTCAACTTTTGTATTGGGCCCACAAGCTTAGTATGGTTTGGACAATGGAGTGCTTTAA
Organism: Rana muscosa; assembly: GCA_029206835.1. NCBI lineage: Eukaryota > Metazoa > Chordata > Amphibia > Anura > Ranidae > Rana > Rana muscosa. The sequence continues at coordinate 178,336,370 of CM055116.1, forward strand.
ATAATGATTGAATGGTATATGACAGGTCATATTTATACTTTGTTTTACCATTAGACAAGTTATCATGTAAAGTCCACCCAACACAAGCATACATACACTATTCCACATGAACAAGAGAAGCAATCACAGACACACATAAGTCATACCTTCTCAAAAAAGTATTAGGCCCCTTTCACACTGAGGCGCTTTGCAGGCGCTATTGCGCTAAAAATAGCGCCTGCAATGCGCCCCAAAAGAGCCGCTCAATTGTATCCAATGTGAAAGCCTGAGGGCTTTCACGCTGGAGCGTTGCGCTTGCAGGAGGGTAAAAATACTCCTGCAAGCCGCATCTTTGAGGCGCAATAGGAGTGGTAAAAATACCGCTCCTATAGCGCCCCTGCCCATTGAAATCAATGGGGTAGCGCCTCCAATACGCCCGCAAAACGCTGCAAAGAGGCGTTATTGTGGGAATTTTTAACCCTTTTTCGTGGTAAAAAAAACGGTATAGCGGTGCTAGAAATAGCGCCACTATACCGCCAGTGCATCCAGCGCCTCAGTGTGAAAGTAGCCTTACTGATAAGTAAGCTTAGCTGGAAAGACTCTTATCAGCACTTTCAATGACAAAACCAGAAGTACATTTTTATCTACTACATTTTAGTAATTAGGTATTAAAGGGAAAAAGATAAGGCAAATTTAGGTTCTTGACTCTCTTTACACATCACTAACTCCCTAATTTAACAACAATGTGTAGTGCAGTCTCTTCTCGATTGCTGTCATGAGATTTTGTAGCTGCAATTCATTTCACACTGACATTTATGCAGCAGTATGTAATTTCTGCCACAGATCACTAATAAAAGAGTATCTTTACCCTCTCATTGAAAAGGTCAGTCTTTTCCCCGTTATCATTGCTGCTGGTCTTTTGCTTTAATAATTTTCACTTTAACCCAACCCACTCCACCATTTTTCTTCTTTTTTTTTCTAATTTTTTATTTTCACCACAGAAGGCAGATACAGGTCATAAAACAAAAGAATAATACAGAAATAATGGTACACCAGTATTCATAGAATATACAAAATCGATTAATAAATGAGATCTGAATATGGGAAGGGAGCAGCAAGTTTGCAAAGTGTTCCTAACAAAGACATATTCACTGTTCCCGCTCTGTAACTTAAAATCTTCAAAGGACTGGCCACTATAAAAATAAACAGGACTGCCCAACCCCTTTTTTTTGTTTGTTTTAAAATACCGTATTTATCGGCGTATAACACGTGCCGGCGTATAACACGCACCCCAAGTATAGGAGGGAATTTTAGGGAAAAAAACTTTTAGGAGGGAAGTTTAAGGAAAAAAAACTTACATTTAAATGCAGCCTTACAAGTGTCCATTGCAGCCTTGTCAGTGCAGCCTTGCCAGCAGTGTCCATTGCAGCCTTGCCCCAGTGTCCATTGCAGCCTTTTCAGCGCAGCCTTGCCAGCAGTGTCCATTGCAGCCTTTCCCCAGTGTCCAGTGCAGCCTTGCCCCAGTGTCCAGTGCAGCCTTGCCCCAGTGCAGCCTTGTCCCAGTGTCCAGTGCAGCCTTGCCCCAGTGCAGCCTTGCCCCAGTGTCCAGTGCAGCCTTGCCCCCAGTTTTCATTGCAGCCTTGCCCGAATTTCAAAATTGGCGCCACCGAGATCGTCGCTGAGACTGGGCGGAGCGGGGCGAATGCCGCAGAGAACGCAGGGACTGGGCGGAGCCGAGATGCACATAGCCGAGTGTACTCGGCTCTAGTCAGCTCTTCTCGGCTCCGCTCACAGTCACGCCGAGTCCCGCCCTATGATGGACATAACACAGGTCCAATGGCGGGACTGGGCGTGACTGTGAGCGGAGCCGAGAAAAGCTGAGTACACTCGGCTATGTGTATCTCGGCGGAGATCGCCGGGATCTGTGAGTATCGGCGTATAACACGCACCCACGATTTCCCCCTGATTTTAAGGGGAAAAAGGTGCGTGTTATACGCCGATAAATACGGTAATTAGTAAAATTTGAGATTGAGAAAGAAAGGCAAAGCAGGAGTAATAAATAAATCCAATTAAGGAGGCGTAGAAGGGAAACAGAGGAAGGGTTGGGGGAAGAAAAAAAAAGTATGTTTCAATAGAAGGATTTAGGAGCGACTCTCAATCAACCAGCTATGGTTCAAAAAGAGACTTCCCCTCTTCAGAGTAGACAAACATGTTCCACAGTATCCATGTTTTGGAATATTTTTCAAGTTTATGCTGCACTGTGAGGATTAAGTCCTCCATCTTGTTGATTTCTTCTACCTTAACTATTAAAATTAAAAAAAAAAAATTGGTGCATTTTCTGCATATCTGTACATGTGAGATACACACTTTAGATACTGTTTTCCTATTCTGCTATTCAAAAAAAAAAATTTAGGGCAAAAAAAAATTTTTGGGTGCGTTTTCTGGCCAATTTTTTTTTTTTTGCTGCATTTTATGCATATCTGTACGTGTGAGATACTCACTTTAGATACCATTTTCCTATTCTGCTGTTCAAAAAAATAATAATTTAGGGCAAAAAAAATATTTTTTGAGCATTTTCTGCATATCTGTACATGTGAGATACACACTTTAGATACTGTTTTCCTATTCTGCTATTCCAAAAAAAAATTTAGGGCAAAAAAAAATTTTTGGGTGCGTTTTCTGGCCAAATTTTTTTTTTTTGCTGCATTTTATGCATATCTGTACGTGTGAGATACTCACTTTAGATACCATTTTCCTATTCTGCTGTTCAAAAAAATAATAATTTAGGGCAAAAAAAATATTTTTTGAGCATTTTCTGCATATCTGTACATGTGAGATACACACTTTAGATACTGTTCTCCTATTCTGCTATTCAAAAAAAACAAACAATTTAGGGCAAAAAAAAATATTTGGTGCGTTTTCTGCATATCTGTACCTGTGAGATACACCCTTTACATACTGTTGCTCTATTCTGCTATTCAAAAAACACCCATTTAGGGCAAGATCCTAAATTTGAGAAATATAAGGAGAACGTCAAATAAGAGACGTGGCCCGCGGTCGTGGTGCTGCTGGTGGAGCTCCTGTTGCAGGGAAAGGATGTGGTCAATCTGTGCCAGCTACACGCACAAGTGAAACACCTTCCTCAGGTGCGAGTAGGCGTCAGAGCCTGCAGCGGTATTTGGTCGGGCCTAATGCGGCTCTATGAATGTTGAGGCCAGGACAAGTACAGGCGATAGTAGATTGGGTTGCTGACAGTGCCTCAAGTTCCTTCACATTGTCTCCCACCCAGTCTACTGCTGAAAGATCAGAGTTGGCACCTGCAGCCGATGTCCATCAGTCTTTCACCTCACCCCCTTGCAAATCAGTCAAACAGTCTGAGCTCCGAGTCATGCAGCAGTCTCTTCTGCTTTTTTATGACTCTGTTAGCAGGGTTTCCCAGGGCGATCCACCTAGCCCTGCCCCAGAAGTGGAAGAGATTGAGTGCACCGATGCCCAACCACTTATGTTTCAAGATGAGTACATGGGAGGACCATCGCAGCACGTCTCGGATGATGAAGAAACACAGGTGCCAACTGCTGTTGCTTTCGCAATTGTGCAGACCGACAAGGAGGGCAGGGGTGAAGACTGGGTGGAAGATGATGTGGAGGACGATGAGGTCCTCGACCCCACATGGAATCAACGTGATACAGGTGACCTGTGTAGTTCGGAGGAAGAGGCGGTGGTCGCACAGAGCCACCAGCACAGCAGAAGAGGGAGCAGGGTGCAAAAGCCGAGCATCCGTCCCCTAGACAGTACGCCTGCTACTGCCCAATGCAGCAAGGGACCGAGCACACCAAAGCCAGGTCCAAGGAGTTCCCTAGCGTGGCAGTTCTTCAGACAATGTGCTGATGACAAGACACGAGTGGTTTGCACGCTGTGCAATCAGAGCCTGAAGCGAGGCATAAACGTTCTCAACCTGAGCACAACCTGCATGACCAGGCATCTAGGTGCAAAGCACGAGCTGCAGTGGAGTAGACACCTCAAAAACCAAGAAAGGTCTCTGGCTCCTCCTGCTTCCTCTTCTGCTGCAGTCTCGGCCTCTCCATCCACCTCTGTAGTGACAGTGGCACCTGCCACCCCACAAACAGAGGATCTGCCAGCAACACTACCACCTGGATCACCAACCATCTCCACAATGTCCCATGGAAGCGTTCAGCTCTCTATCTCCCAAACACTGGAGCGGAAGAGGAAGTACCCCCCTACCCACCCGTGATCCCTGGCCCTGAATGCCAGCATTTCAAAATTCCTGGCCTTTGAAATGCTGTCATTCCGTCCGATGGAGACGTAGAGTTTTAAAAGCCTGATGGCATTGGCTGTCCCACAGTATGTCGTTCCCAGCCGCCACTACTTTTCCAGGTGAGCCATCCCTTCCCTGCACAACCAAGTGGGGGGACAAAATCAGGTGTGCACTGAGCAACGCCATCTGTGGCAAGGTCCACCTAACTACGGATACGTGGACCAGTAAGCACGGTCAGGGACGTTATATCTCCCTAACAGCACACTGGGTAAATGCAGTGGTGGCTGGGCCTGAGGCGGATAGCAGTTTGACGCATGTCCTTCCACCACCGAGGATTGCAGGGCGCTTCAGTTTGCCTCTTGTTGCTAACTCCTGCTACTCCGCTTCCTCATCCTCTACCGCCTCCTTATCTGGTCAGCGTAACACCTTCACCACCAACTTCAGCACAGCCATGGGTAAACGACAGCAGGCAGTTTTAAAACTTTCCTGTTTGGGGGAAAAACCCCACACTGCGCAGGAGTTGTGGAGGGACATGGAACAACAGACTGATGAGTGGTTGGTGGCAGTGAGCCTCAAGCCCGGCCTGGTGGTGTGCAATAATGGGCGAAATCTCGTAGCAGCTCTGGGCCTAGCCGGTTTGACGCACATCCCTTGTCTGGCGCATGTGCTGAATTTGGTGGTGCAGAGGTTCCTTAAAAATCACCCCGATATGCCAGAGCTGCTGCAGAAAGTGCGGGCCGTCTGTGCGTACTTTCGGCGTTCTCACCCTGCTGCTGCTCGCCTGTCAGCACTGCAGCATAACTTCGGCCTTCCCGCTCACCGGCTCATATGTGCCGTGCCCACAAGGTGGAACACCACCTTGCACATGCTGGCCAGACTGTGCGAGCAGCAGCAGGCGATAGTGGAGTTTCAGCTGCAGCATGCACGCATGAGTCGCTCTGCGGAACAGCACCACTTCACCACCAATAACTGGGCCTCCATGCGAGACCTGTGTGACTTGTTGCGCTGTTTCGAGTACTCCACCAAAATGGCCAGTGCCGATGACGCCGTTCTCAGCGTTACTATCCCAGTTCTATGCCTCCTTGAAAAAACGCTTCGGGCGATGATGGAAAAGGATGTGGCACAGGAGGAGGAGGAGGAGGAGGAGGTTGAAGAGGGGTCATTTCCAAGGCTTTCAGGGCAGTCGTTTACAAGTGGCTCCGAGGGCGGGTTCCTGCACCAACAAACACCAGGTACACAATTGTCCAGCAAGGGCACAGTTCTGGAGGATGAGGAGGTAGAGGATGAGGAGGAGGAGATGGAGGAGGAGGAACCATGTTCACAGCAGGGTGTTACCCAAACCAGCTCATGGCCATCACTGGTGCGTGGCTGGGGGGATACAGAGGACACAGACGATACACCTCCCACAGAGGACAGCTTTTTGTTGCCTCTGGGCAGCCTGGCACACATGAGCGATTACATGTTGCAGTGTCTCCGCAATGACCGCCGAGTTGCCCACATTCTAACTGGTGCTGATTACTGGGTGGCCACGCTGCTGGATCCCTCTTACAAGGACAACGTACCGTCCTTAATTCCCTCACTGGAGCGCGATCGTAAGATGCGCGAGTACAAGCGCACGCTGGTAGACGCGCTGCTGGTGGCATTCCCACCTGACAGCGGGGGCACAGTGGAAGCACAAGGCGAAGGCAGAGGAGGAGGAAGAGGTCGCCAACGCAGCCGGGGCACCGCCAGCACCTCAGAAGGCAGGGTTAGCATGGCCGAAATGTGTAAAAGCTTTGTCAGCATGCCACAACAACCAGCACCAACAGCTGATATGGAACGTCTTAGCAGGAGGCAGCATTTCACCAACATGGTGGAACAGTATGTGTGCACACGCCTACACGTACTGAATGTCGGGTCTGCCCCCTTCAACTTCTGGGTCTCCAAATTGGGCACATGGCCTGAGCTTGCCCTTTACGCCTTGGAGGTGCTGGCCTGCCCTGCAGCCAGTGTATTATCTGAACGTGTATTTAGCATGTTAGGGGGCGTTATCACAGACAAGCGCAGCCGCCTGTCCAGAGCCAATGTGGACAAGCTCACGTTCATTAAAATAAACCAGGCATGGATCCCACAGGACTTGTCCGTACCTTGTGCAGAATAGACATGTATACCGGCCTTACCCAGCCATTGTTGTATTTTTGATCTTTCTCACTCTTTTTGGGTGTACTCTAATTAAAAATTTTTTTTTTTTTTTTAAAAAACAGTGTTGGCTACCTTGTCCTCCTCCACCGCCGCTTCCACCTACACTGCCACATCCACCGCCACCTCAACCTCCTACTCCATATGGACCTCGTCCTCCTAGGTCAAGATTATTATTTTTTATTTGTATCTATTTTATGTTATTTTAAGTTATTTCCCTATCCACATTTGTTTGCAGGGCACTTTCCATGCTCTTAACAATATTTCGCTGCCATTTGCAGCCCTCTAGCCCTTTCCATTACTTTTTTAGAGCCATTTTAGTCCTCAAAAGTTCGAGTTCAGGGTGAAGTTTGGGTCAAGTTCGGGTCCCGAACTCAAAATTTTTGGCGAAGTTCGGCCGAACCCGTCGAACCCGAACATCCAGGTGTCCGCTCAACTCTAATGAGCTACAGTCATTTGGAAAATCATTCTAGGCGATACAACTTTTGAATTAGAGAACTCTCTGAGTCAATTAAACATGTTCAGTTGGCGGTCCACACCTTTATTAAGAATCTCATTCCAGATAAACCAGAGTACTGCCTAGTGTAGCATAGGGCTCACAGAGCACTACAACCTCATCGGTCTGATGGTTTACCCAGGGACATAGTGGTCAAACCACACTTTTATTGGGTGAAGGAAGATGTCATGCGCATAACCAGAGATGCAGACCCACTGTCTATCGAGGGCCACCCAGTCCAAGTTTTCACTGAGCTTTTCACTTACTTTACTTTTCAGAAGAGAAGGTCACTCAAACTTCTTCTCCTGGTTCTCTCCCAGAAGTCAAGCTTGTGCGCACCCGCCAGCCTGGTGCTGTTCTGATTCGATTTATGGCCTGGACCTGCTGATTAGTTCTGACAAATCACAGAATCCCCTGTACCTGTGTTTACATAACACAGGCACCCCGGTGGCTTAGGAATTACCTCCCGAGGAGCAACATCATGGCGCCGTAGGGGAGCATACGGCTTGCAAGCTCCATGTACTCCTCCAGGTGAACCAGTAGAAAGGGGGATGTTCCTCCGTATAACCTGCCTTGAAGCTTTGAAGCAACCTGCCTATACCAGTGCCTACTAGCCAAGCCGCCGCTGCTGTGAGTGAGTGGAGTGAATAGATTTGCTCCAGTCTGCTGTACCTTGCCGTGATAGCTGTCTGGCAGGGAGGTGTTCCGGACAGTGGAAGTGAGGCGTGGAGATGCGGATCGGTCTGGGCTGAGGCCGAGGCTGCCTGCTGTTTGTGGGTTGCTGCCTGCTGTCTGCTATCTGCTGCTGGGTCTATGGCGGAGAAAGCTGAGAAACGGTGAAGCCGCTCGGATACCACGTGACTCCTCAGGACTCGCATGATTTGCTCAGACGTTTGAAAGCTCGGAAGCCGCGAGCAGGGGAGAGACCTCGGCGTCGGTTGGGATCGACAAGACGACGCTCTACGGACACCACACTGCCCGCATACCACCCGCCTACCCACACAGCGGTGAGATCTTGACTATTAGAAGGGGGCTGGAGAGGATTGTGATCGCTTAGGGTAAGGTGTCTGAGAACACTTTATCTACCTCCCTAACTGAACTATGTGGCAGTGTTCAGCAGTAATGGTTGACTATTGATTATTTGACTTTTGACAACTATTCAAAGCAAGGAACTTACCTAAAGGAGTGGGAGATGTTTAACAGGCTGTGAGTAATAAACTGCTGAGTGTAAACATAATAAACTGATATCCATTCAGTCTGCGATACTTGCTTTTTAAGGATCTTGTAGCTGAATGGTATAGGCATTTGAATTACTCCTGACTCCTTTATTCTAACCGAGTCACATTACTTACTGATCATCTGTAAGAATAAACTGTCTGTGAGTGAGCAAAGAAATTAATATCCAGACAGTCTGAAATACCTGCTGTGTACGGAATTGAATATAGATGAAGGGTATATACATCTGAACTTTCCTTCCTATTAATTCCTATTAATTTTACTCACATCACTCACTAAACCCTATAGGAGAAGTCTGAGAGGTAGAAGCAAAAGTGAGTGAATACATATGCAAGTTGGCTGGTGGGCTTAAAGAAAAAGGAAATAAAAGAGAGAAGAAAAAAAAGAGAGAAAATGAACCGTGCAAATGAATAATATAGACTTCTGTATTTCCTAGCCTAATTGCACATCTATCGGCCTAGGATAAAAACCTCAACCTCTATTCCAGTCTTTGGTATTCTTCTACTGCACCTTATTTCCTGCATTTAACTCCGATGGAGTGGAGAAAATAAAATACCAAGAACTTGTTAAGCCTAATTGACTGTGGGTATTTGTGACTGCAAACCGAACGTGAGAGTTACAACAGACTGTGAGCAGTGAACGGCTGATAAACAGCCTGTAAGTGGCCTGTATAATCTGTGTGTTAAATAACAAGGACTTGCCTTTGACAGGACTGAAAGGGTTCTATAAGTGCTCACAACTTAGTATTGAATTTATACAAACTGCCCCATTAAATATATACTACAAAATAATTTATTTAATCATACCCTTAATCGGCTTAGAAGGATCTGCCCTTGTATTACAGAGAGTCTTTTGGCAAGGACAGAATGGGAAAAAAGGGCCCCAAAGTTAATCAGGGGGAGATCACAAGCCGTAATACAATAAAGTCTTACCTTGTTGCGGAAGGGTCTGATCAAAGGGTGGAGAGCCGTGGGGCGCATGCGCGGCGCAAAGCTGGAAGGTCGCATCCAGGGCCAGACTGGCCTACCGGGATATCGGGAAATTTCCCGGTAGGCCGCCTGCCCTGGGGCTGCTTTGATCTAAGTCTGCGCTCACCTCCCTCCCTCCCTCTCTCTCTCCTCCGTTTATTACACAGTTACACACAGCGTGCATCTCCGCTGTGTGTGACGGAGCTGGGTCTGTGTTCGCCGGTGGTGTGGCGCTGTAACAAGGTCCCGCCTCCTAGGCCGTTGTCTCATGTGATAGGCGGAACACTGATTCAATCAGCATTCCATCTATTCTAGACTATCACACGAGATGGCCTAGGAGGCGGGACCTTGTTACAGCGCTGCATCGCCGCCGAACACAGACCCAGCTCCGTCACACACAGCGGAGATGCATGCTGTGTGTGTGATCCATCCAGCCTGGCAATGGTGAGTTGAGTTTGATGGGCAGTGAGTCTGCATACATGGCACAATGAGACAACATACATGGGGACTACATTCATGGGCACAGTGAGACTACATTCATGGGCACAGTGAGACTACATTCATGGCACAGTGAGACAACATTCATGGGCACAGTGAGACTACATACATGGCAAAGTGAGGCTGCATACATGGGCACAGTGAGACTACATACATGGCAAAGCGAGGCTGCATACATGGCACAGTGAGGCTGCATACATGGGCACTGCGAAGCTGCATACATGGGCACTGCGATGCTGCATACATGGGCACTGCGATGCTGCATACATGGGCACTGCAAGGCTACATACCTGGGCACATCAATGCTGCATACATGGGCACAGTGATGCTGCATACATGGGCTTAGTGAGGCTGCATACATGGGCTTAGTGAGGCTGCATACATGGCCACAGTGAGGCTGCAATTTATGTGCACAGTGAGGCTGCAATGATGTGTACAGTGAGTCTGCAATGATGTGCACGGTGAGGCTGCATACATGGGCATGGTGAGGCTGCATACATGGGCACGGTGAGGCTGCATACATGGGCACGGTAAGGCTGCATACATGGGCATGGTGAGGCTGCATACATGGGCACGGTGAGGCTGCATACATGGCACGGTGAGGCTGCCTACATGGGCACTGCAATGCTACATTCATGGGCAGTGAAGCTGCATACATGGCCACGGTGAGGCTGCATTTATACGCACAGTGAGGCTGCAATGATGTGCACAGTGAGGCTGCAATGATGTGCACAGTGAGGCTGCAATGATGTGCACAGTGAGGCTGCATTCATGGGCACAGTGAGGCTGCATTCATGGGCACAGTGAGGCTGCATTCATGGGCACAGTGAGGCTGCAATGATGGGCACAGTGAGAGTGCATTGATGGGCACAGTAAGGCTGTATTCATGGGCACCATAAAGCTGCATTTGATGGACACAGTGAGGCTGTATTTGATTGGCACAGTGAGGCTGCATTTGATGGGCATGGTGAGGCTGCATTTGATGGGCACAGTGAGGCTGCATTTGATAGGCAGTGGTAGGCTGTATTTGATGGTCACTGATGAGGCTGCATTGATCTCCTGTGTCATGTCCGCAGTCTCTGACCATCTCTTGTATCATGTCTGCAAACTCTGACCATCTCTTGTCTTATTTCATGTCTGCAGTCTCTGAGGGGGAGTCTGGAGAGGAGTCAAGAGTGGGAGTGCTGCCGGGATGGTGGTCATGGGAGAAGTCAGATGTGTGTGGACTGTGGAGAGGAGACTATAGGATAAAACCAGAGCCAACCAATCTGGAGTTCCTGGGGTCCCCCTTAATGATTGAACACTTTTACCACTTTTAACTGGAATTCACTTTTATATATAAAGCCCTATATGCTTTTATATCTGTCTTCTCTGTGTATAATATACTCCTAGAATGTGCTTTAAAATGCCTGGTTTTCCCTTTCATGAACAAGAAAATAATGACGTTATGATGTTGGGCTGGTTAATAATGCTATGGGGCTGGTATGAAATTTTTTCCAGGGCTGGTTTTTATTCCCAGTCCGGCCCTGGTCGCATCTGAGCAGAGCTCCGAGCACAGTGGGGACTTCAACGCCTTCCCTGGGGCCATAAAGCTCACGAATCGCACCCAATCTTACCTGCACCCCCGGGGGATAGAGCGGTGCATGCCATCCTCAAAGTCTCGTCGCGGGAAACCAGCGCAAAAGACCCTCACGAACTATCTCCTTAGAGTCCGGGAGATGTCGGGGAAGTCCCAAGATGGCGCCGTGCCACAATGTGCTCAGACCACCGCTCACAGCCCGGCAGCCTCCCCTGCATACTCGTCAGTGGATGGTGAGTACAATTTGCAACTCACCAAGGCAGACCTAGATAACAGCCTAGCTGCCATGTATGCTAAGCTTGCAGAAAAGTTTCAAACTGAACTCCACAAATCAACTAACACTCTGCAGCAGGAGATAGCAGTTTTGAGAGGCAGAACAGATCTTTTGGAGACTAAGCACGATGAGCTACAACTTGCTTTTTCTGACCTCCGTAGGGATCATGAATCACTTACTGAATCTGTGTGCCAGCTCCAGTCCCATTTAGAGGACTTGGACAATAAAAACAGGAGGAGCAATTTGAGGATCAAAGGGGTCCCAGAGGTGGTCACGGAGCTTATCCCTGCCATCCACAAGTTGTTCCAGTCCCTGCTTCCTGCCTCCCCTGTGGCTGCTTTTGCCTGTGATACGATCCATAGAGACCTTCGCCCCAAACCACCGGAAGATAAACCTCCCAGGGATATTATATTATGCCTTAAGGACTACCTGGTGAAGGAAGAGATTCTTAGGGCTTCTCGCAATACCCCCAACATTGTGCTGGACGGTACCAGGATACAAATCTTCCTGGATATTTCTCCGGCCACTCTAGACAAACTTTGCACGTTCAAGGAGATCACCACTCCTCTCCAAGAGGCTAGCATCTGGTACAGATGGGGATTTCCTTTTAAGCTCCAGGTCCCACACCAGGGGACTACCTACACAGTGGTCACCATCCAAGAGGGGAAGGAACTCCTGATTAAGCTTGGACTTATGGCAAAAGAAGACCTTCCTAGGCTGCCCTCCACTCCCCGCCCGTCGGCCATCTGGTCCACCCTGGCACCGCAAAGAGATCGCAGGAGCCAGAGGCAGGATCTCAGGGAGCGCATGAACTGAGCGGGTGCTTCTTCCCTCTTATCCTGGACCCGCCACCACGTTGTTTTTTCCTATCTTTTTTGGTTGAGGTGTATCTCTATCATTCCTGGGGGAGGCGTTATCTATTTGATTCATCCCTGCATCAAGGTCTCCACCCTCCCCCTGGTACTTTGCTAACTCCTCTATGCACCATTGTTCACCTGGACTGTTTCCCGCTGTGCTGTCTTGCAGCAGTGCCCGTTTGGTTGTTGGACATTTCGGGCCTTTTGGTCTTGAAATTTTTAGCCTGACAGGTTACTACTTTAGCCTATTGTCGGGATGGTCTATCCCCTCCCGACCCCAATGGTTTATATGTGTTTTTTTGTTGTTGTTGTTTTTCTTTACTGTTTTATGGTTTCAGGTTATGGGACTCTTTTTTGCAGACTTCTCAAATTTTGATGCATTTTATACACTTGCCCTTATGGCTTATGCTATACCCAGATGCATGTTGGTATTTGCTCTTCCACAGGTCTACCCGATTGTCCCCGCCCTGTTGAGGCGATGGACCCTCCCCCAAGGATATGGGCTTATATGTCCTCACACATTCAGAATGGGCATTCGATTTATTTCCCATAATGTTAGGGGATTTAATTCCCCTCAAAAAAGGAAAAAAGCATTTAATGCCTACAAACGCCTGCAGGCAGATATCATTTTATTAAAGGAGACTCACTTCTCTGCAAATAATCATCCTACATACTTTGATAGATCATTTGGCCCAGGATATTTTACAACATTTGGGTCTAAGTCCCGAGGGGTGGCAATATTCGTAAAAAAAAAATTGATGTTTGATGTTGAGAATATCTATAAAGACCCAGCTAGTAGATTTATTATCTTGCAGGGCTCTTTACAAGGGAAGAAGGTCACAATAGCTAATGTGTAGGCCCCTAATGACTCCCAAGCAACCTTCTTCAAGAATTTTTTTCAAATCTTCTCACCTGTTGCTGGGGGGGACTTCAACTTAGTGGCACATTCAGCTCTCGACAGAAGTAGGGCTGGTAGCGCCTCCAATGCTTTCCCCAAAACTTTGAAAACACTGCTGAACGCTCACAATCTGGCGGACTCCTGGAGGGCACATAATGTTGGGGCCCGTGAGTACTTTATTCCCACCCCCACGATAGCTACTCCAGAATAGATTATCTGTTTTGCTCCCCTATACTCCTTGCAAATTCCACCTCTGCAGCCATTCATTCGTGCCCATGGTCGGATCACCAGATGGTCTCCTTGGACGTTTCCCACATAAGCCTTAGACACTCCGTTGCAGGTTGGAGACTAAATGAGTCTCTTCTCACTGATCCTATTGTAGTTTCACAGCTTGCTAAGCATATGGCAGATTATTGTGCCACTAATAACATGGATGACGTCTCCCCTTCAGTCCTTTGGGCTGCCCATAAGGTGGTGAATAGAGGTCACCTTATCCAAATAGCGGGTGAGAGAAAGAAACAGAGATTGATTGATATTACCAGACTCACTACTGAATTGGATAAGTTATACTACCTACATACTCAAAACCACGCCCCTGACCTATTACAACAAATTAATGACAATAGACTGGAGCTAGAAAAAATTCTCTCTGAACAGCAGGGATGAGCCGAACACCCCCCTGTTCGGTTCGCACCAGAACCTGCGAACAGACAAAATGTTCGTGTAAACTTTAGAACCCTATTAAATACAATGGACTCGAACGTTCGAAATCTAAAGTGTTAATTATAAAGGCTAATATGCAAGTTATTGTCCTAAAAAGTGTTTGGGGACCCGGGTCCTGCCCCAGGGGACATGTATCAATGCAAAAATAAGTTTTAAAAACGGCTGTTTTTTCGAGAGCAGTGATTTTAATAATGCTTAAAATGAAAAAATAAAAGTGAAATATTCCTTTAAATTTTGTACCTGGGGGGTGTGTATGATATGCATGTGAAGTGGCGCATGTTTCCCATGCTTAGAACTGTCCCTGCAAAAAATGTCATTTTTGAAAGAAAAAAATGCATTTAAAACTGACTCGCGGCTATTAATGAATTGTCGGCTCCCGGCAATACATACAAAAGTCATTGATAAAAAAAAAAAAAAAAGCGTGGGGGTTCCCCAGAATTCAATTACCAGGCCCTTCAGGTCTGGAATGGATATTAAGGGAAACCCCGCCGCAAATTTTAAAAAAAATTGACGTGGGGTTCCCCCAAATATCCATTCCAGGCCCTTCAGATCTGGCATGGATTTTAAGGGGAACTCCACCCCAAATTTAAAAAAAAATGGCGTGGAGTCCCCCTAAAAATCCATACCAGACCCCTTATCCGAGCACGCAACCTGGCCGGCCGCAGGGGAAAAGGGGAGGACGAGAGAGCGGCCCCCCTCCCTCCTGAACCGTACCAGGCCACATGCCCTCAACATGGGGAGGATGTCCCCATGTTGATGGGGACAAGGGCCTCATCCCCACAACCCTTGCCCGGTGGTTGTGGGGGTCTGCGGGCGGGGGGCTTATCGGAATCTGGAAGACCCCTTTAACAAAGGGGACCCCCAGATCCCGCCCCCCCTATGTGAATTGGTAAGGGGTACACTGTACCCCTACCATTTCATGAAGAAAGCGTAAAAAAATGTTTAAAAAAACACACAAACACCTTGAAAAAGTCCTTTATTTAAAAAACAAAACAAAAAAAAAACATTCCAGCGGTGAAATCCAGTGTCCCGCGGCGATCCCGATGTCCAGCGCTGTCCTTCATTGGTTGTGCCTGAGCGGACCTGATGGGGAACTCCCTCTCAGTATTTTAAATGTATAGACCCGCCCCTTCTAAAGTTCCCCATCAGGTCCGCTCAGCGGACGAGATGCGGAACATGAGAAGGGGCGGGTCTATACATGTATTACCAAAGTGAGAGCAGTTCCCCATCAGGTCCGCCCCCTCGGTATGTCGGACCCGCCTACGTCATTGGCTTGAGCGGGGAACTTCCTTCACTGTGTAATTTAAATTTACATAGTGAAGGAAGTTCCCCGCTCAAGCCAATGACGTAGGCGGGTCCGACATACCGAGGGGGCGGACCTGATGGGGAACTGCTCTCACTTTGGTAATACATGTATAGACCCGCCCCTTCTCATGTTCCGCATCTCGTCCGCTGAGCGGACCTGATGGGGAACTTTAGAAGGGGCGGGTCTATACATTTAAAATACTGAGAGGGAGTTCCCCATCAGGTCCGCTCAGGCACAACCAATGAAGGACAGCGCTGGACATCGGGATCGCCGCGGGACACTGGATTTCACCGCTGGAATGTTTTTTTTTTTTTTTTTAAATAAAGGACTTTTTCAAGGTGTTTGTGTGTTTTTTTAAACATTTTTTTATGCTTTCTTCGTGAAATGGTAGGGGTAAAATGTACCCCTTACCAATTCACATGGGGGGGGGGCCGGGATCTGGGGGTCCCCTTTGTTAAAGGGGTCTTCCAGATTCCGATAAGCCCCCCGCCCGCAGACCCCCACAACCACCGGGCAAGGGTTGTGGGGATGAGGCCCTTGTCCCCATCAACATGGGGACATCCTCCCCATGTTGAGGGCATGTGGCTTGGTACGGTTCAGGAGGGAGGGGGGGCGCTCTCTCGTCCCCCCCTTTTCCCCTGCGGCCGGCCAGGTTGCGTGCTCGGATAAGGGGTCTGGTATGGATTTTTAGGGGGACTCACGCCATTTTTTTTTTAAATTTGGGGTGGAGTTCCCCTTAAAATCCATGCCAGATCTGAAGGGCCTGGAATGGATATTTGGGGGAACCCCACGTCAATTTTTTTTTAATTTGCGGCGGGGTTCCCCTTAATATCCATTCCAGACCTGAAGGGCCTGGTAATTGAATTCTGGGGAACCCCCACGCTTTTTTTTTTTTTTTATCAATGACTTTTGTATGTATTGCCGGGAGCCGACAATTCATTAATAGCCGCGAGTCAGTTTTAAATGCATTTTTTTCTTTCAAAAATGACATTTTTTGCAGGGACAGTTCTAAGCACGGGAAACATGCGCCACTTCACATGCATATCATACACACCCCCCAGGTACGAAATTTAAAGGAATATTTCACTTTTATTTTTTCATTTTAAGCATTATTAAAATCACTGCTCCCGAAAAAACGGCCGTTTTTAAAACTTCTTTTTGCATTGATACATGTCCCCTGGGGCAGGACCCGGGTCCCCAAACACTTTTTAGGACAATAACTTGCATATAAGCCTTTATAATTAACACTTTAGATTTCTCCCATAGATTTTTCGAATTTGCCGCGAACACCCCAATTTGTTCGCTGTTCGGCGAACGGGCGAACAGGCAATGTTCGAGTCGAACATGAGTTCGACACGAACTCGAAGCTCATCCCTACTGAACAGACAGAAAGATCCCTGAGATGGTCCAAGGCCAAGTTTCTGTTGCACAGTAATTCGGCCTTGACCATGTTTGCCAGAAAGCTAAACCAATCACTACAACCCCCTCACACTTACAAATTGAGAAATCACAGCAGTAATTTGGTCTCCCACCCTACAGAGGTTTTGCTAATTTTTTCTAAGTTTTATACAGAGCTTTTTTCCCCTCCTTCCTCACCCCCTGACTCTACCCTGCAATCTTGGTTAGATGATCTACCTCTCCCTGCCCTAACACAAGAACACCTACAAGAGCTGAATGCCCCTTGCTCAGAACTTGTAATAATTGAAGTTATCAAGTCATTGAAACCCTCCAAAACCCTGGGCCCTGATGGGTACTCGGCCCCATACTACCAGAAATTCAAAGAAACTTTAATCCCACTCCTAAAATCTCTCTTTAACCATATTCTTGAAGGCAATGTTTTCCCGGATGACATGCTTCTTGCGAACATGTCCCTGATCCCGAAACCCAACAAAGATCACTCCCTACCCCAAAACTATAGACCAATTTCTGTCATCAATAATGATCTGAAGATCTTTGGTCGTACTTTGGCTGATGGACTATCAAATATTATTACTTCCCTAATCTCCCCTGATCAGACAGGTTTTATCCCTTCCAGACAAATTACTGACAACATCAGGCTTGCCTCCAACATCATTCAGGACGCTGATTTACACGCTCGCAGGATGCTACTCCTTAGCCTGGATATTCACAAGGCTTTTGACAGCGTTCTGTGGCCGTATCTTGAACTAACCTTAGCAAAATTTGGCTTCTCTGGGGCCTTTGTCCATGGATTCAGGGCACTTTACAATCACCTGCGCACCCGTATTAAACTCCCAGGATGTAATTCTGATTACTTCACATTAGGTAGGGGAACAAGACAAGGATGTGCCTTATCACCACTTTTGTTCGCCCTTGCTATCGAACCCCTGGCCCGGTCAATCAGCCTAGACCCCAACATTAAGGGACACACTAAAGGTGATCAGGAGTTTAAACTTAGCTTATATGCGGATGATGTCCTTTTATTCCTATCTGACCCAATTGTCTCGATTCCCAATCTTCTATCCACCTTATGCACCTTTCAGGACTCGGGTCTAGGGGTTAACCTGTCTAAATGCTCCGCCCTCCCAATAAATCTCCCCCAACACACTATTACCTCTCTCCAAGCTAATTTTAATTTATCTGTAGAAGCACAGACATTATCATATTTAGGGATCAAGTTAGTTTCTTCACTTTACAAAATATACCTCGCCAATTACCCGCCCGCTTTTACACGCATTAAGCAACTGCTACATACTTGGAGCCCATACCATATCACCTTCTTACACAGGATCCAAGCAGTGAAAATGTCCATTCTCCCCAAACTTCTATTTTTTTTCAGAGCCCTTCCCAATTATGTGTCTCGCCAAACGATTGACTTACTGCAACGGGATGTGAACAAATTTGTTGGCACAATAATAAACCCTGTTTCAGTAAGCACATGGTATACAGGCCAAGGGCTTTGAGTGGTCTGGGTTTGCCAAACCTCTGGCTTTATTATGTTTCCTCCAGACTTCTGCAACTGACGTAATGGCATACCCCCTCGCGCAGAATCCCCTGGCTCCGCTTCGAACGGATATCTATAGCCCCCTATTATCTCCCAGATCTGCTCTGGGCCAAGACAATTTACCCCAGAGATATCTCCACTTTAAATTTGGTTGTGGGCCAATCCCTACGTCTCTGGTCCCTATATAAGAATAAATTCTCCTTACTACCCCCCAACCCCAGGCTAGCCTTTTTATTGGCGATCCCTCATTTCCCGCAGCTTTTTCTAACCCAAACAATTTTGCCCTTTGGATCTCAAAGGACTTAGTCCCCCTGGACTTGCTTCAGAAGGATGGGGTAATTTGCTCTTTTCAATCCCTACAATCCTCCCACTCCCTCCCCAAGTCAGAATTTTACAAATATTTGCAAATCAGACATTACTTTAACTCACTATACTCAGGTGCCGCAACTAATCCCATGCATACATTTGAGGGTCTTTGTGGCCCTACTTTGAGAGATAAAGGGACCATCTCCCATTTATATGATTTCCTGGGTGGTCTCTGCCTCTCAGGAAAATCTACAGCCATTCTCGGGTGGGAGCTGGAAACCGGTGTGGTTGCCTCCCCAGAGGAATGGACTGATAGGATCTCAAATATGCACAAATGCACATAATCTGTGGCGGTCAAGGAAACGGTGGTGAAGCTACACACCAGGTGGTACTATACCCGTGCTAAGCTACATAAATTCTTCCCTGCGGTTTCCGAGCTTTGCTTCAGGGGTTGCCCAGAGAAAGGGACCCATTTACACATCTTTTGGAGCTGTACAGCCCTGGTCCCCTTGAGCATTCATTCATTAATAGGGTCAATACTTCCATTCACCCTCGCTTTACTATGCATTAATATCAGCACCTTTGAAAATAGCTTACCGTAACCAGTTCTGTTTTACTTTTTGCATGGTGAATTATTTGTCTCTCTTTTTTTTGTAGTTTCTTTGTGCTCTTATATATAATTTTTTTTTTTTTATTATTGTTTTTTCTCTTCACTTCTGCGTGTCACAGTATAGTGGAGTGGCCTATGACACCCCTTGTTTGCATGATTATGTTTTCTCAGTGGCTGTCTCCACACGATTTTCAACACATGTTTTATGTCTTTGTATACTCTGTACTGGACGCTCCTTGTTCATGCCTTAATTTTCTCAATAAAAGCGTTTGTATTAAAAAAAAAAAGGGTGGAGAACCCCGGTAAAAATGCAGAGTCTATAACATCGACACCGGGAAAAACTATGAGGCAGTTCAGAGGGAACAAATGACCCCAGGGAAAAGTAAAACCAATAAGGCTAATACCCCAGAAAAAAAAGGTAAGAAGACACCTGAGAAACACCAAAAACTGGAAACATCAGGGGAGGACCTATAAGTCCCTCCAACAAAGCAAGATATGACAGATATGATGGAAATGATATCTCGCCTAGAGCAAACAATAAGGGGTGAAATGAGCGCAACCAGAAAAGATATACAAAGTGTATTACAAAGGGTTGAAGGAATAGAAGAACAGCTGGAAGAACAAAAAAATGCAATAAAAGAATTAAGAGAAAGAGCCGATATGGACTGGATAGAGATAAGGAATGCCCGGTATAAACTTGAGGACCAAGAGAATCGCAGCAGAAGGAGAAACCTATGGATTAGGGGACTTCCCGAAGAGGTTAAAGACATAGAACTAAGAGATGTGCTGCGAGAAATATTTAATACGGCTCTAAAACGTGAAACAACTGCATTGATGCGCTTTGAAAGGGTACATAGAATTCAAAGAGCATATAATGCACATAGGGACTTTCCAAGAGATACTATACTAGGATTTGATGACTATGAGCAAAAAGAGCAAGTCTCCCAAAGTACAAGAAACTCTAACCCAATGGAATATAAAGGAAGTAAACTATCTATCTGTTCAGATTTGGCGCCAGAGACACTAGCACAAAAAAGGGCACTAAAGCCATTAACAAGCCACTTACAGGCAAATTACAGTAGGTGCCGCCGACATTGTATATCCATCGCGATCCCATCGCGGAGATTCTCGGCGACAGGGTGCCAAAATCTCGGCGACAGGGTGGCGACATCTCGCGCTCGCTGCAATAGCGAGAAGGAGACGCGGCACTGTATTGAACGGGATCCGACGTGGATTCCCGCCTATACCAGGCAGTGTGTTTGGTATGAATCCTGAGCGGGAACTCCACGCCAAATTTAAATAAAAAACCGACATGGGTTCCCCCTCCAGGAGCATACCAGGCCCTTCGGTCTGGTATGGATTTGAAGGGGAATCCCCTAAGCCAAAAAAACGGCGTGGGGGTCCCCCTCAAAATCCAAACCAGACCCTTATCCGAGCACACAACCTGGCAGGCCGCAGGAAAAGAGGGGGGGACGAGAGAGCCCCCCCTCCCTCCTGAACCGTACCAGGCCGCATGCCCTCAACATGGGGGGTTTGGTGCTTTGGGGCAGGGGGGCGACCTGCGGCCCCCCCACCCCAAAGCACCCTGTCCCCATGTTGGTGGGGACAAGGGCCTCTTCCTGACAACCCTGGCCGTTGGTTGTCGGGGTCTGCGGGCGGGGGCTTATCGGAATCCAGGAGCCCCCTTTAATAAGGGGGCCCCCAGATGCCGGCCCCCAACCCTATGTGAATGAGTATGGGGTACATCGTACCCCTACCCATTCACCTGGTGGAAAAAAAATGTCAATAAAAAACACTACACAGGTTTTTAAAGTCATTTATTACACAGCTCCGGGGGTCTTCTTCCGACTCCGGGGGTCTCTTCTTCCGACTTACGGGGTCTTCTTCTGCTCTCTGGTGCCTTTTTCCTTCTGCCAGGCTTTTCTGCTATCTTCTTCCAGCTCTTTTGCTAGCGGAGAGGCCCGGTCTTCCGTGTCGTCTCATCCGGCTCTCCATTGTCCTTCTGCCGGCCCCTCCGCTATCTTTTTCCAGCTCTTTTGCTAGTGGAGGGGCCTGGTCTTCCCGTCGCCGTCTGCGTCTTCTTCACTCTTCTCCTCCTCGATGTTCACTCGTCGCTTCCTCCCGCTGTAATGCTGCGTGTTCGGTCCGCAATGATCTATATAGGCTTCTCATGATGTCACAGTCACATGCTCCCATGACGTCACAGTCACATGTCCAGGGGCCACCCGGAGCAAGGAATTGGGAAGGATAATATGGATTCCAAAACAATATAGAGGACTCACCCAAGAGACACCATCAATAACAAAATAAACTTTTAGAATATGGGATAGAGTGTGTAAAACAAAGGAATGGCAATACAATAGTCCGCTGTTGCCCCTCACAGGTTCGGACTTCTTCCCGCCGGGTAAGGGGGAGGTGCATTCCAGCAATGGGCATCCTCGGACACACTAAGACTGAAAGACATATTGAAAGGGAATACTTTATGCCCACTTATAGAACTGCAAGAAAAATATGGAGCCTCCCGAGGGGATCTATGGAGATACAGACAGGTCAAGCATTTTGTAGGAACACTGCCAAAGCCCCTGCGATCTATGAACGAGCTGAATACATGGGAAAAACTTGTAGAGCGTGTAGGAATGGGAGGACAGGGGATATCGTACATTTATAGGATACTGAGACCCTCAAGGGGAATTAGAGTTAAACCAAACTATAACAGAGGAAAAGAAGAGACAAGTCTTAGACTATGTCCATTCAACATCAGTAGAAGCAAAAGTAAAAGAGATGAACTATAAACTCCTAACTAAATGGTACTTTGTCCCAATGAAACTCCATAGAATTAACAGAGAGACATCATCCTTGTGTTGGAGAGAATGTGGGATGGAAGGAACACATGCCCACATATGGTGGCATTGTCCTCTAATACAGGAGTACTGGAGGGAGATATTAAGCATGATAAAGAAGATTAGTGGTGTGGAGGTGAAGCAAGACCCATGGTACTGTCTGTTCCATAATATGGGAATAACAAGGAAAAAATATAGAATGACCTTGGTCCCGTACCTTTTGAATGGAGCGAAAGCGTTAATACCCAGAAATTGGAGGGGAAAAAAAGCTCCATCAATGGGAGAATGGTTAAAAGAGATAGATAGAATCAGACTGATGGAAGAGTTGATGTCAATTCATAATGAGAGTAGGCCAAAATTTAATAAGATCTGGAGAAGATGGAGAGAGTTCAGGGAATTAGAGTTGACTGAGGAGGCAACAGAGGACCAGGGATAGAGGGATCTATGGATTGGGGGTCCATGTCTGTGACCCGCCCCCCTGTCCTCCCCTCCTCTTCCCTCTTCCCCCCCTTTTTTTTTTCCTTTTCCCCCTCTATACACACTATTAGGTTTGTAATGGAGGTATTTTCCGATTTTTTCTTACAATGATATCATATTTTTTTCTTCACTTGTCCCCCCTTAGGTTGAGGCTTGGTGTTTTCATAATTTTTTATTTTCACATAAGAACTTTTTCACTAGAAACTAGATATATATACACAAAGGGAGAGAGAGGAAGGGAAGAGAGAAGGAAGTTCTTCCCCCCCTTTTTTTTCCTCTCCCCATTGCCCCCTTTTTCAGGCTCAGATTCTGAGCCCTTACAATTTACTATCACAAAAAAAAAATACACCTTCCTCACTTTAGGCCGAGATTCGCAGCCTTCATAATTTTTACTTCACTAGAGACCAGATATATATACACAAAAGAAAAAGGAGAGAAATAAATTCCTTTTTTTTTCTCCCTTTCCTCATCCCCCCTTCTTTTTAGGCTCAAATTCTGAGCCCCTATAATTTACTATCACATAATTAGCATTAGTATTGGGGTTTCGATAAAATGGTTAGCACTTGCATTGGGGTTCCCTTTGTAGGGTTTTTTTTTCTCCTTTCCCTCTTGTTCTCCCTTCTTAGGCTGTGATTTGAGCCTTCATAATTTTTTTTTTTCACAAGAACCCTTCCTTTCCTTTTTTTTCTCCTTTCCCTCTCTCTATGATACTTGGCAGACTCTGCTAACAATTAGGGGTAGAACATAGAGGTAAGAAGGTTGGGAATATCTCCTATAGGAAGACCAGACTTTTCCAATAGTATAACTATTATAAGTAAATAGGTAGGGGATGAATTGAGACCATGTAAGTGTTTTTAAGTAAAATGTGTTTTTGTTTCTATGTATTAAAATGTATGTAATGTATGTTGGAAAATTAATAAAGAAATTTGAAATTAATACATAACACAGGCACAGGAAATTATGTAATCTTCTCTCCTGGAGTCCTTTTCGGATCCAGCATTAGAGAAGATAAAATCTACAAGCACTACACTGACACCAGATCACATAGGTAGGGACATTTACCCCTTGCCTGCCTCCCTAGTTAACTCTTTCACTCCCTGTCACAGTGTCATTAGGTACAGTATACAGATTACTGATCACTGTATTAGTGCCACCGGTGACGCTAGATAGCATTAGTGGCAGTTAGGAGTAGGGATGAGCTTTGTTTTCGCGTCAAACACACGTTCGACTCGAACATCGGCTGTTCAATCGTTCGACGAAGAACGAACGTTATGGTCCGTTCGCGCCAAATTCGTGTTGCGCGTCACAGCCCATAATTCACTGCGGCATCGCAGTGCATTGCTAGCTGATGATTGGCCAAGCATGCACTATGACCCGCATGCTTTGGCCAATCACAACGCAGAAAAAACGGAGAGCCGTAATTGGCCAAAGCCAGGGTGGCTTTGGCCAATTATGGCTCAGGGGGTTTAGTACACGCCCCACACTATATAAGGCCGCCTGGAAGTCGGCCTTGTGTAGTGTGTTGGCGTTTGTGAAAGAGGCAGTTTAAGAGAGATAGACAGTGTCATTTATATTGAGTTAGATAGAGCAGGCAGGCGAGTCAGTTAGCTGCTGTTACAGTGTGTAGAGGATATATATGCATCCTAGGTGTTGTATATATATTTATACACTGTATTGAGTTTAGCTAGATCCGTACCTGTTAGTCTCTATACTGTGACAGGCAGGCAGGTGATTGTGCTAGCTGCAGACAGTCAGTGTTTCACTTAGTGTACTACTGTGTGCTTTGTATAGCATTCACCTAAAGCTCACCTGGATACAGTTATTCTCTATACTGTGACAGGCAGGCCGGTGATTGTGCTAGCTGCAGACTAGTGATGAGCCGAACAGTGATGAGTCTGAAGCATTATGGGTGGAACTGCATACAGATGTGCGTAGATCAAAGCTAATCATTGGAGTTTGTTATAGACCACCCAATGTTAATGAGGAGTTAGAGACTCAGCTCCTTGCACAGATGGAAAGGGCTGCAAGGGCTGGGACGGTGATAATAATGGGGGATTTTAACTACCCAGAAATTGACTGGAGTAATGGAACTGCTGGGACAGTCAAAGGGCAAAAATTTATAAACCTATTGCAGGACAATTTTATGGTCCAGTTTATTGAGGCCCCAACTTGGAATGATGCTCTGCTGGACCTGGTAATCTCAAACCATGCAGAGCGTATTACTAATGTTCAGATAAAGGAACACCTGGGTAGCAGTGACCATAACATGATTTCATTTGATGTTAGTTGTAAGCAAAAATCACATACAGGAAAGATAAAAACACTTAATTTCAAGAGAGCAAATTTTCCAAGGATGAGCGCTGCTCTCCAGGACTTAGACTGGGAAGGAATATTGGCATCAATGGGCACAGAACAGAAATGGGAATTCTTCAAAAAGACTGTTTGTGAACTCACTGCAAAGTATATTCCCATGGGCAATAAGTTTAAAAGGCTAAAAATAAAACCTATGTGGCTCACTGCCAAAGTTAAAAAAGCTATAAACTATAAGAAAAGAGCTTTTAAAAAATATAAAAATGAGGGAACACTAGTGTCATTTAAATGTTACAAAGAATATAACAGGATATGTAAAAAGGAAATCAAGGATGCAAAAATTCAAAATGAACGACAGATTGCAAAAGATAGTAGGACAAACCCCAAAAAATTCTTCAAATATATTAATAGTAAAAAGGTCAAGTCAGAGCATGTAGGCCCTTTACAAAATAATCTAGAGTGGGTGACTGGGGACAAAGAGAAGGCTAATTTATTAAATACTTTCTTCAGTTCTGTGTATACAAAGGAGCATGGGGGGGCTCATGTCCAAAATGGGGGTGGTAGTGACACAGCCCCAAATCCACAATGGCTCAAAAGTGATATGATCCAGAAATATTTAGATGGAATAAAGGTGGATAAAGCACCTGGACCAGATGGCATCCACCCACGGATCCTAAAAGAATTGAGCTCTGTAATTTCCAAACCATTGTATTTAATTTTTAGGGACTCATTAATGACAGGAATAGTACCACTGGATTGGCGCAGGGCCAATGTGGTGCCTATATTTAAAAAGGGAATTAAGTCTTTACCAAGTAACTATAGACCTGTTAGTTTAACTTCTATAGTTGGGAAAATACTGGAGAGATTAATAAAAGACCACATAGATGAGTTCTTGCTAGAAAAAACTATTTAAGCAACAGACAGCATGGATTCATGAAAGACAGAAGTTGTCAAACAAACCTGATTTCTTTTTATGAAGAGGTAAGTAAGACCTTGGATAGAGGGGTGGCTGTGGACGTGGTATACTTGGATTTTGCAAAAGCGTTCGATACAGTTCCCCACACACGGCTCATGTGCAAGGTAAAGTCTACAGGATTGGAAATATCAGTTTGTAAATGGATAGAAAACTGGCTAAAAGACAGAATTCAGAGAGTAGTGGTTAATGATTCTTACTCTGAATGGTCTAAGGTTATCAGTGGTGTACCCCAAGGTTCAGTGCTGGGACCCTTACTTTTTAATATGTTTATAAATGATATTGGGTCTGAGATCAAAAGTAACATTTCTGTCTTTGCAGATGACACCAAGCTATGCAGTGGAATAACGTCCTTACAGGATGTCGCCAATTTACAAGCCGACCTCAATGCTCTGTCTAATTGGGCGACTATGTGGCAGATGAGGTTTAATGTTGATAAATGTAAAGTTATGCACTTGGGGGCTAAGAATATGAATGCATCATACATACTAGGGGGAGCACAACTGGGGGGATCCGTAGTGGAGAAGGATCTGGGGGTTTTGGTAGATCATAAGCTCAATAATGGCATGCAATGCCAAGCTGCGGTTTCCAAAGCGAGCAAAGTCCTTTCTTGTATTAAGAGAGGTATGGTCTCCAGAGAGAGAGATATCATTTTGCCCCTGTTCAAATCATTAGTAAGACCTCATCTGGAATATGCAGTTCAGTTTTGGGCCCCAGTTCTCAAAAAGGATATTGGGGAACTGGAGAAAGTGCAGAGAAGGGCAACCAAACTGATAAGAGGGATGGAGGAGCTCAGCTATGAGGAAAGATTAGAGGAACTGAATTTATTCACTCTTGAGAAGAGGAGATTAAGGGGGGATATGATCAACATGTACAAATATATAAGGGGTCCATATAGTGAACTTGGTGTTCAGTTATTCACTTTACGGTCAACACAGAGGACAAGGGGGCACTCTTTGCGTCTAGAGGAAAAGAGATTTCACCTCCAAATACGGAAAGGTTTTTTCACAGTAAGAGCTGTGAAAATGTGGAATAGACTCCCTGCAGAGGTGGTTCTGGCCAGCTCAGTAGATTGCTTTAAGAAGGGCCTGGATTCTTTCTTAAATGTACATAATATAACTGGGTACTGACGTTTATAGGTAAAGTTGATCCGGGGAATATCCGATTGCCTCTCGGGGGATCAGGAAGGAATTTTTTCCCCTGCTGTAGCAAATTGGATCATGCTCTGCTGGGGTTTTTTGCCTTCCTCTGGATCAACTGTGGGTATAGAATTGGGTATATGGGATTGTACGATATATTTTTTTTTTTTGTATGGTTGAACTGGATGGACTTGTGTCTTTTTTCAACCTGACTAACTATGTAACTATGTAACTATGTAACCCCCGGGTTCGGTTCGCACCAGAACCCGCGAACGGACCGAAAGTTTGCACAAACTTTAGAACCCTATTAAATACAATGGATGCGAACGTTCGAAATCTAAAGTGCTAATTATAACGACTATTATGCATGTTATTGTCCTAAAAAGGGTTTGGGAACCCGGGTTCTGCACCAGGGGAAATGTATCAATGCAAAAAGAAGTTTTAAAAATGGCCGTTTTTCTGGAGCAGTCATTTTAATGATGCATAAAGTGAACAAAAAAAAAGTCAAATATTCCTTTAAATATCGTACCTGGGGGGTGTCTAAAGTATGCCTGTGAAGTGCCACGTGTTTCCCGTGTTTAGAACTGTCCCTGCACAAAATTACATTTCTAAAGGAAAAAAAGCCATTTAAAACTGCTTGCGGCTTTAATGTAATGTCTGGTCCCGGTAATATGTATGAAAATCTTTAAGAAAAGTGGCATAGCTACCCCATCACACACCCCCCCCCCCCTACCCCAGCCCATTACCAGCCCCTTTGGGTCTTGTATGGATATTAAGGGGAACCCCGCACACAAAATAAAAAAGGCCCTATATACTCTGAACAGCCGTATACAGGCGGTGCATACAAGACAGGGACTGTAGGTTTGTTCTTATGTAGAATCTGTTTGTAATTTTGAACAGGTACATTGTTTAAGTGTAGCTCCAGCCAAAAAATCTATATTTAAGCTTTTTGGAAAACATAGGGAAGGGTTATCACCCCTGTAACATTTGTTTTGCTGTCTGTGCAGTGTGCACCTGTTCAGAACAGTTCACCTCACTTTCCGTCCTAATGACAAATGTTTTTTGAAAATTTGGGTTTTTTATTGAAACAAGAATTGGTGATAAAGCATCAGTGGAGAGGAGACACTTTTTTTCCCATATTAACTCTTACAGGAGAGAATTTGCCTTCCTAGGGGTAGATTTCCTCTCACTTCCTGTTGTATCCTTCCGTTTGCAAGGAGGAGTCGTTTGTAAGTTGGATGTTTGAAAGTAGGGGCCTGCCGTATATACTGAAATTTCCCCCTTACATATTGGTGTTGCCACAACACTGTGAGCCCTCACAGTTACTCTTGGTGGGCGCATGAATGGGCCCTGCTGTGAATTATTAGATCAAGAATTGTAATTGCATGCCCCTGTTGAACAGGGGCTGAAAAATTGGGCCTTTGGTGGTGGTGGTGGTGGTGGTGTTGACACAACACTGTAAGGCCTCACAGTTAGTCTTGGTGGGCACAGGAATGGGCCCTGCTGTGAATTATTAGATCAAGAATTGTAATTACATGCCCCTGTTAAACAGGGGCAGAAAAATTGGGCCTTAGCCACTGGTGCTGGTGCCACAACACTGCAACCACTCCCAGATACTCTAGTTGGAGTGCAGGAATGAGCCCTGCTGCAAAGCATTGCATAAAAAATTGTAATAACACACCCCTGTTAAACAGGGGCTGAAAAATTGGGCCTTAGCCACTGGTGCTGGTGCCACAACACTGCAACCTCTCCCAGATACTCTAGTTGGAGTGCAGGAATGAGCCATGCTGCAAAGCATTGCATAACAAATTGTAATTACATGCCCCTGTTAAACAGGGGCTGAAAAATTGGGCCTTAGCCACTGGTGGCGGCACCCAGAAACAAAAATGTTCTTCCAAGCTATCATCGTCAATCGGATCATTGAGGAGGAGGAGGATAGTCAGTCAACATAACAGGACAGTCTCTCAGCATCAGCATCAGTCTTGAAGGGATGTGACATTTGAAAATAAATTAGTCTGTTATATCAGCTTCAGGTGTTTGGTAGCTGGTGGTGATCCAAGACTGGTTCATCTTTATGAAGGTCAGTCGATCAACAGAGTCGGTGGACAGGCGCACCCTGTGATCCGTGACAAATCCTCCAGCAGCACTGAATGTACGTTCTGAAAGAACGCTGGATGCAGGACAGGCCAGTAGCTCAATTGCATACTGTGCAAGCTCTGGCCAGTGATCCATCCTCAAGACCCAGTAAGCCAGAGGATTTTCAGTGGGGAAGGTGTCCAAGTCTGACCTTGCCCCTAGGTATTCCTGCACCATGTATATCAGACGCTGGCGATGGTTGCTGGAACCGATCATACCTTGGGGCTGCGGACTAAAGAATTGTCTGAACACTTCGGTCAGACGGCCACCTTCACCACCGCTCCTTCTTTGACTGACCGAAGCCTCAGCAACTCGTTGTCCAGGACCAGGAGTTTGTAACCTCCCAGTTTCTGGGAACGCGTTGCACAGACCTTTCTGCAAGGCCTCCCGGAGTTGTCTCATCCTCTGCTCCCTCTGCGACGGTAAGATAAGGTCCGCAACCTTACCCTTGTACCGTGGATCAAGGAGAGTGGCCAGCCAGTAATGGTCCCTCTCCTTGATCCGAAGAATACGAGGATCCTTCCGCAGAATTTGCAGGATCAGGGAGGCCATGCAGCGTAGGTTAGCTGAGGCATTCAGTCCGGAGTCCTCTGGGTCACTAAGGACGACATGATCCGCAGCCACCTCCTCCCAGCCACGTACAAGTCCACTGGTTTCTTGGGACTGTAAATCATCCCTAAAAGACTGCTGCTGATGATGCTGAGTGCCAGGCTCCACCTCCATGCTGACACAATCCTCCTCCTCCTCCTCTTCTTTCTGTGCGATGGGTGTGACAGAAGGAACACTGTCTGGGTAAAGGGAGCCTTGAGAGGCAAGGAAGTCCTCCTCTTCCTGCCTCTGTTCTGCCTCAAGTGCCCTGTCCATTATTCCACGCAGCGTATGTTCCAACAGGTGGACAAGAGGTACAGTGTCACTGATGCATGCACTGTCACTGCTCACCATCCTCGTGGCCTCCTCAAATGGTGCCAGGACAGTGCATGCATCCCTGATCATGCCCCACTGGCGTGGTGAAAAAAACCCGAGCTCCCCTGACCCTGTCCTGGTGCCATAGTCGCACAGGTACTCATTGATGGCCCTCTGCTGCGTTTGCAGCCGCTGCAGCATGGCCAACGTTGAGTTCCACCTGGTGGGCATGTCACATATAAGGCGGTTCTTGGGCAGGTTCAACTACTTTTGCAGCTCAGCCAGGCGAGCACTGGCATTATAAGATCTGCATAAATGCACACAGACTTTCCTGGCCTGCCACAGGACATCCTGTAAGCCCGGGTACCTGCCCAAGAACCGCTGCACCACCAGGTTAAGGACGTAAGCCACACAGGGCACATGGGTCAGTTGTCCCTGTCGGAGAGCGGAGAGGAGGTTGGTGCCATTGTCGCAAACTACCATTCCTGGCTTAAGCTGGCGTGGCGTCAACCACCTCTCGGCCTGCCCCTGCAGAGCAGACAGAACCTCTGCCCCAGTGTGGCTCCTGTCCCCCAAACACACCAGCGCAAGCACGGCATGGCATCTTTTTGCCTGCGTACTTGCGTAGCCCCTTGAACGCCTACGGAGCACCGCTGGTTCCGAGGACAAAGCACAGGAAGAGGCCACGGAGGAAGAAGAAGAGGAGGGGGTGGAGGACAGAGGTGTGTCACAACCAGTAGTAGCATTTTGGAGGCGTGGCGGTGGAACAACCTCCAACACTACTGCACCTTGTCCTGCATCCTTCCCAGCTGCCAAAAGAGTGACCCAATGGGCCGTGAAAAAAAGGTAACATCCCTGTCCATGCCTGCTGTACCATGAGTCAGCGGTAATATGCACCTTACCGCTGACCGCCCTGTCCAGCGAGGCCAAGACATTGCCTTCCACATGCCGGTAGAGAGCCGGAATCGCCTTCCGTGAGAAAAAGTGGCAATTGGGAACCTGCCACTGAGGAACCGCACATTGCACAAACTCACGGAAGGGGGCCGAGTCTACCAACTGAAAAGGCAGCAGTTGAAGCGCTAGCAATTTAGCCAAGCTAGCATTCAACCACTGGGCATGTGGATGGCTGGGAGTGAACTTCTTTCGACGGTCCAGCAGCTGGGGCAGGGAAATTTGCCTGCTAGAATCGGATGTTGGTGTACTGCTAGCAGAGTGCCCGCAAGTACTTGGCTGTGACACACCTAATTCTACACCTTCATTCCTCTCAGAGCAGATTTCAGAGAGGACTGAAGGTATAGTGGGGATGGAGATCCCAGCTGATGCGGTGCAAGAAGAGGTCCGCTTTGTTCTTTGGTGTGGGTCTTTAAGGTAGGCTTGCCAACGAGCTGCATGGCAGGTCAACATATGTCTGGTCAAGCATGTGGTGCCCAAGCGGGGGATGTTTTGGCCACGCGATATACGCTTGAGACATATGTTGCAAACAGCAGCTGTGCGATCTGATGCACTCGACTCAAAAAAGGCCCACACCAAAGAACTTTTTGAATAACGGGCAGAGGCAGCGCCCTGCACAGGCGGAGCTCTGCGGTGTGATTCCGTCGGTGTGCTGCCCTTACGCTGGCCCCCCGAGGGCATCCTGCCTCGTTGGAGATGTGCCTCCTCCTCATACTCCTCCTCCTCTCTCCTATTAGGCACCCACGTGGAGTCAGTGACCTCATCATCCCCTCCCTCCTCACCACTGGAGCCAATCTGGCAGTATGCTGCAGCTGCTGGAACATGACTGCCAGATTGGTGTCCTTCTTGAGCATCCCCTCTCTCTGCTCTCACGCTACTGCCTTCCTCTAGCTGGGTATCATCATCAGACCCTTCGAAACGCTGGGCATCCTCCTGGAGCATGTACCCAACACTGTGCTCAAACAGTTCGGGGGACTCCTCAGGAGGACATGGTTGGTCTAGGGAAGGAGTGACTGATGATGACATTGATACCAGGGAAGAGGACGCTTTGGCAGCTGCTTTGCCAGTACCCTGAGCCTGGGTGAGAGAGGATGAGGAGGATGAGGAGGGCTTGGTCATCCTCTCTACCAAGTCTTCGGCATGATGCGGCTCAACACGTCCAGCTGCCGAAAAGAAGGACAAGCGTGTCCCATGGCCGCTGATGGCGATGCACCGCGTCCACAACCAGCACTGTTGTCTCTAGACACAGAGCCTGCTTGCCCTCTTTTTTTGGCTCCTGACTGTCTGCCTCTCCTTGTTTGCCTTCCAGACATTCTAATGGCCTGCAGGGAAATGGGAAAAGCAGCAATACAGGCTAAGTTAAGGTGTAATATGGTCAGGAGGCACACTCCGCCCGCTGTAAGTGCCACAAAATCCTGTTGGTGTAACACACCAGGAAAAAGCAGCAATACAGGCTAAGTTAAGGTGTAATATGTTCAGGAGGCACACTCCGCCCGCTGTAAGTGCCGCAAAATCCTGTTGGTGTAACACACCAGGAAAAAGCAGCAATACAGGCTAAGTTAAGGTGTAATATGGTCAGGAGGTACACTCCGCCCGCTGTAAGTGCCGCAAAATCCTGTTGGTGTAACACACCAGGAAAAAGCAGCAATACAGGCTAAGTTAAGGTGTAATATGGTCAGGAGGTACACTCTGCCCGCTGTAAGTGCCGCAAAATCCTGTTGGTGTAACACACCAGGAAAAAGCAGCAATACAGGCTAAGTTAAGGTGTAATATGGTCAGGAGGTACACTCCGCCCGCTGTAAGTGCCGCAAAATCCTGTTGGTGTAACACACCAGGAAAAAGCAGCAATACAGGCTAACTTCAGGTGTATAATGTGCAGGCGGCTTAGCAACAATGACATTGACACTGTCCCCTGCCTATCCTTCTCTCTCCCTGCACACGAGGTTTAGCAAAGAATATGACACTGACACTCTCCCTGCCTATCCTTCTCTCTCCCTGCACACAAGGTTTAGCAAAGAATATGACACTGACACTGTCCCCTGCCTATCCTTCTCTCTCCCTGCACACAAGGTTTATCAAAGTATATGACATTGACACTCTCCCTGCCTATCCTTCTCTCTCCCTACACACAAGGTTTAGCAAAGAATATGACACTGACACTCTCCCTGCCTATCCTTCTCTGTCCCTACACACAAGTTTTAGCAAAGAATAGATTTGACAAGATTTGACACTGTCCCTGCCTATCCTTCACTTTCCCTGCTCCGGAACACACTACACAAGGCCGCCGCGCTGG
The DNA here is from genome assembly GCA_029206835.1 of Rana muscosa. NCBI lineage: Eukaryota > Metazoa > Chordata > Amphibia > Anura > Ranidae > Rana > Rana muscosa. The sequence continues at coordinate 178,369,538 of CM055116.1, forward strand.
CGGCCTTTTATAGTGTGGGGCGTGTACTAAATCCCCTCAGCTATAATTGGCCACAGGCATCCTGCCTGTGGCCAATCATTGCTCTCCTCGCTGCCGGCGCTGTGATTGGCCAAGCATGCAGGGTCACAGTGCATGCTTGGCCAATCACAGCGCCAGGATTACACTGCGATGGCGCAGTGTATTGTGGGCCGTTCGCGTCACTCGAATTTGGCACGAACGGGCCAAATCGTTCGTTGTTCGCCGAACGCGCGAACAGCCGATGTTCGAGTCGAACCTATGTTCGACTCGAACACCGAGCTCATCCCTACTGCAGACAGTCAGGCCTCGTACACACGACCGATTTTCTCGTCCAAAACAGTCAAGAAAAGTGCCGCAAGAGTTTTTTCGTCTAGAAAAACGTTTGTGTGTATGGTTTTACGACGAGAAACTTGACGAGAATCTCGACGAGAAAATAGAGAACCTGCTCTCTATTTTCTCGTCAGGATTCCAGATTTCCTCGTCGTGTTTCTCGTCGGCCTGTTTTGTGATGAGAAAATGGTTCGTGTGTATGCTTTTACGACTCTTCCAAAAGCGCGCATGCTCACAAGCAACTATGAGACGGGAGCGCATCTTCTGGTAAAACAAGCCTTCATAATGGAGAGAGCACATTCGTCACGCTCATAAATATTTCATCGTTTAAATGTTCTGCATTGAAATCTTCGTTAGAATGTTGCATTAATCAAAACGAGTGACCTTCTTTTGCTGCTGATATTCACACAGAGTTGAGCCTTATTTTTCACCTTTTTCATGCTGCTCTTTATAAGATTTATGTGTATTATATCGTGCAAGTTTTTAGGAATAATTTAAATGGTTAGATTTTTCAAAATGATGTTAATTATAATTTCTCAATGTTTTGATAGCGATCTCCCATTTAATTTTGGAATCTATATTATTAAAATTTCACACAATGTTTTTGTGCTAATCAGATTTAGTTATTCTTTTGGGGGGGGGGGTGATATCTGTGCCTTTTATTGTCAGTCAAATGTATCTGCTTACTCCAAAGCTTGATTTTTTTTATTTAAAAATACACATAGTCAAGTATGAACTTAAACAAAAAACACATTTATTCATGTTTATAAATTAAATAAAGAGAAGGCAGCGCTGGAGAAGCTGCTGCCATTTGTGCATCCCAGGGACCCCAGAGCACACAGCAACCCTGTGTGGACACTAAAATTGGGAGCTTGAGAAGGCCCACATTTCAGAACACAATCTGATGCTGGCCTCCCAGAGGTCAGGAACAGCAGCAGGTGAGATATATGTCCCAAGTGTGTGGTACTACAACAGGCTGCCTTCTGTCCAACCACAATGAAGCAAGGCCATCACTTCCTCTTCTTCCTGGCAACCTTCCCTGCAGCCTTTCCTGAAGCCTTTCCTGAAGCCTTTCCTGCAGCCTTTCCTGCAGCCTTCCTTCTTCGTTTGGCTGGAGGCTGGCCCACTGGAGGGGTACTCCTGTCAGGAGGAGGAGGTGGAGGTGTAGCAGAAGGGGGTGGGGCAGAAGAAGAAGGTGGAGGTGTAGCAGAAGGGGGTGGGGCAGAAGAAGAAGGTGGAGGTGTAGCAGAAGGGGGTGGGGCAGAAGGTGGAGGTGTAGCAGAAGGGGGTGGGGCAGAAGGTGGAGGTGTAGCAGAAGGGGGTGGGGCAGAAGGTGGAGGTGTAGCAGAAGGGGGTGGGGCAGAAGAGGAAGGTGGAGGTGGAGGTTGAGGTTGGGTCAGTTGGGCCACCTCACATATGGCGGTATTGGGGGTAATTTGCTCCATCACCCCCTTGTTGAGCAAGGTGATGAGCAGGGGCTCGCATAGGAGGCGTTGCTCCATGCTCATCACCTTGAACTTAGCCTCCACTAGGCCGGCAATGGCCTCTTCAGGGGATGTGGGCTCCTTGAGGGTGGCATGGGCCTCTTTAATAAGGGCCATTGCTGCCTCACTGGTGGTCCTGTCCCTCCTGCCTCTTTTGTGAAGCCGGATGGGAGGCACCTGGGATCTGGTGCTTCTCCTTTGCCCTGCCACCTCCTGTCTGCCACTGGGCCCTGCCACCTCCTGGCTGCCACTGGGCCCTGCCACCACCTGGCTGCCACTGGGCCCTGCCACCTCCTGGCTGCCACTGGGCCCTGCCACCTCCTGGCTGCCACTGGGCCCTGCCACCTCCTGGCTGCCACTGGGCCCTTCCTCCTCCTGCCTGACAGTTTCCAGACCCTCCTCCTGGCTGATTTCATCCTGTGTATGAAAAGGAACATAGTTTAATATATTGGTTTAATCTTTGCATCAAACTTTGTAATCCTGATGGAAGCAATTAGAATGTAAATGCATAAATCCTTGCTTTAAATTTACCACTACATCAGCTTGACTATTTACCACACAATTAAGTGCAGAATAATGTCTACAGATCCTGATTTCACTTGTGGAATACAAAATAATGTATGTTTCTCATCCTGACATATTTGGGAAACATTAATTTTATCCCAATACATTTTCAGTTAATACTATACCTGGCTCCAGATGGACAAATCAGGATCATCCAGGATGGCTGCCTCCTCTTGCTCCAGAGAAGGCTCAGGTTGGCTGCAGGGAAGTCTGGGAGGAAGATTGGAGAGTGATGGCCTTGTCTCAATGTGGTCATCCAGGAAGGACATCCTGCTGTAGTACCACAAAATCGGGACATAAACATCATCTGCTGCTGCTCCTGACCTCTGAGAAGCCAGCACCTTAGAGCGTTCAGTCCTGTAGGTACCTCTCAAGCTCCCAATTTTAGTGTCCACTTGTTTTGCTATGGCTGTGGGCACCTTGGTATGCACAAATGGGAGCAGCTTCTCCAGCGCTGCTTTTCTCACCCCTTTTTTTTATGGATGGGGTTTTTGGTCTCCCACAGAGCCGGCAGCTCCCTTACCCGGTCAATAAATTCCGCCAGGAACTCTTTGTCGCTAATAAAGACATTCATATTGTATCTGCAAGTAAAATAATTTATATTTAAATAATGTGAGGCAAACAGTCTAACCTCCTTCACATCCTAGTCACCATATATATCCTCCAACAATCTCAAGACAGTATAGGCCAACAATTTTTACAAGTCTCACAAAATCACATACCTTCGTTCGCACGTCCGTCACTTGAACTCCTCTCTCCGCACACCGAACGTACTATAGTCACATGTGTAAGGAAAAAAGTTGGTGGAAATCGCGCTACCCCGTGACCAATCACTGTGACAGTGAACAAGTGGATTAAAAATCAACAGTTAACCCATACATCACAAATCAGAAATGAACGGATAAGTGAAAAAAGGTTATGTATATAAAACAAACTATAAATCTATGAACATTAGATATAAATAAAAAATGGTCCATCAAAAAAGTTTGTTTAAATAAAGTCCAAAGTATTAACACCAGTGCTTTATGTAGAAATCATAAACAAATTGTGCTGTGTCCACATTCATCTGTGACATTCCACCACCAAAACTCAGGATTTCTCCTTACCAGCTGTACATGACCCCCTATTACAGAGGGTCAGTGTATGCATTCAGTAGTTTCTCCCACAGGTCACCGCAGCACACAACACAAGAGATTCCTAAGATACCGACCTCCGGTTCTCATCAATGGGCTCATATGTATAAAAAGAATGGAACACACTCCACATAGTGCATTATATCTTTTTTTAAATTTATTCCATAAAAAGCAAGTATTGCACTTACATGTATGCAGTTAAAAAATCGCCTGATTACGTCTGGTGTGCCGGCCGTAGCACATTCAACAGACACCCGTCCTTGTTGGAAATATCAGAGGTGACGACAGCGCTCCGCTCCGCCCTTTTTTTTTTTTACGTCCGTTTCGTAACAGTTTACTTCTTCCTTTGCTATATACACACCACGCATGCGTCAAAATTCGAACACGTCGCTCCGCACCAGTCGCCCGCCCATGACGTTCTTACTAACATCTTTTCCCCGCCCCTTCTCTTTCGGCGCGCAGACAGATATGGCGGAGTTACAGCAGGTGTCTGATAATTCCGCAACTAGCGAGGAGACAAGCCCGGAGACCGAGGACACGTCACGATCAAGGAGGAGATTTAAGGCATCGAATATGTCTTTGGCGGAGATGGCGGAGATGGTGGACATCTTGGTCAAGGCTGATTATGATGCCAAGCATGGGCCGTATAGCAAACCAAATAGAAGGAAGGCCAAAATCCTCACTAAAGTTGTGAAGAGTCTGAGGGCGAAGTTCGGGGTGAAACGCTCAAATGAGCAGCTCAGAAAGAGGTGGTCAGACCTCAAACTGAGGGAGCCAGACCAGTTGAGGATCATAAAGAGGATGCTCGCTAAAAGTAAGTAAAATGACGACGTTTCTGCTATTAATCTTTTTAGAAACTGAATTTTTTTTTTTTTTATCATATTGGACTCCCTTCCAAAATGTAATATTTTGAACTAGGTTGGGCACAGTAATCGTTCGTTACGTTACCGACACTTCGTTCGGCCACTATCCGCGGTTTTGGCTTATTTAAGAGCCACAAAAGTAATTAGACATCTGCCATTTTTGATCAAGTATTGTGGATAATTTTTAAGTCTAGATGATGTGTTTGTAAGGAGAATGAAATGCAAACTTTTAGCAGTGTAAAGGAGAGGACACTCAGCAGCTGCTTCCACATCTGTACTTTGGAGCACTATAGTGTGGGCCAACAGACCCGCCTTTTTCGGGTGTCCCACACAGGTGCATCAGAGTTTATTTGTGGTGCCTCCATGTCCAAAAAATTACATCCAAATGTGAATACTAAACATATTTGGGGGCATAAATAATGCATTCTTCTTTAAATTCCGCACAAACACACACTTGTACCCCACTTCCAAACAATTTATCCTTTTTTTAGTTTTAACAAGGAGATTTACAGTGTGATAAATAGACCTTTGGTTTTATTCTCATAGGGGAGAGAAGACTGGGAGGAGGACACTCCAGGGAGCACATGCACCCCACAACTTCCAAGCAACCCCAAACTCCCAAAGATCCACAACCGAAAGATGTGCAGGAAGTTGAGGTGGAGGAAGGAGAAGTGCAGGAAGGAGAGGTGGATGACGTTGTGGATCTGGTCACCACAGCTTAAGGTAAGCGAGGTAGGCCTGCAGAGTTTTATTAATTATTTTTTTTGTTTTTTAGGGGATGTAAATGTTGTGAAGGATAGCACACGGTTCTCTGCTGACAGTGCCCTCCGCCTCATCCAGCAAGTGATGGAATGTAGCACGGAACTGGACCTAATTAAACAAAGAATCCATGTGATGGAACAAACATTTAAAGACATTCTCGATGTTTTGGGGAGAATTCAATAAGCCATCCAAACACATTTGTTTTTACATGTTTGTTTTTATATTTTTTTCTAATTTTTTGAGTAACAAACCAGCCAAAAATTGAATATGCACACAGTGTGTGAACATGTGCTATCTGCCATCAGGGGATATCCATGTACGTCTTTTGTGGGTGCAACCCCTTCCTCGTATCAAAAGTCGGTGAACTGAGGAAGGGGATGCACCCCCAAAACACGTCCATTGATCACCACTGATGGCAGATAGCACATGTTGACAATAGGGATCAGGATTGTAAACTTCCTATTTGCAAAAAATTTAAAATGTGTGCATATTGAATTTTTGGCTGGGCAAGGGGTGGCAGGACCCCATATTAGGACGGGCACATAGAGACATAGTTTGTGTAACTGAATGTCTCAGATTGCTCAGAGGTATCCAATGTTGTAATTTTAGAAATGCAAGTGATATTTTTGTATTTTCATAAGCCAAAATTTGCCGGGTTGTGGCCAGGCCAACCCCAAAGTAAAAGAAAAAAAAAAAAAAGAGAATGTGCAGAGAGTAAAATATTTGACCACAAACAACGTGTAGCTTCTTTTTATAATACTCTCTAAGCTTATTTGGTTCTTTTGTAAGGTAACATAGTGAAATTGGTTGTTATTTACTAAAGTAAAATACACTTGCCACTACAAATGCACAAAGACAAACTAGGAGACAGGAAAGAACAAATAATTAAAGGTTTAAACAAGATTTTTATTGGGATACTTAGACATAGGCTGGCATAGGAATTGCCCCCCTACCCGTGAAATACTCCATGTATTTGTCCCGAACCACACAGGCATTTTGGGGGGGCAAGCCAAGACGGGCAGATTCCAGGCCTGGAAGGGGATTTGCAGGGGAAAGTCCAGCCTCTGGCAAAACTGAGGCCATATAGGAATTTGATTTTTGGCTCAGAAAGTTGTGTAGCACACAGCAGCATAACACTACATAGTTTATTTTGTAGTCCGCCAAGTGGATGGAAGTCATAAAAAGGCGGAACCGGCTGGCCATTATGCCGAAGGCATTTTCAACGACTCTTCGGGCCCTGGCCAGCCGGTAATTGAACACACTCTTCTCTGGGGTCAGGGTCCTCTGTGAAAATGGCCTCATAAGATGCCGTCCGAGTCCGAAGGCTTCATCAGCCAAGAAAACAAAGGGGAGTCCTTCAATATTCCCTGCATCCGGTGGCAATGCAAGGTCGTCACTCTGGAGACGGAGGGCAAACTCCGTCTGGATGAAGGATCCCCCATCGGACATCCGGCAATTCTTCCCTACATCAACATAGAGGAATTCATACCGTGCTGACACCACCGCCATCAGCACAATGCTATGAAACCCCTTGTAATTGTAGTAGTAGGACCCAGAACGGGGTGGCGGCACGATGCGGACGTGCTTCCCGTCTATGGCACCACCGCAGTTGGGGAAGTCCCACCGCGTGGCAAACTCCGATGCCACAGTCTGCCATTCCTGTGGCGTGGAAGGAAGCTGTGGAGTGAAACAAGATGAAATAATATTAGAAAAACAAAGGCATACATTACAAGGAAATTCTATCCCAAAAAATTAGAGACCAATAGACTTGTGCACAACGGAAAAATTTGTTCCGTTTCGGTTCGTTTCTTTCCGGTCCTGTTGATTCGTAATCATTCGTAATTTTGCTAGACGGGATTTTTCGTGTTCGGACTCATTCGTATTTTTGCAAGCGACATTTTTCGTTGAATTTTTTGTTGCTTTATAATTCGTACTTTCGGTAGAGTACGTTGTTTTTCGTTGATTCTGGACACAACTCCTACTTTCGTAACTTTTTTTGGGTTCGTACTTTCGGTAGAGTACGTTGTTTTTCGTTGATTCTGGACACAACTCCTACTTTCGTAACTTTTTTTGGGTTCGTTGATTCGTAATTTTCCGTGTCTCTCTCACAACGACGCTGCCTATTATGCCTAATGTGCTTCGAATGGATTTGTACTTTTCTAAATACATTGCGGTTATTTGTAACGATTCGAAATCTCGTATTTTACTTTCGTTTTTTACATGCGGCTATAGCCTCTGCCCCTGTACACCATTTTGAGAGGGTTCAGCACGGTGAGGGAGAAGCAGAGAGCAGAGCAGAGTGTTATTGTGCTTCGAATGGATTCAAAATCTCGTATTTTACTTTCGTTTTTTACATGCGGCTATAACCTCCGCCCCTGTACACCATTTTGAGAGGGAGTTCAGCACGGTGTGGGAGAAGCAGAGAGCAGAGCAGAGTGAGTGTTATTGTGCTTCGTATGGATTCGTACATTCGTAACTTTTTCATAACAAATTATGCCGAAGACATTCGGGCATTCGCTATTTGCGGTATAATTTATTTCGGATTCGGTCTTATTCGTAATTGCTTTGTTCGGAAATTCGAATGCTTCCGAATGTCCGAAAGTTGCTAAATTCGGACGAATTTCAATTCGTTACGAAACGAATTGCACAAGCCTAGAGACCAACATCAATCTAATTATGCGTTTATTAAGGTGTGTAAAAAAAGTATAATGGAAGGCTCATTTATCATATTCATCTCCCCCTCTGATGGGCCATTACTAAATTATTTTGGGGGGGGGGAGATGTGTTTGGCCACAGGATAGCATTGCAGTGGCGGTGCGTCCAGAGTGGGCGCTGGAGCACTGTCCCCTCTCTCCTGTGCCCATCACTCAGAACAATACATAGGTTCATGCGTTGCATGAACCTATGTATTGTCTATGCCGCACACTATTCAGGTGGATGGCCTCTTGTAAAGCGACCGACATATGAATCATTGCGGCATTTAGGGGGTTAAAATTGCAGAGCAGAAACAGGTATTAAAATAGTCTTGCAAATTACAACCTGAGGGATGTAATTGGGTTCCTCAAAGAAAAATCGGGGACGCAAGGAGGGGGGCATTCCTTGTGTAAACACTGACAGGCTGCTCTGCCAATCATGTTCACCAAGTCTGTTTAATGGTAACATGATTGGCTGATGCAACATGAAGGGAAGGAGAAGACATCAAGGACAGAAGAAGGATGGCGCTGACCACAAGAAGGTAAGTGCAGGGCTGGGGGGAAACTGGCTGCATTAGAGGGGACTAAATGGCTGCATTTGAGGGAACAAAATGGCTACATTGGAGGGGACAACTGGGGGCGTTTATTAGGCAACAGAGCAAAAAAGGAGGAAGTTTATTTCCTAAATTGGGGTTGGAACCCCCCAACATTTGGAGCAACAGGCGCCCCTGCTGGAAAAGTTAGTGAGGGGAAATATTTAGGGAGGATAAAAAAGGGGCAATCTAAAGCTTCCAACATGCATGGGGACAAAGGGGACATTCTCAGCATATTACAATCATGGTAATTAGGGAAGGATGAAAGAAATACAATACATTAGCATACATGTAATACATAAAATGTGATGTTAAGGGAGAAAACTTACCCTAATATAGTCCTCCTGCAGAACTTGTATAATGGCAGAACAGGTGTCTGGGATTATGAGGCCCAGAGCCTGGGGGGAGATGCCTGTGGTGAACTTCAAGTCCTGAAGACTTCTCCCTGTCGCCAGGTAACGCAACGTGGCGATGAGCCTCTGCTCAGCACTGATGGCTTCCCGCATAACGGTGTCCTTCCTGGTAATATAGGGGGACACCAAAGCCAACAGTTCCTGAAAAACGGGGTCAGACATCCTCAGAAAATTCCTGTAGTCCTCAGGATTATTCTCGACGATCTCCCGCAGCAGAGGCATGTGGCAGAATTGGTCCCGCTGGAGCAACCAATTCTTGGTCCATGAACTCCTCCTCACACCATTCATGGACTGGTCTTGGTCCAAAACAAGCAGACCAACACCAAGCGCACGCACAGCACGAACTCGACGACGAGAACGTCCAGGCGACATGGCTAGGAAACGGTCGTCTAATCAGAACGTACAGAACAGAACGCACTTTAGAACAGCAAGGCCTATGAATAACGAACTGAAATTCAGAAACGAACAGGCAAGAACGCACTGTAAAACAGATACGACCTGCCTAGACGCCCTGAAAGTCAAGATACGAACCCACAAGCACAAACTGAACGGCAGAAAACGATCTGAAAAGTACGAAGACTGAAAAGCGCGAATCGTCTCTTCCCAAACTTTTACTTCACACGCGGTAACACGAGATCAGCAAAAGCAGCCCAAGGGGTGGCGCCAAGAAAAAAGATCTTCCCCTTTATAGTGCCGTCGTACGTGCTGGACGTGAGCGCAGAGAACCATGAGGAAATTGGAAAATGACAGTGTGTACGCATAGAAAGCTTAACGAGAAAATCGACAAGCTTAACAGGAATCTCGTCGAAAAAAACGACGTGTTTTTTACGACGAGAAAATCGGTCGTGTGTACGAGGCCACAGTGTTTCACTTAGGCCCCTTTCACACTGTTTGCAGGCACTATTGTGCTAAAAATAGTGCCTGCAAACCGTCCCTAAACAGCGGCTGCTGTTTCTCCAGTGTGAAAGCCCGAGGGCTTTCACACTGGGGCGGTGCGCTAGCAGGACGGTAAAAAAAAGTCCTGCTAGCCGCATCTTGGGAGCGATGAGAGGAGCGGTGTGTTTACCGCTCCTCCACCGCTCCTTCCCATTGAAAGTAATGGGAAACCGTGGAAATACCGCCGGCAATGTGCCTCTGCAGAGGCGCATTACCGGCGGTATTAACCCTTTTTCGGCCGCTAGCGGGGGTTAAAACCGCACCGCTAGCGGCCGAATACCTCCGCAATTCCGACGGTATAGCGCCGCACCCACCGCCCCAGTAAGAAACCAGCCTTAAGCTGTGTACACACGATCGGTTTTACCGATGAAAACAGTCCGATGGACTGTTTTCATCGGACAAACCGATCGTGTATGGGCCCCATCGGTCTTTTCTCCATCGGTGTGAAAAAATATCAAAAAGAAAAAAATCCTGGAATGCCGCACTCTGTGAAAGATGCTCTTTTTTGTTGTATAAAATCCAAAACACAGCACAGCATACAAACTTGAAATGAAGACAGGGACAAGGCTAACGCGTTTCACATCATATGATGCTTAATCATAGCTGTGTGAAAAAATAGAACATGTTTTAAATTTATCCGATGGAAAAAAAAACGATAGCAAAATCCGATCGTCTGTGTGGAAATCCATCGGATAAAAAACCCACGCATGCTCAGAATCAAGTCGACGCATGCTCAGAAGCATTGAACTTAATTTTTCTCGGCTCATCAGAGTGTTTTACGTCACCGCGTTTGAAACGGTCCGTTTTTTGACTGATGGTGTGTGGGCAAGACTGATGGAAGATAGTTTCATCGGATTTCCGATGGAAAAAAACATCGGATTAGAATCCATAGGATATCCGATCGTGTGTACAGGGCTTTAGTGTACTACTGTGTGCTTTGCATAGCATCCACCTAAAGCTCACCTGGATACAGTTATTCTCTATACTGTGACAGGCAGGCCGGTGATTGTGCTAGCTGCAGACAGTCAGTGTTTCACTTAGTGTACTACTGTGTGCTTTGCATAGCATTCACCTAAAGCCTAAATTTTTGATGCAATATTTTGCAACAGGGCTCATTGCTGCGCTCTAAGTACAGTATCTGTGAGGGGTTGCAGTGTTGTGGCACCAGCACCAGTGCCTAAGGCCCAATTTTTCAGCCCCTGTTCAACAGGGGCATGCAATTACAATTCTCGATCTAATAATTCACAGCAGGGCCCATTCCTGCACCCACCAAGAGTAACTGTGAGGGCTTACAGTGTTGTGGCACCAGCACCACCACCAAAGGCCCAATTTTTCCTACCACTGTTCAACAGTGGTATGTAAATACAATTCCTGATATAATAGTTGACAGCAGGGCGTTCCAGCGCCCACCAAGAGTAACTGTGAGGGCTTACAGTGTTGTGGCAACACAAACACCTAAGGGGTAAATTTCTGCAGAGTATATATGGCAGGCCCCTACTTTCAAACATCCAACTTACAAACGACTCCTACTTACAAACAGAAGGAGACAACAGGAAGTGAGAGGAAATCTACCCCTAGGAAGGCAAATTCTCTCCTGTAAGAGTTAATATGTGAAAAAGGTGTCTCCTCTCCACTGATGCTTTATCACCAATCCTTGTTTCAATAAAAAACCCAAATTTTCCAAAAACATTTGTCATTGGGATGGAAAGTGAGGTGAAATGTTCTGAACAGGTGCACAGACAGCAAAACAAATGTTACAGGGGTGATAACCCTTCCCTATGTTCTCCAAAAAGCTTAAAAATAGATTTTTTGGCTAGAGATACACTTAAAAAAATTTACCTGTTCCAAATTACAAACAGATTGTACTTAAGAACAAACCTACAGTCCGTGTCTTTTTTGCACCCCCTGTATACTGCTGTTCAGAGTATATAGGGCCTTTTTTTTATTTTGGGTGCGGGGTTCCCCTTAATATCCATACAAGACCCAAAAGGGCTGGTAATGGGCTGGGGTAGGGGTGGCTGATGGGGTAGCCATGCCATTTTTCTCAATGATTTTCATCCATATTGCCGGGACCAAACGTTACATTAAAGCCGCAAGCAGTTGTAAATGGCTTTTTTTCCTTTAGAAATTAAATTTTGTGCAGGGACAGTTCTAAACACGGGAAACACGTGCCACTTCACAGGCATACTTTAGACACCCCCCAGGTACGATATTTAAAGGAATATTTCACTTTTTTTTTCACTTTATGCATCATTAAAATCACTGCTCCCGAAAAAAACGACAGTTTTAAACGATTATTTTTACATTGATACATGTCCCCTCGGGCAGGACCCGGGTCCCCAAAGCCTTTTTAGGACAATAACATGCATATTAGGCGTTATAATTAGCACTTTAGATTTCAAACGTTCGCGTCCATTGTATTTAATAGGGTTCTAAAGTTCGCGCGAACGTTCGGTCCGTTTTGAAGGTTCTGGTGCGAACCGAACGGGGGGGTGTTCGGCTCATCCCTAGTTAGGAGCAGTTGGCGTTAGTCTCAGATAGGGTAAGGGTACCCGTCATATATTCCCTAATACATTTTTAACCCCCAGTTAACCCTTTCACTGTGCTGTTACAGTGTCATTAGTACAGCGTACAGATAATTTTTCTGATTGATGTATTAGTGTCATGGGTGACACCAGATAGCGTTAGTGTCAATCCCAGACAGCATCAGATTGCCCAGCATATATTTACTAAAAATAAATGTGTTCCTCTTGTAGGACTTTAAAGGGAAAAACTACTCTATGGTGAAAAAATATGGAAGTAAGTATGAATATAGGATGTTTATTACAAAAAACACAGTGGTAGATAAACAAAATCTTCAATGCAATCAAAATTATATCATGAGGATGTACAGGATGCAATACATGAACATTCAATACAATGATAGACATTCTGTCACGATCAGGCGTCGGGCTTGAAGACCAGTTGCTATAGCAGTTGCAGGACAGGTATAAAGGCAGTCACTTCTGGCAGATGACACAGGCTCACCTGAGGTGCGGAGTCTAAGTACTAGCTGGTTTTCCCCAGAGCTCCGGGTGGTGGAGATGGATTTGGCTGCAAGCTAGTACCAGGTCGCGGTCCTCAGGTTTGCCCCACCAGGGTGTGAGCAGGCCGGGGTCCAGTGGCGGATCAGCAGATAAGGATTAAACAGCAGCGTGGCCAGTAACAAGTCAAAAGGTCAATCACGAGTGGTTGCAGGTTGGGATCAGGCAGCAGAGTAGTCAAAGAACAAGCCAAGGGTCAATCACGAGTGGTAGCCAAATACAGAAGGCAGCAGGGATGTCAAGAGCTAGGCACTGGCTGAGAAGGCACAATAACCTGGCAAAGAGGAAGTGCTGAGACAAGGCTTATATAGGAAGTTCATGGGAGGAGCAAGGAGTTCAAGGTTCATCGGTAATCAAGACTCAAGGCAGGGTTGTCCATTGGATCAGATAGGTTTGTCCAGCAGATCAGGCAGGGAGCTGTCCAGCATCCCAGATAGCTCAGTGGGAAGAGTAAACGCCAGACACCGACAAGGTCCCAAGTTCAAGCCCAGGTCCTGATAGTACTCCTCTCCTCTCTGGACGTCTTAGGGCTGGGTTTGTGAGGAAACCTCTGGTGGAATTCTCTTGTCAATCTAGGGGCATGAACGTTCTCCTCAGGCTCCCAAGAATTTTCTTCTGGCCCATATCCTTCCCATTGGACCAGATATTGTAGTTTGTTTCTAAATATCCTGGAATCAAGAATTTTCTCCACCACAAATTCTACTTCACCCGGTACCTCAACAGGTGGAGGAGGTGGAAGAATTCTTCCAGAAAAGGGATTTTCATTAAATTGTTTAAGTAATGACATGTGAAAAACAGGGTGAATTTTCATACTATCAGGAAGTTTTAAGCGAAAGGTAACTGGATTGATTTGAGCAGAAATCTTGAATGGTCCTACAAACTTCTGGCCCAGCTTTGCAGACGGAACATGGACCTTCAAATTTTTGGTTGATAACCAAACTTCGTCACCCACATGAAATGTAGGAAGTGATCTGCGATGTCTATCAGCAGCCTTCTTGTAACATTCCTGAGCCTCCTTCAAAGTTTCGATCAATTTTTCACGAATCTCCTGCAATGTAGTTAATCTGTTGGTAACAGAAGGAATTGGAGTTGAGATAGGGAGATCAGGAATAAAAACGGGATGATACCCGTTGTTTAAATAAAAAGGACTTTGAGAAGTGGAGCTATGTTTAGAATTGTTATATGCAAACTCTGCTGTAGGAAGATAATCCACCCAGTCATCCTGAAGATAACTGACAAAACATTGAAGGTACTGCTCTAAGGTTTGATTGGTCCTCTCAGTCTGACCATTAGACTGGGGATGAAAAGCAGAAGACAGATTAACTGTTACACCTAAGGCTGAACAAAAGTTTTTCCAAAATTTTGAAGTAAACTGTACTCCTCTGTCAGACACCACATCGTCAGGAATTCCATGTCGTTTAAATACTTCTCGAAGCATTAACTCAGCAGTTTGTTCAGCTGAAGGTACCCCCTTAACAGGTATAAAATGAGCCATTTTAGTGAGACGGTCAACAACAACCAAAATAGTGCTCATTTCTCTTGAGGGAGGTAAATCTACCACAAAGTCCATAGAAATTGATCCCCATGGTCTTGATGGAACAGGGAGTGGCTGGAACAACCCCAAAGGAGAAGCCCGGGGAGTCTTACTGCGTGCACAGGTCAGGCATGAGGCCACATAGTGTTTGACGTTTTTCTTATAGCTGGGCCACCAAAATGAACGTGACAAGAGCTCTTCTGTTTTGGAAATCCCAAAATTCCCAGCAAGTTTTGAGTCATGAACCAACCTGAGGGCTTCAGTCCGAGCAGATTCAGGTACATAGAGACTATGTGCATGAGTCCAAAAGCCATTCTTGTACACAAGGTTAATATCCGCAGGCGGATGATTGAGAAGAGGGTCATTTTCATACCCCTCCTTTAGGACACTCAAGAATGTCTTGAAACCCGTGGCCCCTATGAAGTTCTTTTGAGGCAGAATCATACATTCAGGGTTGTCTTCCTGGCATGGTTCAGTCAACATTCTTGATAATGCATCGGCCTTACCATTCCTTGACCCAGGTCGATACGAGATGATAAAATTAAACCGGGAAAAGAACAGTGACCAACGTGCTTGTCTAGAAGACATCCTCTTGGCAGAGCGAATGAATTCTAGATTTTTATGATCAGTGAGAACAGTTACTGGATGCTTAGCCCCTTCCAGCAGATGCCTCCATTCAGAAAAGGCTTCCTTAATTGCCAGCAATTCATTATTCCCGATGTCATAATTTCTTTCGGCTGATGACATTAAGCGAGAGAAATACGCACAAGGATGAAGCTGCATCTTTTCTCCTTTTCGCTGAGAAAGGATAGCTCCCACAGCAGAGTCTGAGGCATCCACTTCCACTATAAAAGGAACTTCAGGATCGGGATGTACCAATATTGGTGCAGAAGTGAAAAGAGTCTTTAGCTTAATAAAAGCAGTCTGTGCCTCAGCTGACCACACAAAGGGCATCCCTTTCTTTGTCAGCTGTGTAATTGGTGCTATCACTATAGAGAAATTTCTTATGAATTTTCTGTAGAAGTTGGCAAAACCAACAAATCGTTGTATCTCTTTAACATTACTAGGAGCAGGCCAATCCACCACTGCTTTGATCTTCTCAGGATCCATGCTTACTCCTTTAGGAGAAATAATATATCCCAAGAACTGCATCTGGGTTCGTTCAAACTCACATTTCTCCAATTTAATATAAAGTTGGTTCTTCCTTAGCCTTTCAAAGACAGTGCAAACATGTTTGCGATGTTCCTCCAGGTTATTTGAAAAGATGAGAATATCATCCAGATAAGCAATCACAAACTGGTCCAATAGGTCTCGAAAAGCATCATTGATGAAGTGTTGGAAAGTGGCAGGGGCATTGCAGAGGCCAAAAGGCATAACCAGGGACTCAAAATGGCCATATCTGGTTCTAAAGGCGGTTTTCCATTCGTCTCCTTGACGCATGCGGATGAGGTTATATGCCCCCCGTAAGTCTAGTTTTGTGAAGACTTTGGCAGAGCGGAGTCTTTCCAACATTTCAGAAATTAAAGGAAGTGGATAGCGGTTTTTAATAGTGATTTTATTAAGGTCACGGTAGTCAATGCATGGACGCAAGGTGGAATCTTTCTTTGCAACAAAGAACAGGGCTGCCCCTGCAGGAGACGTTGAGGGTCTAATGAAGCCCTTTTCTAAATTCTCATCAATCCATTCCCTGAGAACTTTTAATTCAGGTTCTGAAAGATTGAAAAGGCGACCAAAAGGTATTTCAGCCCCTGGGAGCAGTTCAATCGGACAATCATATGGGCGATGAGGAGGTAACTGATCGGCATTCTTCTTATCACAGACATCCCGGAACTCATGATATTGTGGAGGCAGGTTGTCATATGACTGCGTAGTAACAACATCCACCTGTGATTCCTTGACTGGCAAAGAACTTGTTTGACAAGGTTCTCTACAGAATTCCTCGCAATGGGGGGATGTAAAGTTTATAATCCGTGCTTCCCAGTTGATGGAGGGATTATGGGTGGAAAACCAAGGAATGCCCAGGATGACGGGAAATTTGGGTGATGTAATCAGCTGAAAACTGATGGTCTCATGATGATTAGCCTCAAATTGCAATACCAAAGGGACTGTCTCATGGGTAACAGGTCCTGAAGTTAAGGGTGAACCATCGACCGTCTCCATATCGATAGGAGCAAACTTATTTCTTGTTTGGATATTATTACTGTGGGCAAAGTCTATGTCCATAAAGTTCCCCCCCAGCCCCAGAGTCCAGCATAGCAGAGCAAGGAATTTCAATACCATCAAAGATGAGTTTAATAGGGATGATAAAATGGGATAGTACAGAATTTACTTTATTCTCTTCATGAATCAATGGGGAGATCGACTGGGTAATAGAGTTTATTTGTTCAGGCAAAATCACATCAGTCGCCGCAATTGTTCTTCTAACTTTGTTCGGACAATTAACTGCGTAATGCCCAGAGTCCCCGCAATATAAACACAGGTTTTCTGAACGTCTTCTTTCTTTCTCCTGAGTAGAAATGGATCTCTTAATTGCATCAACCTGCATAGGTTCAGCTGTGTCAGAATCTGAAGAAACTCTTGGATCCTTCTGAACAAATTGACTAGCAGAAAAACGCATGCCACCATTGCTTCCAAACATTCCCAGTCTCTTCTTCCTCCTTTCTGTAAGTCTTTGATCAATTCGAATACATAGTTGGATGAAGGCCTCAAGATCATTAGGAGTCTCCACTCTTGCAAGCTCATCTTTTACCTGTTAAGAAAGCCCTTGGCGGTACTGACTTTTTTGCGCTGCTGGGTTCCAAGTGGTATCTGTGATCCAACGTCTGAATTCAGCTGTGTACTCAGCAACAGAACGTTTACCCTGCCGTAAACTATGCAACTTTGCTTCAGCAGTAGCACAGCGATTGGGATCATCAGAAACCTGATTCATCGCAGCCTCAAAAGTCTGGAAACTATTCAGCGTGGCACTGTCTTGTTCTATATAAGGGGAGTCCCAGGCTAATGCTTCCCCAGTCAGGAGGTTGATAACAAACATTACCTTCTGTTTTTCAGAAGTGAATGCAGCGGGTCGCATTTGGAAATATATGCGACACTGGTTAAGAAAACCTCTGTAATGGCGGCGATCTCCATTAAACTTGGGTGAGTGAGGCATATGTGCATTAGCATCATCTCGGGAACGTAGGTCCAGCAATTGTTTTTGCAGGGCATGGATCTCTTCATGTTGCCCTTTCACCACACTTTCCAGTTCGGCAAAAAATTTTTGGTAGGTGACACCAAACTCCTGCAGCTCCGCAATTTGCTGCCTGAAAGGAGCCACAGCATTTGCTATAGCGGCCTCCATGTTTTAGGCCAGGTTATTCTGTCACGATCAGGCGTCGGGCTTGAAGACCAGTTGCTATAGCAGTTGCAGGACAGGTATAAAGGCAGTCACTTCTGGCAGATGACACAGGCTCACCTGAGGTGCGGAGTCTAAGTACTAGCTGGTTTTCCCCAGAGCTCCGGGTGGTGGAGATGGATTTGGCTGCAAGCTAGTACCAGATCGCGGTCCTCAGGTTTGCCCCACCAGGGTGTGAGCAGGCCGGGGTCCAGTGGCGGATCAGCAGATAAGGATTAAACAGCAGCATGGTCAGTAACAAGCCAAAATGTCAATCACAAGTGGTTGCAGGTTGGGATCAGGCAGCAGAGTAGTCAAAGAACAAGCCAAGGGTCAATCACGAGTGGTAGCAAAATACAGAAGGCAGCAGGGATGTCAAGAGCTAGGCACTGGCTGAGAAGGCACAATAACCTGGCAAAGAGGAAGTGCTGAGACAAGGCTTATATAGGAAGTTCATGGGAGGAGCAAGGAGTTCAAGGTTCATCGGTAATCAAGACTCAAGGCAGGGTTGTCCACAGGATCAGATAGGTTTGTCCAGCAGATCAGGCAGGGAGCTGTCCAGCATCCCAGATAGCTCAGTGGGAAGAGTAAACGCCAGACACCGACAAGGTCCCAGGTTCAAGCCCAGGTCCTGACACATAAATGGACTCCGTTGCATACAGATACAAATAGGGAGTAACTGACGCGCTTTGAGTGTATAACTCTTCTTCAGCGGTTATGAGTGAGATCAGCATGGAGATAACATGTCTAGAATTGAAAAGACAGTCATGAGCAATGGTTATACAAACAGTGTGATATACTATCAACGTGGTTAATATGCTGCAATTGGTACTGACCGTATGGTATTGCTTAAAAGTTATATGGTTTTGCATCCATTTAAAAATGATTTTATGCCGGTGCTATTTGACTGTGCCCGATCGGGTCGGCTGACTGCGTGTGCTCAGAAAGGACTCCCGGGAAAGACTCCCCAGCAGGGGGCGTGGAGGTGCCAAAGTTGTGGTCTGTGTGTCGGCGGAGCGATCACTGTGAGGGGTAAAAACTAATATTTTAGGGTGTGTATACATATGCTAGGCTAGATGAAAGCCATACATATCATAGATCACAGACCACTAGGAACCCACCCCGTCCACCCCATATATAGTGAGCAGTTGGAGGATATATAGGTGTGCTGTACCTGTAGCACAGACTAGATCCAATGAGGCTGGAACAGGGCAGAGCATGAATGGTGTGGATGTCCTCGGACGGATTCAAGTGTTAAGGCCCTAGGTAAAAGAACAACAAACGAGGCCAAGAAAAATAATAAATAATAAACATAAATGTATATATGGATATTTGGGGCATGGGAGGGAGGGAGAAAAATAACCCATAGGTTGTGTGGGGCCAGGCAAAAGCCTAAGGCATCCCCTCCTCCTTACCCCCCCAATATTCACCCTCTCCCTGACGTGGCGGTGTGGGAGAGAAATTACCTAATGTATGGAGTTACCTTTGGCAGGCTGGAAACAAACACAGGAGCGTGCGTTTGGAGATCTGCGGCTGGAATTGTTGGTGTAAAGGCCCAGTTTAAATGGCGTACAGGTGTCAGCTGAGGCCAAATCTGTGAGGGCTACGGGGAGTGGCCGAGGCACTAGGAGACACGCCCCCGAGACGCTAGCGCGCACCTGCCTCCCACCGCACTGGAAGTGCGTAGGGATGGTGACCATGGCCAGCTGAGTGTGTCCGGTGTGGTGACATGTAACGCCTGGCGCGGTGACGCCGGACGTATGGGGGAGGAGACGTGTCAGCCGCCCGCAATGCAGGAAACAGGAAGAGCTGTGCATTGGAAACCCGAGCGTGCTTTTCCGGTGTGTAAAAGGCTGCCTACGCAAAACTACTGCACAGGACGGCCCCCCTGCGTCGAGTGGGGTTGTCCTGGGGGGGCGGATCTAGGCAGATCAGGCCATGTGAGCTGCGGGATCACAGCACATCGAGTTTGGCTTTGGACAGATTGTCATTTCTGCAGTCTGGTGATTTGTTCTTGCGAATATCTCTGGTAACAAGTTTGACAAATGTTGACACATTTGATTTTGTGTTTAGATTTGAGAGCCCGGATCTTATTGATCGTATAGATCTTGAGCAGTTGCTTGGTCGATTCGACCAATCGGACCTTCCCACCCCCCCACCCTGTACCGTAAAAAATAAATCAGATACATTTCCAAATCTAAACACAAGTTTATTAGCAAAATACCGGCTAATAGAATAGAGAGATTCCATAGAGAATTTTACTGTTTGGTTGATTGAGCCTATACTGAAAAAATCCTTAACAAGGCAGAATGGGATTTTGTACGTACACTACACCCACGTACTCCAACATTCTATTCTCTGCCAAAACTGCATAAGAGCATGACACATCCATCTGGGAGACCCATAATCTCCGGTAATGGCTCCCAGATGGAAAAACTCCGTAAATTTATAGATGGCTACCTATGCCCCCACGTTCTCAGTCTCCCAAGTTAAATCAGAGACGCCCCACACCTACTACAAAATCTAGATGGGGTATCTATTCCCCCCACATTGGTACTTGTGGCAGTGGATGTAGAAGCCCTATATAGCTCGATACCACATGACAAAGGTCTCGCCTGCATACAACATATACTCTTCCAAAACAGCAAAAACGAAAAAAAGACCAATGAGTTCCTGGTGGCTGCATTGGAATTCATTCTATCCCACAAGTATTTCACCTTCAACGGATCCCACTACCTCCAGGTGCAGGGGGTTGCGATGGGGACATGCTGTGCCCCATCGTATGCTAACATGTACCTGGGGGAGTGGGAAAGGATGATCAATCAATCCGCATATCTTGCCCCATACATGGATAGCATCATCATGTGGTTTTGCTACATTGACGATGTGTTCCTTGTGTGGAAAGGTCCCACTGAAACATTTCCAGCCTTTCTCCAACAACTTAACAATAACAACTTCAACCTATCTTTCCCCATGACCTGGGACAAGGTGTCCATTACATTTCTTGATGTGACCATCCACAAGGACACTGATGGATACTAAACTACCGGTCTTTTCAGAAAACCTTCTGCAGGCAATTCAATACTCCATGCCAGCAGTTTCCACCTTCAACCTCTTGTCTCTTCAATTCCCTACGGCCAATACTTACGTACAAGGAGAAACTGCACCGACGATACAGTTTTCAAAAAAGAGGCTCACATACTGAAATCATGACTACAGGCTCGGGGATACTCCAACAAATGCCTCAAAAAGGCATACAAGAGAGTATGTGAGAAGACTCAAGATGATGTATTGTACAATCCATCATCCAAAAAGAAAAAACTCAATCCCATCTCCATCATAACCGAATTTTCCAATCAGCACCAAGCTATTAGAAGGGTTATAACAAAATACTGGCATATGCTGACAATGGACCCCTTGATTGGTCCTTTCGTACTGACCACCCCGGCCTTCACCTACAGGCGAGCTGGATCCCTCCGAGACCAGCTCGTTTGCAGTGAATTCAGGGGGGGAGGCAAATGTGATCCATGTAAAAACAAGGGGACTTTCACTTGTGGGGGCTGCAACTATTGCAGGTTCCTCAATTTCTCCAAAAACATCACCCTGCCCAACGGTGAACATTTCAAACCCCGGCACTATGCCAATTGTCAGACATGTGGGGTAGTGTATCTTCTTGTATGTGAATGAACAAGCTTTTATGTTGGGAAGACCATCCAGGAATTCTGGTGGAGAGCTTACAGACATATTACATCACTTGGCAGGCATGTCACAAGAGTACACAAAGGCATATGCCCCTGTAACGGGAAGGCCCGGGGAACTCAGAATTGCTTAGAAAGTATGAGATACCCTTGCTTCAGTTCCCCCAATGCCTCTTATGTGTCAACCACCCTGTGTCTCTATTAGGGGCACAGGGTGAATGAAAACCCCAATATGGTCTGATAGCCATATTTAGTGATGAGCCGAACACCCCCGGGTTCGGTTCGCACCAGAACCCGCGAACGGACCGAAAGTTCGTACGAACATTAGAACCCTATTAAATACAATGGATGCGAACGTTCGAAATCTAAAGTGCTAATTATAACAACTATTATGCATGTTATTGTCCTAAAAAGGGTTTGGGAACCCGGGTTGTGCACCAGGGGACATGTATCAATGCAAAAAGAAGTTTTAAAAACGGTCGTTTTTCGGGAGCAGTCATTTTAATGATGCATAAAGTGAAAAAAAAAAAGTCAAATATTCCTTTAAATATCGTACCTGGGGGGTGTCTAAAGTATGCCTGTGAAGTGCCACGTGTTTCCCGTGTTTAGAACTGTCCCTGCACAAAATGACACTTCTAAAGGGAAAAAAAGCCATTTAAAACTGCTTGCGGCTTTAATGTAATGTCTGGTCCCGGTAATATGGATGAAAATCTTTAAGAAAAATGGCATAGCTACCCCATGACCCCCCCCCCCCTACCACAGCCCATTACCAGCCCCTTTGGGTCTTGTATGGATATTAAGGGGAACCCCGCACATAAAATAAAAAAGGCCCTATATACTCTGAACAGCCGTATACAGGCGGTGCATACAAGACAGGGACTGTAGGTTTGTTCTTATGTAGAATCTGTTTGTAATTTTGAACAGGTACATTGTTGAAGTGTAGCTCCAGCCCAAAAATCTATTTTTAAACTTTTTGGAAAACATAGGTAAGGGTTATCACCCCTGTAACATTTGTTTTGCTGTCTGTGCCCCTGTTCAGAACATTTCACCTCACTTTCCGTCCCAATGACAACTGTTTTTGAAATGTGGTGTTTTTCTTGAAACAAGGATTGCTGATAAAGCATCAGTACAGAGGAGACACCTTTCTCCCATATTTATTCTTACAGGAGAGAATTTTCCTTCCTAGTGGTAGATTTCCTCTCACTTCCTGTTGTCTTCTTGCGTTTGCAAGTAGGAGTCGTTTGTAAGTTGGATGTTTGAAAGTAGGGACATGCCGTATATACTCTGCAGAAATAGGCCCCTTAGTTGTTGGTGTTGGCACAACACTGTAAGCACTCACAGTTACTCTTGGTTGGTGCTGGAACGCCCTGCTGTCAACTATTATATCAGGAATTTTAATTACATATAATTGTTGAACAGTGGTAGTAAAAATTGGGCCTTTGATGGTGGTGCTGGTGCCACAACACTGTAAGCCCTGACAGTTACTCTTGGTGGGTGCAGCAATGGGCCCTGCTGTGAATTATTAGATCAAGAATTGTAATTGCATGCCCCTGTTGAACAGGGGCTGAAAAATTGGACCTTTCGTGGTGGTGGTGGTGGTGGTGGTGTTGCCACAACACTGTAAGCCCTCAGAGTTACTCTTGGTGGGTGCAGGAATGGGCCCTGCTGTGAATTATTAGATCAAGATTTGTAATTGCATGCCCCTGTTGAACAGGGGCTGAAAAATTGGGCCTTTCGTGGTGGTGGTGGTGGTGGTGGTGGTGTTGCCACAACACTGTAAGCCCTCAGAGTTACTCTTGGTGGGTGCAGGAATGGGCCCTGCTGTGAATTATTAGATCAAGAATTGTAATTACATGCCCCTTTTGAACAGGGGCTGAAAAATTGGGCCTTTCGTGGTGGTGGTGGTGGTGGCATTGCCACAACACTGTAAGCCCTCAGAGTTACTCTTGGTGGGTGCAGCAATGGGCCCTGCTGTGAATTATTAGATCAAGAATTGTAATTGCATGCCCCTGTTGAACAGGGGCTGAAAAATTGGGCCTTTCGTGGTGGTGGTGGTGGTGGTGGTGGTGTTGCCACAACACTGTAAGCCCTCAGAGTTACTCTTGGTGGGTGCAGGAATGGGCCCTGCTGTGAATTATTAGATCAAGAATTGTAATTACATGCCCCTTTTGAACAGGGGCTGAAAAATTGGGCCTTTCGTGGTGGTGGTGGTGGTGGTGGCGTTGCCACAACACTGTAAGCCCTCAGAGTTACTCTTGGTGGGTGCAGCAATGGGCCCTGCTGTGAATTATTAGATCAAGAATTGTAATTGCATGCCCCTGTTGAACAGGGGCTGAAAAATTGGGCCTTTCGTGGTGGTGGTGGTGGTGGTGGTGTTGCCACAACACTGTAAGCCCTCAGAGTTACTCTTGGTGGGTGCAGCAATGGGCCCTGCTGTGAATTATTAGATCAAGAATTGTAATTACATGCCCCTTTTGAACAGGGGCTGAAAAATTGGGCCTTTCGTGGTGGTGGTGGTGGTGGCGTTGCCACAACACTGTAAGCCCTCAGAGTTACTCTTGGTGGGTGCAGCAATGGGCCCTGCTGTGAATTATTAGATCAAGAATTGTAATTGCATGCCCCTGTTGAACAGGGGCTGAAAAATTGGGCCTTTCGTGGTGGTGGTGGTGGTGGTGGTGTTGCCACAACACTGTAAGCCCTCAGAGTTACTCTTGGTGGGTGCAGCAATGGGCCCTGCTGTGAATTATTAGATCAAGAATTGTAATTACATGCCCCTTTTGAACAGGGGCTGAAAAATTGGGCCTTTCGTGGTGGTGGTGGTGGTGGCGTTGCCACAACACTGTAAGCCCTCAGAGTTACTCTTGGTGGGTGCAGCAATGGGCCCTGCTGTGAATTATTAGATCAAGAATTGTAATTGCATGCCCCTGTTGAACAGGGGCTGAAAAATTGGGCCTTTCGTGGTGGTGGTGGTGGTGGCGTTGCCACAACACTGTAAGCCCTCAGAGTTACTCTTGGTGGGTGCAGCAATGGGCCCTGCTGTGAATTATTAGATCAAGAATTGTAATTGCATGCCCCTGTTGAACAGGGGCTGAAAAATTGGGCCTTAGGCACTGGTGGCACAACACTACAACCCCTCACAGATACTGTACTTGGAGCACAGCAATGAGCCCTGTTGCAAAGTATTGCTTCAAAAATTGTAATGACACGCCCCTGTTAAACAGGGGCTGAAAAATTGGGCCTTAGGCACTGGTGCCACAACACTCCAACCCCTCACAGATACTGTACTTGGAGCACAGCAATGAGCCCTATGGCAAATTATTGCTAAAAAAATTGTAATTACACGCCCCTGTAAAACAGGGGCTGAAAAATTGGGCCTTAGCCACTGGTGGCGGCACCCATAAACAAAAATGATCTTCCAAGCTATCATCATCAATCGTATCATTGAGGACTCGGAGGAGGAGGATAGCCAGTCAACATAACAGCACAGGCACTCAGCATCAGCATCAGTCTTGAAGGGATGTGACATGTTAAAATTAATTAGTCTGTTATATCAGCATCAGGTGTGTGGTAGCTGGTGGTGATCCAAGACTGGTTCATCTTGATGAAAGTCAGTCGATCAACCGAGTCGGTGGACAGGCGCACCCTGTGATCCGTGACAAATCCTC
The DNA here is from genome assembly GCA_029206835.1 of Rana muscosa. Classification (NCBI taxonomy): domain Eukaryota; kingdom Metazoa; phylum Chordata; class Amphibia; order Anura; family Ranidae; genus Rana; species Rana muscosa. Next base: position 178,394,680 of record CM055116.1, read on the forward strand.
CAGCAGCACTGAATGTGCGTTCCGAAAGAACGCTGGATGCAGGACAGGCCAGTAGCTCAATTGCATACTGTGCAAGCTCTGGCCAGTGATCCATCCTCAAGACCCAGTAAGCCAGAGGATTTTCGGTGGGGAAGGTGTCCAAGTCTGACCTTGCCCCTAGATATTCCTGCACCATGTTTATCAGACGCTGGCGATGGTTGCTGGAACCGATCATACTTTGGGGCTGCGGACTAAAGAATTGTCTGAACGCATCGGTCAGACGGCCACCTTCCCCACCGCTCCTTCTTTGACTGGCCGAAGCCTCAGCAACTCGTTGTCCAGGACCAGGAGTTTGTAACCTTCCAGTCTCTGGGAACGCGTTGCACAGACCTTTCTGCAAGGCCTCCCGGAGTTGTCTCATCCTCTGCTCCCTCTGCGACGGTAACATAAGGTCCGCAACCTTACCCTTGTACCGTGGATCAAGGAGAGTGGCCAGCCAGTAATGGTCCCTCTCCTTGATCCGAAGAATACGAGGATCCTTCCGCAGACTTTGCAGGATCAGGGAGGCCATGCAGCGTAGGTTTGCTGAGGCATTCGCTCCGGAGTCCTCTGGGTCACTAAGGGCGACATGATCCGCAGCCACCTCCTCCCAGCCACGTACAAGTCCACTGGTTTCTTGGGACTGTAAATCATCCCTAAAAGACTGCTGCTGATGATGCTGAGTGCCAGCCTCCACCTCCATGCTGACACAATCCTCCTCCTCCTCCTCCTCCTCCTCCTCTTCCTGTGCGATGGGTGGGACAGAAGGAACACTGTCTGGGTAAAGGGGGCCTTGAGAGGCAAGGAAGTCCTCCTCTTCCTGCCTCTGTTCTGCCTCAAGTGCCCTGTCCATTATTCCACGCAGCGTGTGCTCCAACAGGTGGACAAGAGGTACAGTGTCACTGATGCATGCACTGTCACTGCTCACCATCCTCGTGGCCTCCTCAAATGGTGCCAGGACAGTGCATGCATCCCTGATCATGCCCCACTGGCGTGGAGAAAAAAAACCAAGCTCCCCTGACCCTGTCCTGGTGCCGTAGTCGCACAGGTACTCATTGATGGCCCTCTGCTGCGTGTGCAGCCGCTGCAGCATGGCCAACGTTGAGTTCCACCTGGTGGGCATGTCACATATAAGGCGGTTCTTGGGCAGGTTCAACTCCTTTTGCAGCTCAGCCAGGCGAGCACTGGCATTATAAGATCTGCGGAAATGCACACAGACTTTCCTGGCCTGCCTCAGGACATCCTGTAAGCCCGGGTACCTGCCCAAGAACCGCTGCACCACCAGGTTAAGGACGTGAGCCACACAGGGCACATGGGTCAGTTGTCCCTGTCGGAGGGCGGAGAGGAGGTTGGTGCCATTGTCACAAACCACCATTCCTGGCTTAAGCTGGCGTGGCGTCAACCACCTCTCGGCCTGGCCCTGAAGAGCAGACAGGACCTCTGCCCCAGTGTGGCTTCTGTCCCCCAAACACACCAGCGCAAGCACGGCATGGCATCTTTTTGCCTGCGTACTTGCGTAGCCCCTTGAACGCCTACGGAGCACCGCTGGTTCCGAGGACAAACCACAGGAAGAGGCCATGGAGGAAGAAGAAGAGGAGGGGGTGGAGGAGAGAGGTGTGTCACAACCAGTAGTAGCATTTTGGAGGCGTGGCGGTGGAACAACCTCCAACACTACTGCACCTTGTCCTGCATCCTTCCCAGCTGCCAAAAGAGTGACCCAATGGGCCGTGAAAGAAAGGTAACGTCCCTGTCCATGCCTGCTGGACCATGAGTCAGCGGTAATATGCACCTTACCGCTGAACGCCCTGTCCAGCGAGGCCAAGACAGTGCCTTCCACATGCCGGTAGAGAGCCGGAATAGCCTTCCGTGAGAAAAAGTGGCGTTTGGGAACCTGCCACTGAGGAACCGCACATTGCACAAACTCACGGAAGGGGGCCGAGTCTACCAACTGAAAAGGCAGCAGTTGAAGCGCTAGCAATTTAGCCAAGCTAGCATTCAACCGCTGGGCATGTGGATGGCTGGGAGTGAACTTCTTTCGACGGTCCAGCAGCTGGGGCAGGGAAATTTGCCTGCTAGAATCGGACGTCGGTGTACTGCTAGCAGAGTGGCCGCAAGTACTTGGCTGTGACACACCTAATTCTACACCTTCATTCCTCTCAGTGCATGTTTCAGAGAGGACTGAAGTTATAGTGGGGTTGGAGATCCCAGCTGATGCGGTGCAAGGAGAGGTCCGCTTTGTTCTTTGGTGTGGGTCTTTGAGGTAGGCTTGCCAACGAGCTGCATGGCAGGTCAACATATGTCTGGTCAGGCATGTGGTACACAAGCGGCTGATGTTTTGGCCACGCGATATACGCTTGAGACATATGTTGCAAACAGCAGCTGTGCGATCTGATGCACTAGCCTCAAAAAAGGCCCACACCAAAGAACTTTTTGAATGACGGGCAGAGGCAGCGCCCTGCACAGGTGGAGCTCTGCGGTGTGATTCCGTCGGTGTACTGCCCTTACGCTGGCCACCAAAGGGCATCCTGCCTCGTTGGAGATGTGCCTCCTCCTCATCCTCCTCCTCCTCCTCTCTCCTATTAGGCACCCACGTGGAGTCAGTGACCTCATCATCACCTCCCTCCTCATCACTGGAGCCAATCTGGCAGTATGCTGCAGCTGCTGGAACATGACTGCCAGATTGGTGTCCTTCTTGAGCATCCCCTCTGTCTGCTCTCACGCTACTGCCTTCCTCTAGCTGTGTTTCATCATCAGACCCTTCGAAACGCTGGGCATCCTCCTGGAGCATGTACCCAACACTGTGCTCAAACAGTTCGGGGGACTCCTCAGGAGGAGGACATGGTGGGTCTAGGGAAGGAGTGACTGATGATGAGTCTGACATTGATACCAGGGAAGAGGACGCTTTGGCAGCTGCTTTTCCAGTACCCTGAGCCTGGGTGAGAGAGGATGAGGAGGAGGAGGAGGGCTTGGTCATCCACTCTACCAAGTCTTCGGCATGATGTGGCTCAACATGTCCAGCTGCTGAAAAGAAGGACAAGCGTGTCCCATGGCCATGTGCTGATGACAATGCACCGCGTCCACGACCAGCACTGTTGCCCCCAGACACAGAGCCTGCTTGCCCTCTTTTATTGCCTCCTGACTGTCTGCCTCTCCTTGTTTGCCTTCCAGACATTCTAATAGATGGCCTGCAGGGAGATGGGAAAAAAGCAATAAGGGCTACCTTCAGGTGTCCTTCTCTGTCCCTTTACTTAAGGATTTCTAAATATGGTTGAGGATGATTGCTTTTGCACAGAATAGCACAACGACAATTTCCCTGACTGTCCAAAAAAACAAGGATTTCAAAGATGGTTGATGAGGAATGCTTTAGCACACTATAGCACAAGGAGAATTCCCTCACTGTCCTTCCCTGTCCCTAGAAACAAGGATTCGCACAGTAAAAGACACTGACACTCTCCCTACCTATAGTTTTCTGTCCCTAGAAAAAATGTTTTTTTAAAGCACACTATAGCACAAGGAGAATTTCACTCACTTTCCTTCTTTGTCCCTAGAAACAAGGATTATCACAGTGAAAGAAACTGACACTCTCCCTACCTATAGTTTTCTGTCCCTAGAAAAAATGTTTTTTTAAAGCACACTATAGCACAAGGAGAATTTCACTCACTTTCCTTCTTTGTCCCTAGAAACAAGGATTATCACAGTGAAAGAAACTGACACTCTTCCTTCCTATAGTTTTCTGTCCCTAGAAAAAAATGTTTTTTTAAAGCACACTATAGCACAAGGAGAATTCCCTCACTGTCCTTCCCTGTCCCTAGAAACAAGGATTCGCACAGTAAAACACACTGACACTCTCCCTACCTATAGTTTTCTGTCCCTAGAAAAAATGTTTTTTTAAAGCACACTATAGCACAAGGAGAATTCCCTCACTGTCCTTCCCTGTCCCTAGAAACAAGGATTCGCATAGTAAAACACACTGACACTCTCCCTACCTATAGTTTTCTGTCCCTAGAAAAAATGTTTTTTTAAAGCACACTATAGCACAAGGAGAATTTCACTCACTTTCCTTCTTTGTCCCTAGAAACAAGGATTATCACAGTGAAATAAACTGACACTCTTCCTTCCTATAGTTTTCTGTCCCTAGAAAAAATGTTTTTTTAAAGCACACTATAGCACAAGGAGAATTCCCTCACTGTTTTTCCCTGTCCCTAGAAACAAGGATTCGCACAGTAAAAGACACTGACACTCTCCCTACCTATAGTTTTCTGTCCCTAGAATTTTTTGTTTTTAAAGCACACTATAGCACAAGGAGAATTCCCTCACTGTCCTTCCCTGTCCCTAGAAACAAGGATTCGCACAGTAAAACACACTGACACTCTCCCTACCTATAGTTTTCTGTCCCTAGAAAAAATGTTTTTTTAAAGCACACTATAGCACAAGGAGAATTCCCTCACTGTCCTTCCCTGTCCCTAGAAACAAGGATTCGCACAGTAAAACACACTGACACTCTCCCTACCTATAGTTTTCTGTCCCTAGAAAAAATGTTTTTTTAAAGCACACTATAGCACAAGGAGAATTCCCTCACTGTCCTTCCCTGTCCCTAGAAACAACGATTCGCACAGTAAAACACACTGACACTCTCCCTACCTATAGTTTTCTGTCCCTAGAAAAAATGTTTTTTTAAAGCACACTATAGCACAAGGAGAATTTCACTCACTTTCCTTCTTTGTCCCTAGAAACAAGGATTATCACAGTGAAAGAAACTGACACTCTTCCTTCCTATAGTTTTCTGTCCCTAGAAAAAATGTTTTTTTTAAAGCACACTATAGCACAAGGAGAATTCCCTCACTGTTTTTCCCTGTCCCTAGAAACAAGGATTCGCACAGTAAAAGACACTGACACTCTCCCTACCTATAGTTTTCTGTCCCTAGAAAAAAATTTTTTTTAAAGCACACTATAGCACAAGGAGAATTTCACTCTCTTTCCTTCTTTGTCCCTAGAAACAAGGATTATCACAGTGAAAAAAACTGACACTCTTCCTTCCTATAGTTTTCTGTCCCTAGAAAAAAATGTTTTTTTAAAGCACACTATAGCACAAGGAGAATTCCCTCACTGTCCTTCCCTGTCCCTAGAAACAAGGATTCGCACAGTAAAACACACTGACACTCTCCCTACCTATAGTTTTCTGTCCCTAGAAAAAATGTTTTTTTAAAGCACACTATAGCACAAGGAGAATTCCCTCACTGTCCTTCCCTGTCCCTAGAAACAAGGATTCGCACAGTAAAACACACTGACACTCTCCCTACCTATAGTTTTCTGTCCCTAGAAAAAATGTTTTTTTTAAGCACACTATAGCACAAGGAGAATTTCACTCACTTTCCTTCTTTGTCCCTAGAAACAAGGATTATCACAGTGAAAGAAACTGTCACTCTTCCTTCCTATAGTTTTCTGTCCCTAGAAAAAATGTTTTTTTAAAGCACCTTATAGCACAAGGAGAATTCCCTCACTGTTTTTCCCTGTCCCTAGAAACAAGGATTCGCACAGTAAAACACACTGACACTCTCCCTACCTATAGTTTTCTGTCCCTAGAAAAAATGTTTTTTTAAAGCACACTATAGCACAAGGAGAATTCCCTCACTGTCCTTCCCTGTCCCTAGAAACAAGGATTCGCACAGTAAAACACACTGACACTCTCCCTACCTATAGTTTTCTGTCCCTAGAAAAAATGTTTTTTTAAAGCACACTATAGCACAAGGAGAATTCCCTCACTGTCCTTCCCTGTCCCTAGAAACAAGGATTCGCACAGTAAAAGACACTGACACTCTCCCTACCTATAGTTTTCTGTCCCTAGAAAAAATGTTTTTTTAAAGCACACTATAGCACAAGGAGAATTTCACTCACTTTCCTTCTTTGTCCCTAGAAACAAGGATTATCACAGTGAAAGAAACTGACACTCTCCCTACCTATAGTTTTCTGTCCCTAGAAAAAATGTTTTTTTTAAAGCACACTATAGCACAAGGAGAATTCCCTCACTGTCCTTCCCTGTCCCTAGAAACAAGGATTCGCACAGTAAAACACACTGACACTCTCCCTACCTATAGTTTTCTGTCCCTAGAAAAAATGTTTTTTTAAAGCACACTATAGCACAAGGAGAATTCCCTCACTGTCCTTCCCTGTCCCTAGAAACAAGGATTCGCACAGTAAAACACACTGACACTCTCCCTACCTATCCTTCTCTTTCCCTAAACTAAAGGAATCCAGGTTAAGCAAGAAAAAAATAAATGTCACTGTCCCTGCCTATGTTTCTCTTTCCCTGCTCCGGAACACACTACACTAGGCCGCCGTGCTGGCGGCCTTTTATAGTGTGGGGCGTGTACTAAACACCCTCAGCAATAATTGGCCACAGGCATCCTGCCTGTGGCCAATCATTGCTCTCCTCGCTGCCGGCGCTGTGATTGGCCAAGCATGCGGGGTCACAGTGCATGCTTGGCCAATCACAGCGCCTGGATGACACTGCGATGGCGTAGTGCATTGTGGGCCGTTCGCGTCACTCGAATTTGGCGCGAACGGCCCAAATCGTTCGATCTTCGTCGAACGATCGAACAGCCGATGTTCGAGTCGAACGTATGTTCGACTCGAACACCGAGCTCATCCCTAGCCATATTCAATGCTGCACATACATTGTATCTAGATTGGATGTGTACTGTGAGGGGGGGTTGTGTTATCATTGCTGTGAGGAGTTAAGGTGATTTGCATTCTATTGTCTATTATGAATTAAGTCTGCTACTGTGACGATGTGGATTGGAGCTTGGTAAACCGTCTGGCTCCATATTATGGGATGTGGAAGTGTCTTCTGTGAGGAGGGGGGGGAATCACCCCTCCTGCCTAAGGCTGTTTATCAAAGGAGAAGTTTGAACACACCTGACCTGTATCACCATTGTCATTGGACAGTTTAACCCGCCCTGTTCCCCAAAGGATGGGAGGGGAGGGTTTTGAAGAGAAATGTGTTACCATGTGTTTTGAAAATAAAGTAATTCCCTGTTTTGGAACTTGAATACAGGGCGTTGTCTCGTATCTGGGGGGAGAATCATTCGTAGGGGGTCTTATTCGGCTGGTTGGAGTGTCTGGTGGCTGTCGTGTGGTTGGAAAGGGAATATCCTAACGGTGTTAACCCCTTTCATACTTGGGGTGCCGTTACAATTGTTGGTAAGCAGTGGGATTGATCCCCACAGCCAGAAGGACAGCTACAAGAGGACACAGGACAATGGAAGCACAGTATGAACAGCTAAAGCTCCCCACCCTCAAGGACTTACTGGAGAACCGGGGAAGACCGGCCAACAACCGTGAGAAGAGGGACATTATCAGAGAACTAGTCGAAATGGATGGAACCGAAAGGCCCAGCGTAACAGACAGGACACCCGAAGAGGCAAGTTTTGATCGGGCTGTTAAACTAAGACTGGCACAGTATGGTCCTAACCCTCCAGCAGAGATCATAGACCTAGTTATAGCGGCTGTGGACGCAAATTGGCTACATCAAAAAGGTGCTGCAGCAGCAGAAGTCACAGCAGCACCAACTGCAAGGAGAGGAGAGGTACAGATACCAGCCTCCATGGAAGAGGAAGTCAGAAGGAGGTTACAAGAGATGCAGATACAGCATAGAGGACCAGTATCAGAGGAGGTCCTGCTGGGATGGTCTGATTCGATCCGCTGCGAACTCTGGAAGAAAGCGCTAGCTCTCGAGCAGCAACACCAGGGAAAGGTTCTCCCCTCCATCTATGTAAGGTACTGGTCGCAGTATGATGTACGAATGCCGTTATTGGGGGAACAACCAAAGCAGGAGTGGACAACTGAGTTAAGCAGGCTGATCCGGGCAGAGATGTGGTTGGACGAGAGCTACAGAGCCCTCCGGTGGTATGTAGCCCAAGAGTGCCCATGGTCAGCGGATGACAGCCCCACGGAAGGCTTTGACTATGATGGCCTGGGATTGTTTTATTGGAGGCTGTCCAGTGACCCTGACTTTGGGAGTGATCGGGAGTGGCGTTTGGAGGAAATAATGGAGCACAGAGAGCGAAAACTGAATGTCTCGGAAGGGCACTGGGCACAGGAAGATTTGGAGTTTCTGGCCATTCAGGAATGGGAGCTGGAGATTGCCTACAAACAGCTGCTAGACTCTACTCAGCAGCAGGGTGGGCCCCCCTTTGCCTGGGACTATCAGGAAATACCAGTTGACAACTATGAAATCCTGGCTGAAGAATCGGCAGTGGAAAATCTGAAGATTGCCATCCCTAAAGCCGAATTGGATGATATGGAGTTCCAGGGAGCTAGGGCAGTTGGCTCATCTTGCCAGCTACAGATTACAGAAGGTATGGACTTAAGGGACTGTTCAGAGGATGTTATGGATTATGCATCGCCTGCCCAAGTACTGGCAGCAGGACAGAGTACTGCAGACCCCTGCTCTACACCCGTGGCAGTTTTGGAGGCCCGAGATGAGAAGGTGATGGTTCCTCTTTCCCAGGGGATTTCAGAGATGCAGGGGGAGAAGCAGCCCTTTTCCCTCCCCAACAGTTAGCCAGAGCAGATGGGGTGGAGTCCCCAGCAGAAGTGCTGGCAACAGGGCAGAGTGCTAGCAACCTCTGCCCAGCACCGGAAACAACTGTGGAGTTTCACGGAGCCGGGGCAGTTGGCCCATCTCTCCAGCAACAAGCTGAGGTGGTAAAGCTTTTACCCCCAGCTGAATCACTGGCAGCAGGGCAGAATGCTACTGGCCGCTGCACACAACTGCCACTTGAGCGGATATCGGTGGATGGGACTACGGTCTCCACTCACAGCAACCCAGCGGAAGAGCTGGCAACAGAGCAGAGTGCCACGGGCCTCTGCTCTCCACTAACAGAAGAGGGAGTTCCTGTGGTACTGGGTGGGACTTCGGTCCTCACTGACACAACCCCAGAAAATGGTGTGACACTGGGACAGGAGGATGTCAGCCTTGCTTTGCAAGCACTGGGGGATTTTCACCTACCACAAGTGGATGGGACTTCGGTCTCCACTTGTGTACCTCGGGGATGCTGGGCAGTCAGCCCGGATCCCCAGCAGCATGAAAGACTGAGCCCAGTCACCCTGTCTTCTCCCCAGCGGCGGGTATGTTCTCTGAGAGAGGCAGAGGTTGGCTGGGTAAGTGATGCTCTGTTTGGAGCAATTTATTTGGGGTACGGTGTGGATGCCGGCATTAGAAGAAGGGACCTATGGACTAACTTCGGAGTCAACCGGTCTGGGGTCCCCTCCTCTGTTAGTCTCCTGCCGAAAGGGGAGAGATGTAACGGGAAGGCCCGGGGAACTCAGAATCGCTTAGAAAGTATGAGATACCCTTGCTTCAGCTCCCCCAATGCCTCTTATGTGTCAACCACCCTGTGTCTCTATTAGGAGCACAGGGTGAATGAAAACCCCAATATGGTCTGATAGCCATATTCAATGCTGCACATACATTGTATCTAGATTGGATGTGTACTGTGAGGGGGGGGGGGTGTAATCATTGCTGTGAGGAGTTAAGGTGATTTGCATTCTATTGTCTATTATGAATTAAGTCTGCTACTGTGACGATGTGGATTGGAGCTTGGTAAACCGTCTGGCTCCATATTATGGGATGTGGAAGTGTCTTCTGTGAGGAGGGGGGGGAATCACCCCTCCTGCCTAAGACTGTTTATCAAAGGAGAAGTTTGAACACACCTGACCTGTATCACCATTGTCATTGGACGGTTTAAGCCGCTCTGTTCCCCAAAGGATGGGAGGGGAGGGTTTTGAAGAGAAATGTGTTACCATGTGTTTTGAAAATAAAGTAATTCCCTGTTTTGGAACTTGAATACAGAGCGTTGTCTCGTATCTGGGGGGAGAATCATTCGTAGGGGGTCTTATTCGGCTGGTTGGAGTGTCTGGTGGCTGTCGTGTGGTTGGAAAGGGAATATCCTAACGGTGTTAACCCCTTTCATACTTGGGGTGCCGTTACAGCCCCAAATTCTCCTTTCTATTGATTGACCGTGTGCACACTGGCATGCGAGGAGGAGATGCCAACAAAACCCTCCTACAACTGGAGCAGAGGTGAATTTTCAGATTGAAGGCCACCCAACCCCCAGGATTCAATGGCTGTATATCATACAGACCTTTCCTGGAGGGTTTCACATCAGGGGCATGGAATGTGAACCAGATGAACCACATTAAACAAAAAAACCCACTATTTTTAGGTATATAGTCTCAACTGTATATAGATGTACATAATGTCCTCTGTTTCTTTCTCTATTTTTCTCCATTTCTCTCAATTTTTTTTCTCTATGATTTTACCATTTTTATCATATATTTTCTTAACAAAGGTTTAGCATGTCAGTAGGGCTTGCTAGGACTGTATCAGTGTCTCTCTACATGTGTTTGCTATAATGAGGTTCAATGTATTAATTTTAGTAATCTCTTAATAATTTTCTTGTGTTCCTGACATTCACTCCCTTTTGCTGCATAATGCCTCTGTGATGTGCTGTGATCCCAGAGCTCACATGGCCTGATCTGCCTAGATACACCCCCCAGGACATCCCCACTAGGGATGAGCTTTGAGTTCGAGTCGAACTCATGTTCGACTCGAACATTGCCTGTTCGCCCGTTCGCCGAACAGCGAACAAATTGGGGTGTTCGCGGCAAATTCGAAAAATCTATGGGAGAAATCTAAAGTGCTAATTATAAAGGCTTATATGCAAGTTATTGTCCTAAAAAGTGTTTGGGGACCCGGGTCCTGCCCCAGGGGACATGTATCAATGCAAAAAGAAGTTTTAAAAACGGCCGTTTTTTCGGGAGCAGTGATTTTAATAATGCTTAAAATGAAAAAATAAAAGTGAAATATTCCTTTAAATTTCGTACCTGGGGGGTGTGTATGATATGCATGTGAAGTGGCGCATGTTTCCCGTGCTTAGAACTGTCCCTGCAAAAAATGTCATTTTTGAAAGAAAAAAAGTCTTTTAAAACTGACTCGCGGCTATTAATGAATTGTCGGCTCCCGGCAATACATACAAAAGTCATTGATAAAAAAAAAAAAAAAGTGTGGGGGTTCCCCAGAATTCAATTACCAGGCCCTTCAGGTCTGGAATGGATATTAAGGGGAACCCCGCCGCAAATTAAAAAAAAAATTGATGTGGGGTTCCCCCAAATATCCATTCCAGGCCCTTCAGATCTGGCATGGATTTTAAGGGGAACTCCACCCCAAATTTTAAAAAAATGGCGTGGAGTCCCCCTAAAAATCCATACCAGACCCCTTATCCGAGCACGCAACCTGGCCGGCCGCAGGGGAAAAGGGGGGGACGAGAGAGCGCCCCCCCTCCCTCCTGAACCGTACCAAGCCACATGCCCTCAACATGGGGAGGATGTCCCCATGTTGATGGGGACAAGGGCCTCATCCCCACAACCCTTGCACGGTGGTTGTGGGGGTCTGCGGGCGGGGGGCTTATCGGAATCTGGAAGACCCCTTTAACAAAGGGGACCCCCAGATCCCGGCCCCCGCCTATGTGAATTGGTAAGGGGTACATTGTACCCCTACCATTTCATGAAGAAAGCGTAAAAAAATGTTTAAAAAAACCACACAAACACCTTGAAAAAGTCCTTTATTTAAAATAATTAAAAAAAAAACATTCCAGCGCTGAAATCCAGTGTCCCGCGGCGATCCCGATGTCCAGCGCTGCCCTTATTGGTTGTGCCTGAGCGGACCTGATGGGGAACTCCCTCTCAGTATTTTAAATGTATAGACCCGCCCCTTCTAAAGTTCCCCATCAGGTCCGCTCCCTCGGTATGTCGGACCCGCCTACGTCATTGGCTTGAGCGGGAAACTTCCTTCACTGTGTAATTTAAATTTACATAGTGAAGGAAGTTCCCCGCTCAAGCCAATGACGTAGGCGGGTCCGACATACCGAGGGGGCGGACCTGATGGGGAACTGCTCTCACTTTGGCAATACATGTTCCGCATCTGGTCCGCTGAGCGGACCTGATGGGGAACTTTAGAAGGGGCGGGTCAATACATTTAAAATACTGAGAGGGAGTTCCCCATCAGGTCCGCTCAGGCACAACCAATGAAGGACAGCGCTGGACATCGGGATCGCCGCGGGACACTGGATTTCACCGCTGGAATGTTTTTTGTTTTTTTTTAAAATAAAGGACTTTTTCAAGGTGTTTGTGTGTTTTTAAAAAAAAAAAAATTACGCTTTCTTTGTGAAATGGTAGGGGTACAATGTACCCCTTACCAATTCACATAGGGGGGGGCCGGGATCTGGGGGTCCCCTTTGTTAAAGTGGTCTTCCAGATTCCGATAAGCCCCCCGCCCGCAGACCCCCACAACCACCGGACAAGGGTTGTGGGGATGAGGCCCTTGTCCCCATCAACATGGGGACATCCTCCCCATGTTGAGGGCATGTGGCTTGGTACGGTTCAGGAGGGAGGGGGGCCGCTCTCTCGTCCCCCCCTTTTCCCCTGCGGCCGGCCAGGTTGCGTGCTCAGATAAGGGGTCTGGTATGGATTTTTAGGGGGACTCCACGCCATTTTTTTTTTAAATTTGGGGTGGAGTTCCCCTTAAAATCCATGCCAGATCTGAAGGGCCTGGAATGGATATGTGGGGGAACCCCACGTCAATTTTTTTTAAAATTTGCGGCAGGGTTCCCCTTAATATCCATTCCAGACCTGAAGGGCCTGGTAATTGAATTCTGGGGAACCCCCACGCCTTTTTTTTTATTTTTTTATCAATGACTTTTGAATGTATTGCCGGGAGCCGACAATTCATTAATAGCCGCAAGTCAGTTTTAAATGACTTTTTTTCTTTCAAAAATGACATTTTTTGCAGGGACAGTTCTAAGCACGGGAAACATGCGCCACTTCACATGCATATCATACACACCCCCCAGGTACGAAATTTAAAGGAATATTTTACTTTTATTTTTTCATTTTAAGCATTATTAAAATCACTGCTCCCGAAAAAACGGCCGTTTTTAAAACTTTTTTTGCATTGATACATGTCCCCTGGGGCAGGACCCGGGTCCCCAAACACTTTTTAGGACAATAACTTGCATATCAGCCTTTATAATTAACACTTTAGATTTCGAACGTTCGAGTCCATTGTATTTAATAGGGTTCTAAAGTTTACACAAACATTTTGTCTGTTCGCAGGTTCTGGTGCGAACCGAACAGGGGGGTGTTCGGCTCATCCCTGATCCACACTCGACGCAGGGGGGCTGTCCTTTGCAGTAGCTAGTCTGTTTTGTGCAGGCGGCCTTTCACACACCGGAAGAGCATGCTCAGGTTTCCGATGCGCAGCTCTTCCTGTTTCCTGCATCGCGGGCCACTGACGCGGGCACACATCTCCTCCCCCATACGTCCGGCATCACGGCGCTGTGCATTACACGTCACCGCGTCGGACACACTTGGCCGGCTATGGTCACCATCCCCATGCACTTCCAGCATGGTGGGAGGCAGGTGCGTGCGCCAGCGACTCAGGGGGTGTGTCTCCTAGTGTCCCGCCCACTCCCCGTAGCCCTCACAGGATTCTCCTCAGCTGACACCTGCACGCCATTTAAACTGGGCCTTTGCACCAAGGATTCCAGCCGCAGGTCTCCGAAAGCACGCTCCTGTGTTTGTTTCCAGCCCGCCACAGGTAACTCCATACATTATGTCATTGCTCTCCCACACCGCCACGTCAGGGAGAGGGTGGATGAAGAGGGGGTTAAGGGGGAGGGGGTGCCTTAGGCTTTTGCCTGGCCCCACATGACCTATGGGTTATTTTTCTTCCTCCCTCCCTCCCATGTTCCAAATATCCATATATACATTTATGTTTATTATTTATTATTTTTCTTGGCCTCGTTTGTTGTTTTTTACCTAGGGCCTTAACACTTGGATCCATCCGAGGACATCCACCCCATTCATGCTCTGCCCTGTTCCAGCAGCTGCACCCTTTAGGCGCAAGACAGGCGAGCTCACACTGCCTCATTGGCTCCAGTCTGTGCTACAGGTACAGCACACCTATATATCCTCCAACTGCTCACTATATATGGGGTGGACGAGGTGGGTTCCTAGTGGTCTGTCATCTGTGATATGTATGGCTTTCATCTAGCCTAGCATATGTATACACACCCTAATTATTAATTTTTACAGTGATCGCTCCGCCAATCCCTGACACACAGACCACAACTTTGGCACTTCCACGCCCCCTGCTGGGGTGTCCATTCCGGGGGGTCCTTTCTGAGCACACACAGGCAGCCGACCCCGGATCGGGCACAGTCACAGAGTGTCAGGAAGGGCATGCCAGCACCCAAGATGGCAGCCGAAGAAGACGGCCTGTTGTTCCAGTTCCTGTCAGAATACCACTGTTGTGCATGTGCGCGCACCCCATGATGCTCTTTGGCGCCAAGCGGGCTATTTAAACTGGGTCAGTACCCAGACTCAATGCTGTCTGCTCTACAGTGTTCCAGTGTGTTCCCGTTGCCTTGTATCTGTTACCTGTTCCTGTACTTGACCCGGATTGCCACTGACGTTCCAGCTTTCTGCCTGCATCTGACCCGGCTTGTTTTGACTATGCATCTGCCTGCTCCCTCTGCTACCTCGCTGCCAGCCTATTACCGATCCGGCCTGTATCCTAACTACGCTCCTACCTTTTGCAACTGTGCCTTACGTGCCTACCAGTGTATGACCCGGCTTGTCTTCACCTGCCTTATCTTCTGCCCTTGGAGTCCTGTTGAACTTCCATCCCATCTGCAGTTGCCGTGGCTCCACTACAGCGATTCAGGCACTCGTGCGACTCTGCACTCCTGCGCCACCTGTCTACTCTACCAGGGGGGCCCGAGTCAGAGGTGTAAGAGAGGCCGTCCTCTGCATATCAGGCTCTACCTTCAGGTACGTGACACAGAGCACCGGCATAAAATAATTTTTAATTGGATGCAACACCATATAACTTTTAAGCAATACCATACGGTCAGTACCAATTGCAGCATATTAACTACGTTGATAGTATATCACACTGTCTGTATAACCATTGCAAAAAGAAGTTTTAAAAACGGCCGTTTTTTCGGGAGCAGTGATTTTAATAATGCTTAAAATGAAAAAATAAAAGTGAAATATTCCTTTAAATTTCGTACCTGGGGGGTGTGTATGATATGCATGTGAAGTGGCGCATGTTTCCCGTGCTTAGAACTGTCCCTGCAAAAAATGTCATTTTTGAAAGAAAAAAAGTCTTTTAAAACTGACTCGCGGCTATTAATGAATTGTCGGCTCCCGGCAATACATACAAAAGTCATTGATAAAAAAAAAAAAAAAGTGTGGGGGTTCCCCAGAATTCAATTACCAGGCCCTTCAGGTCTGGAATGGATATTAAGGGGAACCCCGCCGCAAATTAAAAAAAAAATTGATGTGGGGTTCCCCCAAATATCCATTCCAGGCCCTTCAGATCTGGCATGGATTTTAAGGGGAACTCCACCCCAAATTTAAAAAAAATGGCGTGGAGTCCCCCTAAAAATCCATACCAGACCCCTTATCCGAGCACGCAACCTGGCCGGCCGCAGGGGAAAAGGGGGGGACGAGAGAGCGCCCCCCCTCCCTCCTGAACCGTACCAAGCCACATGCCCTCAACATGGGGAGGATGTCCCCATGTTGATGGGGACAAGGGCCTCATCCCCACAACCCTTGCACGGTGGTTGTGGGGGTCTGCGGGCGGGGGGCTTATCGGAATCTGGAAGACCCCTTTAACAAAGGGGACCCCCAGATCCCGGCCCCCGCCTATGTGAATTGGTAAGGGGTACATTGTACCCCTACCATTTCATGAAGAAAGCGTAAAAAAATGTTTAAAAAAACCACACAAACACCTTGAAAAAGTCCTTTATTTAAAATAATTAAAAAAAAAAACATTCCAGCGCTGAAATCCAGTGTCCCGCGGCGATCCCGATGTCCAGCGCTGCCCTTATTGGTTGTGCCTGAGCGGACCTGATGGGGAACTCCCTCTCAGTATTTTAAATGTATAGACCCGCCCCTTCTAAAGTTCCCCATCAGGTCCGCTCCCTCGGTATGTCGGACCCGCCTACGTCATTGGCTTGAGCGGGAAACTTCCTTCACTGTGTAATTTAAATTTACATAGTGAAGGAAGTTCCCCGCTCAAGCCAATGACGTAGGCGGGTCCGACATACCGAGGGGGCGGACCTGATGGGGAACTGCTCTCACTTTGGCAATACATGTTCCGCATCTGGTCCGCTGAGCGGACCTGATGGGGAACTTTAGAAGGGGCGGGTCAATACATTTAAAATACTGAGAGGGAGTTCCCCATCAGGTCCGCTCAGGCACAACCAATGAAGGACAGCGCTGGACATCGGGATCGCCGCGGGACACTGGATTTCACCGCTGGAATGTTTTTTTTTTTTTTTTTTAAATAAAGGACTTTTTCAAGGTGTTTGTGTGTTTTTAAAAAAAAAAAAAATTACGCTTTCTTTGTGAAATGGTAGGGGTACAATGTACCCCTTACCAATTCACATAGGGGGGGCCGGGATCTGGGGGTCCCCTTTGTTAAAGGGGTCTTCCAGATTCCGATAAGCCCCCCGCCCGCAGACCCCCACAACCACCGGACAAGGGTTGTGGGGATGAGGCCCTTGTCCCCATCAACATGGGGACATCCTCCCCATGTTGAGGGCATGTGGCTTGGTACGGTTCAGGAGGGAGGGGGGCCGCTCTCTCGTCCCCCCCTTTTCCCCTGCGGCCGGCCAGGTTGCGTGCTCAGATAAGGGGTCTGGTATGGATTTTTAGGGGGACTCCACGCCATTTTTTTTTAAAATTTGGGGTGGAGTTCCCCTTAAAATCCATGCCAGATCTGAAGGGCCTGGAATGGATATGTGGGGGAACCCCACGTCAATTTTTTTTAAAATTTGCGGCAGGGTTCCCCTTAATATCCATTCCAGACCTGAAGGGCCTGGTAATTGAATTCTGGGGAACCCCCACGCCTTTTTTTTTATTTTTTTATCAATGACTTTTGAATGTATTGCCGGGAGCCGACAATTCATTAATAGCCGCAAGTCAGTTTTAAATGACTTTTTTTCTTTCAAAAATGACATTTTTTGCAGGGACAGTTCTAAGCACGGGAAACATGCGCCACTTCACATGCATATCATACACACCCCCCAGGTACGAAATTTAAAGGAATATTTTACTTTTATTTTTTCATTTTAAGCATTATTAAAATCACTGCTCCCGAAAAAACGGCCGTTTTTAAAACTTTTTTTGCATTGATACATGTCCCCTGGGGCAGGACCCGGGTCCCCAAACACTTTTTAGGACAATAACTTGCATATCAGCCTTTATAATTAACACTTTAGATTTCGAACGTTCGAGTCCATTGTATTTAATAGGGTTCTAAAGTTTACACAAACATTTTGTCTGTTCGCAGGTTCTGGTGCGAACCGAACAGGGGGGTGTTCGGCTCATCCCTGATCCACACTCGACGCAGGGGGGCTGTCCTTTGCAGTAGCTAGTCTGTTTTGTGCAGGCGGCCTTTCACACACCGGAAGAGCATGCTCAGGTTTCCGATGCGCAGCTCTTCCTGTTTCCTGCATCGCGGGCCACTGACGCGGGCACACATCTCCTCCCCCATACGTCCGGCATCACGGCGCTGTGCATTACACGTCACCGCGTCGGACACACTTGGCCGGCTATGGTCACCATCCCCATGCACTTCCAGCATGGTGGGAGGCAGGTGCGTGCGCCAGCGACTCAGGGGGTGTGTCTCCTAGTGTCCCGCCCACTCCCCGTAGCCCTCACAGGATTCTCCTCAGCTGACACCTGCACGCCATTTAAACTGGGCCTTTGCACCAAGGATTCCAGCCGCAGGTCTCCGAAAGCACGCTCCTGTGTTTGTTTCCAGCCCGCCACAGGTAACTCCATACATTATGTCATTGCTCTCCCACACCGCCACGTCAGGGAGAGGGTGGATGAAGAGGGGGTTAAGGGGGAGGGGGTGCCTTAGGCTTTTGCCTGGCCCCACATGACCTATGGGTTATTTTTCTTCCTCCCTCCCTCCCATGTTCCAAATATCCATATATACATTTATGTTTATTATTTATTATTTTTCTTGGCCTCGTTTGTTGTTTTTTACCTAGGGCCTTAACACTTGGATCCATCCGAGGACATCCACCCCATTCATGCTCTGCCCTGTTCCAGCAGCTGCACCCTTTAGGCGCAAGACAGGCGAGCTCACACTGCCTCATTGGCTCCAGTCTGTGCTACAGGTACAGCACACCTATATATCCTCCAACTGCTCACTATATATGGGGTGGACGAGGTGGGTTCCTAGTGGTCTGTCATCTGTGATATGTATGGCTTTCATCTAGCCTAGCATATGTATACACACCCTAATTATTAATTTTTACAGTGATCGCTCCGCCAATCCCTGACACACAGACCACAACTTTGGCACTTCCACGCCCCCTGCTGGGGTGTCCATTCCGGGGGGTCCTTTCTGAGCACACACAGGCAGCCGACCCCGGATCGGGCACAGTCACAGAGTGTCAGGAAGGGCATGCCAGCACCCAAGATGGCAGCCGAAGAAGACGGCCTGTTGTTCCAGTTCCTGTCAGAATACCACTGTTGTGCATGTGCGCGCACCCCATGATGCTCTTTGGCGCCAAGCGGGCTATTTAAACTGGGTCAGTACCCAGACTCAATGCTGTCTGCTCTACAGTGTTCCAGTGTGTTCCCGTTGCCTTGTATCTGTTACCTGTTCCTGTACTTGACCCGGATTGCCACTGACGTTCCAGCTTTCTGCCTGCATCTGACCCGGCTTGTTTTGACTATGCATCTGCCTGCTCCCTCTGCTACCTCGCTGCCAGCCTATTACCGATCCGGCCTGTATCCTAACTACGCTCCTACCTTTTGCAACTGTGCCTTACGTGCCTACCAGTGTATGACCCGGCTTGTCTTCACCTGCCTTATCTTCTGCCCTTGGAGTCCTGTTGAACTTCCATCCCATCTGCAGTTGCCGTGGCTCCACTACAGCGATTCAGGCACTCGTGCGACTCTGCACTCCTGCGCCACCTGTCTACTCTACCAGGGGGGCCCGAGTCAGAGGTGTAAGAGAGGCCGTCCTCTGCATATCAGGCTCTACCTTCAGGTACGTGACACAGAGCACCGGCATAAAATAATTTTTAATTGGATGCAACACCATATAACTTTTAAGCAATACCATACGGTCAGTACCAATTGCAGCATATTAACTACGTTGATAGTATATCACACTGTCTGTATAACCATTGCTCATGACTGTCTTTTCAATTCTAGACATGTTATCTCCATGCTGATCTCAATCATAACCTCTGAAAAAGAGATATACACTCGAAACACGTTGGTTGTATCTGTATGCAACAGAGTTCATGATTGTCTGTTCATGTATTGCATCCTGTACATCCTTATGATATAATTTTCTTTGCATTGTAGATTTTGTTTATCTACCACAGTGTTTTTTGTTAATAAACATCCTATATTCATACTTACTTCCATATTTTTTCACCATAGAGTAGTTTTTCCCTTTAAAGTCCTACAAGAGGAACAAATTTATTTTTCATGACTATTGGGATGTGGGTTAACCCACTCTCCAGACCAACCGTAGCACCTAAACCCCTTGTATTGTACCATATATTTACTAATACATTGTAACCCTTTGATTACCAGTAAAACTAACAAACACACACACACTATACACCTCCATTACTAGTAGAGTGTCCGAACGGATTAATATCTTTGACCATATTAGAACTATACTAGCGTCCCCAATAGTATAGTGTTCCCAAAAAATCAGCGTTAGCAGGATCAGCCCAGACACCTAACATTACCTGTGTTTAGCCCCTTCACCACCCTCCCCACCCCAACAAGTGCAGTGTCAGTAGATCATAGTACATACATATTACACAAAACCGCAGCGCTAACAGAGTCAGGCCCAATTTCTGCTAGCGCTGGCAGGTTAATTTTATTTGTAGCGGTTCAAACAGTCCTCGACAACCGGGTGCTTTTTTACACACTAGGTACCTATAAATTTATTGGCCAAATTGTCAAACAAAAGGTACACTAGTGAAGAGGCCCACAGGATACTGAGCATGACAGATGGGAGCGATGGAGAGTCCTCACTGTCAGAATCAGGCTCAGTATACAAACCTGTAGAGAGCAGCGGCACTCTGGCACATAGCTTTGACAATGAAATAGAGGTTCCTGCTAAGGTCAGGCATACCCAACCCCATTCCCAGGTTGCTGAGGTGCTGCAATCGCATGATAATTCTCGTATGCAGCAGAGTGCCAGTACTAATGCCGCTCTACCTTTTGGTGAAATGGTGAGCCCCTGTGGCCTAGTACATTCTGGTCGTAGACAAACCAGAACTGCAGTAACACTTGGAGATGTGGCAAATCTCATAAGTGTAGTTCAAGCTGGTGCAGTGGCTGGCACAAGTAGTGTTCCACAGCCACCCAGAATTCAAAACAGGCCCGTATAGCCCATAGTGCACATTCTGCTGTGATTGCAAGTTCTGATTGGGAGCCCACAGATTCTGCAGCGCTCATACTTTCCCCATTCACTGCCCAACCTGGAATTCAGGTGGAAACAGCAGATTTAACTCCCTTTGTTTTTCGCGGATGATCTGTATGGATCTATTGAGGACCATAACAATTTATATGCTAATCAATTAATCACCGCAAACCCAAATTTGAACCATGCCAGACAATTTGAATGGAAACGTATCTCTGTTCCTGAATTTAAGACTTTTCTGGACCTATCCCTCAACATGGGCATTACTAAAAAGAATGAGTTGTGGTTATATTGGCTCACTGACACAATTCATCATATGTCTGTGTTCTCTGCTGCCATGACCAGGAGTAGATACGAGTAAATCATGCAGTTTATGCACTTCAACAACAATGAACTCTGTTGTCCTCAGGGTGACACTGAATATGATTGGCTCCACAAAATTCAGCCCCTCGTCAATCACTTGAACCAAAAATTTGCAGCCTTGTATACACCCCAACAAGATGTCTGTGTAGATGAGTCCCTGATTATGTTTTCTGGCCACCTTGCTTTCAAACAGTTTCTCCCCTGCAAGCATGCCAAATATGGGGTCAAGATGTATAAGCTCTGTAATAGGGCAACAGGCAATACATGGACTTTCCTGATTTATGAGGGAACAAATAGTCATGTGAAGCCCCTCGACTGCCCAAACTACATAGGGAGCAGTGGCAAGATTGTTTTGGACTTGTCTTGTGGACGTGTCACCCTTATTCGGAAAGGGTTACCACTTTTACATGGACAATTATTACACAAGCGTGCCACTTTTTAGACACCATTTCGAATTTGGAATTGGTGCATGTGGCACCATGGGACCTAATCGCAGGGGCTTCCCCAAGGGCTTGTAAATTCCTAAGTTAGTCGGGGGTGGGGGGGGGGGGAGAGCCTGCTTGAGAAGTAATGAATTGCTTGCAGTGAAGTGGAAGGACAAACGGAACGTTTTCGTTCTGTCTTCCAATCACGCAGCTATGACAATTCAAACTGCAACGGTGACTCGTGTTGTTGAAAAGCTCCTCTTTGTCCACGAATACAACCTTAACATGGGAGGGGTGGACTTCAATGACCATATGATAGGGCTGTACTTAATTTTCTGTAAAGCCAGACAATGGTACAAGAAAGTGTCTGTAAATGTATTCCAATTGAATCTGTTCAATGCTTATGTACAAAGCATCAGGAAGAAGTGGATCCTTCCTAAAATTTCAGGAAGAGATCATCAGATCCCTTTAGTTTCCAGAAGGTGTTAGCCCAATTTCCCAATCCAGATAAAGTGAGCCAGCTGCATGAGAGGCATTTTCCAGATGTCCTCCCTGGTACCCCTACCCAAAGAGCACCCCAAGAAAGATGTTGTGTATGTAGTAAACGCAAATATGGGCGTGACACCTGCTATTTTTGTCCCTTCCGTTCTGTTCAACCTGGTTTCTGCAACCGGGACTGTTTCTGTCGCTGGATTATTAGTATAGAGTACAGCATGGCATAGTCTAGGACACGCATTCACACAGGGTCTCGAAAGACGGTAGATAGTTAGGAAACTGACTATCGTATTTTCAGAGACCCTAGCCTGAAAGTGTAAAGAAAAAACATATATTTTTTTTAAATAAATAAATAAAAAAGCCAAAAATATTTGGAGTTTTTTTGAGTTAATGTTCTGTTCTTAGAAAAAAATAAAGAAGAACCTAAACATAGGCTCCAAACCGTGCAAGTGGATATGCTATTAACCACTTCAGCCCCGGACCATTTTGGTTGGTTAAAGACCAAGCCCCTTTTTGCGATTCGGCACTGCGTCGCTTTAACTGACAATTGCGCGGTCGTGCAAAATGGCTCCAAAATAAAATTGATGTCCTTTATTTACCACAAATAGAGCTTTCTTTTGGTGGTATTTTATCACTTCTGCGGTTTTTATTTTTTGCGCTATAGACAAAAATAGAGCGACAATTTTGAAAAAAATTACATATTTTTTACTTTTTGCTATAATAAATATCCCCAAAAATATATAATTTTTTTCCTCAGTTTAGGCCGATACGTATTCTTCTACATATTTTTGGTAAAAAAATCGCAATAAGCGTTTATTGATTGGTTTACGCAAAAGTTATAGTATCTACAAAATAGGGGGTAGTTTTATGGCATTTTTATTAATATTTTTTTTTTACTAGTAATGGCGGCGATCAGCGATTTTTATCATGACTGCGACATTATGGCAGACACATCGGACACTTTTGACACATTTTTGGGACCATTGTAATTTTTACAGCGATCAGTGCTATAAAAATGCACTGATTACTGTGAAAATTACACTCACAGTGAAGGGTTTAACCTCTAGGTGGCACTGTATGGGGTTAAGTGTGACCTAATGAGTGATTCTAACTGAAGGGGGGCATGGCTTGGCGTGTGACGTAACTGATCGTCGTTCCCTATGACAGGGAACAGACGATCAGTGACACTGCCACTAGGAAGAACGGGGGAAAGGTTTGTTTACACTTACCTCTCCCCGTTCTTCAGCTCTGTGACCCAATAGCGGGACACCGGCGGCGATCGGGTCCGCGGGTCCCGCAGGCGCGGTCACGGAGCTTCGGACCGGGTCGCGAGCGTGCCACCGGAGGCGCGCGCGTGACCCACGGACAGGTTCTTAAAGGGGACATACCTGTACGCCCTTGTGCTTGTCCGTGCCATTCTGTCTACGTACATTGTCATGCGGCGGTCCTTAAGTGGTTAAATTACATTTATGAATATCTAGACTCAAAATAGAAAAAATATAAATAAAATAAAAAATAAGATAAAATTAAATAAAGAAGCTGCTTGTTGTAAAGTGTATCAACACCTGCACAAATAAACAAATCAAGAATAACTGTGCTTTCTAATGTGAATATAAAATCAATTCAAACACATACAGTATCTTACAAAAGTGTAAATATTTTATTATATCTTTTCATGTGACAACACTTAAGATATTACACTTTGCTACAATGTAAAGTAGTGAGTGTACATCTTGTATAACAGTGTAAAATTGTTGTCCCCACAAAAAAATCCAACACACAGCCATTATTGTCTAAACCACTTTAATGTAAGCCCATCAACATGGGGACAAGCTGTTTTGGGAGGACCCCAAAGCACCCTCCCCATGTTGAGGGCATGTGGCCTAGTATGGTTCAGGAGGGGGGGAGCTCTCTCGTCATCCCCCTTTCCCTGCGGCCTGCCAGGTTGCATTTTCAGATAAGGGTCTGGTATGGATTTTTGAGGACCCCCACGCCATTTTCTTTTATTTTGGCACGGGGTTCACCTTAAAATCCATAACAGACCTGAAGGACCTGGTATGGATTTTGGGGGGACCCCCACGCCATTTGTTTTTTATTTTGGCACAAAGGGCCTGGTAATGGACTGGGGGGAAACTCATGTCGTTTTTTTTCAATGATTTTTATGTATATTGCTCGGATCCGGCAATACATTACAGCCACAAGCAGTTTTAAATGAAATTTTTTCCTTTACAAATGTAATTTTGCTGCTCTCATTCATAACACTATGTACGGCCTCTATGTAAGCAGCCTTACATAGCGTGGGGCGTGGACTCCCTCCGAGCCATGATTGCCTTTGGCCAATCATGGCTCTCACAGCAGAGCACTCTGTGATTGGCTAAAGCATGCAGGTCAGGTGTATGCTTTGGTCAATCAACAGCTGTCAATGCATTGCGATCTCGCAGTGCATTGACGGTCTTGCAGGTCATTATGGGGCATTCCGTGGGCGCTCAAATTTCCCACAAATGCCCCATAATGTTCTAAATTTGGCGAACGGGCGAACACCCGATGTTCGAGTCTAACTTATGACCAGGTTCGCTTGTTTGAATCCCGGCTGTGACATCTTCTGCTTGGAGTTTGCATGTTCTCCCTGTGCCTGCGTGGGTTTCCTCCAGGTACTCCGGTTTCCTCCCACTATCTAAAAACATGCTGTAAATTGGATCCTGTCTAAATTGGCCCTAATATGTATGAATGTGTGTTAGGGACCCACACAAACACCACTCCATGTTAAAATAAGTATCATCTCTTCCTCAGAGAACTTAGCAGCAGTACAAGCAACTTCCTGTAGAGGCGTGATGTCATTCCTGTGTGCTGGCCACCGCTATCCAAGAGTCACATATGCGCATACCTGAGCGCACACAGCAGTTGCGCATCTCATATACACAGTGGTCACACATCTACATACATTTAGCGCATCTAGCTGCAGGAATTCACTTTTTATGGAAATTAATAGTAAAGCAGATGCAGATTTCCAGGACTGGACTAACAAATGTTTCTAGTGAAAGGCAACTGTTGTTTTCTATTGTTTTCTATTGAAAAGGGTCTAAATGGGCCATTGACATGCAGCACAGTTGTAGGAATGTGTCTTTGCAAAGTTAAACCAAGTGAAATCCTTTCTTTTTTTTGCTTGGGGATAGAGTGCAGAGGGATTAGAAGTCTGGTCAGTTTTTGGGGATGTCTGCACCCCTGATAGGGTGAAGACAACTCCCAAATTTTGCCACTGTCTCCTTCAAATTTATTCACTTCCTGTCACATAGCCAAACAGGAAGTGAGGGTAAATCCCTACCAATGTCTTTCCTTGGGGACACACAGGTCAATCTAAATAGTTTCCCCATTATGTAAATTGCACTCCAGCATTTTGCTGGGTACACCCCAAATTATTAGGTATCTTGGACATTGGGGTTTATTTACTAAAGGCAAATCCACTTTGCACTACAAGTGCACTTGCTGCATATCCGAGGGGGACATTCAAGGAAAATAAAAAAACACCATCTTTGCTTCTACATGATTGGATGTTAAAATCACCAGTGCTTCCCCTCAGATTTTCAGCTACTACACTTATACTGCAGATTGCCTTTACTAAACCCCAAACTACCTAATGATTTGGGGTGTACACAACAAAGTGCTAGAGTGCAATTTGCTTAATGGGGACACTAGTTAGATTGATCTGCCCCCCCCCCCAAGAAAGGACATTGGTAGGGTTTTACCCTCACTTCCTGTTTGGCTGTGTGGCAGGAAGTGAAGCCAATTTTAAGAAAAGGGACACAAAGCCCAACCTAAAAATGACAAGCAGGGGTTCTAACACTCACTTGGTTTCCCTCAAATGCCCACAATTAGAATAGAATTGCCTTGAGCTAGATTTTAGCACAGTGCTCTAAATCAGTGCTTCTCAAGTACCCCCAACAGGCCATGTTTGCAGGTTTTCCTTCATCTTGCACGTGTGCTTTAAATCACAGTCAATGGCTTGGTATTTTGGACAGCAATTCTAGATAAGATAACTTCACAAAACATGTCCTGTCGGAGGTACTTGAGGACTGAGGCTGAGACCACTGTAGTAAAAAAAGAAAATTGAATACTTACTGCTCTGTATTTTTCCTTTCCTGGTGACTATCCATGGCAGCACACAGTCCATGCATATGCTACCATAAAGGCACCAGGAAATTAACTTTTAGACAAATCACACCTGTTTCAGCTGCATGAAAAATAACAAAAAACACAAACATCCAAATTTGCAACAAATTTTACTGGTCAACAAAACAGGACTGGGAAAAGAGCAAGGAAAGAAAAAAAACATGTATGTTAAATTGAATCACTAGTCACAACATCTTGAGAAACATTTTGCAAAATAATGCAGCACAGACAATTAAATCAAAGTGAACAAACGACACACATTAACAACATCAAAAAATAAATAAACCAAAGTAAAAAAAAACATCTGTTTTTCAAAGACATAACAAACAAAATACAAAGCGAAAATACATGTGTTACAAACTCGATGAGGCGACCAAAATGTACTCTCTTGCCGGACACACACACACACACACACACACACACACACACACACACACACACACACACACACACACACACACACACACACACACACACACACACACACACACACACACACACACACACACACACACACACACACACACACACACACACACACACTCTTGTCTCTTTTCAAGGCAAGGTAGAGAATGCTATTTGCAAGCTTTAAATAACATAGGTTTGTGTGCTAATGAGGCAATTGAAAACACATGCACAGTCCATGAAACACACAAAACGCAAGTTCACCCAATGTAGAGACTGAACTTTAAAGTGGGTACACCTGTTAAGGATGTCCTTAAATTACTAACCCAAAAAACACGCTCTATGAGCATGGCCAGAAACATCCTATTGCTGTTCACACACAAAAAGCAACAAAAAAAGCAAAGTCCCTGAGCATGCTCAGACCAACCCAAATGCATTTCACACACCAAAAGGCACATGAAAAAAGCAAAGTCCCTGAGCATGCCCAGACCAACACAAATGCATCTCGCACAAAATAAGCCACCCCCTGTCCAAAATTAAGCACATCATCCAGCATGCTACTAAATTAGAGATAGGGCAAACACCCCCCAGTCCAGGGGGGCAAACAAAGAGCCTAACATGGGCAAAAGTTAGACAACAAATAACATTGCAGTGTATGGGAACTGAATTGTTAATTTTGCTAGTCCCCACTTGGCTGGCTTATCTTCTAGTTATTGGCCTTAAAATGGGTATGGGGCCCAGGTCCTACCCTAAGGGACATATATCAATGTCACCAATTTGGAGAACCCCAAAAACGAAACAAGGAGAAGTGCCTTTAAATATGCCAAATTGCGTAAGGGCCAGTTCACACCACATGCAGTCCAGTGCGTTTTTTTATGCCTCAAAAACGCATGGAAAGTAGTTCATATGTTTTTCAAAGGCATAGTTCACACCATTGTTTGCAGTTCCAGTGCATTCCAGTTCCAGAAAATAAAGTAGAACATGCTGCATTTTTCCTGCACTGGACTGTACTGGAACGCTGTAAAACGCAAAAAAAAATGCACCATAAACGCACATGAACGCATCCAAAATGCACATGCAGAAAAGCATCTGGACTGCGTTTCTATAGAGTGAACTTGCCCTAAAGCTATTAACTTGGGGGGGGGGTACTCTGCCTGTTAAGTGGTGCATCTGTAGCATGTATCCAAAATGCTGCTTCAAAGATGTACGGCTTTAGAGCAAACTTACAAATCGACATTGCAGCTGCAAGATTTTAATAAAAAAAAAAAAAAAGCCTGCTCCCCCAATACATACAAGGCCATTTGGGTCTGGAAAGGCGTAAAATGAAAACCCCCACATAAAAAAAAACACACGCACTAACAAACCCCTAGCCAAACACAGCAAGCCAGCTAATAAAAGGGGGTGGATGCTTGGGGGCAGGAGGGGCTCAGGCACCCCAAAAGCGGTTTTGATTGGTAAAGGCAGCTCACAGCCTTTGGAGAATGGAGTGGAGTGTAGAGTTCCCCTTTTAAAAGCAAAAACTAGCCCAAAGATAACATATGCATTAGAAGGGGGAGACAAGAGCATTGGAGAATGGAGTGTAGAGTTCCCCTTTAAAAGCAAAAACTAGCCCAAAGATACCATATGCATTAGAAGGGGGAGACAAGAGCATTGGAGAATGGAGTGTAGAGTTCCCCGTTAAAAGCAAAAACTAGCCCAAAGAAAACATATACATTAGAGGGGGAAGGTTAAATGCCCTTTTATGAGGAGATAGAGTAGCGAGAGTCTTTTTACATAATTTTAACAAGGTACATGTAACATGTTAACAACGTTACACGCTAACATGACCTGTGTGCAAATATCCTTTTTTTTTAAATCTTTTTTGTTTTATTTGTTACAAACACAGACAACAGCACAGCCAACATCTGGCTAACAGCATGGGCGGGACCCACGCAGGGGTCACAAGGTAGAATTACAAAACCAAGATATGTTAGGGTAATTGTGTATATTCTAATAAACCATCATCAATGAGCTGGCCCGGCTCAGGCTCCAGGGGTAGGATGATAGTTAACTAGCTCACCTAAGTAGCTGTGCTAGCAAGGGTTGGTTTAACAAGACTTCAGTGGATGGTATCAGAATTCAGTGAAGCCTCCTAGTCTGCTGCCGCAGTGGAGGGTTCCGCCAACCATTTAGACCAGACCCTGTCATATTTTTTCGGACAGCCTCTGTGTACATAAGTCTCTTTGTATAAGGGTATCACATTATTGACAAGTGTTTTCCATAGACCTACAGAGTGAGGGGCCCTCCGCTTCCAGCATAGGATGATGGACTTCCTGGCATAGAACAGCAAGAGACCCAACAGGGTTCTCTCAGCCACCCTGGGCACCAGGTCCTCCACCAGCCCCAGCAGGCATATTCTTGGGGATGGGACAATAGAGATACTCAACACTTCATTCACCTCCAGAAAGATTTGTGACCAAAAGACTGTAATTACCGGGCAGGACCAGAATATATGAATGTAGTCCCCCGGAGCATGGTCACAATGCCAGCACTCCGGGGAGAGGGAAGACCTCATCCTGTGCACCCGGGCGGGAGTGAGATATACTCTATGGACAATCTTGTATTGAAAGAGGCGATCCCTCAGGGAAACAAGTATTTTAAATGGGAAGTCCCATACATCCTCCCAGTCCTCAGAGTCCAGCTCTGGAACATCCTGGCCCCATTGCTGATGGAGCCTGGTCAACTCAGGAGAAGAGACCCGGAGGAGATGTGTGTATAACACGGAGGTGGGTTTATTTGTACAGTCAAAGCGCAAAATCCGCTCCAAGTCAGACTGCACCAGCTGCCTCTCGCCTGATGGAAACTGAGCTCTGAAAGCATGGGACAACTGAAGATATCTGAACCCGTATGAGGGCGGGGCATTGTGGTTAGACATTAAATGATCAAAGGAGAAAATCGAGAGGTCTGAGGTGACATCCGAGAGTATTTTAACATGGTACTTGGTCCACACCACCGGGTCTGGGATTTCGAAAAAGTGATGTAGGTTGGGATTGTTCCAGAGGGGGGCGTTCGGGGATACTGCAGTCAAAGGGTATTTTTCACAGGCCAAGCCCTCCCTCCAGGCCTTAAGGGTGGTACACATAGAGGGGGTCAGGTCGTACGGAGCCTTCGGACCCCGCAAAAGGAGGTTCGACAAAGCCTCCGCAGATCGTAACACTGCAGCTTCAGTGGCCCAGGCCGAGTTGGATCTATCCGGAACCAGCCACCAGAATGCAGTGACTAATTGAGCCGCAATGAAATACTTGTGGCAGTCCGGGAATGCCAGACCCCCCTGCGAACAAGGGCGCATGAGAGTGGTCAGCTTAAAGCGGGGAGGACGTGGGCCCCATAGAAATGAGGAGAAAATTTGATTTAGGTGGGAAAAAAATGATTTGGGGATCCACTGAGGGGAGTTACGAAACAAATATGTAAATTTGGGGAGGATTTTCATTTTAATGAGGTTGATACGCCCCAGCAGGGACAGAGGAAGGTTCTCCCATGCTTTCAGCTTGGCCCTGACTGGGTTGACTACTGGGGACAAGTTCAGCGAAATGAAGTCAGCCACATTCTTCGGGATACGTACCCCTAAGTACGTAAATTCGTCCACCCATTGTAGCTGAAGAGAAGCTGAAGCCTCTCCTTTAGCGTTCTCGTCTATGGCAAGCAGTTGCGACTTTGACCAATTGACCCTAAGCCCTGTTACTTCAGAGAACCTTTCTAGGACCAGCAATGCTCCTTGCAGAGAAGGGCCAGCATTGTTTAGAAAAAGGAGGAGGTCGTCTGCGTACAGGGCTACCCTCTCCTCCAGCCAGGCCAGACGGAGCCCTTTAATGTGTGGCGAGACACGTAGTGCCTCAGCCACTGGTTCCATGGCAATGGCAAAGAGGGCCGGAGAGAGAGGACAGCCCTGCCGCGTACCCCTAGCAAGCCGAAAAACAGGAGACAGCCGACCCCCTAAACGAATGGCAGCCGTCGGCGAGTGATATATAGTCTGCAACCATTGGATAAAAACCAGGGGGAATCCCATTCTCCGTAGAATCTCCCACAGGAAAGGCCATTCTATTGAGTCGAACGCCTTCTCAATATCGAGAGAGGCAACTACTCTGGTACCCAGATTGTCATGTCTTGCATGAAGATTAGTGAACAATCTACGAAGGTTAATATCCGTAGACTTGTGGGCCATGAACCCAGTCTGATCCGGGTCTATGAGGGAGGGAAGTAAAGTGCTAAGTCTAGCAGTGAGGAGCTTAGTTAGAATTTTTAGGTCATTGTTAAGAAGTGCTAAGGGCCTATAGGAGGCACAGAACTTTGGATCTTTACCAGCCTTGGGAATGAGAATAACATGGGCGTGCGCCATGGAGGGAGGGAGAGAGCCCTGCTTCAGGCAATGAGTAAATAGGGCAGCCATCCGGGACGCCAACATGCCAGCATGTTCTACGTAAAAATCAACCGGAAGACCATCTGGGCCAGGATCCTTGCCAGTGGACAGGGAATTAATCACGGCAAGAACCTCCTCGGTGGTTATTGGGGCCACTAGATGCGATCTCTCCGAGTCAGAGAGCCAACCGAGGGCTATCGTATCTAGGAGGCGATTTAGTCCCTCTGGGTCTAAGCCCTCGGGTAACGTGGTGGTATACAAGGATTGGTAAAAATCATGGAATGCTAGCAAAATGGCCTCAGGAGATGAGATGGCCTCACCCGTGGGAGAGGTAAGTTCAGGAATTACGGTATTCTGAGTGTCATGGCGGGACATCATTGCCAACAGTCTGCCATTCCTGTCCCCCTGTTCAAAAATGTTTTGCTTCGTATGAAACAATTCTAATCTAGTAACCTCTGTTAAGTGCAGATGAAGACTGCGTTTGGATGCCTGCAACGCATCAAAGTTTGAGGCGGAGGGATCCAATCCATAATGGGCGGAAGCTAACTCCACCCCATTCTCCAATGCCGCAGTGGCAGCAGTTTGCTGTACCCTAACAGCCTTGATGGCCGAGATGTAATGGCCCCTTGTGAATGCCTTGAAAGTATCCCAGACTATCTGAGGAGAGGATGACCCTTCATTAGAGTCCCAGTAAGCACTAAGGGCTGGGGGGGGCTTGTTCCGCTATGTCAGGTTGGGAAATCCATTGAGCACCAACCCGCCACATTGAGCCATTACGAAAGGAGGAGGTGCGCAGGGTGATCTGCAGGGGGCTGTGGTCAGAGAGACCACTGGGCAAATAAGATGCGTCTAGAACGTCTGTCAGCATAGAGGGGTTAGCAAAAGCATAATCAATTCTGGAGGCAGTTTTGTAGGATGTAGAAAAACACGAAAATGTTTTAGTGGATGGGAATTTCCACCTCCAGACTTCTGTAACACCCGCAGATAATGCCCAATTTGACAACTCCCCTGTGAAGGACTTACAGGTCCTTCTCAAAAAATTTGCATATTGTGATAAAGTTCATTAAGACTTCATAAGTCTCTCCCATGTGTCATAGATGCGATTCACACGGATCCGCTGGGTAAGTTTGTTATACTGGCACTCACGCTATGGCAGCAGAGATATGTCTTCGCGGGTATATATGTGCCGCCGCCCTTTAAGTCTGAAGTTCTGTATACTATACTGGAGAGGATAGCCCCCTACTGTCCTGCAAAAATTTTACTACTGGGTGACTTTAATGCCATCCTTTCCCCAGATCTGGATAGACCCTTGCCACCTACAGGTAGGTGGCAAGGGTCTATCCAGATCTGGGGAAAGGATGGCATTAAAGTCACCCAGTAGTAAAATTTTTGCAGGACAGTAGGGGGCTATCCTCTCCAGTATAGTATACAGAACTTCAGACTTAAAGGGCGGCGGCACATATATACCCGCGAAGACATATCTCTGCTGCCATAGCGTGAGTGCCAGTATAACAAACTTACCCAGCGGATCCGTGTGAACCGCATCTATGACACATGGGAGAGACTTATGCACCAAGATGGAAACTCCCCTAGCATATGTTGAGTAAGAGGCATGAAAAGCCCTGTCATGGATATGCAGTAGTGTTTGTCTGTCAGCTTACCTTCCTTCCCATGTGTTCATCTTAGAGGCCTGAGCCCTTTCACCTGGCTTCCTTTATAATCTCCTCCCAGCCTGACTCCACCCCAGGCCCTATCACTGAACACTATATTAACCTGTGCACTGCAAGCCTGCTTTGCTGATCAACGTGTTTGTTAGGCATTGTGTGTTTGGGTTCCTGCCTGCCGTGTGCTACGTCTGTCTCTCTGTTACGTTATTGGCTTGTCCCCGACTATCCCTGTCTGCTCGTGACCCTTGACCTTCGGCTCGTTCTTCGTTATCCTTGTCTGCTTGTGGCCCCTGACCTTCAGCTTGTTATTCGGTTCTCTCTATGGTGTGCTGCGGCTTCCCCTCTTTTCCCCTTATCCTACGGGGCGTGAGCTAGGAAACTCCAGGGGCCGCGACCTGGTCCCAGCCTGCAGCGTAACATCCTCACCACTAGAGGCCCTGGAGAAGACCAGCTGGGTCTTAGACTCCGCGCCCTGGGGAATCTTGGCTCTCGCTTCCGTTAGGATCCCGGTTGTGCTCCTCTGGTCCCGCTTTCCACAACCACCCAGTTTCCTATCCGCAGAAGCCAGCCATAGGGTTCACTACCCCGCGGTGCACTCCTGTCCCCCTACGGTGTGCATCTGTCACCTGGCCACAGGTGACCCTGACAGTTTGATCAGCCATGAACCCGGCTGACATCCCGCTACCCGCGGATGATCCATTGCAGGGCATAGTTTGCAGACTTGAAACCCAGGAATCGAATCAGACTCAGGTGATGCGATTCCTCCAGGATCTGGCTTCTCGCTTCGAGCAGCTTCAGGTCTCCTTGGGAACCCCAAATCCGCAACCTCAAATACAATCAGCGGCTGCACCTATTGCATCAGTCGCAGCCACACACTCACTACAACTGCCAGCTCCGTCCCGTTTCTCTGGGGACTCCAAGGCTTGCAGGGGGTTCCTTAGCCAATGCACAATTAATTTTGAGCTCCAGCCCCAAAACTTCCTGTCTGATCGGGCTAAGGTAGCCTATATCATTTCCCTCCTCTCTGGTGAAGCTTTAGCCTGGGCAGCCCCTCTGTGGGAACTGAATGATCCAGTGGTTTCTAGCCTGTCTGGCTTCTTGAAACTTTTTCAGAATATCTTCGAAGAACCGGCTCGTGTCTCTTCAGCGGCCAGCGCCCTTTTACGTCTCCGCCAAGAGTCTGCTTCTGTGGGACAGTATGCCCTTCATTTCCGCATACTGTCGGCTGAGTTGAGCTGGAACAATGAGGCCTTAGTCGCAACCTTTTTGCATGGCCTGTCTGATAGAGTGAAGGATGAATTAGCAGGAAGAACCATCCCCACTGATCTGGCCGGCGTTATCTCCTGGTGTAACCAGATCGATATTCGCTTTCAGGAGAGGACCTTAGAAAAGCAACGCCAGCACTCCTTGGTTCTTAGTCAGCCTGAGCTCCCCTCTCTTCGACCCGTAGAGCATCTCCTACCAGCTGAGGAACCCATGCAGCTGGGTCGGACCAGGCTATCCCCCGAGGAACGTGCTAGGCGCAGAACTCTTGGTCTGTGTCTTTACTGTGGGGGCAAAGGTCATTTTCGTGACACTTGCTCTCTTTGTCCAGAAAAACGTTCGGGTCCACTTCATCTGGAAAGTGGAGTATTGGACCCAGAAATATCACCTTCCCCTTCTCGTCTTCTGCTTTCTGTGTTCCTTCATGTTGGTGCTTCTTCTCATTCGGTCTCAGCATATCTGGATTCCGGAGCCGCTGGTAATTTCAGCGACTGGGAAATCGCATCGTCCATGAGACTTACTCTTTTGCCCCTCACCACGCCATTGGTGGTCTTGGCGATTGATGGTACTGTTCTCCCAGGGGGACCTATCCGCTTCCAGACCCTCCCTGTTAAGATGTCGGTAGGGACACTCCACCAGGAGTGGATATCCTTCCTTATCTTACCCAAGGCCTCAACGCCTATAATTTTGGGTCTCCCATGGTTACAGCTCCATTCTCCTCATGTGGACTGGACTACTGGACAGATCCTGGCTTGGGGTCCCTCCTGTTCCTCGTCCTTCCTACCCAAGGTTGCCCCCTGTGAATCTGAGCCGGTCATTCATTCCAGGTTGCATAACCATTTACATTTCTCTGTCCCTAACCACCCTTGGACGCACAGCCAGGCTAGCTTGTCTACAAGTCCTGCAGTCGCTACGTCTTGCGATGCGATTCAGGTAGTCGCTACACCTGACTCAGCTATTCACTCTGCCTCTGTACTAGTTATGCCAGTCCAGCCCATGCCCAGTGAGCCTCCTACTTTTTCTTGTTTGGGACATTCTGCTTGTCCTTCAGCTATTCAGCTTGACTCCGGCGACATGTCACCTTCTAACCAACCTGACTTCAGGGTTCCACTGACATCTGCCCAGTCTGATGGTCCTGTGCAAGATGACCAGTTCCCCTTTAAGGGTCTAGGGGACCCTCCTCAGATTCCTGTTGATCCTCTCATGCCCTTGCTTATTCCTAGAGAGCCTTTGGTCCTCAATAGATCTTCTTGTCATCTCCCTACCTCGTTTTCGGTCTCTGAGGATAATCTTAAGTATGAGGTTAGACAAGTTCTGGATTCTCGGCTCTGCAGAGGCATTCTTCAGTACCTTGTGCATTGGAGAGGTTTTGGTCCTGAGGAAGCGTCTTGGATCGCTGCATCTGATGTCGCTGCACCTCATCTGTTGAGAAGGTTTCATCAGAGATTTCCCTTTAAGCCTGGGTCCAGGCGGGGGAGGGCCCATAAGAGGGAGGGTACTGTCATGGATATGCAGTAGTGTTTGTCTGTCAGCTTACCTTCCTTCCCATGTGTTCATCTTAGAGGCCTGAGCCCTTTCACCTGGCTTCCTTTATAATCTCCTCCCAGCCTGACTCCACCCCAGGCCCTATCACTGAACACTATATTAACCTGTGCACTGCAAGCCTGCTTTGCTGATCAACGTGTTTGTTAGGCATTGTGTGTTTGGGTTCCTGCCTGCCGTGTGCTACGTCTGTCTCTCTGTTACGTTATTGGCTTGTCCCCGACTATCCCTGTCTGCTCGTGACCCTTGACCTTTGGCTCGTTCTTCGTTATCCTTGTCTGCTTGTGGCCCCTGACCTTCAGCTTGTTATTCGGTTCTCTCTATGGTGTGCTGCGGCTTCCCCTCTTTTCCCCTTATCCTACGGAGCGTGAGCTAGGAAACTCCAGGGGCCGCGACCTGGTCCCAGCCTGCAGCGTAACATCCTCACCACTAGAGGCCCTGGAGAAGACCAGCTGGGTCTTAGACTCCGCGCCCTGGGGAATCTTGGCTCTCGCTTCCGTTAGGATCCCGGTTGTGCTCCTCTGGTCCCGCTTTCCACAACCACCCAGTTTCCTATCCGCAGAAGCCAGCCATAGGGTTCACTACCCCGCGGTGCACTCCTGTCCCCCTACGGTGTGCATCTGTCACCTGGCCACAGGTGACCCTGACAAGCCCTCTGAACCCAGGGCCTTTTCAAAGCCATGAGCTTACTGCCCACCAGGTGTGTCTCCTGCAGGACCAGAGTAGCCGGACTATATTGTTTGACATATTGAAAAAGAAGCGCCCTCTTAAACTTAGAGTTGAGGCCACGCACGTTCCAGGATACCACAGAAAAGGAATCCCGATCACGTGATGCCATAGGCGTTTTGGCTAAAATAATTAGAGGAGACTAATGGTCGTCGAGCAGGCGACACCCAGTGAGCAGCATTGGAGCATGAGCCATTGTACGTGTAACACAAAAAACACATGTAAACGAACACAGCAACTAAACTAGAACTTCCCAAGCACCAGGTGCTTATCCTACCAATCCCCCCTACCCCCCAGAACATCATGGGGAGGTCAGGAAGCGGTCTTTACCCAAAAACAAAAACAATATTTGTAAAGCTAATCCTGAGAATTAGGCCACAATACAGTCCTCTGCAGCACTGAACCAAAACTGCAGGCTCAACCCTATTATAGAGTTTTTCCAAACAGGTGGAGAGTAACAGTTCAGGGAACTTCTGGTGATCTTTGCAGAGTCAAACCGCAAGGGGTAAGTGCGTATCCAGCGTAAAGGTGTGCTCGCCGTAGCTCCGGCATGCATGAAAAGGAGAACAATAGGATAGGTAGTTCAGGACTTGTATGCTCCGTGCATCAAACAACTTTTAAGCGATGGGAGACCATTATCTCAGAGTGGCCAGCCAGCCGTCAGCCTCCGAAGGGGTGTCAAAGAACCAAACTTTGCCGTCATGTTGTACCCAGAGGCGGCTAGGGTAAAGCATGCCGTATTTAATATTTTTTGCTCTAAGCCGTTTACGGACATCATTGAAGGTCTTTCTCTTCCTCTGCAACTCGGCCGAGAAGTCAGGGAAGAGGAGGACGGAGGTGTTGTCGTATTTAAGTGTGGGATGTTTACGAGCTTCTGCCAAAATCCTGTCCCTGTCTCGGTAGTTCAAAAAGCGGACCAGGAAGGGTCTGGGGAGATTCCCCGGGATGGCTCGGCCCGTGGGCACCCGATGGGCTCTTTCCACCACATAGGTAGGAGTAACAGCGGTAAGATCCAGCAGGTCCTTAAAGAATTCCTCCGCAAATTCTGCCGGACGATCCCCCTCAGCCCCCTCAGGTAGGCCAAGGACTCTAACGTTGTTCCGCCTGAGCCGGTTTTCGGCATCGTCAGATTTTGCAACGAGGGCCTGCACTGTGCGCTGTAACTGAGCAATGGAGGTGACGTGGGTAGCGGTGAGATCCTCAGTAACCGAGATTCTGGATTCAGTCTCCGTCATCCTCCCCCTGATATTGTCCAAGTCGTTTCTTATCAGGTTGCATTCTTCAGCAAGATGATCGATGCGCATAAGCAGTGAGGTTCTGCTCTGTTCAATTGCTGCAAGGATCGTGGCGGTACTATCTTGCGGTAAAGGAGCTGAAGTCGTCGCCACTGGAGCGTCCCCGGGCTCCATCTCCAATTCAGCCAGTAAGGCCTGAAGCCTCCCGACCAAAACTGTGTCAGGTCTCGGCGAGGGGGAGGTCAGCGGCTTCTGCTGCGGAGTGGGCTTAGCAGGCTTAGGATGTGTCTTTTTGGAGGGCATCTGCGCTAGGGAAGACACAGGGGGGTCCGCAGAGCCCGTACCCGGGGTGATTGAAAGGGGGCAGGCGAGAAGCAGATGCGGTTGCGAACACGTACCTCTAATGGAGCAGGTAGTCAGGAATCCCTCCTCACCCGGAAGGAAGATGGAGAAGAGGGCAGAGATGTGGGAACCGTGCACCCGGGCCTGTGATGTGAGGAGGTCAGAGCAGTTCAGCAGGATGGGGCCCGGGAAAGCGGGGGCCGTCACCAGGCCTCAGCCAGGTCCAGCAGTTAGTGTCAGCCCAGCATGGGGGGAGGAAGTGATGGGACTGCAGGCCTGTCCACGCTCCGGAGCCCTGGATGGGGAGCACACACCGCCCCGAGTCCCAGGCTGGCAAGATGGCCGCCGTCAGCTAGGCCTCGGGAGGCCTCCACAGGGATCGTCAGCCCGGCGGCCCTCCGAAACACAGCCAGGAGATGAGGAGGCAAGGGGGAGGCACTAGGATGGCCTGACAGAGCACCGGAGCCGCAGATGGTCAGGGCTCGGTGGACAGATGGGAAGCTCCAGCCGGGAAGATGGCGGCAGCGGCCGCGAGTACAGGCCGACTGTGTCCGGGCGGATGTCTCTTCCAGCGGGCGGCTTCCCCACACAAGATCTGACCAGGACAGAGCAGGAGAGAAAGGGGGCCAGTCCTGAGGCTGCGGCGGTGCTCACCGGGTCGACAGATGCGCGGATGGCACAGGATGGAGGGAAGCTCCGGCCGGGAAGATGGCGGCGGCGGTCACAAGCACAGGCCAGCTATGGCTGGGCGGATGTCTCCTTTGGTAAGCGGCTCCTCCACACAACACACGGCCAGGTCAAAGCAGGAGAGGAAGGGATCAGTCCCGAGGCTGTGGCGGTGCTCACCGGGTCAGCAGATGCACGGATGGCACAGGATGGGGAGAAGGATTAGCGGAGCTATCTTGCAACATGTCTGCCGCTGCTCACATTGGGACACGCCCCCCCGTGTGCAAATATCCTTAAAAAAAGACATTAAAGTGAACCAGCGTACAAAAAAATGTCAAGTTTAGAGGTGCGCCTGTTCAACCCACGCAAATGCATTTACGTTACTTGACATTTACTAAGATTTTGCCGGCGCAGTGAACCAACGCATCTGAACGTGCGCAAATGACACTTGCGCATGCACAGTGCTTAAATAGACCTCACGCAGTTCTAAACGTACTTGCAGGCGCAGCAGGCTTGTTCTGAAAAAGTTACTTTCTTATTCTATTTTGGCCATATTTGTTACGTGGGCAGTTGTTACTATACTTCCTCACATCACCCCACATCACCCCATAATATTGGCACTTCCAGCTTCTTTTAATTTTGATTTGAAGAGTCCATAGTGGCGCACTGATCACCTCCTCCGGTGCGCTGAGAACACTTTAGTAAATGGGGAATAGCGCTGCGTTACCGGTGCAAACATTTCGTAAATACCAAAACTACCATTGCTCCTCGGCATGCGCCGCAACTCAAGGCGCAAACGGATCGTAAATCAGCCTCCATGTGTGTTTCTTGGAACAGACGAAGAGAAGACATTTGACAGGTTCAGTTGGCAGTTTATATTCTCTGTTTTACGGTATATAGGACTGGGAAACAAAATGATTTGATGGATTTCCAGCATTTATACTGTACCAACTGCACAAGTTAAGGTAAATGGTGGTCTATCTTCCCCCTTCAAGGTCACTAATGGGACTAGGCAGGGATATCCACTGTCTCCCCTCCTATTTGCTCTTTCTCTTGAGCCTTTCTTGTGTAAAGTTTGGTTAAATCCCGATATTCAGGGAATATTGGTTGAAGGAATTCAGTATATGGTGTCGGCTTATGCCGACGATATGCTTTCTTCATTGACTAATCCGGCGATATCCCTTCCAAATCTTTTTAAGGAAATAGAGATTTATAGCTCACTATCTTATTTTAAGATTCATTTTTCTAAAGCCACGGGAGTAGTGGTCCCCAATGCCATGTTAATGCCACTGAAATTAAATTATAACTTTAAATGGATGGAAGTATCTGGACACCTTTATTCCAGCAGATCTTTCATGTACATATGAGCTTAATTTTCTACCACTTCTACATAAAGTACAAACTCTTTTGGAGGGATGGCATTAGGGTTTTCATTCCTGGTTTGGGTGGTGAAATATAATAGCAATTAATATTTTATCAAAGTTCCTATACTTATTCCAGGCTATATCGATTGCCATTCCCACGCTTTTCTTTAAACAAACTCATGCACACTTTACAAGATTTATTTGGGCATATAATCATCCAAGAATCAGAAGGACTCTTCTGACTCTTCCTAAGCAATATAGTGGGTAAGCTGTTCCAGACCTTTACAAATATCAACAAGCAGCTCTTTTAAGTTGAATGATTGACTGGAGCCGACATGGGGATTTAAAAATCTGGCTGAGATTAGAGCAGGCACAGAGCTGTGCTGTTGCATAGGGCTCCATGATGTTTTACTGATCTCCCATCTTCTATTAAGATACACTTACTCATTGGGCCAACATTATATATTCTGACTCTCCCATCTTCTGTTAAGACACACATACTCATTGGGCCAACGTTATGTTTTCCGACTCTCCCTAAGCAATATGGTGGGTTAGCTGTTCCCGACCTTTACAAATATCATCAAGCAGCTCTTTTAAGTCGAATGATTGACTGGAGCCGACATGGGGACTTAAAAATCTGGCCGAGATTAGAGCAGGCACAGAGCTGTGTGCTGTTGCATAGGGTCCATGATGTTTTACTGATCTTCCATCTTCTATTAAGACACACTTAAGCCCTGTACACACGATCGGATTTCCTATGGATTCTAGTCCGATGGATTTGTCCATCGGAAATCCGATTAAACTCTTTTCCATCAGTCTTGCCCACACACCATCAGTCAAAAAACCGACCGTACCAAAACGACGTGACGTACAACACGTACAACGGCGCTATAAAAGGGAAGTTCAAATCTAATGGCGCCACCCCTTGGGCTGATTTTGCTGATTTTGTGTTACCGTGTTAGTAAAAGTTTGGTGAGAGCCGATTCGCACTTTTCAGTCTCTGTGCTTTGCAGATCGTTTCCTGGTGTTCAGTTAGTGCTTGTGGGTTCGTATTTGTTATTCAGTGCGTGCAGTCAGGTCGTTACTGTTTTGCAGTGCCTTCTTGGCCGTTCGTTTACTGTTTTTCAGGTCGTTCTTCTCAGGCCTTGCTGTTCCACGGTGCGTTCTGTTTGAGTTCGTTCTGACCAGCCGACCGGTTTAAGACCATGTTTGAAGTGCATTCTTATTCTCGAGCTCGTGCTGGCTATGGACTTGGTTTTGCGGCTAAGACTGTAACCCGAGTTCAGTCCGTGAATCTCATATGATTTCAGGAATTATCTCAGGATGATGGACCCATTTTTCACCATCTGTTGGATTTGCTGTCCCCCTATATCACGAGGCAGGACACTGTGATGCGCCAGGCCATCACTGCCGAGCAGAGGCTTATTGCCACGTTGAGATACCTGGCGACTGGGAAAAGCTTGCAGGACCTCAAGTTCACAACAGGCATCTCCCCCCAGGCTCTCGGGATCATTATCCCTGAAACGTGTTCTGCCATCATTCAGGTCCTGCAGAAGGACAATATGAAGGTAAGTTTGCTCCTTTAACATTACATTATATGTTTTGATTGTTTGCTAATGTATTTTATTTCTTTCCTCGTTCCCAAATTACCCTGATTGTAATATGCTGGGGAATGTCCCCTTTCTCCCCATGCATGTTTTTACTTCTAATGTCCTTTTTTGGGGCCTACATGCCTATTTCCCTTCACTAATCTCTCCAGCATGCTATCCTGTGCCCAAACACAGCTTGCCTAGTTTTTTACTACAGTTTTTTGGGTCAGTGCCATAGTAGTTTTGAACCCCTCCCCCCCCCCTAAAAGTGTCCAAATGTTTTAGTTCTCATTCAAGTTCAGCAGAGTGGTAGAGCCTTTATTTGGGGCCCCCAAAATCACCTCAAACCCTTAGAATTTTTTTCATCTGATAAGTGGGCCTTTTTGTGTTGAAATACTCCTTTAAATAATAAATGTTATACTGATGTTGGTCAACAATGTCTTTGTGTAATCTGTTTGCAATGTAAAGTGAAAACGTACTAATGTATTCTTTTTGTTTGACTCCACAGTTTCCACAGGAATGGCAGACTGTGGCTGATCAATTTGCCCAGCGGTGGGACTTCCCCAACTGTGGAGGGGCAATTGATGGCAAGCACGTCCACATAGTGCCGCCACCCCGTTCGGGGTCATACTATTTTAATTATAAAGGTTTTAATAGTATAGTGTTAATGGCGGTGGTGTCGGCACGGTATGAGTTCCTGTATGTGGACGTGGGGAAGAATGACCGGATGTCCGATGGCGGAGTGTTTGCTCAGACGGAGTTCGCTCACCGGCTGCACTCTGGGGGTCTGGCACTGCCTCCAGATGCAGACAACGTGGATGGACTACCGTTTGTTTTTATCGTGGATGAAGCCTTTGGACTGGGACCACACCTGATGTGGCCGTTTCCCCAACGCACCCTCACCCCGGAGAGGAGGGTTTTTAATTACCGGCTGGCCAGGGCCTGGAGAGTTGTGGAGAATGCCTTCGGGATAATGGCCAGCCGCTTCTGCCTGTTTCAGACAGCTATCCATATGGCGGAATACAAGCTCAACCATCTAATTTACTGCTGCTGCATTACGCACAATTTTTTGAGACATTTCTCAGCGACATATGTGTCTACAGTTGGGCCTGAGGCCGGTCCATCAGAGATGAACATTATGACCGGCCTGGACAATGCCCGTACTGGCTTGGCCCCCCAAAGTGCCCGTGAAGTACGTGATAAATACGTTGAGTACTTCACGGGTAGGGGGGCCATCGCAATGCCAGACCCTATCTGACCTTTTTTGAAAGAGAATAAAATATAATTATATATTTTCAAATCTTGTTTTGTCATTCTTGGTTTTTTTAATTATGTGTCTCCCAGGTTCTTGTAGTGCCAAGTGTATTTGTCCTTAGTAAATAGCCACAATTGTCACTATAACAAACATGGATTTAGCATTTTCGGAACTGCTATTGAACATAGAAAGAACAAGCCACACCTTTTTGAGTGTCCAAGATAGTTTTTACTCTGTGCACCACATGTTTTTTTTTTTTTAAGAAATACAATGCAGAAAGTTTTACCTCCACAATTTTTTTTTTTTTTGGAGGTTTGTTTTGCAGAAACATGCATGGGTCAAAATAGTAAACAT
This sequence comes from Rana muscosa, assembly GCA_029206835.1. NCBI lineage: Eukaryota > Metazoa > Chordata > Amphibia > Anura > Ranidae > Rana > Rana muscosa. The sequence goes on from CM055116.1 coordinate 178,437,494, forward strand.
TTAAAAAAAAGGAAATATAAAAATTCAATCTGAAAACGAGAAACCTGAGATGGGGTGATGATCCATCCCAAATGTGAAGATCCCCACTTTATTTTTGTGGCTCAAATGGGTATTTTCTACATGATCCCATGGCTAAAGTAAACATGTGCTATCTGCCATCATGGGGGATCAATGGACGTGCTTTGGGTGTGCAAACCCTTCCTTTCACCTACTTGAGTAGGGAGGAAGAGGTTGCAACCCCAAAACAGGGACATAGATATCCTGTGACGGCAGACAGCACATGTTGACGCACTGTGTGCATCTTCACATTTTGGCTGGTGGGAATACCAGTGCAAATTTGTTAGGCGACAAAATACACAAAAACAGGGGGGGGTCAGACTATTCGCCCCAAAATATCTATAATGTTTTTATATTTTTGCTCAATCACATTCATTCTATTCCTCATAATGTCCATTTCGCTACTACATTCCATTATTTCTTGAATAATTATTTTGGCACTAGCACTTGAGAATGGAGGATTTGTAGTTCCTGACACACCACCACGTTCATCCCCTAAAAAAAGAGAGAAATTTAGAAATATGCAGGCCTACATCTGTATTTACCTTGAAGTTGTGGTGACAGACACTGACCTGTTGTGGTGATAAGCTCCACCTCTCCTTCCTCCACCTCTCCTTCCTCCACCTCCTCTTCCTCCACCTCCGCTCCCTCCACATGCTGATCTTGGGGTGCTTTTGGATCTTGGGGGTGTTTATGTGGTCTGTGCTTCCTAGGCTCCTCAGATTGGTGTCATCCCAGTCTCCTCTCCCCTATGAGAATGCAAAAAACAAAAGGTATCCTTTAGCACACAGAGATTTGAGGGCAGAAATTGGAAACATTGCTTGGAAGTGGGGTCCAATTGATATTTGGGCCTGAGTTCCAAGATGAACACATGAGATCTTGAGAACTCTACAAAGCTGGAATACTTTTTTTTTTTGGGCCTAAAAAACACACTTGGAGACACACCAAGGTATCCACTGGAGGACCTGTGGGTGACACCCTTAAAAAGTTGGTCATGTGGCCCACACTATAATATATTGCTCCTGAGTAAAAAGTTGTGTAACCAACTGCTTGAGTGTCATCTCCTTTACATAGAATCCAGTTTAGCCTTTCATTCACATTCTACTTTACTACTTTACTTACAACACATCATCTAGCCAACAATGTGTAGAAACGTTGTTTTATTATTGGGAAGACGATCAAGTGTTTACTACGAAACATTACCAAATAAGTGAACACTCAACTTAACATAAAAGTTGCCATTTTACAATGTGAAACCAGTCAAGCCAAGCACATGGAGCAAAACATGCAAGAATACATATTACAATGTGAAAGAACACAGTAAAAATAAAAGCTTACTTTTTTCAATGCTTTTTTTAAGCTTCCTATACTGCTCCGGCTCCCTCAGCTTCAGGTCAGACCACCTTTTATGGAGCTGCTCCTTGGATCTTCTGACCCCATATTTCTGATAGAGTCTCCTCGCCAATTTGTCCATTATTTGCGACTTCCTGAGATTAGGGGTGTCGTATGGCCCATGCTTCCCATTGTAATCTTTCCTCCGCAGGATGTCCGCCATCTCAGCAAATGACATATTAGTCGCCTTGTATCTTTTATTCCTGGATCGGGACGTTCCCGCCTCCGGGCTTTCCTCATCTGTACTTTCTAATAAAGAAGCCACCTGTGTCACCGACATGTCGTCGTCTCTCACTGTGCGCCGAACGAGAATGGGCGGGGAAATGCAGGAAAAGACCGTCATGGGCGGGCGACGCGGGCGGAGTTACACGCATGCGCAGGGTAAAAAAGTGGGAACGAAATTATTAGGGTTGCGCGGAGTAAGATCGACCGGAAGTGCAGAAAAGACAACAACTAAGGTAAGAAGGGAACTTGGGCCTGCAATGGCCTATAATGGTTTATGATTGTAAAGGCCAATATTGGGATAAGATTAGGAGAATGGAATCTGACCTCTACTGTTTTTTTCTTGTGTTTTAACTTGCAGACATTAAAATGCATAAATTAAGGGAGCCGGAGATAATGTTGGTGTTCATAGAAAAGTATAAAGAACTGCGCAATCTGTGGGAGCTCAAAAATTCTGCTTACCCCAAGAGTGTGTACGTCGGGCAACTATTGAAAAATTAGCGGATTATATGAAGCCCTGGGTCCCAGAGGCAGATTACAGTATGATGAACAATAAGATAAACAACATGCGGAATGCTTATAAAAAAAACTACACAGCAGTCCGCGCTTCGATGAGATCAGGAGCAGCAGCAGACGATGTAGTACAGCCCAAGCTGTGTTACTACAAACATCTTCAATTTCTGGAAGACCAGATTGATGCCAGGGAATCAATTTCCAGCCTTCCCTCCAGCGTTCCTTCCACCCTTCCCTCCAGCGTTCCTTCCACCCTTTCCTCCAGTGTTCCTTCCACCCTTCCCTCCACCCCTGCAGAGGGGGAGGAGGAGCCACCTGTGCTTGAAGAGCCGGATCTGCGCATCGTCAGCCAGGTATAGTATTTTATAACATAATTATTGGCCTCAAAGTACTATTGTGATGAACTAGATTTTTGGACAAAAAATACTAAAATTACCCCTCCCCCCCCAAAAAAAAAGGAACATAAAGGATTGGTAAAGTATCTAAAAAGAACGGGGGACAGAAGGAAACTCTTTTCTATTTTTATAACAAGCAAAATGCAACAGTCATGAGATAAAAATTGCGTGTGATTGATTCACCAAAATATCAAACTATGTCCCTTTTTCCTACACAGGATGAGGCCAGCCAGGAGGAAGAGGCTCAGGAATGTGGCAGGCAGGAGGAGGCAGGGGTGAGTGTCAGCCAGGAGGAGGCAGGGCCAAGTGGCACGCAGCAGGTCCCCAGGCCTAGTGGCAGCACAGTGTCACAAGTGGCTCCCCTCCACGTCAGACCGAAAAAACATTGGTGGATTACACAGGTGGAGGAGGAGTCACTTAAGATTATCCATGACGCTGCTGCCATCATGAGGGCCCCCCTCAACCCTGTTGAGGGGTTTAGTACCTACCTCTCCGAAAAATTACTACAAATGGAGGAGGGACAACGTGCCCTCTGTGAGCACCTTATCTACACGGCCATACACATGGGGGTGAGGGGGCAGCTGACTGAGGCCACCCATCTCTCTCATCAGGCCAATCCTTCTCCTCCTCCTCCTGCCACATTACCACCAAGAGTGGCCCAGCCTGCAAGGGTGCATGGACGGGGCCGTGGAAGGAACGCTGCAGAGAAGCGTGGAGGGAACACTGCAGGGAAGCATGGAGGGAAGTGTACAGGGAAGAGCAGAAGGTGATTCCCTGGCTTCAAGCTGCTCTTCCAGAAGTTGCAGTTTGATGGAGTACCACAGCTTGGGATGATGTATGTCTTTGCTGCTGCTCCTGATTTCATGCTGTTGTTTATCTTATTGTTCATCATAGACATGTATGCCTTTGGGGTCCAATCTATTCATATTTTCCGCTAATTTTCCAATTGTTGCCCTTCGTGTTTATTTATATGTTTTGCCAGAATAAATGGAGATTTAATTTCAGCCAAAATACTTGCTCGATGTGTTTTTATTGTGAGTAGCAATAAGATTTCATAAATACAATGTGTAATTAATAACAAGGGACACCAACCTCTATGAGGGAAAAATAAAAGAAACATATGTTGCCAAGGGGAACAGGGGAGACTATTGCATATTTTTTGGTCCTGTCCTAGAATTAGGAATTTTTGTAAAGAAGTCCGGCAGATCACACAAAAATGTAGGGATCATGAAATCCGGGAATACCCAGCTTTTTTCTTATTGCATGTTTCCAAAATCAATGCTAATATAGGAAGTCCATTCTGTGCCATTTACTGAATGCAGCTAAGGTTTGCATACCTCTTACCTGGAAACAGATGCAACCCCCTTCAGTGGGACTGTGGCCTAGGAAAGTAGAGGACAGGGATGAGCTGAACACCCCCCTGTTCGGTTCGCACCAGAAGCTGCGAACAGACAAAATGTTCGTGTAAACTTTAGAACCCTATTAAATACAATATACTCGAACGTTCGAAATCTAAAGTGTTAATTATAAAGGCTGATATGCAAGTTATTGTCCTAAAAAGTGTTTGGGGACCCGGGTCCTGCCCCAGGGGACATGTATCAATGCAAAAAGAAGTTTTAAAAACTGCCGTTTTTTCGGGAGCAGTGATTTTAATAATGCTTAAAATGAAAAAATAAAAGTGAAATATTCCTTTAAATTTCGTACCTGGGGGGTGTGTATGATATGCATGTGAAGTGGCGCATGTTTCCCGTGCTTAGAACTGTCCCTGCAAAAAATGTCATTTTTAAAAGAAAAAAAGTCATTTAAAACTGACTTGCGGCTATTAATGAATTGTCGGCTCCCGGCAATACATTCAAAAGTCATTGATAAAAAAAAAAAAAAAAAGCGTGGGGGTTCCCCCAAATTCAATTACCAGGCCCTTCAGGTCTGGAATGGATATTAAGGGGAACCCTGCCGCAAATTTTAAAAAAAATTGACGTGGGGTTCCCCCACATATCCATTCCAGGCCCTTCAGATCTGGCATGGATTTTAAGGGGAACTCCACCCCAAATTTAAAAAAAAAATGGCGTGGAGTCCCCCTAAAAATCCATACCAGACCCCTTATCCGAGCACGCAACCTGGCCGGCCACAGGGGAAAAGGGGGGGACGAGAGAGCGGCCCCCCCTCCCTCCTGAACCGTACCAGGCCACATGCCCTCAACATGGGGAGGATGTCCCCATGTTGATGGGGACAAGGGCCTCATCCCCACAACCCTTGCCCGGTGGTTGTGGGGGTCTGCGGGCGGGGGGCTTATCGGAATCTGGAAGACCCCTTTAACAAAGGGGACCCCCAGATCCCGGCCCCCCCCTATGTGAATTGGTAAGGGGTACATTGTACCCCTACCATTTCACGAAGAAAGCGTAAAAAAAGTTTAAAAAAACACACAAACACCTTGAAAAAGTCCTTTATTTAAAAAAAAACATTCCAGCGGTGAAATCCAGTGTCCCGCGGCGATCCCGATGTCCAGCGCTGTCCTTCATTGGTTGTGCCTGACCGGACCTGATGGGGAACTCCCTCTCAGTATTTTAAATGTATAGACCCGCCCCTTCTAAAGTTCCCCATCAGGTCCGCTCAGCGGACCAGATGCGGAACATGAGAAGGGGCGGGTCTATACATGTATTGCCAAAGTGAGAGCAGTTCCCCATCAGGTCAGCCCCCTCGGTATGTCGGACCCGCCTACGTCATTGGCTTGAGCGGGGAACTTCCTTCACTATGTAAATTTAAATTACACAGTGAAGGAAGTTCCCCGCTCAAGCCAATGACGTAGGCGGGTCCGACATACCGAGGGAGCGGACCTGATGGGGAACTTTAGAAGGGGCGGGTCTATACATTTAAAATACTGAGAGGGAGTTCCCCATCAGGTCCGCTCAGGCACAACCAATGAAGGACAGCGCTGGACATCGGGATCGCCGCGGGACACTGGATTTCACCGCTGGAATGTTTTTTTGTTTTTTTTAAATAAAGGACTTTTTCAAGGTGTTTGTGTGTTTTTTTTAAACATTTTTTTACGCTTTCTACGTGAAATGGTAGGGGTACAATGTACCCCTTACCAATTCACATGGGGGGGGGCGGGATCTGGGGGTCCCCTTTGTTAAAGGGGTCTTCCAGATTCCGATAAGCCCCCCGCCCGCAGACCCCCACAACCACCGGGCAAGGGTTGTGGGGATGAGGCTCTTGTCCCCATCAACATGGGGACATCCTCCCCATGTTGAGGGCATGTGGCTTGGTACGGTTCAGGAGGGAGGGGGGGGCGCTCTCTCGTCCCCCCCTTTTCCCCTGCGGCCGGCCAGGTTGCGTGCTCGGATAAGGGGTCTGGTATGGATTTTTAGGGGGACTCCACGCCATTTTTTTAAAATTTGGGGTGGAGTTCCCCTTAAAATCCATGCCAGATCTGAAGGGCCTGGAATGGATATTTGGGGGAACCCCACGTCAATTTTTTTTAAATTTGCGGCGGGGTTCCCCTTAATATCCATTCCAGACCTGAAGGGCCTGGTAATTGAATTCTGGGGAACCCCCACGCTTTTTTTTTATTTTTTATCAATGACTTTTGTATGTATTGCCGGGAGCCGACAATTCATTAATAGCCGCAAGTCAGTTTTAAAAGACTTTTTTTCTTTCAAAAATGAATTTTTTTGCAGGGACAGTTCTAAGCACGGGAAACATGCGCCACTTCACATGCATATCATACACACCCCCCAGGTACGAAATTTAAAGGAATATTTCACTTTTATTTTTTCATTTTAAGCATTATTAAAATCACTGCTCCCGAAAAAACGGCAGTTTTTAAAACTTCTTTTTGCATTGATACATGTCCCCTGGGGCAGGACCCGGGTCCCCAAACACTTTTTAGGACAATAACTTGCATATAAGCCTTTATAATTAGCACTTTAGATTTCTCCCATAGATTTTTCGAATTTGCCGCGAACACCCCAATTTGTTCGCTGTTCGGCGAACGGGCGAACAGGCAATGTTCGAGTCGAACATGAGTTCGACTCGAACTCGAAGCTCATCCCTAGTAGAGGAATTGAATCGGATGGAAGACTTAGTTTGGACATCTCAACAAAAATGATAAATATATATGAAAACTTGGTCATTATGGAGCCTATTTGTTAATTTAGAGGAAGGAGGAAAATGTATTGATGTGGGATCTACTAGATGAGGGAATTAGAAACAGATATATAAGCATCGACCGGATGTAGAGGAAGATGGGTTTCCTCTTGGCAGCTACCCCCGGGAGGGGGGAGAGAAAAGGGGGAGGAGAGGAGGAGAGAGGATTTTTTTTTTGATAGGTTACATGAGTAGACTGGCAGTTTATACATTTCTTTTTTTTACACTCTCTACACAAATTATTTGGTCAGACAGAGATTTGAATGTTTATCTGATATGCATTTAATATACTATCCCAGACTTCGTTTTATTGTTATGTTGGATCCACCCAAAAAAATAGTCACATTTTTGGACCAGACTGTTTTTTTTTTTCTATTGTGGTAGATGTGTGGGGTGTAGAACAATAAAAAAGAGAAACATTTTAATAAATACATTCAAATCCAATAGTTTGGGTCGAGAGTGTAAAAAAAAAAAAGAAACGTATAACCTGCCAGACTACTCATGTAACCTATCAATTTTTTTTTAAATCTTCTCTCCTCCTTTCCTCCCCCTCCTCTCTCCCCCCCTCCCGGGGGTAGCTGCCAAGAGGAAACCAATCTTCCTCTACATCCGGTCGATGCTGGTATACTTGGTTCTAATTCCCTCAACTAGTAGATCCCACATCAATAAGTTTCCCTCCTTCCTCTGAATTAACAAAGAGGTTCCATAATGACCAGGTTTTCGTATATATTTCTAATTTTTGTCGAGATGTCCAAACTAAGTCTTCCATACGATTCAACTCCTCTACTTTCCTAAGCCACAGTCCCACTGAAGGGGGTTGCATTTGTTTCCAGGTAAGAGGGATGCAAGCCTTAGCTAATGGCACAGAATGGACTTCCTATATATCTTAGCAGGGATTTTGGAAAAATACAATAAGAAAAAAGCTGGGTCTTCCGGGATTTCACGATCACTACATTTGAGGAGGGGGGGGGAGTATTTTTTAAAAAATTGGGGGGAGGGGAATGGTTTTATTTTTTTTATTTTTTTTGTTATACCGGGAATATTTTGGCGGGTTATATTGCACCTGGTCTTGGATCGGGGGTATGTGTTTCCTCATGACCAAGATTAGACAGCGATTTGAATGTTTATCTGATATGCATTTAATATATTATCCAAGACTTAGTTTTATTGTTATGTTGGATCCACCCCAAAAAATTGTCACATTTTTGGACTAGACTGTTTTTTTTTTCTATTGTGGTAGATGTGTGGGGTGTAGAACAATAAAAAAATAAAAATAAAAATAAATACATTCAAATCAATTAGTTTGTGTGGAGAGTGTAAAATAAAGAAATGTATAACCTGCCAGACTACTCATGTAACCAATCTTGTGACCTGTCCCTGTGGGTTAAAATGTGTAGGTTGCATGATAAGAAAATTGGGAGTAAGAATCAATAAACACATAAATAACATCAAGAAAGGGTTCCCAAAACACAGTCTATCAAAACCCTTTTAGATTATATCATAATAAAGATCCTAGTTTATTAGAATTCTATGGGATAGATAGAGTATAAAACTACTGGAGGGGAAATAATATGACCCAAGCTGTTTCAAGGAATAAAACCAAGTGGATATTTGACAACCATACTTGAAGCTCTGCAGGTTTGGATATAGCAATTTGATTTGAATTGTTTTATTTCAGATTTTTTATTTAATTATTGATGGCATATTATATTGTAAGTCTGGGTTATCCCTATCAACTCCAGAGATAATATATTGGCCATTAGAGGTCCTCTTTTTATGGCTAATATGAAAATAAAATCATTGTCATTACATATTTTCACCATTAGAGGTAAACTTAGAAATCACCATATACTTTATGTATATATTTATAGTGGCCACCAGAGGCCCTTGTGTCCTTTTTTTTTTTTTGGTAGATAGAGGCTAATGGCAATAGGGATAATTTATATCCTAAATTTTATAATATTTTTTTTTTATAAAAAAGTAAAAATAAGACCATCAAATATTTGATTTGTTTATATAGAACATAATCTGTTATTTGGTTTTGCATAACTAATGAGGATGGCTTGGGATGTGATGGGATTGGCCCAGGCTGGTTGTAATTTGTGTATATAAGTGTAAAATGTATCCGAGCACGTGACCCCTGATGTCAGACGTAGGCTGATGAAATGGCATTGGGTGTAGTTGATCAAAATACATAATTTACGGTAGTTGGAGCGCAGGTAGAATGCAAACCGGCGTTCCCATTACCTTACATGCTGATTCTTGTCTACTTTAATGTAGGTGCATTATTATTGTGTTGAAGTGCAGTCTTACCTGTATATTTAGATGGATGTCAGCAGCGACCTGGATTCCAATATATGGTGACCAGGGATGAGCCGAACACCCCCCTGTTCGGTTCGCACCAGAACCTGCGAACAGACAAAATGTTCGCGTGAACTTTAGAACCCTATTAAATACAATGGACTCGAACGTTCGAAATCTAAAGTGCTAATTATAAAGGCTTATATGCAAGTTATTGTCCTAAAAAGTGTTTGGGGACCTGGGTCCTGCCCCAGGGGACATGTATCAATGCAAAAAGAAGTTTTAAAAACGGCCGTTTTTTCGGGAGCGGTGATTTTAATAATGCTTAAAATGAAAAAATAAAAGTGAAATATTCCTTTAAATTTCGTACCTGGGGGGTGTGTATGATATGCATGTAAAGTGGGGCATGTTTCCCATGCTTAGAACTGTCCCTGCAAAAAATGTCATTTTTGAAGGAAAAAAAAGTCATTTAAAACTCACTCGCGGCTATTAATGAATTGACGGCTCCCGGCAATACATACAAAAGTCACTGATAAAAAAAATTAAAAAAAGCGTGGGAGTCCCCCAGAATTCAATTACCAGGCCCTTCAGGTCTAGAATGGATATTAAGGGGAACCCCGCCGAAATTTTTAAAAAAAATGGTGTGGGGTTCCCCCAAATATCCATACCAGGCCCTTCAGATCTGGCATGGATTTTAAGGGGAACTCCACCCCAAATTTTAAAAAAAATGGCGTGGAGTCCCCCCAAAAATCCATACCAGACCCTTATCTGAGCACGTAACCTGGCCGGCCGCAGGGGAAGAGGGGGGGATGAGAGAGCGGCCCCCCCTCCCTCCTGAACCGTACCAGGCCACATGCCCTCAACATGGGGAGGATGTCCCCATGTTGATGGGGACAAGGGCCTCATGCCCACAACCCTTGCCCGGTGGTTGTGGGTGTCTGCGGGCAGGGGGCTTATCGGAATCTGGAAGACCCCTTTAACAAAGGGGACCCCCAGATCCCGCCCCCCCCTATGTGAATTGGTAAGGGGTACATTGTACCCCTACCATTTCACGAAGAAAGTGTAAAAAAATGTAAAAAAAAAACACACAAACACCTTGAAAAAGTCCTTTATTAAAAAAAAAAAAAAAAAACATTCCAGCGATGAAATCCAGTGTCCCGCGGCGATCCCGATGTCCAGCGCCGTCCGTCATTGGTTTTGCCTGAGCGGACCTGATGGGGAACTTCCTCCTCAGTGTTTTAAATGTATAGACCCGCCCCTTCTAAAGTTCCCCATCAGGTCCGCTCAGCGGACCAGATGCGGAACATGAGAAGGGGCGGGTCTATACATGTATTACCAAAGTGAGAGAAGTTCCCCATCAGGTCCGCCCCCTCGGTATGTCGGACCCGCCTACGTCATTGGCTTGAGCGGGGAACTTCCTTCACTGTGTAATTTAAATTTACACAGTGAAGGAAGTTCCCCGCTCAGGCCAATGACGTAGGTGGGGTCGGACATACCGAGGGGGCGGACCTGATGGGAAACTTCCTTCACTGCGTAATACATGTATAGAGTCTATAGCAGTGAAGGGGTCTATAGACTCTATACATGTATTACGCAGTGAAGGAAGTTCCCCATCAGGTCCGCCCCCTCGGTATGTCGGGCCCCGCCTATGTCATTGGCCTGAGCGGGAAACTTCCTTCACTGTGTAAATTTCAATTACACAGTGAAGGAAGTTCCCCGCTCAAGCCAATGACGTAGGCGGGTCCAACATACCGAGGGGGCGGACCTGATGGGGAACTTCTCTCACTTTGGTAATACATGTATAGACCCGCCCCTTCTCATGTTCCACATCTGGTCCGCTGAGCGGACCTGATGGGGAACTTTAGAAGGGGCGGGTCTATACATTTAAAACACTGAGGAAGTTCCCCATCAGGTCCGCTCAGGCAAAACCAATGACGGACGGCGCTGGACATCGGGATCGCCGCGGGACTCTGGATTTCATCGCTGGAATGTTTTTTTGAATTTTTTTTAATAAAGGACTTTTTCAAGGTGTTTGTGTGTTTTTTTTAAATTTTTTACGCTTTCTTCGTGAAATGGTAGGGGTACAATGTACCCCTTACTAATTCACATAGGGGGGGCCGGGATCTGGGGGTCCCCTTTGTTAAAGGGGTCTTCCAGATTCCGATAAGCCCCCCGCCCGCAGACCCCCACAACCACCGGGCAAGGGTTGTGGGGATGAGGCCCTTGTCCCCATCAACATGGGGACATCCTCCCCATGTTGAGGGCATGTGGCCTGGTACGGTTCAGGAGGGAGGGGGGGCGCTCTCTCATCCCCCCCTCTTCCCCTGCTGCCGGCCAGGTTACGTGCTCGGATAAGGGTCTGGTATGGATTTTTGGCGGGACTCCAAGCCATTTTTTTTTATTTGGGGTGGAGTTCCCCTTAAAATCCATGCCAGATCTCAAGGGCCTGGTATGGATATTTGGGGGAACCCCACGCCATATTTTTTTAAATTTGCGGCGGGGTTCCCCTTAATATCCATTCCAGACCTGAAGGGCCTGGTAATTGAATTTGGGGGAACCCCCACGCTTTTTTTTTTATCAATGACTTTTGTATGTATTGCCGGGAGCCGACAATTCATTAATAGCCGCGAGTGAGTTTTAAATTACTTTTTTTCCTTCAAAAATTACACTTTGTGAAGGGACAGTTCTAAGCACGGGAAACATGCGCCACTTAACATGCATATCATACACACCCCCTAGGTATGAAATTTAAAGGAATATTTCACTTTTATTGTTTCACTTTAAGCATTATTAAAATCAATGCTCCCGAAAAAACGGCCGTTTTAAAAAAAAAAATTGCATTGATACATGTCCCCTGGGGCAGGACCCGGGTCCCCAAACACTTTTTAGGACAATAACTTGCATATTAGGCTTTATAATTAGCACTTTAGATTTCTCCCATAGACTTTTCGAATTTGCCGCGAACACCCCAATTTGTTCCCTGTTCGGCAAACGGGCGAATAGGCAATGTTCGAGTCGAACATGAGTTCGACTCGAACTCGAAGCTCATCCCTAATGATGACCAACCTGTGGGATTTACCTTCTAGCTCATTTTACTCTCTGTATTAGGGGTCAATAGAGTCCAGTGAGTGTGTGGTGTATCTGCATGCTGGTGGAGAAGGTACCTTTACTCTTTGTTGATGACTATAACATTTGGTTTAATTTGGACTTGTCCTAGACTTTTTTATTTCACATCCTTTTAATTTAATTTCCAATTTTGCAGCCTTGTTGAAATTTATCACTGTGGTGGTGTTTAAAAAGTTGTATGTCAATTATTTACATATCTGTGTTTGAATTGATTTTATATTCACATTAAGAAGCGCACTTATTGATTTGTAGGGATGAGCTTCGAGTTCGAGTCAAACTCATGTTCGACTCGAACATTGCCGAAAAGCGAACAATTTGGGGTGTTTGCGGCAAATTTGAAAAGTCTATGGGAGAAATCTAAAGTGCTAATTTTAAAGGCTTATATGCAAGTTATTGTCCTAAAAAGGGTTTGGGGACCCGGGTCCTGCCCCAGGGGACATGTATCAATGCAAAAAAAAGTTTTAAAAACAACCGTTTTTTCGGGAGCAGTGATTTTAATAATGCTTAAAGTGAAACAATAAAAGTGAAATATTCCTTTAAATTTCATAACTAGGGTGTGTGTATAGTATGCAGGTAAAGTCGCGCTTGTTTCCCATGCTTAGAACTGTCCCTGCACAAAGTGTCATTTCTGAAGGAAAAAAAGTCATTTAAAACTCACTGGCGGCTATAATGAATTGTCGGCTCCCAGCAATACATAGAAAAGTCATTAATAAAAAATAAAAAAAAAGCATTCAGGTCTGGTATGGATTTTAAGGGGAACTCCACCCCAAATTAAAAAAAAATGGCGTGGAGTTCCCCCAAAAATCCATACCAGACCCTTTATCCGAGCACGCAACCTGGCAGGCCACAGGAAAAGAGCGGGGGACAAGAGAGCGCCCCCCCCTCCTGAACCGTACCAGGCCGCATGCCCTCAACATGGGGAGGATGTCCCCATGTTGATGGGGACAAGGGCCTCATCCCCACAACCCTTGCCCGGTGGTTGTGGGGGACTGCGGCGCAGGGGGCTTATCAGAATCTGGAAGACCCCTTTAACAAAGGGGACCCCCAGATCCCGGCCTACCCCCTATGTGAATTGGTAAGGGGTACATTGTACCCCTACCATTTCACAAAGAAAGTGTAAAAAAAAAAAATACACAAACACCTCGGAAAAGTCCTTTATTAAAAAACAAAAAAACAAACAAACATTCCAGCGATGAAATCCAGTGTCCCGCGGCGATCCGATGTCCAGCGCTGTCCGTCATTGGCTGAATCTGAGCGGACCAGATGGGTAACTTCCTCCGCAGTGTATTAAATGTATAGACCCGCCCCTTCTAAAGTTCCCCATCAGGTCCGCTCAGCCAATGACTAGGTGTAAGGCTAAGCGGACCAGATGCGGAACGTGAGAAGGGGCCGGTCCATTCATTTATTACACAGTGGAGGAAGTTCCCCATCAGGTCCGCTCAGCCAATGACGTAGGCGGGGTCTGACATACGAGGGGGCAGACCTGATGAGGAACTTCCTCCACTGTGTAATAAATTAATAGACCCGCCCCTTCTCACGTTCCGCATCTGGTCAAGGGTTGTGGGGATGAGGCCCTTGTCCCCATCAACATGGGGACATCCTCCCCATGTTGAGGGCATGTGGCCTGGTATGGTTCAGGGGGGGGGCGCTCTCTCGTCCCCCCTCTTTTCCTGCGGCCTGCCAGGTTGCGTGCTCGGATAAAGGGTCTGGTATGGATTTTGGGGGGAACTCCACGCCATTTTTTTTTTAAATTTGGGGTGGAGTTCCCCTTAAAATCCATACCAGACCTGAAGGGCCTGGTATGGATATTTGGGGGAACTCCACGCATTTTTTTTTAAATTTGCGGCAGGGTTCCCCTTAATATCCATACCAGACCTGAAGGGCCTGGTAATTGAATTTGGGGGGACGCACACGCTTTTTTTTTATTTTTTAATCAATGACTTTTCTCTGTATTGCCAGGAGCCGACAATTCATTATGGCCGCGAGTGAGTTTTAAATTACTTTTTTTCCTTCAGAAATTACATTTTGTGCAGGGACAGTTCCAAGCAAGGGAAACAAGCACTACTTTATATGCATATTATACACACCCACCAGGTACGAAATTTAAAGGAAAATTTCACTTTTATTTTTTCATTTGAAGCATTATTAAAATCACTGCACCCGAAAAAACTTGATACATTGATACATGTCCCCTGGGGCAGGATCCGGGTCCCCAAACCCTTTTTAGGACAATAACTTGCATATTAGCCTTTATAATTAGCACTTTTGATTTCAAACGTTCGAGTCCATTGTATTTAATAGGGTTCTAAAGTTCACGCGAACATTCTAGCTGGTGTTCGGCTCATCCCTATTGATTTGTTTAAATATTCTGTTCTTACTGTTTTACTGTACAGTATACTATAATGCTATACTGTAATGTTTTATTGTTACTGTGTTTTTTTGTTAACCATTGTTTGCTTTGCAGGTACGCCATTCAGCTGAAGCACTGATCTGTTTATTTGCCCCTATGCTTCGGCATACATGTTTTACTCTTTTTTAGCACAGATTTCAATAAAAAAGTTGCTTTTTTTGAGTTAATGTTTTATTGTTACTGTATTTTATCATTAACCGTTGTTTTTTTGTAGGAATGCCAATTAGCTGCAGCACTGATCTGTTTATTCTGACAGCAACAGGGTTTGCTTTCAGCATACATGAATCAGTGACTAGGCTTCTCATGACGTCACAGTCACATGTTCCCATGACGTCACAGTCACATGCTCCGGGGCCACCCGGAACATGTGACTGTGACGTCATGAGAAGCCTATATAAACCGAGCGCACCGCAAAACCCAGCATTACAGCGGAAGGAAGCGACAAGTCAACCCCGAGGAGGAGAAGAGAGAAGAAGACGCCGATGGCGACGACGGGAAGACCGGCCCCTCCACTAGCAAAAGAGCTGGACGAAGATAGTGGAGGGGCCGGCAGAAGGACAACGGAGAGCCGGACGAGACAACAGGGACGACAGGGCCTCCGCTAGCAAAAGAGCTGGAAGAAGATAGCGGAGGCCCGGCAGAAGGAAGAAAGAACCGGAGAGAAGAAGAGGGAAGAAGGCGACGGAGAAGACCGGGCCCGCTAGCAAAAGAGCTGGAAGAAGATAGTGGTGGCCCGACAGAAGGAAGAAAGAACCGGAGAGCGCGGCGACGACACCAGAGACCCCCGAAGATGGAAGAGACCCCCGGAGCTGTGCAATAAAATACTTTAAAAAGCTGTGTGTTTTTTTTATTGCCATTTTTTTCCACCAGGTGAATGGGTAGGGGTACGATGTACCCCATACTCATTCACATAGGGTGGTGGGCCGGCATCTGAGGGGCCTCTCATTAAAGGGGGCTCCCAGATTCCGATCAGCCCCCCGCCCGCAGACCCCGACAACTAACGGCCAGGGTTGTCGGGAAGAGGCCCTGTCCTCATCAACATGGGGACAGGGTGCTTTGGGGTGGGGGGGCCGCAGGTCGCCCCCCTGCCCCAGAGCACCAAACCCCCCATGTTGAGGGCATGCGGCCTGGTACGGTTCAGGAGGGAGGGGGGCCGCTCTCTCATCCCCCCCTCTTCCCCTGCGGCCTGCCAGGTTGCGTGCTTGGATAAGGGTCTGGTTTGGATTTTGAGGGGGACCCCCATGCCGATTTTTCGGCTTAGGGGAGTCCCCTTCAAATCCATACCAGACCCAAGGGCCTGGTATGCTCCTGGAGGGGGAACCCATGCCGGTTTTTTCTTTAAAAATTGGCGTGGAGTTCCTGCTCAGGATTCATACCAAACACAGTGCCTGGTATTGGCGGGAATCCACGTCGGATCTCTGTCTACCGGCAATGCGTGTTGCTCATCGTGAAAGGAACATTTTTCCTTTCCCGATGACGAGACAGCTCGGCGCTGGCTCTCGCGACGGAGCTCGTAGGATGTCAATCTCGGCGGCACCTACTGTATATCTCTAAACAACAGTGATCTCAAAATCTTAATCAAAATAATAACTAATAGACATGTGCACACTGAAATATTTTGTTTCGGAATTTTGTTTTCGTCTGAAAAATAAATGTATTTAGTTATTCCCAAAATTTGTTTTTATCTATTTTGTTTCGTTAAAAAATGCATTCATCTGAAAATCCGAATTAATTCAGGTCAAATCTGTCAATTGAAGGCTAAGGTGTCTGTCGAATGTTCTAAGAAGATTTGACGAAGCAGCTAAACTGTACAACGCTGCAATCGTACATTTCCGGTCTAATGCTCCGCCCACAAGCTATAGTAGAATTCTAATGTTGTATGACTAGTAATAATTATATTTATTAATTATTATTATTATTAGTCAACCAACATTATAATTATTCTATAGCCTATGGGCGGAGCATTTGACCATAAATGTCCGCTCGTGGCGATCGTATGTTTTTAGCTGCTTCGTTGAATCTTCATGTCTCTATAATGTCAAATCTTTTCTCTCTTTGTCGAATAATCTTGGACTAATAGGGGTTGATTTACTAAAGGAAAATCCACTTTGCACTTGAAAGTGCACTGAAAGTGCACATGGAAGTGCATATGCTGTAGATCTGAGGGGGACATGCAAGGAAAATAAAAAACAGCATTTTAGCTTGCACATGATTGGATGATAAAATCAGCAGAGCTTCCCCTAATTTCAGAGCTTCCCCTCAGATTTACAGCGATCTACAGCGACTGCACTTCCATGTGCACTTTCAAGTGCAAAGTGGATTTTCCTTTAGTAAATCAACCCCATAGAGTTAGGTTAGGCACATTCAACCGCAGGTTCGATAGATACAGATCGCTATTGTCACCGTCATGTCGAATCTTCTATCTATATCTAACTGTTGTCTTAATGAAACGAAAATAAAGCATTTTTTTTTTTAACATTTCGGTTTTATTGAAAAGGGAAACAAAAGATAACGTGCACAATACGCAAGTCGCAGGTACAACTGCATAGTGTATACAAAGCAATATTACAACAAACTTATAAATCAGAGAGTATATGAAGGAGCATATACGTATTGAATACTGTGGTTTTCACCTCTACCCTCGGCCTAAAGACATAATAATAATAAAAGTAAACATAAAAGTTTTTGACCTTAAATTAGCGTGGTTCTTCATCATACATTGCAATTAGTATTGTGTGAAAGAAAAAGACAGACGGGGTAGGAAAGAAGGTTAGATGGAATAAGTGATAGGTTGACAGTGTTTGCTCTCATCTTAACTATATCATTGTAAAAAAGAAAAGAAAAGGTTAGTACATATTCCTATAGGTGGTCATGTATACCAGTCAGTACATTTAAGTATTTGATGTGGCGTCCTCGTAATCCTGGGAGTAGTGAAATGCGAGCCAAGGCTGCCATGTTTTTTGGAAGGTTTCAACTCTGCCATTACCTTGTGCCATGGTGTCCTCCATTTCACATATGTCTCAGACTTTATTTAGCCAATCTGTGATGGAGGGCACCCTGGCAGATCTCCAGTGTAGCGGGATCAATGATTTGGCCGCATTAAAGTGGAGGTCCACCCTGAAAAAACTTTTTTATTAAAAATCTTAAAAAAATAAAAAAAAATTAATATACAAAAATGATAATTTTATACTCACCCTAAATGCCTGTTGCTATGCGGAAGTCCCCTAATCTGCCTCTGATGTGCCTCTTCTCGTCCGCGGTGGGTCTCCTTCCGCTTCCTCTTCTTGTGAATGGGGTGCGCTGCCTTCTGGGAACTGTGTGTATCCCAGGAGGCAAGCCACCCATTCACAAAGCGCCGTGCGAGTGGCGCATGCGCAGTAGGAAACGGGCAGTGAAGCCGTAGGGACCAACATCACGGGTGAGTAGGACAGGTAAGTGTTCTTATTAAAAGTCAGCAGCTACACTGTTAGTAGCTGCTGACTTTTAAAAAAAAAAAAAAAAAATTACTGCACCTCCGCTTTAAGGAGGTGCTTGGATAGAGAGTTTTTATATTTTTTGAGAGTAAAATAATTGATGTGTAACAGGCAACAAGCTGCGGTTAGTGACAGTGTGGTCTCCGTTATTTTACGGATCAGTTTTTTAACATTATCCCAATAGGGAGTGATCAGTGGGCATTGCCACCAAATGTGGAGTAATGTGCCTCTTTCTGTATGGCATCTCCAGCATAGCTGGAACTTTTGGGGGTCCCATTTGTGTAGCTTTTCAGGAGTGTTATACCAATGTGTCAGCAGTTTGTAACCTGTTTCCTGGATCATTGAGCTAATGGAACATTTATGCGTTACAATGCAGGCATACCTCCATTGTTTGTCTGTGATCTCCTCCTGTAGCTCCTCCGACCATCTCCTCCTGTGCCCGTCCGCTCCCTTCGTTTTGGTAAATTGTAGCCATGCATATGATATGGACGTGGCGTTGGTAAATTGTGCGCCGCCAAGACATGCCGATTCCAGGTCAGTTAGGGGTCTGTGGAAATCTTGTGTGTGCTTCTGTTTAGTAAAGTAACTGTGTAGTTGAAAGTACGACCACCAACGTAATTGCCTTTAAATTTACCTTCAGTATAGCAGTCCCCAACAAAGTAGTGGGGTATTGCTTTGTGTAGGTTGTAACAGTGCACTGTTAACACCTGGGGAAAGGCAGGGTTGTCCTTTAGAGGGGTCAGGGGGCTGAGGGGGGTGGTACCAGTTCTACGGTTGGCAATGTAGCGTAGGATGTCTAGGGTGTTGCCTGTAATGGGGTGGTTACGTATACTGAGTGAGTTGTCGGTCCTCTGGTCCATGGGGAGAATTTCAGCGTTGTTCCTCCAGTGCTATCCAGTCTTTCACTTGTCTATGGCAATGCCAGTCAATTATCCTAGCTAAGTGTGAGGCATAATAGTAATGTTTGAAGTTCGGTAGCCCTATCCCTCCCTCTTCTTTAGGCCTAGTCAACCACAATAGTTTTATTCTAGGTTTATGGCGGTTCCAAATGAACTTTAGTAGGATGGAGTTGAGCGCTCTAAAGAAATGTGGTGGGATTTTTATGGGTAAGGTTCTCAACAGGTAAAGAAGTTTGGGTAAGATTACCATTTTGACTATAGCCGTATGCCCAAACCAGGAGAAGTATCCCGCCTGCCATTTTGTAATGTCTTCTGTATAGCTTTTTAAAAGGGGTGGGAAGTTGTGTTCAAAAATGTTTTGGATTTGTGGGGTCAACCAGGTGCCCAGATATTTAATGGCTCTATCATCCCATCTAAAGTTTGAGTTGAATTTGGTCAGTACTAGTAGGTCAGGTGGCAGCGAGAGGTTTAGAGCCTCAGATTTTGTGTAATTTATTTTCAGGTTGGAAATGTAACCATAATGAATGAATTCGTTCAATAGGTTGGGGATGCTGACTGTTGGGTTTGTTAAGAAGAAAAGGAGATCATCCGCGTACGCTGCCAGTTTGAACTCCCTGTCATGTATTTTGAATCCTGAAATCGCTTTGTTCAGTTTAATTAATCTAATGAAAGGTTCAAGAGATAAGATGAACAATAGTGGGGATAAGGGGCAACCTTGTCTAGTGCCGTTTCCTTATATGGACTGTTTCAGCTAACGTGCCGTTAATTTTCAATTTAGCCGTGGGATTGTGATATAATGCAGAGATCCACGAAAGCATGTGTGGGCCTAATCCCACATGTCTGCATACTGCCATCATGAAATCCCATGCCACTCTATCGAAGGCCTTCTCCGCATCCGTAGATAGGAGAAGGCCCTTGATATCCCCGCCCTGTGTCGCATGAATGAGAAGCAGGGCTTTGGTTGCATTGTTCTTTGCCTTTCTTCCCGGTACGAAGCCCACCTGTTCCAAACCTATAAGGTCTGGCAGAAGAGGGCCTAGGCGTAGTGCAAGAATTTTTGTGAAAAGTTTGGCATCTAAATTTAATAAAGAAATGGGCCGGTAACTGGCACATTCTGTGGGATCTTTGCCAGCCTTGGGAATCACTGCAATATGAGCGGATAGGAAGTCTGATGTTATTTCCCTAGGGGTAGACATGGAGTTCAAAGCAGCAGTGAACGGTTCTGTAAGAATGTTTGAGAAGGTTTTGTAATAAATGGCGGAGTAGCCGTCTGGGCCAGGGCTTTTCCCAGACTTCAGTAGTTTGATGACATGTTTGAACTCTAGTGGGGTTATTGGAGCTTCTAGAAGGGATGCGTCTAGGTCTTGCAGCCTCGAGAGCCCGCTTTTGGTCAGGTAGTTTTGTATGATTTGTGTCCTATCACCTTCCATACCCTGAGGTCTGTGCTGTGGTGGGAGGTTATGTAGCCTAGTGTAGCACTCATGAAAATGTGCAGCTATCGCTTCTGTGGTCACATCTATGCTACCATTCGTTTTTTTAATGCCTGCAATGTCATTGGAGTATGTGTACTCTTTCAAAGCCCTGGCCAAGAATTTGCCTGGTTTGTTTCCCGATTCATAGTACAGTTTTTTCCAGAAAAATAGCACGCGTTTGGTTTTAGAGTCAAGTATGTGTTGTAGTTCCTTTCTGGCTTCAACTAATTTTTTGGCCGACTGTACCGAGAGTGAATGTTTATGAAGGGATTCCAAAGTGTTTATTTGTATTACTAGTTTACGGATGTCATTCTCTCTCTCTCTTGCGTTTAGAACCCATTCTGATCAGTTCTCCCTTGATTGTACATTTATGGGCCTCCCAAACCATAAGTGGATCAGCACCAGGTGTTGAATTATGGCTAAAAAATTCCTTCAGTGTGGCAGTGAGGGAAGGTAATAGAGTTGGGTCTTTTAGGAGGGGCGCGTTAAGACTTCATGTTGGTTGTCTGGGTGGAGGAGTGAGTAGGTCAAGTTTTAGTGAAATAGGTGAGTGGTCTGAGATCGACTGGATCCTGATGTGAGCCGCCTCTACTGAGGATAAGTTCCTCTGAGAGATAAATAGGTAGTCTAAGCGTGCATATCTGGAGTGAGGGACGTAGTCGCGTGTGAAGTCTCGTCCGTCAGGATTAAGAAAACACCATGTGTCAGTCAGGTGTAATGCTTGTAGCGAGGATTTTATTTTCTTGTGTATTCTATAGGTAATGCAAGATCTGCCATTTGAAGTGTCCGTCAATGGGTTGAGCGGAAGGTTGAAGTCACTGCCTAGTATAAGGCAGCCTGAGGAAAACCCATGTAGTTCCTTGGTGAGTTGCTGACAGAACGTGACATGTGCTTTGTTTGGAAAATACACGTTCTCTAGAGTTACTGGTGTAGTCCCGTATGTCCCTTTTAAAAATATAAATCTACCTCCCTGGTCAGTCTTTTGTTCTAATAGTTTGAAAAGTGCATCTTTGCTTACTAAGATTGAGACCCCTTTTGACCTGGAATCGTTGTTAGTGGCGTGAAAGGCCCTTGTGAAGTATTGACTTGTAAGTTTAGATGCATGATGTGTCTTAAAACTCCCAATGAGAAGTAGGCCATCAGTGTGGCACAGGAAGAGATGTTCCAAGAACCCAACTGCGAGAAACAAAACTGACAGAGGTATATTAACACCAGTGCTAGAGACAAATTGAAGCAAACAGTAATTGGTCCTAAATACATAGGATGGGAGTTGAAAGAAAAGAAGCAAGGAAGGAAGGAGAGGTAGGAAAAAATGGGAGATAAGTGGAGAAAGATTCAATTAGAAATGTAAGAGAATAAGTTGTTTGTCAGTGGTACGACCCCTGAGTAGGACCAGCCCGCCCAGGGGTGAGAACCTCCTTATTGAAGTAGTGTCCCCTGTGTCCTTATTCAGGAGCACTGGGTCACTTTGTAGGGTTAAAGGGAGGCAACAACCGATGTGGCGGCAGTCCACCTGTGTCGTGATCTAAATATAGATTTAAACTAAGAAAACCTAGGGGAGTGTATGGCTGTTGTACACACAGCCGTACTAAAAAATGCATGGATTTGGGAGTTTGAAATTTATCTAGAAAACCACATATATAGCTTATATTTAAACAACAGATAAACTTATAAACTTGCAAACTCGTAAGTCTGTGAACCCGACCTAAAAAAAAAGAAACAGGGAAAAAATAATAATTTAAAGTGAACATCAGGAGCCTGAGTGCATGTCTTCTACCACCTCCAAGACTAGGGAGTGGTAAAGGGGGGCATCTGCTCAAGTCCTGGATCTCTCCAACGGGAGAGGATAAATACGACATTGCCCATCAGAGCTGAAGAGAGATGAATGTCAACATGACTTTTATGGATGTTCAGCAATCATTTGCAAAGTTGCATCCTTTAATTATGGGTGACGAGGTGAGCAAAGCCAGTTCCGTCAATTCACCCTTAAAAAGACACAAAGCGAACATAGGGTGAGTATTTCAGCAGTGTGAGCTGTGAGTGGCCCGTAAGTAGCAACTGTCTCGGCTCAGTATGTGATGGTGCATTGGAACAGAAGGCGGAGTGTGGGAGGATTAATCCTCATCTTGATCCTTATCTGGCTCAGCTTGAGGTCTTGGAGTTCCCATTTTGGACCCACCCCCACGACTTTGTTTTTGTTTCTTTGCTTGTCTCTTACCAGGTGTGGAGAATGGGGACCTGGGGGGGCTTCTTTCCAGGGGCACTTAGAGGAAATCTGAGTACCAGTCAGGGAGATCTGTCTGGCCTAAGTTCAGCGCGGCGCCAAATTCTGGCAGGTCAGCTGCTGTTCGCAGGACATGTTGTTATCCATTATGTGAAACTGTAAGGGCAAATGGAAAACGCCAGGTGTATCTCAAATCTTTATCTCTCAATTTCTCCAGCAGGGGGCGTAAGGCTCGCCGATTTTTCAGAGTAATTTGGGAGAGATCCTGGAACAACATTATGGTTTCTCCATTGAACACTATTTGGTCATTTCTCCTTGCTTTACGCATGATGTCTTCTTTAATAGTAAAGCTTTGGAGGCAGCAAATTATGTCTCTTGGCGGTGCAGTCTCAGGGCCCTATTGGTCTCAGAGCTCTGTGTGCTCTCACAAAGTCTATCTCCATGTCCTCCTGTCTCTCTAACATGCTGTTAAAGACCCTCTGTAGCGCTGGTACAATATGATCATGACCCACTAATTCAGGGATCCCTCTCACTCTTATATTGCACCTCTTTCCTCTGTTGTCTAAATCTTCGATATGCCTATTTATATCTATGAAGTGTTGGGCCTGTGTGTATGAAATCTTCTCAAGCCTGTGGATGGCCTTGTCTCTTTGTTTCCCTGCCCCTTCTGCAGAAGCCATTTTCTCATTAAGCACCAGTAAATTAGTCTTTAAATCAGTGATCGCTGCAGAGAAGGTAGATTTGATGTCCGCAGTGATCACTGACATATCAGCATAGGTTAGGGGTAGATCAGACCTTTTCTTACCCCTGCCCGAGTCCTCTGGCGCAGATTGAGAGTCCACACTATACTCCTCCTCGTGGGGCGGAGGCGCCATCTTGGATTTTAGGCCGCTGCAGCTGCAGATTTGCTTTTAAAAAACTCAGTGATGTGCCTGGCTGGGTATTCAGCCGATCCACGGTGTGGGTGAGAGTGAGGGGTGGTGTAGAGCCTCTTTCCTGGCATCTGGGAGCTGGTGGTCGGGTGGAAAGCTGTGTACGGCTGTTTGTGTCAGCGGAGCTCCCTCAGTGTGCTGCCGTCTTCATTGCACGCCAAGCCACGCCCCCTAAAACATTTTTTATGTCGGATCTTTCGGATTTCGAATTCTGCGCATTCATTATCGTTTGTTAAAATGAACAGGAAAATCCCCGAAATTAGGAAGAAAATGCATTCGGACGAAAACTAATGCACATGTCTAATAACTAATTGATTGTCAGCCTTTATAGGTGACTATGTTACATAATTACATAGTAACATCATTAATCAGGTTGAAAAAAGACATGTCTAGTCCATCTAGTTCAACCAATAAAAAAAAAAAATATGTTCATAAAGACCAGGTGTACAAAAAAGGGACCCTGGTAAAGACTACTCGGGAAGAAAGCAGTTACTAAGGCAACAAAGAGTCATAATCAGGACAAATGATAGAAATACAAAATGTATTAATTTAAAAAAATTACAGCTAAAAATATGCACAGTGTCAAGACAATGGTGTTACAACTTCACAAATACTAGGTCAAGAATTAAAACACTGCAAGAGTGAAAAATTTGAATAGACAAAAGACAGAAGACGTTAAACAGTTTTATTGTTTAATGTACTGTGCATGGGCGTCCGCTGAAATTTTTCCAGGGGGGGCATCATTTTAAGGTCATCCATGCTCGGTCCCTTTTTGACAATGTCATGAAGGGGAGGGGCTTAGTCATATTTGCATTGGGGGGGGGGGGGCTGGTAAAAAATCAGGCCTGCTTTAATAAAAAAAAAAAAAAAAAGCAGGTAAAATAATTGTGCCCAATTTATCATGGTGCCCTGTGCATGAACCTTGTTAGCCTGTATGGGAAATGTAAGTGTTTTTTCTTTATATATACACCTGTAAGCCACTAATGATTACATTCTTGACCCTAATGAACCTTTTTGTTAAGTTGAGTATTTTTTTTTTGTTATATATGTAGCGGGCATGTACCATTTAGGGGAAGCATCTGGGTGGTAGTATGACCCAGATGCACTGATTGGAAGAATAGGGTTGTATTCTGTTCGGGTAAGGACATCAGTGGTGCACAGTTCCCTGCGGCTCAGTAGGTGGCGCTGTCGCTCTGAGCTGGGGTTGAACCACTACTGCAGTGCCGTACCCTTTGTGACCTCTCGCGGCAGCTGTACTGCGGGGCGGGGAACCCGCTGTGCATGCTGGGGGAGGGTATAAAGGGGGCAGACATCTTCGCCACGAAGGTCCAAGTCCCAGGCACCTTCAGCCTGAGGGCTGCTTTCCATGTTCGGTGTACAGGTGCCCTTGGCCTGTACACGAGGAGTTTGTGTTCCATCCCAGACACCTTCAGTCTGGGGTGAGGTACTCACCCGGAGGCCTGGGGCCCAGTATCTTCCGCTGGGTCCCGCGAGGGAGGGATCATCCTAAGGTGCCCCGGGTGTTGGGCACCTGAATCCAGAGCATAAGGGACCGAAGAGGGGGGACCCTTTGTGAAGCTGGTGCAGCATATTGCCAGTGTCGGGTGGACCTCCGGAGACCGCTCGGATGGATATCTTTCTCCAACAAGGGCCTATTCATACAGGAAGGTAATTCATGTTCTGTGACTGGTGGCAGCGGTACATCTAGTCAATTCAGGTCGGTGGCAGAGACCTGCTATTAGGCCTGTGGCAGGGGCCTCAACAGTTCACCCGGTCGGTGGCAGCGACCAAACTCACGGTCGGTGGCAGCGACTGTGCGCCAAGCCTATTCGCCAAAGAAGGAATAAGAGAGTTCATTGTGCCTGGGCCTACTCGTATCCACACCCTGTTTGTTTGTTTAAAAGTTCAACTGATACTGTTCATATGTGAAGAAGAATAAAGGAGTGTTGGACTTTTTATGGTGTGGGGCTCTATTACTGACAGTCAAACTTGCCCTCTGCAGGAGGGCCAGAGGCTCCATCCAGAACACAGGACTCGGAGGTAAAATAGTGTTGGCCTTCACCTCTACACCTTAGAGGACATGGGCCGTAGTGAACCTCATCCTCTTCCCGCGTACCCCTAGACAAGCAAGCCATTTTATTTACTAAAAGGGAACGGGGGGTGAGGTCGCTACATATATATGGTATAAAAACACTTAAGGCCCCTTTCACACGACATACATGTACTGTATCCCTATGGGATAGCGGATGTCAGCGGATAAACATCCGCTGACATCCGATGACATCAGTCTCCGCCATGGTCCGTTTATCATGACGGAGGAAAATCCTATTTTTCCATCCGTCTGCGGATCGGATCGGATGAAAACGGACAGACGGTCCGTTTTCATCCAAACCCCCCCTAGAGGAAAGCGGATATCTGACCGGTCCGTTTCTGAACAGTGTGCAGAGACGGACTAGTCAACCGCCGGCTCAGCGGGGATCAACAGGGCGATCCCCACTGAGCAAGCGGATGTTCACGGGGCGGATCATCACGGGATCCACCCGTGTGAAAGGGACCTAAAGCCCTGTACACACGATTGGTTTTACCGATGAAAACAGTCCGATGGACTTTTTTCATCGGACAAACCGATCGTGTATGGGCCCCATCGGTCTTTTTTCCATCGGTGTTAAAAAATAGAACATGTTTTAAATTTATCCGATGGAAAAAAAAACGATAGCAAATTACTATCGTCTGTGGGGAACTCCATTGGATAAAAAACCCACGCATGCTCAGAATCAAGTCGACACATGCTCAGAAGCATTGAACTTAATTTTTCTTGGCTCGTCGGAGTGTTTTACGTCACAGCGTTTGGGACGATCGGTTTTTTGACTGATGGTGTGTAGGCAAGACTGATGGAAGTCAGCTTCATCGGATTTCCGATGGAAAAATCCATCGGTTTAAAATCCATAGGAAATCTGATCGTGTGTACAGGGCTTAAGTCACACATTTCTAAAACCCTGAATTAACAATCTATTTACTTTTATTTATTTATTTAATTTTTTTGCTGTAGGCTCTCAAGAACCCCCGAACTTTCTTCTTTTTTTTTTTGCTTTGTTTGTCATGCAGTCCTATCTCCATATCATCGGTACAAATGAGCAGGGGGGGGGGCCCTATTGCTGCATTTTAAACAAATAAAGGAAATTTAACTAGTTGTAAACTGGTGCAAGAAACAGAGAGGAGGAAGGAAACAGGCCGGTTTCCCAGTATATCTCTTTGACATTGCATAAGGTCAATTGCAGAACAGTCCTTACCTGTAGTTCCCCAGGGCAGGCACTGGCCAGGCAGCGTATTCTCTCTTGTCACGGCCACCGCACACCACTCACGTGACCTATGGGAGGAGCTGGCGCCACGCCGGCTGGATCGGCATAGGCAAAAGTTCATTTACACAGGCAGAGGCAGGCTGAGGCAGCAGCCAATCACAGAACAGGTGATGTTAAGCAGAGGCCCGAGCGGCAGTCGGCAGAGCCAATCCGATGCTCAGGCCGGGGGTGAGGAGGGAGGGACGGATCAGATGTGTAGTCGGAAAAGACAGAGCTGAGCAGCCCCAGCCCCCAGGCCAGCAGCAGACTTAGAAAAAAAAGTCCACGGCTGCCATGGAGCCTGGCGGCCACGGCGGCCATTACAACACAGGGGGCAAGTGTCTTCTTCACTCTGACTTCAACACTTAGTCTCTTACGATTCCAGGGGGGGCAATTGACCCCCCTTGCCCTATGGAGCGGACGCCCATGGTTCTGTGTGTCTTCTGTCTTTTGTCTATTCTCATTTTTCACTCTGGCAGTGTTTTAAGTCTTGACCTAGTATTTGTGAAATTTTAACACCATTGTCTTGGCACTGTGCATATTTTTAGCTGCCTTTTTTTTATTTTTTATTAATAAATTTTGTATTTCTATAATTAGTCCCGATTATGACCCTTTGTTGACTTAGTAGCCACTTTCTTTCTGGGTAGTCTTTACCAGGGTCCCTTTTTTGTATACCTTATTGATTTGACTATGGTGACAACACCCAATGGTGGTGAGTGGTCTAAGGGTGACTATAATCAATACACCTTTGTGGATATACCTTGATAGGACCCATAATTCTCTTTTTGTGTTTATGCTCATAAAGACCAGGTGGGCTTCATCCCAGAAAGACAGGGACCGGATCAAATATAGAGCAATGGATGTAATTTCCCTTTTGCGTGCTAATTGGGATGGGGGCAATCACCAGGAAGGTTTCTGGCTCTCGATAAACCTACAAAAGGCATTTGATACGGTAGAATAGCCTTATTTATTTGAAGTTTTGGATAGATGGGGGTTTAGCCCACCTTTTTTACAGGTCCTACGGGCTCTATGCTCTAAACTGAGTGCTCAGATTAAATTACAAGTCACTACTCAGATTCCTTCCCAATATACAAAGGCACTAGCCTGGGATGCTCTCCTTGCCCCTTAATTTTTGCCATCACAATTGGAACCTTGGCCTTAGCCATCAGGGACCATCTGGACATTCATGGAGTAAGGTGTGGACAATTCCGGATGATTTGCTTCTCTTTATCACTTCCCCTCATATAGCGACCCCGAATGTCTTTAACCTCCAAAACGTTTTTGGGAAGATCTCCGGCCTACATGTTAACATGGCCAAATCCATAGCGTTCAACGTTAATATTATATAAGTGTGCAACCCATAAATCGTCTGTGTTAAGATCAATTGTCATTCAATGTAAATATAGATAAAGATCTCAAAAAGTATATACTGAATAAATCCACGTTAAGTCCATAGAAAAAAATGAAAGAAAAAAAATGAATGACTAACATAAATGAAAGAGTCCAATTAAACGTGCTCTTGTAAGTATATTCCACTCCTAAGGCTCCTATAAGGGCAAAACCTCCTTGTAAGAAGACTGCTCCACTCTGTTATAGTGTATCTCGTGTGTCCTCTATTTTTGTGTGGAACATCCCACTGTAAATTCTCTCAGGCATGAAGGATTATAGAAGGAAGAGGCTTCATAGTGCAGTACTTTAAACCAACATTTATTAAATGTATCTTATGCACTTACATGTAACAAAAATTATAGGAAGCAAACAAGCAATCAGCTGAGGATGTTGTCTGCAGGCTGATGCGTAGTGATGTCACAAAATTTGTATCCAACTGACGTGTTTCCCCATAAGAGGCATCGACTGGGAACAGAGGCTCTTCTGAGACGTCATTCACCATGCATTAAATGCTCAACAGGCAGGAGAGACACCGGAACAGCCAATTTAGGCTCATCCAGTCTGGTATTACCTAGTATATTACACCAAACACTTTGATTTTCCATCATGTATAATTAACCACTTAACGACCGCCCACCGCCGATTTACGTCGGCAGAATGGCACGGACAGGCAGAATCACGTAGATCTACGTGATCGCCTTTGTGCAGTTGGGGGGTCCATCCGGACCCCCCTTCACTGCAGTGAGCGGCCGTTAAGTGTTCGGGAGCGATCAGGCATGAGGGGGCGGCCGCTCGATTCCACCCCCCCCCTCGCGATCGCTCCCGGCCAATGAAATTGCTTCCTCCGCCATGTGATGTAAACACAGGCTGGAGGAAGTGATGTCATCTCCCTCGCCGCGGTCTTTTCGTTCCCGGCGCCGAGGAGTGAAGACAGAGGTTAGTGCTCCAACAGTCCACTGACACGTAGGTACACATAGGCACACAAATCACCCCCCAGTCACCCCCAGATCACCCCCCAGGTCACCCCAAAGCCCCCAATCACAGTGTCACTGATTGCAGTGATCATTTATTTTACTGATCACTGCATTTAGTGTCATCTGTGATTGTAAAAAGTTGCAAGGCAGTTAGGATTAGGCCCCTTTAGGTCCAGGGTAGCCCCCTAACCCCCCCTAATAAAGGTTTAACCCCTTGATCACCCCCCAGGTAACCCTTTCACCCCCTAACTTCAGCGTCACTAAGCGATTGTTTTTCCGATCGCTGTATTCGTGTCGCTGGTGTTTTAGATAGGCAGTTTGTTTTTTTTTAGGTTCGCCGCAGGTTTTTATTGGTGTCAGGTACCCCCATATTTAACCTAATAAAGGTTTTAACCCCCTGATTGCCCCTAGTTAACCCTTTCACCAGTGATCACCATATAAAGGTTACGGGTGACGCTGGTTGATTAGTTTGCTTTTTATAGCATCAGGGCACCCGCCGTATATAACCCAATAAAGGTTTAACCCCCCTGATCGCCCGGCGGGTGAGATCAATTAGGTTTTAGCGCCAGAGAGGGTCTGCGTCGCCCCAGGCAGTGTTAGGTTAGTGCCAGTAATGCTAACACCCACGCGCAAAGCATACACCCCCCTTAGTGGTATAGTATCTGATCAGATCTATACTAGCATCCCCAGCGGTTTAGGGTTCCCAAAAACGCAGTGTTAGCGGGATCAGCCCAGATACCTGCTAGTACCTGCGTTTAGCCCCTCCGCCCAGCCCAGCCCAGCCCACCCAAGTGCAGTATCGATCGATCACTGTCACTTACCAAACACAACACACATAGCTGCAGCGTTCGCAGAGACAGGCCTGATCCCTGCGATCGCTAACAGTTTTTTTGTAGCGTTTGATATATTTGCTGACGACAGTCAGGTGCTTTTTTTCCTGTGAATCTTACTAGTGTACCCCTAAATTTAGAGCCCAAAATGGCAAGTCGAAGGTACACTAGTAAAGAGGCCTACGAGATTCTGAGCATGACAGATAGTGAAGAGGAGGTCACGTATCTGTCAGATTCAGGCTCAGAATATCTTCCCGTAGAAGACAGTGACGTCAGCGGCCCCACGTCAGATAGCTCTGACGACGAAGTTGAGGTCCCTGCTAAGGTCAGGCGTACCCGATCCCGATCTTCTGAGGTTGTTGAGGAGCAAGAACCGCAGGTCTCTCGTATCATGGAGCAGAGTAGTACTAGCGCCGCTATTCCTTCTGGTGAACTGGCAAGCACCAGCGGCCTAGTACAGCCTGGACGTACATCCAGCACTGCAGTAACACTTGGTGACGTGGCGAGTCCCATAAGTGCAGTTCAAGCTGGCGAGGTGGCAAGCACAAGTAGTGTCCCGCTGCCACCAAGAAGACAAAGGCAGGCCCGTCGTGCCCATACTGCCCTTCCTGCAGAATTCGCCTATCCTGATTGGGTCCCCACCACTTCTGCAGAACCCGTACTTCCCCCATTCACTGCCCAACCCGGTATTCAGGTGGAAACAGCTGATTTTATGCCAATCGATTTTTATTCGCTGTTTTTCACGGAAGATCTCTATAGATCTATTGTGGACCAGAGTAATTTATATGCTGGTCAATTTATCGCCGCTAACCCCCAGTTGCCTAAAATTGCCAGAAATTGGAAACCAATTACGGTTTCCGAATTTAAGACCTTTCTGGGCCTTTCCCTCAACATGGGCACACATAAATTTCCGTCATTGCGTGCTTATTGGTCCACGCACCCAATTGACCACATGCCCGTGTTCTCTGCCTCCATGTCCAGGGCACGATACAAGCAGATTTTGCGGTTCATGCACTTCAACGACAATGAACTTTGTCGTCCACGTGGGGACCCTGAATACGACCGGCTCTATAAAATTCGGCCCCTCATAAACCACTTCAACGAACGTTTTGCAGCCTTGTTTACTCCCGATCAAGTTGTCTGCGTTGATGAGTCCCTGATTAAATTTTCTGGCCGCTTGTCTTTCAAGCAGTACCTTCCCAGCAAGCGTGCCAGATACGGGGTCAAGCTCTACAAGTTCTGTGACAGGGCAACAGGCTATGTAGTGAACTTTACGGTTTATGAGGGAAAAGACAGTCAGATTGAGTCGGTCAACTGCCCAGATTACATAGGGAGCGCTGGCAAGATAGTGTGGAACTTGGTGTCACCCTTATTCGGAAAGGGGTACCACTTGTATGTGGACAATTATTACACGAACGTGCCACTGTTTAGTCACTTGTTTGATCATAAGATTGGAGCATGTGGCACCGTGCGACCTAATCGCCGGGGCTTTCCCCAGCGGCTTGTAGATGCCCGTCTTAGGCTGGGGGAGAGAGCCTGCTTGAAGTGTAATAACTTGCTCGCTATGAAGTGGAGGGACAATAAGAATGTTTTCCTTCTTACCTCCCTTCATGCAGACACGACAGTCCAAATTCGTACGGCGACTGGTGTTGTGGAGAAACCCCTCTGTGTCCACGAATATAACCAAAATATGGGAGGGGTGGACCTCAACGACCAGTTGATGGCGCCGTATCTAATTGACCGTAAGGCGAGACGCTGGTACAAAAAAGTGTCTCTATCATTATTCCAATTGGCTTTGCTGAACGCTCATGTGCTATACAGAGCTTCAGGCGGGACGTTATCTCTTCTAAAATTCCAGAATGAGATAGTCACAGAACTCCTGTATCCAGGCGGTTCTGCACCTCACCATCCCCAACCAAATGCAGTAAGCCGGCTGCATGAGAGGCATTATTCGTATGTCCTCCCGAGTACCCCTACCCAAAGCCACCCCCAAAAAAGATGTCGTGTCTGTAGCAAGCGCGGATTTAGGCGTGACACCCGTAGTTTTTGTCCACTCTGTCCTGACAAGCCTGGTCTTTGCCAAGGTGAATGTTTTGAACGCTACCACTCAAAAGTGAAGTTTTAGCATAGGGTACAGCATTTCACAGACTAGGACACACTTACACAGGGTCTCCCAAGATGCCATTACATTTTGAGAGACCCGAACCATTACAGTTGTAAAGTTACAAAAAAAAGTGTAAAAAAGAAAAAAAAACGTAAAAAACAAAACACAAAAAAAATATAAAATAAAAAAACCAAAAATAGTTGTCGTTTTATTGTTCTCTCTCTCTCTATTTTCTCTCTATTGTTCTGCTCTTTTTTTACTGTATTCTATTCTGCAATGTTTTATCATGCTTGCTTTTCAGGTATGTAATTTTTTGTTTTCAGGTGCGCCATTCAACTGCAGCGCGGAATTATTTATCTTGACAGCAACAGCGTTTGCTCCCACGATACATAAAGCCGTGACTCCAGTGCTGTAGGAGGTGATTTCACCACCACAGTTAAAAAAAAGAGCATATATGCCGAAGCATGGGGGCAGCAGGGGCGGAGGAGCAATTTTGCTCCTAATGCCGCGTACATACGGTCGAAATTCCGACCGTGTGTACGCGGCATAACTTTTTTGCGGGAGGATGCCCCCATGCTTCGGCATATATATATTTTAGGCACAGGTTGCGTTAAAACATTTTTTTATTTTTTACTAGGTTTTGTTTTGGTATTTGCTTTGCAGGTATGGCATGGTAAGGTCTTACTGTTGTACTGTAATGTTACTTTGTTTTAATGTTAACCACCATTTGCTTAGCAGGTACGCCATTCAGTTGCAGCGCGGATCTATTTATCTTGACAGCAACAGCGTTTGCTCCCACGATACATAAAGCCGTGACTCCAATGCTGTAGGAGGTGATTTCACCACCACAGTTAAAAAAAAGAGCATATATGCCGAAGCATGGGGGCAGCAGGGGCGGAGGAGCGATTTTGCTCCTAATGCCGCGTATATACGGTCGAAATTCCAACGGAGGCTTATCCGTGGAAAAGTCCGACCGTGTGTACGCGGCATAACCTTTTATGCCGCGTACATACGGTCGAAATTCCGACGAAGGCTTGACCGTGTGTACGCGGCATAACTTTTTTGCGGGAGGATGCCCCCATGCTTCGGCATATATGCCCATCATTAGAAGTGGGTGGATGAAGGGAGGTATTCTAATGGTGGGCATACCCACCAATCAATCTCTTTTTTTCGTTCAGCCAATAGGCTGTATGAAAAAAAAGATTACAATACATGTCCAACAAGGACCAGCAACGTACTGGTATGTTGCTGGACTTTGAATGTTTATACCAGAATGATGCCTGCGGGTTTAGGTATCATCTTGGTATCATTCTTTTCAGCCAGCAGCCGGCTTTCATGTAAAAGCAATTCTAGCAGATAATTAGCCTCTAGACTGCTTTTACAAGCAGTGGGAGGGAATGTCCCCCCCCGGATATAAAAAGCGCCATTGGGAAATTGGGAAAGCATTTTATCACACCGATCTTGGTGTGGTCAGATGCTTTGAGGGCAGAGGAAAGATCTAGGGTCTAACCCCCCAATTTTTTTCAAAAAAAGAGTACCTGTCACTACCTATTGCTATCATAGGGGATATTTACATTCCCTGAGATAACGATAAAAATGGTAAAAAAATAAAATATGGAAGGCACAGTTTAAAAATAAAATAAAAAAGCCAAATAAATAATAAAAAAAAAAAAAAAAGCACCGCTGTCCCCCCCTGCTATTGCGCAAAGGCGAACGCACGCGTCGGTCTAGCGTCATATGTAAACAGCAATTGCATCATGCATGTGAGGTATCACCGCAAAGGTCAGATCGAGGGCAGTCATTTTAGCAGTAGACCTCCTCTGTAAATCTAACGTGGTAACCTGTAAAGGCTTTTAAATGCTTTTAAAAATGAATGTAGTTTTGTCGCCGCTGCGCGTTTGTGCGCAATTTTAAAGCATGTCGTGTTTGGTATCCATGTACTCGGCCTATGATCATCTTTTTTATTTCATCAAACATTTGGGCAATATAGTGTTTTTTAGTGCATTAAAAATAAAAAAAGTGTGTTTTTCCCCCAAAAAATGCGTTTGAAAAATCGCTGCGCAAATACTGTGTGGAAAAAAAAAATGCAACACCCACTATTTTAATCTGTAGGGCCTTTGCTTTAAAAAAATATATAATGTTTGGGGGTTCAACATAATTTTCTTGCAAAAAAAAAATTTCTTTCATGTAAACAAAAAGTGTCAGAAAGGGCTTTGTCTTCAAGTGGTTAGAAGAGTGGATGATGTGTGACATAAGCTTCCTAATGTTGTGCATAAAATGCCAGGACAGTTCAAAACCCCCCCAAATGACCCCATTTTGTAAAGTAGACACCTCAAGCTATTTGCTGAGAGGCATGTTGAGCCCATTGAATATTTTTTTTTTTGTCCCAAGTGATTGAATAATGACCAAAAAAAAAAAATGTACAAAAAGTTGTCACTAAATTATATATTGCTCAAACATGCCATGGGCATATATGGAATTACACCCCAAAATACATTCTGTTGCTTCTCCTGAGTACGGGGATACCACATGTGTGGGACTTTTTGGGAGCCTAGTCGCGTACGGGACCCCAAAAACCAAGCACCGCCTTCAGGATTTCTATGGGTGTAAATTTTTGATTTCACTCCTCACTGCCTATCACAGTTTCGGAGGCCATGGAATGCCCAGATGGCACAAACCCCCCCCCCAAATGACCCCATTTTGGAAAGTAGACACCCCAAGCTATTTGCTGAGAGGTATGTTGAGTATTTTGCAGATCTCGCTTTTTGTCACAAAGTTTTGAAAATGTAAAAAAAGAAAAAAAAAAGAAAAAAAAATGTCTTTCTTAATTTTCAAAAACAAATGAGAGCTGTAAAATACTCACCATGCCTCTCAGCAAATAGCTTGGGGTGTCTACTTTCCAAAATGGGGTCATTTGTGGGGGTTTTGGGCTATTTTGACATTTTATGGCCTTCAAAACTGTGATAGGTAGTGAGGAGTGAAATCAAAAATTTATGCCCTTAGAAACCTTGAAGGCGGTGCTTGGTTTTTGGGGTCCCGTACGCGGCTAGGCTCCCAAAAAGTCCCACACATGTGGTATCCCCGTACTCAGGAGAAGCAGCAGAATGTATTTTGGGGTGTAATTTCACATATAACCATGGCATGTGTGAGCAATATATCATTTAGTGACAACTTTTTTTACATTTTTTTTTTCTTTTTGTCATTATTCAATCATTTGGGACAAAAAAAAAATATTCAATGGGCTCAACATGCCTCTCAGCAAATAGCTTGGGGTGTCTACTTTCCAAAATGGGGTCATTTGGGGGGGTTTTGTGCCATCTTGGCATTTTATGGCCTTCAAAACTGTGATAGGTAGTGAGGAGCGAAATCAAAAATTTATGCCCTTAGAAACCTTGAAGGCGGTGCTTGGTTTTTGGGGTCCCGTACGCGGCTAGGCTCCCAAAAAGTCCCACACATGTGGTATCCCCGTACTCAGGAGAAGCAGCAGAATGTATTTTGTTGTGTAATTTCACATATGCCCATGGCATGTGTGAGCAATATATCATTTAGTGACAACTTTGTGCAAAAAAAAAACAGTTTGTCATATTCCCGCAACCTGTGGCAAAATATAAAATATTCCATGGACTCAACATGCCTCTCAGCAAATAGCTTGGGGTGTCTACTTTCCAAAATGGGGTAATTTGGGGGGGTTTTGTGCTATTTTGGCATTTTATGGCCTTCAAAACTGTGATATGTAGTGAGGAGTGAAATCAAAAATTTACGCCCTTAGAAATCCTGAAGGCGGTGCTTGGTTTTTGGGGCCCTGTACGCGGCTAGGCTCCCAAAAAGTCCCACACATGTGGTATCCCCGTACTCAGGAAAAGCAGCAGAATGTATTTTGGGGTGCAATTCCACATATAACCATGGCATGTGTGAGCAATATATCATTTAGTGACAACTTTTTGTACATTTTTTTTTTCTTTTTGTCATTATTCAATCATTTGGGACAAAAAAAAAATATTCAATGGGGTCAACATGCCTCTCAGCAAATAGCTTGGGGTGTCTACTTTCCAAAATGGGGTCATTTGGGGGGGTTTTGTGCCATCTTGGCATTTTATGGCCTTCAAAACTGTGATAGGTAGTGAGGAGTGAAATCAAAAATTTATGCCCTTAGAAACCTTGAAGGCGGTGCTTGGATTTTGGGGTCCCGTACGCGGCTAGGCTCCCAAAAAGTCCCACACATGTGGTATCCCCGTACTCAGTAGAAGCAGCAGAATGTATTTTGGGGTGTAATTTCACATATGCCCATGGCATGTGTGAGCAATATATCATTTAGTGACAACTTTGTGAAAAAAAAAAAAAGTTTGTCATATTCCCGCAACTTGTGGCAAAATATAAAATATTCCATGGACTGAACATGCCTCTCAGTAAATAGCTTGGGGTGTCTACTTTCCAAAATGGGGTCATTTGGGGGGGTTTGTGCTATTTTGGCATTTTATGGCCTTCGAAACTGTGATAGGTAGTGAGGAGTGAAATCAAAAATTTGCGCCCTTAGAAATCCTGAAGGCGGTGCTTGGTTTCCGGGGTCCCGTACGTGGCTAAGCTCCTAAAAAGTCCCACACATGTGGTATCCCCGTACTCAGGAGAAGCAGCAGAATGTATTTTGGGGTGCAATTCCACATATAACCATGGCATGTGTGAGCAATATATCATTTAGTGACAACTTTTTGTAATTTTTTTTTTTTTTTTTTGTCATTATTCAATCACTTGGGACGAAAAAAAAAAATATTCAATGGGCTCAACATGCCTCTCAGCAATTTCCTTGGGGTGTCTACTTTCCAAAATGGGGTCATTTGGGGGGGTTTTGTACTGCCCTGCCATTTTAGCACCTCAAGAAATGAGATAGGCAGTCATAAATTTAAAGCTGTGTAAATTTCAGAAAATGTACCCTAGTTTGTAAACGCTATAACTTTTGCGCAAACCAATAAATATACGCTTATTGACATTTTTTTTACTAAAGACATGTGGCTGAATACATTTTGGCCTAAATGTATGACTAAAATTGAGTTTATTCGATTTTTCTTATAACAAAAAGTAGAAAATATCATTTTTTTTCAAAATTTTCGGTCTTTTTCTGTTTATATCGCAAAAAATAAAAATCGCAGAGGCAATCAAATACCATTAAAAGAAAGCTCTATTTGTGGGAAGAAAAGGACGCAAATTTCATTTGGGTACAACATTGCATGTCCGCACAATTTACAGTTAAAGCAGCGCAGTGCCGAATCCCAAAAACAGGCTTGGTCCTAATGGCCCGAAATGGTCCGGGGCTTAAGTGGTTAAATAAACTGCTAACACATTACATAATTGCAATCCATGAATATGTTACATGATTGTTTTATCCTATGTTAAAAAGTAAATACATATAAAATATATTTTACATAAAAAAACATAAAAATATTTCTATGTAAAATATATTTTATATGTATTTACTTTTTACCATGTGGTACCAGAACTTACACAAATGCAGACAAAGTTCTGGAGCCATGTCTTTTAATATGTTGTTCTATGAATGGTTGAAAATAATATCTCCTGTGATACTTACACTGCATCTCCCAGAAATCATTACTTTGACCAATATTTGACGCTGTGACTGTTTATATGTTATTTTATGAATGGTGAAAGTAACGTCTCCTGGAATATGCAACAACGGTATCCCAGAAGGCTGCAGGAAGAGACAGAAACATCATTCTTGCCAAACCAAGACTGGAGGCAGGGAGCAGGTCAACTGACATAAAGGAAAGTAAAAGGTTAATAAAACAAATTAAAATTTGTGTTTTTTTAGAGTGGAGAGGAAGGATTAAAATGCTGCAAAGTAACTTCCGGTTCCGGCGCCATATGGAGTAGCTGCCCTCCTCACTAGCTCCGCAGCTTGATCCAAAAAAACGGCATATAAAAGCAAAAGAAACCTCCCCTAACCATCCGCTCACCCCCCTGGTCATCCACGGTCACGCCATGGACCGTTTTGTTGAAAAAAACGGTGTTTGCTCGTAGGCGACCGCGGCGGCTCCACAGACACAGCCGCAAATCGAGGCCACGGCTTCGGCCTACACGGCTCCCTTCTCAGATGCGGCGCCTGCAATGGAGGTAAGCGGCAATTTGCCCACCTACCCACCACAGCCTTCCCCTCCTCCACCTCACAATGGGGACAACACCACTGAAAGAATCGCACAGGCCGTAGCAGCACTCCTCACCCCCATGATAGCTGCCTCTGTGGAGAAGGCAGTCAGTGCAGGCATGCAGCAGCTCAAGGCCCAACTAGGGGAACACTCCATGAGGCTGAATGAGGCTGAACACCGCATATCAAGCTTAGAAGACGAATTATACCAAACCCAGACCCTGGAACATGTTCAGGACAAAACTAATAAGTACATTTTGGACAAGCTGGACGATTTGGAAAATAGGTCCAGAAGGTGCAATCTGCGCTTCATCGGCATCCCAGAATCCCTACAACCATCAGCCCTCACGGACCTCTGTGCGAGACATATAACAGAGTCCTTAGGCCTCCCCGGCCCATGTACCGTGGAAAGGGCACACCGCATGGGACTCTTTAACTCAGATCGCAAGTCGCCGCGACCGAAATATCTGAATTATGCAGACAAAGCCTCCATTCTGCAGAAATTCAGGGAATCCAGATCCCCTTCAGATAGACGGTATGAAGATCTTGGTCTTCGCGGACTACTCCATAGAACTATCCAAAAAAAGGAAAGCTTTCCAGCAAGTGTGCACAGAATTGCACCAACAACAAATCAAATTCACTCTAGCCTTCCCAGCCACCTTGCGGCTCAAAGCACCCAATGGGGACCAGCTCTCCTTCCAAGACCCATCTGAAGCAGAAGCCTTCCTACGCTCTCTCCAATCGGGACCTCACCTCAGCCCCTCATCTAGGACGTCTCCAATCAACCGAGGTCTTGACCAAAGAAGCCCGCGCAAAGACTCTCCAAAAAGATTCAGGCCCTCAAACCCAGACCAGCGCCAACTCATGCTCAGCTGAGTCAGCTATTACTCTACTTCCAATATCTCGGCTATAATCACGCCTGTTCCGGCCTGACAGCTCTTCCCCGGAGGCGAGATGCTTCACCGGTCTCCCCTTCTGACTTCGACAACCAGACTTTCACTTTGGTGGTAGGCCAGTCCTTTCCTTTCTCCTTGTTTTTTATATGTCCATGACAGTTATGTTTTACATTGCTGGTACTAATGCTTGTTCCCTCTGGCATCCCTGCGTAGAGCCTTTTTTTTCTCTCCCCATACACAGGTTTTTTTCTCTCCCCATACCACAGTCCTAGGTTTCGAATCCCTGGGACGCAGAGCAGGGGTCCTAATACTCACTCATAAAAATCTTCCCTGCACGATTATCTCTACCCACTCAGATTCACAAGGATGACTCCTATTAACTCATGTTCAGATAGGGGCCAAAGACTTCATTATCTCCAACATTTATGCCCCTAATAACCCCCCCAAACAATTCTTTAGCGAATTGTCTACCTGGCTCCTTCGGGACCCACATCTCCCACATATTATCGGTGGAGACTTTAATACTACCCTTCACCCAATAGACGACAGATCTTTCACCAGGAGCCCCCGCTCTCTATCTGTCCCCAGAGATCCGACCCTCCTCGCCTCCACGATTGACCTTCATAACGTTTGGCGTCTCAGACACCCAGCTGACAGAGAGTTCACCTTTTACTCCAACCCCCACAACGTCTTCACCAGGATTGACTACCTTTTCTGCTCTGACGACATTGTCCCAATGATATCGGACTCTGACATTCATGACATTGCTATTTCGGATCATGCTTCTGTCTCGGTATCACTCGACATCCCTGACCTTCACCCAAACCCCAAACTGTGGCGATTCCCCTCTTACCTACATAATAACTCTGACTTCCTCCAGTACATAGAGAAATCGTGGTCCGAATACTCCTCGGCCAATGCTTCACACCTAGACAACCCTAACTTGTATTGGGAGGCCGGCAAATCCTTCCTCAGAGGCCGGATCATATCCTATGCCGCCTCTTTCAAGAGAAACGCTTTAACAAATTACAAATTGGCTATCTCCCGGCTACACCAAACTCAACGATCCCTATACACGACTGACTCCCCTGATAATAGGAAGGCTTGGCAAGTAGCTAAACAAGCCTTTGAAGCGTGGGCAGACACCCTTGAACTGACAAAAATATACATAGACGCCTCTGTACACAAATTTGGGAACAAAGCAGGGAAACTGCTGTCCAGACTTTGTAAGGGTCACTAACGCCCGACCTGTATCTCTTCCCTCTGAGACGTTACGGACACTATCAAAACCTCACAGCAAGACATTAACGAGGCTATGCTCCACTACTGCTCCTCCCTATACACGGCCGATCCCATAGATAAACCGACAGCACTCTCCTTCTTCGAGAAAATATCCCTCACCAAAATCACCCCCTCACAATTAGAAGGCCTTAACTTGCCCATATCCCTCCCTGAGATATCATTAGCCATCCGGAACCTAGCCCCTTCTAAAGCCCCTGGCCCCAATGGCTTCACAGGCAAATTTTACAAGTCCCTACAAACACTCTTGGAACCCACCCTACATAAGGTATACCAACACATATGGTCTGGTGGCCGTACCTACCCACGGGTAACCAAGCCACCATAAAATTACTATCCAAAAAAGGCAAAGACCCCCAAGAACCAGGTTCCTATCGTCCTATCTCACTTTTAAACCTTGATGTCAAGATTCTCTCAAAAATTGTTGCCACTAGATTAGCCTCCATCATTCCTTCTTTGATCCACTCCGCTCAATCTGGTTTTGTGAAAGGCAGAACTGCCACCCTTAACATCAGGAAAGTGATGCTGGCCCTAGAACATGCCAAAAACAACCTGAGGGGTGATATGCAATCATCACCCTAGATGCGGAGAAAGCCTTCGACAACGTTAGTTTTGAATGGCTTTCTTTAGTCATGTCCACAATGGGCTTCACCGGCCCCTTTGCCTACCTTATAGAATCCATGTATACCGCTCCAGCAGCTAGGCTGGTGGCAGCAGGCCTTCTATCGGATGAATTTTGTCTCCATAAAGGCACTAGACAGGGCTGTCCTTTGCGGTTTTTATACCAAACGGCCCCGCTCCATGGCATTCAAATTGGTGATCACGAATTACGTACTTCCCTCTTTGCCGACGACGTTCTTATTTTTTCTTCCAACCCATCCTCAGATATGCCCATAATCAAATCCATATTCGATGATTTCAGATTGTGTTCAGGCCTTCATATAAATTATAGCAAAAGCGAAATCCTCCTGGATCCGTCACTCTATTTTCAAGGTAGCGAATTCACACATCACCTACCTAGGGATCAACATAGGGAAAACACCTTCCTCTCTCTATCATCTCAACTATCCCCCTCTACTCACGAAAATCTCTCAAGAACTTGATAATTGGATGGATCTGCCTCTTTCGCTCCTGGGAAGATGTCACCTGGTGAAAATGGTTAGCTTTGCCCATTTACTCTACCACTCCAAACCATTCCACTGCTTTTGCATCATAAGCATACTAAAGCTCTCAATGCAGCCATCTCTAAATTCCTTTGGAAAGGCAAGCGACCGCGCATAGCCCTCCAGAAATTATATCTTCCCAGGCGGGAAGGGGGTATTAGTCTCCCGAATGTTAGAACCTATAACCTAGCTTGCCTATTATGGACAGGTCTAGACTGGATAGCCCAAGCATCCCGCTACTCCAATTATGCCTTAGAAACCCAAATGGCACACCCGTACTCCCTAGTAGCCCTCCTCCACTGCAAGTGGAAATCTGTTCCAATGCTACCCCAACATAACCTTCTACTAAGAGACACGGCCATTGCATGGAGGGAAGTCAGAAAAAGCCTGAATCTTTCACCCTTCATATCTGGCCACCTTCCAATTCAAGGTCACCCGAGCTTCATCCCAGGTCTGGAGCATCAACCCTATGACACCTGGCATTGGAAAGGACTTACGTAATTTTGTGACCCGGAGACTGGTCGTCCCATTAAATTCCAAGCCTTAGCCGACATGTTCTCACTTCCACAATCCCACGCTTTTCACTATGGACAATGCGTCAGTTTTCTGAAAGATACATGCAGAGACGATAACAAAAGGTTCAAAAATTCTGTCACGGAGGTCCTCCTTTCAGAAGGTTCATACAAGATCTCGGATATATATCGACCCCTTCTACTAAAAACAACATCCTCCCTAGCATCCTCATCAGTGGCTGGTCAACAAACTCTTACAGGGCCTAAATACTATACATAAACTGATCCCCAATGAAATATGGAGGGAAACTCAGCTGAAAATTGTTCATCGGGCTCACATTCCCTTTCTCTATGCCAACCAATCGCAAACCTCTTATACATGTCCTCTCTGTCGTCAACTCAAACCCTCCCTGACACATCGCTTCTGGTCATGCCCCCACATATCCATTT
Source organism: Rana muscosa (assembly GCA_029206835.1). Taxonomy (NCBI): domain Eukaryota; kingdom Metazoa; phylum Chordata; class Amphibia; order Anura; family Ranidae; genus Rana; species Rana muscosa. The sequence goes on from CM055116.1 coordinate 178,480,165, forward strand.
TTTGGGATCAAGTCCTAGCTTACATCTTCAAAGTGACCCTGTTGAAACTACCTAAAGACCCCTTCCTCCTCATCTTTGGCTACTGGGACCCTCTGTTGCTGCCTTGGTCCCCCAATGCCCCCCCCCTTCTCATAAAAACTGGTCTTTGATATGCCTACTACTCGCCAGGAGAGCCATCTTGAAAAATTGGATATCCAATATTCCCCGAAAATTTCACAAGTCAAAAAGGACCTTCTACTGCTTCTTTTCAAAGACAGACTCAATACAGACTTCTCGCATGAAACTGCAAAACAACGTTTCTACCACAGATGGCAAGCCTATATGGTTTACACGCTCTCCCCGGAAGACCGGGCAAAACTCGAACTGTTTTCATTCTCCTATTACGGGCCCCCCCCATCACCTCCAGTGATTCTATCCTCTCCCTCTGTGAATCCTCTATTGATGGGACTCAATCTCCAACACCTCAAAAGGATGCAATCCAAACTTTCTCTCTACCATTGGTCTCCATCCATCCAGCCGATACTTGATCGAGAGATACACTCTAGACTTTGCTGGTGCAACTTGATGTCTACCTCCTTGCTACCCCTCATAACAAGAACTTGGTGACTATCTCCACTCTCCCCCTCATCCCTACCCCCCCCCCACTAGGTCTTTTTTGTTTTGTTTTTCTTCCTTCCAAAAATCCTAGGGTCCTCCCCAGTTCCAGATCCATTCAATTATCCCCCCCCCCTTACATAGAGATGTTTAGTTTTGAAAGCTCTTACCTCCTATTTGTTGTTTATCCCTTGCATGGGACCCACTCATGTATCCCATAGGATGCTGATTGTTATCTGCTCATTGTTATCTCCTCTTATCTAATTTACTGAGTTGCCACAACTAATGATATGTGAAAATACAATTACTTCTATTGTTGTTATATTCTGTATGACTTTTACCTTTCAATAAAATCTATTTGAAAAAAAAAAAAATGCTGCAAAGTTTTATTTTTGAGTGAAGGTCTGCTATTACAGGGATTTGTAGATATAAATTTAATTGCTAAAGCTGCTGGTTATTTGTCACCAAGGACTAATTTGTCATTGTTTTTTTCAGTTAAAATCATTCTGCATCGTGACCTTGGAAATTTTTGTCTGTCCTCAACAAATTGCTCTGATTCTGCGATTTGTAACTAAGCAATAGAGGTGACTGCAGAGTGACTGTCGCTGATGATTTTGTCACCAGAATAAATACTGCACTAACTAAATCTCTGCCCAACTGAGCTACAAATCACTGTTTAGGGGGGTATGTGATAGCATGCTATGTGCATGTAGGCAGGTGTAGTCTACTTTCTCCACTGCAGGTGGTGCTCTCTGCTGCAGCACAGGGTCCTGGGTCACTGGGGAAGCATCCAATTGAATGCTGTTGCACCATATGACTCTGGCAGCCATCTTGGGACAGGCAGAGCCCTTTTAAGAACCTGGCTCCTAGGTTTAGTTAATTTGTGAGTTAGTAGAGTAGGGACAGCACTAACAGCAGGTAAAGATTCCTGATGAGGAGGGAAAGTGTAGAGCTCACAACCTCTCTAAACACCTGTCTTTTGGCACAATATGGCCAAGCCACGTTCTGCCTCTCTCTACAGATGCTGACATGGTGATGGTGCTGCCAGAGCATGAGTGAGCTACCCTGGAACAGGTCGTATCACACCTGGAGGGTCTGTTTGGGGTGAAAATACCACTTCTAAACTTCCAAAGGGTTCTTCCTAAGGAAATAGTACTAGGATGAGAATCTTACCCATTATGTGTTAGCAATGCAGAACTTGTGGAGGCGCCTGGAGAAGAGGGATGTGACTGGCTGTGCTGGCCAGTTAATAATGGGCCTGAGAGCTGGTCTTGCAAGGTGAGGTTAACGTGTAACCCACCATCTCATTCCACAATGTGGTAGTGAATGTAGTTGCACTGGAACAGGAGGAAACAGATGCGACTGTGGCAGTCACCAAGAAATTTGAACCTACATACCACAAAGAGGAGGCCCTGGCACCTTCACCCTTGTCAGCCATGCAAACTGCGCTAGCTTTTGGCCGCTTTGAAACAAGAAGGACTTACCCCAACCCCATCAGGGCAAGAAAACACTGTGCATGGACCTCAACAAGGACCAAAAATGCTGGTGGTTCAACAACTATGGACACATATCCAAGAACTGTGGGCAGTCTAGATTTAGAAACCTCTCCAGACCATCTATAAACTACTGACTCCTGGGGCAGTAGGAAGACGCACAGGACTAATAACCCAAAGTCCCAACAAGTCAGAGGACACGGCCGCACTGAGCCCTGTTGTGGCCTTCTTAGTTAATGGGCAAGAAGGTCCATGCCTGAAAGACACTGGGTTAGAGGTCAGGTTTATGGAGTATGACTTCTACGTACAGAGATTTGAAGCACGAAAACAGTTAGACCTCTGCTTGCTAACCCTCAGAGTGGCCAATAATATACCCATTCTAATCAAAGGTATCACCTAAGTGAAGATCCAAATCAAAGACCAGGTGATGGAGCAAGAAGGGGTAGTGGTTACCTGCAGCCCAGTCAACCCAGCAGTACCTGTTGTACTGGGCAGGAATGTCTTGAAGGACCTTGACTTACCCCGCCTGTTGGCCAAATTTGAACATTCGGGCCAGCAAGCGTGTGGTTGTGGCCTGAGAGCCATGTGGATTTGAATACTCCAGGCCTTTGAGGCCCAGGGTAGAGCCACCAAAAAGCAACCGGAACAAGTAGTGCTAGTCCATACATCCCCCAAGTTTTTACAACTGAGAAACAGCTGCAGAATCATTTGGTGTGACAGCTCAAAAGTGTGGTTGCAACAGACTACAACTGTATAGAGGCAGAATGAAATGATAATGCTGGCAGGTCTATGGTTCCATTAACATAGTTAACCGCTTGCAGACCAGTGCATGACTATATACGTCGGCACAATGGCATGGCTGCGCAAATGGGCGTACAGGTACGTCCCCTTTAAATCGCGCTAAGTGAGCGCATGCGCAGCACCAACGGGGTGCTCACGCGCCCGCCACGTGCTCCGTAACCGCGGGACCGGCGGACTTGATGGCCGCCAGTGTCCCGCAATTGTGACACAGAGCTGCAGAACGGGGAGATGCCTATGTAAACAAGGCATTTCCCTGTTCTGCCTAGTCACATGACAGCGATCTACTGCTCCCTGTCATCAGGAGCAGTGATCGCTGTCATGTCAGTGGTAGCCCATACCCCCCACACTTAGAATCACTCCCTAGGACACACTTAACCCCTTGATCACCCCCTAGTGTTTAACCCCTTCCCTGTCATTTACACAGTATTCAGTGCATTTGTATAGCACTGATCGCTGTATAAATGACAATGGTCCCAAAATAGTGTAAAAAGTGTCCAATGTGTCCGCCATAATGTCGCAGTCATGATAAAAATCACAGATCGCCGCCATTACTAATAAAAAACTAAATAATAATAAAATAATGCTATAAATCTATCTCCTATTTTGTAAACGCTATAACTTTTGCGCAAACCATTCAATATACACTTATTGCAATTTTTTTTACCAAAAATATGTAAAAGAATACAAATCGGCCTAAACTGAGAAATACATTTTTTTATATATATATTTGGTGTCGATTTAGTATAGCAAAAAGTAAAACATTGCTTTTTTTTTCAAAATAGACGCTCTTTCTTTGTTTATAGCGCAAAAAATAAAAAACACAGAGGTGATCAAATACCACCAAAAGAAATCTCTATTTGTGGATGTCAATTTTTTCTGGGTGTACAGTCGCACGACCGTGCAATTGTCAGTTAAAGCGACGCAGTGCCGTATCGCAAAAAGTGCTCTGGTCAGGAAGAGGGTAAATTCTTCCTGGGCTGAAGTGGTTAATCTGGTTTAAAAAAGACACACCCCAAAAAAAAAGCCCATCCAGTTCAACAAGGAGATGGTTATATTGTCTGGCCAACAGTGGTAGAAGAAGCTTCTAATGGTGGCAGAATGTGGTCATACTGTGTGATGATGGTAATGATGGCTGAAGGTGGTAAACATGCAGGCAGGCCTTCAACAGTGGAAGGGGATGCTTAGACTGTCATGCCAGAATGTTAGCCAGCTGAACACTGGCTGGGTATGACAGAATAAATTGGCTTAGCAGCGCACTCTTCTGGCCTGCTGCAGGAGAACATGTATGCTGGGATACCTAACTAGGAACTTCTGCACCACCAGTTTGATTACTAGTTCCATGCAAGGCATGTATATCAACTATGAACACATCTAGGCAAACAAAGTACTCTTCCCTTCATGTATATTGGGCCAACAAGTTGGGCCTCTAGGCCAGCGCATAGGCTAGTCACTTTTTTAGTGTGTTTGTTAGTCCATAGTACAAGGCTGGTAGACCTTGGTAGGACATTGTGCTAAGCATGCTATGGGGAACTGTCAGATTCAACAACTGTGGCAGTATACCATCCTCATGGAGAAGGCTGAACATAGGGGTGGACAGCAGCAAAGTGCGGTGGACAACACATTTGAAAGGGAAACCCCTTCTTTCTTTAGTCTACCCAGAATTCGTATCAGGACAATTTATAGAGAGGCCTGTGTGGCGCGCTGTCATACATTGGCGGTCTTACCCCCAATTTACACAAATAGAATGGACATTTGAAATAAATGCAAAAGAAATTGTCTGGTAGACTACTAGGCTCAGCTATCCTTCTATGGAGAAATATAGAAAACTGACCAAAATAAATACTTAGTCATCAAACAAGTAGACAAGTGTGGTAGCATAATAATATAACATACAGTAGATCAGACTACATCTCTGAGGCCCAACATCTTCTGTGAGACCACTCTACCTATTCAAATTTACCCAGAGATCCCATAGAAGAATAAACAATAAATAATTAAAATCTCTGATTGGCAAGGTATTGGAAGATAGGTAATTAATAAAAACTATTTTTCTTTCCTATATAACAAATTCACCAAAACACCATATTTTTACTCTTTGCCTAAGGTACATAAAGATGTTAATAAGCCACCAAAAAGATCCATAATAGCCTCGATATATAGCCTCAACAATGGGCTCTTAAATTATATTTTCAGTCAGTTACCAGCTCTATAGAAGGGACGGACTGCACCTAAACGGGGAAGGTGCAGATCTGCTGGGAGTGACGATGGCCGAAAAGTTAGAAGGGGCTTTTAAACTAGGCGAAGGGGAGGGTCCAGAGGTAGAGATTGTCTCAGCGCAGAACATATTCCAGAGGGTAGTAGGGCATTAGTGGTAGGTTGACTAAAGTACCTAAACCCGAGGTAAGTATAGTAACAAGTCCTATTTGCCACCCCAGAGCACCCAATAAGGAGACAGTATGCGACCGGTCTAAACTATGTGGCATGTTCACCAATGCCAAGAATCTGGTGGAAAAGATGGGAGAAGTTGAGCTGAGGAGGATTTCGATTTTGTAGGAATTACAGAGACTCGGTTTGACAGCTCTCATGCCTGTATATCAAAAATGATATACAAGTGAATGTGAGAGATGACATCACTAAGGGAGCAAGGGGGGAGTAGGAATCCTCATGGGTAGAGCTCCAAAGGGAGGAAACTAAGGGGAAAGTAATATTAGGAGTATGCTATAGGCCCCCTAACCAGAGGGAGGAGGCGGACCTCCTATCACAATTTGAATTAGCGGCAAGAATTGGAAGTGTCATTATAATGGGGGATTTTAATTATCCAGACATAGGCTGGGTGGAAGGAACTGCGCATTCATCTAAGGCTCGCCAGTTCCTAAATGTCTTGCAGGACAATTTCATGGATCAGATGGTAAATTCTAGGGATGAGCCGAACACCCCCCAGTTCGGTTCGCACCAGAACTTGCGAACAGGCAATAAATTTGTTCGAACATCCGAACACCGTTAAAGTCTATGGGACTCGAACATGAAAAATCTAAAGTGCTAATTATAAAGGCTTATATGCAAGTTATTGTCATAAAAAGTGTTTGGGGACCCGGGTCCTGCCCCAGGGGACATGTATCAATGAAAAAAAAAGTTTTAAAAACGGCAGTTTTTTCGGGAGCAGTGATTTTAATAAAGCTTAAAGTGAAACAATAAAAGTGAAATATTCCTTCAAATTTCGTACCTAGGGGTGTGTATAGTATGCCTGTAAAGCAGCGCTTGTTTCCCATGCTTAGAACTGTCCCTGCACGAAGTGTCATTTCTGAAGGAAAAAAAGTAATTTAAAAGCACTCGCGGTTATAATGAATTGTCGGCTCCCGGGCAATACAGAGAAAAGTCATTGATAAAAAATAAAAAAATGCGTGGGGGTCCCCCCAAATTCAATTACCAGGCCCTTCAGGTCTGGTATGAATATTAAGGGGAACCCTGCGTCAAATTAAAAAAAAATTACGTGGGGTTCCCCCCAAGTATCCATAGAAGACCCGTCAGCAACCTGGCAGGCCGCAGGAAAAGAGGGGAGGGACAAGAGAGCATGGGAAGGATGCTTTGGGGGTCTGTGACCCCTCAAAGCACCATGTCCCCATGTTGATGGGGACAAGGGCCTCATCCCCACAGCCCTCGCCTGGTGGTTGTGGGGGTCTACGGGCGGGGGGCTTATCGGAATCTGGAAGACCCCTTTAACAAAGGGGATCCCCAGATCCCGGACCCCCTATGTGAATTAGTAAGGGGGTACATTGTACCCCTACCATTTCACAAAGAAAGTGTAAAAAATTGTAAAAAAACACACAGACACCGTTGGGAAAAGTCCTTTATTAAAAAAAAAAAAAAAAAGATTCCAGCGGTGATAATCCACTCTTGGTATCCTGCTATGGGTGATCTCCTCTCTGGGGTCCAGTGATGGATGATCTCTCCTCTCCAGGGTCCAGGCTCCAACGATGATGTCCAGTGCAGCGAGTAACAGCACACGGTCCTCTCTTCACCGGAGCGGAGACACCCCGGGAATGATGCGGCTTCAGCCACTGACAGCTCTTAAGTAGCTAAGGGGGGGGGGTACCTGTCACGTGACCCTGCCCCCTCTGATGCAAGGGGAAACCCGAGCTTCCCCAGTGACATGCGGGTGACCCCGCCCCCTCTGATGTAACGCAGGTTTCCGTTGCATCAGAGGGGGCGGGGTCACCCACACATCACTGGGGAAGCCCGGGTTACCCCTTGCGTCAGGGGGGGGTGGGGTCACGTGGCCCTGCCCTCAGCTACTGTCACTGGCTGAAGCCGCGTCATTCCCGGGGGGGAGCGCTCCGGTAAAGAGAGGACCGTGTGCTGTTCCTCGCTGCGCTGGACTTTATCGTTGGAGCCTGGACCCCGGAGAGGAGAGATCATCCATCGCTGGACCCCGGAGAGGAGATCACCCATCGCAGGATACCGAGAGTGGATTACCACCGCTGGAATCTTTTTTTTTTTTAAAGGACTTTTCCCAACGGTGTCTGTGTGTTTTTTTTTACACTTTACTTGTGAAATATTAGGGGTACAATGTAACCCTTACCAATTCACATGGGGGGCGGGATCTCAGGGTCCCCTTTGTTAAAGGGGTCTTCCAGATTCCGATAAGCCCCCCGCCCGCAGACCCCCACAACCACAGAGCAAGGGTTGTGGGGATGAGGCCTTTGTCCCCATCAACATGGGGACATGGTGCTTTGAGGGGTCACAGACCCCCAAAGCATCCTTCCCATGCTCTCTCGTCCCCCCCCTTTTCCTGCGGCCTGCCAGGTTGCTGAAGGGTCTTCTATGGATACTTGGGGGGAACCCCACATTGAGGGCATGTGGCCTGGTACTGTTCAGGAGGGGGGGCGCTCTCTCATCCCCCCCTCTTTTCCTGCGGCCTGCCAGGTTGCGTGCTCGGATAAAGGGTCTGGTATGGATTTTTGGGGGGAACTCCACGCCATTCAATTTGCCATGGAGTTCCCCTTAAAATCCATACCAGACCTGTAGGGTCTGGTATGGATATTTGGGGGGGAACCCCACGTAAATTTGACACAGGGTTCCCTTTACTATCCATACCAGACCTGAAGGGTAATTGAATTTGGGGGGACCCCCACGCATTTATTTATTTTTTATCAATGACTTTTCTCTGTATTGCCGGGAGCCGACAATTCATTATAGCCGCGAGTGCTTATAAATGACTTCCTTCAGAAATGACACTTTGTGCAGGGACAGTTCTAAGCATGGGAAACAAGCGCTGCTTTACAGGCATACTATACACACCCCTAGGTATGAAATTTAAAGGAATATTTCATTTTTATTGTTTCACTTTAAGCATTATTAAAATCACTGCTCCCGAAAAAACTGCAGTTTTTAAAACTTTTTTTTGCATTGATACATGTCCCCTGGGGCAGGACCCAGGTCCCCAAACACTTTTTATGACAATAACTTGCATATAAGCCTTTAAAATTAGCACTTTAGATTTCTCCCATAGACTTCTACAGGTTGTTCGGCGGCTTTTTGAATTTGCCGCAAACACCCCAGAGTGTTCGCTGTCCGGCGAACGGGCAAACAGGCAATGTTCGAGTCGAACATGAGTTTGACTCGAACTCAAAGCTCATCCCTAGTAAATGCACCAACTAGAAACAAAGCATTACTAGACCTACTGATTACCAACAATACAGACCTGATCACGGATGTGGAAATACGGGGCAATTTAGGAAACAGCGATCACAGGTCAATTAGTTTTAGTATAAATTACACAAATAGGAAACATAAGGGGAATACAAAGACAATGAATTTCAAAGAGCCAACTTCCCTAAACTATGATCCTTGCTAGAAGATAATAATTGGGATAAAATCTTAGGAACAATCAACACAGAGAAAAAATGGGTCTGCTTTAAGAGCATATTAACCACTTAAACCCCGAGCCTGTTTTTCAGACTCAGTGTTTACACGTTAAAAACAAGTTTTTTTGCTCGAAAATTACTTAGAACCCCCAAACATCATACATTTTTTTCTAACACCCTAGAGAATAAAATGGCGGTCATTGCAATACTTTTTGTCACACTGTATTTGCGCAGCGGTCTTACAAGCGCACTTTTTTTAGAAAAAATTCAAATTTTTTTAATTAAAAAATAAGACATCAGTAAAGTTAGCCAATTTTTTTTTTATATTGTGAAAGATAATGTTATGCCGAGTAAATTGATACCCAACATGTCACGCTTCAAAATTGCGCCCGCTCGTGGAATGGCGTCAAACTTTTACCATTAAAAATCTCCATAGGCGACGTTTAAAAAATTCTGCAGGTTGCATGTTTTGAGTTACAGAGGAGGTCTAGGGCTATAATTATTGCACTCACTCTAACAATCGCGGCGATAACTCACATGTGTGGTTTGAATGCCGTTTTCATATGCGGGCGCTACTCACGTATGCGTTCGCTTCTGCGCGCAAGCTCGTCAGGACGGGGCACTTTAAATAAAAAAATGTTTTATTATTTATTTACTAGATTTTATTTATTTTTACACTGTTTAAAAAAAAAAAATAGGTCACTTTTATTCCTATTACAAGGAATGTAAACGTCAAAAAGACCTCAGATCTCATATTTAGACTAAAATGCAATAAAAAATAAAATAAAAAATAAATTGTCATTTGAAAAATGACAAAAATAATTTGGCCTTTTAAGACGTATGGGCGGAAGTGATGTTTGGACGTTGCTTCCGCCCTGCTATAGTATGGATACAGGTGGGGGCCATCTTTCCCTCACTCATATCCATGCCCAGCATGAGAAAGGACCCGATCGCCTCCTCAGCTGCCGACGGCTCCGGTAAGCTGCGGAGGGCGTGGGAGAGCGGCGGGAAGAGTTTTGGCCCCTCTCCCACCGCCGAAAACGGTGATCTTGCGGTGAATCCGCTGCAGAGACCACCATTATCGTTTACAAGACCGCCGCCTGAAGAGATGGATACTGTACCTTGGTTGTAACAGCAGTTGCTGCCGTTACCGAAATATCCCTCTTCAAGGACGTATATAGTCGTGCAGCGGTCCTTAAGTGGTTAAATAAGGGCATTATCCAGTGCATCCCGATGAGAAAAGAGCTAATAAAAGTCCTGAGTGGCTTAACTCCAACTTAAAAATGCATATATAAATGCAAAGGATATCAAAATACAAGGCTGAGGGATCATCATCAGCATTCCATCTTTACAAATAATGCAACAAGAAATGTAAGGGTGCAATCAGGGCAGCTAAGATAGAACACGAAAGGCGCATAGCGGAGGAAAGTTAAAAAAAATGCAAAGAAATTCTTTAAGTACAAAAATAGTAAGAAAGGGAGGTCAGATCATATTGGTCCCATAAAGAACGATAAAGGGAATCTGGTTACTAAGGATGGACAGTAAGGATGAGCTTTGAGTTCGAGTCGAACTCATGTTCGACTTGAACATTGCCTGTTCGCCCGTTCGGCGAACAGCGAACAATTTGGGGTGTTCGTGGCAAATTCGAAAAGCCGCGGAACACCCTGTAAAAGTCTATGGGAGAAATCTAAAGTGCTAATTTTTAAGGCTTATATGCAAGTTATTGTCATAAAAAGTGTTTGGGGACCTGGGTCCTGCCACAGGGGACATGTATCAATGCAAAAAAAAGTTTTAAAAACTTACTTTTTTTGGGAGCAGTGATTTTAATATTGCTTAAAGTGAAACAATAAAAGTGAAATATTCCTTTAAATTTCATACCTGGGGTGTGTATATAGTATGCCTGTAAAGCAGCGCTTGTTTCCCATGCTTAGAACAGTCTCTGCACAAAATGTCATTTCTGAAGGAAAAAAAGTAATTTAAAAGTACTCGCGGCTGTAATGAATTGCCGGTCCCGGCAATACAGAGAAAAGTCATTGAAAGTCATTGATAAAAAAAATGGAGTGGGGTTCCCCCCAAAAATCCATACCAGACCCTTATCCGAGCATGCAACCTGGCAGACCGCAGGAAAAGAGGGGGGGACGAGAGAGCGCCCCCTCCTGAACCATACCAGGCCACATGCCCTCAACATGGGGAGGATGATTTGGGGTCTGGACCCCAAAGCACCATGTCCCCGTGTTGATAGGGACAAGGGCCTCATCCCCACAACCCTTGCCCAGTAGTTGTGGGGGTCTGCGGGCGAGGGGCTTATCGGAATCTGGAAGACCCCTTTAACAAAGGTGACCCCTGAGATCCCGGCCCCCCCTATGTGAATTGGTAACGGGGTACCCCTACCATTTCACAAAGAGAGTGTAATTTTTTTTTTTTAAAACACACAGACACAGTTGGGATAAGTCCTTTATTAAATAAAAAAAATAATTAAAAAAAGACTCCAGCAGTGGTAATCCACTCTCGATCTCCACGATGTCGGTATCCTGCAAAGGATGATCTCTCCAGGCTCCAGCGACAATGTCCAGCTACGAGGAACAGCACACGGTCCTCTCTTCACCGAACACTGTTCAGCATGAAGCTGACTCCCGGGGGTTTTGCGGTTTGATGTCCAGTAACTAGATTCAAGCAGTGATATATTCATCACTGCACTGACTGTGCTATTTGCTTCCTATTTGCAAGTACCCATGCTTGGATTTTATGGTGAACATGGAATTTTCCCTTTTTATAAACTAGGACGTCCCTTACCTCTGTCTGGGCATACCCCATTGGATATACCTGATCTGTCTAGCTATTTCTGCTAGCTGTAAGCATCAGGCTCTCTCCATATGTGGAGCTTATCCCGGCAAGAACATATTTTTCTTGATATTTTTTGACCAGCAGACCACACATGTAGCTGCTCCCACCATACTATACACATGAACTGGCAACCCTTGAGCAACATTTTGCTGTCTTGGATTTCCTTTCGAGATAGTGAGATTTGTCCCAAGTGTGTGTAAAAAACCTTCCCATTTTGTCCGTCCTGACGAAGCCTCACGGCGAAACGCGTCAACTTTCAAGGGACCTCCTATTGAGATATACATTGTATGGTTTTTATCCTTGTTTAACATTTATGTGACATTAAAGCAATTTTTCTATTCCATTTTTCGTGTGTTGCCTACAAAGTCCGACCCTTGTCTTGCTCCTCCTGAGTATATAATTTTTTCCTGGTTATATATAACCCTAACCCTATTATATATATATATATATATATATATATAAAACCATTTTCCGAAATTCGAATTTTGTATAGAATGAATTTGAATTTGAATAGAAAATATTAGAATAGAAAGAATAGACTAGAAAAACAATAGAACAGAATAGAATAAAATATAATATTCTGTTCTATTGTTTTTCTAGTCTACTATTTTCTACTCTATTCTAATCTTTTTTATTCAATATCATTGTATACGAAATTCGAATTTTGGAAAATGCTTTTATATATATATATATATATAAGAAAAGAAGAAGAAACCAGTGATTGGTGGCATATTCAACCTAACTACAACGGAATTAACACATAAAGAATTAAATATCTTGAACCTTGGTCTGAAATGTGGCATTAAAGTGGAAGTAAACCCTCCTATCATTTTCAGGCAAGGAAGCTGCCATCTTGGCCTCTGCCATGGTGCTGCGCATGTGATCAGTTATGACACCAGCCATTGGATGGTTTTACAGTTTGGTTGAGAGCACAACCAATGTGACAGTTGGCATTCCTGGCATGCCGGGAATGTAACTGCTTTTTGAAACTGTTAAATCGATGGGTTTACTTCCGCTTTAAGAAACCCATAAAATAAATTTGATGTCTTTATAGACATCCACAAATACATCAGGAAACTGAATATTAAAAAGTACTTTGTGGGTCTACAGACATCCAATGGGATTGTCCAGACTAACTCTCAGGGTATAATTAATAGTGTGTTAAAGAATAAATCTCTACTCAACCCCTTAAACAACCCAAATCATCAGATTGAGGTATTTAAAAGTTTGGTACTACGAGACATGCACCAACTCAAGCCCAAAAAGAACTTCAACCTCAGACATATTCAAGAAGGGATTGATTCACTGGAAAAGCGAAAGGACATTATAATAAGGCCAGCAGATAAAGGCGGAGGGGTGGTGATTCTCTCCAAGGACTTTTATCATGAGCAGATTTTAAACATTCTTTCGGATGAATCTACCTACAAATTATTAGACAAGGATCCCACACAGCCATATAAAAATCAACTTGAAATCCTAGTAAACTTGGGCACTACCTTAGGGGTACTCACAACCAAAGAAATAAATTATCTGGTCCCCACTAGCAGCAAAATACCTACTATATACACACTGCCCAAAATACACAAAGATCCCGTGAACCCACCAGCAAGGCCTATTGTCAATAGCATTGACTCTATTTCGTCAAGATTAGGTCAATACCTCGATAAATTTCTGCAAAAGAGCGTTGTAAACACACGGTCTTACATAAAAGACACTAAGGACTTCCTTAACCATCTACAGAATGTCACTTTGGAAGAAGGACAACAAGTGTTGTTAGTCACAGCAGACGTATCTTCATTATATTCCAATATACAACATGATGACGCTCTTCTGGCCTTGAATTGGGCTTTAAGCCAAAGGAATGACTTACCACACAACCAGAAAGTCTTCATTGGACATGCCTTGAACTTTTGTTTATCCCACAATTTTTTCTGGTACTGTAAGAGATTTTATTCACAACAAAAAGGTGTGGCTTTGGGAGCTAAATTTGCACCAAGTATAGCCAATCTTTTTATGGCAGAATGGGAGGATAAGGTGATTTTTAAGGATAGAAGGGTTGAATTGATTTTTTATAAACGTTTTATCGATGATCTGTTTTTAATTTGGGTTGGTTCTGTAGAAAAACTACAGAGTTTTTTAAACATTTTAAATACCAACACTAACAACATCAAGTTAACTTCAGAATGGCACCATGAACAGATCAATTTTCTGGACGTAACGGTTTATCGAAAAAATTTGCGTTTAGAAACAAAAGTTTTTTTCAAACAAACTGACAGAAATAGTTATCTACCGATAACTAGTGGCCACCACCCTCAATGGCTCAAAAATATTCCTAAGGGCCAGATCATGAGGGTCAAACGCAATTGTTCTGAGGTTGAAAATTTCCTGATTCAAGCAAAAACTCTGACCAATAGATTTGAAGAAAAAGGCTATAATTCAGCAAAACTCGAGAAAATCGTTGAAGAAGTTGGATCTATACCAAGAGAATTATGCTTACAGGAGAAGCAAAATGTGTTGGTTCCCGTTGGTAACAACAAAGAGTGGGGGTTCATCACACAATTTAACACCCAATATAGGGAGATTGAGGCCATCTTCAATAAACACTGGCACATCTTATTGATGGACAAAAAATTATGCATGGTGCTTCCTCCAAAACCACAATTCATATATATAAAGGCCCCCAATCACGGAGATAGGTTGGTCAAAAAGATCTTGGACCTACCAGCAAAACCACAGTCTTTTTGGGATCGTAACGGTTTCTTCTCATGCAGAAGATGTAAGGCTTGTAGGGAAGTAACCAACCCCTTAAGAGGTTTAGATACGTTCACTTCCCCCTCTAATAACCAGACACATGAAATCAAACAGTTCATCACATGCAATAGTGACTTTGTAGTGTATGCCTTAAGATGTCCATGCGGTCTTCTCTATATAGGACGCACTAAAAGACTTTTAAGAATAAGAATTGCTGAACACATCCACAATATAAAAATTGGATTCAAAGATCATAATGTGTCTCTACATTTCAAGTTGAAGCATAATCAGGATGCGACAGGTCTGGAGTTTTGGGGCATAGAGCATCTGGAGGCCCATTAGAGAGGCTCCCACAGGATTAGAGAGCTCTCCAAAAGAGAAACCTGCTGGATTTTCCTAACGGAGGTCCTTGCCCCCAAAGGTTTGAACATAGAGTTGGACATCAACTGCTATATAAGTGACACATGACCTCACCCGATTAACACATCAGAGTGAGTGGGCGCATATGTATATATAGGTATTAAAAGTAAAAATATATACACATAGACACATACATAGCATTGTATACAGGTGACTGACGATGTTTAGGGTTGATCTATTCCCACTTGTCCGTTCTGATTTTATCTGTACCATATGGGTTTTACAATAAGTTATCATCCAGGTTTTATGCATGTTTTAATCATGTTTTATTCATCTTTATTCATCTTTATTCGCTTTTTAGTCATTTTTTCAACATCAGCGTAGTTACCTTTTATAGGTTTTTTAATGATTAATTTCATTGTCATCTTATGAGTAGCTTGTAAATTGCATGGCGATTTCACAGCACCCAGCCTACCTGATTGTAGTCCCCAGCCTACCTACGTGGGTCTCCTAAATATCTCCTCCTTTCTTTCACCGGTACTTATGAAGGGGGAGAGGAGATCCACACACACATTATAGGGTAGTGCTTTTTGTCCTTTTTACCCTTTTGTCCCAATAGTGGCATAGGCTATTTATCATTGTTGTTAGGCTATCCAAAATCCACTATGTAGTACACTACATTGCGGCCCATCTGTGTCCAAACATCGATTGCAGCATACTAAACCACGATCAGGAATGGGACACAGATCGACCGATACCTTCAAAGGATAGGTCGATTAGTGTATTATAATATGCATATTCATTACGGTTTGATATATCCACATTTTTATAATTAGCTCATTGCAACTCTCTTTTTACATGAACCGATTGCTGCACCATTTGATTTATTACTGTTTTTTGTGGAGACACATTTAAATAAGGATGTCAATATATGGTGTGTTATCCAGCGCTGTTGGTCTGCATGGATCTCTATCACCCAATCGGTGTGGAGGAACGAACTATGACCCGTGCTCGCTATTGTTTACATCACATTTCCGCATTGCGTTCCACTCGGCGCCAATGGGGTGTATCTGGCGTAAGGCTGGAACGCACGCAGCGGCGTCTGACGTCGCAATGGGCGGATATGTTGACTATATATGGCCGGAGTTTGCTATGAGGAGTCACGGCCTCAGACGAAGTCAGGAAGTGACGAAACGCGTCAGGACGTGACTCCTCAGCAACTACCGGAAGTGACGCGTGCGCTCCACGAGACGCAGGACCAGGAAGCCACCAGGACACTGGTAAACCGCGGTACTGCATCCAGTAGTGCATGCGTATTATCCAATGCTTGTTTTTATTGAAAATTTGGTACGCATTTATTCTTAAGGGGGACTGATTCTTTTAAGGGGGATTTCTTTAATAAAACCTTTTAAGCAGTACTACCCTATGTGGCCTTTACTTTTTTAAACATGTCATTGGAGACCTGATGTGATCGGTGGATGAGAGCAGAATTAACTACGGTTGCAGTAATTGACTTAAAGGCCCATTAATGTCCATTATCTGGTGAGTGCATCCCCTATAGGGGTTCAAGATCTCCCCACGAGGTGAACACACTGTTTGGTGAAAGGAGCACTATTCCACAGATTGGTTCATCAATTACCACCAACCGCATCTGCTTCATACTGTATTTCCTATCTAGGCACTAAGATAGAGGACTTTCAGATACATATTTGATTGCAAGCGCTGCTACAGTTTTTATAATATCTTTGGGACTCTCCTGTTTGATTTATTTGACTGTTTTTATTTATATATATATATATATTATATTTTTTTCTGTTCTGTTCTATTGTTTTTCTATGCTATTCTTTTCTATTATTTTACATTCTTATCTAATATTTTCTATTCAAGTTCATTCTATACAAAATTCGAATTTCGGAAGATGGTTTTATATATATATATATATATATATATATATATATATATATATATATATATATATATTTAATATTTTTTTTTCTATTCTGTTCTATTGTTTTTCTTGTCAAATTTGTTTATTAAATTTTCAAAATTACAAGCATATATTGTCAATAAACATAGTCACTATAAATAGTAGCAGTTAAGGAGAACACAAATTAGATATTTATGTCAAGCTCCAGTGATTTTTGAAGGCAACAACAACAGAAGAGGAGAAAAAAAAAACAGTAATTTAAGTTTAACATATGTTGACCATTATCTGGAGACTTGCTAAAATATATGCTTAGTGTTGAATTTAGTAATTACAAACCAGATTTAGTAATAATATATAACATGTAAGGTAATATAAGGATTTATAAAGAAAAAATGAAGGGTCATAATTTCTCGACCTCATATAATGTTATTGTAATATATAAGGTTTGTATTGTTTCAAAGGAGCTCTAAAGCTGAAATATACTGATAAATAAAAAACATAAAAAAAAACAAAAATGTTGCTACCATTTTTGCATATAATAACAATATATGCTAGGAAAGAAAAAACAACAAAAAAAAAGAGCTAAAGAGCGAAGATAGAAGAGAGGGAAGGGTAAGAAGAAGAAGAGAAAAAAAATAAAGATAGTAGGTAGAAAAGATAGAAAAGGTCGAAAAGGTCCCAGGGGTATCTTATAATGTTGGTCTGATAATATTAGTATATTAAATAGCTATTAGTAGTTATATTACCAAGGTCTTAATAATGTGATGTCAAAGTTGGGAGGGAAAAAATTAGTCACCCAAGGATTCCAGATTTTTTCAAATTTTCCAATATTATCATTGGTAATGGCTTCCGTTTTTGAGTGGGTCATGGCTTGGTTTATTCTGGTTTTGGTTTCTGAGATCATTAATGTTGGGGTTTTCCACGCTTTGGCGATTGTCTGCTTTGCTGCAGTAGTGATTTGTAGAAGGAGTTTGAATTGAGTGTGGGAAATAGAAGTCGGTTTTAGATTTAGTAGTGCAATTGAAGGGTCAGGTTTGATTGTTTTTTTTTGAATAAGGTAGAGAGGATAAGAAAAACCTCTTTCCAAAAACATTTTGTAACGGGACAATCCCAAAATATGTGTATGTGTGATCCTAGTTCACCACAGCCACGGAAGCAGAGTGGGGAGTATTGCGGAATATATTTTGCGATTCTGACAGGAACCAAATACCAGCGCAAAAGTACTTTATAATTTGTCTCTAGAGCTATTATATTTTGTGAAGATGATTTTGTTGTGGTCCAAATTTTATCCCAATCGGATGGTTCCAACTGAAGTCCAAGGTCTCTCTCCCATTTTGCCACGTATGATGGTGGGTCTGCAGTAGGCAAAGTAATAAGGTGTTTATATATTATTGATATGAGACCCTTAGAGTGAGGTTCGCGTTTACATATACGTTCAAATTGTGTGAGTTCGTTGAGCTTACTCATATTTTGTATATATGGCATGAATTTTTTTTGATCTGCAGATATCGGAAAAGTTCTGATTGGGGGAGTTGATGCCTATCACATAGTTCAGGAAATGTTATAAGTGAGGTAGATGTCGATAAATCACAGAGTTGCGTTATGTCAGAGGAGATCCATTTTTTAAATGAATTAGGGAATGTGCAGGCTGGGTAGAATAGTGGGTTTCTAATAAATGATAGAAGGGGAACATGAGGAGATTGTAGTCCTTTGATAAGTTTAAATTTATCCCAGATAGTAACTGTGTGTTTGGTAATCTTATTTTTTATATTTTTATGATCTGAGGGTTTGGACCAAATTAAATTTGTTATAGAAAATGGATCACAGTCAATTGCTTCAATTGCAACCCAGAGTGGGGTTTCGTATTTTGCGTGATATTTGGGGATGCATGCTATTTGAGCTGCATGGTAGTAAGAGGCGAAATTGGGGAATCCTAGTCCACCTTTAACTTTGGGAAGGTAGAGTGTGTGTTTAGATAAACAATGTTTTAAAGAGCCCCAGATGAACGCTAGTGTTTTGCGTTGAAGATTTCTAAGAAAGTATGCTGGAACTGGAATGGGCAAAACCCGAAATAGATATAGTATCTTGGGTAAAATAGTCATCTTTATTACGTTTATTTTACCAATCCATGAGATTGGTAAAGAAGACCATTGTTTAAGGAGATTGGTAATTTGCTTTAGTAATGGCGGAAAGTTAGCTGAGAAGAATTCAGTTAAATTGGGAGTAAGAGTAATTCCTAGGTAGGTCAGGTGCGATGTAGACCAGGAGAATGGGAGGGAAGTTTGTGCTTGTTGTAAAGTATGGGGAGGTAAGGAGATATTTAAGGCTGTAGATTTTTGAGAGTTGATAATTAGTCCAGATATCTGTGCAAAATGATCTAGCTTACTTATAAGGTTGGGAGCAGAAATATGAGGGGAAGACATAAATATTAGTATATCGTCAGCAAACAAACATAATTTGTGCTGATGACCAGCTAAGTCTATCCCTTTGATTGAAGGGTCAGATCGTATAGCCTGAGCTAGGGGTTCAATAAGTAGGGCAAATAAAAGTGGGGAGAGTGGACAACCCTGACGTGTACCTCTATTTATGTTAAAGCAACCAGATTTATATTCAGCATATTTAATATAGGCTTTGGGATTATTATATAGTGATGAAACCCAGTTAAGAAAGTGAGGACCGAACCCCCATTTTTGTAAAGCAAAATGTAGATAGGGCCATGATACTGTGTCAAATGCTTTTTTAATATCTAACGACAGAAGACACATAGGTATTCGCCGTGTTTTAGCTGCTTGGATTAATAAAGTTGCCCTGCGTACGTTATCAGCTGCTTGGCGAAAAGGAATAAAACCAACTTGGTCTTTATTTATTAATGAACCAATAATATTGTTCAAACGAGTTGCTAGAATTTTCGCTAGTAGTTTGATATCAAGATTAAGCAGGGATATGGGCCTGTAATTAGCACAAGATGAATCATCTGAATGAGGTTTGGGGATCATTGTGATTATTGCTTTTAAGGTTTCAGGACGAAAGGATTGGTTGTTCAGAAGTGAATTGAAAGCATCTGTCAGCAATGGCGCAAGAAGATGAGTACATTTTTTATAATATAGGGCAGAGAAGCCATCAGGACCCGGGCGTTTATTTGGTTTAAGGGATTTAATGGCTAATTCAACCTCTGCAGTTGTAATGGGACTTTCAAGATGTTCATGTTGAGTTAAAGGAATCTTTGGAAGTTTGGTTTGTGAAAAAAATAATTCTGCAGCGGATCGGTCAAAAAATCCCTGATTGTTGTATAAAGATGTAAGGTGTTTGTGGAAGGTTTGTAGGATTTTTTCTGGATTACTGGTGTAAGTATTATGAGGTAAATTTAATCGAATCGGTTTGTATGGGTTGTTTAATTTTTTAAGTGCTCGAGCGAGAAGAGTGCCAGTCTTGTTAGCTTTAATATAAAATTTATGCTTGGATTTGCGTATGGTTTTATCTGCGGATTCAGATAGGAAAAGATCAAGATTTAGGCTAGCTTCATCTAGTTGATTTTTTGTCACAGGGGTAGGATTCGCTTGAAAATTTGCGTGGCAAGTGTTAAATTTTGTTTCTAATATTAGTTGTAGCTTCTTTTTTTCTTTTTTAAGATATGATGCTTGGCGTAAGCAGATTCCTCGAAGGACGGGTTTGTGTGCCTCCCATAATGTTAATGGAGAAATATCAGGGGTTTTATTATTTTTCAGATAGTCTTTTATGGCTATTTCTAAGTCAGTAGAGTGTGATGGATGGGATAGGGTTGAATCATTTATGTACCATGTGGGGTCTTGATGTTTGGGTATGAGGGAAGTGAAAGTAGAAAGTATTGCACAATGATCAGTCCATGTAAAGGGTATTACAGATGATGTGAGCATTTCCGGGGACATACTAATAGAGATTAGTATATGGTCGATACGGGAAAAAGACTTATGTGGATGGGAATAGAAGGAATATTGACGTTTCGTGAGATTGATTTCTCGCCAGGAATCTAGCAAGGAATGTTGTTGTAGAAGTCTTTGGAACCTACGAGATTGAGAATTGGAAGTGATAGGAATTGGGGACTTATCTAAATAAGGGTATAGAACTTGGTTCGAATCTCCACAGATCAAAAGTGTGCCCATTTTATGAGTCTCTATTACCTGGAACAAATGGGAGAGGAATGCTGTCGGATTTTTATTAGGAGCATAATAGGATACTACTGTGATTAGCGTATCACATAGATGCCCTGTAATAATGAGATAGCGACCTTCTGGGTCTTTGGTTTCTGTCAGAAGAGAGAAGGGTGTAGCTCTATGAAATGCAATTAGCACTCCCCTTCGTTTAGTTTTAGCTGAAGCAGTAAAAACTTTGGGATAAGCTGTACCAAAATATTTAGGGGTCGAGGTTTCAGTGAAATGGGTTTCTTGGAGGCAAATTATATGCGCCTTTGAAGAAGATAATGATCTAAAAACTTTGGTTCGTTTTTGTGGAACATTTAGACCTTGGACATTTAAGGTAAGAATATTTAAAGGAGCCATCATGAAATTTTATAGAAAATATTATAAGACATATCTAAAAACAATTGAAAATCCATACTTACCCCGGGGAGGAGCAAAGAGAAAAGGGAGAGTGGAGACAGAATGTTGAGAAAGAAAGAGAAAATGAGAGTCATTATTAAACAAATAATTAACAAAAAACGTTTAGAATGCAAGAAGGTAAAACATTGGCGTTCCGAGCATGCAAAAGTGCAAGCTCGGAGGCACAGAGTCTGACCAGGGAGGCTCCTCACACAAAAAGGTGTGGGGAGAGTCCAAAGACAGAAAAATGGAGGGAGCAGTGACAGTTTCTCGGGTCCCTCACGACCAAAAATATATCTAGAGAAGAAAAATATATTATGACACCCAAACTGGGCGGAAGTAAGCAAAAATTAATCAAATATAAGAAAATATTATATGTTCAACATTAGTACATGTAAAATTTTAATCTAACAATTGTGTTTTATGGTTTCACGGGGAGAGTGTTAGATTATAAATTTTGTTGAATTATACAGGTTACCTCTGGGTTGCCAGTTGTAGGAGAGGCAGTAATGTCCTTATTAATTAGGATGAAAAATAAATAAAATATCAATTATTACTAATATATTAGTAATATTTACTTCTATTCAGTAAACAATTTTGTACAAAAATAATATAGAACCCTTGTTGTGGGTAGGAAAGGATTAGGGGAAAGGGGCGGGTAGGAGGGGGTAAAATGTGGGAAGTAGAAGGGATAGAGGGGATAGAGGGGGGTGAGGTGAGGAAGGATAGGATGAGGAGGGAAGGGTGTTATGAGAATATAATTTTTTGGGGGATAATTTAAAACGTCAATTATCCTAGACCAAAAAGGGGATAAAAATTGGAAAATAAAAAATAAATAAATAAATAAATAAAAATAAAGTATTAAAAAAATAAAAAAATAAAATAATAATAATAATAAAAAATAATAATAATAAAAAATTAAAATAAAAAAATATATAAAATTAGACCATAACCTGCTTAAGGGAAGTAAATTCAGGATGGTTAAATTACATTAAGCGTTTAGCATCCAAAAAGTGGATGAAAGATCAAAAATATTGAGTGAATTTCAATTTGATATGCAAAATGCATTCAGTCCATTGAGTCTGGAGTAACTTGGTTTGGAGAGTTGAATCGACCCCTCTTCGATGGGCTTTGTCTGGTTCTGTCATTTTTGATTTTGGATACATTTTGTGGAGAACTGGATGCTGTTCGTCGGCGAGGGCCAGCTGAAGGACTTTCGCAGAGATGAAGTTTTTGTAGGGTGTTCTGTAGTTCATCAGGGGTTTTGCATGAGTACTTGGTGCCTTGATATGTGAAGCGAAGTGAAAAAGGGAACCCCCATTGGTATGGGATCTGATGTTGTTGTAGGTTTTGTAATAAGGGTTTCATCGAGCGCCGTTTAGCGACTGTTATTGGGGAAAGGTCAGCAAAGATCTGATATGGGTGGCCTTGGAAGATGAGGGATTCTTTGTTCCTTGCAGCGACCATGAGCTGCTCTTTGGTGCGAAAGAAATGGAATTTCGCAATTATGTCGCGGGGGGGACCTTCAGATTTGCGTGGTGCTAATGCTCGATGTATTCTGTCTATTTCCAGTCTCTCAATTGGAATTGACGGTGATAACTCTTGAAATAGGGCAGTAATTGTCGATTGTAGATCAATAATAGACTCCGGTATACCTCTAATGCGGAGGTTTGAACGACGTGCGCGATTTTCAAAATCTTCTAAACGAGTTTGCAGCGAGAAATTTTCATCTTTAAGTGTGTCCAATTCAGTTTCATGAGTCATTACATTAGTTTCTATGTCATCCACTCTGTTTTCTAATTCAGCCGTGCGCTGACCTAAGTCACGGATTTCTTTTGTTAATTTCTCAGTAATATGGTCGGAGGTCTGCTTTAATGCCTTCTGTAGCATTTTTTCTATTTGAATTAAAACATTTGGGTGTAAAGAGCCTGTCTGTTGTGGCTGGCAGATGGCGCTGTCCTCACAGTCTGTATCATATAGTTCATGAGGTAACTGCTGCTGCTGCCTGGCAGCATGAGGTGAGATTGTGTGAGGTGATTTAGCCTGTTCCATTTTACTGAGGCCTCTAGATGAATTATCTCTGAGGGGTTTCACCTTATTTTTTCCCCGGACAGCTCCTTTAACCATCTTAAAACGTTCCCAGGGCACTGAGGAAGACCAGGGTAAGCTTTTGAAATAATTACCCTTCCATTCGGGTGTGTATGCTGGCCGTGAAGTCCTGAGAAAAGGGGAGCCTCAGCAGGACATGTATGTCACAGTGAGCTCCCAGCATGCCCCTCCTCTCTATTGTTTTTATATTATTTTCAATTCTATTCTAATCTTTTCAATCCAAATTCATTCTATATGAAATTCGAATTTTGGAAGATGTTACAAAAAGTATATATACATATACATATATATATATATATATATATATATATATACATATATTATACTTTTTCTAACATCATCCAAAATTCAAATTTCATATAGAATGAATTTGGACTGAAAAGATTAGAATAGAATTGAAAATAATAGAAAAACAATAGAACAGAACAGGAAAAAGTATTATATATATTGTGAGGGTGCGACTTTGTGCGACCTTCAAGAGGGTTGGTTTATGCCAGATTTGGTAGAGAAAGACACGCTGATGGAACAGCTGTGTCTTGGGCTATTTAGTTCAGAGGTAATTATGGAACAGGGCTCCTCCCAACAGAGAGGAAGTCTGTGTGCATGAGAGCCAGGTGGGCTCTCGTCCTCTGAAGTGGAGTCAGAGGTGACTATGGATCAGGGCTCCACCCAAGAGAGAGGAAGTCTGTGTGCATGAGAGCCGAGTGGGCTCTCATCCTCTGAAGTGGAGTCAAAGGCGGTGCATGTCTGCAGGAGGCAGACACCGTTAGTGATACAGCAACAAAGGTGCTGACCAGGAGAAGCTAGGAGAAAGCTGAAACTCTTGGACACTGTGTGGGTCTGAGGAACAGACCGTCAGGCCTAGGCTAAAGGCCTGTATCGCTAGAAGGTAAAGCTATGAGGCTACTGTTAGTATGAAAGATACAGGAATGGTGGAACCCCCCCTGTGAATACTACAGATGTGTTTGTGAACTTTCGTGTTTTTAAATAAAAATGGGCTACCATGCCCTTAAACAGAGTTGCTGACTGGCTTGTATCACTGAAAAACGCATCTACTACGAGAGCTAACAACCCCCAATCTTACAAGTGGTGGAGATATTGCTTTGGGCAGTTTTTGGAAGAGTTCCAGATCCTCGCATACCAAAAACAGTGAGTAAAAAAAAACTGTGTGTTTAACAGTGATGAACAGCCTATCTGAAGGAAACGTTAAAGTTTTCTGCGGTGAACTGCTGCTAGCTGTGTGTGGCAGCCAGGCGAACTGCATTGCACAGGAGTTCAATTAATGGACTGTGTTGTATACAGGTGATGTGCCTGTGGAAGTGAGCTCAAGCAGAGAGTGAAGTCTGCATGTAAAAGTGTGCCGTTTGCAAAGTCTTGGAGACAGTACTTTAAAACTTTCCTGTATGAAAAGGAAGCAAGGTTTGCTGAAATGAGAGACAGAGCGGGTGTTGGTCCTAGCAACACTGGTGCAAGGAGTGCACAGGTGACTGCAAGTATGGAGAGTTCGCCAGAGTCTGAGTCTGCAGTGGATTGGTGCAGGCGACACTTGGAAACACTGAACCAAGTTAAAGGGGAAGGACATGTTGCCCCTGGCAACGCTGGTGCAAGATGGCCAGCTATCAATGTGCAAAGGGTTAAGAACCAAGTGCGCTGTTTGCGGTGCAGTGAGTGGGGGCATGAAGTTTCTAAATGCCTTTGTCCCAGGCTTCACCAAAGCAAAGGTATGAGAAGCCTGCTCTGAGTGTAAAGTGTGAGCAGATGGGTGTGGTTGCCCATGGCAACAAAGCAGAAATCCGTACAGCTGACTTCATACGGCCTATGTTGCCTTCGGAATGTGTTGAGGACTTTTTGGATGAGTTTGCGATGATTGCTTCTTACAGAAGATGGCCCAGAAATCGCTGGGTTGAGTTGGTGCAACCTTTTCTGATGGAGGAGTACCAGGAGGTGTACCGTGGGATGTATAGTAACCGAGATGACTACGATAATTTTCTAGGAGCAGTCCAGTCTAGTAGAGAGCGCTACAAGAGATCAGCGGGGAGAAGGTGGTCTCCCATAGCAACAGGAGAAAGTCGCCAAGTGCCATGCCTGGAATGTGGTTAGCTGGGCCACGGGATCTTTTCTTGTCCAAGCTTGTGGAATACAGCTGCTGATCGTGTTGTTGGGCTTAATGCTTTGCCTGCAGGCGATGATGGAAAATCCAAGATGGATGTAATGTTACCCTGTTATCAGGAGGAGGCGTCATCTTGGGAGAGCATGGCAAAGAAGGGACAACACCCTCAATTGAAATCTTCAACCCATGCTAAAGAGAATGGTAAGACTGTTCCTGTTAAAATCATGGGAAAGGCTGACTGTGTGGTTCCTCACAATGAAGGTGAAAAAATGAACTTGCTGCAGTGTTCTACCCAGATCAGTGGGGAGACACAGGGTAAAACCCTGCTTGCAGCGAGGTCAAAAATTGAAAGGGACATTTGGACTCTGGGTACAGCTAAGGTAATCCAGCGGAGTGCTGGAAAGGATGTGCTAGGGGTGACCAAAGCAGTTGGTATGCCATGTTCCCTAGTGACAGGTGCTGTGCAGTTGCCAAGGAAAACCACCAAGGAGCCTGCAGTGGTGAGGCAAGTGGTTTCCCAGGACAACTGTGAAGACGCCCTAGTGGGCAAAATAATTCCTTTGGAGAGGAAGGGTGGTGTACTGAGTGGCACGCAGGGTGCCATGCGTTTTGACAAAGGACAATTTGATAGAGTTTATAAAACTGCTATGTTTATGAATGCTGAAGACAAATGTGCTGATAGGAATGCAACGCTTAATGAGGTAGGGGTGATCGCTAAGCAGGATATGCGATTCCCCTTGGCAACAGTATATAAGGCTGCAGAGGTGTCCTTAGAAACCTCCAGGGAGCTCTGTGTGCTGTAGCCAGAGGTTGCCTGGGACAACTGTGGTGTCGCTCTGATAGATAAGAGGGTACTTGACCTTGGTGATGAGAAAAATGGTAAAACTCAAATGTTTAAAATTTCTTGTACTGATAATGAGTTGTTAATGGTCTGTCACTGCTGACAGTCCTCATGGGTTTAGTGAAGCGCCACCCGAGCAAAGTGGTGAGGTTATGTTATTGCAGCCTGTTGTGTTTGAAAATGTTTTGCCACAAGTGCATTTAAACAAGGAAGGCTTAGTGGGTAACAGTGGAGTGGACACAATTTCTGCTATGCTAAATAGAGAGGCTGCAGGGCCGGTAGACACCGGTGTGTTGGCTTTTGCAGAAATTAACCCTCTCCAGTTGGAAGGATCTGAAAAGGGCGCATACATAGCAGAGGTTTTGCCCACAGCAAAAGAGATGAGTAATGTTGAATGTCAGATTGATGAGGTAGTGGATAGCGATTTGGAAGGGCTCAGTGTTGCTGAAGGTGAGAGGATGAGTGTGACACATGCGATTGGCAGTGCTCAGCGGGAGCCGCAAATTTTGTTAGTTGCCTCTGAGGTAGAGGTCGTTTTAAGTGTCCCGGCCTCTCACGCCTTAGCAAATGAGCCCCTCCACATAGTTGGTAAAGGAAAAGTTCCTAGAGTTCTGTGTTTAGATACGGCATGTCTAGAAATTTCTGAGATGTTGTGGGAATTGGTGAGAATCTTTCCAATATACACCTGCATGTATCCACAGCAGAAGGGCGACATGGTACTGCATAATACCAATCGGTGGACGCAGGTGGTACATGCGTTGTTATGCAATGTTGATGAGAATTGGTTGCTACACTGTTGGTTGCTTTTGTGGAAAGTTGTCTCGCAGTTCTCCGCGAGAGTGCTTCCAGCGGCGGTTATGTGCAGAAGGCGCTCAGGGGAATTGTTTGAGAAAATTAGAGATGTTAGACATAGTGGAAGTCTCTCCGTATGCGGGTGTGATGGGGCGTATTCCTACTGGTGCAGTCCGAGGTGCGGCTGAGCAGTGGTTGGTACATGGCGCGCGTACTGTCTTACCCGTTACACCTCATGTAAAGGAAGGGCCCGGAACGGACGTGGCGGTAGTGGGAATTCAGTCCATCACGCGCAGAGAGGTGCAGTTTGAGGTACCCGGAGACACTTTGACAGGAAATAACAGTAATGGTAACTGTAACGGAAATATGTATGAGAAGCACTGTGGAGCACTGTCAGACAACTCCGAGCTATTGGTTGAGGTACCAGTGGACACAGAAATGGTTAAAGAGATTGATGTGGGAAAATGTGGTGGAACATGTGCGTTGGCAGGAAAATTGTTATTGGAGTGTTGGACAACAGGGGGCGATGTGAAACTACAGGACTGTCCCATAGGGAGTAACTGCTTGCCTGTAGATGGTCCCTCCATAGACACTGTCCTAGCAAACAGGACAAGAGGTCCGAAGGACCATATTGTGTTGAATAACCCCTTGTGGAACATTGCTATTGAGGATATGGTATTAATCACAGATGGTTTGGTGGCCAAGAGTGAGCACACAGGGGTTAGTGAACCTGAGAAACAAATGTTGTTGGTTAATGTTGCGTCAGGTAGTGAGAGTGGCCAGTCCCTGACAGATTTCATTTTAGTGGGTCCCCAACAGTCCCGGGAGAGTAGGTCTGTGGGAGGAATAAGAAGGGTCCTGAGGCCAAAAGGTAGAAGGGATAGAGAGATTAGTGGGAGCCCATGGTTCAGGAAGAAGGGCTGGTGGAAGTACACCCGGAAGAAGATGTGGGTGGAGTGCCCCTTTAGAGAAAAGGTTGGGCAGATTAGGACTACTGCTACGGATAGTTGGCACAGAGGCGCCAAGGTGAAGTGCTGGTGGACACATACCCCGAAAAAGAAATGGGCCTACGCAGCCAATGGCTGGCACAGAGGTGTCCCGTTTATGGTGACGGGATCATGTGTTCCTCCCTCCGGTTCGAAACAAGGGGGGAGGGTATGTGAGGGTGCGACTTTGTGCGACCTTCAAGAGGGTTGGTTTATGCCAGATTTGGTAAAGAAAGACACGCTGATGGAACAGCTGTGTCTTGGGCTATTTAGTTCAGAGGTAATTATGGAACAGGGCTCCACCCAACAGAGAGGAAGTCTGTGTGCATGAGAGCCAGGTGGGCTCTCGTCCTCTGAAGTGGAGTCAGAGGTGACTATGGATCAGGGCTCCACCCAAGAGAGAGGAAGTCTGTGTGCATGAGAGCCGAGTGGGCTCTCATCCTCTGAAGTGGAGTCAAAGGCGGTGCATGTTTGCAGGAAGCAGACACCATTAGTGATACAGAAACAAAGGTGCTGACCAGGAGAAGCTAGGAGAAAGCTGAAACTCTTGGACACTGTTTGGGTCTGAGGAACAGACCATCAGGCCTAGGCTAAAGGCCTGGATCGCTAGAAGGTAAAGCTACGAGGCAACTGTTAGTATGAAAGATACAGTAATGGTGGAACCCCCCCTGTGAATACTACAGATGTGTTTGTGAACTTTCGTGTTTTTAAATAAAAATGGGCTACCATGCCCTTAAACAGAGTTGCTGACTGGCTTGCATCACTGAAAAACGCATCTACTACGAGAGCTAACAACCCCCACCCCAATCTTACAATATATATATATATATATATATATATATATATATATATATATAAAACCATCTTCCGAAATTCGAATTTCGTACACAATGAATTTGATTTCGAATAGAAAAGATTAGAATAAAGTAGAAAAGAATAGACTAGAAAAACAATAGAACAGAACAGAATAGAATAAAATATAACATATATTATATTTTATTCTATTCTGTTCTATTGTTTTTCGATTCTATTATAATCTTTTCTATTTTATATTCTAATTCAAAATCATTCTATACCAAATTTGAATTTCGGAAAATGATTATATATACATATATATATATATAAATATTAGGGTTAGGGTTAACCCTAACCCTAACCCTATTATATATATATATATATATATATATATATATATATATATATATATAAACCATTTTTCGAAATTCGAATTTCGTATAGAATGAATTTGAATTTGAATAAAAAAGATTATAATAGAAAATAATAGAAAATAATAGACTAGAAAAACAATAGAACAGAATAGAATAAAATAGAATATACTAAGCAAAATAGTGTGGTAGCTCTTCCCAAAACAAGCGCTCATGGAGGGAAAGGAGAAGGTTGAATGAATAAAACAAATAAATAAAATGCAACCTGCTACCAATGACGGATAAAGCAGCTGCCTAATACTGTCAACTGACAGGCAAACATAAAAAAAAAAAAACAATATACAATAGATTATATATATATTGAGCAGCGCTACTAAGTTACAAAGTCAACATGCAAGGGAAATATATCAATGAATATATGAGTCCATTAAAGGGATCCAAGAACCAGTCCGTGATATAAAGGTTTGGGAAAACTTGAGGCAAAAACAGTCTCAGTTGATAGAATGATCTCCTTCTACCACCAACACCACCACTCGTGCAAGAAAGAGGGGGGCTGTGAGACCACCCCTGTTGTAATTACTCTTCAAAGGCATTGAATAACAACAGCTGAATTCCTCATCTCTCAGAACCGTAAGACATCAGACCAGATACTCATATATCAAAGAAAGGAAATAGCCACAATAGTGTAATTCCACAATCACTTTTATTAAAAATAACCCCCTGTTAAAACCGCACTTACACTATATCAAAAAAATTAATACATCAGGTTTGAATGATATCACTGGCAGGAACTGCGAGATGTCAGAGCGGTGTCTCCAGCCTCCGTTTCACTAGTTCCGGTCTGCTGACGTCCGTATGCGGCGATCAGCGTAGTGACGTCACTTTGATTGGCAGTCACTGTACCCAACCCAGACGCGTTTCGTCGTTAATTGACATCATCTGCGGGCATGGAGCAGTGACGGAAGCTGCCGTATTTATATGCGTTTGCAAATGCGTGCGGACAAACCCCTGTTTTTAACGCATACTGTTAGACAGGTTAATTGGTTGTCTGCGAGCTGGTCGGTAAATAGGATTGGTTTTTCCTGGGCATTCCCCAGGCTTTGTTGTTACCTGTTTCAGCCCTCCAATGCTGCTTACTGCGATTAGCCAGCTATAGATGGGGGCGGTGGACATGTTTTGTTTTCACCTATGGTGCTTGTATTGGTCCAGCAGCGCACCAACACCTTTGCAGCCATTGTGCTACATGCTGGGTGTTTGGTGTGCTCCTGTACCTTTAAGGAGGGGTGGCTCCCCTTAAGTCCACCTGCCCTCATCTAACCATCAGAATGCATGTGCCTCCATTGTGGGGACACTCATAGTTAGTGTAGGACCACAGATTCCAGGGGGCCTTGGTGTGGCTCTGTGGCTCACGCATGCGTTTGCAAATGCGCGCGGACAAACCCCTGTTTTTAACGCATACTGTTAGACAGGTTAATTGGTTGTCTGCGAGCTGGTCGGTAAATAGGCTTGGTTTTTCCTGGGCATTCCCCAGGCTTTGTTGTTACCTGTTTCAGCCCTCCAATGCTGCTTACTGCGATTAGCCAGCTATAGATGGGGGCGGTGGACATGTTTTGTTTTCACCTATGGTGCTTGTATTGGTCCAGCAGCGCACCAACACCTTTGCAGCCATTGTACTACATGCTGGGTGTTTGGTGTGCTCCTGTACCTTTAAGGAGGGGTGGCTCCCCTTCAGTCCACCTGCCCTCATCTAACCATCAGAATGCATGTGCCTCCATTGTGGGGACACTCATAGTTAGTGTAGGACCACAGATTCCAGGGGGCCTTGGCGTGGCTCTGTGGCTCACGCATGCGTTTGCAAATGCGCGTGGACAAACCCCTGTTTTTAACGCATACTCTTAGACAGGTTAATTGGTTGTCTGCGAGCTGGTCGGTAAGTAGGCTTGGTTTTTCCTGGGCATTCCCCAGGCTTTGTTGTTACGTATTTATATGGGGCCTCGCTCTCAGCTGATTGGTTGAATCGGAGGTGATTACATGGATGGACAACCGCCCTGGTACCTACTCCTTAAGCCCTGTACACACGATCGGATAACCTATGGATTTTCGTCCGATGGATTTGTCCATCGGAAATCCGATGAAACTGTTTTTCATCAGTCTTGCCCACACACCATCAGTCAAAAAACCGACCGTTCCAAACGCGGTGACGTAAAACACTCCGATGAGCCGAGAAAAATGAAGTTTAATGCTCCTGAGCATGCGTCGACTTGATTCTGAGCATGCGTGCGTTTTTGATCCGATGGACTTGCCCATAGACGATCTGAGTTTTCGATCGTTTTTTTATCCATCGGAAAAATTTAAAACATGTTCTATTTTTTAAAACCGATGGAAAAAAGACCGATGGGTCCCATACACGATCGGTTGGTCTGATGAAAACCATCCATCGGACGGTTTTCATCAGTCAAACCGATCGTGTGTACAGGGCTTCAGTTTCATTATAGATGAACGTTTGTCACTATTCATTTCTTGCCCCCTATCGGGAGAAAGAAGAACTACACTCCATATAGACCTTGAAATGACAAAACTTATCACAACAAGGCTGTTAAAGGCAGCACATCAAATCAAATAACCACATTAGAGCAATGTATGCAAAAATCAATACAAAGTAATCTATGAATAAAATAGTCCATATACGGAAAAAATATATATATATATATATATATATATATATATATATATAAATTAGAATAAATTAAAAAATGATTTAAAACTTATAAGAGGCAAATATTAGATGGACATCATAAACATGATGAACTACTCAATTAGCACATGTAGATAAAATACTGTGTACCAATCCTTGTATTATCTAAATAATCAAGGTTAATGTACCCCAAGTGATCCGCACCTCCTCTTTAAAGAAAAACACCAAAGTGAAAACCGAGCTTTAATAATCAGTAATAAAGCAGTTCACGTCTAACTCTACGTTCATTCCTCTTGGTGTGAGTGTATCCATGAGAAATATCCAGCGTCTTTCTCTCTTGGATATTTCTCGCACCAAATTAGAACCCCTCCAGTTCTGATGTATACAATCTACACCCCAGAATTTCAGAACTGAGGGGTCTTGACTATGGTGTTCCTTAAAGTGCAAGGATACGCTATGGTATATAACCTATTTCTATATTGTGTATGTGTTCTGAAATCCTAATTTTCAGTTTCCTTTTTGTTCGGCCCACATACATCAAGTTACAGGGACATTGCAGCACATACACCACGTGAGTAGTGTTGCACGTGATAAACTCAGAGATACTGCATGGTTTATTGTTCCCTGAAGATACAAATTCTGTCAGTCCCCTAATGGGATTATTCACTATTAGGTAAGAACTACATTTTCTGCATGAATAGAAACCCTTGAGTTGCCAACACATACTCTTTCTCATTGGGGGACCCAACACTTTTTGCACAATTTTATCGCCAATATTTGGCGCTTTTCGATAAATGAAGGGTGATTGTGCTGGTAATACATTTTGCAGGACCCTATCTAAACATAAAACATGCCAGTGTTTCCTAAATATTTTTTCAATATCCCTATACTGCATGTGAAAGTTAGATATAAAACCCCATTCTTGTCTAGGGTTGACAGTATGTTCTCTCTCAGCAAAACACGCATCTCTTGGAATGTTCACCAGTTCTTCCACAGTCTTATTTAAATCTTGTTCATTATACCCTTTCTGGATGAATCTCTCCTTGATGACATTAGAATAGGTAATAAAGTCATTACTGTTAGTACAATTCCGCTTTACTCTCATTAATTGACCCTTAGGAATGTTCTTTAGCCAATGAGGGTGATGACCACTCATCAGAGGCAAATAACTATTCCTATCGGTGGGTTTAAAATAGATAGTAGTGGAAAGTGACGTACCCTGCAATTTCACATCTACATCTAGGAAGTGGATGTGTTCATTCCTGAACTCATATTCAAGTTTGATGTTATTCTTATTGTCATTTAATTCTTAAAAAAAATCATGCAACGATAACCCATCCCCTTCCCAAATGAAGAACAGGTCATCTATGTACCTCCTGTAAAACAGGAGGCCATCTGTCCGATTAGCAAACACAGATTTGTCCTCCCACTCTCCCATGGACAGATTGGCGATGCTCGGTGCAAATCTAGCCCCCATCGCCACTCCTTTCTTCTGGGAGTAGAACTCATGGTCATACCAAAAGTAATTATGGGCCAGACAGAAATCCAATGCCTGGCCCAAAAACAATTTCTGCTCATGGGGAATATCGTCACGCTGACTTAATGCCCAATTCAGTGCTAACAGGGTATTGTCATGTTGGATGACTGTATACAATGACGATACATTTGCAGTCACTAAATATAAGCTGCTCTTCCCTGTTAGGTCAATCTCACTGATTAGTTGCAAAAAGCTCTTAGTGTCCTTCAGATAGGCTTTGGTGTTTAACACGCTTGCCTGGAGAAAGGTGTCCAGGTATTGGCCTAATCTAGAAGTGACTGAGCCTATGCTATTAACGATAGGGCGGGCAGGTGGTTTTGCCGAGTCCTTGTGCACTTTAGGAAGTGTATAAATAGTAGACATGTGCATTCGTTTTCGTCCGAATGCATTTTCGTCCGAATTTCAGGTATTTTCGTTATCGTTTTAACAAACAAAAACGAAAGCACAGAATCCGAAAAACAAAAGATCTGACATAAACAAATGCTTTATTTTCGTTTTCGTTGTGACAACAGTTCGATATAGATAGGAGATTCGACGTGACGCTGACAATAACAATCTGTGTATATCGAACCTGTGGTCGAATGTGCCTAACCTTAACTCTATTAGTCCAAGATTATTCTACATAGAGAGAAAAGATTTGACATTATAGAGAGAAAAGATTCGACATAGAGAGAAAAGATTCAACATTATAGAGCGAAAAGATTCGTCATAGAGAGAAAAGATCACTGCTGGAATTGGGTGGGGGAAGTAAAATAAAAATAATGATGATGATGAATGTTATTGGCTGATTGTAACCAAAGAGGAGGAGCAGTAAAATAGCTAGAACAACGAAGATTCGACAAAGCATCGAAAAACATACAAACGTCAAATCTGTCATTGAAGGCTTATGGTGTCTGTCGAAAGTGAGAAGATTCGACGGTGTAGCTAAACTGTACGATGCTGCAATCGTACATTTCCGGTCAAATGCATCCGCCCATAGGCTATAGAAGAATTCTAATGTTGGTTGACTAGTAATAGCAATTAATAAATATAATTATTACTAGTCATACAACATTAGAATTCTACTATAGCTTGTAGGCGGAACATTCGACCGGAAATGTATGATTGCTGCATTGTACAGTTTCGCTGCTCCGTCGAATCTTCTTTGAACATTCGACAGACACCATAAGCCTTCAATGACAGATTCAACCTTAATTAATTCAGATTTTCGGAAGAATGCAATTTCTAACGAAAAACAAAATAAATAAAAAAGAATTTCGGGAGTAATTAAATACATTTATTTTTCGGACGAAAACGAAATTCCGAAATGAAATATTTCAGTGTGCACATGTCTAATAAATAGTAGGAACTCTGCAAAAACTGGGCGACAAATATTTATGTTCTTTCTTATTTAGAACTCTTTTGTCTCTACCCATATCGACTAATTTCTGTAAATATACATGATATACTTGAGTGGGATTATTGTTTAACTTGACGTATGTGGTGTCTTCAGATAACACATTGGAAAGTTGTGTATCATAATAGGATTTATCTAATATGACCACCCCGCCCCCCTTATCTGCAGGGCGTATCACAATATTTTTCCTATCTTGTAGTTGTTTGATACCCTCCTGGATATGTAAGGGATTACTGTTTTTCTTAACTACCACTTTATCCAAATCTTTCAGAACAAGGTTTTTAAACACATCAACATGTTGGTTAGCGGAACAGTGACCTGTTTTTCAAAGCGCTTTCTATCCCTATAATGTTGGTGTTGGCTGAATGGCTACCACTTGGACCACTATTCAAAAAGTATTTCTTAATATTACTTTTTCTAATATACTTATGGATGTCCATATACGTGTCAAATTTATTGAGAGATTTCTTTGGAGCACATTTCAGACCCAAATTCAATATATTAAGTTCTTTATGTGAAAGTTCAACTGAACTAAGATTATATATTCCAGTTATTCCATCCTTCTTTTTTTGCTGTTTATATTGGATCCTCCTGCCTGCCCTACATCCTCTCCTTCTCTTCTGGGTGGATCTGGTGGATATGGGTAATGATTCCATTCTTGTGGGGGTCTCCACCATCCCTGTTGGTTGTAAGGTGGGTAGTGGTTCACTGGGGGTCTCCCCCTGTACGGTTGGTTGCCCCTGTGACCCCTGGTTCCTCTCTTGCCACGTCCTAAAAAAGTCTGTCGTGGGGATCCTTCATTAACCCACTCATCATTGTATAGAAGAGGATCAAATCTATTATTAGTAGGCAAAGGATACTGATAGTCACTGTGAGGTACATCTGCTCTATTGTTTTGACCACCTCTGGGATTAGGGCGGCCCTGTCCACTTCTGCCCCTTCCTCCTCTACCTCTATCATTATAGGGCTAGGGTGTAGAGCTCGGTGTAAGGTTGCGTGGGGTGCTCAGTATCTCCACATGGTCCTGTCTCCCTGTGGTCCTAACTGGGTTTAGAGTTGTTATGTCCTCTGCTGCTGGGGAGATTTTATTCTGCCACACATATACTATCCCACTTTTAAAGTCTCCTATATCACGGTGAAATTTCTTGACTTTTTTCTTTTGTGTATCCTTATCGGCCTTATCAACGTATCAACGATGAAACGCGTCTGGGTTGGATACAGTGACTGCCAATCAAAGTGACGTCACTACGCTGATCGCCTCGTACGGACGTCAGCAGACTGGAACTAGTGAACGGAGGCTGGAGACACCGCTCTGACATCTCTCATTTCCTGCCAGTGATATCATTCAAACGTGATGTATTAATTTTTTTGATATAGTGTAAGTGCGGTTTTAACAGGGGGTTATTTTTAATAAAAGTGATTGCGGAATAACACTATTGTGGCTATTTCCTTTCTTTGATATATGAGTATCTGGTCTGATGTCTTCCGGTTCTGAGAGATGAGGAATTAAGCTGTTGTTATTCAATGCCTTTGATCCAGCGCCGTCTGGTAAGAGTAATTACAACATTGGTGGTCTCACAGCCCTCCTCTTTCTTGCACGAGTGTTGGTGTTGGTGGTAGAAGGAGATCGTTCTATCAACTGAGACTGTTTTTGCCTCAAGTTTTCCTCAAACCTTTATATCACGGACTGGTTCTTGGATCCCTTTAATGGACTCATATATTCATTGATAGATTTCCCTTGCATGTTGACTTTGTACCTTAGTAGCACTGCTCAATATATATATGTATATTGTTTGTTTTTTTATGTTTGCTTGTCAGTTGACAGTATTAGGCAGCTGCTTTATCCGTCATTGGTAGCAGTTGCATTTTATTTATTTGTTTTATTCATTCAACCTTCTCCTTTCCCTCCATGAACGCTTGTTTTGGGAAGGGCTACCACACTATTTTGCTTAGTATATTATATTTTATTCTATTCTGTTCTATTGTTTTTCTAGTCTATTATTTTCTATTATTTTCTATTATAATCTTTTTTATTCAAATTCAAATTCATTCTATACGAAATTCAAATTTCGGAAAATGGTTTTTATATATATAATAGGGTTAGGGTTAGGGTTAACCCTAACCCTAATATTTATATATTGTGAAGGACTAGCATCAAGTGTAGAGCTTGAAGGACACCGCCACTCGCTGGTTCTTCTTTTTAAGGGTTGTTTGCCCATTTTTATTAAAAGAAGTTCAAAACAAAATCAAAAGGTTTTCCCTCGCAGGGGTTTCAGTACTCCTTTTCAACAACAAAATGACATTCAGCCTCCTGGCTTATACATACAGCAGTGCTGCTCAGGCCTTCCACTTCAGGCTCTTGTCTGTCTCCTATAGACTATTCCATCTGCAACACCATCCATTTGGATAGCAGCCCCTTGCTGCTCTGACCCTCAGTCCTGGGTCTCTGGCTTCCACTGTGCACACAAGCACTCTCTGACTTCTCCAGTGCACACTTGCACTCTATGGCTTCCCCAGTGCACACCTGCACTCGTCGGGAGGGTGGGGCCCAGAATGCTGGTCCTGATTCTACTATCAGGCCCACACACACCTGAACAATCAGTGTGCAGTTGAGTCTCAAAACCCGGATCCAGGACTGGGGATTTCATCCCACCCGGATCTCTAAGAAATCCCCAAGCTCCGGGTCCCAAAGTGGATTTTAGTAAATCATGAGGAAACTGAAAAGCCAGTTTCCTCCCAAACAAGCAAATACCCTGGAGCCCCTCAACCTGCCTGGTTGAGAATCCTGTATTCATACACTGGTGGGGTACCACACTACCACATACCCTCCCCCTTTTGTTTCGATCCGGAGGGAGGAACACCAGCACCCATCATTATGGTTGGGACACCTCTGTGCTGGCTGTCAGCCACGTAGGCCCAACCTTTTTTCCGGGTGCGCTTCCAGGTATGTCCCACCCTGGATCTTAACAAGGTCCTATATTTCCCTATACTCAGCCTTCTCCCTCTTATTTTGGGGTTCCATAAGCACTGCCTCTCCTGAAATTTTAACAGGGCACCCCTGGTCTTTCTACCAACCCTTCTGCCTCCACGCTTCAGGTTCCCAGGTTTCCCAATACCTTTGGACACCACACTGTCATGTACCTTTAACAAACTATTTGGTTCATCATTGACAGACATATTCAAACCAACATTACACCTCTCAACGTTGCACAGATCACCAATGCCTTTTTTTTTTCATTTGCTAGGGCAGAGTCTGCAGAGGGCACACATACTGGAGGGCTGCCATCACCCACGGGAACCTCACAAGACATCACCTCCCCGGGGTTCACCCACTCTGCAGGCAGCTGTCCTACCACTTGCCCTGTTCTGATGCCATCTGTATTTTTATCCACCTGCACAGACAAGCTCTTGTCTGATCCACATACAATTTTTACCGCATTTTTTATTAGTTTCTCTGTCTCGGGGACCTTATTAGGTTTGTCACCTAAACCAAACCTTGGACTGAGGACCCCAGTCTTTTTAACCACCTTTGGTTGAGCCCCGGTCAGGATTTCTGCTGCTTTCTGGTCCACACTTGGCCCTTCCATCTCATGCGATTCTTCCACTGGTACAGCACACACTCCCTTCACCGACAACTGACCAGTACTACCTTGGACCATAGCAGCAGAAATGCCTTCTACCTGGCTGTTAGGTGGTGAAACCTCAGACACTTTGTTTTCGCCAAAGCCTCTCCCATATATCTCTTGTACAGGAAGTAACCCATCAGCATACCTAGAGGCGATTTTTAACACTAGTAATACAGTCATAAATAAACCATTTCTGTCTGGTCTTCCTTTGTGCTGTACCACCTGCCACTCAGGGGTCCACCTAATGGTACTCTGCAGTACCAGACTGTCTAACTGTGGTGGAGACACCCCAGTATAGACTGGCTGTACATCCCAAAGTTTAAGCATCTCCTTGAATACTTTTGTTAGAAACCATACCCTTGGCTCCAGACCCAAGTCCTTCCTGGGGACTTTCCTGACACTGGGGATGCAGACAGATTCACTTGCTGAGACGTGAGAGGTTGCAAGGTTTAATGGAACTTTCTCCCAGCTGGAGACAACCACAGCCTGGTGCTCTACCAGAGCGCTGCCAGGTGCTTGACTCATACCCAACTTCTCAGGTTCAGCACCAATGAACTGCTTCACATTACCAGTGACAACGTCACTTTGACACGCCATGTCAGCATAATTTTTGTAGGTTACGGACAAAGTGTCTGCTGTGTGCTCGCCCTTATATGGTCCATATTTCTCACGAGGGTTAACCCCTGCAGCAGCCACCACGCCGTCAGGTATAAGCTGTTCTGCCGTTCCTCCTGCTGGCACAGCAGAAACTTTGTCCACCTTATTTTTGTGCATGAAAGCCTCATCTATCAGGGACATTACATTTTTACCCCAACTATCCCAATCTGTTGTAGCTGGGCTCCATTCACCGGTGCTCCTCAGCC
This sequence comes from Rana muscosa, assembly GCA_029206835.1. NCBI lineage: Eukaryota > Metazoa > Chordata > Amphibia > Anura > Ranidae > Rana > Rana muscosa. The sequence continues at coordinate 178,519,494 of CM055116.1, forward strand.
CTGATCCATCAGCCCAAGGAGACACATTAGAACAGACAGGTTTAGTTGCAGATTCATCACCCAAATTACTAATCATGGCAGACTTCAGTAACACATGTTTTAGCACCACAGGTTGCAATACAACACAACCACCACCTTGCTCGGGCGGCGCTTCATAAGCCTCACACACCTTTGCATTTTTCACAGGTTGTGTTAACCCATTATTTACCAGCACATTTTTAGTACTAGCAGCTTGCACTAACACATTACCATTACACGGTGTAGTTCCACTCTGTCCCAGCAGAGTGACATCGCAGTTGTCCATGGCAACCTCCGACTCCAATACATGAAGTTCCCTGGAGATTTCTGGGGACAACTGTGCTGTCTTACCACCAATTTCTACAGGCAACGACCCATTAGTGACAACAGCTTTTGCTCTGGAAGAACCTGGGGTTTTCCCAACAGCAGCAAACTTTTCATTAACAGTAATACTTATAGCATTTTGAATTTTTGCAGGTTCTCCTAGCCCACTGCCAACTTGAGGCTGGCAGACATTAGACACAACACTTTTAGTCATCAACACAGGTTCTGTTTGAACTTTAACCCCTGCATTCCCACTGGGTATGAAAAAGTCATTCTCAAGCGCACATTCTGTGGCCCCACTAACTGGGGTCACTCTCACATCATCATGGACAGTCTCGTAGCCAGTTCTTTTATACCTGAAATCAGCAGTTCCAGGCATCTTTTCATTAAAGATAGTCTTACCCACCACAGTAGTTGGGGTCTCCATCTTCATTTGAGTACGTTGTCTTAAGAACCAGTCCTCAGCCGCACATTTACTGGCCAACTCCCCCTGGTGGCCATGGGATGAAATCTCAGCAGGCATCTCCCATTGTTTAGCACCCCCTGCAGACACCACAGAAAACTCCTCCTTGTTGCCAGGGGTGACTGCAAACATATTTGCAAAGGGATCTTGGCCCACAGATAAAGATTTCTGTTTAGCAACATTACCTCTAGGTGCACCCCAGAATATAGGGCAAGACAATATTTCGTGCCCCAGCTGGCCACATTCCAGGCATGGTACTGGATGACTTTTCCCCAGTGCATTTCTCTCCTGATGATTCCCTCCAGGCACAACTTCCACTCTCGTTGCCATGGGAGATCGCAGTCTCCCAGCAGAGCTTTGCTGGCTCACTCCAACATGCTGTATTGGCTCCTCCGGAAGCCACTTGTCACGACCCATGGGAGGCACACCCCTTGGTCCACAGACAGCCCGACTGGCCTCCTCTGTGTTGCTATGGGCAACCACTCTCTGTCCTAGCCTTTGATCAGCCTCTCTTCTGGCATATAACACAGGCTTCTCAGACCTTTGTTTTGCTAGGTAGCTTTGCACTGGAGCCAGGGACAAAAGGCACTTGGAGACTGCATGCCCCCACTCACTGCACCGCAAACAGCGCACTTGGTTCCATGTCTTGTCAGGGTTTCCCACCCTGCATCTGCTGGACCCTGTCTCAAGCTGTGTCACTTTCACACTTTTCGCAACAGCTGCTGGTTTAACTGCAGCAGCGTTGCCAGGGGCAACAGCACCCCTCTCCCAGGCATGGACATCCGGCAGCTCTCTTTTTGTATGGAAGGTTGGCTTGCCTTCCACTTTAGCTTGGTCCAATACTGCCAGGTGTCGCTTGCACCAATCCACTGCAGATTCGAACGCTGGTGGACTCTCCACACTAGCCGTCATCTGTGCATTCATTGCACCAGGGTTGCTAGGGACAACATCAGCCCTCTTTTCCCTTGGAAAACTCTGTTTAGGCATGTATTGGGTTCGATCAGGCGGTAACAACCCCTCCAGCCACAGAGCTCTATTGTCAGGGAAATCCGTCCAACGGCGCCAATCAGCGCCCAATGCGCACGCGCGGCGGAATGATGCTTCGGCGCATGCGCGTGCGCGGGACGGCGCTTCTACGTCCTCGGGTGCGCGCGCCGACACAGCGGCGCGCGCGCATGCGCGGCGGCGCACCAATAGGAATCCAGGCGGGCCTATTTAAAGAGATCCAGTTGCACTGACAAGTTGCTGGTTTGTCAGCTTTCCTGTATACCCAAGACTCTGGAAAACTATCTTGAAAATCTCCTTGTGACCCGGACTGGCTTGACTCCTCTGATCTCTCTCCTGGACCTGACCCTCGGCTTGCTATACGGACTTCTGCCTTCTCCTGTGTTTGACCCTCGGCCTGTGACTCGGATCTGCTGCTTGTCTACAATCCTTGACCTCCTGCTTGTACCTTTTGGACTTCCGCGTTTCCTTTGAACTCCTGCCTGGTTCCCAGTATTCTCTGGACTTGTTGCCTTTTACTGTGCTAGACCCCCAGCCGGGACTGTTACCTTGCAATTGCAACCCGGACTCAACCTGCACCGGCTTCCATTATCTCCTGCTGTTTGAACTTTACCAATCCGACTAGTTCCCGCTTGAAGCCTGTTTCTTCAGTCTACTCAACACTACCGGACCGTCTAAAAGTACCCACCACCTGCCGGTAGCCGGTGCCGCTTCTCGCCATCCACTCCCTGTCTCAACTCCAGGGGGTGGAGTGCGTCAAGTCGCAAAGGTGAACCACTCTCGGCATCTCGGCCTCGGTAAGTACATACCTTTACAGTACAAACCAGCCAGATGTCTGAGGCCGACAGGGTGCGTTCACCGTTCGAGACCCTATGTCAGCAAGTCACCGCACTAACCGATGCGGTTCAGAAATTACAAGAAGGTTATGTCCAAATGGATGGCCGCTTTCAGCTACTTACTGGAGCTACAGGACCAGCATCACCAGCTGCTACCGTTGCCAATGTTGCCTCCACGTCTCAAGATCAGGCAAATCCCACCGTAGTAATGGCTACCCCTGAACCCAGGGTCCCCCTGCCTGAGCGATTTTCTGGCGTCCGTAAGAAATATCGGGCTTTCAAAAATGCATGTTCTCTTTACTTCGCCCTTCAACCCAGGACTTTCTCTTCAGAAGTGGTAAAGGTGGGGTTCGTCATCTCCCTTCTAACCGACGAACCCCAGGCCTGGGCCCATGGCCTGATGGAGCAAAGCAGCCCCATACTAGATTCCGTGGACACCTTCTTCGAGAGTATGGCGCAGCTGTATGACGATCCTCAGCGATCAGCTACAGCTGAGTCTGTTCTCCACAGTTTAACCCAGGGGAGAAGGCCGGTGGAGGACTACACGGCAGAATTCCGGAAATGGTCAGCTGACACTGGCTGGAATGAGACGGCCCTTAAATACCAATATCGCCAAGGACTGTCTGAGGCTCTTAAAGACGAGCTGGCCAGGATTGGCGTTCCAACTACTCTGGAAGATTTGATCCAGTCTGTCACTCAGCTTGACAGACGCCTGCGGGAGCGGCGTTCTGAGCGTTTCCAGACTACCCGTCCAAACTGGACTTTGCCCCGATCAGCTCCTGCCTACCCACCCATCCAAGTTCCTACAGCATCTTCTCCTCCCGAGCCTGAACCCATGCAGCTTGGTCTGGTTCGTCCTCCCCTTTCTCCTGAGGAAAAGCAGCGCAGGCGTCTGGCCAATCTGTGCCTTTACTGCGGGGGTACTGGCCATTTCCTTCGGAGCTGCCCAGTGAGACCTAGTAAGTGTACCCTCAAAGACACTTTGAACTACCAAGTTTCTGGCTTACCACAGACTTATGTTGTTCTTTCTATTTCTCTACAGCTACCAACAGGAGCAACCCGCCTACCGGCGATTATTGATTCAGGAGCCTGCAGCTGCTTTCTGGACTCTTCACTTGCTTCCCAACTTCACTTTCCTCTGCAAACCAAGGACCGTTATCTTCAGGTTCGTCTGGCGGATGGATCCCTGCCTCGTTCAGGGGTAATTACGCAAGAAACAAAACCCATCCTTGCTATCACGGATTCAGGCCACCAAGAATACCTTCGATTTGACCTCATTCCATCTCCCATGTTTCCCATCATCCTGGGCCTCCCCTGGTTACAAGCACATGAGCCTCATATAAACTGGGCCAAAAGGGAAGTTAACTTCACTTCTTCATATTGTTCTCAACACTGTCTTCCCGCACTTCCCACTGTCTGTGCTACTTTAACCCCTCAACCGGATAACCTACCACATGTTCCATCAGCATACTTAGAATTCCAGGACGTCTTCGACAAACAGCAGGCCGACCGCCTACCTCCACATCGTCCCTACGATTGTCCCATTGACCTTCTGCCTGGCTCCAAAATTCCATTCGGCCGCATCTTTCCCTTGTCCGAATCTGAGTTGAAGGCCCTCAAGTCTTACATTGAGGAAAATCTGGAAAATAAATTCATTCGCCCCTCTTCTTCCCCAGCCGGTGCCGGAATCTTTTTCGTTGAAAAAAAGGATGGGACTCTGAGGCCCTGCATCGACTATAGGGAATTAAATAAAATTACTATTAAAAATAGATACCCGCTTCCTCTCATCCCGGAGTTGTTCCAACGATTCCGATCAGCTCGGATCTTCTCTAAACTGGACCTTCGAGGGGCCTACAACCTCATCCGGATCAGGGCTGGAGACGAATGGAAGACGGCTTTTAGATCTAGGTTCGGTCATTTTGAATACTTGGTCATGCCATTCGGGCTTTGCAACGCCCCAGCTACTTTCCAGCACCTGGTCAATGACATTTTCCGTGAACACTTGGACGACTTCCTAGTAGTCTACTTAGACGATATTCTTATTTTTTCGTCCTCCCTTGAACTGCACCGAATCCATGTCATCAAGGTCCTCACTATTCTCCGAGAACATAGACTTTACCTCAAGGCCGAGAAATGTGAATTTGAGAAAACCACTGTGCAATTTTTGGGATTTATTATTTCTACCAATGGGGTCGCAATGGACCCGCAGAAAGTCAAAGCTATCCAGGAATGGCCAGCCCCAACAGACAAGAAAGGGGTACAACGGTTTATAGGTTTCGCCAACTTCTACAGGAGGTTCATTGTGGGGTTCTCCTCTATTGTGGCACCTATAACCCAACTGACACGCCAGGGCTATCGCTTTCACTGGTCACCGGAAGCTCAGGATGCCTTCGATAAACTAAAAAATGCATTCACATCGGCACCTGTATTGAAGCATCCAGATCCGCTACTGCCATTTACTCTGGAAGTAGATGCTTCAGAGTCAGCCACTGGGGCCATCCTCTCTCAAAGGCAGGGCCCCAAATCCCTTCTTCATCCAGTAGCCTTTGCCTCTCGTAAATTAACTTCTCCAGAACGTAATTATGACGTCGGAGACCGGGAACTATTAGCTATCAAATTCGCCCTGGAAGAATGGCGATACCTTCTGGAGGGAGCCCCTCACCCTGTCATGATATTCACGGATCATAAGAATCTAGAATATCTGAGAACCGCAAAACGTCTTCGACCCAGACAAGCCCGATGGGCCCTCTTCTTCACCAGGTTTAACTTTCATATCTCTTATAGGCCCGGTTCCAAGAACGTGAAGGCGGATGCACTCTCTAGGATGTTTCCCGAGACCCCTCAAGCAGAGGAACCAAGTACCATCCTATCAGCACAAAACTTTCTGCTCATTCCACAGGCTGATCTACTAACCTCCATAAAAGCCGCCTCTAAGCATTGTCCTGACCAAGTAACCTCTTCCCTAGAGAAGCATAATGACTTGCTCTGGTCCCAAGGTAAAGTCTTCGTCCCTCTGGAAACAAGGCAACTGATTCTGAAAACTTTCCACGACCACAAACTAGCTGGTCACTTTGGAACCAAAAAAACCATGGAACTAATCTCTCGCTCCTTCTGGTGGCCTGGTTGGAGACAAGATTGCAAGTCCTATGTTGCCTCCTGTACCCGTTGCCAACGGTATAAGGGACCCAAAACCAAGAGTTGGGGACTACTCAAACCTTTGCCTATCCCTGAACGTCCGTGGGCAGATGTGTCCATGGACTTCATTGTAGATCTACCGCCCTCTGGAGGTTTCACCACGATTCTGGTCGTAATTGACCGCCTCTCCAAAATGGCACACTTCGTGCCCATGATCGGTACCCCCTCTGCTGCAGATACAGCCAAAGCCTTCTTTCAGGAGATAATCAGGCTCCATGGGGTGCCTAAGAGCATCACCTCTGACAGAGGCGTTCAATTCACGTCGAAATTCTGGAAGGAACTTTGCAAATCTTTAGAAGTCAAGATTTGCCTATCATCGGCATATCACCCCCAGAGCAACGGACAGACAGAGAGAACCAATCAAACCCTAGAACAATATCTCCGTTGTTTTTGCTCAGCCTCACAAGACGATTGGTCCTCCCTATTATCCTACGCTGAATTTGCATATAACAACTCGGTGCATTCAGCCACCAGTCAAACTCCTTTTTGGGCCAACTTTGGCTTCCATCCTTCCTTCCTCCCTGATGACATTCCGGAGAGCTCTGTTCCTGCTGTTCAAGATCGGATAGCCTTTGTTCAATCTAATTTTCTGAGACTCCAGGAAATGATGCAAAACGCCCAGGAGTCTTACAAGAGATACTATGACAAGGGTAGGAAGGAAAATCCAGTCTTCAAAGTTGGGGAGGAAGTATGGCTCTCCGCCACCAACCTCAAATTACCGATCCCTTCACGGAAATTGGGACCAAGATTTATAGGCCCTTTTAAAATCAAGCGAGTAATCAACCCTGTGGCCTTTGAATTGGCACTGCCCAACTCCTACAGGATACACCCGGTCTTCCACACGTCTCTGTTGAAACCAGTAGTCTCCAGCTCCTTCCCGGGAAGGGATGAGCCACCTCCTCCACCTGTGGAGGTTGATGGTGAAGATGAGTATGTGGTGGAATCTATCTTGGGCTGCAGGAAAAGAGGCAGGCAGTTGCAGTATTTAATCAAATGGAAGGGGTATCCCCCAGAGGACAACTCTTGGGAACCATCTAGGAACCTACATGCTCCCCGCCTAATTAGAGTCTTTCACCAGGAACATCCCGAGTTGATGTCTAGTCTGGGCGTCCGGAGTCCGCCCCTAGGAGGGGGGCACTGTCAGGGAAATCCGTCCAACGGCGCCAATCAGCGCCCAATGCGCACGCGCGGCGGAATGATGCTTCGGCGCATGCGCGTGCGCGGGACGGCGCTTCTACGTCCTCGGGTGCGCGCGCCGACACAGCGGCGCGCGCGCATGCGCGGCGGCGCACCAATAGGAATCCAGGCGGGCCTATTTAAAGAGATCCAGTTGCACTGACAAGTTGCTGGTTTGTCAGCTTTCCTGTATACCCAAGACTCTGGAAAACTATCTTGAAAATCTCCTTGTGACCCGGACTGGCTTGACTCCTCTGATCTCTCTCCTGGACCTGACCCTCGGCTTGCTATACGGACTTCTGCCTTCTCCTGTGTTTGACCCTCGGCCTGTGACTCGGATCTGCTGCTTGTCTACAATCCTTGACCTCCTGCTTGTACCTTTTGGACTTCCGCGTTTCCTTTGAACTCCTGCCTGGTTCCCGGTATTCTCTGGACTTGTTGCCTTTTACTGTGCTAGACCCCCAGCCGGGACTGTTACCTTGCAATTGCAACCCGGACTCAACCTGCACCGGCTTCCATTATCTCCTGCTGTTTGAACTTTACCAATCCGACTAGTTCCCGCTTGAAGCCTGTTTCTTCAGTCTACTCAACACTACCGGACCGTCTAAAAGTACCCACCACCTGCCGGTAGCCGGTGCCGCTTCTCGCCATCCACTCCCTGTCTCAACTCCAGGGGGTGGAGTGCGTCAAGTCGCAAAGGTGAACCACTCTCGGCATCTCGGCCTCGGTAAGTACATACCTTTACATCTATCTATCATCTCAGCCATCCTTGCTTCTTTTAGGCGTTTTGATCGCCCCATCCTTGCGGTCTTGCACACAGCAACTTGTAACAGTTCTTGGCAGAGAAAAGGAAAAAAATAATCTGTTTGTTTCTCCTTTCACAGGTACACAACCTGCATGCAACAGTCCATCAAATAAACTTCTGCGCAATGCAGTTTGCCTGGCTGCCACCCACAGCTAGCAGCAGTTCACTGCAACAAATTGGAGCACTGTCTCTTCAAGGCTAGTTACCTTTCGCTTGCAGGTTCTCCTCACTTGCACACACACAGATTATGCAGTCTCATGCACCAAAAACACAGTTCATATAACAGATGAACTTACTTGATTGTAGGGATCTCAGATTGTGCCCGTATTCTCCACCACTTGTGAAGGACTAGCATCAAGTGTAGAGCTTGAAGGACACCGCCACTCGCTGGTTCTTCTTTTTAAGGGTTGTTTGCCCATTTTTATTAAAAGAAGTTCAAAACAAAATCAAAAGGTTTTCCCTCGCAGGGGTTTCAGTACTCCTTTTCAACAACAAAATGACATTCAGCCTCCTGGCTTATACATACAGCAGTGCTGCTCAGGCCTTCCACTTCAGGCTCTTGTCTGTCTCCTATAGACTATTCCATCTGCAACACCATCCATTTGGATAGCAGCCCCTTGCTGCTCTGACCCTCAGACCTGGGTCTCTGGCTTCCACTGTGCACACAAGCACTCTCTGACTTCTCCAGTGCACACTTGCACTCTATGGCTTCCCCAGTGCACACCTGCACTCGTCGGGAGGGTGGGGCCCAGAATGCTGGTCCTGATTCTACTATCAGGCCCACACACACCTGAACAATCAGTGTGCAGTTGAGTCTCAAAACCCGGATCCAGGACTGGGGATTTCATCCCACCCGGATCTCTAAGAAATCCCCAAGCTCCGGGTCCCAAAGTGGATTTTAGTAAATCATGAGGAAACTGAAAAGCCAGTTTCCTCCCAAACAAGCAAATACCCTGGAGCCCCTCAACCTGCCTGGTTGAGAATCCTGTATTCATACACTGGTGGGGTACCACACTACCACAATATATATGTAACGGGAAGGCCCGGGGAACCCAGAAGCTCTTAGAAAGTATGAGATACCCTTGCTTCAGCTTCCCCAATGCCTCTTATGTGTAAACCACCCTGTGTCTCACTTGGGGCACAGGGTGAATGAGAACCCCACTATGATCTGTGATAATCAGATTCAATGCAGTATATATAGATTGGATATATACTGTGTGTGGGTTGTTTATGTAATACTTGAGCCCCCCCCCCAGTGATTTACATTCTACTGTCTAGTGTGGCTTGTGGTAATTAAGTCTGTAATTATAGGGGAGCTCGTTATGTTTCTATTGTGTAAAGTCTTTTGATACTGGGAATTAAGCCTATAATTATAGGTTGTGGAACTAGCAGACAGACAGGTTAATTGAAGACATGCTGATGAATCACCTGCCTGCTTGTGTATGCTACAGATCCTTTCATTATGTGAAGTCGTTTGATAATGTGGATTGGGAAACAAAAGTTAACCTGTTGTCATCTATGAGGTGTCAAAATGATGTGTATTGGGCCTTGTTATGTTATGGGTGGAGCTGGACCATTGTTCATTTAGATTAATGCAGTATTGGTTGAGTGTATAAAAAGTTACAGTGTTTCTCAATAAATCTCAGTTCATTTTTGGAAAGATACAGAGTGCGTCTCATTCTTTCGGAAGGATTAATTCCTATGGGAAGGGGTCGTCTGACTGTGGAGGATCGACAGCGAATGTGTGTCCAGGAGAGGGAAGATATCTAAAACGGCGTTAACCCCTTTCATATTTGGGGGTGTCGTTACAATATATATATATATATATATATATAACCATTTTCCGAAATTCAAATTTGGTATAGAATGATTTTGAATTAGAATAGAAAAGATTATAATAGAATAGAAAATAGAAAAGATTATAATAGAATCGAAAAACAAAAGAACAGAATAGAATAAAATAGAATATATTAGTATTAGGTATTAGGCAGCTGGCAGCAGTATTAGGCAGCTGCTTTATTTGTCATTGGTAGCAGGAGGGAGGTGTTTTATAGTACCTCCACCTGCATTTTATTTATTTGTTTTATTCATTCAACCTTCTCCTTTCCCTCCATGAGTGCTTGTTTTGGGAAGGGCTACCACACTATTTTGCTTAGTATATTTGAATTTGTTACAGAGCAGCTATGGAGGCTGTGAGGTTTCTTGTGAATAGACAAATAGATCTTAATACATTGTTTAATATAGAGTCAAATCCACCAGTGCAGGATGACCATAGGTCCACCCTGCTCATGCTTGGTAATGCATTGGAGACGCAAGATTTGCACAATGGAGCAATATTTAAAAGAAAAAATTATAGTCAGGAGTCTCAGATGGGAGGTTACTCCCCAGGACGGCCTTGACGACACTGAGTCTATGAATGAATGGGTGGAATTTTTTATTGGGGTGGGTTTTAAATTACATGAACTTGTTTTAAAACGTAAACGTATAAAGATGGCAAAATTAGAGCATTTAATTAATGAATGCAACATTAAATTGGATCCTATTAAGGGTTCTCAACAATGGATAGACTTTAATAGTAATATCAATAAAAAACTTGATAAGGTCGATAAGGATACACAAAAGAAAAAAGTCAAGAAATTTCACCGTGATATAGGAGACTTTAAAAGTGGGATAGTATATGTGTGGCAGAATAAAATCTCCCCAGCAGCAGAGGACATAACAACTCTAAACCCAGTTAGGACCACAGGGAGACAGGACCATGTGGAGATACTGAGCACCCCACGCAACCATACACGGAGCTCTACACCCCAGCCCTATAATGATAGAGGTAGAGGAGGAAGGGGCAGAGGTGGACAGGGCCACCCTAATCCCAGAGGTGGTCAAAACAATAGAGCAGATGTACCTCACAGTGACTATCAGTATCCTTTGCCTACTAATAATAGATTTGATCCTCTTCTATACAATGATGAGCGGGTTAATGAAGGATCCCCACGACAGACTTTTTTAGGATGGGGCAAGAGAGGAACCAGGGGTCACAGGGGCAACCAACCGTACAGGGGGAGACCCCTGGTGAATCACTACCCACCTTACAACCAACAGGGATGGTGGAGACCCCCACAAGAATGGAATCATTACCAATATCCACCAGATCCACCCAGAAGAGAAGGAGAGGATGTAGGGCAGGCAGGAGGATCCAATATAAACAGCAAAAAAAAGAAGGATGGAATAACTGGAATATATAATCTTAGTTCAGTTGAACTTTCACATAAAGAACTTAATATCTTGAATTTGGGTCTGAAATGTGCTCCAAAGAAATCTCTCAATAAATTAGACACGTATATGGACATCCATAAGTATATTAGAAAACTTAATATTAAGAAATACTTTTTGGGGGCGCATGCGCGGCACCAAACGGGATGGATGCTTGAGTGACTAGCTCTGCTCTACCCGGGCTGAATTAGACTCTTAGAGGGCTATAAACATTCATGATCCTTGCTCTTTTAACACCTCTCGAGTCCTTCTAGTGTGGTGCATGCCTTCAGCTAAGAAGAAAGGCCGGGGCTCTGCTCAAAAGTCGCTCACTCACTACCTTCTTCGCACGAGGGAGCTGTACGACATGTAACAAGATGGCGCCGGCAGCGGAGCTCAATCATCTACTCCAGCTCCTTCCCCATGTCCCTCGGAAGCACACAACCGTGAGTACCCGTCTACGCTTTCTAAAGCGGACCTGGATGCCAGTCTGGAGGACATGTATACTAAGCTAGCTGCGAAATTTCAAACGGAGCTGCAGAAAACCTCACAGACCCTGTCCTTAGAAATTGCAGCACTTGGCACCAGGACCGACAAACTAGAGACCAAACACAACGAACTTGCCCTAGCCTATATTGATCTTAGCCGCGAACATGACTCTCTGGCTACAGCTTTCTCGCAGATCCAGGCCCAGGTCGAGGATCTCGACAACCGCAATCGACGCAATAACTTGCGCCTGCGGGGATCCCTGAAACAGAGACGGATCTCATCCCCACAGTCATCCGGCTGTTCAAATCCCTCCTGCCAGAATGCGATTCCGCGTCCTTTACCTGTGACAGGATCCACAGGGCTCTAAGGCCCAAACCACCAGCGGATAAACCGCCAAGGGACATTGTCCTCTGTATGAAAGATTTCCTCACCAAAGAAGAGATCCTGAGAGCCGCGCGGAACCAACCGAGGATCACCCTGGATGAACACGTCGTCCAGATCTATCCGGACATCTCCCCTGCTACCCTGGAGAGACGTCGAGGCCTGAAGGAGGTTACCTCGGTTCTACAGTCGGCGTGGATTCGCTATCGCTGGGGGTTCCCCTTCAAACTAGTGATCCCGCACAACGGCTCCACATACACAGCCACCTCCCTGCTGGAAGGTCAGGAGATTCTTGTCAAGTTGGGCCTCCTGGATCCAGAGGTAATCCGCCGCCCCCTGCTGACCCCCAGACTGTCTCCGATATGGCGCACGCCTCCCCCTTGCCTGAACCGTAGAAGGATTAGATATGATGCTGGTGACCGAGTTGTGAACTGATACCCGGCTTTACTATGCTTGACTGCACTCCCGTGCCTTCTTAAACTGCCACGAGTTTTTTCTTCTTGATCCTTGTTTGTTTTGCCCGGACATTTTGGAGTTCTCCCACCGAGGCCTTTGTATGAACTCCCCCACCAGCCTCCAGTGTTTTTTTTTCTCTGTTGCTTTTTTGTTGACTATGTTCTATGATGAGCCCCTCTCCTCCAGTCATTTTTCTGGACAGAGATCGGGAACTGCTCTTAGGCTGGGTTTGAGACGAATATGTCTCATAAGTTTGTTCCTTTTTTCAGGTTATGTCTTTTTACCTGAACCATTTCACTTTTTTAGGTTCTTATTTTATTTACTTTTGGATTCTGTGTTATTTTTTTATGCTTTATTTTTTTCAAGTTGGTGCTTTTTTTATATATGTATGTTCTACTGCCTATATGATCTTGTGCTTTTACTAATAATTAAGTTGCATGGCCTCTTAGTCCTGTTAGGTAATCTCTGCTCTGATATAGTTTCACTTTACTGCATTTGGGCGACCCCTGCGGTTTCTGCAGGGTACTGCAGGCTCCAATGTAGTGAATTTATCCCTGTCAATTTTGATAACTTTGCTCTGTTGATAGTCCTCATTCTAAAATATAATGGTCTTTGGGGGGCGTGGCCTGAGGGGGGCGTGGCCTGACGGTGCATGGAGTAGGACGCTTGCTGAGGAGCTCCAGACATTGATCCTGTAATCCATTGCATCCTGAGATCTACAGGCTGAATTTTCGCATTGCACTCGCTTGCTTTGATACCCTACATCCTAGACAGCATGTCACCGACGAAATCTCAAAGGGCCGCGGCGGCGAGGCTGGCACAATACCGCCATATAGATTCAGGGGAGCCCGAGGAAGATGGCGGCGAGGCGCCGGAGGACAGTGGAAGGCCGGCGAGTGATACAGCCCAGCTTCTAGAGGCCATCACGCTATGCCGCACATCCCTGACAACCCAGCTCGAGGAGGTGAGAGTGGATATATCTCACATCCGGCAGGACATGCAGAATCTGCGGGAGAGGGTGACTACTGCGGAGACCCGCCTGAGTGTTGTGGAGGACGCGCTCCCGCCATTGCAGACGGGAGCGGATAATATGCAGCAACAGATCCAGCAACTGTTCTCCAAGCAAGATGAGATGGAGAACAGGTTGAGGAGGTGCAATATTCGACTGATTGGCCTGCCGGAGGGGTCCGAGGGTAAGGATCCCACCTCGTTTCTGGAACAGCTCCTCATAACCACTTATGGGAGAGAGGCATTCTCCCCTCTCCTGGCAGTTGAGAGGGCCCACCGCATGCCGGCTAAAGCTCCGCCGCAGGGAGCTCCGCCGCGCACTTTTATAGCTAAGCTACTGAACTACAAAGATCGGGATGCTGCCCTCAGGATGGCCAGAATAAAAGGGAATATCGCTCTGGGGAATGCTACAGTAGCGGTGTTCCCAGACTTCTCAGCGGAAGTTCAGCGCCGCCGCCAAACTTTCATGGAAGCCAAGCGCAGACTGAGAATTCACAACTACAAATATGCTATGCTGTTTCCTGCCCGACTCAGAGTGGAACATGATGGCAAGGCCCTCTTTTTTGATAACCCTGATGCCGCCATAACCTGGCTGGAGCGCCGCCCTGGCACAGAGAAATAAGTGACTATGTGAGTATGATGCTCTTTATCCTGCACCTGCCCAATCCTGCTAATCTTTAAATACTACAGATCTGCATGACCTGACTGCTTCTTTGCACTTTGCCCCATTAATCCCAAGCCTACACCTGTTGTTCTCTTTGTGGAAGCCCCTGGGATTGCTATCCTACGGTCAGGAGCGTGCACTAGCTAGTGGCGGGATATTCCTATTCATTATTCAGAATCTGTGACACACTGCTTAAAAGTTTTGTTGATTGTACTCCTTTGATTCCTTTGTGGGCTCACATATACCCTTAGCTGCGGAAGCAGCTGGAGCATAGGACAGTAGAAGCGCTGCTATACAAGTACACAGTGCAGCGAGACTTTTCCCCCTGCCAATCCAAGAAATATGGAAATGAAGCCCGGGGTCACGGCAGCCACTCATGCAAAGACTGTCTCACTTGCAGAAAACAATCCGAAGCATTTATCTCAGCCTCGTGTTGTGGTATGTCTGTTATGACTGGGTGCTGCGTGGGTCTACTTTTTGGGTTTCGCGGGCTCTTACTACTGATCTCTTTCACTAATGTGTTATTCTGGATGGCAGTTACGGTTCGGTTTGGGGATGATGCTCGCATCAGTTTGAAAAGATGCAGAGCGGGGAGGGGGAGGGGGGTAGGGGAGGGGAAGGTTTGGTTTAATTTTTTGTCAGTGTATATGATGAGTCAAACACAATACAGGCACCAGTGTCCATCACTTACAGAATATGTTCATGGGTTTTTATGCTCCTTGCTGCTCCTTTTATATGTATATCTACGAATTACCCTACCTGAGGTACATGGGATTATATTGGTTAATAGTAAATTATGGGTAGGAATTACTGAGGATGGACTGATATGGCGTCCCTAAAGTTTTTGGTATGGAATGTGAGGGGACTACGGGACAAAATTAAACGTACGGCGGCCCTCTCATTCTTGAAGGGTCAGAGGGCTGACGTAGTGGTATTGGTGGAGACACACATAGAGGGGCGGCTTCAAATGGCCCTCCGCCGCCCATGGGTGGGATGGGCATACCATTCGACTCACACATCACACTCCAGAGGGGTGTCTGTATTGGTGGCGAAATCTGTGCATTTTGAATTAGGTGAGGTAACCACTGACCCTGGAGGTCGCTATATATTTCTGTCAGCTAAATTTTATGGGGAACCCCTACTGATCCTGGCTTATTATATACCCCCCCCCATATAGTGAAAGTGTGCTACTAGAGGGCATATCGTTCATGGCTAGGTACCCTAATACACAGTCAATCTGGCTAGGAGATTTTAACATGGTGTTAAATACAGACATGGATAGGCTACTGACCTCTCAGGGGTCGGCAAGGCCTGCTGGAGATACCAAATTCTCCAAACTGATCTCCTCATTTCACCTTATAGATACCTGGAGATATAAATACCCCCAGACCAAAGCATATTCTTGTTTCTCTGCATCCCATAACTCCATGTCCAGAATAGACCTCATCCTCATCTCTCGAGGATTGGCCCCACGTTTACAATTTGCAGCCTTTGGACCCAGGCTACTGTCTGATCACACCCCCTACTCGATCACCCTCAGGGTTCCCCTTGACAAACCAGTAAGACCATGGCGTCTGAATCCGTTCTGGTTGTCACTTCTTCCAGAGGAGGACAAGCTCACGGAGGAGTGGCGCAGATTCTTCTCTGATAATGTGCGGTCGCCCCCCCCCCTTCCGTGGTTTGGGAATCATTTAAAATACACGCCAGGGCTCACCTGATTTCTTACATAAATAAAATCAAGGCAGATTCCTCAGAGGCTTTCACCAAAGCACTGGAGGAACTCTCCAATTTGGAGGGTGCATATGCAAATGACCCGTCACCCTCTAACGCGAGTTTACTCAAGCTACAGCATAGGGTGGTAAATCAATTCCACTTTGAAAAAACTAAACGTAAATTATTCTTTACCAGGCAAAAAATGTTTGAACATGGGGAAAAGGCCGGCAAATTACTGGCATATTTGGCACACAGCGAGGAAAGGCCACCAGTGGTCATCACCTTGCACGGACCAGGGGGGATCCCGATTACAGACCCATGCGCAGTGACTTCAACATTCAAAGACTTTTTTTCAGATCTATACCGATCTACGGCCCCTCCTGATAGTGGCCTCATGACCTCCTTTCTTGCGAGCGTACCCTTTCCAAAACTGACGAAAGACCAAATCACCATACTCGAGGCACCTCTCACTGAAGAGGAGATAGCCAAAGCCATAGCGAGCTTTGCGAGATCTAAATCCCCAGGATCGGACGGTCTCCCTATAGAATTCTACTCTAGGTTTGGGGAGGTTCTCACTCCCAAACTACTAACACTATATAATGATCTCTTCGAGTCCTTTACTCTACCACCTTCGATGCATGAAGCCACGATAGTACTCATACTGTGAGGGGGCTAGCTCGGCAGCGGGTATGTGTGACCCCCGGGATGGGCTCCCCACCCAAAAACAGGCCCAGCAGACGGAGGTTGTGGTTTTCAAAATCAAAAAAGGTGCGGTTTATTTTCTATTTACAGTGACAAAAACACAGCAAGGCAAAAAAAACAAACACAAAATAAATCCTGGTCAACTTGACCTCTGACTAAACTTACAGGTTTCCTAACTAACGACTGGGATCAGCCTAGTGCTGTCCTAGTCCCTGGTTTTAAATGTCCAAGCAAAATATAGCCACACAGGCTTTCTCTCACCGCACAGGGGTTCACTCTCCCTAGACAGTCCACACAGGTCTGCTTCCAGGCATGAGCCAACATCTAATGAATCTGGGCTTTCTTATAGAGGCCTAAATGAGCTGACAAGGTTCAGCTGGACTCATCAACTCCCTGTCTGCACGACGCCCAGCCCTCTCCCTAGAGGTATGAGTCATCAATGAGCCCACTAGTCTCAGCTGGGTTTATACAACTCTCCACCTAGCTGTATAAATCGGCGTAAAGCCTGAATCTGGGCGAAATATATCTACCCCCCTGGATGCAACCAGGTGACTTTACCTTCCTGCTGTCACATACCCCCCCCTCTTGTTTTAACCTCGGGGTTGGAACACCAGCAATCAGGCATTCATGTACTCGAGACAAAGCATCCACATTCCCCATTTGAACGCCAGGGCGATGCTTTACTGTGAAGTTGAATTCCTGGAGGGCCAGGAACCACCTATTCACTCTTCTATTTGTTTCCTTGTTTTGAGCCATCCACTTTAACGGAGCGTGATCCGTAACCATGTCAAAGTGCCTACCTAGCAGGTAGTACCGAAGGGAATCTAAAGCCCACTTCACCGCTAAACACTCCTTTTCAACGGTGGCGTAATTTACCTCATGGGACTTCAACTTCCTGCTGAGGTAAATGACTGGGTGCTCTTCCCCGTTCCAGACCTGGGACAATACTGCTCCTAACCCCACATCTGACGCATCACTTTGTACGACAAAGTCTTTAGAGAAGTCGGGTGAGTACAACACTGGCTGGCTACATAAGGCTTGTTTCAAGAATTGGAATGCTGCCTCAGCCTCGGGGGTCCATTTAATCATGACCGACCCTTTCCCCTTCGTCAGGTTGGTTAGGGGCACAGCCTTAGAAGCAAAGTGGGGAATGAATCGCCGATAATACCCAGCGATTCCCAGAAAGGCTCGTACCTGCTTCTTGCTGTTGGGACGTGGCCAACTCTGGATGGCCTCGACTTTGTTGAGTTGGGGTTTTATTACTCCCCTCCCAATGGTGTACCCAAGATATTTGGCCTCCTCCTGCCCAATGGTACACTTCTTGGGGTTAGCCGTAAACCCTGCTTCCCGAACAGAGTCCAGGACTGCTTGCACTTTTGGCAGATGTGAGGCCCAATCTGTGCTATGGACAATTACGTCATCCAGGTAAGCCGCAGCATACTTCCGATGGGGCCTCAGCATCTGGTCCATTTTCCGCTGGAATGTGGCCGGCGCATTCTGTAACCCGAACGGCATTCTTTTATATTGGAACGCCCCGTCTGGGGTTACAAATGCGGTTTTCTCTTTGGCTGACTTGGCCAGGGGGATTTGCCAATACCCTTTTGTGAGGTCAAGAGTCGTCATGTATCGGGCTGTTCCCAGCCGGTCGATCAACTCATCTATACGTGGCATGGGGTAGGTGTCAAATTTTGTAACTTTGTTCAACTGACGAAAATCGTTACAAAATCGCCAGCTCCCATCCGGTTTAGGCACCAACACAATGGGACTAGACCAATCACTTTGGGACTCCTCTATCACCCCTAAGTTCAGCATTTTCTGTACTTCCTCCCGTATTGCCTCCCGTCGGGCCTCTGGGATCCGATAGGGTTTTAACTTCACCCTTTCACCGGGCGGGGTAATAATGTCATGCTCTACCCCAGATGTTTGTCCCGGCAGCTCAGAGAATACCTCCTTGTTGCGAAGCACAAACTCCTTAACCTCCTGTTGTTGGGGTTGTGACAAGGTGGCTGCGATTCCAACCTCAGGAATCACGCAACCAGTTTGAGCTGGTGACCAAGTGTCTGCGACTAGGGACTCTCTATCCCTCCAGGCTTTCAACAGATTAACGTGATAGATCTGTTCGGGCTTTCGCCTTCCTGGTTGTCTGACCTTGTAATTCACTTCGCTCACTTTTTCCATTATCTCGTAGGGGCCTTGCCATTTGGCAAGGAATTTACTTTCAACCGTAGGGACAAGTACCAATATCCTATCCCCCGGGGAAAAGGTACGGGTCTTGGCTCCACGGTTGTACACTCTCTGCTGTGCCAACTGCGCTTGGGCCAAATGTTCCTTCACGATGGGCATTACCTGTGCAATTCGATCTTGCATCAGGGCGACATGCTCAATCACACTCCTGTGGGGAGAACTCTCACTTTCCCAAGTTTCCTTGGCAATATCCAACAGCCCTCTTGGGTGTCTCCCATACAGTAACTCAAAGGGGGAGAATCCCGTAGAGGATTGGGGCACCTCCCTAATAGCAAACATCAAATAAGGAAGTAGACAGTCCCAATCCTTTCCATCCCTATCCACCACTTTCTTCAACATTTGTTTTAGGGTTTTGTTGAATCTTTCAACCAGCCCATCGGTTTGGGGGTGATACACAGATGTACGTAATTGCGTCACTTTGAACAATTTACACAGCTCCTTCATAACCCGGGACATAAAGGGTGTACCTTGGTCCGTAAGCAGTTCTTTACAAATACCCACCCGGCTAAAAACAAGAGATAGCTCTTTGGCTATGGTTTTGGCCGAGGTATTTCTGAGAGGGATCGCTTCTGGATAACGGGTGGCATAGTCCATTATAACCAATATGTACTGGTGCCCCCTAGCGGACTTGATTATAGGACCTACCAAATCCATTGCGATTCTCTCAAACGGGACCTCAATGATGGGTAGAGGGACCAGCGGGCTACGGAAGTGTGGCATCGGGGCCGACCTCTGACACACAGGGCAGGAGGAACAATAATTTTCTATGTCCTTCATCACCCCAGGCCAATAGAATCTCTGTAATACCCTCTCTCGGGTTTTCTCTGTCCCCAGATGACCTCCAAGAATGTGCCCATGGGCCAACTCCAACACCAACTTCCTGTAAGGTTTGGGCACCACCAGCTGCTCAACGGTTTCTTCTGCCCTTTTTGCCACCCGATACAGTAGGTCCTTCTCTACGCTGAAGTATGGGTAAGTGCAGGTATTATCTGGGTTCACTAACTCGCCATCTATTTTCACTACGTTTTCCCGTGCCTTTATTAGGGCGGGGTCTTTCAACTGTTCTGTGGCAAAGTTTTCCCTGTGAACCTCAAGATCAGAAAACTCCACAGACGGTAGGTTTTCGTCTGAGGAGGTGGGCTCCTCTCCAGTTTCTTGAGTCTCCCCTGCCAATACTGACAAGGGAAATTCGGGAGAGTCCTCACCACTCTCAGAGGAGTTCTGGCTATCATATTCCTGGTACATAGGGGCACCAGTGGGGGGCTCATGATCATCCCACAGTTCCCAGAACTTCGGAAAATCCCTTCCCACAATGGCGTCATGCGGTAACTGAGACACTAAGCCCACTGGATGAGAAAGGGTACCTTTGGGGGTCTCGAAACACACTGTAGTCACTGGATACTCTCGGGTGTCCCCATGCACACAAATAACGGCTACCTTGCTATTCCCAGAGACCTCTGTTTTAACTAACTCAGCCTTTATCAGGGTCACAAGGCTACCTGAATCCAGCAATACCACAACATTTCTACCATTAATACACATTTTGCATAAATGTTTCTCAGTTCCCCGAATGGCAGTGCATGCGACTGTCGCACACAGCGACTGACGTCTGCCCGTCAGAAAGTCACACTGCATGGGTTCCTCCAAAACCGGGCAATTTGCTGCAATATGTCCCGCTTGCCGGCAGCGGTAGCAAATGATCCTTCTTGCCGCCTCTTGAGCCGCTGATTTCCCAGGCTGTTCTCGCCAAACTTGGGGTAGAGCTCCCACCCTCTCACTCTCTCCACCCTTACCCCTTGGAATCATCTTATCCGCCCCTGGGGATGGTCTGGTCTTAGGGTGGAAAGTCCGAGTGTCTCTGGAAGAGGCCGTCAGGTTCTCTGTAGCCAAGTATTTCTCCACACGATCCACAAGACCATCGGCCGTCTCTGGGTCTCCATGGCTTACCCACTTTTGGATGGCAGTAGGAAGAGCTCTCAAAAACCGATCCATTACAACACGTTCCACAATCTTTGGTGCGGACGTTGCTGCATTACTGCTTCCATCTGTTGTTGTAGTCTCTGCTCTTGCTTCTGCAACAGGTCTATGAAGCGGGCCTCAGATTGCTGTTGGGCTTGTTGCTGAGCCTCCAGACTCTGTTGTAAAGTTGCAAGGCTCTGTTGATGAGCTTGCTGCTGGGCTGCAAGGCTCCTTTGCAAACCTGCATTTGTCTGCTGTTGATTGGCATTTGCTAGAGCCAGCTGTTTCAGTATCTCCTCCATGCTGGCTTAAAAAAAAACTGCCCGCATTCTCCACCAACTGTGAGGGGGCTAGCTCGGCAGCGGGTATGTGTGACCCCCGGGATGGGCTCCCCACCCAAAAACAGGCCCAGCAGACGGAGGTTGTGGTTTTCAAAATCAAAAAAGGTGCGGTTTATTTTCTATTTACAGTGACAAAAACACAGCAAGGCAAAAAAAACAAACACAAAATAAATCCTGGTCAACTTGACCTCTGACTAAACTTACAGGTTTCCTAACTAACGACTGGGATCAGCCTAGTGCTGTCCTAGTCCCTGGTTTTAAATGTCCAAGCAAAATATAGCCACACAGGCTTTCTCTCACCGCACAGGGGTTCACTCTCCCTAGACAGTCCACACAGGTCTGCTTCCAGGCATGAGCCAACATCTAATGAATCTGGGCTTTCTTATAGAGGCCTAAATGAGCTGACAAGGTTCAGCTGGACTCATCAACTCCCTGTCTGCACGACGCCCAGCCCTCTCCCTAGAGGTATGAGTCATCAATGAGCCCACTAGTCTCAGCTGGGTTTATACAACTCTCCACCTAGCTGTATAAATCGGCGTAAAGCCTGAATCTGGGCGAAATATATCTACCCCCCTGGATGCAACCAGGTGACTTTACCTTCCTGCTGTCACAATACCCAAACCTGGAAAAGACCCGGGATTCCCCGAATCTTACCGCCCCATCTCCCTATTACAAGTAGACATTAAAATCCTTGCCAAAATTCTTTCATTACGCCTCAACCAAGTTATTCTCTCCCTTATACACCCCGATCAAGCAGGCTTCATGCCAGGTCGTAATACCTCATTCAACCTGCGGAAGCTCTTTATCAACTTACAGGCCACTCACGAGACGGTAGGAACGTGAGTAGTGGTGGCACTTGACACCGCGAAAGCGTTTGATTCAGTGGAATGGGAGTATCTCTGGAGCTGCTTGGAGGGATATGGCTTCGGGCCGAATTTTGTGAAATGGACTCAGCTGCTGTATCAAGACCCTTCGGCCAAGGTGGTGGCGAATGGGTGGCCCTCTCCGCTGTTTAGCCTGGGACGAGGCACTAGGCAGGGCTGCCCACTCTCACCCCTACTGTATGCTCTAGCGGCTGAGCCTCTGGCCATGGTTATCCGAGCAGACCCAGAGATAGTGGGATTAAGCATGGGACCCCTTACAGAGAAGATAAGCATGTATGCGGATGACACGCTACTATACTTATCAGACTCAGGGCCTTCTCTACACAGGGCCCTGCACATAATTGAGCAGTTTGGAATATTTTCCGGCCTCAAGATTAATTGGGACAAGTCGCAAATATTACCAATAGATAGCTTTCCTATCCCCGAGTCCCAAGCCACTTTACCACTTCAAAGGGTCGGGGTAATAAAGTACCTTGGGATAAATATATCCAGGTCCCCTTCAGATTATCTAGCCCTCAACGTCGAACCCCTTTTTGCCCTGGTTAGGAACAAGATCCGCACGTGGGCCCGGTTGCCCCTTGGAGTGTGGGGACGGATTAATCTTATCAAGATGATCCTATTGCGCAAGGTACTGTATGTTCTCTGGCACTCCCCCATATATATCCAACTAAAATACTTCAAATCTCTGGAAGCCTTGCTTAAACCCTTCGTTTGGGGGACCGGCCGTCACAAACTCCCCTGGCGAGCTCTTAAAAACCCGACGGACATGGGCGGGACGGCCTTGCCAGACTTTAACCTATATTACATCGCGGCCCAACTGTCCCAGCTGTACCATATTGATAAAACAGACAGCGAGAGATTCCGAATGTTACTATGCCCACGATGGGCGCAACAAATCCTAGACCCTCTATACCCCATTGTTATGGGGACATGTTGTGCTGATTCAGAGGGGAATACTAAATCCCTCCTGTATCACTATAGGCGTGTGTGGTCCCTCGCATCCGAGAAACTCCAGGTGTCCCCTTACAATGATTATGCGCCTCTATGGCACAATACATCTCTACCAGAATATGGACGCATACAAGATCCGGGGGTATGGAGTTCCCGAGGCATATATTACCTGCATCATATTTTGTCCAACGGTAATCTCAAATCGTTTGATATGCTGAAGGAACAATATATGCTCCATAATCATATGTTCTTTCGTTACCTCCAGATTCGGCACGCGACTCAGGCCCAGTTCCCCCAACCTCCTCCCCAGCCCACGTCGAATCCGATCATAGCTATTGCTAGGAGTACGGATCCGAAGGGCTTAATTTCGTGCTTTTACAATATGCTATACACCCCGGTGTCCAGCAAACTGGCATTTGACCTGAAACCTAGATGGGAGAGGGAGGTGGGCCCAATGGAGAATGAGGAATGGGAGGAAGCTCTAGAAACCTGTAGAGAGGTATCACCCAGACTGTCAGACAGACTGTCCCAAATTTTTATTATACACAGAGCATATCTTACCCCGCTCCGAGTGGCCAGGTATAGGAGGGAGCAGTCTACCCTTTGCCCACTCTGTAGCTCCGAGACGGGCACATTCTTCCACATGTTGTGGACGTGTGTTAAAATACAGGCTCTATGGAAACAGGTAGTAGCTTTTCTGCACGATGACATGGGCTCACCCCTCACACTAGACCCAAGGCAGTGTCTCCTGGGGATATTTACAGTGAGTTTAGATAAATATACCAAGATATTCCTCCAGGAGACCCTGTTTTCAGTCAGAAAAATTATTGCCAGAAAGTGGATGAGGCCAATACCCCCCACCTTGACGGAGTGGAAGGCAGAGGTTAATGCCACTATGCCGTACAAAAAATGTGTATATATAAACAGGGGGTGCCCGTCCAAATATGAGAAAGTCTGGGACCGCTGGTTACAGAACTCTGACACCTTTATTTGATCATTTGTTCAGCCCCCTCTATGGAAATTAAAATCTGCCCACCTGTCTGTGTGAAGCCTTACTATCGAAATTTGTGTACCATGTACCTATATTGTTGGGTCAATTGCTCAATACAATGTACTCTTACATGTACTATGGGTCCTGTGTCAATGACATACTGTTATATGTAATGATTACAACTGTGATTGTACTCCAGATGTATACACTGTGTTAACTCAATAAAACCTTTTGTTGTTAAAATATAATGGTCTTTAATTGCATATCCCACAATGTGAAAGGATTGAACTCCCCTGTAGTGATGAGCCGAACACCCCCGGGTTCGGTTTGCACCAGAACCCGCGAACGGACCGAAAGTTTGCACGAACATTAGAACCCTATTAAATACAATGGATGCGAACGTTCGGATTCTAAAGTGCTAATTATAACTACTATTATCCATGTTATTGTCCGAAACAGAGTTTGGGAACCCGGCTTCTGCACCAGGGGACATGTATCAATGCAAAAATAAGTTTTAAAAACGGACGTTTTCCGGGCGCAGTCATTTTAATGATGCATAAAGTGAAAAAAAAAGTCAAATATTCCTTTAAATATTGTACCTGGGGGGTGTCTAAAGTATGCCTGTGAAGTGCCACGTGTTTCCCGTGTTTAGAACTGTCCCTGCACAAAATAACATTTCTAAAGGGAAAAAGTCATTTAAAACTGCTTGCGGCTTTAATGCAATGTCTGGTCCCGGTAATATGGATGAAAATCTTTAGGAAAAATGGCATAGCTACCCCATCAACCCCCCCCCCTACCCCAGCCCATTACCAGCCCCTTTGGGTCTTGTATGGATATTAAGGGGAACCCCGCACACAAAATAAAAAAGGACCTATATACTCTGAACAGCCGTATACAGGCGGTGCATACAAGACAGGGACTGTAGGTTTGTTCTTATGTAGAATCTGTTTATAATTTTGAACAGCTGCATTGTTTAAGTGGAGCTCCATGGCAAATTCCTTTTTTTTAGTTGTTTGTAAAACATAGGGAACGGTTATCACCCCTGTCACATTTTTTTTGCTGTCTGTGCCCCTGTTCAGAACATTTCACCTCACTTTGCGTCCCAATGACAACTGTTTTTGAAATGTGGTGTTTTTATTGAAACAAGGATTGGTGATAAAGCATCAGTAGAGAGGAGACACCTTTCTCCCATATTAATTCTTACAGGAGAGAATTTTCCTTCCAAGGGGTAAATTTTCCTCTCACTTCCTGTTGTCTTCTTCCGTTTGCAAGTAGTAGTAGTTTGTAAGTTGGATGTTTGAAAGTAGGGACCTTCCGTATATACTCTGCAGAAATTGGCCCCTTAGGTGTTGGTGTTGGCACAACACTGAAAGCACTCACAGTTATTCTTGGTGGGTGCTGGAACGCCCTTCTGTCAAGTATAATATCAGGAATTGTAATAACATATAATTGTTGATCAGTGGTAGTAAAAATTGGGCCTTTGATGGTGGTGCTGGTGCCCCAACACTGTAAGGCCTGACAGTTACTCTTGGTGGGCGCAGCAATGGTCCCTGCTGTGAATTATTAGATCAATAATTATAATTGCATGCCCCTGTTGAACAGGGGCTGAAAAATTGGGCCTTTGGTGGTGGTGGTGGTGGTAATGGTGGTGCTGGTGCCACAACACTGTAAGGCCTGACAGTTACTCTTGGTGGGCGCAGCAATGCTCCCTGCTGTGAATTATTAGATCAATAATTATAATTGCATGCCCCTGTTGAACAGGGGCTGAAAAATTGGGCCTTTGGTGGTGGTGGTGGTGGTGATGGTGGTGCTGGTGCCACAACACTGTAAGGCCTGACAGTTACTCTTGGTGGGCGCAGCAATGCTCCCTGCTGTGAATTATTAGATCAATAATTATAATTGCATGCCCCTGTTGAACAGGGGCTGAAAAATTGGGCCTTTGGTGGTGGTGGTGGTGATGATGGTGGTGCTGGTGCCACAACACTGTAAGGCCTGACAGTTACTCTTGGTGGGCGCAGCAATGGGCCCTGCTGTGAATTATTAGATCAATAATTATAATTGCATGCCCCTGTTGAACAGGGGCTTAAAAATTGGGCCTTTGGTGGTGGTGGTGGTGGTGATGGTGGTGCTGGTGCCACAACACTGTAAGGCCTGACAGTTACTCTTGGTGGGCGCAGCAATGGGCCCTGCTGTGAATTATTAGATCAATAATTATAATTGCATGCCCCTGTTGAACAGGGGCTGAAAAATTGGGCCTTAGGCACTGGTGGCACAACACTGCAACCCCTCACAGATACTGTACTTGGAGCACAGCAATGAGGCCTGTTGCAAAGTATTGCATCAAAAATTTTAATTACACGCCCCTGTTAAACAGGGGCTGAAAAATTGAGCCTTAGCCACTGGTGGCGTCACCCATAAACCAAAATGATCTTCCAAGCTATCATCGTTAATCGTATCATTGAGGAGGAGGAGGAGGATAGCCAGTAGTGATGAGCCGAACACCCCCGGGTTCGGTTCGCACCAGAACCCGCGAACGGACCGAAAGTTCGCACGAACATTAGAACCCTATTAAATACAATGGATGCGAACGTTCGGATTCTAAAGTGCTAATTATAATGACTATTATCCATGTTATTGTCCTAAACAGAGTTTGGGAACCCGGGTTCTGCACCAGGGGACATGTATCAATGCAAAAACAAGTTTTAAAAACGGACGTTTTCGGGGAGCAGTCATTTTAATGATGCATAAAGTGAAAAAAAAAGTCAAATATTCCTTTAAATATTGTACCTGGGGGGTGTCTAAAGTATGCCTGTGAAGTGCCACGTGTTTCCCGTGTTTAGAACTGTCCCTGCACAAAATAAAATTTCTAAAGGAAAAAAAAGCCATTTAAAACTGCTTGCGGCTTTAATGTAATGTCTGGTCCCGGTAATATGGATGAAAATCTTTAAGAAAAATGGCATAGCTACCCCATCAACCCCCCCCCCACCCCAGCCCATTACCAGCCCCTTTGGGTCTTGTATGGATATTAAGGGGAACCCCGCACACAAAATAAAAAAGGCCCTATATACTCTGAACAGCCGTATACAGGCGGTGCATACAAGACAGGGACTGTAGGTTTGTTCTTATGTAGAATCTGTTTGTAATTTTGAACAGCTACATTGTTTAAGTCTGGCTCCATGCCAAATTCCTTTTTTTAAGCTTTTTGGAAAACATAGGGAAGGGTTATCACCCCTGTAACATTTTTTTTTGCTGTCTGTGCCCCTGTTCAGAACATTTCACCTCACTTTGCGTCCCAATGACAACTGTTTTTGAAATGTGGTGTTTTTATTGAAACAAGGATTGGTGATAAAGCATCAGTAGAGAGGAGACACCTTTCTCCCATATTAATTCTTACAGGAGAGAATTTTCCTTCCAAGGGGTAGATTTCCTCTCACTTCCTGTTGTCTTCTTCCGTTTGCAAGTAGTAGTCGTTTGTAAGTTGGATGTTTGAAAGTAGGGACCTGCCGTATATACTCTGCAGAAATTGGCCCCTTAGGTGTTGGTGTTGGCACAACACTGTAAGCACTCACAGTTACTCTTGGTGGGTGCTGGAACGCCCTGCTGTCAACTATTATATCAGGAATTGTAATAACATATAATTGTTGATCAGTGGTAGTAAAAATTGGGCCTTTGATGATGGTGCTGGTGCCACAACACTGTAAGGCCTGACAGTTACTCTTGGTGGGCGCAGCAATGGGCCCTGCTGTGAATGATTAGATCAATAATTACAATTGCATGCCCCTGTTGAACAGAGGCTGAAAAATTGGGCCTTTGGTGGTGGTGGTGGTGGTGTTGACACAACACTGTAAGGCCTGACAGTTACTCTTGGTGGGCGCAGCAATGGGCCCTGCTGTGAATTATTAGATCAATAATTATAATTGCATGCCCCTGTTGAACAGGGGCTGAAAAATTGGGCCTTTGGTGGTGGTGGTGGTGGTGGTGGTGATGGTGGTGCTGGTGCCACAACACTGTAAGGCCTGACAGTTACTCTTGGTGGGCGCAGCAATGGGCCCTGCTGTGAATTATTAGATCAATAATTATAATTGCATGCCCCTGTTGAACAGGGGCTTAAAAATTGGGCCTTTGGTGGTGGTGGTGGTGGTGATGGTGGTGCTGGTGCCACAACACTGTAAGGCCTGACAGTTACTCTTGGTGGGCGCAGCAATGGGCCCTGCTGTGAATTATTAGATCAATAATTATAATTGCATGCCCCTGTTGAACAGGGGCTGAAAAATTGGGCCTTTGGTGGTGGTGGTGGTGGTGATGGTGATGCTGGTGCCACAACACTGTAAGGCCTGACAGTTACTCTTGGTGGGCGCAGCAATGGGCCCTGCTGTGAATTATTAGATCAATAATTATAATTGCATGCCCCTGTTGAACAGGGGCTGAAA
Source organism: Rana muscosa (assembly GCA_029206835.1). NCBI lineage: Eukaryota > Metazoa > Chordata > Amphibia > Anura > Ranidae > Rana > Rana muscosa. The sequence continues at coordinate 178,547,778 of CM055116.1, forward strand.
AATTGGGCCTTTGGTGGTGGTGGTGGTGGTGATGGTGGTGCTGGTGCCACAACACTGTAAGGCCTGACAGTTACTCTTGGTGGGCGCAGCAATGGGCCCTGCTGTGAATTATTAGATCAATAATTATAATTGCATGCCCCTGTTGAACAGGGGCTGAAAAATTGGGCCTTAGGCACTGGTGGCACAACACTGCAACCCCTCACAGATACTGTACTTGGAGCACAGCAATGAGGCCTGTTGCAAAGTATTGCATCAAAAATTGTAATTACACGCCCCTGTTAAACAGGGGCTGAAAAATTGGGCCTTAGCCACTGGTGGCGTCACCCATAAACCAAAATGATCTTCCAAGCTATCATCATTAATTGTATCATTGAGGAGGAGGAGGAGGATAGCCAGTCAACATAACAGCACAGGCACTCAGTATCAGCATCAGTCTTGAAGGGATGTGACATTTTAAAATCAATTAGTCTGTTATATCAGCATCAGGTGTGTGGTAGCTGGTGGTGATCCAAGACTGGTTCATCTTGATGAAAGTCAGTCGATCAACCGAGTCGGTGGACAGGCGCACCCTGTGATCCGTGACAAATCCTCCAGCAGCACTGAATGTGCGTTCTGAAAGAACGCTGGATGCAGGACAGGCCAGTAGCTCAATTGCATACTGTGCAAGCTCTGGCCAGTGATCCATCCTCAAGACCCAGTAAGCCAGAGGATTTTCGGTGGGGAAGGTGTCCAAGTCTGACCTTGCCCCTAGGTATTCCTGCACCATGTATATCAGACGCTGTACGATGGTTGCTGGAACCGATCATACTTTGGGGCTGCGGACTAAAGAATTGTCTGAACGCATCGGTCAGACGGCCACCTTCCCCACCGCTCCTTCTTTGACTGCCCGAAGCCTCAGCAACTTGTTGTCCAGGACCAGGAGTTTGTAACCTCCCAGTCTCTGGGAACGCGTTGCACAGACCTTTCTGCAAGGCCTCCCAGAGTTGTCTCATCCTCTGCTCCCTCTGCGACGGTAACATAAGGTCCGCAACCTTACCCTTGTACCGTGGATCAAGGAGAGTGGCCAGCCAGTAATGGTCCCTCTCATTGATCCGAAGAATACGAGGATCCTTCCGCAGACTTTGCAGGATCAGGGAGGCCATGCAGCGTAGGTTAGCTGAGGCATTCAGTCCGGAGTCCTCTGGGTCACTAAGGACGACATGATCCGCAGCCACCCCCTCCCAGCCACGTACAAGTCCACTGGTTTCTTGGGACTGTAAATCATCCCTAAAAGACTGCTGCTGATGATGCTGAGTGCCAGCCTCCACCTCCATGCTGACACAATCCTCCTCCTCCTCCTCCTCCTCCTCTTCTTCCTGTGCGATGGGTGGGACAGAAGGAACACTGTCTGGGTAAAGGGGGCCTTGAGAGGCAAGGAAGTCCTCCTCTTCCTGCCTCTGTTCTGCCTCAAGTGCCCTGTCCATTATTCCACGCAGCGTGTGCTCCAACAGGTGGACAAGAGGTACAGTGTCACTGATGCATGCACTGTCACTGCTCACCATCCTCGTGGCCTCCTCAAATGGTGCCAGGACAGTGCATGCATCCCTGATCATGCCCCACTGGCGTGGTGAAAAAAACCCGAGCTCCCCTGACCCTGTCCTGGTGCCGTAGTCGCACAGGTACTCATTGATGGTCCTCTGCTGCGTGTGCAGCCGCTGCAGCATGGCCAACGTTGAGTTCCACCTGGTGGGCATGTCACATATAAGGCGGTTCTTGGGCAGGTTCAACTCCTTTTGCAGCTCAGCCAGGCGAGCACTGGCATTATAAGATCTGCGGAAATGCACACAGACTTTCCTGGCCTGCCTCAGGACATCCTGTAAGCCCGGGTACCTGCCCAAGAACCGCTGCACCACCAGGTTAAGGACGTGAGCCACACAGGGCACATGGGTCAGTTGTCCCTGTCGGAGGGCGGGGAGGAGGTTGGTGCCATTGTGGCAAACCACCATTCCTGGCTTAAGCTGGCGTGGCGTCAACCACCTCTCGGCCTGCCCCTGCAGAGCAGACAGGACCTCTGCCCCAGTGTGGTTCCTGTCCCCCAAACACACCAGCGCAAGCACGGCATGGCATCTTTTTGCCTGCGTACTTGCGTAGCCCCTTGAACGCCTACGGAGCACCGCTGGTTCTGAGGACAAACCACAGGAAGAGGCCATGGAGGAAGAAGAAGAGGAGGGGGTGGAGGAGAGAGGTGTGTCACAACCAGTAGTAGAATTTTGGAGGCGTGGCGGCGGAACAACCTCCAACATTACTGCACCTTGTCCTGCATCCTTCCCAGCTGCCAAAAGAGTGACCCAATGGGCCTGCTGGACCATGAGTCAGCGGTAATATGCACCTTACCGCTGACCGCCCTGTCCAGCGAGGCCAAGACATTGCCTTCCACATGCCTGTAGAGAGCCGGAATCGCCTTCCGTGAGAAAAAGTGGCGTTTGGGAACCTGCCACTGAGGAACCGCACATTGCACAAACTCACGGAAGGGGGCCGAGTCTACCAACTGAAAAGGCAGCAGTTGAAGTGCTAGCAATTTAGCCAAGCTAGCATTCAACTGCTGGGCATGTGGATGGCTGGGAGTGAACTTCTTTCGACGGTCCAGCAGCTGGGGCAGGGAAATTTGCCTGCTAGAATCGGACGTCGGTGTACTGCTAGCAGAGTGGCCGCAAGTACTTGGCTGTGACACACCTAATTCTACACCTTCATTCCTCTCAGTGCAGGTTTCAGAGAGGACTGAAGGTATACTGGGGTTGGAGATCCCAGCTGATGCGGTGCAAGGAGAGGTCCGCTTTGTTCTTTGGTGTGGGTCTTTAAGGTAGGCTTGCCAACGAGCTGCATGGCAGGTCAACATATGTCTGATCAAGCATGTGGTGCCCAAGCGGCTGATGTTTGGCCACGCGATATACGCTTGAGACATATGTTGCAAACAGCAGCTGTGCGATCTGATGCACTCGCCTCAAAAAAGGCCCACACCAAAGAACTTTTTGAATGACGGGCAGAGGCAGCGCCCTGCACAGGCGGAGCTCTGCGGTGTGATTCCGTCGGTGTGCTGCCCATACGCTGGCCACCCAAGGGAATCCTGCCTCGTTGGAGATGTGCCTCCTCCTCATCCTCCTCCTCCTCCTCTCTCCTATTAGGCACCCACGTGGAGTCAGTGACCCCATCATCCCCTCCCTCCTCATCACTGGAGCCAATCTGGCAGTATGCTGCAGCTGCTGGAGCATGACTGCCAGATTGGTGTCCTTCTTGAGCATCCCCTCTCTCTGCTCTCACGCTACTGCCTTCCTCTATCTGGGTATCATCATCAGATCCTTCGAAGCGCTGGGCATCCTCCTGGAGCATGTACCCAACACTGTGCTCAAACAGTTCGGGGGACTCCTCAGGAGGAGGACATGGTGGGTCTAGGGAAGGATTGACTAATGAAGATAATGATACCAGAGAAGAGGACGCTTTGGCAGCTGCTTTGCCAGTACCCTGAGCCTGGGTGAGAGAGGATGAGGAGGATGAGGTGGGCTTGGTCATCCACTCTACCAAGTCTTCGGCATGATGTGGCTCAACATGTCCAGCTGCCGAAAAGAAGGACAAGCGTGTCCCATGGCCATGTGCTGATGACAATGCACCGCGTCCACGACCAGCACTGTTGCCCCCAGACACAGAGCCTGCTTGCCCTCTTTTTTTGCCTCCTGACTGTCTGCCTCTCCTTGTTTGCCTTCCAGACATTTTAATGGATGGCCTGCAGGGAGATGGGAAAAACAGCAATAAGGGCTACCTTCCGGTGTATACTGTGCAGGAGGCTTAGCAACAATGACACTGACACTGTCCCCTGCCTATCCTTCTCTGTCCCTAAACACAAGGATTTGCAATATGCTTCAGCAAGATTGGTTTAGCACAGAATAGCACACTGACAGTTTCCCTCACTGTCCTTCTCTGTCCCTACAAACAAGATTTAGCACAGAATAGCACACTGATAGTTTCCACGAGTGTCCTTCTCTGTCCCTAAACTCAAGGATTTCAAATATGGTTCAGCAAGATTGGTTTAGAACAGAATAGCACACTGACACTTTCCCTCACTGTACCTCTCTGTCCCTAAACTCAAGGATTTCAAATATGGTTCAGCAAGATTGGTTTAGAACAGAATAGCACACTGACACTTTCACTCACTGTCCTTCTCTGTCCCTACAAACAAGATTTAGCACAGAATAGCACACTGATAGTTTCCACGAGTGTCCTTCTCTGTCCCTAAACTCAAGGATTTCAAATATGGTTCAGCAAGATTGGTTTAGAACAGAATAGCACACTGACACTTTCCCTCACTGTACCTCTCTGTCCCTAAACTCAAGGATTTCAAATATGGTTCAGCAAGATTGGTTTAGAACAGAATAGCACACTGTCAGTTTCACTCACTGTCCTTCTCTGTCCCTACAAACAAGATTTAGCACAGAATAGCACACTGATAGTTTCCACGAGTGTCCTTCTCTGTCCCTAAACTCAAGGATTTCAAATATGGTTCAGCAAGATTGGTTTAGAACAGAATAGCACACTGACACTTTCCCTCACTGTACCTCTCTGTCCCTAAACTCAAGAATTTCAAATATGGTTCAGCAAGATTGGTTTAGAACAGAATAGCACACTGTCAGTTTCACTCACTGTCCTTCTCTGTCCCTACAAACAAGATTTAGCACAGAATAGCACACTGATAGTTTCCACGAGTGTCCTTCTCTGTCCCTAAACTCAAGGATTTCAAATATGGTTCAGCAAGATTGGTTTAGAACAGAATAGCACACTGACACTTTCCCTCACTGTCCTTCTCTGTCCCTACAAACAAGGTTTAGCACAGAATAACACACTGACACTCTCCCTACCTATCCTTATTTGTCCCTAAACACAAGGAATCCAGGATTAGTAAAGGAGAAAAAATGACACTGTCCCTGCCTATGCTTCTCTTTCCCTGCTCCGGAACACACTACACAAGGCCGCCGCGCTGGCGGCCTTTTATAGTGTGGGGCGTGTACTAAACCCCCTCAGCAATAATTGGCCACAGGCATCCTGCCTGTGGCCAATCATTGCTCTCCTCGCTGCCGGCGCTGTGATTGGCCAAGCATGCGGGGTCACAGTGCATGCTTGGCCAATCACAGCGCCTGGATGACACTGCGATGGCGTAGTGCATTGTGGGCCGTTCGCGTCACTCGAATTTGGCGCGAACGGTCCAAATCGTTCGATCTTCGTCGAACGATCGAACAGCCGATGTTCGAGTCGAACGTATGTTCGACTCGAACACGAAGCTCATCCCTAATAGCCAGTCAACATAACAGCACAGGCACTCAGCATCAGCATCAGTCTTGAAGGGATGTGACATTTTAAAATCAATTAGTCTGTTATATCAGCATCTGGTGTGTGGTAGCTGGTGGTGATCCAAGACTGGTTCATCTTGATGAAAGTCAGTCGATCAACCGAGTCGGTGGACAGGCGCACCCTGTGATCCGTGACAAATCCTCCAGCAGCACTGAATGTGCGTTCTGAAAGAACGCTGGATGCAGGACAGGCCAGTAGCTCAATTGCATACTGTGCAAGCTCTGGCCAGTGATCCATCCTCAAGACCCAGTAAGCCAGAGGATTTTCGGTGGGGAAGGTGTCCAAGTCTGACCTTGCCCCTAGGTATTCCTGCACCATGTATATCAGACGCTGGCGATGGTTGCTGGAACCGATCATACTTTGGGGCTGCGGACTAAAGAATTGTCTGAACGCATCGGTCAGACGGCCACCTTCCCCACCGCTCCTTCTTTGACTGCCCAAAGCCTCAGCAACTCGTTGTCCAGGACCAGGAGTTTGTAACCTCCCAGTCTCTGGGAACGCGTTGCACAGACCTTTCTGCAAGGCCTCCCGGAGTTGTCTCATCCTCTGCTCCCTCTGCGACGGTACGATAAGGTCCGCAACCTTACCCTTGTACCGTGGATCAAGGAGAGTGGCCAGCCAGTAATGGTCCCTCTCCTTGATCCGAAGAATACGAGGATCCTTCCGCAGACTTTGCAGGATCAGGGAGGCCATGCAGCGTAGGTTAGCTGAGGCATTCAGTCCGGAGTCCTCTGGGTCACTAAGGACGACATGATCCGCAGCCACCTCCTCCCAGCCACGTACAAGTCCACTGGTTTCTTGGGACTGTAAATCATCCCTAAAAGACTGCTGCTGATGATGCTGAGTGCCAGCCTCCACCTCCATGCTGACACAATCCTCCTCCTCCTCCTCCTCCTCTTCCTGTGCGATGGGTGGGACAGAAGGAACACTGTCTGGGTAAAGGGGGCCTTGAGAGGCAAGGAAGTCCTCCTCTTCCTGCCTCTGTTCTGCCTCAAGTGCCCTGTCCATTATTCCACGCAGCGTGTGCTCCAACAGGTGGACAAGAGGTACAGTGTCACTGATGCATGCACTGTCACTGCTCACCATCCTCGTGGCCTCCTCAAATGGTGCCAGGACAGTGCATGCATCCCTGATCATGCCCCACTGGCGTGGTGAAAAAAACCCGAGCTCCCCTGACCCTGTCCTGGTGCCGTAGTCGCACAGGTACTCATTGATGGCCCTCTGCTGCGTGTGCAGCCGCTGCAGCATGGCCAACGTTGAGTTCCACCTGGTGGGCATGTCACATATAAGGCGGTTCTTGGGCAGGTTCAACTCCTTTTGCAGCTCAGCCAGGCGAGCACTGGCATTATAAGATCTGCGGAAATGCACACAGACTTTCCTGGCCTGCCTCAGGACATCCTGTAAGCCCGGGTACCTGCCCAAGAACCGCTGCACCACCAGGTTAAGGACGTGAGCCATACAGGGCACATGGGTCAGTTGTCCCTGTCGGAGGGCGGAGAGGAGGTTGGTGCTATTGTCGCAAACCACCATTCCTGGCTTAAGCTGGCGTGGCGTCAACCACCTCTCGGCCTGCCCCTGCAGAGCAGACAGGACCTCTGCCCCAGTGTGGCTCCTGTCCCCCAAACACACCAGCGCAAGCACGGCATGGCATATTTTTGCCTGCGTACTTGCGTAGCCCCTTGAACGCCTACGGAGCACCGCTGGTTCCGAGGACAAACCACAGGAAGAGGCCATGGAGGAAGAAGAAGAGGAGGGGGTGGAGGAGAGAGGTGTGTCACAACCAGTAGTAGCATTTTGGAGGCGTGGCGGTGGAACAACCTCCAACACTACTGCACCTTGTCCTGCATCCTTCCCAGCTGCCAAAAGAGTGACCCAATGGGCCGTGAAAGAAAGGTAACGTCCCTGTCCATGCCTGCTGGACCATGAGTCAGCGGTAATATGCACCTTACCGCTGACCGCCCTGTCCAGCGAGGCCAAGACATTGCCTTCCACATGCCTGTAGAGAGCCGGAATAGCCTTCCGTGCGAAAAAGTGTCGTTTGGGAACCTCCCACTGAGGAACCGCACATTGCACAAACTCATGGAAGGGGGCCGCGTCTACCAACTGAAAAGGCAGCAGTTGAAGCGCTAGCAATTTAGCCAAGCTAGCATTCAACCGCTGGGCATGTGGATGGCTGGGAGTGAACTTCTTTCGACGGTCCAGCAGCTGGGGCAGGGAAATTTGCCTGCTAGAATCGGACGTTGGTGTACTGCTAGCAGAGTGCCCGCAAGTACTTGCCTGTGACACACCTAATTCTACACCTTCATTCCTCTCAGAGCAGGTTTCAGGGAGGAGTGAAGGTATAGTGGGGTTGGAGATCCCAGCTGATGCGGTGCAAGAAGAGGTCAGCTTTGTTCTTTGGTGTGGGTCTTTAAGGTAGGCTTGCCAACGAGCTGCATGGCAGGTCAACATATGTCTGATCAAGCATGTGGTGCCCAAGCGGCTGATGTTTTGGCCACGCGATATACGCTTGAGACATATGTTGCAAACAGCAGCTGTGCGATCTGATGCACTCGCCTCAAAAAAGGCCCACACCAAAGAACTTTTTGCATGACGGGCAGAGGCAGCGCCCTGCACAGGCGGAGCTCTGCGGTGTGATTCCGTCGGTGTGCTGCCCATACGCTGGCCACTCAAGGGCATCCTGCCTCATTGGAGATGTGCCTCCTCCTCATCCTCCTCCTCCTCCTCTCTCCTATTAGGCACCCACGTGGAGTCAGTGACCTCATCATCCCCTCCCTCCTCATCACTGGAGCCCATCTGGCAATATGCTGCAGCTGCTGGAGCATTACTGCCAGATTGGTGTCCTTCTTGAGCATCCCCTCTCTCTGCTCTCACGCTGCTGCCTTCCTCTAGCTGGGTATCATCATCAGATCTTTCCAAACGCTGGGCATCCTCCTGGAGCATGTACCCAACACTGTGCTCAAACAGTTCGGGGGACTCCTCAGGAGGAGGACATGGTGGGTCTAGGGAAGGATTGACTAATGAAGATAATGATACCAGAGAAGAGGACGCTTTGGCAGCTGCTTTGCCAGTACCCTGAGCCTGGGTGAGAGAGGATGAGGAGGATGAGGTGGGCTTGGTCATCCACTCTACCAAGTCTTCGGCATGATGTGGCTCAACATGTCCAGCTGCCGAAAACAAGGACAAGCGTGTCCCATTGCCATGTGCTGATGACAATGCACCGCGTACACGACCAGCACTGTTGCCCCCAGACACAGAGCCTGCTTGCCCTCTTTTTTTGCCTCCTGACTGTCTGCCTCTCCTTGGTTGCCTTCCAGACATTTTAATGGATGGCCTGCAGGGAGATGGGAAAAACAGCAATAAGGGCTTCCTTCAGGTGTATACTGTGCAGGAGGCTTAGCAACAATGACACTGACACTGTCCCCTGCCTATCCTTCTCTGTCCCTAAACACAAGGATTGAAAATATGGTTCAGCAAAATAGTTTTAGAACAGAATAGCACACTGACACTTTCCCTCACTGTCCTACTCTGTCCCTCCCTACAAACAAGATTTAGCACAGAATAGCACACTGATAATTTCTACGAGTGTCCTTCTCTGTCCCTAAACTGAAGGATTGAAAATATGGAACAGCAAAATTGGTTTAGAACAGAATAGCACACTGTCAGTTTCACTCACTGTACCCCTCTGTCCCGCAACTCAAGGATTGAAAATATGGTTCAGCAAAATAGTTTTAGAACAGAATAGCACACTGACACTTTCCCTCACTGTCCTACTCTGTCCCTCCCTACAAACAAGATTTAGCACAGAATAGCACACTGATAATTTCTACGAGTGTCCTTCTCTGTCCCTAAACTCAAGGATTGAAAATATGGAACAGCAAAATTGGTTTAGAACAGAATAGCACACTGTCAGTTTCACTCACTGTACCTCTCTGTCCCTCAACTCAAGGATTGAAAATATGGAACAGCAAAATAGGTTTAGAACAGAATAGCACACTGTCAGTTTCACTCACTGTACCTCTCTGTCCCTCAACTCAAGGATTGAAAATATGGTTCAGCAAAATAGTTTTAGAACAGAATAGCACACTGACACTTTCCCTCACTGTCCTACTCTGTCCCTCCCTATAAACAAGATTTAGCACAGAATAGCACACTGATAATTTCTACGAGTGTCCTTCTCTGTCCCTAAACTCAAGGATTGAAAAGATGGAACAGCAAAATTGGTTTAGAACAGAATAGCACACTGTCAGTTTCACTCACTGTACCTCTCTGTCCCTCAACTCAAGGATTGAAAATATGGTTCAGCAAAATAGTTTTAGAACAGAATAGCACACTGACACTTTCCCTCACTGTCCTACTCTGTCCCTCCCTACAAACAAGATTTAGCACAGAATAGCACACTGATAATTTCTACGAGTGTCCTTCTCTGTCCCTAAACTCAAGGATTGAAAATATGGAACAGCAAAATTGGTTTAGAACAGAATAGCACACTGTCAGTTTCACTCACTGTACCTCTCTGTCCCTCAACTCAAGGATTGAAAATATGGTTCAGCAAAATAGTTTTAGAACAGAATAGCACACTGACACTTTCCCTCACTGTCCTACTCTGTCCCTCCCTACAAACAAGATTTAGCACAGAATAGCACACTGATAATTTCTACGAGTGTCCTTCTCTGTCCCTAAACTCAAGGATTGAAAATATGGAACAGCAAAATTGGTTTAGAACAGAATAGCACACTGTCAGTTTCACTCACTGTACCTCTCTGTCCCTCAACTCAAGGATTGAAAATATGGAACAGCAAAATTGGTTTAGAACAGAAGAGCACACTGTCAGTTTCACTCACTGTACCTCTCTGTCCCTCAACTCAAGGATTGAAAATATGGTTCAGCAAAATAGTTTTAGAACAGAATAGCACACTGACACTTTCCCTCACTGTCCTACTCTGTCCCTCCCTACAAACAAGATTTAGCACAGAATAGCACACTGATAATTTCTACGAGTGTCCTTCTCTGTCCCTAAACTCAAGGATTGAAAATATGGAACAGCAAAATTGGTTTAGAACAGAATAGCCCACTGTCAGTTTCACTCACTGTACCTCTCTGTCCCTCAACTCAAGGATTGAAAATATGGTTCAGCAAAATAGTTTTACAACAGAATAGCACACTGACACTTTCCCTCACTGTCCTACTCTGTCCCTCCCTACAAACAAGATTTAGCACAGAATAGCACACTGATAATTTCTACGAGTGTCCTTCTCTGTCCCTAAACTCAAGGATTGAAAATATGGAACAGCAAAATTGGTTTAGAACAGAATAGCACACTGTCAGTTTCACTCACTGTACCTCTCTGTCCCTCAACTCAAGGATTGAAAATATGGTTCAGCAAAATAGTTTTAGAACAGAATAGCACACTGACACTTTCCCTCACTGTCCTACTCTGTCCCTCCCTACAAACAAGATTTAGCACAGAATAGCACACTGATAATTTCTACGAGTGTCCTTCTCTGTCCCTAAACTCAAGGATTGAAAATATGGAACAGCAAAATTGGTTTAGAACAGAATAGCACACTGTCAGTTTCACTCACTGTACCTCTCTGTCCCTCAAATCAAGGATTGAAAATATGGTTCAGCAAAATAGTTTTAGAACAGAATAGCACACTGACACTTTCCCTCACTGTCCTACTCTGTCCCTCCCTACAAACAAGATTTAGCACAGAATAGCACACTGATAATTTCTACGAGTGTCCTTCTCTGTCCCTAAACTCAAGGATTGAAAATATGGAACAGCAAAATTGGTTTAGAACAGAATAGCACACTGTCAGTTTCACTCACTGTACCTCTCTGTCCCTCAACTCAAGGATTGAAAATATGGTTCAGCAGAATAGTTTTAGAACAGAATAGCACACTGACACTTTCCCTCACTGTACCTCTCTGTCCCTAAACTCAAGGATTGAAAATATGGTTCAGCAAAATAGTTTTAGAACAGAATAGCACACTGACACTTTCCCTCACTGTACCTCTCTGTCCCTACAAACAAGGATTAGCACAGAATAGCACACTGTCACTGACACTCTCCCTACCTATCCTTATTTGTCCCTAAACACAAGGAATCCAGGATTAGTAAAGGAAAAAAAATGACACTGTCCCTGCCTATGCTTCTCTTTCCCTGCTCCGGAACACACTACACAAGGCCGCCGCGCTGGCGGCCTTTTATAGTGTGGGATGTGTACTAAACCCCCTCAGCAATAATTGGCCACAGGCATCCTGCCTGTGGCCAATCATTGCTCTCCTCGCTGCCGGCGCTGTGATTGGCCAAGCATGCGGGGTCACAGTGCATGCTTGGCCAATCACAGCGCCTGGATGACACTGCGATGGCGTAGTGCATTGTGGGCCGTTCGCGTCACTGGAATTTGGCGCGAACGGCCCAAATCGTTCGATCTTCGTCGAACGATCGAACAGCCGATGTTCGAGTCGAACGTATGTTCGACTCGAACACGAAGCTCATCCCTACTCCCCTGTTAAACGGAAAAAGGCATTCGCCTTCTATAAGAATTTAAATGCTAAAATCCTCCTACTCCAGGAAACACATTTCTCTCACTCCTCTCACCCCAAGTTTTTCCATAGACACTTCCCCCATTCCTTTTACACGCTTCACTCTACCAAGAGAAGGGGGGCTGCAATTTTTCTGCATTTCTCCCTCTCTATGGATGTGAAGAGGGTGTATAGGGACAAGGAAAGCAGGTTTGTTATAATGCAAGGGCTTTTGAATAACAAGGAACTAACTATTGCAAGTGTCTATGCCCCCAACGACTCCCCTGCTTCATTCTTTGTATCATTTTTTGAATGTCTCGCACTATACCAATCTCCACACATGATTGTAGGAGGAGATTTCAATTTGGTTGCTAACCAGGTACTACATAGATGTTCGGTTGCCACTTCCTGCAGGATTTTTCCCAGATCACTTACTAGGAGTTTACGGGATTGTCAACTGGTGGACTCCTGGAGGGCGCACAATATTGGAGCTAGGGAGTACACTTTTTACTCCCACTCCCACAACAGCTACACTAGGCTTGATTATATTTTTGTCACTCCAATTATTCTGGCCAACTCCACAGCCGCCTCCATACACCCCTGTGTTTGGTCCGACCACCAAGTTACCTCCTTTGAGACCGAGTTCATTGGGTTAGCCCCCGCCCCCTTCACCTGGCGCCTAAATTAGTCTCTTTTGTCAGACCTGGCTATTGAATCTGAGGTGTCACAGGCCATAGACCAATATTTTGACCTCGATGCCATCCCCGAGACACCCATCCCAGTGGTCTGGATGGCCCATGAGGCTGTTATCAGGGGCAAACTCATTAGAATTGCCTCTGCCCGTAATAGGGAAAACAAACAAAGGATCCTTCAACTCACATCTGATTTGGACCTGTTATATAAACGTTCCTCTGCGCTGAACCAGGAGTCCACCAGGGAGCTGATTGATAAGAAACACCTTGAACTAGACTCTTTGCTTACCTCTAAGGTGGAGAAGGCACTCAGATGGTCTAGGGCTAGATTCTTGCTCCATAGCAATGCCTCATCATCCATGTTTGCCAGGCGACTGAACCAGTCTGCTAGGCCTGCACATGTATATAAACTGATGACAGACTCTGGTCTGACCATGTCACACCCTCAGGGGGTTCTTAAAATATGTAATCATTTTTATTCTACTCTATTAGCTCCCTCTCAATCTCGGCCCTCCGCTAAGGATGTTGCCTGGTTTGATTCTATCCCTCTTCCATCACTCTCCCCCTCCCAGATGGACAAACTGAACTCGCCTATCTCACAGGTTGAAGTACTGAATATTATCAAATCACTGAAATCCGCCTCGGCTCCTCGCCCAGACGGTTTCACAGCCATCTATTACAAAAAATTCGCCCCTGCCTTATCTGGCAGGCTAGTTCAGTTGTTTAATTCGGTCCTGCAGGGTGGCTCTTTCCCAGCTGAGATGTTACTGGCGAACATGTCGCTTATTCCCAAATCAAACAAAAACCATACCCTCCCTCAAAACTATCGACCTATATCGGTTATCAATAACGATCTAAAGATATTTAGCAGGATCCTGGCAGACAGACTGGCCCACACCATCTCCTCCCTGATTTCCCCATATCAAGCTTGCTTCATTCCCCATAGGCTCATTACGGACAACATCCGTTTAACCACTAATATTATTCAGGATGCCAATTTGTTTGCTAAAAAAGTGTTTCTATTGAGCCTGGATATACAGAAGGCATTCGATAGTGTGTCCTGGGGTTACCTGTCCACCTTGTTACAACGCATGGGCTTTCAGGGTGAATTTCTCTATGCCTTCCAGGCTTTGTATGATGATCCTCAAACACGGATCAAAATACCGGGATGTAGTTCCAAATTTTTCACATTAGGCAGAGGCACGAGACAGGGGTGCCCGCTTTCCCCTCTGATCTTTGCCCTGGCCCTGGAATCCCTAGCTGTGGAGCTTTTGAGGAACCCAGGTATATATGGTTATCGCAAAGGCATTACAGACTATAAATTCTGCATGTATGCGGATGACGTTTTGATGTTTATCACCAACCCATTGATCTCCTTGCCCAATCTTTTTCAATCCCTGTCCAGATTCGCTGGGATCTCGGGCCTCTCTGTGAATGTCTCTAAATCCCTGGCCCTCCCGATAGGCTACCCTCAACCCGAGTTGGAACACCTCAAACAGTCCTTCAGATTCTCATGGGCTGGCCAATCCCTCCCATATCTGGGGGTTAATTTGACGGGCGATTTTTCCAAATTATTTGAAGCTAATTACCCCCCTATGGTCTCTAAACGTAAGCAACTACTCAAACGCTGGTCCCCACTTCACATCTCCTTCTTGGGTAGGATAACCGCACTCAAAATGACTGGCCTACCCAAATTACTTTACCTATTCCGTTCCCTACTGATTGGGCTTTCCAAGTCATATTTGCTTAAAATTCAAATAATCTTTAATACATTTATATGGAAAGGTAGGCCCCCTAGATTCGCTAAAGCAACTCTTTACCGCTCAGCCAGACAGGGGGGTCTGGGTGTCCCACAAGTCTGGCTCTACTACTTATCCAGCAGGTTTTCACAACTAGCTCAATGGAACATTCCCCACTCTAGGGTCCCTTGGGTTAAGTTTGAACAGGACTCGATTTCTCCTGCTTATCTCCCAGGCATTATGTGGTCCTCTAATTCTTCACGTTCCCTAGGTCCCCTCAATAATAGTATAGTGACAGCGAGCTTGAAACTTTGGGATAGGTATAAACTGAAATGCAATCTTGTTTCGAGGTTCCCCTTGGGCGCTTCATATCTGGGAGACTCGAGGTTTCCCCCAGCCCTCGCTCGCCCGGAGGAGTTTCGACTCTGGACGGGCTTAGGGCTGGTTAGGTTGGGTGACTTTCTACAGGGGGTACGATTTGAGTCTTTTCCTGATATACTGACTAAACATCCGGCCCTTGCTGGCGAATTCTATCACTATCTCCAAATTAGGCATTTCTTCTTGAGTCACTATGCGGGCCCCCTTTCAGACTCTAGAACATTCTACGAGAAGATATGTTTTACAGCACCTAGACAAAAAGGTCTTATTTCAATTGTGTATAAGGCTTTGGAGACAGCTCTGGAGTGCCCAGTGCTCAAATATAGAGCCCAATGGGAGAGGGAGCTCGCTCTTACCACAGAGGACTTGGACTGGAATGCTGGCTGGACCAATATGAGAAAATGCACGCTCTCTCTCACGATTAGAGAGACAGCGGTTAAATTGTTGACCAGCTGGAATTACACTCCTCTGCGCCTCAACATGATATGCCCTCAGGTGTCGCCCTCTTGTTTTTGAGGTTGCGATCTCCCGGGCTCCCTCTCTCATTTGTTCTGGGAGTGTGACAGGCTGCGGCCCACATGGACTGCTGCTCTTTACCTAAATGATAACCTTGCAGGTGGGCAGGTGCATCTGAGACACACTCAGTGCCTCCTTTTCCAAAAAATGCCGGACACTCCTAGGCCCCTTTTGAGATTGATTCATTCAATCTGCTTGGCTGTACAATGGGCTATAGCTCTCTCTTGGAAATCGGACTTGGTTCCCTTTTCATTAGTTACATCCAGAATAGATCAAATGATGCTAGCCGAAAAAATACACCACACGTTGCAGGATTCCATGCCTCTGTTTGACGCTAAGTGGAACCCCTGGTCCATCTTCAGACTTCAGCACTGACCTCTTATTCATTATTTTTTTTGTATATTACTTGTTTTGATAGATTCTCTATTTTTTTGTTTTTTGTTTTTTGTTTTTATTTTATGATATTTTTCTATTTTATTTTCTGTTTTTTTTTTCTTCTCTTTTACTTTCTATCTTGTTGTTCTCTGAATTACTACTCCTATTCCTCAATTGTGTACTACTACTGTTGCTTCATTGCACTGTTAGACGTAGCTGAGTCCTTATTGAATCATTTAGATTAACCACTTTATACTGGTCTAGTACCCTAGGACATGTCAATTTGCAGTTTTCTTTATTTTACCATATATGTACACTGTATATCTATGCTTTCTTTCTAATAAACTTTTTGAAATCGAAGAAATACTTTTTGAATAGTGGTCCAAGTGGTAGCCATTCAGCCAACACCAACATTATAGGGATAGATAGCGCTTTGAAAAACAGGTCACTGTTTAACCCGCCGAATTCCGGTAACCAACATGTTGATGTGTTTAAAAACCTTGTTCTGAAAGATTTGGATAACGTGGTAGTTAAGAAAAACAGTAATCCAATACATATCCAGGAGGGTATTGAACAACTACAAGATAGGAAAAATATTGTGATACGCCCTGCAGATAAGGGGGGCGGGGTGGTCATATTAGATAAATACTATTATGATACACAACTTTCCAATGTGTTATCTGAAGACACCACATACGTCAAGTTAAACAATAATCCCACTCAAGTATATCATGTATATTTACAGAAATTTGTCAATATGGGTAGAGAAAAAAGAGTTCTAAATAAGAATGAACATAAGTATTTGTCGCCCAGTTTTTGCAGAGTTCCTACTATTTATACACTTCCTAAAGTGCACAAGGACTCTGCAAAACCACCTGCCCGCCCTATCGTTAATAGCATAGACTCAGTCACTTCTAGATTAGTCAAAAGAAGTGGACAGAGATCAGCATATATATGCACAAATATCTAATGGCACCATCATCCCTGTATTAATATAGAAAATAGCTGCACAGGATATGGGATTTTTAAGGTGCTAAGTTATAAAGATCACATAACAAATAATATAAAAAAGTAGAAAAAATGTTTATTCATTACATACATTTAAAAAACTGATAAATACACATATTCTGGCCATCGCAGGTAAACACCCACTACCTAGCACACAGATAGTCACAGAATGTGTTCAGTTGAGAGAAGCGTCTATTGTACTTCTACAGTTTCGCCTGTAAGGCTTCGTCAGGAAATAGACGCAGAGAAACACTTTAATGGATATTGCAGATAATTTTCAGCTTTAAGGTGTAGAGACAAAGAAAGCACAAATTAATATACATGATTATACACAAAATTATATATATATATAGAGCATATTCTGAAACGACACGCATATGTATCCCCTATTGGGGGACAGGCAGAACACAGTCAATCATAGCAAACACCCCACAAATGTTCCATACCTCAATAGAGCACGGGAATCTAAAAGAAGCCGGAGCAGCCCCCACTAGATGCCAACACAAACAACTCCATCCAGAATGTCCACAAGACCCATAAGGGAGGATGAATTTAAGGCAATAATTTTTTTTTTAAATGCCTGTAATAAATGTACAAATTAATGTGTTATACTAGAAAGAGAGGAGAGGAGGAAGGGGGAAGGAAAGAACAGAAAGGGAAAAAGAAAAAAAGAAAAGAAAAAAAGAATGGAAAAAGGAAAGAAAAAGAAAGAGGGAAGGGGGGGGCGGGAAGGAGAGGGGGGGGAGAAGGGAGAAAAGAGAAGGGGAAGGGAAGCAAAAAAAAAAAAGAGGGGAAAGGAAGGAAAGGGGGAAGGGAAATTCAAGATGCAGACATCTCTTGAAAAAACACTCACCTCTCTCCTATCATACAACTATCCGACCAATTTGGGGCTCATATGGGACAAGGACTGGGTGGAATTACTAGTTAAGAGGACAAATTCCAGTTCAGGCTCATCTAAATAGAAGCATTATATATAGAATTTCAATAATAAACTTCTAATTATTCCTATCTTAAAAACAAGACAGAGGAAAAACAAAACAAAATGATCTATTAATAACAGCTTCTCACCAAGTAGAAGGTCACAAGCAACTCGGACCAATTCCACTTCTAAAGCAGGTATGGATACCTTAGCCAAACACAGAACCTTACAGGCAATTACAAGGTAAAGCCCTCAGTAAGTGTCACCTAGTGGGGAAAAGATCCACCTGAATGCAAAAAAAAAAAAAAAAGTAAAATAGTCACCTGTATGTAAAGTAGCTACCTATTGTTCAGTCCAAGTCCAGTGCGAGCACCCTCAAGTGTCCCAGTACAGCTGATGCTGCCTGGGATTTAAATACCCCCCCCGAAGCGCCAAAACGTGGCATGTGATGTCACACCACATTGACACTACACGGACACAAAAAGGAGAGGGACCTCGGTCCGTAGACTGATGCCCGGAATCCAGGAAGTGAGGTCACTTCCTCTATGCACCGCCCATACACAGGATGACCTTCTGTGCTGACACTGGAACACTGCACGAGTCAGGGATGTGCCATGTTCAATATGAAGGGGTGCTGTATTGAATCCCATGGGTGCCACGTACCATGGGTCCCTCTATGTGGGCAAACACCGGACCGGGACACATATGTGACCCAGTCCTGTATCCACCATTGAGCGTCCGTATGGGTATTTGATGGACACAGAGAACAGAGTCCAATGTAATTGTGTTCACACCTATGGGAAAATGGATCCTACCACTCAGACTTGGAATGGTGTATAGGGGATGACTACCACACATCGTACATCCGCATGACCCCTGGGGACACAAAGAAAATGCGCGTCGCATCAAGAGCTGCCACAAACAAACAAAACAAACATTGACACAAAATCAAATAATAATTACATACATTTGCCAACTGTACATCAATCGATCTACAGAACATAGCGAAAATAAACAAAGAATAAATTTACCTCTCATGCATAGAGAGGTAATGCTGGCATAGAATTTGTAAGGCCCCACCCAGGTTATGCGCCCCCCCTAAATAAACTCCCACCCATGGGGTAAAGCATCCTCCTCAGTGATGGTGAACCCGGAACCCAAGGGGGCGGATGAGAAGGAATTTTTTTTATGAAAAATGAAAACAGACTGGGGGGGGCCTGATGTATTTGGGATCCTAATGACCTGTATAACAGGTCAAAGGTAGGTATATCAAACGGCATTTGTAAACTGGACCATACAGGTAGTAAGCTAAAGAGGAAACCCTATAATGTTTCACAAAAACTGCTTGAAACTAATTCCCTCATTCAGGCCTGGAAATCGAGTTGCCTGTAAGAGGTAGATCCATCTGCTTTCCAGCTGGAGAAGTTTCTTGTCAATCTCCCCCCCTCGTTCGTGTTGGGGTATATGTTCCAGTGCAAAAAATTTGATAGATTTTAAATCAAAATTGTGGTATAAACCCACATGACGGCTGATTGGCATCTCCATTCTATGTTTTGCAATCAGGGAAACATGGTCCCTGATCCTGCAAAACAGGGGACGCTTCGTTTTCCCCACATAGAAGGCTCCACAGGAGCACTTCATTATGTAAACGGCTCCAACTGATTGACAGTTACATCTATATTTTGGTGTCCATATGGTGTCATTTGGAAGCGCCACAGTTTTACCTGTTAAGATAAAGCCACAAAAATTACATTTTCCACAGGGATATGTGCCTGACACCCGTTTCTTTGTTACATTGCTGTTCATGTGGTGGCTCGACACCAAGGTGTCCCTCAACGACCTAGACCTTTTGTATGTTATTTCTGGATAGGATTTTATAAATCTAGATATTCTCTGATCTGCGGTAAGCAGATACCAAAATTTGTTATAAATTGTTAGAATCTTTGCATGCTGACGGTTGAATCTAGTGATGATTCTGGTAGATGTACTTGATCTATCCTGTCTGGACTTATAGATAAGAGCTTGTCTATTAAGATTTTTTACTTTATTAAAAGATTTTTTTTAGACTGGTCTTGCTATAGCCCCTGGCTTGAAGGCGTTCATTTAGAGAATCAGACTCTCTTTGAAAGTCCTCATCTAGTGTGCAATTGTGTTTCACCCTTAAAAATTGACTATATGGTATACTCTTCTTTAACTGTTCAGGGTGTGAACTGTCCGCATGTAGCAGACTATTGCCTGCTGAGGGCTTTCGAAAGAGAATAGAGCAGAGTTCACCCTTATCGTTTATGAAAATCTCCAGATCAAAAGAGTATGTAAATTTTAAATTGTAGGTATTTACCTGTAATTGTTCCAAAAAACTAATCAATTCTTCTCTAGATCCCGCCCAAACCATAAAAACATCATCGATATAGCGATGCCAGTATATTATCCTGCCTATATTGATTTGCTTAAACTCATCTGCAAAAAGGTCACGCTCCCACCCCCCAAGATACAGGTTTGCATATGAGGGTGCACATTTGGCCCCCATAGCAACACCCTGCACCTGGAGGTAGTGGGAGCCCTTAAAAACAAAAATATTGTGAGTCAAAACAAAACTCAGCAATTCAATAACAAAGTCATTATACTTCCAGGAATCCAGGTCTCGCTTACCGAGGAATTCCCGTATAACCTCGACACCCCTGGAGTGGGGTATCAAATTATATAGGGCCTCGATGTCGATGGCTACAAGCCAGGCTCCAGAGGGTATTTGTAGACCATCAATGATTTTCAGTAATTCAATAGTATCCCTCACGTGGGAAAATAGGCCCTTTACATGTGGGTACAAGTATTCGTCAATTAACCGGCTTGCTCGCTCAGTTAGAGATCCACAACCTGAAATGATCGGTCTGTCGGGTGGTTTTGTTAGACTTTTATGCACTTTCGGCAGTGCATAAAAAGTCAGAGTAGTGAAGTTTTCCATATCCAGGTATTTGAAGGTGTTGGAATCTATAACGCCTTTGTGTTGGGCCCTGATGATGATGTCCCTATATTTCCTCATGTAGTATTGGATGTGTGACATGGGGACTGGGCGATACCACTCAGAATTGCGAATGATATCATAACACATGCCCTCATATTGCTTTTCTTACTTCTAGATTAGGCCAATACCTGGACACCTTTCTCCAGGCAAGTGTGTTAAACACCAAAGCCTATCTGAAGGACACTAAGAGCTTTTTGTAACTAATCAGTGAGATTGACCTAACAGGGAAGAGCAGCTTATATTTGGTGACTGCAGATGTATCGTCATTGTATACATCATCCAACATGACGATGCCCTGTTAGCACTGAATTGGGCGTTAAGTCAGCGTGATGATATCCCCCATGAGCAGAAAGTGTTTTTGGGCCAGACATTGGATTTCTGTCTGGCCCATAATTACTTTTGGTATAACCATGAGTTCTACTCCCAGATAAAATGGAGTGGCGATGGGGGCTAGATTTGCACCGAGCATCGCCAATCTGTTCATGGGAGAGTGGGAGGACAAATCTGTGTTTGCTAATCGGAAAGATGGCCTCCTGTTTTACAGGAGGTACATAGATGACCTGTTCTTCATTTGGGAAGGGGATGAGTTATCGTTGCATGATTTTTTTGAAATAATTAAATGACAATAAGAATAACATCAAACTTGAATATGAGTTCAGTAATGAACACATCCACTTCCTAGATGTAGATGTGAAATTGCAGGGTACGTCACTTTCCACTACTATCTATTTTAAGCTAGGGCTGGGAAAAAAAATCGATTTTAATCTTAATCGATTTTTTTAGATTTAAAAAAAAAAAATGATTTTTTTTTCCTTCAAAGTTTCCGTAGCAGGACTGCAGGGGGTGTATCCGGAATGGCACTGGGCAGCGTTACCCCAATTACATCTACTCGCTGCAGCCGCCGTCTGCCTACCTGATCAGCATGTCATGTAGACAGACGGCGGCCATTGCAGTGTTCAAAAGCCGCGCCTCCCGAGTCCTCGTCGTCTGTGATAGGCGGAACACTCAATTTCACAGCAGGCAGTATTCAGCCTATCACGGACATCCTCTCATCCTCGTCTGTGTTATGAGGATGACCATGATAGGCCTAACACTTAATGCTGGGAAATTGAGTGTTCCGCCTATCACAGACGAGGAGGAGGCGCGGCTTTTGAATACTGGAATGGCCACCGGTGTAGCAGTAAAATCCATATCCCATGAAAATCTGCATCAGGTACGGGCACAGTGATTGAAGCATAGGCACAGTGAAGCACAGGCACAGTGAGACACGGGCACAGTGAGACACGGGTACAGTGAGGCATGGACACAGTTCAATTCAACTAAGAGTAACCTCAGGATTTTTTGTTGTTTTATTTGCTAAATCCAAATACAGTATTAATAATTTGGATGTCTAACAATCTTTGTTGCACACTGCAAAAAACAACAAAAGGTCACAAGCGCAAAATTGGTGGATAAAGAAAAAAATATAATGGATGATAATAATAATAAGAAAAAAATCCCAAATATTTTGGGAAGTACAAAGTATCCAAAAGGGGGAAAAACAGGATCCAGCACAGCAAGAAAAAATCCGTACCCAGAAGTACAAAATACACAACATGCACACAATATAATCCAGCGCTCATGGAACATACATTATTAACTATTGAAAACTCTTGAAGAATTGATAAAAAAGCTTAGTCCATTTATTAATCACAATAAAGAGAGGGATCCAATCCCAAATGTGCAGAGGGCAAATGAATCTTAACTCTCCAGTTGCCAGTGGTGACAAACTTGTTAAACTTGCAGTGACATCCGTGGAGCAAGGAGGGGTTAAAAAAGTCAAAACAAAGCCTGTGGCATGATCTCAGTGTGAGCACAGTACCTTGAATGATGGACAACAGGCAGACCAGCGTGTGGAGGGCCCTCCAACCCAAAAGGATGCAGAGCCAGGATCGCAGCAAGGCTGGGACAGAAGGAATCACACACAGAGTTTCAAGAGTTTTCAATAGTTAATAATGTATGTTCCATGAGCGCTGGATTATATTGTGTGTTTGTTGCACACTGCACACTGACTTTGCAGTTAGAGAAAGGGTTTGCCTTTGCAATTTTGTTTGTTGATGCACTTTAATTAATATAATAAAAAAAAAAAATTGAATCGAATCGTAAATCGAGTTTTTTATAAAAAAATCGCAGATTTTTTGGGGGGGGAAAATCGTCCAGCCCTATTTTAAACCCACCGATAGGAATAGTTATTTGCCTCTGATGAGTGGTCATCACCCTCATTGGCTAAAGAACATTCCTAAGGGTCAATTAATGAGAGTAAAGCGGAATTGTACTAACAGTAATGACTTTATTACCTATTCTAATGTCATCAATGAGAGATTCATCCAGAAAGGGTATAATAAACAAGATTTAAATAAGACTGTGGAAGAACTGGTGAACATTCCAAGAGATGCGTGTTTTGCTCAGAGAGAACATACTGTGAACCCTAGACAAGAATGTGGTTTTATATCTAACTTTCACATGCAGTATAGGGATATTGAAAAAATATTTAGGAAGCACTGGCATGTTTTATGTTTAGATAGGGTCATGCAAAATGTATTACCAGCACAACCACCCTTCATTCATCGAAAAGCGCCGAATATTGGCGATAAAATTGTGCAAAAAGTGTTGGATCCCCCAATGAGAAAGAGTATGTGTTGGCAACTCAAGGGTTTCTATTCATGCAGAAAATGTAGTTCTTGCCTAATAGTGAATAATCCCATTAGGGGACTTACAGAATTTGTATCTTCAGGGAACAATAGACCATGCAGTATCTCTGAGTTTATCACGTGCAACACTACTCACGTGGTGTATGTGCTGCAATGTCCCTGTAACTTGATGTATGTGGGCCGAACAAAAAGGAAACTGAAAATTAGGATTTCAAAACACATACACAATATAGAAATAGGTTATAAGTACCATAGCGTATCCTTGCACTTTAAGGAACACCATAGTCAAGACCCCTCAGTTCTGAAATTCTGGGGTGTAGATTGTATACATCAGAACTGGAGGGGTTCTAATTTGGTGCGAGAAATATCCAAGAGAGAAAGACGCTGGATATTTCTCATGGATACACTCACACCAAGAGGAATGAACGTAGAGTTAGACATTGAACTGCTTTATTAGTGATTATTAAAGCTCGGTTTTCTCTTTGGTGTTTTTCTTCAAAGAGGAGATGCGGATCACTTGGGGTACATTAACCTTGATTATTTAGATAATACAAGGATTGGTACATAGTAATTTATCTACATGTGCTAGTTGAGTAGTTCATCATGTTTATGATGTCCATCTAATATTTGCCTCTTATAAGTTTTAAATAATTTTTTAATTTATTCTAATTTATATATATATATATATATATATATATATATATATATTTGTATATGGACTGTTTTATTCATAGATTTCTTTGTATTGATTTTTGCATACATTGTTCTAATGTGTTTATTTGATTTGATGTGCTGCCTTTAACAGCCTTGTTGTGATAAGTTTTGTCATTTCAAGGTCTATGGAGTGTAGTTTTTCTTTCTCCCGTTAGGGGGCAAGAAATGAATAGTGACAAACGTTCAGCTATAATGAAACTAAAGAGGAGGTACCAGGGCGGTTGTCCATCCATGTAACCACCTCCGATTCAACCAATCAGCTGAGAGCAAGGCCCCATATAAACACGGCAGCTTCCGTCAATGCTCCATGCCCACAGATGATGTCAATTAACGACGAAACGCGTCTGGGTTGGATACAGTGACTGCCAATCAAAGTGATGTCACTATGCTGATTGCCGCATACGGATGTCAGCAGACCGGAACTAGTGAACGGAGGCTGGAGACACCGCTCTGACATCTCGCAGTTCCTGCCAGTAATATCATTCAAAAGTGATGTATTAATTTTTTTGATATAGTGTAAGTGTGGTTTTAACAGGGGGTTATTTTTAATAAAAGTGATTGCGGAATTACACTATTGTGGCTATTTCCTTTATTTGATATATGAGTATCGGGTCTGATGTCTTCCGGTTCTGAGAGATGAGGAATTCAGCTGTTGTTATTCAAAATATAATATATGTTATATTTTATTATATTCTGTTCTATTGTTTTTCTAGTTTATTCTTTTCTATTCTTTTCTATTCTATTCTAATATTTTCTATTCTAATTCAAAATCATTCTATACGAAATTTGAATTTCAGAAAATGGTTATATATATAAATATTAGGGTTAGGGTTTTAAATTTATATATAACCATTTTCCGAAATTCAAATTTTGTATAGAATTAATTTGAATTTGAATAGAAAAGATTAGAATAGAAAATAATACAAACGAATAGACTAGAAAAACAATAGAACAGAATAGAATAAAATATAATAAAAATATTATATTTTATTCTATTCTGTTCTATTGTTTTTCTAGTCTATTATTTTTTACTCTAGTCTAATATTTTCTATTCGAATTCAAATTCATTGTATACGAAATTCAAATTTCGGAAGATGGTTTTTTATATATACATATTTGTTATATTTTTTTTCTGTTCTGTTCTATTGTTTTTCTATGCTATTCTTTTCTATTATTTTACATTCTATTCTAATCTTTTCTATTCAAGTTCATTCAATACAAAATTCCAATTTCATAAGATGGCTTTATATATATATATATATATATATATATATATATATATATATATATATCTATTCTGTTCTATTGTTTTTCTATTATTTTCAATTATTTTCTAATCTTTTCTATCCAAATTCATTCTATATGAAATTCTAATTTTGGAAGATGTTTATATATATATATATATATATAAACATCTTCCAAAATTCTAATTTCGTATAGAATGAATTTGAATTTGAATACAAAAGATTAGAATAGAAAATAATAGAAAAGAATAAACAAGAAAAACATGTTATATTTTATTATATTCTGTGCTATTGTTTTTCTATTCTATTCTATTATTTTCTATTTTCTATTCTATTCTATTCTTTTCTATTCTAATTCAAAAACATTCTATATGAAATTTGAATTTCAGAAAATAGTTATATATATAAATATTAGGGTTAGGGTTAACCCTAACCCTAACCCTATTATATATATATATATATATATATATATACATATATATAACCATTTTCCGAAATTTGAATTTCGTATAGAATGAATTTGAATTTGAATAGAAAAGATTATAATAGAAAATAATAGAAAATAATAGACTATAAAAACAATAGAACAGAATAGAATAAAATATAATATATGTTATATTTTATTCTATTCTGTTCTATTGTTTTTCTAGTTTATTCTTTTCTATTATTTTCTATTCTATTCTAATCTTTTTTATTCTAATCCTAAAGCATTCTATACAAAATTTGAATTTCAATAAATGGTTACATACCGGTATATAAATATTATTAACCCTAACCCTAATCCTATTATATATATATATATATATATATATATATATATATATATATATATATAGATAGATAGATAGATAGATAGATAGATAGATATAACCATTTTCTGAAATTAAATTTTTGAATAGAATGAATTTGAATTTGAATAGAAAAGATTAGAATAGAAAATAATAGACTAGAAAAACAATAGAACAGAATACAATAAAATATAATATATATATATATATTAGATTTTATTCTATTCTGTTCTATTGTTTTTCTAGTCTATTCTTTTCTACTCTATTCTAATCTTTTCTATTCACATTTAAATTCATTGTATACGAAATTCGAGTTTTTATATATATATTGTTTTTCTATGCTTTTCTATTCTATTATTTTACATTCTATTCTACTCTTTTCTATTCAAGTTCATTATATACAAAATTCAAATTTCAGAAGATGGTTTTATATATATATATATATATATATATATATATATATATATATATATATTCTGTTCTATTGTTTTTCTATTATTTTTAATTCTATTCTAATCTTTTCAAATCCAAATGCATTCTATATGAAATTAACATTTTGGAAGATGTTATATATATATATACATATATAACATCTTCCAAAATTCGAATTTCGTAGAGAATGAATTTGAATTTGAATACAAAAGATTAGAATAGAAAATAATAGAAAAGAATAAACTCGTAAAAACATATTATATTTTATTATATTCTGTGCTATTGTTTTTCTATTCTATTCTATTATTTTCTATTTTCTATCCTATTCTAATCTTTTCTATTCTAATTCAAAAACATTCTATATGAAATTTGAATTTCTGAAAATGGTTATATATATAAATATTAGAGTTAGGGTTAACCCTAACCCTATTATATATATATATATATATATATATATATATATATATATATATATAACCATTTTCCGAAATTTTCTGAAATTCTAATTTCGTATAGGATGAATTTGAATTTGAATAGAAAAGATTAGAATAGAAAATGATAGAAAAGAATAGACTAGAAAAACAATAGAACAGAATAGAATAACATATAATATATGTTTTTCTAGTTTATTCTTTTCTATTATTTTCTATTCTAATCTTTTGTATTCAAATTCAAATTCATTCTATACGAAATTCGAATTTTGGAAGATGAATTTGAATAGAAAAGATTAGAATAGAGTAGAAAAGAATAGACTAGAAAAACAAAAGAACAGAATAGAATAAAATATTTTTCTAGTCTATTCTTTTCTACTGTATTCTAATCTTTTCTATGCAAATTCATTGTATACAAAATTCAAATTTCAGAAGATGGTTTATATATATATATATATATATATATATATATATATATATATATATATAATATTATTTTCTGTTCTGTTCTATTCTATTGTTTTTCTATGCTTTTCTTTTCTATTATTTTACATTCTATTCTAATCTTTTCTATTCAAGTTCATTCTATACAAAATTCCAATTTCAGAAGATGGTTATATATTGTGAGGGGGTTAGCTCGGCAGCGGGTGTATGTGACCCCCTGGATGGGTTCACCACACAAAACAGGCACAGCAGACAGAGTTTGTAGTTGCAAAAACAAAAGGTGCGGTTTATTTAAACTATTTACAGGGGAAAAACAGTAAAACTAAAAAGAAACATAAAAAATAAATCCTGGTCAGCTTGACCGCTTACTACACACGTAGGTTCCCTGTCTGACAACTAGGTGCAGCCTTGTTCTGCCCCAGCCCCTATCTCCCTGTTTTTGAAGGTTTTAGCCACACAGGCTTTGTCTCTAGAGATGGCCTCGCGGTTCGCCCCGCGGTCGGTTCGCGGCAAATTTTGCGCATTCGCGGTTCGCGAAACCGGCGGACATATGGCGCTATTCGCGGCCGGTTCGCGGCCACCATATTCTGAATCTTTTACATTGTGGAACTTTGACCTATGACACATCCATCATGTGGTACAGGACAGCCAATGAGACATTTCAGCAGATGGACATACCCCCTACCTTATAAATAGACCTGATCTGGCTGCCATTTTACATTCTGTTATTTGTCAGCGTAGGGACAGGTTGCTGTGTGGAGCAGGGTCAGACTGTAATCCTAGCTATTAGGTCCACAAAAGTCCTTTTAAGGACTGGTATAGGTGTACAATTGTTTTGTGTGCAGTGTATAGGGGTGTAATACACTTTTAGTTCATTTCAATTGTGCAGCATTGGGACTGCAGTGCTGAGCGGTTCTGCAGCTGTCTTTAGTCAGTGTAGGAAGGTTGCTGTGTGTGTACTAGCAGGGACAGACTCTACTAAAACAAAAGTCCTTCTAAGGACTGGTATAGGTGTACAGTCCACAAAAGTCCTTTTACAGACTGGTATAGGTGTACTATTTTGTGTGCAGTAAATAGGGGTGTACTACACGCATAAAATACTCTAGGAAGAATAGTATAGTGCATTTCTACTTTGCAGCTTCTGAGCGGTTCTGCTGCAGCTCTTTTCTCGGATTAGGTAGAAATTGCCGCTGTGTGTCGCAGGCACAGACTAGCGACTAAAATCGCTAACCAATAAAGCTCCCCAAAAGTTCATTTTAAGGACTGGTATAGGTGTACTATTTGGTGTGCAGTATATAGGGGTCTAATACACACATAAAAAACTTTCAAACATACTATATAATATATACTATACTATATAATATATATAGTGCATTTCAACTGTGCAGCATTTCTACTGTGCAGCTTCTGAGCGGTTCTGCTGCAGCTCTTTTCTCAGTTTAGGTAGAAATTGCCGCTGTGTGTCGCAGGCACAGACTAGCGACTAAAATCGCTAACCAATAAAGCTCCCCAAAAGTTCATTTTAAGGACTGGTATAGGTGTACTATTTGGTGTGCAGTATATAGGGGTCTAATACACGCATAAAAAACTTTCACATATAGGAAGAATAGTATAGTGCATTTCTACTGTGCAGCATTGTGACTGCTGAGAGGTTCTGCAGCGATACTACAAAGAGTGACAAACGCAATTAGAAAAAAGTATTATAACTGCTGTGATAGACCAGTGGCCCCTGAAAACGACAGTTTGAAGCGGGGTGTTATATACCTTCTTCCACATATACTGCCCTTCTCTACAGCCTTTTGTCACAGGGTCATTTAAAAAGATGACAGGCAGAGGAAGAGGCAGGCCCTTCCGCAGGGGTGGTAGGGGTAGGGCAGGAGCACCAGGCCGGAGCCAAAGTGGGAAGTTGCAGAAGGTGCGTTCGATTACGTCAAAGGACGCACCAGACTTGGTTGAGTGGCTCACTCAGCCTTACTCTTCTGCACCCTCCTCATCCTCTCTATCTGCACCCTCTTCACTCTCTGCTGTGTGCACCCCCAAAGACACTACCAACCAACACCACCGCCACCATATACCCTCCGCTTGAGTCACAGGAATTATTTTCCGATCCATCACAAGACTTCTCTGATGCGCAGGCATTCTTGACATTGGATCAGGAAGAGGAGGTAGCAACAACCGCCACTCAGCAGTCTGACGACAGTACCCAGATCAGCCCAAGGATGTTGGTCCCCGCTGTTGCTGCCTACTCCGAGATCTCTAATGTTAGTTGTGGGGAAGGTGACGTAGATGATGATGTGTCTATGGGCGTCACGTGGGTGCCCACAAGAGAGGACCAGGAGGGGAGTTCAGAGGGAGAGATGGACCAGCAGATAGGGAGGAGAGGCAGGCGGAACTTACATTGCACAGGAGTGACAAACAAGACTGCTAATGTATCAGGACTCAGAGCGAGCCATCAACCATGTACGGTCACATCTGGCGCTCCCAGGACGCCGGCACATGGCTCCGCAGTGTGGGCTTTTTTTAACGTGTCCACTGCTGACAATAGTGTTGCCATCTGCAGCCTTTGCAGTCAACGCATCAGTCGCAGTAAGCCCAACACTCACCTAGGGACGACCGCCTTAACAAGGCACATGAACTCCCATCACTGAGCCCAGTGGGAGCAACGCCATCAGAACCCACAAAGCCAAACTCCAGGCTCTCACCGTCCAGCCTCTTCTACTACTTCTCCTCTCTCTTCACAGTTGTCCTCCACTCCACCTTCCATCATTCCGTCCCCAAGTTTATCTGGAAAAAGGCAGGCTTCCGTGGGCCAAATGTTCGAACGTAAAAGAATGATGACGCCGGATAACCCTCTTGCCCAACGGTTGACCGCTGGCTTGTCAGAACTCCTAGCCCGCCAACTACTGCCATATAAACTGGTGGACTCGGAGGCCTTTCGAAAATTTGTGGCCATTGGAACACCACAATGGAAGGTCACAGGAAGGAAATATTTCTCCCAGAAGGGCATCCCAGAGCTATATGGCCATGTTCAGCAGCAAGTGAATGTATCTCTGGCACACAGTGTCGGTGCCAAGATACATCTGACCACAGACACGTGGTCTAGCAAACACGGGCAGGGAAGGTATATTACTTTTACTGCCCACTGGGTGAACCTTCTGACGGCCGTCAAGCATGTAACCCGTGGCACCCGTGTAGATTTGGTTTTACTGCCATGGATTGCATGCAGGCCTGCCTCTTCTTCTCCTCCTCCTCCATCCTCCCTCTCCTCCTCGGCTGACTCCTCCTCTTCCGCTGCTACCGTCTCTTCCGTTGCGCCGCCCAAGATCCCCAGAACCTATTCGACATGCCAGGTGAGACGTTGCCATGCTGTGCTGCGTCTGTTGTGCCTGGAAGCCAAGAGCCACACTGGCCCTGCACTCCTTTCAGCTTTGCGTTCACAGGCAGATCAGTGGCTAACACCGCTCAATTTGACAGTTGGTAAAGTGGTGTGCGACAACGGTGCCAATCTGCTGAGCGCGTTAAAACAGGGCAAAATTACACACGTGCCATGCATGGCACACGTCTTGAACTTGGTCGTGCAGCGATTCGTTGTCAAATACCCTGGGGTCCAGGACGTCTTGCGGCAGGCAAGGAAAATCTCGGCCCATTTCAGAAGATCTTACACGGCCATGGCTCGCCTTGCTGACATTCAGCGGCGACACAATCTGCCGGTCAGACGTCTTATTTGTGACTGCCCGACGCGATGGAACTCAACCTTGTATATGCTTGATAGGCTGCTTCAGCAGAAACGTGCAGTTAATGACTACCTGTACGAACTCTGCGCCAGAACAGGTTCTGGGGATCTTGTTTTTTTTTCACCGCGTCAGTGGCTGCTCATGCGCGACGCATGCAGACTTTTGCGGCCATTTGATGAGATCACCAAACTGGTCAGTCGCAGCCATGGTGCCATCAGTGACATCGTACCTTATGCCTTCTTTATGGAGCGTGCATTGCATCATGTTATTGATCAAGCCGTCGAGGAGCAGGAGCAGGAACATGAGGAAGTCGCAATGCTTGACGAATTCCCAGGGGGGGCTACTCTATCTGAGACAAGTCAACAACAGGAGTCTGAAGAGGAGTCAGAGGAGGATGGTGCCGGGGCAGATGAGGAGGAGCAAGAAGAGCATGCTTTTAAACCTTTCTGGGATACCCTGCTGTTGTTGTTCGTGGATGGGGGGAGGAGATCGAGGACGACATTATCCTGGGCAGGAGCCAGGCCACCACACTGCTTCCAGTTTAGTGCAAATGGGGGCCTTCATGCTCCAGTGTTTTAAGAGGGACCCCCATATAAAAAGCATAAAGGGCAAGGACCATTACTGGGTGGCAACGTACTTGGACCCCCGGTACAAACAAAAAATGGCAGAAATGTTACCACCATCACAGAGGGCTGTCAGAATGGAGCACTTCCAGGCCTTGCTTCGAGAAATGCTGCATTCTGCTTTTGCGTGCGCTGGCAGAGGAATTTCCACTCCCAGAGGAACAGTTGTGGATACCAATCCAACAGCGCCTGCAAGAAGAGGGCGGTTTGAAGATGTCTTGGTCACTTCTGATATGAGATCATTCTTTCAGCCGACCCATCGACAGGTCTCATCCGGATCCAGCATCAGGGAACGCCTAGACCGACAGGTGTCCGACTACATCGGATTAACGGCCGATGTGGACGCTCTGAGAAGTGATGAACCCCTGGACTACTGGGTGGGCAGGCTTGACCTCTGGCCAGAGCTTGCACAATTTGCAATGGAACTGTTGGCTTGCCCCTTGTCCAGTGTCCTGTCCGAAAGGACGTTCAGCGCAGCAGGGGGGATTGTGACCGATAAGCGCACTCGCTTAGCTCACGACAGTGTTGACTACCTCACATTTATAAAAATGAATGAGGCATGGATCTCTGCTGAATTCAACACATGTGACCAGTAGACCATGTTTCATTCAAATTCCTCATGACAGGCCACAAATATCCACCACCACCTATAATAATTATTCATGGTCCTTGTCTTCTTGGGTAAATACAGCGGCATAAAAGGCCTTTTATGTCCGTTGAATGCCTAATTTTTGGGGCCTGTAGTGCCCGAAACGTATTTATCCTGTGAATGCCTAATGTACCTCCAGCCACATAATTTAAAGTTCTTTGCTGTCAGATGAATGCCTGTTGGCTAATTTTTGGGGCCTGTACTGGCCGAAACTTACTTCTTTATCCAGGCTGTGAATGCCTAATTTTTCAGACTGGAATTGAAAATCAATTCCGCTAAATTGTGGAACGGATGCGGACCCATTTTACAGACGTGTGAATGGACCCTATATGTATTTCACATGTATTTACCGGCTGCTGTCAGTTCCGGCTGATTTAGGCCGAGCTATTACAATAAAACCAAGCAATATTACAAAAAACGAAATAAACTTTATAACTGTATAAACGATTTATACAACTTATAAAAAAAAACCATTTATGGCAACTTTTCTAATAGCAGGATCATCTCATGCACCCCCTTCATAGCCTGGCCTTGCTTCTCTTCCATGGCCTTCATGCGCTCCTGAATTGACAAAAAAATTCAGATAAAAAAAGAATGCTTGTCGTTGTCGATCTCAAATTTGCTTAATTCTGTTATGTCATTGTCCATGTTGTGGGACTATGTGTGCACAGCTAGTAATTATTTTGTGGCTGCAAATATGACCTGGAGGTTTTTAATGTTCGCCTCCCATTGAAATGAATGGGGCCCGCCGCGAACCCGCGGTTCGCGAACATTTACCCGCGTTTGCGCGATCGCGTTCGCGAACCGTCCCGGGAGATGTTCGTCCATCCCTATTTGTATAACGACCACCTACAAAGCCATCCACAACACTGCCCCCAGCTACATCACTGACCTAGTCTCTAAATACCAACCTAATCGTTCTCTTTGTTCTTCTCAAGACCTCCTGCTCTCTAGCTCGCTCATCACCTCCTCCCATGCTCGACTCCAGGACTTTTCCAGAGTCTCCCCAAGCCTATGGAACTCCTTACCCCAATCGGTCCGTCTATCTCCTTCTCTATTAACTTTTAGAGGATCCCTAAAAACCCTCCTCTTCAGAGAAGCCTATCCCACCCACACCTAATAACTATATTTCCATTCTGTCCACCTGATCATCCCCCACAGCCAATACCCTTTGTTTCACGTGACCCTCCCTTCTAGACTGTAAGCTCTATCGAGCAGGGCCCTCTGATCCCTCTGTATTGAATTGTATTGTGATTGTACTGTCTTCCCTGATGTTGTAAAGCGCTGCGCAAACTGTTGGTGCTATATAAATCCTGTATAATAATAATAATAATTTGTCTCACCGCACAGGACAGAAACACACTCCCCAGTCTTGCACAACACAGAACTGGTTCCAGGATGGAGCATCTCCCCTAGCATGCTGGGAGTTCTTGTAGAGGCCTTAATGAGCCACTTGATTCAGCTGGGCTCATTAACTCTTCCCCCGCAAGACTCCCAGCACTCCCCCTAGTGGTATGAACTTGCATAAAGCCTGAATATAGGGCATGCATACCTACCATCCTGGATGCAACCTGGTGATTTTACCTGCCTGCTGTCACATACCCCCCCCCTCTTGTTTTAACCTTGGGGTTGGAACACAAGCAATCAGGCATGCATGTACTCGAGACAAAGCATCCACATTCCCCATTTGAACGCCAGGGCGATGCTTTACCGTAAAGTTGAATTCCTGTAGGACCAGGAACCACCTATTCACTCTTTGTTTTGAGCCATCCACTTTAAAGGAGCGTGATCAGTAATCATGTCAAAGTGCCTACCTAGCAGATATTACCGAAGGGAATCTAGAGCCCACTTCACCGCTAAACACTCCTTCTCAATCGTGGCATAATTTACCTCATGGGACTTCAATTTCCTGCTGAGGTAAATGACTGGGTGCTCTTCCAGACCGTTCCAGACCTGGGACAATACTGCTCCTAACCCAAAGTCTGATGCATCACTTTGTACGACAAAGTCCCTAGAGAAGTCTGGTGAGTACAACACTGGCTGGCTACATAAGGCTTTTTTTAAGAATTGGAATGCTGCCTCAGCCTCTGGGGTCCATTTAACCATGACCGACTCTTTCCCTTTTGTCAGGTTGGTTAGGGGCACAGCCTGAGAAGCAAAGTGGGGAATGAATCGCCGATAATAACCAGCGATTCCCAGAAAGGCTCGTACCTGCTTCTTGCTGTTGGGACGTGGCCAATTCTGTATGGCCTTGACTTTATTGACTTGGGGTTTTATTACTCCCCTCCCAATGGTGTACCCAAGATATTTGGCCTCCTCCTGCCCAATGGTACACTTCTTGGGGTTGGCCGTAAACCCAGCTTCCCGGATAGAGTCTAGGACTGCTTGCACTTTTGGCAGATGTGAGGCCCAATCTGTGCTATAGATAATTACATCATTCAGGTAAGCCACAGCATACTTCTGATGGGGCCTCAGTATCTGGTCCATTTTCCACTGGAATGTGGCCGGCGCATTCTGTAACCCAAACGGCATTCTTATATATTGGAACGCCCCGTCTGGGGTTACAAATGCGTTTTTCTCCTTGGCCGTCTTGGCCAGGGGAATTTGCCAATACCCTTTTGTGAGATGAAGAGTTGTCATGTATCGGGTTGTTCCCAGCCGGTCGATCAACTCATCTATACGTGGCATGGGGTAGGTGTCAAATTTTGTAATTTTGTTCAGTTGTCGAAAATTGTTACAAAATCGCCAGCTCCCATCCGGTTTAGGCACTAACACAATGGGACTTGACCAATCAATTTGGGACTCCTCTATCACCCCTAAAGTAAGCATTTTCTGTACTTCCTCACGTATTGCCTCCCGTCGGGCCTCCGGGATCCGATAGGGTTTTAGTTTCACCCTTTCACCGGGCGGGGTAATAATATCATGCTCTACCCCAGACGTTTGTCCCGGCAGCTCAGAGAAAACCTCCTTGTTGCGAAGCACAAACTCCTTAACCTCCTGTTGTTGGGAGTTTGACAAGGTGACTGCTATTCCAACCTCAGGAATCACGCAATCAGAGTGAGCTGGTGACAACGTTTCCGCGACTAGGGATTCCCTATCCCTCCAGGCTTTCAACAGATTAACGTGATAGATCTGTTCAGGCTTTCGCCTTCCTGGTTGTCTGACCTTGTAATTCACTTCGCTCACTTTTTCCATTATCTCATAGGGGCCTTGACATTTGGCGAGGAATTTTCTTTCAACCGTAGGGACAAGTACCAATACCCTATCCCCCGGGGGAAAAGGTACGGGTCCTGGCTCCACGGTTGTACACTCTCTGCTGTGCCAACTGCGCTTGGGCCAAATGTTCCTTTACGATTGGCATTACCTGTGCAATTCTATCTTGCATCAGGGCGACATGCTCAATCACACTCCTGTGGGGAGAACTCTCACTTTCCCAGGTTTCCTTGGCGATATCCAACAGCCCTCTGGGGTGTCTCCCATAAAGTAACTCAAAGGGTGAGAAACCCGTAGAGGATTGGGGTACCTCCCTAATAGCAAACATTAAATAGGGAATTAGACAGTCCCAATCCTTTCCATCTCTATCCACCACTTTCTTTAACATTTGTTTTAGGGTTTTGTTGAATCGTTCAACCAACCCATCTGTTTGGGGGTGATACACAGATGTACGCAATTGTGTCACTTTGAACAACTTACACAGCTCTTTCATAACCCAGGACATAAAGGGTGTACCTTGGTCCGTAAGCAGTTCTTTACAAATACCCACACGGCTAAAAACCGAGGTATTTCGGAGAGGAATCGCTTCCGGATAACGGGTGGCATAGTCCATTATAACCAAGATGTACTGGTGCCCCCTAGCGGACTTCATTATCGGACCTACCAAATTCATTGCGATCCTCTCAAAGGGGACCTCAATGATGGGAAGAGGTACCAGCGGGTTACGGAAATGTGGCATCGGTGCCGACCTCTGACACACAGGGCAGGAGGAACAATAATTTTCTGTTTCCTTCATGACCCCAGGCCAATAGAATCTCTGCAATACTCTCTCTCGGGTTTTCTCTGTCCCCAGATGACCTCCAAGAATGTGCCCATGGGCCAACTCTAACACCAACTTCCTGTAAGGTTTGGGCACCACAAGCTGCTCAATGGTTTCTTCTGCCCTTTTAGCCACCCGATACAGTAGGTCCTTTTCCACAATGAAGTATGGGTAAGTGCAGGTCTCATCTGGGTTCACTAACTCGCCATCTATTTCCACTACGTTTTCCCGTGCCTTTATTAGGGTGGGGTCTTTTAACTGTTCTGTGGCAAAAATTTTCCTTGTGAACCATTCGAGATCAGAAAACTCCACAGACGGCATGTTTTCGTCTGAGGATGTTGGCTTCTACCCAGTTTCTCGAGTCTCCCCTGCCAATACCGACAAGGGAAATTCTGGAGAGTCCTCACCACTCTCAGAGGAATTCTGGCTATCACATTCCTGGTATATAGGGGCACCAGTGGGGGGCTCAGGACAATCCCATAGTTCTTAGAACTTTGGAAAATCCCTTCCCACAATGGCATCATGAGGCAAGTGAGACACTAATCCCACCCAATGAGAGAGGGTACCTTTGGGGGTCTCAAAACACACTGTAGTCACCGGATACTCTCGGGTGTCCCCATGCACACAAATAACCGCTACCTTGCTATTCCCAGAAACCTCTGTAGTAACTAATTCAGCCTTTATCAGTGTCACGAGGCTACCTGAATCCAGCAATACAACAACATTTCTACCATTAACACACATTTTGCATAAATGTTTCTCAGTTCCCCGAATGGCAGTGCATGCGACTGTCGCAAACAGCGACTGACGTCTGTCCGTTAGAAAGTCACATTGCATGGGTTCATCCACAACCGGGCAATTTGCTGCAATATGTCCCTCTTGTCGGCAGCGGTAACAAACAATCCTTCTTGCTGCCTCTTGAGCCCCTGACTTCCCAGGCTGTTCTCGCCAAACCTTAGGTAGAACTCCCACCCTCTCACTCTCTCCACCCTCACCCCTTGGAATCATCTTACCCGCCACTGGGGATGGTCTGGTCTTAGGGTGGAAAGTCCGTGAGTCTCTGGAAGAGGCAGTCAGGTTCTCTGTAGCCAAGTACTTCTCTACACGATCCACAAGATTATCGGCCGTTTCTGGGTCTCCAAGGCTTACCCACTTTTGGATGGCAGTAGGAAGAGCTCTCAAGAAACGATCCATCACAACACGTTCCACAATCTTTGATGCAGACAAAGTCTCTGGCTGTAGCCACTTCCTGCTCAGGTGAATGATATCATACATTTGAGACCTGGGGGGTTTTCCCAGCCGGAAAGTCCAGTTATGCACACGCTGAGCCTGGACAGCCAGGGTGACACCCAGCCGTGCCAATATTTCAGTTTTTAGCATCACATAGTCTTTTGCTTGGTCAGGCTCTAGGTCATAGTAAGCTTTCTGCGATTCACCAGTTAACAGAGGAGCCACCAGTCCAGCCCACTGCTCCTTAGGCCACTTTTCTCTTTCAGCAGTCCTTTCAAATGTGGTCAAAAACACCTCTGGATCATCCTCTCCAGTCATTTTTGTCAATAAACGACTCACCCCAAAGGACGCAGTATTAGTGGAACTACTCGCCTCACTGGTCTGCAGACGTTGCTGCATTAATGTCTCCATTTGTTGTTGTAGTCTCTGCTCTTGCTTCTGTAACAAGTCTATGAAGTGGGCCTCAGATTGCTGCTGGGCTTGTTGCTGAGTTTCCAGACTCTGTTGCAAAGTTGCATTTATCTGCTGCCGGGGTGCAAGGCTCTGTTGATGAGCTTGCTGCTGGGTAGGGATGAGCTTCGAGTTCGAGTCGAACTCATGTTCGACTCGAACATTGCCTGTTCGCCCGTTCGCCGAACAGCGAACAAATTGGGGTGTTCGCGGCAAATTCGAAAAATCTATGGGAGAAATCTAAAGTGTTAATTATAAAGGCTAATATGCAAGTTATTGTCCTAAAAAGTGTTTGGGGACCGGGGTCCTGCCCCAGGGGACATGTATCAATGCAAAAAGAAGTTTTAAAAACGGCCGTTTTTTGGGAGCAGTGATTTTAATAATGCTTAAAATGAAAAAATAAAAGTGAAATATTCCTTTAAATTTCGTACCTGGGGGGTGTGTATGATATGCATGTGAAGTGGCGCATGTTTCCCGTGCTTAGAACTGTCCCTGCAAAAAATATCATTTTTGAAAGAAAAAAAGTCTTTTAAAACTGACTCGCGGCTATTAATGAATTGTCGGCTCCTGGCAATACATACAAAAGTCATTGATAAAAAAAAAAAAAGCGTGGGGGTTCCCCAGAATTCAATTACCAGGCCCTTCAGGTCTGGAATGGATATTAAGGGGAACCCCGCCGCAAATTAAAAAAAAAATTGACGTGGGGTTCCCCCAAATATCCATTCCAGGCCCTTCAGATCTGGCATGGATTTTAAGGGGAACTCCACCCCAAATTTTTTTTAAAAATGGCGTGGAGTCCCCCTAAAAATCCATACCAGACCCC
This sequence comes from Rana muscosa, assembly GCA_029206835.1. NCBI lineage: Eukaryota > Metazoa > Chordata > Amphibia > Anura > Ranidae > Rana > Rana muscosa. Next base: position 178,586,616 of record CM055116.1, read on the forward strand.
TTATCCGAGCACGCAACCTGGCCGGCCGCAGGGGAAAAGGGGGGGACGAGAGAGCGGCCCCCCCCTCCCTCCTGAACCGTACCAAGCCACATGCCCTCAACATGGGGAGGATGTCCCCATGTTGATGGGGACAAGGGCCTCATCCCCACAACCCTTGCCCGGTGGTTGTGGGGGTCTGCGGGCGGGGGGCTTATCGGAATCTGGAAGACCCCTTTAACAAAGGGGACCCCCAGATCCCCCCCCTATGTGAATTGGTAAGGGGTACGTTGTACCCCTACCATTTCACAAAGAAAGCGTAAAAAAATGTTTAAAAAAACACACAAACACCTTGAAAAAGTCCTTTATTTAAAAAAAAAAACAAAAAAAAACATTCCAGCGGTGAAATCCAGTGTCCCGCGGCGATCCCGATGTCCAGCGCTGTCCTTCATTGGTTGTGCCTGAGCGGACCTGATGGGGAACTCCCTCTCAGTATTTTAAATGTATAGACCCGCCCCTTCTAAAGTTCCCCATCAGGTCCGCTCCCTCGGTATGTCGGACCCGCCTACGTCATTGGCTTGAGCGGGGAACTTCCTTCACTGTGTAATTTAAATTTACATAGTGAAGGAAGTTCCCCGCTCAAGCCAATGACGTAGGCGGGTCTGACATACCGAAGGGGCGGACCTGATGGGGGACTGCTCTCACTTTGGTAATACATGTATAGACCCGCCCCTTCTCATGTTCCGCATCTGGTCCGCTGAGCGGACCTGATGGGGAACTTTAGAAGGGGCGGGTCTATACATTTAAAATACTGAGAGGGAGTTCCCCATCAGGTCCGCTCAGGCACAACCAATGAAGGACAGTGCTGGACATCGGGATCGCCGCGGGACACTGGATTTCACCGCTGGAATGTTTTTTTTTTTTTTTAAATAAAGGACTTTTTCAAGGTGTTTGTGTGTTTTTTTAAACATTTTTTTACGCTTTCTTCGTGAAATGGTAGGGGTACAATGTACCCCTTACCAATTCACATAGGGGGGGCCGGGATCTGGGGGTCCCCTTTGTTAAAGGGGTCTTCCAGATTCCGATAAGCCCCCCACCCGCAGACCCCCACAACCACCGGGCAAGGGTTGTGGGGATGAGGCCCTTGTCCCCATCAACATGGGGACATCCTCCCCATGTTGAGGGCATGTGGCCTGGTATGGTTCAGGAGGGAGGGGGGGCCGCTCTCTCGTCCCCCCCTTTTCCCCTGCGGCCGGCCAGGTTGCGTGCTCGGATAAGGGGTCTGGTATGGATTTTTAGGGGGACTCCACGCCATTTTTTTTTTAAATTTGGGGTGGAGTTCCCCTTAAAATCCATGCCAGATCTGAAGGGCCTGGAATGGATATTTGGGGGAACCCCACGTCAATTTTTTTTTTAATTTGCGGCAGGGTTCCCCTTAATATCCATTCCAGACCTGAAGGGCCTGGTAATTGAATTCTGGGGAACACCCACGCTTTTTTTTTTATTTTTATCAATGACTTTTGTATGTATTGCCGGGAGCCGACAATTCATTAATAGCCGCGAGTCAGTTTTAAATGCATTTTTTTCTTTCAAAAATGACATTTTTTGCAGGGACAGTTCTAAGCACGGGAAACATGCGCCACTTCACATGCATATCATACACACCCCCCAGGTACGAAATTTAAAGGAATATTTCACTTTTATTTTTTCATTTTAAGCATTATTAAAATCACTGCTCCCAAAAAAACGGCCGTTTTTAAAACTTCTTTTTGCATTGATACATGTCCCCTGGGGCAGGACCCGGGTCCCCAAACACTTTTTAGGACAATAACTTGCATATTAGCCTTTATATTTAACACTTTAGATTTCGAACGTTCGAGTCCATTGTATTTAATAGGGTTCTAAAGTTTACACAAACATTTTGTCTGTTCGCAGGTTCTGGTGCGAACCGAACAGGGGGGTGTTCGGCTCATCCCTGCTGCTGGGCTGCAAGGCTCTGTTGATGAGCTTGCTGCTGGGATGCGAATCTCTGTTGTTGAGCTACAAGGGTCTTTTGCAAACCTGCATTTGTCTGCTGCTGATTGGCATTTGCTAGAGCCAACTGTTTCAGTATCTCCTCCATGCTGGCCTTAAAAAAAACTGCCACTGGTTCTCCACCAACTGTGAGGGAGTTAGCTCGGCAGCGGGTGTGTGTGACCCCCTGGATGGGTTCACCACACAAAACAGGCACAGCAGACAGAGTTTGTAGTTGCAAAAACAAAAGGTGCAGTTTATTTAAACTATCTACAGGGGAAAAACAGTAAAACAAAAAGAAACATAAAAAAGAAATCCTGGTCAGCTTGACCGCTTACTACACACGTAGGTTCCCTGTCTGACAACTAGGTGCAGCCTTGTGCTGCCCCAGGCCCTATCTCCCTGTTTTTGAAGGTTTTAGCCACACAGGCTTTGTCTCACCGCACAGGACAGAAACACACTCCCCAGTCTTGCACAACACAGAACTGGTTCCAGGATGGAGCATCTCCCTAGCATGCTGGGAGTTCTTGTAGAGGCCTTAATGAGCCACTTGATTCAGCTGGGCTCATTAACTCTTCCCCCGCAAGACTCCCAGCACCCCCCCTAGTGGTATGAACTTGCATAAAGCCTGAATCTAGGGCATACATACCTACCATCCTGGATGCAACCTGGTGATTTTACCTGCCTGCTGTCACAATATATATATATATATATATATATATATATATATATATATATATAGCGCTACCCCCAGTTAAGAGAGCCGCTGAGTTTTGTTTCGGGCCCTGTATACAGCACCGCCAACCCCCGGCAATCTACTCAACCCACACTGGCACAGTTAGTCTAGGGATTGTTACCTCGTAATGGTCTATACCTGACTATACACAATCTGGCAATATTGATAGATAACCACTATCTGCAAAGATGACACTAATACCAATGAGATAAAATATAACTGGATTTACTTTGGTATAAGGATTCAAAGTTAAACACATCACATAGTATACATGCAGGGCCCTGCAGCAATAAACATATTCTTCAGTGATAGTGCAGAGTGATCACCCGCCACGTGCAACTATCTTCTTTCCCTATGTGCAATATGGCGCAGCAACAAAGTTTTAACCCCCACCCTGGTCAGGCCTGACCCAGATTAAAACTCAGTCCCTGATGAGAACAATTCTTCGCATGCAACTTGAACGGTGGTGCACTTTTAGGAAGCAATGTTTGTAATCCAAGGGGTAGTAAATAACATGGTGGGCCAAGGCAGTCACTAGGCCCAACAAAGTAAAAGGGTAATGAAGTGAGCAAGTGCTCGCTCACCACTCCGGACGCGATCCCAGTCCGGGCTTCCACCACTGTGTATCCGCACACAGTGTCTCCAACGGCCGGGTCTCCGGTCCAGCTGATGTCAGCAAACTCGAGCAGGAACAGATGCCACCCAGGCTAGGCAGTGGGGTGGAAGGCTCTTTGGTCGGTATGCAAGGCCCAGGCTTCAGGCCTTACACAGCAGCGGATCCACACAGGGAGTCCTATTGCTTACAGCGCAGTGTCCAAAGAGGCCGAGCTTAGCCTCGTCCTCTTCTTATATAGCCCCACCCATGAGTCTCTGCGGCGGCCCAATGCACCCTGGGTGCCGAACGGGGTTCTGGGTAACGCAGTCAAGGGGCCTTAAAGGAGACCCCGCTACATATACATATATATATCTATATCTATATATATATATATATATATATTGTGAGGGGGTTAACTCGGTAGCGGGTGTGTGTGACCCCCTGGTTGGGCTGCCCACACAAAAACAGGGCCAGCAGACGGAGGTTGTGGTTTTCAAAATCAAAAGGTGCGGTTTATTTCTCTATGTACAGTGACAAAAACACAGCAAAGCCAAAAAGAAACATAAACAAAATAAATCCTGGTCAGTTTGACCTCTGACTAAACATGCAGGTTTCCTAAACTAACAACTGGGATCAGCCTGGTGCTGTCCTAGTCCCTAAGTCCCTGGTTTAGTAAAAGTCCAAACAAATAGCCACACAGGCTTTGCCTCACCGCACAGGGGTTCACTCTCCCTAGACAGTCCACACAGGTCTGGTTCCAGGCATGAGCTAACATCTAATGAAGCTGGGAGTTCTTATAGAGGCCTAAATGAGCTGACAAGGTTCAGCTGGTCTCCTCATCTCTGTCTGCACGACGCCCCACACTCTCCCTAGAGGTATGAGTCATCCATGAGCCCACTAGCCTTATACAACTCTCCACCTAGTTGTATAAGTCGGCGTAAAGCCTGAATCTGGGCGAAATATATCTACCCCCCTGGATGCAACCAGGTGACTTTACCTTCCTGCTGTCACATACCCCCCCCTCTTGTTTTAACCTCGGGGTTGGAACACCAGCAATCAGGCATTCATGTACTCGAGACAAAGCATCCACATTCCCCATTTGAACGCCAGGGCGATGCTTTACTGTGAAGTTGAATTCCTGGAGGGCCAGGAACCACCTATTCACTCTTCTATTTGTTTCCTTGTTTTGAGCCATCCACTTTAACGGAGCGTGATCCGTAACCATGTCAAAGTGCCTACCTAGCAGGTAGTACCGAAGGGAATCTAGAGCCCACTTCACCGCTAAACACTCCTTTTCAACGGTGGCGTAATTTACCTCATGGGACTTCAACTTCCTGCTGAGGTAAATGACTGGGTGCTCTTCCCCGTTCCAGACCTGGGACAATACTGCTCCTAACCCCACATCTGACGCATCACTTTGTACGACAAAGTCTTTAGAGAAGTCGGGTGAGTACAACACTGGCTGGCTACATAAGGCTTGTTTCAAGAATTGGAATGCTGCCTCAGCCTCGGGGGTCCATTTAATCATGACCGACCCTTTCCCTTTCGTCAGGTTGGTTAGGGGCACAGCCTTAGAAGCAAAGTGGGGAATGAAGCGCCGATAATAACCCGCGATTCCCAGAAAGGCTCGTACCTGCTTCTTGCTGTTGGGACGTGGCCAACTCTGGATGGCCTCGACTTTGTTGAGTTGGGGTTTTATTACTCCCCTGCCAATGGTGTACCCAAGATATTTGGCCTCCTCCTGCCCAATGGTACACTTCTTGGGGTTAGCCGTAAACCCCGCTTCCCGGATAGAGTCTAGGACTGCTTGCACTTTTGGCAGATGTGAGGCCCAATCTGTGCTATGGACAATTACGTCATCCAGGTAAGCCGCAGCATACTTCCGATGGGGCCTCAGTATCTGGTCCATTTTCCGCTGGAATGTGGCCGGCGCATTCTGTAACCCGAACGGCATTCTCTTATATTGGAACGCCCCGTCTGGGGTTACAAATGCGGTTTTCTCTTTGGCCGACTTGGCCAGGGGAATTTGCCAATACCCTTTTGTGAGGTCAAGAGTCGTCATGTATCGGGCTGTTCCCAGCCGGTCGATCAACTCATCTATACGTGGCATGGGGTAGGTGTCAAATTTTGTAACTTTGTTCAACTGACGAAAATCGTTACAAAATCGCCAGCTCCCATCCGGTTTAGGCACCAACACAATGGGACTAGACCAATCACTTTGGGACTCCTCTATCACCCCTAAGTTCAGCATTTTCTGTACTTCCTCCCGTATTGCCTCCCGTCGGGCCTCTGGGATCCGATAGGGTTTTAACTTCACCCTTTCACCGGGCGGGGTAATAATATCATGCTCTACCCCAGATGTTTGTCCCGGCAGCTCAGAGAACACCTCCTTGTTGCGAAGCACAAACTCCTTAACCTCCTGTTGTTGGGGTTGTGACAAGGTGGCTGCTATTCCAACCTCCGGAATCACGCAACCAGTTTGAGCTGGTGACCAAGTTTCTGCGACTAGGGACTCTCTATCCCTCCAGGCTTTCAACAGATTAACGTGATATATCTGTTCGGGCTTTCGCCTTCCTGGTTGTCTGACCTTGTAATTCACTTCGCTCACTTTTTCCATTATCTCGTAGGGGCCTTGCCATTTGGCAAGGAATTTACTTTCAACCGTAGGGACAAGTACCAATATCCTATCCCCCGGGGAAAAGGTACGGGTCTTTGCTCCACGGTTGTACACTCTCTGCTGTGCCAACTGCGCTTGGGCCAAATGTTCCTTCACGATGGGCATTACCTGTGCAATTCGATCTTGCATCAGGGCGACATGCTCAATCACACTCCTGTGGGGAGAACTCTCACTTTCCCAAGTTTCCTTGGCAATATCCAACAGCCCTCTTGGGTGTCTCCCATACAGTAACTCAAAGGGGGAGAATCCCGTAGAGGATTGGGGCACCTCCCTAATAGCAAACATCAAATAAGGAAGTAGACAGTCCCAATCCTTTCCATCTCTATCCACCACTTTCTTCAACATTTGTTTTAGGGTTTTGTTGAATCTTTCAACCAGCCCATCGGTTTGGGGGTGATACACAGATGTACGCAATTGCGTCACTTTGAGCAATTTACACAGCTCTTTCATAACCCGGGAAATAAAGGGTGTACCTTGGTCCGTAAGCAGTTCTTTACAAATACCCACCCGGCTAAAAACAAGAGATAGCTCTTTGGCTATGGTTTTGGCCGAGGTATTTCGGAGAGGGATCGCTTCTGGATAACGGGTGGCATAGTCCATTATAACCAATATGTACTGGTGCCCCCTAGCGGACTTGATTATAGGACCTACCAAATCCATTGCGATTCTCTCAAACGGGACCTCAATGATGGGTAGAGGGACCAGCGGGCTACGGAAATGTGGCATCGGGACCGACCTCTGACACACAGGGCAGGAGGAACAATAATTTTCTATGTCCTTCATCACCCCAGGCCAATAGAATCTCTGTAATACCCTCTCTCGGGTTTTCTCTGTCCCCAGATGACCTCCAAGAATGTGCCCATGGGCCAACTCCAACACCAACTTCCTGTAAGGTTTGGGCACCACAAGCTGCTCAACGGTTTCTTCTGCCCTTTTTGCCACCCGATACAGTAGGTCCTTCTCTACGCTGAAGTATGGGTAAGTGCAGGTATTATCTGGGTTCACTAACTCGCCATCTATTTCCACTACGTTTTCCCGTGCCTTTATTAGGGCGGGGTCTTTTAACTGTTCTGTGGCAAAATTTTCCCTGTGAACCTCCAGATCAGAAAACTCCACAGACGGTAGGTTTTCGTCTGAGGAGGTGGGCTCCTCTCCAGTTTCTTTAGTCTCCCCTGCCAATACTGACAAGGGAAATTCTGGAGAGTCCTCACCACTCTCAGAGGAGTTCTGGCTATCACATTCCTGGTACATAGGGGCACCAGTGGGGGGCTCAGGATCATCCCACAGTTCCCAGAACTTCGGAAAATCCCTTCCCACAATGGCATCATGCGGTAATTGAGATACTAACCCCACTGGATGAGAGAGGGTACCTTTGGGGGTCTCGAAACACACTGTAGTCACTGGATACTCTCGGGTGTCCCCATGCACACAAATAACAGCTACCTTGCTATTCCCAGAGACCTCTGTTTTAACTAATTCAGCCTTTATCAGGGTCACAAGGCTACCTGAATCCAGTAATACCACAACATTTCTACCATTAATACACATTTTGCATAAATGTTTCTCAGTTCCCCGAATGGCAGTGCATGCGACTGTCGCACACAGCGACTGACGTCTGTCCATCAGAAAGTCACATTGCATGGGTTCCTCCACAACCGGGCAATTTGCTGCAATATGTCCCGCTTGCCGGCAGCGGTAGCAAACAATCCATTTGGCTGCCTCTTGAGCCCCTGACTTCCCAGGCTGTTCTCGCCAAACTTGGGGTAGAGCTCCCACCCTCTCACTCTCTCCACCCTCACCCCTTGGAATCCTCTTATCCGCCCCTGGGGATGGTCTGGTCTTAGGGTGGAAAGTCCGAGAGTCTCTGGAAGAGGCCGTCAGGTTCTCTGTAGCCAAGTATTTCTCTACACGATCCACAAGACCACCGGCCGTCTCTGGGTCTCCATGGCTTACCCACTTTTGGATGGCAGTAGGAAGAGCTCTCAAAAACCGATCCATTACAACACGTTCCACAATCTCTGGTGCGGACAAAGTCTCTGGCTGTAGCCACTTCCTGCTCAGGTGAATGAGATCATACATTTGAGACCTGGGGGGTTTTCCAAGCTGGAAAGTCCAGTTATGCACACGCTGAGCCCGGACAGCCAGGGTGACACCCAGCCTTGCCAATATTTCAGCTTTTAGCATCACATAGTCTTTTGCTTGGTCAGGCTCTAGGTCATAGTAAGCCTTCTGCGATTCACCAGTTAACAGAGGAGCCACCAGTCCAGCCCACTGCTCCTCAGGCCACTTTTCTCTTTCAGCAGTCCTTTCAAATGTGGTCAAAAATACCTCTGGATCATCCTCTCCAGTCATTTTTGTCAATAAACGACTCACCCCAAAGGACGCGGTATTAGTGGGACGGCTTTCCTCACTGGTCTGCGGACGTTGCTGCATTACTGCTTCCATTTGTTGTAGTCTCTGCTCTTGCTTCTGTAACAGGTCTATGAAGCGGGCCTCAGATTGCTGCTGGGCTTGTTGATGAGCTTGCTGCTGGGCTGCAAGGCTCCTTTGCAAACCTGCATTTGTCTGCTGTTGATTGGCATTTGCTAGAGCCAGCTGTTTCAGTATCTCCTCCATGCTGGCTTAAAAAAAACTGCCACTGGTTCTCCACCAACTGTGAGGGGGTTAACTCGGTAGCGGGTGTGTGTGACCCCCTGGTTGGGCTCCCCACACAAAAACAGGGCCAGCAGACGGAGGTTGTGGTTTTCAAAATCAAAAGGTGCGGTTTATTTCTCTATGTACAGTGACAAAAACACAGCAAAGCCAAAAAGAAACATAAACAAAATAAATCCTGGTCAGTTTGACCTCTGACTAAACATGCAGGTTTCCTAAACTAACAACTGGGATCAGCCTGGTGCTGTCCTAGTCTCTAAGTCCCTGGTTTAGTAAAAGTCCAAACAAATAGCCACACAGGCTTTGCCTCACCGCACAGGGGTTCACTCTCCCTAGACAGTCCACACAGGTCTGGTTCCAGGCATGAGCTAACATCTAATGAAGCTGGGAGTTCTTATAGAGGCCTAAATGAGCTGACAAGGTTCAGCTGGTCTCCTCATCTCTGTCTGCACGACGCCCCACACTCTCCCTAGAGGTATGAGTCATCCATGAGCCCACTAGCCTTATACAACTCTCCACCTAGTTGTATAAGTTGGCGTAAAGCCTGAATCTGGGCGAAATATATCTACCCCCCTGGATGCAACCAGGTGACTTTACCTTCCTGCTGTCACAATATATATATATATATATATATATATATATACCTGTATATATAGATATATATATATATCTATATATATATATATATAGATATATATATATATATATAACCTCTTCCGAAACTCGAATATCATATACTCATATACAGTAAAATCGAATTTGAATAAAAAAGATTAGAATAGAAAATAATAGAAAAGAATAGCATAGAAAAACAATAGAACAGAATATAATAAAATATAATATATATTTTTTTTCTATTCCATTCTATTGTTTTTCTATGCTAGTCTTTTCTATTATTTTCTATTCTATTCTAATCTTTTCTATTCAAATTTTAGAAATTTCTGAAAGTCTGAAATTCGAATTTCGTATAGAATTTATTTGAATTAGAGTAGAAAAGAATAGAAAATAATAAAATAGAAAAACAATAGAACAGAATAGAATAAAATATAATATATATCATATTTTATTCTATTCTGTTCTATTGTTTTTCTAGTCTATTATTTTCTATTATTTTATTCTAATTCATCCTATAAGAAATTCAAATTTCGGAAAATAGTTTAGTTTAGTTTATATATATATTTATATATATATATACATGTGTGTGTAAATAGAATAAAATCGAATTCGAATAGAATAGAATAGAATAGAGAAATACAATGGAACAGAATAGAAAACAAAACAAACAAATATATATATATATATATATATATATATATATATATATATATATATATATATATATAAACCATCTTCCCGAAATTCGAATTTGATACAGAATGAATTTAATTAGAAAAGATAAGAATAGAATATATTATATTTTTTTTCTATTCTGTTCTATTGTTTTTCTATGCTATTCTTTTCTATTATTTTCTATTCTATTCTAATCTTTTCTATTGGAATTCAATTTTATTCTATACGAAATTAGAATTTCAGAAGATGTTATATATATATAGATATATATATATAGATATATCTATATATATATATCTATATATATATCTATATATAGATAGATAGATATTTACAGTATATATCTATATATATATATATATATATATATATATATATATATATATATATATACACCGTATATACTTGAGTATAAGCCGACCCGAATATAAGCCGAGGCACCTAATTTTACCACAAAAAATTGGGAAAACGTATTGACTCGAGTATAAGCCTAGGGTGTCCATGTGCATGCCTCACTTTGCCTCACTGTGTTCATGCCTCACTGTGTCAATGCCTCACTGTGTCCATGTCCATGCCTCACTGTGTCCATGCCTCACTGTGTCCATGCCTCACTGTGCCCATGCCTTACTGTGCCCATGCCTCACTGTGTCCATGACTAGACTGACGTTTAGCATTGGAGTCTATGGAAGGGGTGCCCAGGTTTGAAAAATCGCTGATCCCCGGCTGTAGATCCCTCAGACAACAAACTTTGCACACTTGTAGTGGAACAGTGGGGCTACATGTGTGCCAAGTTTGGGGTCCAGGGGACCTACGGCCGGCCGGTACCGTGTCCCCAAAGTCCGGGAGATCAGGCGCAAAAAGGTGACTCGAGTATAAGCTGAGGGGGGCATTTTCAGCACAAAAAATTTGCTGAAAAACTTGGCTTATACTCGAGTATATACGGTATATAGATATATATAGAAAAAAATCTGTTCTGTGCTATTGTTTTTCTATGCTATTCTTTTCTAGTATTTTCGATTCTATTCTAATCTTTTCTAATCAAATTTGATTTCATTCTATACAAATTTCGAATTTCGGAAAATGGTTATATATAGTTTAGTTCAAATGCGGTAGAATTATTTTGAATTTGATAGTTTTTTTGAATTCGGTAGATTTTATTTCGAATGTGGTAGAATGTTTTTGAATGCGGTCGATTTTTTCTAATTCGAATACAAAACGAAACCCGAAAACGAATGTAACGAATGCAACGAATTTAGTTAATTAATGAATCGAAACAAAACAAAACTAAATTTTTCATCCTGCACATGTCTATGCCTAAGGCCCAATTTTTCAGCCCCTGTTTAACAGGGGCGTGTAATTACAATTTTTGATGCAATACTTTGCAGCAGGGCTCATTCCTGCGCTCCAACCAGAGTATCTGTGAGGGGTTGCAGTTTTGTGGCATCGCCACCAGTGGCTAAGGCTCAATTTTTCAGCCCCTGTTTAACAGGGGCGTGTAATTAAAATTTTTGATGCAATACTTTGCAGCAGGGCTCATTCCTGCGCTCCAACTAGAGTATCTGTGAAGTGTTGCAGTGCTGTGGCACCAGTGCCTAAGGCCCAATTTTTCTGCCCCTGTTCAACAGGGGCATGTAATTACAATTCTTGATCTAATATTTCACAGCAGGGCCCATTCCTGTGCTCACCAAGAGTAACTGTGAGGGCTTACAGTGTTGTGGCAACACCACCACCACCACCAAATGCCCAATTTTTCTACCACTGTTCAACAATGGCATGTAATTACAATTATTGATATAATAGGTCACAGCAGGGCCCATTCCAGCACCCACCAAGAGTAACTGGCTTACAGTGTTGTGGCAACACCAACACCTAAGGGCCAAATTTCTGCAGAGTATATACGGCAGGCCCCTACTTTCAAACATCCAACTTACAAACGACTCCTACTTGCAAACGGAAGGAGACAACAAGAAGTGAAAGGAAATCTACCCCTAGGAAGGGAAATTCTCTCCTGTAAGAGTTAATATGGGAAAAACGTGTCTCCTCTCCACTGATGCTTTATCACCAATCCTTGTTTCACTAAAAAACCCAAATTTTCAAAAAAAAAAAGTCATTGGGACAGAAAGTGAGGTGAAATGTTCTGAAGAGGTGCACAGACAGCAAACCAAATGTTACAGGGTTGATAACCCTTCCCTATGTTTTCCAAAAAGCTTAAAAATAGATTTTTTGGCTGGAGCTACAGTACACTTTAAAAATGTACCAGTTCAAAATTACAAACAGATTCTACTTAACAACAAACCTACAGTCCCTGTCTTGTTTGCACCACCTGTATACTGCTGTTCAGAGTATATAGGGCCTGGGGGCCCCATTCCTTTCCTTTTTTTAATTTGGGTGCGGGGTTCCCCTTAATATCCATACAAGACCCAAAGAGGATATATACGATTACTATATTAGCCTTTATAATTAGCACTTTTGATTTCGAACGTTCGAGTCCCATGGACTTTAACGGGGTTCTAAAGTTTGCGCGAACTTTCGGTCCTTTCGCAGGTTCTGGTGCGAACTGAACCGGGGGGTGTTCGGCTCATCCCTACTGGTCAAACAAAATAAAATGTAATTTAGTAAAACAAAAAACAACCTGTGAATCTTCAAATAATGGTGGTTCTGATACCTTTACCCGTTGTTTGGAATCTTATAACCGACTAGACTAACAAGGTTTGTATCTCCTTCTTATGATTGAGACAAACCACCAACATAGCATCTGAAGCCGCAGCAATCCTCCACACCCCATTTCCTTTGCAACATCAAAAAGGGCACGTGATGGAAATTAAAAAGTTTTATGGATGGGTTTACTTCCGCTTTAACTTATAACTCACAATCAACATTTTTGTTGGTTATTCTGCTCATTCTTGATGTTCTGAAAATAGTCAGTTATCAAATGCTCAGTATGTTGACACACAGATTTCCCAGAATATTAATAATAATAGAGATATTATTTTCAATTTGTTGATTTGGCTCACTCTGTTTCTGTCTTGTTTGTTTTTACATTTGTTTTTAAGCGTCATTCAGCTGGTCACTATCTCCAGTCTGAAAGGAGTCCTTCACTCAGTCTATAACTGAGCAACTCAAGCCATGTTTTTTTTTTTGTTTAAAGTAATCCAATAGGAAGGGCTGCTGAAGAGTTAGTCATAGACCAAAACAGAGGACCTTGCATGTGCAGTCTACCCACCCTAGGACAGTCCTGGGAATGCATGTACAATGGCCTTATAACTACAATGCACACATGACTCCTGATGCATTTACCCATGTAAGTATAACATTAGATTTGTAAAACAAAATCCAGAAAGTAATACAAAGGAGTTAAAGTTAATGAAAGGGTAACTCCACTTTTGTGGGGGGAAAAATAGCAAATAAAGAAAAAATAATATATTGCATACAATTGCGATACAAGTCATATTGTAGTAGAATGTTGTTAAAAATTACCTTTCATTTTTGGCAACCGCTGTAATTTTCTATAAATGCAATGCAATATGGCTACATGGAGTTGTTCTGTACACAGAATGTGTACTGACCACTCCCCAGGAACATAATTTCCTGACTGTGTGATTGGCTCACAAATTTTCCAAGAAGTCTGCCTAAGATACAAGTCAGATTTCAGGCATCCCCTGCAAAAATAATTTCACTATTGGTGAGATAGTTCTAAATAGGAACACGTCTAAAGGGATGCAGGCCCAGCAGATTTCCTCATTAGTGCCCAGCAGCTGCCACAGCTGACTGATAATTATGAAACCACTCCCATTAGACCAACTGTGCAAAGAGGCACAGACAAACACACATGGATTTCTTCAGAATAGCAAAAGGTAGGAATCTGCAACAAAGGTTGTTATAATCCTTGCAATGTACATAGATCATCCAGAGGGGAATATTTTTTTATCAACAAAAGTAGATCTACGCTTTAAATAAGTAATCCAATAAACCAATCTTACAAGCAATTCCTATGGTTGTTCAGCCATGCTATGTAAAAACGAAGTCTAAATATGGTTAAGTCATTTATTTTCCTGACTTTGTAGTTTCTCTTTTTTTTTTTTGGATGTTCTTCAATATTTCTAACCACCATGTTACATTTATCACCCTCCTCTGCAGCACTTAGCAGTAGGTACCAGTAAAACAATACACATAATAAAGAGCTCCCTCTTAGAAAACTCTGCACATATAAACCATGTGACCCAATGCTATCTGGAATTATTTTATTATCAGTAAATTAAGTCTAATGGGGTGGTGGGCAAACAAAGTTTCTTTTGATGGCATTTACTTCCAAAAATTGCATTATCTTTTCTATATTGCAAAGACAACAAGACATGATAGAAAATGAACTATAGTGGAACTGTGGATACAAAGTGCAATATTTATTCTGTGATTTGTCCAATTCATCACAGCCCTAAATAAAAAAAAAATCATGTTGTGTGGCAACAAGCTAGCTTAAGTGAGAAGGAGAATGAAGGATTAATTTGGGCTTATTAAAGTTAATATATGGCTAATAAAGGATTCAATTTGAATCGTTATAAAAAGAAACACAGGTTTGCCACAGAGGTTGTTAGTGTTATATCATAGCACAACATAATAACTTTGTAAAAAAATTCTGAATTCATACTGAATGATCTCTGCTGCTCTAGTTAGATTTTGCATACAGACCAGAACTTTAGCTGTCATGCTGATGCCCAGGTTCAGCATTCTTATGTACACTATACAGTCAAAAGTATTGGGACGTCTGCCTTTACACGCACATGAATTTTAATGGCATCCCAGTCTTAGTGCGTAGGGTTCAATATTGCGTTGGCCCACCCTTTACAGCTATAACAGCTTCAACTCTTATAAGAAAGGCTGTCCACAAGGTTTGGGAGTGTGTCTATGGAAATGTTTGGCCATTCTTCCAGAAGCGCATTTGTGAGGAGAGGCACTGATGTTGGACAAGAAGGCCTGGCTTGCAGTCTCCGCTCTAATTCATCCTAAAGGTGTTCTATTGGGTTGAGGTCATGACTCTGTGCAGGCCATTCAAATTCCTCCACCCCAAACTCGCTCATCCATGTCTTTATGGACCTTGCTTTGTGCACTGGTGCACAGTCATGTTGGAACAGGAAGGTGCTAACCCCAAACTGTTCCCACAAAGTTGGGAACATGAAATTGTCCAAAATATCTTAGTATGGTGAGTCCCCTTGACTGGAACCAAAGGGCCAAGCACAACCCCTGAAAAACAACCCCATGCCATAATCGCCCTTCCACCAAATGATTTGGAGTGGTGGCCCAATAATTTTGGCAATATAGGATGGATGAGCAAGTTTGGGGTGGAGGAACTGTGAGCCAGGTCTTCTCGTCCAACATCAGTGCCTGACCTCACAAATGCAATTCTGGAAGAATGGTCTAACATTCCCATAGACACACTCCCAAACCTTGTGGACAGCTTTCCCAGAAGAGTTGAAGCTGATATAGCTGCAAAGGGTGGACCAACTCAATATTGAACCCTACGGACTAAGATGGGGATGCCATTAAAGTTCATGTGCATGTAAGGGCAGGCGTCCCAATACTTTTGACAATATAGTGTATACGCACTGGCATATGCAGTAGAAGGAAGAAAGAAGCTCATTCATAATTATAAGGCTGGTAACACATATTTCTAATTTAGTGCATTTTCCATTGAAATCAATTCACACACATCAAAAGGCATGTTCACTTTTACATGTATTGCCATGTGTTGGTGTATGTTTTAACCTGATTTGTTTATGTTTTAAAGCATTTCAATTCATTACAATGGTAATCGCATCAGGCAAAAACACAAATGTGTGTTGCAAGCCATGCGATGTTCTCCAAATCAGTGCAGTATAGTACACACAGCAAATGAAAGCTGAATTCTGATTCTCACAGCTTACAGTACAGCTATGACATTAAATTGGACCACTTATTTATGTTGTCAACACTGAACTGGTAAATATAAGAATAGCACACACTGCCTGTTGAGATCCTTTGATGCCTGAAATCATTCAATACCTTCTCTACGGATAATAATGCCCATTCTTTATGTATTGATTATGTTGCTTTTAAACCATGAACTACAGTAATCTAAACTAGAGCAAGATTCAAGAGCTCACTTTATGCTATATCTATCTCATGCTGAGAGGATAAGTTGACATCTATCAAATAAAATGAACCAGTGCGATGACCCAGTGTGAAAACATGTAAATCTTTGTATTTTATTTATTTATTTAACAGCTCAGATTACTGCGTGAAAGTGATATCAGCAAAACCAAGCTCGTTAGGGTATCCTTAAGGACTGTATTACCCATATTCTTAGACTATGAAGAGCTGAAAAATATATATCTGCAGTAGTTTCTTATATAAGTAACTCCTAACCCACATCAGGATATTTTATTTTATTGTATGTTTTTTTAAAATCTAATAATATTAGTTATGCATACTAAGCTCAGTGGTGACCTAAAAGTCGAATTTTGGAGAATAATATAATATATATCTATAATATCTATCGATGATATATTACAATAAGTGCTTAAGAAACTCAAGAAGTTCCTTATACAGGCGGTCCCCGGGTTACAAACAAGATAGGGACTGTAGGTTTGTTCTTACGTTGAATCTGTTTATAAGTTGGAACAAGTAAATTTTTTAAGTGTAGCTCCAGCCAAAAAATCTACTTTTAAGCTTTTTGGATAACATAGGGAAGGGTTATCACCCCTGTAACATTTATTTTGCTGTCTGTGCCCCTGTTCAGAAGATTTCACCTCACTTTCTGTCTCAATGACAATTGGATTTTGAAAATTTTGGGTTTAATAGGGAAACAAGGATTGGTGATAAAGCTTCAATGGAGAAACCTTTTTCCCATATTAACTCTTACAGTAGAGAATTTCCCATCCTATTGGTAGATTTCCTCTCACCTGTTGTCTCCCTACATTTGTAAGTAGGAGTCGTTTGTAAGTCGGATGTTTGTAAGTAGGGGACCGCCTGTACACTGGTCTATAATTGCAACAATATAGAACTTGTGCATCATTTGTAATATTATTCCCTGGATATTATACTCATTTAAATTCAGAGATTTCATGTTTGAATATTTTCAATGTGAAATATTTTTTTTTAAGATTTTATGTTTCCAATTCTTTTTATTGGCAGAATTTTAAGTATAACAAACATCTAGTAACACTGCGCTGTAAAATTTAACCATAGCCATGATCTCCCTCTGACATCAGTCGGGGAGATCATGTGACCTCTCGCAGAAGCAATGTCTCAGAGCTCTAAAGCAGTCACGAGTCATGTGACCGGCCTGAAGACAGCTCTAAAGAGGTATTTAGAACACTAGTTTTTACAAAGGACTTGCATAGTATGGTATGCCAGCCTTTAATAGAGGGGCTAGCAGTGACCAATGTAGGGTTTTTATTTTTAATAGGGGGGGCAGAGACAGAGACACAGAAAAGGCGCTGACAGGCCGGAAGGAGGGGGTGAAGGGGTGAGGGGGAGAGAGGAGAGCAGAGAGAACAGTTACATATGATGGAGGTACGTACTCTGATCACGGTGGTCAGGGCTGAGCAGCCCTAGTTATCATGGTCAGTATAGAGAGAGCATACAGGAAGTGGCAGGATCAGGGAGTTTTTTTTACAGTTTAGAGGGGGGCAGATTACACAGCACTAGTAGAAAGGGAAAAGCGATACTGTAATGAGTTTAAAAGCGCTGCACACCCCAAATAGTCATTAAATTGGAAAGGAATCCCCACTGGGTTTTATTTGCAGTAAGAAATAAATAAATAGTTTATGTTATATCAAAAAACATTTTTCCTGACAGACTCCATGGCAGCCTACGTGTGGATTAATCCTGCCTCCTCTCCAATGCTATAGGACCCCCTACCCATAAAAGTCAGCTCACCTCTCAGTACTGTGTTCCTTTTTTGTCCTCCTCCAATTGGCCTACGATGTTCACTTTCGTTTAGGATGATCCAGGATGACTGGCACACTTTCATGCAGGCAACTATGTGTCCTTGGATGGGGAAGTTGCTGCTGTGTACCCAAGGAATAGGAAGCATCCTCAGCTGGCAAGGTCTACGACCATCTTCGTTTTTCCATGGCAGTCGCCTCTGTATTTGTGTGTATATTTATTGTTTTGTTTTTCCTGTTTATCCCCTTGTGTCCCCTGCTACTCCCTAATGGTGACTGGAACGCTTCTGCGTCCCAGCTCGCCGCGGTGTTCCGGGTTGCGCCAGGACCTCTCCCAGATCTAGGCTTGATTCACGCGTGTGCGGTCCGGCGGATCCCTGGGCGGCCGCTTCCCCGCGGCGCAGGCGCGTGGTGGGGGAGGCGGTGACGTCAGAGGCAGGGGATTTAAAAGCTGGTGCTCGCCTGTGTCATTTGACATTTCCCCTGACAGCGAGGCAGCGAGGCAGCTTTTTCCTTTTCTCACCAGTCTGCAGGTATGGTTCTTTTGTTTTTGTTCTCACAGCTCCCTAAAAAAAAAAAAAAAAGAAAAAGGGAAAAGGGGAAATGCTTCCTTTATATGAGTATTCCAATCTCTGTTTTATTACGCAAACATTTTCTCACTTATTTTCTTGGCATTCTTAGGGCTTTCTTTGGATGACCATTTCTTGTTGTGACGTTCTCGTCCAGGGGTCATGGACAAGTCACCGCCTTCATGTGGCCAGCCCTCACGCACAAGTTATGTGCGGGAGAGGGGAGATCTTGGGGTGCAGGCGCAAGTATTGCGTTGTTTGATGTCTTATCTCGCCTCCCTTCCCCCTATTCCTTTTCTCTTCCAGCCCTTTCGGTTCGGATCCTCAGATCATGGTCCAGAACGACACAGACCTTGCCAGGCCGCAACAGCATACATCTAAATCCAGGCGGGATTCGCCGTCTGCATCTCACCACCAGAGGAGACGCTCCCATTCCTCCTCCAGACACCGCTCCCACCGCCATGACAGCCACTCTGATCACAGAGCCTGCTGGGGATGTGGCACACGAGTCCCAGAGAGCAAATCATTGTGTGACCGTTGTTATGCCCATGCGGCTGGGGAAAAAGAGACAGAGTATCAACGCATTGAGTCTCTAGTGAAACGGGTGGTGCAATGTTCTTTGAAGGAAATGGATACTTCCCACGCACAAAGCCAGTCCAATACCACTCTGTCTGGCTCCCTGGCTGATGAGGCCCATGAGATTCCAGGCCCTTCCCAGCCCTACGATTCCTCGCCCGTTTCCTCAGAGGGAGAGTTGGGAAGTGATGAGGAGAGCGGGGAATTCGACTTCCCCCTAGTGACTCCGCTTATTAAAGCCGTCAAGGAGGCCCTTATGTGGGAAGACCCATCTACTCCCCCAGCTAAGCAGAAAAAGGTTTTCAAACACCTGGGGAAAGAGCGCCCAAGCTTTCCGCTCTTCGCTGAACTAAGCGGCATCTTTGATGAGGTATGGAGTAAAGTGGACAGAAAGTCCTCCATGACAAATAAAACTTCCAGGCTGTAACCTTTCAAAGCGGATGAAGTAAAGTACCTGGAGAACATTCCTCTGGTAGACGCGGCTGTAATGCGTCTAGCCAAACACGTTACACTCCTTCAAGGATGGCCTCGATAGAAGGATAGATCAGGACCTCAAGAGGATCTACGGGCTTGATGGTATGGCCTGTAAACCCACCCTGGCCCTGGCAGCCATGTCTAATGCCCCATACACACGATCGTTTTTCTTGCCATTTTTTTTCTTGCTGTTTTTCACGTCGTTTTTTTTCATGTTTCCTCTCAAGCCTGTCTTGCGTACACACGATCATTTAAAAAAACCATCAAGCAAAGCGCAGTGACGTACAACACGTACGACGGCACTATAAAGGGGAAGTTCCGTTCGAATGGCGCCACCCTTCATGTTAGTAAAGTTTGTTGAGCGACGATTCGCTCTTTTCAGTCTCGTGCTTTTCAGTCCGTGACTGCGTGACGAATGTGCTATCTCCATTACGAACGCTAGTTTTACCAGAACGAGCGCTCCTGTCTCATACTTGATTCTGAGCATGCGCGTTTTTTTTCACGTCGTTAAAGCATACACACTATCGTTTTTCACGTCGTTAAAAAAAACGACATGAAAAACGACGTGATAAAAGAGATCATGTTCGAAATTTTTAATGCCCGTTTTTCACGTCGTTAAAAATGCTCTGGAGCCTACACACGATCATTTTTAATGGCCATTTTTTTAATGGCATTTTTAACGGCATGAAAAACGATCGTGTGTATGGGGCATAAGGCTATGGAAGCATTGACGGAGAATGTAGATTCCTTCCTTAAGGGTGTTTCAGAAGAGCTGGCTAGGAATTCGGCAGCAGCAGAACTAAAACTTGCGGTGGCCTTCCTGGGGGAGGCATCTGTCGATTTGATCCGCTTGCTAGCCAGAATTATGCTGTCCTCAGTTACGGCTAAGCGGGCCTTATGTCTGCGCCCTTGGCTCCCCGACCCGTCATTTAAACAAACCTGGTGTGAGATTCCTTTTGAGGGGTCGTCACTGTTTGGCAACAAATTGGACAACGCCATAGCTAAGGCCACAGATGGAAAATCGGGCTTCCTTCCCCAGGACAGGCGTCTGCTTGGACGGAAGAAACCCCAGTACAGAAGACACAGCCTGGAGCGTTCGAGAGAAGCACGCTCCTATAAACCTGGCCGGGATTTCAGAAGAAACTGGAGTAGAGGGCAGGCATCCTTTCGCAAGCCAGCGAAGAGCCAGGTGTCCAGTGGCCGTGAACTGGCTAAATCTTTTTGAGATCACGCCCGCCCATGCGGGTCGGATGGGAGCCCATTTGCTCCTCTTCTGGCATGTCTGGTTGGTCTCTATCTCGGACTTCTGGGTCGTCAAGATGGTGTCGTCAGGTCACACATGGTCCTTCTCCAGCGTTCCTCCCCCCAGATTTGTCTCCACTCTACTCTCGTGTGCGGAAGAACAAAAGCAGGCTCTACTGTCCGACGTGCACTTGTTGAAATCCCAGGGAGCAGTGGTTTGCGTCCCAAAGGACGAACAGTTCCCCCCTTTTCTTAGTTTAAAAGAAAAGCGGCGCCGGTAATAGACTTGACTTATCTGAACAAATTTATAAGGCACGGAAAGTTCAAAATGGAGATTCTATCAACCATTCAACAAGCCATACAATCAGGCGACTGGATGATTTGGATAGACTTATGCCGCGTACACACAATCGTTTTTCATGGCGTGAAAAATGCCATTTTTTAAATTGGTCATTAAAAACGATTGTGTGTAGGCTCCAGAGCATTTTTAAAGATGTGAAAAATGGCCTAAAAAAAATTAGAACCTGCTCTATTTTTTCACGTCGTTTTTCACGTCGTTCTTTTTCATGTCGTGAAAAACGGTAGTGTGTATGCTTTTACGAGGGGAAAAAAAATGTGCATGCTCAGAATCAAGTATGAGACGGGAGCGCTCCTTCTGGTAAAACTAACGTTCGTAATGGAGATAGCACATTCGTCACACTGTAATGGACTGAAGAGCATGAGGCTGAAAAGCGCGAATCGGCTCTCACCAAACTTTACTAACACAAGGATCAGCAAAAGTGTCCCAAAGGGTGGCGCCATCTGAATAGAACTTCCCCTTTATAGTGCCATCGTACGTATTGTACGTCACGCGCTTTGCTGAAGCATTTTTTTCCACGATAGTGTGTAGTCAAGGCAGGCTTGAGAGGAAACACGAAAATTCACGTCGAGAAAAACGTCGTTTTTTTCAATGACATTAAAAATGTTCGTGTGTACGCGGCATTAAAGGATGTTTATTTCCATGTGCCAGTGGCAAAGGAGTTTCTCAAGTACCTCCGGTTCCACGTCGGGAAGGAGCATCTGCAATTCATCTGCCTGTCCTTCAGATTGACGACTTCTCCTTGAGTTTTCTCAAAACTCCTCTTGGCTGTAGTGGCCCTCATCAGGCTCTTAAACTTGGAAAAGAGCCACCTGGATCCAGCCCAATGTTTAATATACCTAGGGGCTCAGTTAAATACAGTGGAGAACACCATCTCCCTTCCAATAGAGAAAATTCTGGTGATTCAGGAGAGGATTTCTCAGGCTCTGGATGCCCCGCGTCTGAAAGCATCACAATGCCTAAGGATTATTGGCACGATGGTCTCCACGACCCCCATGGTCAAGTGGGCTCTGTGGAGGTTACGCCCTTTTCAGTCAGGATTCCTCCAGCAGTGGAAGTCAGGGAACAAGGGTCAACTTATCCACATATCTGCAACGATGAGGAACAGCATCTTCTGGTGGCTCCAGCACAGGAACCTGCAAAACTGCCACTCCATTGCCCCCATCTCTTGGGTCACAGTCACGACCGACACCAGTGGTTCTGGCTGGGGGGCCCTCTGTGGTCCGAACCTGGCCCAGGGCAAGTGGGACTCTCGCCTCCGCAACCCAGGCTCGAATGTCCTGGAGCTTTGAGCGGCTTGGTGTGCCCTCCAATCCTTCTCTCGGCTCCTGAAAGGGGAATCAGTGTTGTTAAGGATGGACAACACTACAGCAGTCTCCTACGTGAAGAGGCAAGGGGGGACACGGAGTTCCACACTTCTTCGAGAAGTCGAACTTATCATGACGTGGGCCCAGAAAAACCTGGCCAGTTTCATTCCCGGAGTCCAGAACTCCCAAGCAGAATTCCTCTCACTCACTCAATTAGACAACAACGAGTGGTCCCTCCACGTGCAGTCATTCAAATGGATTTTGTCCCTGCGTGTCTATCCCGAAGTGGATCTATTCGCTTCCCCCTGCAAATTCAAAGTAGAGAAGTTCTACACTTGGGGCCGGTGCAACCAGGCATTCGGAACGGATGCCCTGACAGATCGATGGAGGTTCAAGAGGGCGTATGCCTTTCCCCCGCTCCAGATTATCCTCAAGTTCCTGCGGAGACTCCAAGCGGAAACAGTCGAAGTAGCGGTGGTGGCTCCCTACTGGCCGAACAGGCCTTGGT
This sequence comes from Rana muscosa, assembly GCA_029206835.1. Lineage (NCBI taxonomy): Eukaryota > Metazoa > Chordata > Amphibia > Anura > Ranidae > Rana > Rana muscosa. The sequence continues at coordinate 178,609,511 of CM055116.1, forward strand.
TTCCCCTCTTGATCCAGCTGAGCTACCGGGATCCAGTACCTCTTCCTCTCAGCCTGGACCTTCTCTCTCAAGGGTCACTCCTGCACCCTTGCACTGATGAGACTGACGGTCTGGTTTTTGAGAGGGAGAGGCTGGAATCCCTCGGTTGCCTCTCAAGAGTGAGATTCACCCTGATGAGCTCAAGAAGGTCAAGTACAAATAAGGTTTTACGGGAGAATCTGGGCCAGATTTGTCGAGTTCTCCTCTGCTTCGGGCAGGTCCTTCAGAAATCCAGCAGTTCAAGATGTTCTCAGTTTCCTTCAAACTGGACTAGACCTACCCTTATCTGTCAGCTCTCTTAGAGTTCAAGTTTCGGTCTGGTCAGCTTTCTCCGGGACCTCATGGGCAGTCCATCCCTTAGTTTGGCAATTTTTCTGGGGGGCATCAAGAATTAAGCCCCAAAGGAAACCAAGATTTCCCAAGTGGGATCTTCCCCTCGTTCTTGACTCGCTGACTGGACTCAGTACCACGGGGCCCTCCCAGTCTTCCATTAAAGACTTTTCAGCAAAAGAAGCCTTCTTAGTTGCCATCACCTCGGCTAAGAGGGTTTCTGAGATTGGGTCACTGGGTCATGGAGAACCTTTTCTGATGTTTTTCCCAGATCGGATAGTCCTTATACCTATGTTGGGTTCAAACCCGAAAGTGACTTCAGTATTCCACAAGAATCAGGAAATCGTTCTACCTACCTTCAGGACTCCGGAGTTCAATGAAACACATCCCTTGGATATAGGCAAAATTCAGAAAGAATATCTACAGATTACTTCTCCCTTCAGACGTTCTGACTATCTGTTCATACTGCATTCAGGCAGCAATAAAGGGAAAAGGGCTTCAACCAGGACAATTTCATCCTGGATTGTCCAGACCATCCAACAAGCATATAGGGCTAAGGGCTTGGCTCCTCCACAGGCGACGACGGCACACTCCACCAGAGGAATTTCAGCGTCCTGAGCGGCGTCCCGACATGTGGCTTCAGACATCATTTGTAAAGCGGCCTCCTGGGCCTCTATCAATACATTTATGTCTCATTACTGCATAGAGCCTACATCACTGTCTTCTGTAAATTTTTTGTTTGAGAATCCTGTCGGTTGACGGGACAAATTAAAACTATTTTCTGTTCAGCATACCCACCCGTGTAGTCTGGCTAGTTATTTCCCACACGTAGGCTGCCATGGAGTCTGTCAGAAAAACTGAAAATTTATTATCAAATACTTACCATAATTTTATTTTCCTGATGGACTCCAAGGCAGACGGAGTTCCCACTATAAAAGAAAATAAAGTGTCCAAGAGTCGGCTAGTTACGGAACAAAGTACTGAGAGGTGAGCTGACTTTTATGGGTCGGAGGTCCTATAGCATTGGAGAGGAGGCGGGATTAACCCACACGTAGGCTGCCATGGAGTCCATCAGGAAAGGAAAATTAAGGTAAGTATTTGATAATAAATTTTCTGTTTTATTGAAAAAAGTTCCACACAGAGAACATCTGTTTATATCAAAACATGAGCTCTGGAATTTGAATTAAAAGCATATACATCCTGATACAGTCATGTGAGTACATATACAAATGACATAGCATGATATAACTATATTTTAACCACTTCAGCCCCAGACCATTTGGCTGCCTAAAGACCAGAGCACTTTTTGCGATTCGGCACTGACAATTGCACGGTCGTGCGACGTGGCTCCCAAAAATGTATGTCCTTTTTTCCCCACAAATAGAGCTTTCTTTTGGTGGTATTTGATCATCTCTGTGGTTTTTATTTTTTGCGCTATAAACAAAAAAAGAGCAACAATTTTGAAAAAAAAACAATATTTTTTACTTTTTGCTATAATAAATATCCCCAAAAAATATCTAAAAATAAAAAATTTTTCCTCAGTTCTCAGTTTAGGCCGATACGTATTCTTCTACATATTTTTGGTAAAAAAAAATGCAATAAGCGTTTATTGATTGGTTTGCGCAAAAGTTATAGTATCTACAAAATAGGGGATCATTTTATGGCATTTTTATTAATTTTTTATTTTTTTTTACTAGTAATGGCGGCGATCAGTGATTTTTATCGTGACTGCAACATTATGGCGGACACATCGGACACTTTTGATGCCATTTTGGGACCATTGTCATTTATACAGCGATCAGTGATATAGTGATATATGGCAGTGAAGGGGTTAACCAGTAGGGGGCGCTGAATGGGTTAAGTGTGTCCTAGGGATGTTTTCTAACTGTGGGGGGTTAAGTGTCTCCTAGGGATGTGTTCTAACTCTGCGGTCACACTCACGGAGCTCACGGCGGGCGCGCGCGCGCCCACAATGATGCGTCTTAAAGGGCAACGTACAGGTAAGTTACTATGCCCAGCCGTGCTATTTTGCCGACGTATATCGGCGTTAGCCAGTCGGCAAGTGGTTATTCATACTAGAGATTCCGAGGTGTTTCGACCTTGTCAGTAGAGGTCTTCTTCTGGGGAAAAAAGGAGGAGCATCCCTCTGGAAAAAGATACATTATACAAGTGAAATTGTTCATGAAACCAAAACATTCTCAGCAGTGGTACATATGTAATAATTATAATGTTAATATTAATAAATATATATACTATTAACGGCTGGAGGAGGAAACCTCCAAGACTGTTAGGCTTAAAAACTGCTTGAGGACCCAATCACTGCAGTAAGCACTCCGATCCCCCTCATGTGGAAAAGGGGGGGAGGAAGGAAAAACCAGGCTGCAGGTGAGCGGACGCCCTCCAAGCTTACGAGAGGTCACGCTGGTACCCCCACCAGGGGGGGACCGGATGAGGGAGGCGGAAACCAAGAACACAAAGCCAACCTAGGTGCCCATATCTGTTGAAGTGTAAAATAATAAACAGGTTTAGGCAATACTCGTATGTTCATGAATAGTTTATGTGAATGGTGTGAATGTGATAGAATAAAGTGCAAAACATTAAATAAAAAAATAAAAAATTAATATAAAAAATATAGATAAAAATAAAAATGAAAATTAATATAAAAATGAAAATAGGAATAAAAAACTGTATATAGCATGCAGATAGGAAACCGGTACCTTCCCCTTGGCAGACACAAGGTTTTCAAACACAATTACAAAATGCCAAAAATGTTCAGGAGGGGGGTACGCTCGCTCATCCCCCACTTTCCTGGCTTGCCAGGCTGCTTGCTTGGATAAGGGTCAGGTATGGATTTTGGGGGGGGGGGGGACCTCACGCCGTTTTTTTTTTATTTTGCCGTGGAGTTCCCTTTAAAATCTATACCAGACCCAAAGGGGACCCCATGCCGTTTTTTTCTTAATTCTGTCATAGGGTTCCCTTTAACCACTTAAATTTCAATGCACTGTATTATATTGGGCGACTATGTGGCAGATGAGGTTTAATGTTGATAAATGTAAAGTTATGCACTTGGGGGCTAATAATATGAATGCATCATACATACTAGGGGGAGTACAACTGGGGGGATCCGTAGTGGAGAAGGATCTGGGGGTTTTGGTAGATCATAAGCTCAATAATGGCATGCAATGCCAAGCTGCGGTTTCCAAAGCGAGCAAAGTCCTTTCTTGTATTAAGAGAGGTATGGTCTCCAGAGAGAGAGATATCATTTTGCCCCTGTTCAAATCATTAGTAAGACCTCATCTGGAATATGCAGTTCAGTTTTGGGCCCCAGTTCTCAAAAAGGATATTGGGGAACTGGAGAAAGTGCAGAGAAGGGCAACCAAACTGATAAGAGGCATTGAGGAGCTCAGCTATGAGGAGAGATTAGAGGAACTGAATTTATTCTCTCTTGAGAAGAGGAGATTAAGGGGGGATATGATCAACATGTACAAATATATAAGGGGTCCATATAGTGAACTTGGTGTTCAGTTATTCACTTTACGGTCAACACAAAGGACAAGGGGGCACTCTTTGCGTCTAGAGGAAAAAAGATTTCACCTCCAAATACGGAAAGGTTTTTTCACAGTAAGAGCTGTGAAAATGTGGAATAGACTCCCTGCAGAGGTGGTTCTGGCCAGCTCAGTAGATTGCTTTAAGAAGGGCCTGGATTCTTTCTTAAATGTACATAGTATAACTGGGTACTGACATTTATAGGTAAAGTTGATCCGGGGAATATCCGATTGCCTCTCGGGGGATCAGGAAGGAATTTTTTCCCCTGCTGTAGCAAATTGGATCATGCTCTTCTGGGGTTTTTTGCCTTCCTCTGGATCAACTGTGGGTATAGAATTGGGTATATGGGATTGTACGATATATTTTTTTTTTTTATATGGTTGAACTGGATGGACTTGTGTCTTTTTTCAACCTGACTAACTATGTAACTATGTAACTATATACTCTGCACTGACTGCACTGTGTATATATATATATATATATTGTGAGGGGGTTAGCTCGGCAGCGGGTGTGTGTGACCCCCGGGATGGGCTCCCCACACAAAAACAGGCCCAGCAAACGGAGGTTGTGGTTTTCAAAATCAAAAAAAAGGTGCGGTTTATTTTCTATTTACAGTGACAAAACACAGCAAAGCCAAAAGAAACATATAAACAAAATAAATCCTGGTCAACTTGACCTCTGACTAAACATACAGGTTTCCTAACTAACAACTGGGATCAGCCTAGTGCTGTCCTAGTCCCTAAGTCCCTGGTTTTAAATGTCCAAGCAAATAGCCACACAGGCTTTTTCTCACCGCACAGGGGTTCACTCTCCCTAGACAGTCCACACAGGTCTGGTTCCAGGCATGAGCTAACATCTAATGAAGCTGGGAGTTCTTATAGAGGCCTAAATGAGCTGACAAGCTTCAGCTGGCCTCATCAACTCCCTGTCTGTACGACGCCCAGCCCTCTCCCTAGAGGTATGAGTCATCCATGAGCCCACTAGCCTTAGCTGGGCTTATACAACTCTCCACCTAGTTGTATAAGTCGGCGTAAAGCCTGAATCTGGGCGAAATATATCTACCCCCCTGGATGCAACCAGGTGACTTTACCTTCCTGCTGTCACATACCCCCCCTCTTGTTTTAACCTCGGGGTTGGAACACCAGCAATCAGGCATTCATGTACTCGAGACAAAGCATCCACATTCCCCATTTGAACACCAGGGCGATGCTTTACTGTGAAGTTGAATTCCTGGAGGGCCAGGAACCACCTATTCACTCTTCTATTTGTTTCCTTGTTTTGAGCCATCCACTTTAACGGAGCGTGATCCGTAACCATGTCAAAGTGCCTACCTAGCAGGTAGTACCGAAGGGAATCTAGAGCCCACTTCACCGCTAAACACTCCTTTTCAACGGTGGCGTAATTTACCTCATGGGACTTCAACTTCCTGCTGAGGTAAATGACTGGGTGCTCTTCCCCGTTCCAGACCTGGGACAATACTGCTCCTAACCCCACATCTGACGCATCACTTTGTACGACAAAGTCTTTAGAGAAGTCGGGTGAGTACAACACTGGCTGGCTACATAAGGCTTGTTTCAAGAATTGGAATGCTGCCTCAGCCTCGGGGGTCCATTTAATCATGACCGACCCTTTCCCCTTCGTTAGGTTGGTTAGGGGCACAGCCTTAGAAGCAAAGTGGGGAATGAATCGCCGATAATACCCAGCGATTCCCAGAAAGGCTCGTACCTGCTTCTTGCTGTTGGGACGTGGCCAACTCTGGATGGCCTCGACTTTGTTGAGTTGGGGTTTTATTACTCCCCTCCCAATGGTGTACCCAAGATATTTGGCCTCCTCCTGCCCAATGGTACACTTCTTGGGGTTAGCCGTAAACCCCGCTTCCCGAACAGAGTCCAGGACTGCTTGCACTTTTGGCAGATGTGAGGCCCAATCTGTGCTATGGACAATTACGTCATCCAGGTAAGCCGCAGCATACTTCCGATGGGGCCTCAGCATCTGGTCCATTTTCCGCTGGAATGTGGCCGGCGCATTCTGTAACCCGAACGGCATTCTTTTATATTGGAACGCCCCGTCTGGGGTTACAAATGCGGTTTTCTCTTTGGCCAATTTGGCCAGGGGGATTTGCCAATACCCTTTTGTGAGGTCAAGAGTCGTCATGTATCGGGCTGTTCCCAGCCGGTCGATCAACTCATCTATACGTGGCATGGGGTAGGTGTCAAATTTTGTAACTTTGTTCAACTGACGAAAATCGTTACAAAATCGCCAGCTCCCATCCGGTTTAGGCACCAACACAATGGGACTAGACCAATCACTTTGGGACTCCTCTATCACCCCTAAGTTCAGCATTTTCTGTACTTCCTCCCGTATTGCCTCCCGTCGGGCCTCTGGGATCCGATAGGGTTTTAACTTCACCCTTTCACCGGGCGGGGTAATGATGTCATGCTCTACCCCAAATGTTTGTCCCGGCAGCTCAGAGAATACCTCCTTGTTGCGAAGCACAAACTCCTTAACCTCCTGTTGTTGGGGTTGTGACAAGGTGGCTGCTATTCCAACCTCAGGAATCACGCAACCAGTTTGAGCTGGTGACCAAGTGTCTGCGACTAGGGACTCTCTATCCCTCCAGGCTTTCAACAGATTAACGTGATAGATCTGTTCGGGCTTTCGCCTTCCTGGTTGTCTGACCTTGTAATTCACTTCACTCACTTTTTCCATTATCTCGTAGGGGCCTTGCCATTTGGCAAGGAATTTACTTTCAACCATAGGGACAAGTACCAGTATCCTATCCCCCGGGGAAAAGGTACGGGTCTTGGCTCCACGGTTGTACACTCTCTGCTGTGCTAACTGCGCTTGGGCCAAATGTTCCTTCACGATGGGCATTACCTCTGCAATTCGGTCTTGCATCAGGGCGACATGCTCAATCACACTCCTGTGGGGAGAACTCTCACTTTCCCAAGTTTCCTTGGCAATATCCAACAGCCCTCTTGGGTGTCTCCCATACAGTAACTCAAAGGGGGAGAATCCCGTAGAGGATTGGGGCACCTCCCTAATAGCAAACATCAGATAAGGAAGTAGACAGTCCCAATCCTTTCCATCTCTATCCACCACTTTCTTCAACATTTGTTTTAGGGTTTTGTTGAATCTTTCAACCAGCCCATCGGTTTGGGGGATGATACACAGATGTACGTAATTGCGTCACTTTGAACAATTTACACAGCTCCTTCATAACCCGGGACATAAAGGGTGTACCTTGGTCCGTAAGCAGTTCTTTACAAATACCCACCCGGCTAAACACAAGAGATAGCTCTTTGGCTATGGTTTTGGCCGAGGTATTTCGGAGAGGGATCGCTTCTGGATAACGGGTGGCATAGTCCATTATAACTAATATGTACTGGTGCCCCCTAGCGGACTTGATTATAGGACCTACCAAATCCATGGCGATCCTCTCAAACGGGACCTCAATGATGGGTAGAGGGACCAGCGGGCTACGGAAATGTGGCATCGGGGCCGACCTCTGACACACAGGGCAGGAGGAACAATAATTTTCTATGTCCTTCATCACCCCCGGCCAATAGAATCTCTGTAATACCCTCTCTCGGGTTTTCTCTGTCCCCAGATGACCTCCAAGAATGTGCCCATGGGCCAACTCCAACACCAACTTCCTGTAAGGTTTGGGCACCACAAGCTGCTCAACGGTTTCTTCTGCCCTTTTTGCCACCCGATACAGTAGGTCCTTCTCTACGCTGAAGTATGGGTAAGTGCAGGTATTATCTGGGTTCACTAACTCGCCATCTATTTTCACTACGTTTTCGCGTGCCTTTATTAGGGCGGGGTCTTTCAACTGTTCTGTGGCAAAGTTTTCCCTGTGAACCTCAAGATCAGAAAACTCCACAGACGGTAGGTTTTCGTCTGAGGAGGTGGGCTCCTCTCCAGTTTCTTGAGTCTCCCCTGCCAATACTGATAAGGGAAATTCCGGAGAGTCCTCACCACTCTCAGGGGAGTTCTGGCTATCACATTCCTGGTACATAGGGGCACCAGTGGGGGGCTCAGGATCATCCCACAGTTCCCAGAACTTCGGAAAATCCCTTCCCACAATGGCGTCATACGGTAACTGAGATACTAAGCCCACTGGATGAGAGAGGGTACCTTTGGGGGTCTCGAAACACACTGTAGTCACTGGATACTCTCGGGTGTCCCCATGCACACAAATAACAGCTACCTTGCTATTCCCAGAGACCTCTGTTTTAACTAACTCAGCCTTTATCAGGGTCACAAGGCTACCTGAATCCAGCAATACCACAACATTTCTACCATTAACACACATTTTGCATAAATGTTTCTCAGTTCCTCGAATGGCAGTGCATGCGACTGTCGCACACAGCGACTGACGTCTGCCCGTCAGAAAGTCACACTGCATGGGTTCCTCCACAACCGGGCAATTGGCTGCAATATGTCCCGCTTGCCGGCAGCGGTAGCAAACGATCCTTCTTGCGGCCTCTTGAGCCGCTGATTTCCCAGGCTGTTCTCGCCAAACTTGGGGTAGAGCTCCCACCCTCTCACTCTCTCCACCCTTACCCCTTGGAATCCTCTTATCCGCCCCTGGGGATGGTCTGGTCTTAGGGTGGAAAGTCCGAGTGTCTCTGGAAGAGGCCGTCAGGTTCTCTGTAGCCAAGTATTTCTCCACACGATCCACAAGACCATCGGCCGTCTCTGGGTCTCCATGGCTTACCCAGTTTTGGATGGCAGTAGGAAGAGCTCTCAAAAACCGATCCATTACAACACGTTCCACAATCTTTGGTGCGGACAAAGTCTCTGGCTGTAGCCACTTTCTGCTCAGGTGAATGAGATCATACATTTGAGACCTGGGGGGTTTTCCAAGCTGGAAAGTCCAGTTATGCACACGCTGAGCCCGGACAGCCTGGGTGACACCCAGCCTTGCCAATATCTCAGCTTTTAGCATCACATAGTCTTTTGCTTGGTCAGGCTCTAGGTCATAGTAAGCCTTCTGCGATTCACCAGTTAACAGAGGAGCCACCAGTCCAGCCCACTGCTCCTCAGGCCACTTTTCTCTTTCAGCAGTCCTTTCAAATGTGGTCAAAAATACCTCTGGATCATCCTCTCCAGTCATTTTTGTCAATAAACGACTCACCCCAAAGGACGCGGTATTAGTGGGACGGCTTTCCTCACTGGTCTGCGGACGTTGCTGCATTACTGCTTCCATTTGTTGTAGTCTCTGCTCTTGCTTCTGTAACAGGTCTATGAAGCGGGCCTCAGATTGCTGCTGGGCTTGTTGCTGAGCTTCCAGACTCTGTTGGTGAGCTTGCTGCTGGGCTGCAAGGCTCTGTTGATGAGCTTGCTGCTGGGCTGCGAAGTTCTGTTGTTGAGCTGCAAGGCTCTTTTGCAAACCTGCATTTGTCTGCTGTTGATTGGCATTTGCTAGAGCCAGCTGCTTCAGTATCTCCTCCATGCTGGCTTAAAAAAAACTGCCACTGGTTCTCCACCAACTGTGAGGGGGTTAGCTCGGCAGCGGGTGTGTGTGACCCCCGGGATGGGCTCCCCACACAAAAACAGGCCCAGCAAACGGAGGTTGTGGTTTTCAAAATCAAAAAAAAGGTGCGGTTTATTTTCTATTTACAGTGACAAAACACAGCAAAGCCAAAAGAAACATATAAACAAAATAAATCCTGGTCAACTTGACCTCTGACTAAACATACAGGTTTCCTAACTAACAACTGGGATCAGCCTAGTGCTGTCCTAGTCCCTAAGTCCCTGGTTTTAAATGTCCAAGCAAATAGCCACACAGGCTTTTTCTCACCGCACAGGGGTTCACTCTCCCTAGACAGTCCACACAGGTCTGGTTCCAGGCATGAGCTAACATCTAATGAAGCTGGGAGTTCTTATAGAGGCCTAAATGAGCTGACAAGCTTCAGCTGGCCTCATCAACTCCCTGTCTGTACGACGCCCAGCCCTCTCCCTAGAGGTATGAGTCATCCATGAGCCCACTAGCCTTAGCTGGGCTTATACAACTCTCCACCTAGTTGTATAAGTCGGCGTAAAGCCTGAATCTGGGCGAAATATATCTACCCCCCTGGATGCAACCAGGTGACTTTACCTTCCTGCTGTCACAATATGTATATATATATATATATATACACTAGACTGCCTGCATTATATATAGTCTACACTAAATGCACCGTATATATATATATATATATATATATATATATATATATATATGTCGACTCAAACTTACAGTCAAATTGAACAACAAGCCCATCCCTACTTAGAATGCATCACTCCCTCTGAAGAGTCTTCCCATACACTGGTATGAATGGTAATCCACTGGTTCCCCTACAAAGGGCCCTTTGGAAAAATCAGTGGATGAAACACTGCGTCAGGGTGCAGCTGCATGGCAAACTGTATTGACACTACACATTATCCTGCAGGTGTTGCTGAAGATGTGTGGGACAGCCAATTGCTGTTAAGTGTTCAGCTGGGATAAATTATATGCCTTTGACATCTTTATGGAACCACCAGAACCACCAGATTACCATTCACACCAGTGTATGGGAAGACCCTTCAGAGAGAGTGGTGCATTCTGAACAATTTATGCTGAGCATTTATATGTGAGGCATAACCATTTTGTGAGTGAGACTTGACATGTGCAGAACAAAAAAAAAAAAAAAACATTTTGTTTCATTTCAATTAGTTATTTACATAAATGTGTTTAGTTAAATTTGTTTAATTCATTTTTGGAACTGGTTTTGTGTATTCAAATCAATTAGAATTTTTTTTTAATTCCATTCAAATTGCATTCGAATTTGAATCTAATTCCATTATAAAGCAAATGTATTCTATTCAACATTCAAATTTTGGAAAATGATTATATTCTTTCTATTCCATTCTATTCTATTGTTTTTTCTATTCTTTTATTTTCTATTCTTTTATTTTCTGTTATATTCAATGTTTTGTATTCTATTCAAAAATTTGAATTTCGGACAACGGTTATATTGTTATTCTCTTTCTATTCTATTCTTCTCTATTATTTATTTTATTTTATTCTATTCTATTCTTTTATATTCTATTATTTTATTTTATTTTCTATTCTATTTGAATTCAAATTTATTAAGATGATTATTTTCTTTCTATTCGATTTTATTGTTTTTTTTTTCTATTCTATTCTAATCTATTATTTTTTTTTCTACTCAAATAGTCAATTCTATTTTTTTTTATTTTCTATTCTATGCTTATGTATTCTTTTCTTTTTTTCAATTTTATTGAAAAGAGAATAAAAAGATAACATGCACATCACGCAATTTGCAGATACAACTGCAACATGTAAACAAAGCAATATTATGATAGATTTATAAATCAGGGAGTACAGTATGTTGCATGTATGTTTTAAATGTCAGAGAGGCAAAACTAAACCATAAAAGCTAAGCCCTTTTGGGAGTATGTTCCAGTACTGTAGTTTCGCCTCTAGCCTTGGCCTAAAGACATATTATTAATAAAAGTACACAAAGCGGTTTTCAACCTTAAATTGGTGTGGTTCATCGTCATAAATTGCAAAAGGTATTGTGGGGTGGGTGGGATAAGTGATAAGTCAACAGTGTTTGCTCTCATCTTAACTAAATCATTGTAGAATAAGAAAAGAAAAGGTTAGTACATATTCCTATAGGTGGTCATGTAAACCAGTCAGCACTATTAAGTAATTAATTTTGCGTCCTCATAATCCTGGGAGTAGCGAAATACGAACTAAGGCTGCCAAGTATTTTGGAAGGCTTCAACTCTACCATTATCTTGTGCCATGGTGTCCTCCATCTCACATATGTCTCAGACTTTCTTTAGCCAGTCTGCGACGGAGGGCAACCTGGCAGATCTCCAGTGTAGCGGGATCAATGATTTGGCCACATTAAGTTGGTGCTTGGATAGTGATTTTTTTTATTTTTTAAGAGTAAAGTGATTGATGTGTAACAGGCAACAAGATGCGGTTAATGATAATTTGGTCTCTGTTATTTTTTGGATCCGTTTTTAGACATTATCCCAGTAGGGAGTGATCAGTGGGTAATGCCACCAAATGTGGAGTAATGTGCCCTTTTCTGTTTGGCATCTCCAGCATAACGGGGACTTTTGGGGGTCCCATTTATGGAGTTTGTCATGTGTGTTATACCAATGTTTTAGCAGCTTGTAACCTGTTTCCTGGATCATTGAGCTTTTGGAACCTTTATGCGCTAAGATGCAGGCATACCTCCATTGTTTGTCCGTGATCTCCTCCTGCAGCTCCTCCGACCAACCTTCTCATGTGCCCATCTGCTCCTTCAGTTTTGGCAAATTGTGCACCATCAAGACAAGCCGACTCCAAGTCAGTTAAGGGTCTGTGGAAGTCTTTTGCATGTTTCTGTTTAGTCAAATAAATGTGTAGTTGAAAGTAAGACCACCATCTTAGGTGCAGAAGGTTGTTTCCTATTTTTAATGTGGTAGGTCTTTAAATTTACCTTCAGTATAGCAGTCCCCTGCAAGCAGTGGGGTATTGCTGTGTGTAGGTTGGAACAGTGTAGTGTTAACACCTGGGGGAAAAGCAGGATTGTCCTTTAGATGAGTCAGGGGACTGAGGGAAGTAGTGACAGTTCTACGGTTGGCAATGTAGCGTAAGATTTCTAGGGTATTGCCTGTAATGGGGTGATTACGTATACCGAGTGAGTTGTCGGTCCTTGGATTCCATGGGGAGAATTTCAGCGATGCTGCACATAGATATTCCTCCAGTGTTATCCAATCTTTTGTCTGTCTATGGCAATGCCAGTCAATTATTCTAGCTAAGTGTGAAGCGTAATAGTAGTGTTTGAAGTTCGGAAGCCCTATCCCTCCCGCCTCTTTAGGTCTGGTCAACCACAATAATTTTATTCTAGGTTTATGCTGATTCCAAAGGAATTTTAGTAGAATGGAGTTGAGCGATCTAAGGAAATGTGACGGTATTTTTATGGGTAAGGTTTTCAGCAGGTAAAGAAGTTTGGGTAAGATAACCATTTTGACTATAGCCGCATGCCCGAACCAGGAGAAGTAACCCATCTGCCATCTTGTAATGTCATCTGTACAGTTTTTTAAAAGGGGTGGGAAGTTGTATTAGAAAATGTTTTGTATTTGTGGAGTCAGCCAGGTGCCCAGGTAATTAATGGCTCTGTCATCCCATCTAAAGTTTGAGTTGGATTTGGTCAGGCTTAGTAGATCAGGTGGCAGCAATAGGTTTAGAGCCTCCGATTTTGTGTAGTTTATTTTCAGGTTGGAAATGTAACCTTAATGAGTGAATTCGGTCAATAGATTGGGGATGCTGACTATTGGGTTTGTTAAGAAAAAAAGGAGATCATCCGCGTACGCCGCCAATTTGAACTCCATGTCCTAAATTTTGAATCCCGTAATCGCCTCGTTCAGTTGAATTATTCTTATGAAAGGTTCAAGAGATAAAATTAACAATAGTGGGGACAGGGTGCAGCTTTGTCTAGTGCCATTCTTTATGTGGACTTTTTCAGATAACGTGCTGTTAATTTTCAATTTAGCCGTGGGGTTGTGATATAAAGCAGAAATCCATGAAAGCATATGTGGGCCTAATCCCACATGTCTGCATGCTGCCATCATGAAATCCCATGCCACTCTATTGAAGGTCTTCTCCACATCCGTAGAGAGGAAAAGGCCCTCGATATTCCTGTCCTGCGTCGCATGAATAAGGAGCAGGGCTTTGGTTACATTGTCCTTTGCCTCTCTTCCCGGTACAAAGTCCACCTGCTCCCAATGCTGTATCCTGGCCTAGGCCAACAAGGCCCAGGCCTAGGGCAGCACTTTGCAGGGGGGCAGCACAGAAAGAATCCCCGCCGGCTTGCGCTACACTGTTAGTGTAACACAAGCTGCTTCTAATTTTGACTGTCCTATCATCCTGGACCACAAACCTTGCTCACTGTCCTATATGTTTTCTGCTGCACCATTGGCATGGTTATATCTTGTTAGTCCTCTCCATAAAATTATCAGAAATTTGTGCTTAAAGTAGTACTATAGGCAACACTTTTTTTCCCTGTCCCATTGCAGAGATTTCCTTCACTTCCTGCCCCTTAGCCAAACAGGAAATGAGAGGAAATCCCCAATTTCAGGGCGGGTCTTAAACAGAAAGGGGCTTGGCATTGACAGGAAGGGGTGGGTCATATTTAAATTACACGAGTTTAGTCAGGCCTAGGGCAGCACAAAACCTAAATACACCACTGCCTGCTCCATACCTATAAGGTCTGGCAAAAGGGGACCTAGGCGTCGGGCAAGGATTTTTGCGAAAAGTTTGGCATCTAAATTTAATAAAGAAATGGGCCGGTAGCTGGCACAGTCCATGGGATCTTTGCCAGCTTTTGGGATCACCGCTATATGAGCGGATAGAAAATCTGAAGTTATTTCCTTGGGGTAGACATGGAGTTCAAAGCAGCAGCGAATGGTTCTGTAAAAATGTTTGATAAAGTTTTGTAGTAAATGGCAGAGTAGCCATCTGGGCCGGGGCTTTTCCCAGATTTCAGTAGTTTGTTGACATGTTTGATTTCTAGTGGCTTTATTGGTGCTTCTAAAAGGTCTAGGTCTTGCAGTCTCGGGAGCCTGCTTTTGGTCAGGTAGTCTTGTATGATTTGTGTCCTATCACCTTCCGCGCCCTGAGGTTTGTGCTGGGGTGGGAGGTTATATAGCTTAGTGTAGTACTCATGGAAATGTGCAGCTATCGCTTCTGTAGTCACATCTAAGTTACCATTCATTTTTTTGATACCTGCAATGTCATTTGCGCATGTGTACTCTTTCAAAGCCCTGGCTAAGAATTTACCCGGTTTATTTCCCGATTCATAGTACATTTTCTTCCTGAAAAACAGCATGCGTTTAGTCTAGTATGTGTTGTAATTCCTTCCTTTTCAGCCGACTGTACCGAGAGTGAATGTTTATGAAGGGATTCCAAAGTGTTTATTTGTGTTACTAGTTTAGCGATTTCATTCTCTCTGTCTCTTTTGCGTTTAGAGCCCATTCTGATCAATTCTCCCCTGAAGGTACATTAATGGGCTTCCCAGACCATAAGAGGGTCAGCACCAGGTGTTGAGTTGTGGCTGAAAAACTCCTTCAGTGTGGTAGTGAGGGAAGGTAATAGAGTTGGGTCTGTTAGGAGGCACGCGTTAAGTCTCCACGTTGGTTGTCTGGGTGGAGGGGTCAGTAGGTCCAGTTTTAGTGAAATAGGCGAGTGGTCCGAGATCGATTGAATCCCAATGTGAGCCGCCTCTACTGAGGATAAGTTCCTCTGAGAGACAAATAGGTAGTCTAAGGGTGCATATCTGGAGTGAGGGACAGAGTAGTGTGTAAATTCTCATCCTTCAGGATTAAGAAAGCGCCATGTGTCAGTCAGGTGTAAAATTTGTAGCGATGATTTTATTTTCTTGAGTATTTTATAGGTAATGCACGACCTGCCATTTGAGGTGTCCGTCCAGGGGTTGAGCGGGAGGTTGAAATTCCCGCCTAGTATAAGGCAACCTGAGGAAAACCCATGTAGTTCTGTAGTTAGTTGCTGACAGAACATCCCTGTTTAGTAAATATATGTTTGCTAGCGTCACTGGTATAGCCCCATATGTCCCCTTTAAAAATATGAATCTACCTCCCGGGTCGGTCTTTTGTACTAGTAGCTTAAAAGGAGCATCCTTACTCACTAAAATTGAGACCCCTTTTGACTTGGAATTGTTGTTGGTGGCATGAAAGGCCCTCGTGAAGTATTGACTGGTAAGTTTAGGTGCATGATGTGTTTAAAATGTGTCTCTTGAAGAAACACAAAATGAGACCTACCCTTTTTAAGCTCACGTAACAGGGTGGAGTGACGTTCCGGGATGTTCAGGCCTCTGATATTATGCGATATCACTGACAGGTTGTGTCCCAATGAGGAGTAGGCCATCGGTGCGGCACAGGAGGAGATGCTCCAAGGACCCAACTGCAAGAAAAAAGAGCTGACAGATGTATGTTAGCACCAATGCAACAATTTTAACTGGTCCCCAATATATAGAATGGGGGTTGAAGAAAGAGAAGTAGGGAGGGTAGGAAAAGTGGGAGGAAATGGGAGGTAAGTAGAGAGAGAATCAGATAGAAATGTAAGGGAGGTAGATGTTTGTCAGTGGTACAACCCCCGAGCAGAACCAGCCCACTCAGGGTTGAGCATATCTGTATGGAGGTAGTGTCCCCTGTGTCCTTATTCAGGAGTACTGGGTCACTTTGTGGGTTTGAAGGGAGGCAATAAACGACGTGGCGGCAGACCACCTGTGTCGCGATCCAAATAAGGATTAAAACTAAGAAAACCTAGGGGAGTGAATGGCTGTTGTACACACAGCCGTACTTAGGAAGGCAAGGATTTGTGAGTTTGAAATATATCTAGGAAATCACATATATAACTTATATACAAACAACAGATAAACATATAAACTTGCAAACTCGTAAGTCTGTGAACCCGACCAAAAAAAAAAAGAAAAAAGGGGGGGGGGGAGAATAACGCAAAGTGGACATCACGAGCATGAGCGCATGTCTACTACCACCTCTAGGACCAGGAAGTGGCAAATCTGGGGCATCTGCTCAAGTCTTGGTTTTCTCCAACGGAAGAGGGTACCTATGATGTTACCCATCGGATCAGCAGAGAAACGAATGTCAGCTTAATTTTTATGGCTGTTCAGGAATCTTCTGGAAAGTGCCAAAGTTGCATCCATCAGTTGGGTGACGAGGCAAATAAAGCTAGTTCCGTCAAGAGGCGCAAAATGGTGAGTATATCGGCAGTATGAGCTGTGAGTGGCCCGTAAGTAGTAACTGTCTCAGTTCAGCAAGTGATGTTTCAGTAGAAAAGAGAGGGGAGTACGGGAGGATTAGTCCTCATCCTGGTCCTCATCTGGTGCGGCTTGAGGTCTTGGAGTTCCCATTTTGGGTCCACCACCACAACTCTGCTTTTGTTTCTTTGCAAGTCTCTTATCAGGCGTGGAGAATGGGGACCTGGGGGGGGGGGCTTCTTTCCAGGGGAGTTTGAAGGAACTCTGAGTACCAGTCAGGGAGGTCCGTCTGGCCCAAGTTCAGTGCAGTGCAAAATTCTGTCTGGTAAGCGGGTGTGCGCAGGACATGTTGTTGTCCATTATGTGAGACTATCAGAGCAAATGGGAAGCACCAGGTATATCTCAAATCTTTATCTCTCAATTTCTCCAGCAGGGGGCGCAGGGCTCTTCGATTTTTTAGAGTAATTTGGGAAAGATCCTGGAACAGCATTATTGTTTCTCCATTGAACACAATGTGATCATTTCTCCTTGCTTTATGCATAATGTCTTCTTTAAGAGCAAAGCTTTGGAGGCAGCAAATTATGTCCCTGGGCGGTGCAGTCTCAGGGCCCTTTGGTCTCAGAGCTCTGTGTGCTCTCACAATGTCTATAACCATGTCCTCCTGTCTCTCTAACAGGCTGTTAAAGAGCCTCTGTAACGCTGGTACAATCTGATCATGACCCACTGTTTCTGGGATCCCTCTCACTCTTATATTGCACCTTCTCCCTCTGTTGTCTAAATCTTCAATATGCCTGTTCATATCTATGAAGAGCTGGGCCTGCGTGTATGAGCTCCTCTCAAACCTGTGGATGGCCTTGTCTCTTTGTTTCCCTGCTGCCTCAGCAGAAGCCATTTTCTCATTAAGCACCAGTAAGTTAGTTTTTAAGTCAGTGATCGCTGCTGAGAAAGTAGATTTGATGTCCGCAGCGATCACTGACATGTCAGCATAGGTTAGGGGGAGATCAGATCTTTTCTTACCCTCTTCCCGAGTCCTCTGGAGCAGATTGAGAGTCCTCACTATACTCCTCCTTGTGGTAGGGCAACGCCATCTTGGATTTTAGGCCGCTGCTGCTGTGGGCTGAAGATTTTCTTTTAAATAGTTCAGTAATGTTCCTTGTCTGGTATGCAGCCGATCGACGCGGGCGAGAGTGAGGGGTGTTGTAGAGCCTCTTTCCCGGCATCTGGGTGCTGGTGGTTGGGTGGAGAGCTGTGTACGGCTGTGTGTGTCAGCGGAGCTCCCTCACTGTGCTGCCGTCCTCATTGAGCGCCAAGCCACGCCCCCAATGTATTATTTTCTATTCTATTCTTATTCAAATTTATTTTATTCGAATTTTGGCAAATGATAATATTCTTTTATTTTCCATTATATTCTTTTCTGTTATATTCAAATTCAAATTTATTCAATTTTAAATTTGAATTTCAGAAGATGGTTATATTCTTTCTATTTTACTCTATTCTATTTTTTCATTCTATTCCTTTATTTTCTCTTAAAACAGATTTTATTGAGTTTGAAGTCAAGGTATACAGTAGAGCATTTAATTGCGGGCACAGCCGCCAAACAATGTAGCGGGCGCAGCCGCCAATTATGGCGAATATGGTGATCAAATGCGACAACGCCTGAGTATGTACTGCTACTACTTAATAGTTAAATGTAACGGGTAACAGTAAGCATTAACAGATGTCTAAATACAACTCTGAGAAGGTAGCTGAGAAATCAAATGAAGGTTAATCACCATGTAAAAAGTATGGTCATGTGGCGACATGGTGGTGTATGGTGAGTCGGGGATCTAAGGGACGGGCATGCAAAGTTGTAGGGGTAGGGAAGGGAGATTTTAAAAAGGGTATATACAGTCAGAGAAACCTAGTGGGGATCGGGTACCAGGAGGGTTGAACATTATCAGATAGTATCTAGAAAGGGCAATTCAGATAGAGAGAGTGGTACAGCATCAACAGGAGTGTGTACAGTTGGGAATGGGTTGGCAGGGAAGGGGAGGTCGGAGTGTGGGATCAGAGCGGGGTTGAGAACAGGACAGTAAGGAAGGCGAGAGAAGTTGGAAAAGGGGAGTCATAGTAGGACTCTTCCTCCCACCACGGCTCCCGGAGGGCCCTCATGCGACACATCCTTTATATTCGTCTGTAGTGATAAAGTGCAGCCAGCATGCCCAAGAACGTGTATATTTAGAGGGTGTATCATTGGCCTGATGTATTAAGTCCTCCATTTCTGCTATCTTGTGTATGCGTTGGAACCATTCCGCGATTGAAGGTGGTTCCGGTGAACGCCATTTCGCTGGTATGCACAATTTTGCAGCGTTGACCATATGCATAGCCAAGGACTTTATGTATGTTCTTGGTGGTAGTTTGGAGTGGTGAAGTAGGAATTGCGCTGGGGTAAATTCTAGACAGTGCGTGGTGATGGAATTGATAAGACGGTGGACTTCTGTCCAGAATGGTTGGATTTTAGGGCATGTCCACCATATGTGTAACAGGGAGCCTATGTCCTTCCCGCATCTCCAGCAGAGCGGGGATTGGGAAGGGTACATGTGGTGTAGTCTGAAGGGGGTCTTATACCATCTCGAGTAGACTTTGAACGCGTTTTCCTGTGTATGAACATTAACAGACCCTTTGTGTATGCAGGCATAGGCGTTTTTCCACTCTTGGTCCGAGAGGGTAATGGCGAGTTCACATTCCCATTTGTGGCTCGCCCAGTTCAGTTTCGGACGTTGGTCAGAATAAAAAAGTGCATAGGTGCTGGAGATCAGGTGAGTTAGTGGTGTAACATTGATACAGAGTGATTCAAAGGGTGTGTGTCTCCGCGACCAATCCGGTTTCGGGCTGGGTTTTTCAAAAAAATTCCTAAGTTGGACGTAGGTCCAAAAGGGGAAGGAGCCCGTGATCATTTTAGAGGCCAGGTTTGTGTAAGAGAGCATGTGGTTATTTTCGAAGAAGTGTTCAGCTCGGATGTGACTATGTGGCCAGCAGTCTGAAAGAAAGGAGGATGTCAGTCCCGGTTCAAAGTCTGGGTTAAGTCTTAGAGGGGTCATTGGGCCCAGAGTCGACGATATTTGATACTTTTTGCACGCTTCTCGGAAACATGTTAGTGTGGGTTGAATGAGCGGATGTTCCTTACAGGGGGTCGGGGTGTTTTTTGGCCCAATCCAAGGGGTCTGAGATAGCGGGACTGGTGAGAAGGAATGTTCCAGTTGGACCCATGCTTTGGTCATCGCGTGAATGTTCCAGTCGACTATTCTAGCTAGGTGGCAGGCCTGGTGGTACTTGTGGAGATCTGGGAGCCCTATGCCCCCTCTAAGTTTAGGTATGGTGAGTTTGGCAAAACTAATTCGTGGTCTGAGTCTGCCCCAAACAAATTCCGTACATGCTCTCTTGTATGCAGCAAAAAAGGCTGGAGGGATCTTGATCGGGATTGTTTGTAGCAGGTAAAGGGTTCTAGGTAGGACATTCATTTTGACGATAGCCGCCCTTCCAAACCATGAAAAAAGTCCAACGGACCATCGCTGTAGATCTTTCCGTATGGACTGTAGTAGAGGGAGGTAGTTAGCGGAGTATAGGTCTTTCAGGGAAGAGGGAAGCTGAATGCCGAGCTACGTAATTGAGTGGTTGTCCCATTTAAATGGGAAGTTAACCTTACACTGTGAGCAGATGTCGGGGGGTAGAGAGACATTTAGGGCAATGGATTTTCCGAAGTTAATTTGCAAGTTGGTCAGAGAGTTAAAGGTCTGGAAGTCTTTCAATAAGTTTGGTATAGTTGTGAGAGGTTCTGTCAGAAAGAGGAGGATGTCATCCGCAAAAGCAGCCAATTTGTGCACATGTTGATTTATGGGGACACCCTTGATGTCCGGGTTGGCTCTGATACGTCTTAGCAGTGGTTCAAGAGTAAGGACAAAGATAAGCGGGGAGAGGGGGCAGCCTTGTCGTGTACCGTTGGACAAGGAGAAAGCCCTCGACAGGCGGCCGTTGACACGTACCCTAGCAGTGGGATTGGCATAAAGTGCAAGTATGAAATGGACCATGCGTTGGGGGAAACCCAAGAACTTCAAAACTTCTGTCATGTAATCCCAGGCCACCCTGTCGAAGGCCTTCTCCACGTCAAGGGAAAGCATAAATCCCTGTCTACGCTTCGAGGTTAGGAAATGATGAATGTTAATCGCCTTTATCGTATTATCCCTTGCTTCTCTACCCGGGATGAAGCCTACCTGATCTAAGTCTATTAGTTGGGGCAGAAGGGGTACAAGACGGTTGGCAAGTATCTTGGCGTACCATTTCAGGTCTACATTTAGAAGGGATATGGGCCTATAGTTCGCTACTGAGGAGTGATCTTTACCTGGTTTAGGTATCAGCGTTACATGTGCCGCTAGTAAGTCGCGCGGGGGTGTAATGGGATCCGAAAAAGAGTTAAACGCAGATAAAAAAAAGGGTGAAAGGAGGTCAGAGTAAGTCTTGTAGTAACCGGCTGGGAATCCGTCCGGGCCAGGACATTTACCCGGTTTCATTTGTTTAAGTGCGACGATCGCTTCTTCATTAGTCAGGGGGGCGTCTAGCTCCTGAGCTAAGGAGGCAGAGATTGGTTCGGGGCTATATTGCGTTAGAAAGTCTTTAATAGCCTGTTGTCTAGGTATACTGCCTGCAGGCGTGTCTGGGGGTTGCAAGTTATACAATCGTGAGTAGTAAGACACAAATTGTTCCGCTATGTCCGGTGTTGCGTTTACTTTGCGACCTCCAGAGTCAGTCAGGGAGTGTACCGTTGTGGACACTCTTTTGTCTCGTAATGCTCTTGCTAGAAGCTTCCCTGATTTGTTGCTATATTCGTAGAATGTTCTCTGAGAGAGAATGAACTTACGTCTGATTTGTTTGCCCAGTAGTTCTAGCAATTCTGCTCTAGTTTGTAGAAGAGTCTGTAGGGTATCTAGAGCCTGTGAGCGTTTATGTACTCCCTCCAACCTTTGTATTTGAGTTGTGAGATCTAAAATGCGTGCCCGTCTCTCTCGATTACGCCTAGCCGCCGCCGCCAACAGGACACCCTGTATTACACATTTGTGTGCCTCCCATGTGATAAGAGGGGAGGTATCACTCGATTTGTTTTCCGCAAAGTATTGCTTAAGGCATAAATCAACGTCAGCTGCAACAGTCGGGTCTGTGAGTAGGGAAAGATCCAGTTTCCAAGAGGGAGGGCGGGGGGGTGCGCATGAGAATGTTATGGTCATTGAGACAGGATGGTGGTCAGAAAGAAACATGGGATCAATAGACACCTGTTGAAGAGTGTGTAGGTCAGTTTGGGAAAGGAATAGGTAGTCGATCCTTGAGTATTTATTATGTGGGGCGGAAAAAAAAGTATAATCTTTACCATTAGGATTAAGAGTGCGCCATGTGTCGTGTAGCAATAGAGTCTGGATTTGGGATTTGATGGCTTTGAGGGCGGCGTATGGGAGCGAGGATGTGCCTGTAGAAGTGTCTAGGAGTGGATTGAGAGGGACATTGAAATCCCCACCTAAAATTAGGGTACCCTCTTGGAATATCATGAGAGCATTGATAATAGCACGGAAAAATGGCACCTGTTGCAAGTTTGGGGCGTATATATTGGCAAACGTTACTTTACGACCGTAGAGTGTCCCCTTAAGGAAGATATAACGACCTTCTGTATCAGCTAAAGTATCAGTATGTTGGAAAGTGCAGTGTTTCGCCACAAGTATAGAGACCCCTTTTGACTTTGACGTGTCATTTGTAGCATGGAACGCGTTAGGATAGTAGTGATTCTGTAGCTTCGGAGTTGAGTCAGTGCGCAAGTGCGTTTCCTGTAGGAAGATCAGATCCGCTTTGTTACGATGCATAGTGAGAAGGAGCTGGGCCCGCCGTTCAGGGGTATTGAGACCCCGTACGTTGAGGGATATGACCTTAGTAAGGATTTTGGCTGTATTCTGAGGATTGTTAGACATAATTAATGGACAGTAAAAGCTGCAGATCACAAAGTGAGGAGGCCCCGAGAGCCGCAGTGGGAATCGAGACAAGGTAGAAAAGAAACTCTAGGGCAATGGGTCAGAAAGTGAGATGTGGGGTAGCGGGATAGGGGCGGGTTAGGAATATATGAGGAGGGAGGGGGCAGGGGAGAAATTACGTATATATGTATGGGGCAATCAACAACGGGGAAGAGAGGGGGGATACCAGCTACAGGAGAGACCTAGCTCACCTGTCCAAGTAGGGGAGTAACCGCAGGTGCGGTCTCGCCGGGGTATTCCAGTGGTGAGTTGGAGAGAAAGTCTTGCGAGTGGATGTGGCTCAGTCTAGTACCACTGTGTGGGGAACAAGTTGTCGTGGAAGAGAAATATAAAGAGTATAGTACGGTGGACTGACAAACCTGCAACCATGAACATGTAGGAATGATTGCTCGTGGGAACTAAAAAGTCGTGTGATACAACGGGAGCATATGGGGCAAGCATGGAGGAATCGTGTCAAGAATCCTGTAACTTGTATATGTCTATTTCTGCTCACCAGATTAAGCGGTCGTCCAGACAGTAAGAGTGGTAAGTTACAAGTTCAGAACGTATGTAAAGGTGTCACATGTCGTGGTGATCATTGTGTGGCCAAGGCCTTCTCCTATAAGTGTAGGCATCTCAATAACATTCTAGCAGTGCATGGCAATAACAGTTTAGGACCCAGGCATAGACATTTTCTAATGCAGTTCCTTATAAAAAAAAAAAAAAAAACTCGAACATACTCATATGAACAGGAAATCTATATATCATAACATAATAACCAAACAGTAGGAGGAAAATATGGAGGGTTGACAATTCAGCTAATCCCACGTATCAAGGCAACGTTGAAGACATCTGTAGATGAAAGACAGGTGAAGATGCAGAAAGTATGCCAGACAGTCCCGTGAAGGTAGAGGGGCGGGTTAGGTTGCATGAAGTAGGGTCACTAATATCTGGGGTGTATATATGACTATGCAGGGCATCTGCGGAGTGTTTGTGTTACGGGTCGGGGCATAGCGGGCAGCGGGACATCCTGCAGCTTCATTAAATAGATGCAGCTAAAGAATTGGTAACCACATGGGTATGCAGCCAATGAGGAGTATGTGTGTTATTGTCAGGCGGTCTGAATGTTAGTTTGTATATAGGCAGCAGTGTAAAATACAATATCAATATGAGTACATCGTGACCCCAAGGGATAAGCAGGTGCAGATGAAGTTTGTGGTCAGTAGAGGGTGGTACAGAACAGCGAATGATTAAACTATTAGGCAGCAAGCTTAAAGAATTCCTGCCTCAGTAATCCGTGGTGTATGGTTCGATCTCACATGTATAACATGTTACATGTGAAAAAGAAGTTAGGCAGAGAAATACTGGGGTGCATGTTAAACCGAGTTTGGGAGAATGAGATATTGGCCTAGGCATAAAAATGGCATGTATAAAACTTACAATGCTAGCCATCCTAGGGAACAGACCTGCACAAAACAAAATTGAACTGCAATTTACTTCACCGACCAGGAATAGTGTTAAGCAATCAGGGGTCCTCCGTTGTCTCGACAATTGCAACAATAACTTGATCCGTAACTACAGGGAGTGGAGTATGTCACCCGAAACCCCCTAGTTCGCTACGTGAGAGCGTGTGAAAGAGGCATCGTGGGCATGAGTAGCCGTTCGGACCTGGCGGGGTAAGTGTTCCATTGGGCAGAGCAAGGAACATGAGTGCGCTGGTCGGCGTGAAAACACCGCAGAACATGTGGGTGAAGAACCAAACATTGACCAGTCGTCACCTTGCAACAAGATAAGTCCTTGGATACTCCGGTTGTCGGGACTACGGAGATGCTGAAGAAGGGATGGGGAATCGGAGCCCTGTAATGGGAGATCAAGTTTTACCACGGGCGGCCTGGGTCTCCACTCCCTCATGTATTCCAGGGGCCACTGTGAGGGTGATCAGATTGGTGGGGTGGGAAGCAAGTTCCAAGGCAGAGAAGGATATGACCATTGCATTAATGGGTGGCAACGGTAAGGGGTGAGTGGAGCAAGGGCGTCATTGGACAGCGCAACCTACAGCCCCGTATACGAGGCATGCTGGGCACGGCGGGCATAGTGGAAAGCTGGTGTCAGGGGAAAGAGACATGGAATAGGAATGTAACGGTAGGTACTTAACTGTCTTTCCTGGGATCCCAAGTCCATGCACAATTACAATTTCAGTGGTCACGGCGAGCTCTACGGGGCAGAGGTGCCATGGCTATGTGTGGCTGCTGGTATCTGCTCCGTGAGCCCGGGTTAGATCTTGAAACGGATGGTGAGCGTTGTCTCCTGGTGCGTGAGGCTTGTGCATCCATCGGCTCTTCTCTGTCTCCGTGGGGTCCCCAGCTTGATATATCAAAGTCCGCGTACCAATTCGGGAGCTCGGTGTACGGGATATCCAGCGTGCGGCAAAAGTCCTCCAACTCCTCAGGGACTCTCAGGAGGGCATTACAGCCAAGATGGGAAGCTGCGAGACCGAACGGAAACCTCCACCGATATTGGATCCCCTTGGCACGGAGGACTTCCAGCAAGGGGCGGAGATCTCTACGGTGCCTGAGAGTTATGGCTGACAGGTCCTGGTAAATTTGGATCGTCTTCCCTTTGTAGTTAATCTGGGCCTTTGTGCGCGCCTTTTTGAGGATTTCCTCCTTAATCTGGAACTCCGTAAGGCAGCAGACCACATCCCTAGGGGGGTCGGTGTCTCTTCCACGCGGTTTCAGGGCTCTATGGATGTGTACCATCGGAATAGGCGTTTGGTTTGGCCTCTCCAGAAGTTGATTGAAAATCTCCGTGACCGTAGGGAGGATGCCGTTCGGTTCAACCGATTCAGGTAGGCCCCTCACTCTTAGATTGCATCTATGACCGCGATTGTCCAGGTCCTCTACGTGTCTCTGGAGATCACGGAGTTGCATAGTGTGTGTGTCCATTTTGTTTGTTACATTCCGGAGCGCTGTGTGATGGCAGGATGTAGTGATTTCAATATCATGTACCCTGCCCGTTATGGCTCTGATCTCCGTGCGTAGATCAGATATGGCCGCGAACAGGCTGTTCTTGATGTCCGCTGCAACCGTGTGTAGGTCGGTTAGGCTTAGCTGTTGGTGAGCCGTAGCCATCGAGGGGCCTTGTGCTGCGGGCTGAGTCCCGGTGAGTGTCAGAACAATCCCGTCGGGACCATGTGGAGGTGGTGAGGCTTGTGAGGGCGCTGAGGCCTGTGAAGATGCCGCCATGTTGGATCTCTGTGTCCGGAAGATATCCGGTATAGTTTGAGTCAACCGCCCGTCTGTGTCCCGCGGGGAGCGAGACCTCAATGCAGAAGAGTTGCGGGAAGAAGTTCCCATCATTCGTTGTCTTTAGAGAGCCCGATGTCCCCAATAAAAGTAGAGATATGGTCGCGGTCTATCAGAGCGCAGGGTTTAAGCAGCCATCTTCCTCCACGGCAGACTATGCCCCCTATTCCTTTATTTTCTATTCAATTTTATTCTTTTCTTTTATTTTCTATTCTTCTTTTTTCTATAAAAACATTTCTATTCTTTTATTTTCTATTCTGTTCTGTTTTACACTATTATATTCTATTCTTCAATTTAGTATTCTTCAATTTTCTATTCTATTCCTTCATTTTCTATTATATTTTAATCTCTTCAGAAATTTGAATTAGATTCGGAAATGATTTGAATTTGATTTGAAAACTATTCAAATTCGAATTTCGTACGAAATTTTGATTCGTTATTTTAGATTTGTTTACATTACTTACTATAGTAATTTAGGAATTCGGATACATCCGTATTTTCGGAATAACTAAAAATTTGTTTGAATTTCAATTCAGAATGAAATGAACCACACGTGTCTAAGTGAGACTCACATGGGGTGAGCACTTGAGGTGATTGCTTGTGAAGTGGAATAATCACATCATCTTTTTGCACGATTGGAACACAGCTATTTGCAGTTATATTATGTGTGGGACTTTTGTGCAGATATTTTAACACTCCATACTTTGGATTTATAGCATTGTTCTAGTGCCTTCTGGAACCTATTAACATTGATCTGATTTCACGGGAGAGAAATTTTTAAGTATATGTACAATACAAATCCAAACCTAATCAGCATACAGTAACATTAAAAGAACCTAGAAAGAGATTTTTTTTATCATCCCCTGAATAGCAATATTTCATTGAACAATTTCCGAAATAACAAATCTGGGTGTTATAGAACACACCCAGGAGGAATAAGAGAAAAGAAAGGAAGGAAATATGTGTATAAAGTAGTCTGTGCAATCAAAGAACTTAGTACCTAAGCTTCAGGAACGCTTGTGTACTCCAGGTGTTTCGTGAAAGATATGTGATCTAGGGCTCCCAAGTCTTTTCAACCTGAGGTAATTTATCATTTAAGATAGCCAATAGTTTTCTTGTTGACCATTATCCAGGAGAGTTTGGTCTTAATCATATAAAACAATATAGTGGGAGACTTCCACAACCTGGCTATCGCAATATTGTAATCGCTGTTAAAAGCACAAAAGAGATCAGCCTTCTCACATGCCATGGGGCTTCTAAAATGGGTCAGCTCAATAAAGCCTGGTGTGTTTTTTTTTTTTTTAAGATTTGTATCTGTCAGGGAATATAAGAAATTTTAGACACAAATCCTAAATCTGCAGACTGTCGGCCATTCCCACCAAGTGTGGAGGAATGAGCCTTCTTGGCTACAACCTCTGAAGCAGCATGATGAGGCTCCAGGAACATAAGAGGTCAACCTCATCCGGACCATATGCTATCTAGGTAAAATGTATAATTAGCTTCTATGAGAGAAGTGTTAATATATCTGGAAGCATTTCCAGCTAGTTTGTGTTAATCCTCAAAATCTAATACCACATTCAGATCATGTTCCCACTTTAGCCCATATTGTTATTTAGAGGCTGTGACATTAGCATAGACTATATTACAGAAATTAAAGTGATTGTAAAGTCTTGTTTTTTTTTTTTTTTTAAATAACAAACATGTTATACTTACCTGCTCTGTGCAGTTGGTTTTGCACAGAGCAGCCCAGATCCTCCTCTTCTTGGGTCACTCTCTGCTGCTTCTGGCCCCTCCCTCCTGTCCAGTGTCCCCACAGCAAGCAGCTTTCTATTGGGGCATCCAAGTCATTTAGACACGGAGCTGCCGTTCGGCCCCACCCCCTCTCACTCCTGATTGGTTAACCGACTTTAATTGACAGCAGCAGGAGACAATGATGCCACTGCTGTGTCTCAGCCAATCAGGAGGGAGCGTCCTGGATAGCCGAGGAACTCATGGACATCGGACATCACTGGACAGAGATGAGGCTCAGGTAAGTCATAGGGGGCCTGCTACACACATAGAAGGCATTGAGATAAAAAACCTTCTGACTTTACAACTCCTTTAAACCATTTTGTTTATCACACGATCTACATAAACATTTAAAGGCAAGCCAACTAAAAAAATCTCCTAGATGTTGGAAGGACTTTATAAAATGAAGCAACTATGTATAAAAGTATACTTCTGAGTCTGGGAGATGGTGCTTATCACACAAAAAACTGAAGTGAGGAAACCCTCCCTCCAGTACAGAAATTAGCAATGTGTTAAAATACTTTTTTTGGCCACCATATGAAGGGCGCAGACATGGGACCCAGGGTGAATAAGGGGTTAGAAATTATTGGGGTAAGTGGGCAATGGGATGACTGGAGATGGTAAGATGCATTAAGCCTGTCCCATAATCAATGAGAAAGAGAGAGTAGGGCACAGGATGAATGGTCTTGCTTCGGAGGGCAGGTAGATAGCTAGGAGACCGCAAGGTCATGACCATGCTTTTTATGGACATTCATTATAGCATTGTTTGTGAGTAGCAGGCCAGTTGGGTCAGTTGTGCTGCTTAGAAATATTTCTGGAGGTCTGGGACCCCCAGACTTCCTTTAGCTTTAGAAGTGAAAATAGTTTGTCTATTCACCCTGGGTCTCTTGTCTCCCCAGATGAATTAAAAAAATTTCCATTGAAAAGTTAACAGATCTGAGGTGTTTGTGGCTACCAGCAGGGTTCTAAAATAGTACAGTATTCTGGGCAGGACATTCATTTTGACAGTGTAGAACCTACCAAACTATGAGAGGGGCTCAATAGACAACATGACCAGATTGGCTGACAGTTTTTTATTTAGCCATGGGAAGTTAAGATGGTATAAGGTGCGTAGAGATGAAGTCAAGTGAATGCCTAAGTAAAGCATCCTCTCTCCATTTAAACGCAAAATTCCTCTTCACATCTTATTACTCAATGACAGATTCATAGTCTGGGATTTCAGTTGACCGTTAGGCCCAATATGTCAGAGAAGTGTTGTAAGGTAGCTAGCAGATTTGGAATTGTGATAATCAGGGATGATATGAGCAAAATATCATTGGCAAATAGAGCGCATTTGTGCTCTCGGTCTCTGCACTGGATGCCTTTGATATCCAAGTTAGCACAAATTTTTACAGCTAAAGGTTCAATTGCTAAAATGAATAGTATGGGGGATAAAGGGCACCTCTGACGTGACACCCTATGTATACATAAACAATGGAATTTGTATCATTTCACTGTTAAGGAAGCCATAGGGTCTTCATATAGTTTTTGCAAAATCGTCAGTAAATTTGAGCCAAAGCTGTATTTGCGTAGCCTTAAAATCAGGTATTCTCAGGAGAAAGAATCAAATGCCTTTTGTAGATCCAAAGACATACAGTTTCTCTCCCCTAAAGAATCCCAGTTGGATTGGATTGTCAAAAATGATGTCCACTATCCTTCAAGTTTGGTCTGATGCATGTCTGTGGGGGACAATTCCCACCTGATCCGGGTGAATATAAAAGGAGAGAAAGGAATAAAGTCTATTAGCTAATATCTTGGTCATCATTTTACAGAATTAAAATTATACTATAGGTTTGATATAAAAAAAAATAACAAACATGTCATACTTACCTCCACTGTGCAGCTCGTTTTTGCACAGAGTGGCCCAGAACATCCTCTTCTGGGGTCCCATGGCGGCTCTCTCCGCTCCTCCCCGCATCAGATAACCCCCTCTGGGAAGCACTCTCTCAAGGTGGTTATCTTGCGGGCGCGCATCTTGTCTAAAGCATTCAGCGTCCATAGCCGCCAAATGCAGGACTCGGCGCCGCCCCCGGCGCCCGCGTAATTGAATTTGATTGACAGCAGCGGGAGCCAATGGCTGCCCTGCTATCAATCTATCCAATGAAGAGCTGAGAACCAGTGGAGAGAGCGACGGCGGGATCGCGCCCACGGAAATTAGGGGCTCAGGTAAGTAAAACAGGGGGGCTGGGGGGCCAGACACTGCAAGGTGTTTTTTCACCTTAATGCATAGGATGCATTAAGGTGAAAAAACATGAAGGTTTACAACCCCTTTAATTAGAGATATGGATCTGTAATTTGCACACTCACCCGGGTCTTTGCCTGGCTTTGGTATCACATGTATGAAGGCCATGTTGTCATGAGGAGGCATACTGACACCTTTCTGTCCTTAATTTACAGTAAGTACGAACACAGATGGGGCGGCAAGATTTCCACATATATTTTTTTATAGTAATGGCCGGAAAACCCCTCTGGACCTGGTGCTTTGGAAGGGTTAATGTATTTGATGAATTCATCTTTTATCAAATACCTATGCTCGTCCTTAAAGTGACAATAAACTCACATCATCAAAAATATCAATAAATGCTGCATTACATGCTGTTCATACTCACTCAGTCACTATAAGATTTGTTTTCTGTATTCTGCAAAAAACCTGGTTGATCCTGCTACTCTCTATCTCACCTTCTGTTCATGTCCCAAATTCAGCTAGGAATTTTGCAGCTGTTGAGGCAACTCTGCAAATGATCACCTTTCAGTGAGTTTCTATGCTAAAAATGTCCTTCCTAGGTTAGACATTTCTTTCACTCCAAATCTCCAACCCTGACTCTTGATAAACCAACCGCCTTTGAGTATTTATGCGCACAGGGTCCTCACAAACTACATTTAATATCCTCCATCCACCGTATCCTCCATGAATCGACCCCTCTTACTGAGACCTCACACCACTACATGAGGAGATGGTCCCATTTATTAGGTAGACATATTATGGTCCAGCTATGGGATAGGATTTGGTCCTCTACTTTCAAGTCCTCCAAATATGTAACTCAAAGGGAAATGTCCATTAAGATCCTCATGTTTTCGTATAAAACCCCTGATGTCATTCACAAATATGATTCCTCAGTCTCGTCACGCTGCTGGCATTGCGGGATTGACACAGGTTCTTTATTTCATATTTTCTGGCAATGTTCTATGATCCAACCCTTTTGGCATGATGTGAGGCTACTAATACAGAAGGTGGTGGATGTGTCCCTTCCACTCGATTCCTTAAATTATCTGTTGGGTCTTCCTTTTTCAGGATTAACCAAAAAAGTAAATCGGCTAATTTCTTATATTTTGTTAGCTGCCAAAAGGCTTATTCCATTGTGCTAGTTGTCCAATACACCTTCTCCGTGCTGAGATTAGGAGGATGGAATATTTAATGGCCTCTGTACATAATATCATCCCCCAATTTGATAAAGTCTGGGAACCTTGGGATCGATTGGAATATGGGACCCCTATGCCAATTACCACATCTAAAATTGTATTAGCATTGTATTATTTTTGATTGTATTACCTTCCTCCCCCTCCTATTTCTATGTATGCCATAGGGTTGAGCGGACCCGAACTGGAAAGTTCGGGTCCGTACCGAACTTTTGAGTTTTGGGGTCCCGGACCCGAACAATTGACTGTATGTTCGGGTTCGGGTCCGGTGTTCGGCAATATGCATGTAAAGTCACGCTTGTTTCCCGTGCTTAGAACTGTCCCTGCACAAAGTGTCATTTCTGAAGGAAAAAAAGTCACTTGCGGCAATTAATGAATTGTCGGCTCCCGGCAATACAGAGAATAGTCATTGATAAAAAAAAAAGCGTGGGGGTTCCCCCAAATTCAATTACCAGGCCCTTCAAGTCTGGTATGGATATTAAGGGGAACCCTCCCGCAAATTAAAAAAAAAATGCGTGCAGTTCCCCCAAATATCCATACAAGGCCCTTCAGGTCTGGTATGGATTCTAAGGGGAACTCCACCCCAATTTTTTTTTTTAAATGACGTGGAGTACCCCCAAAAATCCAGACCAGACCCTTTATCCGAGCACGCAACCTGGCAGGCCGCAGGAAAAGAGGGGGGGACGAGAGAGCGCCCCCCCCTGCTGAACCTTTCCAGGCCACATGCCCTCAATGGTCAGGGACGTTATATCTCCCTAACAGCACACTGGGTAAATGTAGTGGCGGCTGGGCCTGAGGCAGATAGCAGTTTGGCGCGTGTCCTTCCACCACGAGGATTACAGGGCGCCTCCTGTTGCTAACTCCTCCTACTCCACTTCCTCATCCTCTACCACCTCCTCATCCGGTCAGCGTAACACCTTCACCACCAACTTCAGCACAGCCAGGGGTAAACGACAGCAGGCAGTTTTAAAACTTTCCTGTTTGGGGGGAAAACCCCACACCGCGCAGGAGTTGTGGAGGGACATGGAACAACAGAGCGATGAGTGGTTGGTGGCAGTGAGCCTCAAGCCCGGCCTGGTGGTGTGCGATAATGGGCGAAATCTCATAGCAGCTCTGGGCCTAGCCGGTTTGACGCACATCCCTTGCCTGGCGCATGTGCTGAACTTGGTGGTCCAGAGGTTCCTGAAAAATTACCCCAATATGCCAGAGCTGCTGCAGAAAGTGCGGGCCGTCTGTGCGCACTTTCGGCGTTCTCACCCTGCTGCTTCTCGCCTGTCAGCGCTGCAGCATAACTTCGGCCTTCCCGCTCACCGCCTCATATGTGACGTGCCCACAAGGTGGAACTCCACCTTGCACATGCTGGCCAGACTGTGCGAGCAGCAGCAGGCGATAGTGGAGTTTCAGCTGCAGCAATCACGCGTGAGTCACTCTGCGGAACAGCACCACTTCACCACCAATAACTGGGCCTCCATGCGAGACCTGTGTGCCTTCTTGCGCTGTTTCGAGTACTCCACCAACATGGCCAGTGCTGATGACGCGTTAGTGCGCGTTTCTGTGCGTTTTTGCGCGTTTTTTGACGCTCGCGTTTTTTTCTGCCTAATTCTGACGCTGAGGAACGCACTGGTCCTGGTTTTTTTTTACAGCTTAAAAATGTCTATGCTATTTGCAGCTCAAAAACGTCTAGGTGGGCATGAAGCTATAGACTAACATGGAGAGGCGTTTTTAAGCTGCAAAAAACGCTCAAAAACGCAGCTGTAAAAACGTCCGTGGGCATGAGGCCTAAAACTGAACAACGTATTGTCATCATTACATATCATAATAATAATAATAATTGATGGATTGAAGGATAATATCTGTGTGTGTGGTTTTTTTTTTCTATTATGATTTACTTTTTCACCTTTTTTAGACTAGAATAGTTTTCAGGCAGTTTTCAATTTAGCATTTTCACATTAGCAGCTTTTTTTTAATAACTTATAACTGGTCAAAAAAACTTAAACAAAATAATTATGCTGTCTTTCCTAAATGTAAATTCTTAGGAGAAAAACAAAGTCCATCCATATAGGTACCTGGATCTGTCTTGCTTTAGCCTCATTATTTCTGCACACATGCACACAAGGAGAAAGAGTGGCTGCACCATGATCCAATCAGTTTCTACTACATACACATGTGCTCACAGGAGTAGAAGGAGCAGAGTTCATGACTTATTATTGTGTTGCTACTTCTTCAATAAAAGATTTGAACCAGGGGTCAAGTCCTGGGGAAAAAAGTGTGGGAACTCCCTCCCAAGATCCACTACCCCACCAAAAAAAAAACCTACACTAACGGTAGTGACCTATATACACTGACACACCTACACTGACGGTAGTGACCTATATACACTGACTGACCTACCTACACTGACCTTTATACACTGACATTTACATACACATTACACTGTCTGATCTACCTCAGCTCAGCGGTGTCACAGCAGGCACTACTGCAGTCAGTCATTCCGTCAGAGGAGGAGCCTGGAGGGGAGGAGAGCCGAGGAGTCTGGAGGAGAGCTGGAGAGGAGAGAAGAGCCGCCCGCCCGAGCGCCGAACAGGGATGTGGCACGGCGGCCGATTTGTAATTCCCGCCTTCTGGAGTCTGCAGCGCCTATGATGGGCATCACATGTCCCGCGGTCACAAGCATTGGACCAGTGGGACGTCCATCATAGGCGTTGCGCAGGCTCCAGAAGGTGGGACCTGCAGTTATGGCACTCGACAGGACTCGGCCACACTCGGCGGCACTCAGGATCAGATCGGTCCCGGCGCTCACCACTCGGGGGCTGCAAAGAGACCGGCATTTCTGCTGTGAAAAAAGTGCAGGGACGCCGTTCCCACGCGTTTCCGCAGGACTCGAGCCCTGATTTGAACTTCCAAACATTGGTGGACTTCCATGTCTGACACTTCCTGGAAACATATTGAAACTCATGTTTTGGGGACCAATCCTAAACTGCTACTAAGCACTTCCCTTATAGAATGACAACCACACAACTCATTGCCCTACTGATACCCTAACAACCACTTGTCGTGTCTGGAACTCTATCCTACAAGCCTCTAAAGGTATACCATACCAAGCATTGCAACATTTACCCTTCTTCTCCCTAGAAATTATATCTCATAATTTGGAACTTACCCCTTGGGATGCAGTGGTTATTCACTAGATCATGGACCTACAGTATTTGCAGATTTCCATATAAAAAACCTTTCAAGACCTTTGCCATACTTATCATGTAAGTCACAAAGGTTTTTACAAATACCTTTTGAATTAGACATGTACTTTCTTTACTACAATGGAAGAACAAAATATTTAAACTTTTTTGGACCATCACACCTTTTTTTTCTATCAATAGCCTTGTATGATTTTCACTTATAATGCATGTTTCCCTTAGTAGAAGTGCTGCATCCTGAGGAACATGTCCAAACAGACAATAACTTTTAGATAAAAATATCTGATCACTAGCCATTCACCACTATTGTACATACACTTTACTAAGGTAACAATACATACCCCTTTAGAAAACCAACTCCAATATTACCTGCAACTGCATTAGGATATTAGATGGCTCTGATGAGCTTCTTTGACTTGTGACTCTGTTTATTGTTAACCAAGATACTTGCAGGCATAAATAAATTTCTTCAGAACATAAACTGATTGTGACAATTTGTTGCTGATATGGGAAATGTTTTAATGTGAGGGGCAAAGACAAGAAAGGCAGTGCTTCATTAATAATAACGTTTTTATTACCTTTCCAAAATATTTTTTTTCTCTTACACACATACACAACGCTATTTCACAATATGAAATAGTACAAATATACATTAAGGATCGTAATAATTAATATTGTATTATTCTCCTTTTAAGGTCACTGATACAAATGTGAACAGGTAGATATTAGACATGTGCACTGCCCAAAAATGTGTTAGTTTTCGTTCCATTCGTTTTTTGTTTTTTTTTTTCGTTTTTTCGGGTCATTCGTTATGATCGCAATTCGTAAATTCGTAAATTTGTACATTCGTAAATGTATACATTCGTAAATTCGTACATTCGTAAATATATATATTCGTAAATTCGTACATTTGTAAATTTATACATTAGTAAATTTGTACATTCGTAAATTCGTACATTCGTAAATTTGGAAATTCGTACATTCGGAAATTTGGAAATTCGGAAATTTGGAAATTCGAAAATCCGAAAACCCGAAAATTCGAAAATCTGAAAAAATAACTATTAATTTATAGGTATTGTAATTTCCTTTCAAATTTGGCTGTTAGCGAACGTAACGAATACAAATTTATCCGAAGTTACGCATAACCTGAAATAACAAATGCCACATCTAAACAAATGGAACGGAACAAATTAATAATTAATAATAATAAAAAAAACGTTTTTATTATTATTATTGTTATTTATTATTATTATTAATTCATTACGTTCCATTCGTTTAAATACGGCATTCATTATTTCGGAAAACAATTCGGAACTTCGTTAAGATTACTAACAGCCAAATTTGAAAGGAAATTCCAATACCTATAATTTAATAGTTAGTAATAGTTAAGTTATTATTAGTTAATTATTATTTCAGATTTCCAAATTTACTAATTTACGAATGTACAAATTTACGAATGTACAAATTTCCTAATGTACAAATTTACGAATGTACGAATTTACGAATTTACAAATGTACAAAATTCCGAATGTACAAATGTACAAATTTACGAATGTACGAATTTACTAATGTACGAATTTACGAATGTATGAATCTACGAATTTTTGGATATTCAAATTTACGAATATTCGTTAAAATTTGTTAAATGAGTTTTCGTTAATTCGGAACGAAACAAATTGCACATGTCTAGTAGATATGCCCAAAAAAAAATCAGAGCAATATATACCAATATATACTCAAACACACAAACAGAGATAAACAATGGAAAGGGCCAAGAGGGGGGGCGGTCGGGGGAGGATACATCTAAGTGTCCTTTTTCATTCTTATTCTTGTTCTTGAATATCTAAGCAATGTTAACTAAAAAATAGTCATATGAGCAGAGTGATTTACCTCATGTTATCTCAGCAGATAAAAAAGCCATCTGATCACTGTAGGTTTCTGAACTTTAAAAGTTCCCTACTTTGGTGGCGCAATGCGGGACCAAGGCTTCTGGTGAGAGCTCCAGCAGACATGGAGACAAATCCAACTCCCACAGGACTATTCAGCACTCGTTCCCAGCTCTAATCACCTCGCACCCTTGTGGGACTACAAGGTGCATGTCGTCCGGCAATAGATCAAAAGGCAACTGACCACAATGATCACTCAGGACCTATTTTCTCCGTGCCAAGGAGCAGACAGGCATGTCTAAAGATGGTGCCCAGTGGGGCCCTGCGGCTTCTGTAGAATCTTCTTCAGCCTTAGCTTCACATCAGGAGAACTGTGAGTACTCTCCATAGCTTACTAAAGCTGATTTAGAGGACAGCTTGTCATCTATGTATGAGAAATTAGCAGCAAAGTTTCAAACGGACCTTCAAAACAATAACAGCACTTTACCACAAGAAATAGCTGCACTGGGCGGCCGCACTGACTTGATGGAAACTAAACACGATGGGCTCTCCCTAGCTCATTCTGACCTCCGCAAAGAATTTGCGGTTTTGGCTGAAAGCTATACCGATATGCAATCGCAGGTGGAGGATTTGGACCACCGGACCTGAAAAAATAACCTTTGTTTAAGGGGCATCCCAGAAACAGGTACTGATTTGCTATCAGGCTCCTCCAAGCTGTTCCATACTCTCTTACCTGAAGTCTCCAGTCCTCCCATAGACAAGCCCCCATGTGATATCATTCTTTGCTTAAAGGATTTTCTCATTAAAGAAGAGATTCTGCGAGCATCTAGAAATTCCGCTCACATTGAACTGGATGTCGTGAAAATACAAATATTTTATATCTCTCAGGGCACCTTAAATCGCAGACGCAAGATGAAATAAGTCACGTTAGTGCTCCAGTCAGCCCAAATTCGCTATTGATGGGGGTCTGCTTTAAGCACCAAAGTACCCTATTGCAATACGCTCACAATTAGGCGATGTATCCCCGCACCTACAGTCTTCCCCACTACTCGCTTCCGGACCCAGCCCACAATAGTACTCAGAGTAACATGGTTTACTTTGTTCTGTCCACTATTGTGGATTATCCTGGCTCCCTTGTGAGTATCGGACTCTCTCGTTCAAAGTGTTTTGTTTTTTGGTCAGTTGGTTTTTAATTCCCTGACCCCCATGTTCCTTATCATTCTTTGAACATAGATTTTGTTATAGAAGTTTTACTTTTTTGATGTTTATTGGTTATGGAAGATCTACTGAAATGGCAATTTTTCATTATAGGCTATTGACAATAGTCTCTGCTGATATTCACTCTTTATTGTTATTGTACAGGCACAGCTCCGATAGTCTAGCTACCCCACTTGGACATCCCTGTTTGGTTTTCATGACTCTCCAACAAGGGACTGTAAGTACCGCCACTGAGCTAGCATTTCCCCTTTTAGCATATCTTTCTTTCGCCCCTAATATCACAGACCTTTATGGTCAGGTCCCCCCTCTTTTAATCATTCACTATGGTGCTTAAAATTATATCCCACAATGTACAGGGCTTTAACCTCCCTCAGAAACACAGTAAGGCCTTTCGCCATTATAAGAGCTTAGGCGCTGACATTCTCCTTACATGAGACTAATTTTTCTGACTCTAACCACCCTCAATTCTTTGACAAAGCGTATAAACACTTTTTTTTTAACCACACATTCTACCAAGTCCCGTAGAGTAGCTATATTTATCCATAACTCAATTTTATTTGATGTTTTGCATGTTTATACAGATCCTAACAGTCAATTTCTTATACTTCAAGGCATTATTCTTGGCCGCTCTGTTACTATAGCCTCAGTATACGCCTCTAACGATGCACAAGCCTCGTTTTACTTTTTTTTTTAAATATTAGAATGATATCTGTCCCCACATTTAATTGTGGGAGGGGATTTCAATCTCTCTGCCCACCCAATTGTAGATAGAAGCAGGGTTGCTCCAACTTCTAGGGCTTTTCCCAAATCAGTTGTCAGATCCTTGCATTCGCTCCAACTTATTGACGCGTGGCATGCTCAAAATGTTGGCTCCAGATCATACACTTTCTATTCTAATCCATATGATAGCTATGCCCGCCTTGACTATATATTCTGCACCCGATTGTTCTTGCTAACTCCGCTGCTGCTGATATCCATGTTTGCCCTTGGTCAGATCACCATGTGGTGGCCTTTTCCACACCACAGATCGGTCTTCAACCTATGACCCACTTCTGGAGACTTAATGACTCTTTACTCACAGACTGTCAGGAGCGAGTATGGAGATCGAGATGCTAAGAGGGTTTTTCCCTTGTGGCTGAGTGCAGCGCGACCCTGGAGTTGGGAACAGGGAGCGCGGTGCCCACAGAAGCACAGTTGGCCAGATGCTTGCTTGCAGTCTGATGAGCTCAGCCACTGAGGGATGGCTGAGGCAGGCAGAACTGATCTTGTTGTATTCAGATAAACAGAGATACCAGAAGCCAGGCTGGGGGTCAAACACAGGTAGGTCAGTCCAGAGCATATACAGGGGCAAGCCAAGGTCATACACAAGCAGGGTCAGGAAGCAGAAGCAGAGTCCAGAAGCAGCCCAAGGGTCAAACACAGGAGATCAGGAAGCGAGGTCAAGGCAAGCCGGGTCACAACGGATAAGCACGGATCAGGAAACAAGGTCAAGGTACACAGGAGACTGAAGAGATAATCCAGCAATGAGCAGCTCCAGCAGCAGGCTTAAATAGACCAGGAAGTACCACCCACCTTAGTCAGGCTGTGCACCATGGCGGCCATGATTGTCTTGGGCGGAATTGCCAGTCCTTCTTCGGCCATTTCCCTGACACAGACCCTACAATCATTCAGTCTCTATCCACACATTTAGATAACAATTTTACAAAGAATCTGCTTTCAGAGATGTCTCCCACCACGTTAGGGACTTCCCATAAGGCTGTCATGCAAGGTCATCTCATTGGCATAGCTGCAAACAAACACAAATCTAAACTCACAGACTTACGATCCCTTACTAAGACTCTAGATCACTTATATAATCGTTATCACCACTCCCCCACCCCAGAACTCTTCCAGCAAATAAGCACAAAAAGTTCCCTACTTGTTCTAGGTAGAAAAAAAAGTCTGAAAATCATGTTGACCCCCAGCTCCCATTTGCCCACTGAAGAAGGTTTGGTTTAATTCCAATGTTTGTGAATTAAACTTTTGTTTGCATTCAGTCAGTAGGTGTGGTAGCATTATTTTTTTTATTTTGTGATTGAAATTTTGGTTTTATGGAACAAGACCACAGACAAATCAATGGGGGGGTGGGGGGGGGATGGATGTGGTTAGTTTTCTCTAATATTTGTAGTAGCACCATATATTGGAAAATGTCCTTGGTTTTTGAATACATCTGCAATAATAATTCATTATGCAGATATCTTCTGATTACATTTATTCAAGTGGTGTAATGCCAGCTGGTCAATAATTTGTAGCTTCTCACCTTGGTAGAAGGAGCGTTATCTCAGTCAGTGTTATCACCCCTGCCTGGTTCACTTGTGTGGATTACAGAACAAGCCACCCAATGTTATGGATATAAGGAAAGGAGGAGGTGTACTCCAATCCAAACACACTTTCTGTCCTAGTGAGACAATGTTGCTCCTGTATAGATACAATACAGTGAGAGTTGTCATTTTAAAACAGGAATTGTGTTACTGGTAAGATTACTGGATAAAAAAAAAAAGAGATAAAATGAAAAAATAAAACAAATTCAGCTACCACATCTAAGGATCAAAACACTGTAATATATGATATTGTTTTTCTTGGGGTTAAATTTACTTGTTTTGGGGTGTGGCATACCATTGATGACACCTTAAAACCGCTTTAATGCATGTAACCATTATGATGCCTCCATTCTACCTCCTGAAATACATCCAAGTAAGGTACAGCTCCACATTTTCTTCCATACTGCAAAAATAAGAGTGCTTCAGGAAGAAGGAATAGCCATGCCAAACATTCCTCCCCTCTCAGCTTGATTAGAAGGCATCCCTTGCTGATTTGCCCTCAGTAGTGTGTCCTGTGTTATTTATTGCCCCATCCATATTACCACAATGGAGGAATAGCAATGTTACTCGAAGCAGGTAAGAACTGTTCCACCCTCTGACACACTTATGCCTTGTACACACGAGCGGAATTTCCGTCGGAATAAACTCCGACGGGTTTTTCCGACGGAATTCCGCTCAAGCTGTCTTGCATACACACGGTTAGACTAAAATCTGACCGTCAAGAACACAGTGACGTAAAACACAAGCCAAGAAAATTAAGTTCTATGCTTCCAAACATGCGTCAAATTGTTTCCGAGCATGCGTGGGTTTTAGTCCGTCGGAATTGCATCCAGAAATTTTTTTCATCGGAAAAAATGAGAACATGTTCTCTATCTAATTCCGTCAGAATTTCCGACGGAAAAAGTCCGATGGGGCATACACACGGTCGGAATATCCGAAGAAAAAATTCCATCAGACTTTTTCAATCGGAAATTCCAAGCGTGTGTATGCGTGTCATTACACTGACATCTTCCTCATCCTTTCTCATTTAATTTGAGTGGAGGGTATTACTGCCTGATCTACTTTCCGCAACCTTTTTTTTTTTAGCACATGTAACTTTGTTTTATAAATATAACAGTTGAAAATATAGTACAATTAAACGTGTGGACAAGGTGGGATTTCGGTATGAGAGTATATTAACCACTTAAGCCCCGGACCATTTGGTAGCTAAAGGACCAGAGGTGATTTCAGAATTTTGCACTGCGCTGCTTTAACTGTAAATTGTGCGGACATGCAATGTTGTACCCACACGAAATTTGCGTCCTTTTCTTCCCACAAATAGAGCTTTCTTTTAATGGTATTTGATTGCCTCTGCGATTTTTATTTTTTGCGATATAAACGGAAAAAGACCGAAAATTGAAAATGATATTTTCTACTTTTTGTTATAAGAAGAATCAAATAAACTCAATTTTAGTCATACATTTAGGCCAAAATGTATTCAGCCACATGTCTTTAGTAAAAAAAATGTCAATAAGCGTATATTTATTGGTTTGCGCAAAAGTTATAGCGTCTACAAACTAGGGTACATTTTCTGGAATTTACACAGCTTTTAGTTTATGACTGCCTATCTCATTTCTTGAGGTGCTAATATGGCAGGGCAGTACAAAACCCCTCCAAATGACCCCATTTTGGAAAGTAGACATCCCAAGGAAATTGCTGAGAGGCATGTTGAGCCCATTGAATATTTTTTTTTGTCTCAAGTGATTGAATAATGACAACAACAAAAAAAAATTACAAAAAGTTGTCACTAAATGATATATTGCTCACACATGCCATGGTTATATGTGGAATTGCACCCCAAAATACATTTTGCTGCTTCTCCTGAGTACGGGGATACCACATGTGTGGGACTTTTTGGGAGCCTAGCTGCGTACGGGCCCCCGGAAACCAAGCACCGCCTTCAGGATTTCTAAGGGCGCAAATTTTTGATTTCACTCCTCACTACTTATCATAGTTTTGAAGGCCATAAAATGCCAAAATAGCACAAACCCCCCCCCAAATGACCCCATTTTAGAAAGTAGACACCCCAAGGAAATTACTGAGAGGCCTGTTGAGCCCATTGAATATTTTTTTTTTGTCCCAAGTGATTGAATAATGACAAAAAAAAAAAATTACAAAAAGTTGTCACTAAATGATATATTGCTCACACATGCCATGGTTATATGTGGAATTACACCCCAAAATAAATTTTGCTGCTTCTCCTGAGTACGGGGATACCACATGTGTGGGACTTTTTAGGAGCCTAGCCGCGTACGGGACCCTGAAAACCAAGCACCGCCTTCAGGATTTCTAGGCACAAATATTTGATTTCACTCCTCACTACCTATCATAGTTTCGAAGGCCATAAAATGCCAAAATAGCACAAAACCCTGCCAAATGACCCCATTTTGGAAAGTAGACACCCCAAGCTATTTGCTGAGAGGCATGGTGAGTATTTTACAGCTCTCATTTGTTTTTGAAAATGAAGAAAGAATTTTTTTTTTTTTTTTTTCAATTTTCAAAACTTTGTGACAAAAAGCGAGATCTGCAAAATACTCACCATACCTCTCAGCAAATAGCTTGGGGTGTCTACTTTCCAAAATGGGGTCATTTGGGGGGTTTTGTGCCATCTGGGCATTCCATGGCCTCCGAAACTGTGATAGGCAGTGAGAAGTGAAATCAAAAATTTACACCCTTAGAAAGCCTGAAGGCGGTGCTTGGTTTTGGGGTCCCGTACGCGGCTAGGCTCCCAAAAAGTCTCACACATGTGGTATCCCCGTACTCAGGAGAAGCAACAGAATGTATTTTGGGGTGTAATTTCACATATGCCCATGGCATGTTTGAGCAATATATCATTTAGTGACAACTTTGTGCAAAAAAAAAAAAACTTTTTTTCCGCAACTTGTGTCAACATATAAAATATTCCATGGACTCTACATGCCTCTCAGTATATAGTTTGGGGTGTCTACTTTACAAAATGGGGTAATTTGGGGGGGGTTTGAACTGTTCTGGCATTTTATATACAACATTAGGAAGCTTACATCCACTCTTCTAACCACTTGAAGACAAAGCCCTTTTTGACACTTTTTGTTTACATGAAAAAAAAAAAATTTTTGCAAGAAAATTATGTTGAACCCCCAAACATTATATATATTTTTAAAGCAAAGGCCCTATAGATTAAAATGGTGGGTGTTACATTTTTTTTTCTAAACAGTATTTGCGCAGCGATTTTTCAAACGCATTTTTGGGGGAAAAAATACACTTTTTTTAATTTTAATGCACTAAAACACACTATATTGCCCAAATGTTTGATGAAATAAAAAAGATGATCTTAGGCCGAGTACATATATACCAAACACGACATGCTTTAAAATTTCGCACAAACGCGCATTGGCGACAAACT
This sequence comes from Rana muscosa, assembly GCA_029206835.1. Classification (NCBI taxonomy): domain Eukaryota; kingdom Metazoa; phylum Chordata; class Amphibia; order Anura; family Ranidae; genus Rana; species Rana muscosa. The sequence continues at coordinate 178,652,868 of CM055116.1, forward strand.
ACATACATTTTTAGAAGCCTTTAAAAGCCTTTACAGGTTACGCCGTTAGATTTACAGAGGAGGTCTACTGCTAAAATTACTGCCCTCGATCTGACCTTCGCGGTGTTACCTCACATGCATGGTGCAATTGCTGTTTACATATTACGCCAGACCGACGCTTGCATTCGCCATTGAGCAAGAGCAGGGCAGGACAGGGGTGCTTTTTTTTTTTTTTTTTTTAATTATTAATTTTGCTTTTTTTTTTTTTTTTTTAAACTGTTGCTTCCATATTTTTTTTTTTTTTTTTTTATCATTTTTATTGTTATCTCAGGGAATGTAAATATCCTCTATGATAGCAATAGGTAGTGACAGGTACTCTTTTTTTGAAAAAAACTGGGGTCTATTGGACCCTAGATCTTTCCTCTGCCCTCAAAGCATCTGACCACACCAAGATCGGTGTGATAAAATGCTTTCCCAATTTCCCAATGGCGCTTTTTATATCCGGGGGGGACATTCCCTCCCACTGCTTGTAAAAGCAGTCCAGAGGCTAATTAGCCACTAGGACTGCTTTTACATGAAAGCCGGCCGCTGGCTGAAAAGAATGATACCAAGATGATACCTAAACCTGCAGGCATCATTCTGGTATAAACATTCAAAGTCCAGCAACATACCAGTACGTTGCTGGTCCTTGTTGGACATGTATTGTAATCTTTTTTTTCATGCAGCCTGTTGGCTGAACAAAAAAAAAAATTGATCGGTGGGTATGCCCACCATTAGAATACCGCCCTTCATCCACCCACTTCTAATGATGGGCATACATGCACCATTTATATATGCCGAAGCATGGGGGCATCTTCCCTCAAAAGTTATGCCGCGTACACACGGTCTGACTTTTCCACGGGCAAGCCTCCGTCGGAATTTTGACCGTATGTACGCGGCATTAGGAGCAAAATCGCTCCTCCGCTCCTCCGCCCCTGCTGCCCTAATGCTTCGGCATATATGCTTTTTTTTTTAACTGTGATGGTGAAATCACCTCCTACAGCACTGGAGTCGCAGGGATCAGGCCTGTCTCTGCGAACGCTGCAGTAATGTGTGTTGTGTTTTGTAAGTGACAGTGATCGATCGATACTGCACTTGGGTGGCCTGGGCTAGACGGAGGGGCAAAACGCAGATGCTAGCAGGTATCTGGGCTGATCCTGCTAACACTGCGTTTTTGGGAACCCTAAACTGCTGGGGATGCTAGTATAGATCTGATGAGATCAGATATTGATCTGTTCAGATACTATACCACTAAGGGAGGTGTATGCTTCACGCGTGGGTGTTAGCGCTACTGGCACTAACCTGACGCTGCCTGGGGTGTGACGCAGACCCTCTCTGACGCTAAAACCTAATTGATAGCACCCGCCGGGCGATCAGGGGGTTAAACCTTTATTGGGTTATATACAGCGGGTGCCCTGACACTATAAAAAGCAAACTAACTAACCAGCGTCACCCGTAACACTTATATGGAGATCACTGGTGAAAGGGTTAACTAGGGGCAATTAGGGGGTTAAAACCTTTATTAGGTAATATATGGGGGTACCTGACGCTATATAAAAACCTGACGGCGAACCTAAAAAAAATTACTGGCTACCTATCGACATCACTGACACTAAGACAGCGATCAGAAAAACTATCGCTTAGCGACAGTGGTGATAGGGGGTGAAAGGGTTACCTGGGGGGCGATCAAGGGGGTTAAACCTTTATTAGGTAATATATGGGGGTACTCGACGCTATAAAAACCTGCGGCGAACCTAAAAAAAATTACTGGCTACCGATCGGCATCACCGACGCTAAGACAGCGATCAGAAAAACGATCGCTTAGCGACAGTGGTGATAGGGGGTGAAAGGGTTACCTGGGGGGTGATCAAGGAGGTTAAACCTTTATTAGGTAATATATGGGGGTACCTGACGCTATAAAAACCTGCGGCGAACCTAAAAAAAATAACTGGCTACCGATCGGCATCACCGACGCTAAGACAGCGATCAGAAAAATGATCGCTTAGCGACAGTGGTGATAGGGGGTGAAAGGGTTATCTGGGGGTGATCAGGGGGTTAAACCTTTATTAGGGGGGTTAGGGGGCTACACTGGACCTAAAACTAACTTTAGTGACACTTTTACAGTCACAAATGTCACTGATTGCAGTGATCAGTAAATAAATGGCAGTGACACTGTGACTGGGGGCTGGGGGGTGATCTGGGGGGTGATCTGGGGTGTCTGGGGGGGCCTGGGGGGGCGATTTATGTGCCTATGTGTCCTGGTGTCAGTGTAGTGTTTTGTGCACTAACCTGACATCTTCTCCTGTACGGCGCTCGGTATATGTGAGCGCCGCAGGAGAGATGACATCACTTCCTCTGCCTGTGTAAACATTACACAGGCAGGGAAGCTCTCTCATTCGCCGGGAGCGATCGCGAGGGGGTGGCCGGAAACGAATGGCCGTCCCCTCATCACGGATCGCTCCCGAACACTTAACGCCCGCTCACTGTACAGAAGGGGGGTCCGATCGGACCCCCCAACTATACAAAGGCGATCACGTAGATATACGTGATTCTGCCTGTCGGTGCCATTCTGCCGACGTATTTTTACAGTGGGCGGTCGTTAAGTGGTTAATCTATATACTGCAGAAAAAAACATTTAGATACTTAGCAATACATTTCCCTTAGGCAAAAGTAAACCTCAGGAGTCCACCATTCTATATTTACACACAGCACATATTTATTTTAAAAATAGAAAACCTGTCAGACTATCATTTTGCTGACTGAGTTCAGCTACATTTCAACCACTAAAAAGAATGCATCATCTACATAAAACTGTGATTAGCACTGGCTTAAGCAGCAAATAAGGTCAACATTGCTTAGTTGTTTTTTTTTTTTTAAATGAAAGCATCTTAAAAAATTATATAAATTAAAAAGAAAATGGATACTATATTGTATTAAACCACACAGTGGTACAGAAACCTCCACAGTGTAATAAATGTTATGAAAGTATATGTAAACCCAGTCCTTAAAGCAGTTGTATATCCCTAAAAAAAAAAAAAAAAACCTGCAAGGCAAAGGCATAATGAGCTAGTATGCCTAGCATACTAGCTCATTATCAATGACTTACCTTAGATCGAAGAACCCGCACCGACCCTCGTTCCTCTCCTCCTCCGCCGCCATGATACCTGGAGTGATTTCCGGGTATCGCCGCTCCGGCGCTGTGACTGGCCAGCGGCGATGACGTCACTCCCGCGCATGCGTGCGGAACGGCACGATACCCGCGCATGCGCACATTTCCGTCCCTTTCTGGCAGGCTCCTATTCAAGAGCCGGCGCGCTCAGTACGCCTGCGCCGTTGTCTACAGCGCGCATGCGCCGTAGACATCAGTGCCCGCTTTTCTGCAAATATCTCCTTAACATGTAGGCAGGGGAGGGCTGGCAGCCTTAGGCCTGGGGGGCAAGTCCAGTCAAGTGGCCCATTAACACCTTGGCGATCAGCCACCGTCGTTATACGGCAGCAGGTTGGCTCCCAGGCGCACACGGCGTGACGCTGGAGCCGATGCATGTGGCCAGCGGCCGCGATATCTGCCGGCGACCCGCGATCGCTCCTGAGAGAGACAGAAGGGGGATCTGTCAATGTAAACAGACATCCCTGTTCTGACAGGGGAGTTAGAAAGAGATCTGCTGTTCCTAGTGATTAGGAACATCGATCTCTCTACTCCCAGTCACTACACCCCCCCCACAGTTAGAAACACCTCCCTATGGAACACTTAACCCCTTGATCGCCCCTAGTGTTAACCTCTTCCCTGCCAGTGACATTTATTCAAAAATCAGTGGGTATTTTTAGCTCTGATCGCTGTATAAATGTCAATGGTCCCAAAAAAGTGTCAAGTTTCCAATCTGTCCGCCGCAATGTCACAGTCCTGCTAAAAATTGCTGATCACTGTCATTACTAGAAAAAAATAAAAATAATAAAAATGTCATAAATCTATTCCTTTTTTTGTAGACACTATAACTTTTGCGCAGACCAATCAATACGCGATTATTGCGTTTTTTTTTTTTTTTTTACCAAAAATAAGTCAAAAAAATACATATTGGCCTTGACTGATGAAGAAATATCTTTTTTTGGGGATATTTATTATAGCAAAAAGTTAAAAATATATATATATTTTTCAAAATGTCAATCTTTTTTTGTTTATAGCGCACAAAAATAAAAACCGTGACCAAATACCACCAAAAGAGAGCTCCATTTGTGGGAAAAAAGGACGTCAATTATGTTTGGGTACAACATCTAACATCAATTGTCAATTAAAGCAATGCAGTGCAGTATCGCAAAAAATGGCCTGGTCAGGAAGCGGGTAAATCCTTACGTGGCTGAAGTGGTTAAACTTACCATCATCAGTGCCCATCAATGTAGCCTCATCAGTGCAGCCTGATCAATGCCCATCAGTGCCGCCTCACCAGTGCAGCCTGATCAGTGCCCATTAGTGCTGCCTCACCAGTGCAGCCTGATCAGTGCCCATCAGTGCCGCCTCACCAGTGCAGCCTGATCAGTGCCCATTAGTGCTGCCTCACCAGTGCAGCCTGATCAGTGCCCATCAGTGCCCCCTCACCAGTGCAGCCTGATCAGTGCCCATCAGTGCAGCCTCACCAGTGCAGACAGTTCCCATCAGTGCAGCCTCACCAGTGCAGAGAGTGCCCATCAGTGCAGCCTCACCAGTGCAGACAGTGCCCAGGCATCAGTGCAGCCTGATCAGTGCCCATAATCTGTGCAGCCTGATCAGTGCCACCTCACCCATGCAGACAGTGCCATCATCAGTACAGCCTGATCAGTGTCCATGGGATGTGGGCGGTCAGCTGGGGGTGTGTCAGGGTCTGGGTATGTGTTACAGCTAGGTACTTTCCTTGCACGGCCTCTTCGGAGGAGGGGGGGTGATGAATCTCAGTCATGTCATCTCTGCCACTCCGGAGACTCTGTTGGAGAATCTGACGAGTTGGAGAATATGACAGAACACCCAGTCCCAGCCCACAACCCCTCAGGTCATGTGTGACGTGCTGGCTGCCTCTGAGTCTCCTGGGAGGTGGGAGTTGTAGTTTGCTCCCACTGCCAGGAACTTCAGTGCGGCAAGACTACAACTCCCAGAGTGCAGCGCAGCCCAGCCAGCCCAGCCAGTCAGACTGCCTTCTACTACTGTTTTACCCAGGCCTACTAGGGTTTCCACCTTTTCTTCAAGCAAAACACGAACACTTTAGCGGCGGCATTTGTTTTGGGGGGGGGTACACCCTATAAGATTGTAAAAGACCTGGGACACTTTTGGTGGCCTGAAAGAGAGTAGTAATGTGGCGCATAGCTCGCCGCGGCAAACAGTGCACGTGGCTGAATGGCGAGTGTTCTGCATGGAATCAGATATGTCCTGGAGAGAGGGCTAGTGCTAGCAGGGGGTGGGGAGAGATAGATATGTGCTGGGGGGCAGTGGCGGTCGGTGCTCAAATTTGTTTGGGGGGGCGCAAACAAACTGATTCTGAAAAAAAAGAAACATCAAATGCAGCCACTGTGCCCCATCAAATGCAGCCACTGTGCCCCATCAAATGCAGCCACTGTGCCCCATCATATGCAGCCACTGTCCCCATCAAATGCAGCCACTGTCCCCATCAAATGCAGCCACTGTCCTCATCAAATGCAGCTACTTTGCCCCATCATATGCAACCACTGCGCCCCATCAAATGCAGCCACTGCGCCCCATCAAATGCAGCCACTGTGCCCCATCAAATGCAGCCACTGTGCCCCATCAAATGCAGCCAATGTGCCCCATCAAATGCAGCCACTGTTCCCATATGATGCTTTGGGGGTCAGATATGTGCTGGGGGGAGGGCGCTTTGCGAGAGAAAAGAGCCAGTGCAAGGGGGATGGGTAGGGGGGTAGGATATGTGCTGGAGGGGTGTTTTGGGAAGGAAGAGAGGGGTTGCCAGATTTCAAATCGAATCCACACTAAAGTTCTAGCATTGCCTTCCCCCTCCCAGCACATATCCTTCTAACCCCTCGATCCCTCATATGACATCTACATTGTCCTCCTTTCCAGACACTCTCTCCCCCTCACTCCTCCATCTACAGTACAGAGCATAATAAAAACTTTAGTGCAGACCTGAGATCAGAGCGTCCCTTCTCCCCCCTCCTCCTCCTCCTCGTGTGTGTGTACAGAACGGACTGAGAAAGAGGGGAGGAGCTTTGATAGACTGACATTGCTCTGCTCATCCAAGCTGCTGTCAGGCAGAGAGGAGACTCGTCACTGCCAAAAAAAAAAAAGTTAAAGTAACAGACAGTGCTGCGGCCATTTTAATGATAAGGTAGGCGGCCTGGGAGGAAATCTCCCCCTTCCCCCCCTGGCCAGCTGGCCCCTGCATGTAGGTTAAGGAGATATTGCAAGCACCTAAAGGTAAGCCTTAATGTAGGCTTACCTGTAGGTGCAAGTATGCTATGAGGGTATACAACCGCTTTAAAATCTCATATAAGTTGTAACATTTTCAATCGTTTTTAAATCTGTAGCTTTCATTAACCACTTAAGCCCCGGACCATTTTGTAGCTAAAGGACCAGAGGTGTTTTCAGAATTTTGCACTGCGCTGCTTTAACTGTAAATTGTGCAGACATGCAATGTTGTACCCAAACCAAATTTGCGTCCTTTTCTTCCCACAAATAGAGCTTTCTTTTAATGGTATTTGATTGCCTCTGCGATTTTTATTTTTTGCGATATAAACGGAAAAAGACCGAAAATGTTGAAAAAAAATGATATTTTCTACTTTTTGTTATAAGAAGAATCGAATAAACTCAATTTTAGTCATACATTTAGGCCAAAATGTATTCAGCCACATGTCTATAGTAAAAAAAATGTCAATAAGCGTATATTTATTGGTTTGCGCAAAAGTTATAGCGTTTACAAACTAGGGTACATTTTCTGGAGGTGCTAAAATGGCAGGGCAGTAAACCCCCCCCCCCAAATGACCCCATTTTGGAAAGTAGACACCCCAAGGAAATTGCTGAGAGGCATGTTGAGCCCATTGAATATTTTTTTTTGTCCCAAGTGATTGAATAATGACAAAAAAATAAAATTACAAAAAGTTGTCACTAAATGATATATTGCTCACACATGCCATGGTTATATGTGAAATTACACCCCAAAATACATTCTGCTGCTTCTCCTGAGTATGAGGATACCACATGTGTGGGACTTTTTGGGAGCCTAGCCACGTACGGGACCCCAAAAACCAAGCACCGCCTTCAAGATTTCTAAGGGCATAAATTTTTGATTTCACTTCTCACTACCTATCACTACCTATCACAGTTTTGAAGGCCATAAAATGCAAAGATGGCACAAAACCTCCCCAAATGACCCCATTTTGGAAAGTAGACACCCCAAGCTATTTGCTGAGAGGCATGTTGAGCCCATTGAATATTTTTTTTTGTCCCAAATGATTGAATAATGACAAAAAGAAAAAAAAATGTACAAAAAGTTGTCACTAAATGATATATTGCTCACACATGCCATGGTTATATGTGTAATTTCACCCCAAAATACATTCTGCTGCTTCTCTTGAGTACGGGGATACCACATGTGTGGGACTTTTTGAGAGCCTAGCCGCGTACGGGGCCCCAAAAACCAAGCACAGCCTTCAGGATTTCTAAGGGCGTACATTTTTTATTTCACTCCTCACTACCTATCACTACCTATCACAGTTTTGAAGGCCATAAAATGCCAAAATAGCACAAAACCCCCCCAAATGACCCCATTTTGTAAAGTAGACACCCCAAGCTATTTACTGAGAGGCATGTTGGGTCCATGGAATATTTTATATTTTGCCACAAGTTGCGAGAATATGACAAACTTTTTTTTTTTTGCACAAAGTTGTCACTAAATGATATATTGCTCACACATGCCATGGGAATATGTGAAATTACACCCCAAAATACATTCTGCTGCTTCTCCTGAGTACGGGGATACCACATGTGTGGGACTTTTTGGGAGCCTAGGCGCGTACGGGACCCCAAAAACCAAGCACCGCCTTCAAGGTTTCTAAGGGCATGCATTTTTGATTTCACTCCTCACTACCTATCACAGTTTTGAAGGCCATAAAATGCCAAGATAGCACAAAACCCCCCAAAATTACCCCATTTTGGAAAGTAGACACCCCAAGGAAATTGCTGAGAGGCATGTTGAGCCCATTGAATTTTTTTTTTTTGTCCCAAGTGATTGAATAATGACAAAAAGAAAAAGAAAATGTACAAAAAGTTGTCACTAAATGATATATTGCTCAAACATGCCATGGTTATATGTGTAATTACACCCCAAAATACATTTTGCTGCTTCTCCTGAGTACGGGGATACCACATGTGTGGGACTTTTTGAGAGCCTAGCCGCGTACGGGGCCCCGAAAACCAAGCACCGCCTTCAGGATTTCTAAGGGCCGAAATTTTTGATTTCACTCCTCACTACCTATTACAGTTTTGAAGGCCATAAAATGCCAAGATAGCACAAAACCCCCACAAATGACCCCATTTTGGAAAGTAGACACCCTAAGCTATTTGCTGAGAGGCATGGTGAGTATTTTACAGCTCTGATTTGTTTTTGAAAATGAAGAAAGACATTTTTTTTTCTTTTTTCAATTTTCAAAACTTTGTGACAAAAAGCGAGATCTGCAAAATACTCAACATACCTCTCAGCAAATAGCTTGGGGTGCCTACTTTCCAAAATGGGGTCATTTGGGGGGGTTTGTGCCATAGAAATCCTGAAGGCGGTGCTTGGTTTTCGGGGTCCTGTACGCAGCTAGGATCCCAAAATGTCTCACACATGTGGTATCCCCGTACTCAGGAGAAGCAACAGAATGTATTTTGGGGTGCAATTCCACATATAACCATGGCATGTTTGAGCAATATATCATTTAGTGACAACTTTTTGTACATTTTTTGTTTTTCTTTTTATCATTATTCAATCACTTGGGACAAAAAAATTAATATTCAATGGGCTCAACATGCCTCTCAGCAAATAGCTTGAGGTGTCTACTTTCCAAAATGGGGTCATTTGGGGGGGTTTTGAACTGTCCTGGCATTTTATGCACAACATTAGGAAGCTTATGTCACACAACATCCACTCTTCTAACCACTTGAAGACCAAGCCCTTTCTGACACTTTTTGTTTATATGAAAAAAAAAAATTTTTGCAAGAAAATTATGTTGAACCCCCAAACATTATATCTTTTTTTAAAGCAAAGGCCCTACAGATTAAAATTGTGGGTGTTGCATTTTTTTTTTCCACACAGTATTTGCGCAGCGATTTTTCAAACGTATTTTTTGGGGAAAAAACACACTTTTTTTATTTTTAATGCACTAAAACACACTATATTGCCACAATGTTTGATGAAATAAAAAAGATGATCTTAGGCCGAGTACATATATACCAAACACGACATGCTTTAAAATTTCGCACAAACGCTAGAATTGCTTTTACATGAAAGCCGGCCACTGGCTGAAAAGAATGATACCAAGATGATACCTAAACCTGCAGGCATCATTCTGGTATAAACATTCAAAGTCCAGCAACATACCAGTACGTTGCTGGTCCTTGTTGGACATGTATTGTAATCTTTTTTTTCATGCAGCCTGTTGGCTGAACGAAAAAAAGAGATTGATCGGTGGGTATGCCCACCATTAGAATACCTCCCTTCATCCACCCACTTCTAATGATGGGCATACATGCACCATTTATATATGCCGAATAGTGATGAGCCGAACACCCCCGGGTTCGGTTCGCACCAGAACCCGCGAACGGACCGAAAGTTCGTACGAACATTAGAACCCTATTAAATACAATGGATGCGAACGTTCGAATTCTAAAGTGCTAATTATAACAACTATTATGCATGTTATTGTCCTAAAAAGGGTTTGGGAACCCGGGTTCTGCACCAGGGGACATGTATCAATGCAAAAAGAAGTTTTAAAAACGGTCGTTTTTCGGGAGCAGTCATTTTAATGATGCATAAAGTGAAAAAAAAAAAGTCAAATATTCCTTTAAATATCGTACCTGGGGGTTGTCTAAAGTATGCCTGTGAAGTGCCACGTGTTTCCCGTGTTTAGAACTGTCCCTGCACAAAATGACACTTCTAAAGGAAAAAAAAGCCATTTAAAACTGCTTGCGGCTTTAATGTAATGTCTGGTCCCGGTAATATGGATGAAAATCTTTAAGAAAAATGGCATAGCTACCCCATGACCCCCCCCCCCTACCCCAGCCCATTACCAGCCCCTTTGGGTCTTGTATGGATATTAAGGGGAACCCCGCACATAAAATAAAAAAGGCCCTATATACTCTGAACAGCCGTATACAGGCGGTGCATACAAGACAGGGACTGTAGGTTTGTTCTTATGTAGAATCTGTTTGTAATTTTGAACAGGTACATTGTTTAAGTGTAGCTCCAGCCCAAAAATCTATTTTTAAACTTTTTGGAAAACATGGGTAAGGGTTATCACCCCTGTAACATTTGTTTTGCTGTCTGTGCCCCTGTTCAGAACATTTCACCTCACTTTCCGTCCCAATGACAACTGTTTTTGAAATGTGGTGTTTTTCTTGAAACAAGGATTGCTGATAAAGCATCAGTACAGAGGAGACACCTTTCTCCCATATTAATTCTTACAGGAGAGAATTTTCCTTCCTAGGGGTAGATTTCCTCTCACTTCCTGTTGTCTTCTTGCGTTTGCAAGTAGGAGTCGTTTGTAAGTTGGATGTTTGAAAGTAGGGACCTGCCGTAGATACTCTGCAGAAATAGGCCCCTTAGTTGTTGGTGTTGGCACAACACTGTAAGCACTCACAGTTACTCTTGGTTGGTGCTGGAACGCCCTGCTGTCAACTATTATATCAGGAATTGTAATTACATATAATTGTTGAACAGTGGTAGTAAAAATTGGGCCTTTGATGGTGGTGCTGGTGCCACAACACTGTAAGCCCTGACAGTTACTCTTGGTGGGTGCAGCAATGGGCCCTGCTGTGAATTATTAGATCAAGAATTGTAATTGCATGCCCCTGTTGAACAGGGGCTGAAAAATTGGGCCTTTGGTGGTGGTGGTGGTGTTGACACAACACTGTAAGCCCTCAGAGTTACTCTTGGTGGGTGCAGGAATGGGCCCTGCTGTGAATTATTAGATCAATAATTGTAATTACATGCCCCTGTTGAACAGGGGCTGAAAAATTGGGCCTTAGGCACTGGTGGCACAACACTACAACCCCTCACAGATACTGTACTTGGAGCACAGCAATGAGCCCTGTTGCAAAGTATTGCTTCAAAAATTGTAATGACACGCCCCTGTTAAACAGGGGCTGAAAAATTGGGCCTTAGGCACTGGTGCCACAACACTCCAACCCCTCACAGATACTGTACTTGGAGCACAGCAATGAGCCCTATGGCAAATTATTGCTAAAAAAATTGTAATTACACGCCCCTGTAAAACAGGGGCTGAAAAATTGGGCCTTAGCCACTGGTGGCGGCACCCATAAACAAAAATGATCTTCCAAGCTATCATCATCAATCGTATCATTGAGGACTCGGAGGAGGAGGATAGCCAGTCAACATAACAGCACAGACACTCAGCATCAGCATCAGTCTTGAAGGGATGTGACATGTTAAAATCAATTAGTCTGTTATATCAGCATCAGGTGTGTGGTAGCTGGTGGTGATCCAAGACTGGTTCATCTTGATGAAAGTCAGTCGATCAACCGAGTCGGTGGACAGGCGCACCCTGTGATCCGTGACAAATCCTCCAGCAGCACTGAATGTGCGTTCCGAAAGAACGCTGGATGCAGGACAGGCCAGTAGCTCAATTGCATACTGTGCAAGCTCTGGCCAGTGATCCATCCTCAAGACCCAGTAAGCCAGAGGATTTTCGGTGGGGAAGGTGTCCAAGTCTGACCTTGCCCCTAGATATTCCTGCACCATGTTTATCAGACGCTGGCGATGGTTGCTGGAACCAATCATACTTTGGGGCTGCGGACTAAAGAATTGTCTGAACGCATCGGTCAGACGGCCACCTTCCCCACCGCTCCTTCTTTGACTGGCCGAAGCCTCAGCAACTCGTTGTCCTGGACCAGGAGTTTGTAACCTCCCAGTCTCTGGGAACGCGTTGCACAGACCTTTCTGCAAGGCCTCCCGGAGTTGTCTCATCCTCTGCTCCCTCTGCGACGGTAACATAAGGTCCGCAACCTTACCCTTGTACCGTGGATCAAGGAGAGTGGCCAGCCAGTAATGGTCCCTATCCTTGATCCGAAGAATACGAGGATCCTTCCGCAGACTTTGCAGGATCAGGGAGGCCATGCAGCGTAGGTTTGCTGAGGCATTCGCTCCGGAGTCCTCTGGGTCACTAAGGACAACATGATCCGCAGTCACCTCCTCCCAGCCACGTACAAGTCCACTGGTTTCTTGGGACTGTAAATCATCCCTAAAAGACTGCTGCTGATGATGCTGAGTGCCAGCCTCCACCTCCATGCTGACACAATCCTCCTCCTCCTCCTCCTCCTCCTCCTCTTCCTCTTCCTGTGCGATGGGTGGGACAGAAGGAACACTGTCTGGGTAAAGGGGGCCTTGAGAGGCAAGGAAGTCCTCCTCTTCCTGCCTCTGTTCTGCCTCAAGTGCCCTGTCCATTATTCCACGCAGCGTGTGCTCCAACAGGCGGACAAGAGGTACAGTGTCACTGATGCATGCACTGTCACTGCTCACCATCCTCGTGGCCTCCTCAAATGGTGCCAGGACAGTGCATGCATCCCTGATCATGCCCCACTGGCGTGGAGAAAAAAAACCAAGCTCCCCTGACCCTGTCCTGGTGCCGTAGTCGCACAGGTACTCATTGATGGCCCTCTGCTGCGTGTGCAGCCGCTGCAGCATGGCCAACGTTGAGTTCCACCTGGTAGGCATGTCACATATAAGGCGGTTCTTGGGCAGGTTCAACTCCTTTTGCAGCTCAGCCAGGCGAGCACTGGCATTATAAGATCTGCGGAAATGCACACAGACTTTCCTGGCCTGCCTCAGGACATCCTGTAAGCCCGGGTACCTGCCCAAGAACCGCTGCACCACCAGGTTAAGGACGTGAGCCACACAGGGCACATGGGTCAGTTGTCCCTGTCGGAGGGCGGAGAGGAGGTTGGTGCCATTGTCGCAAACCACCATTCCTGGCTTAAGCTGGCGTGGCGTCAACCACCTCTCGGCCTGGCCCTGCAGAGCAGACAGGACCTCTGCCCCAGTGTGGCTTCTGTCCCCCAAACACACCAGCGCAAGCACGGCATGGCATCTTTTTGCCTGCGTACTTGCGTAGCCCCGTGAACGGCTACGGAGCACCGCTGGTTCATAGGACAAACCACAGGAAGAGGCCATGGAGGAAGAAGAAGAGGAGGGGGTGGAGGAGAGAGGTGTGTCACAACCAGTAGTAGCATTTTGGAGGCGTGGCGGTGGGACAACCTCCAACACTACTGCACCTTGTCCTGCATCCTTCCCAGCTGCCAAAAGAGTGACCCAATGGGCCGTGAAAGAAAGGTAACGTCCCTGTCCATGCCTGCTGGACCATGAGTCAGCGGTAATATGCACCTTACCGCTGACCGCCCTGTCCAGCGAGGCCAAGACATTGCCTTCCACATGCTGGTAGAGAGCCGGAATAGCCTTCCGTGAGAAAAAGTGGCGTTTGGGAACCTGCCACTGAGGAACCGCACATTGCACAAACTCACGGAAGGGGGCCGAGTCTACCAACTGAAAAGGCAGCAGTTGAAGCGCTAGCAATTTAGCCAAGCTAGCATTCAACCGCTGGGCATGTGGATGGCTGGGAGTGAACTTCTTTCGACGGTCCAGCAGCTGGGGCAGGGAAATTTGCCTGCTAGAATCGGACGTCGGTGTACTGCTAGCAGAGTGGCCGCAAGTACTTGGCTGTGACACACCTAATTCTACACCTTCATTCATCTCAGTGCATGTTTCAGAGAGGACTGAAGTTATAGTGGGGTTGGAAATCCCAGCTGATGCGGTGCAAGGAGAGGTCCGCTTTGTTCTTTGGTGTGGGTCTTTGAGGTAGGCTTGCCAACGAGCTGCATGGCAGGTCAACATATGTCTGGTCAGGCATGTGGTACCCAAGCGGCTGATGTTTTGGCCACGCGATATACGCTTGAGACATATGTTGCAAACAGCAGCTGTGCGATCTGATGCACTAGCCTCAAAAAAGGCCCACACCAAGGAACTTTTTGAATGACGGGCAGAGGCAGCGCCCTGCACAGGCGGAGCTCTGCGGTGTGATTCCGTCGGTGTACTGCCCTTACGCTGGCCACCAAAGGGCATCCTGTCTCGTTGGAGATGTGCCTCCTCCTCATCCTCCTCCTCCTCTCTCCTATTAGGCACCCACGTGGAGTCAGTGACCTCATCATCCCCTCCCTCCTCATCACTGGAGCCAATCTGGCAGTATGCTGCAGCTGCTGGAACATGACTGCCAGATTGGTGTCCTTCTTGAGCATCCCCTCTGTCTGCTCTCACCCTACTGCCTTCCTGTAGCTGGGTTTCATCATCAGACCCTTCGAAACGCTGGGCATCCTCCTGGAGCATGTACCCAACACTGTGCTCAAACAGTTCGGGGGACTCCTCAGGAGGAGGACATGGTGGGTCTAGGGAAGGAGTGACTGATGATGAGTCTGACATTGATACCAGGGAAGAGGACGCTTTGGCAGCTGCTTTGCCAGTACCCTGAGCCTGGGTGAGAGAGGATGAGGAGGAGGAGGAGGGCTTGGTCATCCACTCTACCAAGTCTTCGGCATGATGTGGCTCAACATGTCCAGCTGCGGAAAAGAAGGACAAGCGTGTCCCATGGCCATGTGCTGATGACAATGCACCGCGTCCACGACCAGCACTGTTGCCCCCAGACACAGAGCCTGCTTGCCCTCTTTTATTGCCTCCTGACTGTCTGCCTCTCCTTGTTTGCCTTCCAGACATTCTAATAGATGGCCTGCAGGGAGATGGGAAAAAAGCAATAAGGGCTACCTTCAGGTGTCCTTCTCTGTCCCTTGAAACAAGGACTTGCACAGTGAAAGAAACTGACACTCTCCCTACCTACAGTTTTCTGTCCCTAGAAAAAATGTTTTTTTTAAGCACAATATAGCACAAGGAGAATTCACTCACTGTCCTTCCAGGTCCCTAGAAACAAGGACTTACACAGTGAAAGAAACTGACACTCTCCCTACCTACAGTTTTCTGTCCCTAGAAAAAATGTTTTTTTTAAGCACAATATAGCACAAGGAGAATTCACTCACTGTCCTTCCAGGTCCCTAGAAACAAGGACTTGCACAGTGAAATAAACTGACACTCTCCCTACCTACAGTTTTCTGTCCCTAGAAAAAATGTTTTTTTTAAGCACAATATAGCACAAGGAGAATTCACTCACTGTCCTTCCAGGTCCCTAGAAACAAGGACTTACACAGTGAAAGAAACTGACACTCTCCCTACCTACAGTTTTCTGTCCCTAGAAAAAATGTTTTTTTTAAGCACAATATAGCACAAGGAGAATTCACTCACTGTCCTTCCAGGTCCCTAGAAACAAGGACTTGCACAGTGAAAGAAACTGACACTCTCCCTACCTACAGTTTTCTGTCCCTAGAAAAAATGTTTTTTTTAAGCACAATATAGCACAAGGAGAATTCACTCACTGTCCTTCCAGGTCCCTAGAAACAAGGACTTGCACAGTGAAAGAAACTGACACTCTCCCTACCTACAGTTTTCTGTCCCTAGAAAAAATGTTTTTTTTAAGCACACTATAGCACAAGGAGAATTCACTCACTGTCCTTCCCAGTCCCTAGAAACAAGGACTTGCACAGTGAAAGAAACTGACACTCTCCCTACCTACAGTTTTCTGTCCCTAGAAAAAATGTTTTTTTTAAGCACAATATAGCACAAGGAGAATTCACTCACTGTCCTTCCAGGTCCCTGGAAACAAGGACTTGCACAGTGAAAGAAACTGACACTCTCCCTACCTACAGTTTTCTGTCCCTAGAAAAAATGTTTTTTTTAAGCACAATATAGCACAAGGAGAATTCACTCACTGTCCTTCCAGGTCCCTAGAAACAAGGACTTACACAGTGAAAGAAACTGACACTCTCCCTACCTACAGTTTTCTGTCCCTAGAAAAAATGTTTTTTTTAAGCACAATATAGCACAAGGAGAATTCACTCACTGTCCTTCCAGGTCCCTGGAAACAAGGACTTGCACAGTGAAAGAAACTGACACTCTCCCTACCTACAGTTTTCTGTCCCTAGAAAAAATGTTTTTTTTAAGCACAATATAGCACAAGGAGAATTCACTCACTGTCCTTCCAGGTCCCTAGAAACAAGGACTTACACAGTGAAAGAAACTGACACTCTCCCTACCTACAGTTTTCTGTCCCTAGAAAAAATGTTTTTTTTAAGCACAATATAGCACAAGGAGAATTCACTCACTGTCCTTCCAGGTCCCTAGAAACAAGGACTTGCACAGTGAAAGAAACTGACACTCTCCCTACCTACAGTTTTCTGTCCCTAGAAAAAATGTTTTTTTTAAGCACAATATAGCACAAGGAGAATTCACTCACTGTCCTTCCAGGTCCCTAGAAACAAGGACTTGCACAGTGAAAGAAACTGACACTCTCCCTACCTACAGTTTTCTGTCCCTAGAAAAAATGTTTTTTTTAAGCACAATATAGCACAAGGAGAATTCACTCACTGTCCTTCCAGGTCCCTAGAAACAAGGACTTGCACAGTGAAAGAAACTGACACTCTCCCTACCTACAGTTTTCTGTCCCTAGAAAAAATGTTTTTTTTAAGCACACTATAGCACAAGGAGAATTCACTCACTGTCCTTCCCAGTCCCTAGAAACAAGGACTTGCACAGTGAAAGAAACTGACACTCTCCCTACCTACAGTTTTCTGTCCCTAGAAAAAATGTTTTTTTTAAGCACAATATAGCACAAGGAGAATTCACTCACTGTCCTTCCAGGTCCCTAGAAACAAGGACTTACACAGTGAAAGAAACTGACACTCTCCCTACCTACAGTTTTCTGTCCCTAGAAAAAATGTTTTTTTTAAGCACAATATAGCACAAGGAGAATTCACTCACTGTCCTTCCAGGTCCCTAGAAACAAGGACTTGCACAGTGAAAGAAACTGACACTCTCCCTACCTACAGTTTTCTGTCCCTAGAAAAAATGTTTTTTTTAAGCACAATATAGCACAAGGAGAATTCACTCACTGTCCTTCCAGGTCCCTAGAAACAAGGACTTGCACAGTGAAAGAAACTGACACTCTCCCTACCTACAGTTTTCTGTCCCTAGAAAAAATGTTTTTTTTAAGCACACTATAGCACAAGGAGAATTCACTCACTGTCCTTCCCAGTCCCTAGAAACAAGGACTTGCACAGTGAAAGAAACTGACACTCTCCCTACCTACAGTTTTCTGTCCCTAGAAAAAATGTTTTTTTTAAGCACAATATAGCACAAGGAGAATTCACTCACTGTCCTTCCAGGTCCCTGGAAACAAGGACTTGCACAGTGAAAGAAACTGACACTCTCCCTACCTACAGTTTTCTGTCCCTAGAAAAAATGTTTTTTTTAAGCACAATATAGCACAAGGAGAATTCACTCACTGTCCTTCCAGGTCCCTAGAAACAAGGACTTACACAGTGAAAGAAACTGACACTCTCCCTACCTACAGTTTTCTGTCCCTAGAAAAAATGTTTTTTTTAAGCACAATATAGCACAAGGAGAATTCACTCACTGTCCTTCCAGGTCCCTGGAAACAAGGACTTGCACAGTGAAAGAAACTGACACTCTCCCTACCTACAGTTTTCTGTCCCTAGAAAAAATGTTTTTTTTAAGCACAATATAGCACAAGGAGAATTCACTCACTGTCCTTCCAGGTCCCTAGAAACAAGGACTTACACAGTGAAAGAAACTGACACTCTCCCTACCTACAGTTTTCTGTCCCTAGAAAAAATGTTTTTTTTAAGCACAATATAGCACAAGGAGAATTCACTCACTGTCCTTCCAGGTCCCTAGAAACAAGGACTTGCACAGTGAAAGAAACTGACACTCTCCCTACCTACAGTTTTCTGTCCCTAGAAAATATGTTTTTTTTAAGCACAATATAGCACAAGGAGAATTCACTCACTGTCCTTCCAGGTCCCTAGAAACAAGGACTTGCACAGTGAAAGAAACTGACACTCTCCCTACCTACAGTTTTCTGTCCCTAGAAAAAATGTTTTTTTTAAGCACAATATAGCACAAGGAGAATTCACTCACTGTCCTTCCAGGTCCCTAGAAACAAGGACTTGCACAGTGAAAGAAACTGACACTCTCCCTACCTACAGTTTTCTGTCCCTAGAAAAAATGTTTTTTTTAAGCACACTATAGCACAAGGAGAATTCACTCACTGTCCTTCCCAGTCCCTAGAAACAAGGACTTGCACAGTGAAAGAAACTGACACTCTCCCTACCTACAGTTTTCTGTCCCTAGAAAAAATGTTTTTTTTAAGCACAATATAGCACAAGGAGAATTCACTCACTGTCCTTCCAGGTCCCTAGAAACAAGGACTTACACAGTGAAAGAAACTGACACTCTCCCTACCTACAGTTTTCTGTCCCTAGAAAAAATGTTTTTTTTAAGCACAATATAGCACAAGGAGAATTCACTTACTGTCCTTCCAGGTCCCTAGAAACAAGGACTTGCACAGTGAAAGAAACTGACACTCTCCCTACCTACAGTTTTCTGTCCCTAGAAAAAATGTTTTTTTTAAGCACAATATAGCACAAGGAGAATTCACTCACTGTCCTTCCAGGTCCCTAGAAACAAGGACTTGCACAGTGAAAGAAACTGACACTCTCCCTACCTACAGTTTTCTGTCCCTAGAAAAAATGTTTTTTTTAAGCACACTATAGCACAAGGAGAATTCACTCACTGTCCTTCCCAGTCCCTAGAAACAAGGACTTGGACAGTGAAAGAAACTGACAATCTCTCTACCTACAGTTTTCTGTCCCTAGAAAAAATGTTTTTTTTAAGCACAATATAGCACAAGGAGAATTCACTCACTGTCCTTCCAGGTCCCTGGAAACAAGGACTTGCACAGTGAAAGAAACTGACACTCTCCCTACCTACAGTTTTCTGTTCCTAGAAAAAATGTTTTTTTTAAGCACAATATAGCACAAGGAGAATTCACTCACTGTCCTTCCAGGTCCCTAGAAACAAGGACTTACACAGTGAAAGAAACTGACACTCTCCCTACCTACAGTTTTCTGTCCCTAGAAAAAATGTTTTTTTTAAGCACAATATAGCACAAGGAGAATTCACTCACTGTCCTTCCAGGTCCCTGGAAACAAGGACTTGCACAGTGAAAGAAACTGACACTCTCCCTACCTACAGTTTTCTGTCCCTAGAAAAAATGTTTTTTTTAAGCACAATATAGCACAAGGAGAATTCACTCACTGTCCTTCCAGGTCCCTAGAAACAAGGACTTACACAGTGAAAGAAACTGACACTCTCCCTACCTACAGTTTTCTGTCCCTAGAAAAAATGTTTTTTTTAAGCACAATATAGCACAAGGAGAATTCACTCACTGTCCTTCCAGGTCCCTAGAAACAAGGACTTGCACAGTGAAAGAAACTGACACTCTCCCTACCTACAGTTTTCTGTCCCTAGAAAAAATGTTTTTTTTAAGCACAATATAGCACAAGGAGAATTCACTCACTGTCCTTCCAGGTCCCTAGAAACAAGGACTTGCACAGTGAAAGAAACTGACACTCTCCCTACCTACAGTTTTCTGTCCCTAGAAAAAATGTTTTTTTTAAGCACACTATAGCACAAGCACAAAATACACTGACACTCTCCCTACCTATCCTTCTCTTTCCCTAAACTAAAGGAATCCAGGTTAAGCAAGAAAGAAATAAAAGTCACTGTCCCTGCCTATGCTGCTCTATCCCTGCTCCGGAACACACTACACTAGGCCGCCGTGCTGGCGGCCTTTTATAGTGTGGGGCGTGTACTAAACACCCTCAGCAATAATTGGCCACAGGCATCCTGCCTGTGGCCAATCATTGCTCTCCTCGCTGCCGGCGCTGTGATTGGCCAAGCATGCGGGGTCACAGTGCATGCTTGGCCAATCACAGCGCCTGGATGACACTGCGATGGTGTAGTGCATTGTGGGCCGTTCGCGTCACTCGAATTTGGCGCGAACGGCCCAAATCGTTCGATCTTCGTCGAACGATCGAACAGCCGATGTTCGAGTCGAACGTATGTTCGATTCGAACACGAAGCTCATCCCTAATGCCGAAGCATGGGGGCATCCTCCCGCAAAAAAGTTATGCCGCGTACACACGGTCGGACTTTTCCACGGGCAAGCCTCCGTCGAAATTTCGACCGTATGTACGCGGCATAAAAGGTTATGCCGCGTACACATGGTCGGACTTTTCCACGGGCAAGCCTCCGTCGGAATTTCGACCGTATGTACGCGGCATTAGGAGCAAAATCACTCCTCCGCCCCTGCTGCCCCCATGCTTCGGCATATATGCTCTTTTTTTAACTGTGGTGGTGAAATAACCTCCTACAGCGTTGGAGTCACGGGTTTATGTATTGTGGGAGCAAACGCTGTTGCTGTCAAGATAAATAGATCCGCGCTGCAGTTGAATGGCGTACCTGAAAACAAAAAATTACATACCTGAAAAGCAAGCATGATAAAACATTGCAGAATAGAATACAGTAAAAAAAAGCAGAACAATAGAGAGAAAATAGAGAGAGAGAGAGAGAGAGAGAGAGCAATAAAACGACAACTATTTTATTTATTTTTTAATTTTATTTTTTTTGTGGTTTTTTTTACAGTTTTTTTTACACTTTTTTTTGTAACTTTAACAACTGTAATGGTTCGGGTCTCTCAAAATGTGATGGCATCTTGGGAGACCCTGTGTAAGTGTGTCCTAGTCTGTGAAATGCTGTACCCTACGCTAAAACTTCACTTTTGAGTGGAAGCGTTCAAAACATTTACCAATGCAAAGACCAGGATTGTCAGGACAGAGTGGACAAAAATAACGGGTGTCATGCCTAAATCCGCGCTTGCTACAGACACGACATCTTTTTTGGGGGGTTCGTTGGGTAGGGGTACTCTCGAGGACATACGGATAATGCCTCTCATGCAGCCAGCTTACTGAATTTGGTTGGGGATGGTGAGGTGCAGAACCGCCTGGATACAGGAGTTCTGTGACTATCTCATTCTGGAATTTTATAAGAGATAACATCCCGCCTGAAGCTCTGTATAGCACATGAGCATTCAGCAAAGCCAATTGGAATAAGGATAGAGACACTTTTTTGTACCAGCGTCTCGCCTTACGGTCAATTAGATACGGCGCCAACAACTGGTCGTTGAGGTCCACCCCTCCCATATTTTGGTTATATTCGTGGACACAGAGGGGTTTCTCCACAACACCAGTCGCCGTACGAATTTGGACTGTCGTGTCTGCATGAAGGGAGGTAAGAAGGAAAACATTCTTATTGTCCCTCCACTTCATAGCGAGCAAGTTATTACACTTCACGCAGGATCTCTCCCCTAGCCTAAGACGGGAATCTACAAGCCGCTGGGGAAAGCCCCGGTGATTAGGTCGCACGGTGCCACATGCTCCAATCTGATGATCAAACAAGTGACTAAACAGTGGCACACTTGTGTAATAATTGTCCACATACAAGTGGTACCCCTTTCCGAATAAGGGTGACACCAATTTCCACACTATCTTGCCAGCGCTCCCTATGTAATCTGGGCAGTTGACCGGCTCAACCTGTCTATCTTTTCCCTCATAAACCGTAAAGCTCCATACATAGCCTGTTGCCCTGTCACAGCACTTATAGAGCTTGACCCCGTATCTGGCACGCTTGCTGGGAAGGTACTGCTTGAAAGCCAAGCGGCCAGAAAATTTAATCAGGGACTCATCAAAGCAGACAACTTGATCGGTAATAAACAAGGCTGCAAAACGTTCGTTAACCACTTAAGCCCCGGATCATTTGGTAGCTAGAGGACCAGAGGTGATTTCAGAATTTTGCACTGCGCTGCTTTAACTGTAAATTGTGCGGACATGCAATGTTGTACCCAAACGAAATTTGCGTCCTTTTCTTCCCACTAATAGATCTTTCTTTTAATGGTATTTGATTGCCTCTGCGATTTTTATTTTTTGTGATATAAATGGAAATAGACCGAAAATTTTGAAAAAAAATGATATTTTCTACTTTTTGTTATAAGAAAAATCGAATAAACTCAATTTTAGTCATACATTTAGGCCAAAATGTATTCAGCCACATGTCTTTAGTAAAAAAAATGTCAATAAGCGTATATTTATTGGTTTGCGCAAAAGTTATAGTGTCTACAAACTAGGGTACATTTTCTGGTACAGCTTTTAGTTTATGACTGCCTATCTCATTTCTTGAGGTGCTAAAATTGCAGGGCAGTACAAAACCCCCCCAAATGACCCCATTTTGGAAAGTAGACATCCCAAGGAAATTGCTGAGAGGCATGTTGAGCCCATTGAATATTTTTTTTTGTCTCAAGTGATTGAATAATGACTAAAAAAAAAAAAAAAATTACAAAAAGTTGAGTACGGGGATACCACATGTGTGGGACTTTTTGGGAGCCTAGCCGCGTACGGGCCCCCGGAAACCAAGCACCGCCTTCAGGATTTCTAAGGGCGCAAATTTTTGGTTTCACTCCTCACTACCTATCACAGTTTTGAAGGCCATAAAATGCCAAAATAGCACAAAACTCCCCCAAATGACCCCATTTTAGAAAGTAGACACCCCAAGGAAATTGCTGAGAGGCCTGTTGAGCCCATTGAATATTTTTTTTTTGTCCCAAGTGATTGAATAATGACAAAAAAAAAAAATTACAAAAAGTTGTCACTAAATGATATATTGCTCACACATGCCATGGTTATATGTGGAATTACACCCCAAAATACATTTTGCTGCTTCTCCTGAGTACGGGAATACCACATGTGTGGGACTTTTTAGGAGCCTAGCCGCGTACGGGACCCCGAAAACCAAGCACCGCCTTCAGGATTTCTAGGCACAAATTTTTGATTTCACTCCTCACTGCCTATCACAGTTTCGGAGGCCATGGAATGCCCAGATGGCACAAACCCCCCCCCAAATGACCCCATTTTGGAAAGTAGACACCCCAAGCTATTTGCTGAGAGGCATGGTGAGTATTTTACAGCTCTCATTTGTTTTTGAAAATGAAGAAAGAAATGTTTTTTTTTTTTTTCAATTTTCAAAACTTTGTGACAAAAAGCGAGATCTGCAAAATACTCACAATACCTCTCAGCAAATAGCTTGGGGTGTCTACGTTCCAAAATGGGGTCATTTGGGGGGGGGGGTTTGTGCCATCTGGGCATTCCATGGCCTCCGAAACTGTGATAGGCAGTGAGAAGTGAAATCAAAAATGTACACCCTTAGAAAGCCTGAAGGCGGTGCTTGGTTTTTGGGGTCCCGTACGCGGCTAGGCTCCCAAAAAGTCTCACACATGTGGTATCCCTGTACTCAGGAGAAGCAGCAGAATGTATTTTGGGGTGTAATTCCACATATGCCCATGGCATGTTTGAGCAATATATCATTTAGTGACAACTTTGTGCAAAAAAAAAATAAAAAAAATATAAATTGTCTTTTTTCCGCAACTTGTGTCAACATATAAAATATTCTTTGGACTCGACATGCCTCTCAGTATATAGCTTGGGGTGTCTACTTTCCAAAATGGGGTCATTTGGGGGGGGGTTTTGAACTGTTCTGGCATTTTATACACAACATTAGGAAGCTTATATCCACTCTTCTAACCACTTGAAGACAAAGCCCTTTTTGACACTTTTTGTTTACATGAAAACATATTTTTTTTGCAAGAAAATTATGTTGAACCCCCAAACATTATATATATTTTTAAAGCAAAGGCCCTACAGATTAAAATGGTGCGTGTTGCATTTTTTTTTTCTACACAGTATTTGCGCAGCGATTTTTCAAACGCATTTTTTGGGGAAAAAATATTTTTTTTTACATTTTAATGCACTAAAACACATATATACCAAACACGACATGCTTTAAAATTTTGCACAAACGCGCATTGGCGACAAACTACATACATTTTTAAAAGCCTTTAAAAGCCTTTACAGGTTACCCCGTTAGATTTACAGAGGAGGTCTACTGCTAAAATTACTGCCCTCGATCTGACCTTCGCGGTGATACCTCACATGCATGGTGCAATTGCTGTTTACATATGACGCCAGACCGACGCTTGCGTTCACCATTGGGCAAGAGCAGGGCAGGACAGGGGTGCTTTTTTTTTTATTATTATTAATTTTGCTTTTTTATTTTATTTTTAAATTGTTCCTTCCATTTTTATATTTTTTTTTATCATTTTTATTGTTATCTCAGGGAATGTAAATATCCCCTATGATAGCAATAGGTAGTGACAGGTACTCTTTTTTGAAAAAACTGGGGTCTTCTAGACCCTAGATCTTTCCTCTGCCCTCAAAGCATCTGACCACACCAAGATCGGTGTGATAAAATGCTTTCCCAATTTCCCAATGGCGCTTTTTATATCCGGGGGGGGGCATTCCCTTCCACTGCTTGTAAAAGCAGTCCAGAGGCTAATTAGCCACTAAGATTGCTTTTACATGAAAGCCGGCCGCTGGCAGAAAAGAATGATACCAAGATGATACCTAAACCCGCAGGCATCATTCTGGTATAAACATTCAAAGTCCAGCAACATACCAGTACGTTGCTGGTCCTTGTTGGACATGTATTGTAATCTTTTTTTTTCATGCAGCCAGTTGGCTGAACGAAAAAAGAGATTGATCGGTGGGTATGCCCACCATTAGAATACCGCCCTTCATCCACCCACTTCTAATGATGGGCATACATGCACCATTTATATATGCCGAAGCATGGGGGCATCCTCCCGCAAAAAAGTTATGCCGCACACACATGGTCAGACTTTTCCACGGGCAAGCCTCCGTCGGAATTTCGACCGTATGTACGCGGCATTAGGAGCAAAATCGCTCCTCCGCTCCTCCGCCCCTGCTGCCCCAATGCTTCGGCATATATGCTTTTTTTTTTTAACTGTGGTGGTGAAATCACCTCCTACAGCACTGGAGTCGCAGGGATCAGGCCTGTCTCTGCGAACGCTGCAGTTATGTGTGTTGTGTTTTGTAAGTGACAGTGATCGATCGATACTGCACTTGGGTGGCCTGGGCTGGACGGAGGGGCAAAACGCAGGTGCTAGCAGGTATCTGGGCTGATCCCGCTAACACTGCGTTTTTGGGAACCCTAAACTGCTGGGGACGCTAGTATAGATCTGATCAGATCAGATATTGATCTGATCAGATACTATACCACTAAGGGGGGGGGTGTATGCTTCACAGCGATCAGAAAAATGATCGCTTAGCGACAGTCGTGATAGGGGGTGAAAGGGTTACCTGGGGGGCGATTAAGGGGGTTAAACCTTTATTAGATAATTTATGGGGGTACCCGACGCTATAAAAACCTGCGGCGAACCTAAAAAAATAACTGGCTACCGATCTGCATCACCGACGCTAAGACAGCGTTCAAAAAAATGATCGCTTAGCGACAGTGGTGATAGGGGGTGAAAGGGTTACCTGGGGGGCGATTAAGGGGGTTAAACCTTTATTAGATAGTTTATGGGGGTACCCGACGCTATAAAAACCTGCGGCGAACCTAAAAAAAATTACTGGCTACCGATCTGCATCACCGACGCTAAGACAGCGATCAGAAAAATGATCGCTTAGCGACGGCGGTGCT
Source organism: Rana muscosa (assembly GCA_029206835.1). Taxonomy (NCBI): domain Eukaryota; kingdom Metazoa; phylum Chordata; class Amphibia; order Anura; family Ranidae; genus Rana; species Rana muscosa. Next base: position 178,678,718 of record CM055116.1, read on the forward strand.
AGGGGGTGAAAGGGTTATCTTGGGGGTGATCAGGGGGTTAAACCTTTATTAGGGGGGGTTAGGGGGCTACACTGGACCTAAAACTAAATGTAGTGACACTTTTACAGTCACAAATGTCACTGATTGCAGTGATCAGTAAATAAATGGTCACTGCAATCAGTGACACTGTGACTGGGGGCTGGGGGGTGATCTGGGGGGGCCTGGGGGGGGCAATTTGTGTGCCTATGTGTCCTGGTGTCAGTGTAGTGTTAGTGCACTGATCTGTGTGTCTTCTCTTGTACGGCGCTCGGTATATGTGAGCGCCGCATGAGAGATGACATCACTTCCTCCTGCTTCCTCTGCCTGTGTAAACATTACACAGCAGAGGGAGCATTTCCATTCGCTGGGAGCGATCGCGGGGGGTGGCCGGAATCGAATGGCCGCCCCCTCATGTCGGATTGCTCCCCAACGAATACCGACCGCTCACTGTATAGGAGGGGGGTCCGATCGGACCCCCCAACTGTACAAATGCAATCACGTACACTGTACGTGATTGTGCCTGTCGGTGCCATTCTGCCGACGTACATATACAGTGAGCGGTCGTTAAGTGGTTAAAGTGGTTTATGAGGGGCCGAATTTTGTAGAGCCGGTCGTATTCAGGGTCTCCACGTGGACGACAAAGTTCATTGTCGTTGAAGTGCATGAACCGCAAAATCTGCTCGTATCGTGTCCTGGGCATGGAGGCAGAGAACACGGGCATGTGGTCAATTGGGTGTGTGGACCAATAAACACGCAATGACGGGAATTTATGTGTGCCCATGTTGAGGGAAAGGCCCAGAAAGGTTTTAAATTCGGAAACCGTAATTGGTTTCCAATTTTTGGCAATGGAAGGCAACTGGGGGTTAGCGGCGATGAATTGACCAGCATATAAATTACTCTGGTCCACAATAGATCTATAGAGATCTTCCGTGAAAAACAGCGAATAAAAATCAATTGGCTTAAAATCAGCTGTTTCCACCTGAATACCGGGTTGGGCAGTGAATGTGGGAAGTACAGGTTCTGCAGAAGTGGTGGGGACCCAATCAAGATAGGCGAATTCTGCAGGAAGGGCACTATGGGCACGACGGGCCTGCCTTTGTCTTCTTCTTGGTGGCATCGGGACACTACTTGTGCTTGCCACCTCGCCAGCTTGAACTGCACTTATGGGACTCGCCACGTCACCAAGTGATACTGCAGTGCTGTATGTATGCCCAGGCTGTACTAGGCCGCTGGTGCTTGCCAATTCACCAGAAGGAATAGCGGCACTAGTACTACTCTGCTCCATGATACGAGAGCCCTGCGATTCTTGCTCCTCAATAGTGATGAGCCGAACACCCCCGGGTTCGGTTCGCACCAGAACCCGCGAACGGACCGAAAGTTCGCACGAACTTTAGAACCCTATTAAATACAATGGATGCGAACGTTCGAAATCTAAAGTGCTAATTATAACGACTATTATGCATGTTATTGTCCTAAAAAGGGTTTGGGAACCCGGGTTCTGCACCAGGGGACATGTATCAATCCAAAAAAAAGTTTTAAAAACGGGCGTTTTTCGGGAGCAGTCATTTTAATGGTGCATAAAGTGAAAAAAAAAAGTCAAATATTCCTTTAAATATCGTACCTGGGGGGTGTCTAAAGTATGCCTGTGAAGTGCCACGTGTTTCCCGTGTTTAGAACTGTCCCTGCACAAAATTACATTTCTAAAGGAAAAAAAGCCATTTAAAACTGCTTGTGGCTTTAATGTAATGTCTGGTCCCGGTAATATGGATGAAAATCTTTAAGAGAAATGGCATAGCTACCCCATCACAGCCCCCCCCCTACCCCAGCCCATTACCAGCCCCTTTGGGTCTTGTATGGATATTAAGGGGAACCCCGCACACAAAATAAAAAAGGCCCTATATACTCTGAACAGCCGTATACAGGCGGTGCATACAAGACAGGGACTGTAGGTTTGTTCTTATGTAGAATCTGTTTGTAATTTTGAACAGGTACATTGTTTAAGTGTAGCTCCAGCCAAAAAATCTATTTTTAAGCTTTTTGGAAAACATAGGGAAGGGTTATCACCCCTGTAACATTTGTTTTGCTGTCTGTGCAGTGTGCACCTGTTCAGAACAGTTCACCTCACTTTCCGTCCTAATGACAAATGTTTTTTGAAAATTTGGGGTTTTTATTGAAACAAGAATTGGTGATAAAGCATCAGTGGAGAGGAGACACTTTTTTTCCCATATTAACTCTTACAGGAGAGAATTTGCCTTCCTAGGGGTAGATTTCCTCTCACTTCCTGTTGTATCCTTCCGTTTGCAAGGAGGAGTCGTTTGTAAGTTGGATGTTTGAAAGTAGGGGCCTGCCGTATATACTCAGCTGAAATTTGCCCCTTACATGTTGGTGTTGCCACAACACTGTGAGCCCTCACAGTTACTCTTGGTGGGCGCATGAATGGGCCCTGCTGTGAATTATTAGATCAAGAATTGTAATTGCATGCCCCTGTTGAACAGGGGCAGAAAAATTGGGCCTTAGGCACTGGTGCCACAACACTGCAACCCCTCACAGATACTGTACTTGGAGCACAGCAATGAGCCCTGTTGCAAAGTATTGCATCAAAAATTGTAATTACACGCCCCTGTTAAACAGGGGCTGAAAAATTGGGCCTTAGCCACTGGTGCTGGTGCCACGACACTGCAACCTCTCCCAGATACTCTAGTTGGAGTGCAGGAATGAGCCATGCTGCAAAGCATTGCATAAAAAATTGTAATTACATGCCCCTGTTAAACAGGGGCTGAAAAATTGGGCCTTAGCCACTGGTGGCGGCACCCAGAAACAAAAATGTTCTTCCAAGATATCATCATCAATCGGATCATTGAGGAGGAGGAGGATAGTCAGTCAACATAACAGGACAGTCTCTCAGCATCAGCATCAGTCTTGAAGGGATGTGACATTTGAAAATAAATTAGTCTGTTATATCAGCTTCAGGTGTTTGGTAGCTGGTGGTGATCCAAGACTGGTTCATCTTTATGAAGGTCAGTCGATCAACAGAGTCGGTGGACAGGCACACCCTGTGATCCGTGACAAATCCTCCAGCAGCACTGAATGTGCGTTCTGAAATAACGCTGGATGCAGGACAGGCCAGTAGCTCAATTGCATACTGTGCAAGCTCTGGCCAGTGATCCATCCTCAAGACCCAGTAAGCCAGAGGATTTTCGGTGGGGAAGGTGTTCAAGTCTGACCTTGCCCCTAGGTATTCCTGAACCATGTATATCAGACGCTGGCGATGGTTGCTGGAACCGATCATACCTTGGGGCTGCGGACTAAAGAATTGTCTGAACGCATCGATCAGACGGCCACCTTCCCCACCGCTCCTTCTTTGACTGACCGAAGCCTCAGCAACTCGTTGTCCAGGACCAGGAGTTTGTAACCTCCCAGTCTCTGGGAACGCGTTGCACAGACCTTTCTGCAAGGCCTCCCGGAGTTGTCTCATCCTCTGCTCCCTCTGCGACGGTAAGATAAGGTCTGCAATCTTACCCTTGTACCGTGGATCAAGGAGAGTGGCCAGCCAGTAATGGTCCCTCTCCTTGATCCGAAGAATACGAGGATCCTTCCGCAGACTTTGCAGGATCAGGGAGGCCATGCAGCGTAGGTTAGCTGAGGCATTCGGTCCGGAGTCCTCTGGGTCACTAAGGACGACATGATCCGCAGCCACCTCCTCCCAGCCATGTACAAGTCCACTGGTTTCTTGGGACTGTAAATCATCCCTAAAAGACTGCTGCTGATGATGCTGAGTGCCAGGCTCCACCTCCATGCTGACACAATTCTCCTCCTCCTCCTCTTCTTCCTGTGCGATGGGTGGGACAGAAGGAACACTGTCTGGGTAAAGGGGGCCTTGAGAGGCAAGGAAGTCCTCCTCTTCCTGCCTCTGTTCTGCTTCAAGTGCCCTGTCCATTATTCCACGCACTGTATGTTCCAACAGGTGGACAAGAGGTACAGTGTCACTGATGCATGCACTGTCACTGCTCACCATCCTCGTGGCCTCCTCAAATGGTGCCAGGACAGTGCATGTATCCCTGATCATGCCCCACTGGCGTGGTGAAAAAAAACCGAGCTCCCCTGACCCTGTCCTGGTGCCGTAGTCGCACAGGTACTCATTGATGGCCATCTGCTGCATGTGCAGCCACTGCAGCATGGCCAACGTTGAGTTCCACCTGGTGGGCATGTCACATATAAGACGGTTCTTGGGCAGGTTCAACTCCTTTTGCAGCTCAGCCAGGCGAGCACTGGCATTATAAGATCTGCGGAAATGCACACAGACTTTCCTGGCCTGCCTCAGGACATCCTGTAAGCCCGGGTACCTGCCCAAGAACCACTGTACCACCAGGTTAAGGATGTGAGCCACACAGGGCACATGGGTCAGTTGTCCCTGTCGGAGAGCGGAGAGGAGGTTGGTGCCATTGTCGCAAACTACCATTCCTGGCTTAAGCTGGCGTGGCGTCAACCACCTCTCGGCCTGCCCCTGCAGAGCAGACAGAACCTCTGCCCCAGTGTGGCTCCTGCCCCCCAAACACACCAGCGCAAGCACGGCATGGCATCTTTTTGCCTGCGTACTTGCGTAGCCCCTTGAACGCCTACGGAGCACCGCTGGTTCCGAGGACAAAGCACAGGAAGAGGCCATGGAGGAAGAAGAAGAGGAGGGGGTGGAGGACAGAGGTGTGTCACAACCAGTAGTAGCATTTTGGAGGCGTGGCGGTGGAACAACCTCCAACACTACTGCACCGTGAAAGAAAGGTAACGTTCCTGTCCATGCCTGCTGGACCATGAGTCAGCGGTAATATGCACCTTACCGCTGACCGCCCTGTCCAGCGAGGCCAAGACATTGCCTTCCACATGCCGGTAGAGAGCCGGAATCGCCTTCCGTGAGAAAAAGTGGCGTTTGGGAACCTGCCACTGAGGAGCCGCACATTGCACAAACTCACGGAAGGGGGCCGAGTCTACCAACTGAAAAGGCAGCAGTTGAAGTGCTAGCAATTTAGCCAAGCTAGCATTCAACCGCTGGGCATGTGGATGGCTGGCAGTGAACTTCTTTCGACGGTCCAGCAGCTGGGGCAGGGAAATTTGCCTGCTAGAATCGGACGTCGGTGTACTGCTAGCAGAGTGCCCGCAAGTACTTGGCTGTGACACACCTAATTCTACACCTTCATTCCTCTCAGTGCAGGTTTCAGAGAGGACTGAAGGTATAGTGGGGATGGAGATCCCAGCTGATGCGGTGCAAGGAGAGGTCCGCTTTGTTCTTTGGTGTGGGTCTTTAAGGTAGGCTTGCCAACGAGCTGCATGGCAGGTCAACATATGTCTGGTCAAGCATGTGGAGCCCAAGCGGGTGATGTTTTGGCCACGCGATATACGCTTGAGACATATGTTGCAAACAGCAGCTGTGCGATCTGATGCACTCGACTCAAAAAAGGCCCACACCAAATAACTTTTTGAATAACGGGCAGAGGCAGCGCCCTGCACAGGCGGAGCTCTGCGGTGTGATTCCGTCGGTGTGCTGCCCTTACGCTGGCCCCCCGAGGGCATCCTGCCTCGTTGGAGATGTGCCTCCTCCTCATCCTCCTCCTCCTCCTCTCTCCTATTAGGCACCCACGTGGGGTCAGTGACCTCATCATCCCCTCCCTCCTCATCACTGGAGCCAATCTGGCAGTATACTGCAGCTGCTGGAACATGACTGCCAGATTGGTGTCCTTCTTGAGCATCCCCTCTCTCTGCTCTCACGCTACTGCCTTCCTCTAGCTGGGTATCATCATCAGACCCTTCGAAACGCTGGGCATCCTCCTGGAGTATGTACCCAACACTGTGCTCAAACAGTTCGGGGGACTCCTCAGGAGGACATGGTTGGTCTAGGGAAGGAGTGACTGATGATGACATTGATACCAGGGAAGAGGACGCTTTGGCAGCTGCTTTGCCAGTACCCTGAGCCTGGGTGAGAGAGGATGAGGAGGATGAGGAGGGCTTGGTCATCCACTCTACCAAGTCTTCGGCATGATGCGGCTCAACACGTCCAGCTGCCGAAAAGAAGGACAAGTGTGTCCCATGGCCACGTGCTGATGGCGATGCACCGCGTCCACGACCAGCACTGTTGTCTCTAGACACAGAGCCTGCTTACACTCTTTTATTGGCTCCTGACTGTCTGCCTCTCCTTGTTTGCCTTCCAGACATTCTAATGGCCTGCAGGGAAATGGGAAAACCAGCAATAAGGCCTAGCTTCAGGAGTATATTTTGCAGGAATCACACTATGCCTGCTGTAGGTGCTGCAAATGCCTGTTGGTGTAACACACCAGGAAAAAGCAGCAATACAGGCTAACTTCAGGTGTAATATGATCAGGAGGCACACTCCGCCCGCTGTAAGTGCTGCAAATGCCTGTTGGTGTAACACACCAGGAAAAAGCAGCAATACAGGCTAACTTCAGGTGTAATATGATCAGGAGCCACACTCCTCCCGCTGTAAGTGCCGCAAATGCCTGTTGGTGTAACACACCAGGAAAAAGCAGCAATACAGGCTAACTTCAGGTGTAATATGATCAGGAGGCACACTCCGCCCGCTGTAAGTGCCGCCAATGCCTGTTGGTGTAACACACCAGGAAAAAGCAGCAATACAGGCTAACTTCAGGTGTAATATGATCAGGAGACACACTCCGCCCGCTGTAAGTGCCGCAAATGCCTGTTGGTGTAACACACCAGGAAAAAGCAGCAATACAGGCTAACTTCAGGTGTAATATGATCAGGAGGCACACTCCGCCCGCTGTAAGTGCCGCAAATGCCTGTTGGTGTAACACACCAGGAAAAAGCAGCAATACAGGCTAACTTCAGGTGTAATATGATCAGGAGGCACACTTCGCCCGCTGTAAGTGCTGCAAATGCCTGTTGGTGTAACACACCAGGAAAAAGCAGCAATACAGGCTAACTTCAGGTGTAATATGATCAGGAGGCACACTCCACCCGCTGTAAGTGCTGCAAATGCCTGTTGGTGTAACACACCAGGAAAAAGCAGCAATACAGGCTAACTTCAGGTGTAATATGATCAGGAGACACACTCCGCCCGCTGTAAGTGCTGCAAATGCCTGTTGGTGTAACACACCAGGAAAAAGCAGCAATACGGGCTAACTTCAGGTGTAATATGATCAGGAGGCACACTCCGCCCGCTGTAAGTGCCGCAAATGCCTGTTGGTGTAACACACCAGGAAAAAGCAGCAATACAGGCTAACTTCAGGTGTAATATGATCAGGAGGCACACTTCGCCCGCTGTAAGTGCTGCAAATGCCTGTTGGTGTAACACACCAGGAAAAAGCAGCAATACAGGCTAACTTCAGGTGTAATATGATCAGGAGGCACACTCCACCCGCTGTAAGTGCTGCAAATGCCTGTTGGTGTAACACACCAGGAAAAAGCAGCAATACAGGCTAACTTCAGGTGTAATATGATCAGGAGGCACACTCCACCCGCTGTAAGTGCTGCAAATGCCTGTTGGTGTAACACACCAGGAAAAAGCAGCAATACAAGCTAACTTCAGGTGTAATATGATCAGGAGACACACTCCGCCCGCTGTAAGTGCTGCAAATGCCTGTTGGTGTAACACACCAGGAAAAAGCAGCAATACGGGCTAACTTCAGGTGTATAATGTGCAGGAGGCTTAGCAACAATGACACTGACACTGTCCCTTGCCTATCCTTCTCTCTCCCTGCACACAAGGTTTATCAAAGTATATAACACTGACACTCTCCCTGTCTATCCTTCTCTCTCCCTGCACACAAAGTTTAGCAAAGAATATGACACTGACACTGTCCCCTGCCTATCCTTCTCTCTCCCTGCACACAAGGTTTATCAAAGTATATGACACTGACACTCTCCCTGCCTATCCTTCTCTCTCCCTGCACACAAGGTTTAGCAAAGAATATGACACTGACACTGTCCCCTGCCTATCCTTCTCTCTCCCTGCACACAAGGTTTATCAAAGTATATGACACTGACACTCTCCCTGCCTATCCTTCTCTCTCCCTGCACACAAGGTTTAGCAAAGAATGTGACACTGACACTGTCCCCTGCCTATCCTTCTCTCTCCCTGCACACAAGGTTTAGCAAAGAATATGACACTGACACTGTCCCCTGCCTATCCTTCTCTCTCCCTGCACACAAGGTTTATCAAAGTATATGACACTGACACTCTCCCTGCCTATCCTTCTCTCTCCCTGCACACAAGGTTTAGCAAAGAATGTGATACTGACACTGTCCCCTGCCTATCCTTCTCTCTCCCTGCACACAAGGTTTAGCAAAGCATATGACACTGACACTCTCCCTGCCTATCCTTCTCTCTCCCTACACACCAGCTTGAGGTACAAATAGCACTGACACTGTCCCTGCCTATGTAACTCTTTCCCTGCGCCGGAACACACTACACAAGGCCGCCGCGCTGGCGGCCTTTTATAGTGTGGGGCGTGTGCTAAACCCCGTGAGCTATAATTTGCCACAGGCAACCTGCCTGTGGCCAATTATGGCTCTCCTAGCTGCCGGCGCTGTGATTGGCCAAGCATGCGGGGTCACAGTGCATGCTTGGCCAATCACAGCGCCGGGATTGCACTGTGATGGCGCAGTGTATTGTGGGCCGTTCGCGTCACTGGAATTTGGCGCGAACGGCCCAAATCGTTCGATGTTCGCCGAACGGTCGAACAGCTGATGTTCGAGTCGAACTTATGTTCGACTCGAACACCGAGCTCATCCCTACTCCTCAACAACAGCAGAAGATTGGGATTGGTTACGCCTGACCTTAGCAGGGACCTCACCTTCGTCGTCAGAGCTATCTGACGTGGAGCCGCTGACTTCACTGTCTTCTACGGGAAGATATTCTGAGCCTGAATCTGACAGATCCGTGACCTCCTCTTCACTATCTGTCAGGCTCAGAATCTTGTAGGCCTCTTTACTAGTGTACCTTTGATTTGCCATTTTGGGCTCTAAATTTAAGGGTACACTAGTAAGATTCACAGGTAAAAAAGCACCTGACTGTCAGCAAATGTATCAAACGCTTCAAAAAAACCTGTTAGCGATCGCAGGGATCAGGACTGTCTCTGCGAACGCTGCAGTTATGTGTTTTGTGTTTGGTAAGTGACATGATCGATTGATACTGCACTTGGGTGGGCTGGGCTGGGCTGGGCTGAGGGGCTAAACGCAGGTGCTAGCAGGTATCTGGGCTGATCCCGCTAACACTGCGTTTTTGGGAACCCTAAACCGCTGGGGACGCTAGTATAGATCTGATCAGATCAGATATTGATCTGTTCAGATACTATACCACTAAGGGAGGTGTATGCTTTGCGCGTGGGTGTTAGCGTTACTGGCACTAACCTAATGCTGCCTGGGGCGACGCAGACCCTCTCTGGCACTAAAACCTAATTGGTATCACCCGTCGGGCGATCAGGGGGTTAAACCTTTATTGGGTTATATACGGCGGGTGCCCTGATGCTATAAAAAGCAAACTAACCAACCAGCGTCACCCGTAACCTTTATATGGTGATCACTGGTGAAAGGGTTAACTAGGGGCAATCATTGGGTTAAAACCTTTATTAGGTTAAATATGGGGGTACCTGACGCTATATAAAAACCTGACGGGTAACCTAAATAACTAACTGGCTAACCAGTGTCACCAGTGACGCTTATACGGTGATCGCTGGTGAAAGGGTTAACTCTAGGGGCAATCAGGGGGTTAAAATAATATATGGGGGTACCTGACGCTATAAAAACCTGCGGCGAACCTAAAAAAAAATAACTGGCTATCTAGGGCACCAGCGACACGAATACAGCGATCGGAAAAACGATTGCTTAGTGATGCTGGAGTTAGGGGGTGAAAGGGTTACCTGGGGGCGATCAAGGGGTTAAACCTTTATTAGGGGGGGTTAGGGGGCTACCCTGGACCTAAAGGGGCCTAAACCTAACTGCCCTGCAACTTTTTACTGTCACAGTTGACACTAAATGCAGTGATCAGTAAAATAAATGATCACTGCAATCAGTGACACTGTGCCTGGGGGCTGGGGGGTGACCTGGGGCGTGATCTGGGGGTGACTGGGGGGTGAAATGTGTGCCTATGTGTGCCTACCTGTCAGTGGGCTGTTGGTGCACTAACCTGTGTCTTCTCTCCTCGGCGCTGCGGACGAAAAGACCGACGCGAGGGGAGATGACATCACTTCCTCTGCCCGTGTTTACATTTACACAGCAGAGGAAGCTTTTCATTCGCCGGGAGCGATCGCGAGGGGGTGACCAGAATCGAACGGCCGTCCCCTCATCACGGATCGCTCCCGAACAACTAACGACCGCTCACTGTATAGAAGGGGGGTCCCACTGGACCCCCCAACTATACAAAGGCAGTCACGTACCGGTATGTGACTTTGCCTGTCGGTGCCATTCTGCCGACGTATATATACAGTGAGCGGTCGTTAAGTGGTTAAAATACTAGATGGGGATCATGCAGTGAGGGTGTTGTTCAGTCACTCTTAGTTTTAGAGTGACAATACTCTGCCCTGTAAAAACAAGGAAACCCTCGCGCTAGCTGAATAGTGAAAATACGTGTAGGGTGGTACAAGGAAATTGGGAAGGGAATGGAATACTGCAGCAATCACCGGGAGATCTGGTCCAAGTCAACAGTGAAACAATAAATATCGTGATGGTGACTGCGCTGTGGTGACTAAATAATGTAAATAAAATAAAATTATCAAAAAAGTGGGAGTGTAATGGGAAAGGGAAGGGAAAAGAAGAGGGGATAGGTGAATCATGGGCTACAATGTAGCTAAATAGCAATGTTGTGCAATGTGCACAGTGACACGAATGAACTTACAAGTGTAATGTGTAAAAAAACCTAATAAACAAATGAAGACATATAAACAGATTCTCAACTCTCCAATATTGCAAACATGATGGAGATTCAGAAAAAATTCCTAAGGTATACTGATAATAAACAACCAATAACTATGAATCAAAAAACACACAAAGTGCATCTGCGACCTTAAACCAATAAGAAACAAAAAATGTCAAAAAAGCCTAACAAAAAAACTCCCGGATAGGTATGATAAATATACATAAAGTCATATATAAAAATAGAAAAAATATAGTCCCATCACCAAAGGTGTGCTTGAAAGTTTTCCTGTAATGTCCACCCAGTGATCAGTAAGTCACAAAACGCTTACCTCCCTCCTAGGAGGGGGAGCAGTATATGATGGATCTAAATGATGAAGGGTGATGGAGCGTCCTTGTAATGCAGTCTTTATTTCACAATTTCTTTATAGCTCATTGGGATGCATATGAAAAGATATAAAGCAGAGAGACATCAATAGCGCAACTTTGTGGGTGCGGCAAAGTGAATCGCTGAAGAATATATATTCACACACTCACTTGAATAGTAGTGAGCGTGGACCTCAATCCAAACGAGCACCGCGCTCGTACCAATGGAACAGTGGATTGGCGTCTTAATGCAAACAATGCAGTGCGATCATTTAAAAGTTGGATAACGGATCTGGTATCCTTACGAGCGGCGAGCTCGTCTCCTCTCGGTTCTGCTGGCGGTGTGTCTGTGCTACGTCCTGACGCGTGTCGTCATGTCACATGACTTCATCAGAGGCTAGCACTAGACACAAAATGTGGAAAATTTATAGTCCTCATCACAGGGCGGGCGGCGGCCATTTTGTTGTGGACCGACAGATATGTGTAAAAGCGGCCATGTTTGCTCTATCATACTGGTGTATATCACCAATGCTAGGAGGCACTAGCCTGTGGGGACTAGGGAGGGGGGAGGAAAAGCTGCAGAACAAACCAGCATAAGAATCTGCGTTACCATAGATGATATCATTTTAAAACCGAGACAAAATGTCCCTGCAAAGTAAAATCTATGTAAAATATATAAAAATATATAAAAATATTGAAAATGAAGCTGACGCAGGTAGGCTAATGGCCCACTCGTATGAGTCCGGAGACAGCCCCACACAGCTACAATTATTATGCCTGTGGTCTGTCATTCATGAAAAAAACAAATAGAGCACAGACACACCACAGCTGAAACCGAGAGGGAATATATGAATAAGCCACAATACATGATGAAATGATCTGCATATCATCATAAGAGAAACAAATATACAAATATATAAATGTGTCCCATATAGGCTAAAAAAATAAATAAAATAAAAAATATATCTAACTGTTAATAGAACTAATATGAGTACTACCTCAACATATATAAAGGTCTAGGTTGAATTAAGTAATCATAGGACATAAATAATGGAGTCCAGTATGTACTGACAGAAACATCAAGACTGTTAGGTTCCTGTCTTTTCTGTGGTGACAGGGACTAACATGTATTTAAGAACCTGTTAATGGGAGAAAGAAACCTGACAGCAATATGACATTGGGTAAAACCTAGTGTCAGTGAGAGAAAGACAATATCTCAGTGGCCTAATAATCACTTAAAAAGCAATTTAAGTCAAATTCTATATTGAGGCCTTTGGGGACAAACGTATCCATCGAAAAGATCCAATGAGATTCAATTTGGCTTAGTGTTCGCACCTTATGTCCTCCTCTCCATGGGCTTGAGTACGGTACTATACCCCAAAATTTTAGGTGAGAGGGATCTCGATTATGTATTTCTGCAAAGTGGCTAGAAACACTATGTTTGACGAATCCGCGTTGTATGTTCTGTACGTGTTCTTTAACACGAATCCTAAGTAACCTTTTAGTGCGGCCTACATATTGCAGCAAAAAATACACTAGAGACATTAATGATTATAAAAATGATCTGGTTTTTAAATGGCAGAACCATATGGGACAATCTGACCCTATTTCAGCTTTCTCGACACCCGACAAAACGGGCAAACACCGGCTGCCATTTGCAGACTGGTCACCTATATCTAAAACATCTGCAAAAAATATCTCCCACAAGAATACAAGAGATCATGCAGAAAGAGATAAGTCACCTAGAAGAGGAGAAACGCATGACAATAAACAACGGCAACATTACACTCCACACAATGGGGAAAGTAAAGGCCCCCCTCTAGCAGCAGAAAGGGCCAACCAATATGGGTGGAAGAAACCTAATCATTGGAAAAACAAAAAACCACATAAAAATTGGCCTAAACCCAATCAAAGACCCAAAGACACAAGGGCCCCTCCATATGAAACTTATAAATTGGAACCTAGTTCAGTCCATCAGCAGACCAATCACGGATGGAGGGATTTTAGGAATGAGTATGAAGGTCCCAGACATCACGATAGAAGCCCAGGGAGTTACTATCCCTATGGATCGAGAGATGAACGGGGGTTTAAGAATGATCGAGGACAACCATCTACTTCCCAACGACCTAGAGAAAGAAGTCCAGTCTACACATCCAACTACTATGCCCCTTTAAGAGATTTACGAGATGTTGACGTTAGACCACAACGTGAATATCGGAATGAACAAGGCCATAATGTGTCTTTTTTAGAGAGAGGGATAGACTACCACCACCCCCCTCGGAGAACCTAACACCAAGTACAACACCAAATATTAGAAAGAGAGGATGTAGAGGAGGTAAAGGCAAAAATATTAAGAAACCACCAACTGGAGAAGGCATATTCAACTTGGCGGGAGTACCGCTTTCCCAAGAAGAACTGCTGACGTTAGACAGAGGACTCAAATATGCCCCCGTCAGAAATCTAGACAAATTTCATGCTTACATCAATATTCAGAAATATGTCAGAAAATTGAATATTAAGAAGTACATATCAGAAAATCCCATCAGTGCCAGAATACGCGAAGACAATTTGGTGGTCCACAGCAACCTCAAAAATAAATCTACCTTCAACCCAAAATTGAAAGATAACAAACATATTGAGGTCTTCAAACACATGGTGACAGATGAACTTAAAAGCATGACAATCAAAACACTGCAAGAACCTAGGGCTATTAAAACAGGAATGCGAAAACTGGCAGCAAGAAAAGAGCTAGTGATTAGACCCTCAGATAAGGGAGGAGGGATAGTTATACTCACTGTGGAACAATACCATAAAGGGATGTGTTCACTACTAGAAGACAACAACACCTATTGCAAACTCCGTAGCAACCCAGTATTCCGGTGGAAAAAAGAATTGGAACAGGTAGTACATTTGGGATTGAAAAAGGGTGTTCTGGACAAAAAGGAAGCAAGATACCTAATACCTGAAGCGTGCAGAACCCCGATTATTTATGCATTGCCCAAGATACACAAAGATGGAGCCGATCCACCTTACAGACCTATAGTGAATGGGATCGACTCCATCACAGCAAGACTTGGGCAATATATAGACCGCTTCCTTCAACCAGTAGTACAGAAGACCAGGGCATATCTACGGGATACAAAAGAGATGTTGCAGATTCTAGATGAAGACAAAACAACCGGACCCATCTTGATGGCGACAGCTGATGTGTCATCCCTGTACACTATCATACCCCACTATTTGGCATGTGAAGCCACTAAGTGGGGTCTGAGGAAGTTCACCAAATTGGCATGTATGCAAAGGAAGTTTATTGTTAAATGCCTCGATTTTTGCCTCAAACATTTCTGGTATGGTAAAGAATACTATCAACAGAAGACAGGTGTCGCCATGGGGGCTAAATTTGCCCCCAGTGTAGCCGGACTATTCATGGCAAAGTGGGAAGACGAAAGCGTCTTCCTTGAAACACCAGAAGATTTAGTACTTTACAAACGCTACATTGATGACATCTTCCTAATATGGAAAGGCGACCGGGAACAATAAGTTAGCTTCTTTGAGAAACTTAACAACAAGCGGCAAAATATAGTACTAACTTGGCAAATAGAGGAATCAAACATATCCTTCCTAGATCTCATCATAACAAGAACCAATGACACCTTTGCCACCAAGACTTTTTTTAAAAGCGTAGATCGGAATAGCTACCTCCCAATGAAAAGCTGCCACCATCAAAACTGGCTTTTTAACATCCCCAATAGGTCAGATGCTACGCTTACGACGGAACTGCACAGATATTGCAGATTTCCACACTCAGGCAAAGTTATTAGGTGAAAGATTTGTACAAAAGGGATACAAAGAAGATTTCATAAAGAGTAAAATAGAAGAAGTCACACACATCCCAAGAGGGGAGTTGCTGCAAAACAAGAAAAAAATCCTCAAACTCGACAAAGTGCCGGTTATTCTAGACTATAACATCCAATATAAAAAGATTGAAAGTATTGTCATACGTCACTGGCATATCCTGAAGGCAGATAAAACCCTTAAAAATATACTACCTGAGAAACCCCAATTCATTTACAGACGTGCACCCACATTACGAGACCAGCTAGTGAAGAGTGTAGTCAATCCACCCAAAAAGATTTTCACTTTTTTCACTGGCAAAGGGTTCTACCCTTGTAAGAGGTGTTACGCCTGCAAACGCACCAAACTCCCAAATGAAAGAAGGTCTACATTCCAGTCTAATAGCAATGGGAGACAATTTGAAATCAAAGAATTCGTTGGCTGCAACACAGAAGGGGCGGTTTATGTGTTGGAATGCAGCTGTGGCCTGCAATATGTAGGCCGCACTAAAAGGTTACTTAGGATTCGTGTTAAAGAACACGTACAGAACATACAACGCGGATTCGTCAAACATAGTGTTTCTAGGCACTTTGCAGAAATACATAATCGAGATCCCTCTCACCTAAAATTTTGGGGTATAGTACCGTACTCAAGCCCATGGAAAGGAGGACATAAGGTGCGAACACTAAGCCAAATTGAATCTCATTGGATCTTTTCGATGGATATGTTTGTCCCCAAAGGCCTCAATATAGAATTTGACTTAAATTGCTTTTTAAGTGATTATTAGGCCACTGAGATATTGTCTTTCTCTCACTGACACTAGGTTTTACCCAATGTCATATTGCTGTCAGGTTTCTTTCTCCCATTAACAGGTTCTTAAATACATGTTAGTCCCTGTCACCACAGAAAAGACAGGAACCTAACAGTCTTGATGTTTCTGTCAGTACATACTGGACTCCATTATTTATGTCCTATGATTACTTAATTCAACCTAGACCTTTATATATGTTGAGGTAGTACTCATATTAGTTCTATATACAGTTAGATATATATATTTTTTTTTTTTTTTTTTTTAGCCTATATGGGACACATTTATATATTTGTATATTTGTTTCTCTTATGATGATATGCAGATTATTTCATCATGTATTGTGGCTTATTCATATATTCCCTCTCGGTTTCAGCTGTGGTGTGTCTGTGCTCTATTTGTTTTTTTCATGAATGACAGACCACAGGCATAATAATTGGAGCTGTGTGGGGCTGTCTCCAGACTCATACGAGTGGGCCATTAGCCTACCTGCGTCAGCTTAATTTTCAATATTTTTATATATTTTTATATATTTTACATAGATTTTACTTTGTGGGGACATTTTGTCTCGGTTTTAAAATGATACCATCTATGGCATGGATATGCAATTAGCGGACCTCCAGCTGTTGCAAAACTACAAGTCCCATCATGCCTCTGCCTCTGGGTGTCATGCTTGCTGCTGTCAGAGTCTCGCTATGCCTCATGGGACTTGTAGTTTGGCAACAGCTGGAGGTCCGCTAATTGCATATCCCTGATCTATGGTAACGCAGATTCTTATGCTGGTTTGTTCTGCAGCTTTTCCTCCCCCCTCCCCCTCCCTAGTCCCCACAGGCTAGTGCCTCCTAGCATTGGTGATATACACCAGTATGATAGAGCAAACATGGCCGCTTTTACACATATCTGTCGGTCCACAACAAAATGGCCGCCGCCCGCCCTGTGATGAGGACTATAAATTTTCCACATTTTGTGTCTAGTGCTAGCCTCTGATGAAGTCATGTGACATGACGACACGCGTCAGGACGTAGCACAGACACACCGCCAGCAGAACCGAGAGGAGACGAGCTCGCCGCTCGTAAGGATACCAGATCCGTTATCCAACTTTTAAATGATCGCACTGCATTGTTTGCATTAAGACGCCAATCCACTGTTCCATTGGTACGAGCGCAGTGCTCGTTTGGATTGAGGTCCACGCTCACTACTATTCAAGTGAGTGTGTGAATATATATTCTTCAGCGATTCACTTTGCCGCACCCACAAAGTTGCGCTATTGATGTCTCTCTGCTTTATATCTTTTCATATGCATCCCAATGAGCTATAAAGAAATTGTGAAATAAAGACTGCATTACAAGGACGCTCCATCACCCTTCATCATTTAGATCCATCATATACTGCTCCCCCTCCTAGGAGGGAGGTAAGCGTTTTGTGACTTACTGATCACTGGGTGGACATTACAGGAAAACTTTCAAGCACACCTTTGGTGATGGGACTATATTTTTTCTATTTTTATATATGACTTCATGTATATTTATCATACCTATCCGGGAGTTTTTTTTGTTAGGCTTTTTTGACATTTTTTGTTTCTTATTGGTTTAAGGTCGCAGATGCACTTTGTGTGTTTTTTGATTCATAGTTATTGGTTGTTTATTATCAGTATACCTTAGGAATTTTTTCTGAATCTCCATCATGTTTGCAATATTGGAGAGTTGAGAATCTGTTTATATGTCTTCATTTGTTTATTAGGTTTTTTTACACATTACACTTGTAAGTTAATTCGTGTCACTGTGCACATTGCACAACATTGCTATTTAGCTACATTGTAGCCCATGATTCACCTATCCCCTCTTCTTTTCCCTTCCCTTTCCCATTACACTCCCACTTTTTTGATAATTTTATTTTATTTACATTATTTAGTCACCACAGCGCAGTCACCATCACGATATTTATTGTTTCACTGTTGACTTGGACCAGACCTCCCGGTGATTGCTGCAGTATTCCATTCCCTTCCCAATTTCCTTGTACCACCCTACACGTATTTTCACTATTCAGCTAGCGCGAGGGTTTCCTTGTTTTTACATTCTATTCTATTTGTCCACCACTGACCCTTGCTGCTGTCATGGACATCTTTACCTTCATAGAGCAAAGAGAAGTGGACCTTGATGCTGTTTTTAATAGCGAGGATCCCATTAGTGACACTAATGTTGAACAACTTATGCGTAAACTGGGACACAGCCTTGAGAAAAAAGTCAGCCTTTGGTGGGATGTGACTACTTTCGATAGATACATTAAAGCTAATATTGTGCCTAGGCGACTGAGGTGGGATGTCCCCCTCAACGACGGCATGGTTGATCAAGAATCCATTGATGAGTGGTTTAGGTTCTTCAATGAAAAGGGAGCAGAACTACTACATCTTTTGCTTAAACGTAAGCAAAAGAAAATGAGAAAACTTGACCAAACCATAGCAGACCTAAAAATACAACTTGAGACACATAAAGATTCAACTGAATTTACACGCCTTACAACCCAGCTGAATAAAGATTTAAAAAAGAAAGATGCAGAGGTTCAAACTAAGAAAAGCAAAAAATACACTAGAGACATTAATGATTATAAAAACGATCTGGTTCTTAAATGGCAGAACCATATGGGACAATCTGACCCTATTTCAGCTTTCTCGACACCCGACAAAACGGGCAAACACCAGCTGCCATTTGCAGACTGGTCACCTATATCTAAAACATCTGCAAAAAATATCTCCCACAAGAATACAAGAGATCATGCAGAAAGAGATAAGTCACCTAGAAGAGGAGAAACGCATGACAATAAACAACGGCAACATTACACTCCACACAATGGGGAAAGTAAAGGCCCCCCTCTAGCAGCAGAAAGGGCCAACCAATATGGGTGGAAGAAACCTAATCATTGGAAAAACAAAAAACCACATAAAAATTGGCCTAAACCCAATCAAAGACCCAAAGACACAAGGGCCCCTCCATATGAAACTTATAAATTGGAACCTAGTTCAGTCCATCAGCAGACCAATCACGGATGGAGGGATTATAGGAATGAGTATGAAGGTCCCAGACATCACGATAGAAGCCCAGGGAGTTACTATCCCTATGGATCGAGAGATGAACGGGGGTTTAAGAATGATCGAGGACAACCATCTACTTCCCAACGACCTAGAGAAAGAAGTCCAGTCTACACATCCAACTACTATGCCCCTTTAAGAGATTTACGAGGTGTTGACGTTAGACCACAACGTGAATATCGGAACGAACAAGGCCATAATGTGTCTTTTTTAGAGAGAGGGATAGACTACCACCACCCCCCTCGGAGAACCTAACACCAAGTACAACACCAAATATTAGAAAGAGAGGATGTAGAGGAGGTAAAGGCAAAAATATTAAGAAACCACCAATTGGAGAAGGCATATTCAACTTGGCGGGAGTACCGCTTTCCCAAGAAGAACTGATGACGTTAGACAGAGGACTCAAATATGCCCCCGTCAGAAATCTAGACAAATTTCATGCTTACATCAATATTCAGAAATATGTCAGAAAATTGAATATTAAGAAGTACATATCAGAAAATCCCATCAGTGCCAGAATACGCGAAGACAATTTGGTGGTCCACAGCAACCTCCAAAATAAATCTACCTTCAACCCAAAATTGAAAGATAACAAACATATTGAGGTCTTCAAACACATGGTGACAGATGAACTTAAAAGCATGACAATCAAAACACTGCAAGAACCTAGGGCTATTAAAACAGGAAAGCGAAAACTGGCAGCAAGAAAAGAGCTAGTGATTAGACCCTCAGATAAGGGAGGAGGGATAGTTATACTCACTGTGGAACAATACCATAAAGGGATGTGTTCACTACTAGAAGACAACAACACCTATTGCAAACTCCGTAGCAACCCAGTATTCCGGTGGAAAAAAGAATTGGAACAGGTAGTACATTTGGGATTGAAAAAGGGTGTTCTGGACAAAAAGGAAGCAAGATACCTAATACCTGAAGCGTGCAGAACCCCGATTATTTATGCATTGCCCAAGATACACAAAGATGGAGCCGATCCACCTTACAGACCTATAGTGAATGGGATCGACTCCATCACAGCAAGACTTGGGCAATATATAGACCGCTTCCTTCAACCAGTAGTACAGAAGACCAGGGCATATCTACGGGATGCAAAAGAGATGTTGCAGATTCTAGATGAAGACAAAACAACCGGACCCATCTTGATGGCGACAGCTGATGTGTCATCCCTGTACACTATCATACCCCACTATTTGGCATGTGAAGCCACTAAGTGGGGTCTGAGGAAGTTCACCAAATTGGCATGTATGCAAAGGAAGTTTATTGTTAAATGCCTCGATTTTTGCCTCAAACATAGCCATTTCTGGTATGGTAAAGAATACTATCAACAGAAGACAGGTGTCGCCATGGGGGCTAAATTTGCCCCCAGTGTAGCCGGACTATTCATGGCAAAGTGGGAAGACGAAAGCGTCTTCCTTGAAACACCAGAAGATTTAGTACTTTACAAACGCTACATTGATGACATCTTCCTAATATGGAAAGGCGACCGGGAACAATTAGTTAGCTTCTTTGAGAAACTTAACAACAATCGGCAAAATATAGTACTAACTTGGCAAATAGAGGAATCAAACATATCCTTCCTAGATCTCATCATAACAAGAACCAATGACACCTTTGCCACCAAGACTTTTTTTAAAAGCGTAGATCGGAATAGCTACCTCCCAATGAAAAGCTGCCACCATCAAAACTGGCTTTTTAACATCCCCAAAGGTCAGATGCTACGCTTACGACGGAACTGCACAGATATTGCAGATTTCCACACTCAGGCAAAGTTATTAGGTGAAAGATTTGTACAAAAGGGATACAAAGAAGATTTCATAAAGAGTAAAATAGAAGAAGTCACACACATCCCAAGAGGGGAGTTGCTGCAAAACAAGAAAAAAATCCTCAAACTCGACAAAGTGCCGGTTATTCTAGACTATGACATCCAATATAAGAAGATTGAAAGTATTGTCATACGTCACTGGCATATCCTGAAGGCAGATAAAACCCTTAAAAATATACTACCTGAGAAACCCCAATTCATTTACAGACGTGCACCCACATTACGAGACCAGCTAGTGAAGAGTGTAGTCAATCCACCCAAAAAGATTTTCACTTTTTTCACTGGCAAAGGGTTCTACCCTTGTAAGAGGTGTTACGCCTGCAAACGCACCAAACTCCCAAATGAAAGAAGGTCTACATTCCAGTCTAATGGCAATGGGAGACAATTTGAAATCAAAGAATTCGTTGGCTGCAACACAGAAGGGGCGGTTTACGTGTTGGAATGCAGCTGCGGCCTGCAATATGTAGGCCGCACTAAAAGGTTACTTAGGATTCGTGTTAAAGAACACGTACAGAACATACAACGCGGATTCGTCAAACATAGTGTTTCTAGGCACTTTGCAGAAATACATAATCGAGATCCCTCTCACCTAAAATTTTGGGGTATAGTACCGTACTCAAGCCCATGGAGAGGAGGACATAAGGTGCGAACACTAAGCCAAATTGAATCTCATTGGATCTTTTCGATGGATACGTTTGTCCCCAAAGGCCTCAATATAGAATTTGACTTAAATTGCTTTTTAAGTGATTATTAGGCCACTGAGATATTGTCTTTCTCTCACTGACACTAGGTTTTACCCAATGTCATATTGCTGTCAGGTTTCTTTCTCCCATTAACAGGTTCTTAAATACATGTTAGTCCCTGTCACCACAGAAAAGACAGGAACCTAACAGTCTTGATGTTTCTGTCAGTACATACTGGACTCCATTATTTATGTCCTATGATTACTTAATTCAACCTAGACCTTTATATATGTTGAGGTAGTACTCATATTAGTTCTATATACAGTTAGATATATATTTATTTATTTTTTGCCTATATGGGACACATTTATATATTTGTATATTTGTTTCTCTTATGATGATATGCAGATTATTTCATCATGTATTGTGGCTTATTCATATATTCCCACTCGGTTTCAGCTGTGGTGTGTCTGTGCTCTATTTGTTTTTTTCATGAATGACAGACCACAGGCATAATAATTGGAGCTGTGTGGGGCTGTCTCCGGACTCATACGAGTGGGCCATTAGCCTACCTGCGTCAGCTTCATTTTCAATATTTTTATATATTTTTATATATTTTACATAGATTTTACTTTGCGGGGACATTTTGTCTCGGTTTTAAAATGATATCATCTATGGTAACGCAGATTCTTATGCTGGTTTGTTCTGCAGCTTTTACTCCCCCCTCCCCCCCTCCCTAGTCCCCACAGGCTAGTGCCTCCTAGCATTGGTGATATACACCAGTATGATAGAGCAAACATGGCCGCTTTTACACATATCTGTCGGTCCACAACAAAATGGCCGCCGCCCGCCCTGTGATGAGGACTATAAATTTTCCACATTTTGTGTCTAGTGCTAGCCTCTGATGAAGTCATGTGACATGACGACACGCGTCAGGACGTAGCACAGACACACTGCCAGCAGAACCGAGAGGAGACGAGCTCGCCGCTCGTAAGGATACCAGATCCGTTATCCAACTTTTAAATGATCGCACTGCATTGTTTGCATTAAGACGCCAATCCACTGTTCCATTGGTACGAGCGCGGTGCTCGTTTGGATTGAGGTCCACGCTCACTACTATTCAAGTGAGTGTGTGAATATATATTCTTCAGCGATTCACTTTGCCGCACCCACAAAGTTGCGCTATTGATGTCTCTCTGCTTTATATCTTTTCATATGCATCCCAATGAGCTATAAAGAAATTGTGAAATAAAGACTGCATTACAAGGACGCTCCATCACCCTTCATCATTTAGATCCATCATATACTGCTCCCCCACCTAGGAGGGAGGTAAGCGTTTTGTGACTTACTGATCACTGGGTGGACATTACAGGAAAACTTTCAAGCACACCTTTGGTGATGGGACTATATTTTTTCTATTTTTATATATGACTTCATGTATATTTATCATACCTATCCGGGAGTTTTTTTGTTAGGCTTTTTTGACATTTTTTGTTTCTTATTGGTTTAAGGTCGCAGATACACTTTGTGTGTTTTTTGATTCATAGTTATTGGTTGTTTATTATCAGTATACCTTAGGAATTTTTTCTGAATCTCCATCATGTTTGCAATATTGGAGAGTTGAGAATCTGTTTATATGTCTTCATTTGTTTATTAGGTTTTTTTACACATTACACTTGTAAGTTCATTCGTGTCACTGTGCACATTGCACAACATTGCTATTTAGCCACATTGTAGCCCATGATTCACCTATCCCCTCTTCTTTTCCCTTCCCTTTCCCATTACACTCCCACTTTTTTGATAATTTTATTTTATTTACATTAAATACTCTGCCCTGTGCTCCCCTATTATAAAATTGTTACAATGGCATCTCAGGATTACAAGAGAAGGATTTAACACACATTACTGTATATAGAAATTGTCCTCTGTTGTCACCATCAGATAACCCACCCTAAAAAATACCATGCAGCAGTTGCTGGAGAACATGTAGAAAGAGGCTGAAAACAGGCTTCAAAAGATCAGCAGCACTGAGATAGAACAAAGGATGAAAAAAGGCTAAAACAAATATATTGTTTTAACCACTTAAGGACCAAGCCTCTTTCTGAGATTTGGTGTTTACAAGTTAAAAACTGTTTTTTTTTTGCTAGAAAATTACTTAGAACCCCCAAACATTATATATTTTTTTCTAACACCCTAGAGAATAAAATGGCGGTCATTGCAATACTTTTTGTCATTTGCGCAGCGGTCTTACAAGCGCACTTTTTTTGGAAAAAAATCACTTTTTTTAATTAAAAAATAAGACAACAATAAAGTTAGCCCAATTTTTTTATATTGTGAAAGATAATGTTGATAAAAAATTGATACCCAACATGTGACACTTCAAAGTTGCGCCTGCTCGTGGAATGGAGACAAACATTTACCCTTAAAAATATTCAATAGCGACGTTTAAAAAAATTCTACAGGTTGCATGTTTTGAGGTACAGAGAAGGTCTAGGGCTAGAATTATTTCTCTTGCTCTAACGATCGCGGCAATACCTCACATGTGTGGTTTTCATATGCGGGTGCTGCTCACGTATATGCGTTCGCTTCTGTGCGCTAGCTCGTCGGGACGGGGCACTTTAAAAAAAAAAAATGGTCTTATTTATTTTACTTACATTTTTAATTTTGACACTGTTTTAAAAAAAATAATAGGGTCACTTTTATTCCTATTACAAGGAATGTAAACATCCCTTGTAATAGAAAAAAGCATGACATGTCCTCTTAAATATGAGATCTGGGGTCAAAAAGACCTCAGATCTCATATTTAGACTAAAATGCAATAAAAAAATGTATGTGATTTAAAAAAATAAATAAAAAAATGTCCCTGGCAATAAGGCCTAGCTTCAGGAGTATATTTTGCAGGAATCACAATACGCCTGCTGTGCAAATGCCTGTTGGTGTAACACACCAGGAAAAAGCAGCAATACAGGCTAACTTCAGGTGTAATATGATCAGGAGGCACACTCCGCCCGCTGTAAGTGCTGCAAATGCCTGTTGGTGTAACACACCAGGAAAAAGCAGCAATACAGGCTGACTTCAGGTGTAATGTGATCAGGAGGCACACTCCGCCCGCTGTAAGTGCCGCAAATGCCTGTTGGTGTAACACACCAGGAAAAAGCAGCAATACAGGCTAACTTCAGGTGTAATATGATCAGGAGGCACACTCCGCCCGCTGTAAGTGCCGCAAATGCCTGTTGGTGTAACATACCAGGAAAAAGCATCAATAAAGGCTAACTTCAGGTGTAATATGATCAGGAGGCACACTCCGCCCGCTGTAAGTGCTGCAAATGCCTGTTGGTGTAACACACCAGGAAAAAGCAGCAATACAGGCTAACTTCAGGTGTAATATGATCAGGAGGCACACTTCGCCCGCTGTAAGTGCTGCAAATGCCTGTTGGTGTAACACACCAGGAAAAAGCAGCAATACGGGCTAACTTCAGGTGTAATATGATCAGGAGGCACACTCCGCCCGCTGTAAGTGCCGCAAATGCCTGTTGGTGTAACACACCAGGAAAAAGCAGCAATACAGGCTAACTTCAGGTGTAATATGATCAGGAGGCACACTCCGCCCGCTGTAAGTGCTGCAAATGCCTGTTGGTGTAACACACCAGGAAAAAGCAGCAATAGAGGCTAACTTCAGGTGTAATATGATCAGGAGGCACACTCCGCCCGCTGTAAGTGCTGCAAATGCCTGTTGGTGTAACACACCAGGAAAAGACAGCAATACAGGCTAACTTCAGGTGTAATATGATCAGGAGGCACACTCCGCCCGCTGTAAGTGCTGCAAATGCCTGTTGGTGTAACACACCAGGAAAAAGCAGCAATACAGGCTAACTTCAGGTGTAATGTGATCAGGAGGCACACTCCGCCCGCTGTAAGTGCCGCAAATGCCTGTTGGTGTAACACACCAGGAAAAAGCAGCAATACAGGCTAACTTCAGGTGTAATATGATCAGGAGGCACACTCCGCCCGCTGTAAGTGCTGCAAATGCCTGTTGGTGTAACACACCAGGAAAAAGCAGCAATACAGGCTAACTTCAGGTGTAATATGATCAGGAGGCACACTCCGCCCGCTGTAAGTGCTGCAAATGCCTGTTGGTGTAACACACCAGGAAAAAGCAGCAATACAGGCTAACTTCAGGTGTAATATGATCAGGAGGCACACTCTGCCCGCTGTAAGTGCTGCAAATGCCTGTTGGTGTAACACACCAGGAAAAGGCAGCAATACGGGCTAACTTCAGGTGTATAATGTGCAGGAGGCTTAGCAACAATGACACTGACACTGTCCCCTGCCTATCCTTCTATCTCCCTGCACACAAGGTTTATCAAAGTATATGACACTGACACTCTCCCTGTCTATCCTTCTCTCTCCCTGCACACAAGGTTTAGCAAAGAATATGACACTGACACTGTCCCCTGCCTATCCTTCTCCCTCCCTGCACACAAGGTTTATCAAAGTATATGACACTGACACTCTCCCTGCCTATCCTTCTCTCTCCCTGCACACAAGGTTTAGCAAAGAATATGACACTGACACTGTCCCCTGCCTATCCTTCTCTCTCCCTGCACACAAGGTTTATCAAAGTATATGACACTGACACTCTCCCTGCCTATCCTTCTCTCTCCCTGCACACAAGGTTTAGCAAAGAATGTGACACTGACACTGTCCCCTGCCTATCCTTCTCTCTCCCTGCACACAAGGTTTAGCAAAGAATATGACACTGACACTGTCCCCTGCCTATCCTTCTCTCTCCCTGCACACAAGGTTTATCAAAGTATATGACACTGACACTCTCCCTGCCTATCCTTCTCTCTCCCTGCACACAAGGTTTAGCAAAGAATGTGACACTGACACTGTCCCCTGCCTATCCTTCTCTCTCCCTTCACACAAGGTTTAGCAAAGAATATGACACTGACACTCTCCCTGCCTATCCTTCTCTCTCCCTACACACAAGCTTGAGGTACAAATAGCACTGACACTGTCCCTGCCTATGTAACTCTTTCCCTGGCGGCCTTTTATAGTGTGGGGCGTGTGCTAAACCCCCTGAGCTATAATTGGCCACAGGCAACCTGCCTGTGGCCAATTATGGCTCTCCTAGCTGCCGGCGCTGTGATTGGCCAAGCATGCGGGGTCACATTGCATGCTTGGCCAATCACAGTGCCGGGATTGCACTGCGATGGCGCAGTGTATTGTGGGCCATTCGCGTCACTCGAATTTGGCGCGAACGGCCCAAATCGTTCGATGTTCACCGAACGGTCGAACAGCCGATGTTCGAGTCGAACTTATGTTCGACTCGAACACCGAGCTCATCCCTACTCCTCAACAACAGCAGAAGATTGGGATCGGGTACGCCTGACCTTAGCAGGGACCTCACCTTCGTCGTTAGAGCTATCTGACGTGGAGCCGCTGACTTCACTGTCTTCTACGGGAAGATATTCTGAGCCTGAATCTGACAGATCCGTGACCTCCTCTTCACTATCTGTCATGCTCAGAATCTCGTAGGCCTCTTTACTAGTGTACCTTCGATTTGCCATTTTGGGCTCTAAATTTAAGGGTACACTAGTAAGATTCACAGGTAAAAAAGCACCTGACTGTCAGCAAATGTATCAAATGCTTCAAAAAAACCTGTTAGCGATCGCAGGGATCAGGACTGTCTCTGCGAACGCTGCAGTTATGTGTTTTGTGTTTGGTAAGTGACATGATCGATTGATACTGCACTTGGGTGGGCTGGGCTGGGCTGGGCGGAGGGGCTAAACGCAGGTGCTAGCAGGTATCTGGGCTGATCCCGCTAACACTGCGTTTTTGGGAACCCTAAACCACTGGGGACGCTAGTATAGATCTGATCAGATCAGATATTGATCTGTTCAGATACTATACCACTAAGGGAGGTGTATGCTTTGCGCGTGGGTGTTAGCGTTACTGGCACTAACCTAACGCTGCCTGGGGCGACGCAGACCCTCTCTGGCACTAAAACCTAATTGATATCACCCGCCGGGCGATCAGGGGGTTAAACCTTTATTGGGTTATATACGGCGGGTGCCCTGATGCTGTAAAAAGAAAACTAACCAACCAGCGTCACCCGTAACCTTTATATGGTGATCACTGGTGAAAGGGTTAACTAGGGGCAATCAGGGGGTTAAAACCTTTATTAGGTTAAATATGGGGGTACCTGACGCTATATAAAAACCTGACGGGTAACCTAATTAACTAAGTGGCTAACCAGTGTCACCAGTGACGCTTATACGGTGATCACTGGTGAAAGGGTTAACTCTAGGGGCAATCAGGGGGTTAAAATAATATATGGGGGTACCTGACGCTATAAAAACCTGCGGCGAACCTAAAAAAAAATAACTGGCTATCTAGGGCACCAGCGACACGAATACAGCGATCGGAAAAACGATTGCTTAGTGACGCTGGAGTTAGGGGGTGAAAGGGTTACCTGGGGGGCGATCAAGGGGTTAAACCTTTATTAGGGGGGTTAGGGGGCTACCCTGGACCTAAAGGGGCCTAAACCTAACTGCCCTGCAACTTTTTACTGTCACAGATGACACTAAATGCAGTGATCAGTAAAATAAATGATCACTGCAATCAGTGACACTGTGCCTGGGGGCTGGGGGGTGACCTGGGGCGTGATCTGGGGGTGACTGGGGGATGAAATGTGTGCCTATGTGTGCCTACCTGTCAGTGGGCTGTTGGTGCACTAACCTGCGTCTTCTCTCCTCGGTGCTGCGGACGAAAAGACTGCCGCGAGGAGAGATGACATCACTTCCTCTGCCCGTGTTTACATTTACACAGCAGAGGAAGCTTTTCATTCGCCGGGAGCGATCGCGAGGGGGTGACCAGAATCGAACGGCCGTCCCCTCATCACGGATCGCTCCTGAACAACTAACGACCGCTCACTGTATAGAAGGGGGGTCCCACTGGACCCCCCAACTATACAAAGGCAGTCACGTACCGGTACGTGACTTTGCCTGTTGGTGCCATTCTGCCGACGTATATATACAGTGAGCGGTCGTTAAGTGGTTAAAATACTAGATGGGGATCATGCAATGAGGGTGTTGTTCAGTCACTCTTAGTTTTAGAGTGACAATACTCTGCCCTGTGCTCCCCTATTATAAAATTGTTACAATGGCATCTCAGGATTACAAGAGAAGGATTTAACACACATTACTGTATATAGAAATTGTCCTCTGTTGTCACCATCAGATAACCCACCCTAAAAAATACAATGCAGCAGTTGCTGGAGAACATGTAGAAAGAGGCTGAAAACAGGCTTCAAAAGATCAGCAGCACTGAGATAGAACAAAGGATGAAAAAAGGCTAAAACAAATATATTGTTTTAACCACTTAAGGACCAAGCCTCTTTCTGAGATTTGGTGTTTACAAGTTAAAAACATTTTTTTTTGCTAGAAAATTACTTAGAACCCCCAAACATTATATATTTTTTTCTAACACCCTAGAGAATAAAATGGCGGTCATTGCAATACTTTTTGTCATTTGCGCAGCGGTCTTACAAGCGCACTTTTTTTGGAAAAAAAACACTTTTTTTAATTAAAAAATAAGACAACAATAAAGTTAGCCCAATTTTTTTATATTGTGAAAGATAATGTTGATAAAAAATTGATACCCAACATGTGACACTTCAAAGTTGCGCCTGCTCGTGGAATGGAGACAAACATTTACCCTTAAAAATATTCAATAGCGACGTTTAAAAAAATTCTACAGGTTGCATGTTTTGAGGTACAGAGAAGGTCTAGGGCTAGAATTATTTCTCTTGCTCTAACGATCGCGGCAATACCTCACATGTGTGGTTTTCATATGCGAGTGCTGCGCACGTATATGCGTTCGCTTCTGTGCGCTAGCTCGTCGGGACGGGGCGCTTTAAAAAAAAAATGGTCTTATTTATTTTACTTACATTTTTTTTATTTTGACACTGTTTTAAAAAAAATAATAGGGTCACTTTTATTCCTATTACAAGGAATGTAAACATCCCTTGTAATAGAAAAAAGCATGACATGTCCTCTTAAATATGAGATCTGGGGTCAAAAAGACCTCAGATCTCATATTTAGACTAAAATGCAATAAAAAAATGTATGTGATTTAAAAAAAAAAAAAATGTCCCTTTAAGAGCATTGGGCGGAAGTGACGTTTTGACGTCGCTTCCGCCCTGCAATGATATGGAGACGGGTGGGGGCCATCTTCCCCTCACTCGTCTCCATGTCAGCCCAGGGACAGGACCCGATCGCCTCCGCCGCTGCCGATGGCTACCTCTCCCCCCGCAGATAAAAGTGATCTTGCGATGAATCCGCTGCAGAGACCACTTTTATCTGAAAGCGGACCGCCCGCTCTTGAAGAGGGTTAAGCTAGCTGCTACCATAACAACGGAATTCCTTTTCAAAGTAATGATGTATTCCTGTGGCGGCAGTCCGTATGTAGTTAAATGGCAATTATTTATGATGCAGAATGTTTTTGAAAACTAAATACCATTCAGTTAGGGATTACATCTACTTTAAACTCATAATGAATGAAGTATCAAGGTGCTATTTCTGATTTGCATTTTAAAACTACAGGTTACAGGGTAATCATCTTGCTCATGGCTTTTCTACAAGAAAGTCACTGAACTTTATTGAGTATGCAGGGCTGAAGTAGAGACTTTTCAGATTTCACTGCCTGCATACTTGTTTCAGTTTAGTGGCCTGAAAAAAACAAGGTAAGTGCTTGGTTTCTACGTTCACAGGTTTACTTCCTTTACATCCCAAAACACATCTATTGCAGTATTATGCATGGTGGCAGATAGGAGGGAAAAATGCCATATTACAAAAGAGACAGAAGTGATAGTTGTATATGATCACATGGTTTCCTGCTAGAAATGCTAATTGCAGTGTTTTAAAGTAAGCCTATCAATAAAAAAAATAAAAAATAAAATACATATTGTAACAGCAGGCAGGTAAAATCACCAGGTTGCATCCAGGATGGGAGATATATATGTCCTAGATTCAGGCTTTATGCCAGTTTATACCACTAGGGGGAGTGCTGGGAGTCTTGCAGGGGAAGAGTTAATGAGCCCAGCTGAATCAAGTGGGCTCGTTAGGGCCTCTACAAGAACTCCCAGCATGCTAAGGGAGATGCTCCAACCTGAAATCAGATCTGTGTGGATAGTCTGGGGAGTGTGATCTCTGTGCGGTGAGCCAAAGCCTGTGTGGTTATTACTTAGAACTTCTAA
Source organism: Rana muscosa (assembly GCA_029206835.1). Classification (NCBI taxonomy): domain Eukaryota; kingdom Metazoa; phylum Chordata; class Amphibia; order Anura; family Ranidae; genus Rana; species Rana muscosa. Next base: position 178,709,486 of record CM055116.1, read on the forward strand.
AAGCAGGGAGCTAGGGACTGGGACAGCACAAGGCTGTACCCAGTTGTTAGTTAGGGACACCAACGTGTGTAGTGAGCCGTCAAGTTGACCAGGATTTATTTTCCTGTTTCTTTTGTTTTTGCTGTATTTTTTTGTCTGTATATAGTGCAAATAAAACCACACCCTTTTGTTTTCTCCTACCACTGTCTGCTGTGCCTGTTTCTGTGTGGTGAACCCATCCAGGGGGTCACACACACCCGCTGCTGAGTTAGCCCCCCCTACAGTTGGTGGAGAACCAGTGGCAGTTTTTTTTTTTTAAAAGGCCAGCATGGAGGAGATACTGAAACAGCTGGCTCTAGCAAATGCTAATCAGCAGCAGACAAATGCAGGTTTGCAAAAGAGCCTTGTGGCTCAACAACAGAGCCTCGCAGCCCAGCAGCAGACAAATGCAACTTTGCAACAGAGCCTCGCAGCCCAGCAGCAAGCTCATCAACAGAGTCTGGCAGCCCAGCAACAAGCCCAGCAGCAATCTGAGGCCCGCTTCATAGACCTGTTGCAGAAGCAAGAACAGAGACTACAGCAACAAATGGAGACATTAATGCAGCAACGTCCGCAGACCAGTGAGGCAAGTAGTTCCGCAATACTGCGTCCTTTGGGGTGAGTCGTTTACTGACAAAAATGACTGGAGAGGATGATCCAGAGGTGTTTTTGACCACATTTGAAAGGACTACTGAAAGGGAAAAGTGGCCTAAGGAGCAGTGGGCCGGACTGGTGGCCCCTCTGTTAACTGGTGAATCGCAGAAAACTTACTATGACCTAGAGCCTGACCAAGCAAAAGACTATGTGATGCTAAAAAATTAAATATTGGCACGGCTGGGTGTCACCCTGGCTGTCCGGGCTCAGCGTGTGCATAACTGGACTTTCCGGCTTGGAAAACCCCCCAGGTCTCACATGTATGATCTCATTCACCTGAGCAGGAAGTGGCTACAGCCAGAGACTTTGTCCGCACCAAAGATTGTGGAATGTGTTGTGATGCATCGTTTCTTGAGAGCTCTTCCTACTGCCATCCAAAAGTGGGTAAGCCATGGAGACCCAGAAACGGCCGTTAATCTTGTGGATCGTGTAGAGAAGTACTTGGCTACGGAAAACCTGACTGCCTCTTCCAGAGACTCACGGACTTTCCACCCTAAGACCAGACCATTCCCAGTGGCGTGTAAGATTATTCCAAGGGGTGAGGGTGGAGAGAATGAGAGGGTGAGAGTTATACCTAATGTCTGGCGAGAACAGCCTGGGAAGTCAGGGGCTCAAGAGGCAGCAAAAAGGATTGTTCGCTACCGCTGCCGGCAAGAGGGACATATTGCAGCAAATTGCCCGGTTGTGGATGAACCCATGCAATATGACTTTCTAAGGGACAGACGTCAGTCGCTGTTTGCGATAGTTGCATGCACTGCCATTTGGGGAACTGAGAAACATTTATGCAAAATGTGTATTAATGGTAAAAATGTTGTTGTGCTGCTGGATTCAGGTAGCCTGGTGACACTGATAAAAGCTGAATTAGTCACTACGGAGGTCTCTGGGAATAGCAAGGTAGCTGTTATTTGTGTGCATGGGGACACCCGAGAGTATCCTGTTTTGAGACCTCCAAAGGTAACCTCTCTCATCAGGTGAGGTTAGTGTCTCAGTTACCACATGATGCCATTGTGGGAAGGGATTTTCCAAAGTTTTGGGAATTTTGGGATCGTCCTGAGCCCCACACTGGTGCCCCTATATACCAGGAATGTGATAGCCAGAATTTCTCTGAGAGTGGTGAGGAATCTCCATAATTCCCCTTGTCGGTATTGGCAGGGGAGACTCGAGAAACTGGGGAGGAGCCAACTTCCTCAGACGAAAACGTGCCGTCTGTGGAGTTTTCTGATCTCGAGGTTCACAAGGAAAATTTTGCCACAGAACAGTTAAAAGACCCCGCCCTAATAAAGGCACGGGAAAACGTAGTGAAAATAGATGGCGAGTTAGTGAACCCAGATGAGACCTGCACTTACCCGTACTTCATCGTGGAAAAGGACCTACTGTATCGGGTGGCTAAAAGGGCAGAAGAAACCATTGAGCAGCTTGTGGTGCCCAAACCTTACAGGAAGTTGGTGTTAGAGTTGGCCCATGGGCACATTCTTGGAGGCCATCTGGGGACAGAGAAAACCCGAGAGAGAGTATTGAAAAGATTCTATTGGCCTGGGGTCATGAAGGAAATAGAAAATTATTGTTCCTCCTGCCCTGTGTGTCAGAGGTCGGCACCGATGCCACATTTCCGTAACCCGCTGGTCCCGCTCCCCATCATTGAGGTCCCCTTTGAGAGGATCGCAATGGATTTGGTAGGTCCAATAATGAAGTCCGCTAGGGGGCATCAGTACATTTTGGTTATATTGGACTATGCCACCCGGTATCCGGAAGCGATTCCGCTCCGAAATACCTCGGCCAAAACCATAGCCAAAGAGCTATCTCTTGTTTTTAGCCGTGTGGGTATTTGTAAGGAACTGCTTACGGACCAGGGTACACAATTTATGTCCCGGGTTATGAAAGAGCTGTGCAAGTTGTTCAAAGTGGCACAATTGCGTACATCTGTGTATCACCCCCAAACAGATGGGTTGGTTGAAAGATTCAACAAAACCCTAAAACAAATGTTAAAGAAGGTGGTGGATAGAGATGGAAAGGATTGGGACTGTCTAATTCCCTATTTAATGTTTGCCATTAGGGAGGTACCCCAATCCTCTACGGGTTTCTCACCCTTTGAGTTACTCTATGGGAGACACCCAAGAGGGCTGTTGGATATCGCCATGGAAACTTGGGAGAGTGAGAGTTCTCCCCACAGGAGTGTGATTGAGCATGTCGCCCTGATGCAAGATAGAATTGCACAGGTAATGCCAATCGTAAAGGAACATTTGGCCCAAGCGCAGTTGGCACAGCAGAAAGTGTACAACCGTGGGGCCAAGACCCGTACCTTTTCCCCGGGGGATAGGGTATTGGTCCCTACGGTTGAAAGCAAATTCCTCGCCAAATGGCAAGGCTCCTATGAGATAATGGAAAAAGTGAGCAAAGTGAATTACAAGGTCAGACAACCAGGAAGGCGAAAGCCCGAACAGATCTATCACATTAATCTGTTGAAAGCCTGGAGGGATAGGGAATCCCTAGTCGCAGAAACTTTGTCACCAGCTCAGTCTGATTGCATGATTCCTGAGGTTGGAATAGCAGTCACCTTGTCAAAACCCCAACAACAGGAGGTTAAGGAGTTTGTGCTTCGCAACAAGGAGGTTTTCTCTGAGCTGCCGGGACAAACGTCTGGGGTAGAGCATGATATTATTACCCCGCCCGGTGAAAGGGTGAAGCTAAAACCCTATCAGATCCCAGAGGCCCGACGGGAGGAAATACATGAGGAAGTACAGAAAATGCTTAAGTTGGGGGTGATAGAGGAATCCCAAAGTGATTGGTCCAGTCCCATAGTGTTAGTGCCTAAACCAGATGGGGGCGGGCGATTTTGTAACGATTTTCGACAACTGAACAAAGTTACAAAATTTGACACCTACCCCATGTCACGTATAGATGAGTTGATCGACCGGCTGAGAACAGCCCGATACATGACAACCCTTGATCTCACAAAAGGGTATTGGCAAATTCCCCTGGCCAAATCGGCCAAGGAGAAAACCGCGTTTGTAACCCCAGATGGGGCGTTCCAATATAAAAGATTGCCGTTTGGATTACAGAATGCACCGGCAACATTCCAGCGGAAAATGGACCAGATACTGAGGCCCCATCAGAAGTATGCTGTGGCTTACCTGGATGATGTAATTGTCCATAGCACAGATTGGGCATCACATCTGCCAAAAGTGCAAGCAGTCCTAGACTCTATCCGGGAAGCTGGGTTTACGGCCAACCCCAAGAAGTGTACCATTGGACAGGAGGAGGCCAAATATCTTGGCTACACCATTGGGAGGGGAGTAATAAAACCCCAGGTCAATAAGGTTGAGGCCATACAGAATTGGCCACGTCCCAACAGCAAGAAGCAGGTACGAGCCTTTCTGGGAATCGAATCGCTGGTTATTATCGGCGATTCATTCCCCACTTTGCTTCTCAGGCTGTGCCCCTAACCAACCTGACAAAAGGGAAAGAGTCTGTCATGGTTAAATGGACCCCAGAGGCTGAGGCAGCATTCCCATTCTTAAAAAAAGCCTTATGTAGCCAGCCAGTGTTGCACTCACCAGACTTCTCTAGGGACTTTGTCATACAAAGTGATGCATCAGACGTTGGGTTAGGAGCAGTATTGTCCCAGGTCTGGAACGGGGAAGAGCACCCAGTCATTTACCTCAGCAGGAAATTGAAGTCCCATGAGGTAAATTACGCCACAATTGAGAAGGAGTGTTTAGCAGTGAAGTGGGTTCTAGATTCCCTTCGGCACTATCTGTTAGGTAGGCACTTTGACATGATTTCTGATCATGCTCCTTTAAAGTGGATGGCTCAAAACAAAGAGACAAATAGAAGAGAAAATAAGTGGTTCCTGGCCCTACAGGAATTCAACTTTACAGTAAAGCATCGCCCTGGTGTTCAAATGGGGAATGTGGATGCTTTGTCTCGAGTACATGCATGCCTGATTGCTTGTGTTCCAACCCAAAGGTTAAAACAAGAGGGGGGGGTATGTAACAGCAGGCAGGTAAAATCACCAGGTTGCATCCAGGATGGGAGATATATATGTCCTAGATTCAGGCTTTATGCCAGTTTATACCACTAGGGGGAGTGCTGGGAGTCTTGCAGGGGAAGAGTTAATGAGCCCAGCTGAATCAAGTGGGCTCGTTAGGGCCTCTACAAGAACTCCCAGCATGCTAAGGGAGATGCTCCAACCTGAAATCAGATCTGTGTGGATAGTCTGGGGAGTGTGATCTCTGTGCGGTGAGCCAAAGCCCGTGTGGTTATTACTTAGAACTTCTAAAAGCAGGGAGCTAGGGACTGGGACAGCACAAGGCTGTACCCAGTTGTTAGTTAGGGACACCAACGTGTGTAGTGAGCCGTCAAGTTGACCAGGATTTATTTTCCTGTTTCTTTTGTTTTTACTGTATTTTTTTGTCTGTATATAGTGCAAATAAAACCACACCCTTTTGTTTTCTCCTACCACTGTCTGCTGTGCCTGTTTCTGTGTGGTGAACCCATCTAGGGGGTCACACACACCCGCTGCTGAGTTAACCCCCTCACAATATATATATATATATTGTGACAGCAGGAAGGTAAAGTCACCTGGTTGCATCCAGGGGGGTAGATATATTTCGCCCAGATTCAGGCTTTACGCCGATTTATACAACTAGGTGGAGAGTTGTATAAGGCTAGTGGGCTCATGGATGACTCATACCTCTAGGGAGAGGGCTGGGCGTCGTGCAGACAGGGAGTTGATGAGACCAGCTGAACCTTGTCAGCTCATTTAGGCCTCTATAAGAAATCCCAGCTTCATTAGATGTTAGCTCATGCCTGGAAGCAGACCTGTGTGGACTGTCTAGGGAGAGTGAACCCCTGTGCGGTGAGAGAAAGCCTGTGTGGCTATATTTTGCTTGGACATTTAAAACCAGGGACTAGGACAGCACTAGGCTGATCCCAGTTGTTAGTTAGGAAACCTGTATGTTTAGTCAGAGGTCAAGTTGACCAGGATTTATTTTGTTTGTTTCTTTTGCTTTGCTGTGTTTTTGTCACTGTAAATAGAAAATAAACGGCACCTTTTTGATTTTGAAAACCACAACCTCCGTCTGCTGGGCCTGTTTTTGTGTGGGGAGCCCATCCCGGGGGTCACACACACCCGCTGCCGAGCTAACCCCCTCACAGTTGGTGGAGAACCAGTGGCAGTTTTTTTTTAAGCCAGCATGGAGGAGATACTGAAACAGCTGGCTCTAGCAAATGCCAATCAACAGCAGACAAATGCAGGTTTGCAAAAGAGCCTTGCAGCTCAACAACAGAACTTCGCAGCCCAGCAGCAAGCTCATCAACAGAGCCTTGCAGCCCAGCAGCAAGCTCACCAACAGAGTCTGGAAGCTCAGCAACAAGCCCAGCAACGATCTGAGGCCCGCTTCATAGACCTATTACAGAAGCAAGAGCAGAGACTACAACAAATGGAAGCAGTAATGCAGCAACGTCCGCAGACCAGTGAGGAAAGCCGTCCCACTAATACCGCGTCCTTTGGGGTGAGTCGTTTATTGACAAAAATGACTGGAGAGGATGATCCAGAGGTATTTTTGACCACGTTTGAAAGGACTGCTGAAAGAGAAAAGTGGCCTGAGGAGCAGTGGGCTGGACTGGTGGCTCCTCTGTTAACGGGTGAATCGCAGAAAGCTTACTATGACCTAGAGCCTGACCAAGCAAAAGACTATGTGATGCTAAAAGCTGAAATATTGGCAAGGCTGGGTGTCACCCTGGCTGTCCGGGCTCAGCGTGTGCATAACTGGACTTTCCAGCTTGGAAAACCCCCCAGGTCTCAAATGTATGATCTCATTCACCTGAGCAGAAAGTGGCTACAGCCAGAGACTTTGTCCGCACCAAAGATTGTGGAACGTGTTGTAATGGATCGGTTTTTGAGAGCTCTTCCTACTGCCATCCAAAAGTGGGTAAGCCATGGAGACCCAGAGACGGCCGATGGTCTTGTGGATCGTGTGGAGAAATACTTGGCTACAGAGAACCTGACGGCCTCTTCCAGAGACACTCGGACTTTCCACCCTAAGACCAGACCATCCCCAGGGGCGGATAAGATGATTCCAAGGGGTAAGGGTGGAGAGAGTGAGAGGGTGGGAGCTCTACCCCAAGTTTGGCGAGAACAGCCTGGGAAATCAGCGGCTCAAGAGGCGGCAAGAAGGATCATTTGCTACCGCTGCTGGCAAGCGGGACATATTGCAGCAAATTGCCCGGTTTTGGAGGAACCCATGCAGTGTGACTTTCTGACGGACAGACGTCAGTCGCTGTGTGCGACAGTCGCATGCACTGCCATTCGGGGAACTGAGAAACATTTATGCAAAATGTGTATTAATGGTAGAAATGTTGTGGTATTGCTGGATTCAGGTAGCCTTGTGACCCTGATAAAGGCTGAATTAGTTAAAACAGAGGTCTCTGGGAATAGCAAGGTAGCTGTTATTTGTGTGCATGGGGACACCCGAGAGTATCCAGTGACTACAGTGTGTTTCGAGACCCCCAAAGGTACCCTTTCTCATCCAGTGGGCTTAGTGTCTCAGTTACCGCATGACGCCATTGTGGGAAGGGATTTTCCGAAGTTCTGGGAACTGTGGGATGATCCTGAGCCCCCCACTGGTGCCCCTATGTACCAGGAATATGATAGCCAGAACTCCTCTGAGAGTGGTGAGGACTCTCCCGAATTTCCCTTGTCAGTATTGGCAGGGGAGACTCAAGAAACTGGAGAGGAGCCCACCTCCTCAGACGAAAACCTACCGTCTGTGGAGTTTTCTGATCTTGAGGTTCACAGGGAAAACTTTGCCACAGAACAGTTGAAAGACCCCGCCCTAATAAAGGCACGGGAAAACGTAGTGAAAATAGATGGCGAGTTAGTGAACCCAGATAATACCTGCACTTACCCATACTTCAGCGTAGAGAAGGACCTACTGTATCGGGTGGCAAAAAGGGCAGAAGAAACCGTTGAGCAGCTTGTGGTGCCCAAACCTTACAGGAAGTTGGTGTTGGAGTTGGCCCATGGGCACATTCTTGGAGGTCATCTGGGGACAGAGAAAACCCGAGAGAGGGTATTACAGAGATTCTATTGGCCTGGGGTGATGAAGGACATAGAAAATTATTGTTCCTCCTGCCCTGTGTGTCAGAGGTCGGCCCCGATGCCACACTTCCGTAGCCCGCTGGTCCCTCTACCCATCATTGAGGTCCCGTTTGAGAGAATCGCAATGGATTTGGTAGGTCCTATAATCAAGTCCGCTAGGGGGCACCAGTACATATTGGTTATAATGGACTATGCCACCCGTTATCCAGAAGCGATCCCTCTCAGAAATACCTCGGCCAAAACCATAGCCAAAGAGCTATCTCTTGTTTTTAGCCGGGTGGGTATTTGTAAAGAACTGCTTACGGACCAAGGTACACCCTTTATGTCCCGGGTTATGAAGGAGCTGTGTAAATTGTTCAAAGTGACGCAATTACGTACATCTGTGTATCACCCCCAAACCGATGGGCTGGTTGAAAGATTCAACAAAACCCTAAAACAAATGTTGAAGAAAGTGGTGGATAGGGATGGAAAGGATTGGGACTGTCTACTTCCTTATTTGATGTTTGCTATTAGGGAGGTGCCCCAATCCTCTACGGGATTCTCCCCCTTTGAGTTACTGTATGGGAGACACCCAAGAGGGCTGTTGGATATTGCCAAGGAAACTTGGGAAAGTGAGAGTTCTCCCCACAGGAGTGTGATTGAGCATGTCGCCCTGATGCAAGATCGAATTGCACAGGTAATGCCCATCGTGAAGGAACATTTGGCCCAAGCGCAGTTGGCACAGCAGAGAGTGTACAACCGTGGAGCCAAGACCCGTACCTTTTCCCCGGGGGATAGGATATTGGTACTTGTCCCTACGGTTGAAAGTAAATTCCTTGCCAAATGGCAAGGCCCCTACGAGATAATGGAAAAAGTGAGCGAAGTGAATTACAAGGTCAGACAACCAGGAAGGCGAAAGCCCGAACAGATCTATCACGTTAATCTGTTGAAAGCCTGGAGGGATAGAGAGTCCCTAGTCGCAGACACTTGGTCACCAGCTCAAACTGGTTGCGTGATTCCTGAGGTTGGAATCGCAGCCACCTTGTCACAACCCCAACAACAGGAGGTTAAGGAGTTTGTGCTTCGCAACAAGGAGGTATTCTCTGAGCTGCCGGGACAAACATCTGGGGTAGAGCATGTCATTATTACCCCGCCCGGTGAAAGGGTGAAGTTAAAACCCTATCGGATCCCAGAGGCCCGACGGGAGGCAATACGGGAGGAAGTACAGAAAATGCTGAACTTAGGGGTGATAGAGGAGTCCCAAAGTGATTGGTCTAGTCCCATTGTGTTGGTGCCTAAACCGGATGGGAGCTGGCGATTTTGTAACGATTTTCGTCAGTTGAACAAAGTTACAAAATTTGACACCTACCCCATGCCACGTATAGATGAGTTGATCGACCGGCTGGGAACAGCCCGATACATGACGACTCTTGACCTCACAAAAGGGTATTGGCAAATCCCCCTGGCCAAGTCAGCCAAAGAGAAAACCGCATTTGTAACCCCAGACGGGGCGTTCCAATATAAAAGAATGCCGTTCGGGTTACAGAATGCGCCGGCCACATTCCAGCGGAAAATGGACCAGATGCTGAGGCCCCATCGGAAGTATGCTGCGGCTTACCTGGATGACGTAATTGTCCATAGCACAGATTGGGCCTCACATCTGCCAAAAGTGCAAGCAGTCCTGGACTCTGTTCGGGAAGCAGGGTTTACGGCTAACCCCAAGAAGTGTACCATTGGGCAGGAGGAGGCCAAATATCTTGGGTACACCATTGGGAGGGGAGTAATAAAACCCCAACTCAACAAAGTCGAGGCCATCCAGAGTTGGCCACGTCCCAACAGCAAGAAGCAGGTACGAGCCTTTCTGGGAATCGCTGGGTATTATCGGCGATTCATTCCCCACTTTGCTTCTAAGGCTGTGCCCCTAACCAACCTGACGAAGGGGAAAGGGCCGGTCATGATTAAATGGACCCCCGAGGCTGAGGCAGCATTCCAATTCTTGAAACAAGCCTTATGTAGCCAGCCAGTGTTGTACTCACCCGACTTCTCTAAAGACTTTGTCGTACAAAGTGATGCGTCAGATGTGGGGTTAGGAGCAGTATTGTCCCAGGTCTGGAACGGGGAAGAGCACCCAGTCATTTACCTCAGCAGGAAGTTGAAGTCCCATGAGGTAAATTACGCCACCGTTGAAAAGGAGTGTTTAGCGGTGAAGTGGGCTCTAGATTCCCTTCGGTACTACCTGCTAGGTAGGCACTTTGACATGGTTACGGATCACGCTCCGTTAAAGTGGATGGCTCAAAACAAGGAAACAAATAGAAGAGTGAATAGGTGGTTCCTGGCCCTCCAGGAATTCAACTTCACAGTAAAGCATCGCCCTGGCGTTCAAATGGGGAATGTGGATGCTTTGTCTCGAGTACATGAATGCCTGATTGCTGGTGTTCCAACCCCGAGGTTAAAACAAGAGGGGGGGGTATGTGACAGCAGGAAGGTAAAGTCACCTGGTTGCATCCAGGGGGGTAGATATATTTCGCCCAGATTCAGGCTTTACGCCGATTTATACAACTAGGTGGAGAGTTGTATAAGGCTAGTGGGCTCATGGATGACTCATACCTCTAGGGAGAGGGCTGGGCGTCGTGCAGACAGGGAGTTGATGAGACCAGCTGAACCTTGTCAGCTCATTTAGGCCTCTATAAGAAATCCCAGCTTCATTAGATGTTAGCTCATGCCTGGAAGCAGACCTGTGTGGACTGTCTAGGGAGAGTGAACCCCTGTGCGGTGAGAGAAAGCCTGTGTGGCTATATTTTGCTTGGACATTTAAAACCAGGGACTAGGACAGCACTAGGCTGATCCCAGTTGTTAGTTAGGAAACCTGTATGTTTAGTCAGAGGTCAAGTTGACCAGGATTTATTTTGTTTGTTTCTTTTGCTTTGCTGTGTTTTTGTCACTGTAAATAGAAAATAAACGGCACCTTTTTGATTTTGAAAACCACAACCTCCGTCTGCTGGGCCTGTTTTTGTGTGGGGAGCCCATCCCGGGGGTCACACACACCCGCTGCCGAGCTAACCCCCTCACAATATATATATATATATACATACACAGTGGGCAGAAATAATTATTTGATCCCCTGTATATTTTGTAAGTTTGCCCACTTACAAAAAAATTAAGGGTCTATAATTCTTTTCATAGGTGTATTTTAAATGATGGAGACAGAATATCAACCAAAAATCCAGAAAAAAACACGATACAAATGTTATAAATTGAGTTGCAGTTCAGTGAGTAAAATATGTATTTGATCCCCAAGCAAAACATGACTTAGTACTTGGTGGAGAAACCCTTGTTAGCAATAACAGAGGTAAGATATTTCTTGTAGTTGGGTACCAGGTTTGCACACATCTCAGGAGGGATTTAGGTCCACTCTTCTCTACAGATCCTCTCTTGGCAACTCGAAGTTTCAGTTCCCTCCATAAATGTTCTATAGGATTAAGGTCTGGAGACTGACTAGGCTACTCCATGACCTTTATGTGCTTCTTCTTGAGCCACTCCTTTGTTGCCTTGGCGGTATGTTTGGTATGGGTCATTGTCATGCTGGAAGACCCATCCATGACCCATCTTCAGTGAGGGAAGAAGGTTCTCATCCAATATTTTACAATACATGGCCCCTACATTTGCCCCTCAATTCGGCAAATTTGGCCCCAAAGAAACAGCCCCAAAGCATATTGTTTCCACCTCTGTAGTTGACTGTGAGGATGGTGTTCTTAGGGTCATAGTCAGCACTTTTCTTCCTCCAAACATGGAGGCTTGAAGGAAGTGTCCCATTGGAAGATTTCCCCTCTATTCATGTCCTGGTGACGTAATGGTAAATAGAACAAATAAAGGCACAGACAGCAATACAAACCTGACTAAGAAAAAAGTTCTGCATTACTTTAAGTGCATTGCTTACTTCTGTTTTAGTGTGTTCACCAAACATGAAGTAAGGGAAAATCTGTAGAAGCAACACAGATGGAAATTAAATAAGTTGTTTTTGAGTTCCCACTGCGATTGTGGACAGGGCACCTGGGGAGAGCTCATTCTAACAGCAGTCATGGTCCCTAGTGTGAAGAGTGAGGGAAAACAATAAAATAAAGTAAAAACAAACAAAACACCTCACCAAAAAAAAGTCCAAGGAAGGTTCGCTATAACAGTCATTCTAAAGTAGATCTCGAAGACAGGATTAGAGATCGAGACGCTCCCGGCAGCGAGAGGGAGCAGGGCTGCGTCATTCTTCAACTGGCATGGAGGGTTAGAGGCAGCCTGAGAGCGGCATCTTCTTCCACGTTGTCGCTGGGCTTAAGGGGTGTTGTTAACGGTCACCGATATCCAGGGATCAGTAGCGTAGAAGGCACTGTACCAGTTAGGCAGGTCGAACATGGGGATCTCCAGTGTCTCGCATAAATCTTGGAGGTCTTCTCATGGAGGCAGATCAGCCTCAAGTGGAGGCAAAAAGGCAGAAGGGGAAGCACCATCTGTATGTTTTTCCCCTAGTGCGGAGAAGTTCCAGTAACGGGCGCGCGGCCCGACGGTGCTGCAAAGTTATATTGGATAAGTCCTGAAATAGCTTGATATCAGAGTCGTTGAAGATGATATGATCTTTCTCCCTTGCCTTGCACAGGGTTGCTGCCTTCAGCAGATAACTGACTAGGCAGTATATGACATCCCGAGGTGGGACTGGACTCTCTTCTCCGTGGCTATAGGACCCTATGCGCTCGCTCATACTCGATGGGGTTATCAGCTATCCTGTCTAGGAGATCATTCAAAAGGGTTGTAACCACTGATTCCAAGGCTTGGGATTCAACAGATTCGGGGAGACCACAGACCCTAATGTTGTGCCTTCTTTCCTCGATTATCAAGGTCCTCTATATGCCTGTGCATCTCAATGAGATGAGCAACATGGGAGTCAGAGGTACGTTGCAACTGCTTAATGGCGGAGCCCTGCAGCGTGGTGACCTTCTCCGTCTCACTGAGCCTCGTCATCACAGAGTGCAGGTCCGAGCGGAGCTATGAGATGGCAGACCCGAGTGTAGACTTTATGTCAACGGCTACAGTTTGCAGGTCTAAGAGGCTTGGGAGAGAGGAGACAGTAGCACCATGAGACTTACTGGTCGCTGTCACAGCTTCTGGATCACTGCCAGGTGAGCGTTCCGACCGTGAGGTGGAGGCCACTTGGCGATCCGAGTGCTGAGTATGGAACAGTGCCGCAATGTTGCCACTTAGGTGAGTCCCTGTATCCCGTGGGGTCTGGTTCACGGATGTACTGCGGCCTGATCTCATAATTTTTGTGGAATTCGAAGGTGCCCAAAGGATGGTATTGTTGTCTCAGTACAAAGAGCTTCTTCTTCAAGCGCCATCTCAGACCAGAGCTAGACCACGCCCCCTACTCCACTTCTTTTTATCATGTTTATTAACTGCAGTGGGTGTGGCTCCAATGAACACAGGATTAGCCACCCCAGCAAGTGTTTACATTAGTGATTTTCAGCTAACAGTTTTCTTAAATTTACCTTTTTTAGAATAAGCAATATTAATATTTTATGATTTTTTTTCCATATTAAATTTACCACGGTGCAAAATTACTACACATTACACATGATTTTAAGTCAGAAATACAATTTTTTGTCTTTTTAGCCTAGGTCACACTTTACACACCAAATATTTTTCTTGCTTTTAAAAATTGCCATGACCAGCATGCCACTGACATGTTACCTTTAATTTTACTTGTGGCAACATCACATCACTTAAACATAAATAACAAACACAAAACAAATCATTATGGAACCAATATTCAATCTATATACAACAGTGATGGTGTTAGCGCTGTGTTTAAACAAAGAGAGAATGGGAAAACTGAGAACAGTGTGACTGATAACACACTAAACCTGAATAATATTGTGACCTTATATGAAAAAGTGAATGACTTAGCAAAACTCAAATGCAATCATGTGATCAACGTGATCCAAATATCCAATCGTGATAAATCCCAAAAAAATATTAATATATAAATGCACTTAAAGATATAAATATATATATATATATATATATATATATATATATATATATATATATGTATATAGTTGAAGGGTCCAAGTAAATCCAATTTAGACCGTGCAATCCAAAAGTATATCAAAAGTGATTCCCGTCACCAAAATTGAAAAGTGAAAAAATAAAACACACATTAGTTCAGTGCTTGAAGCTTGATTTCTCTTCAGTGCTCCACCTCTGTGCCTGTAAGCAGCTTACCTTGTTGCTAGTTAAGCTTAGCACAACCAGGTCACAGAGTTATTTAGAACAGGTGGACAGTAGCTTGGATGGTGCCAGTCTCCTTCCTGTTGCTGCAATCCTCCCAAATAGCATGTATAAAATCAAAGAAGATGGATCATAGTATAGTACCACCAGTGTCCAGAGATACACACACACACACGCCAGAAAGGTACTCACTTCACAGATAAACAATATGGGAGCATCTCCACGAGCACTGAACTCGTCGTCCCTATAGTTGTCTGTGGCTTTGTGTGGATCCCAGTGCAGTGGTGTCTCAGATGAACGCCGTATTCAATAAAATAAAAGATATGGCAAACATAGCATAGTCCCGTACCAAAAGGTTTTATTAAAAGTAAACAATATAACACTCACATAAGTAGTAAAGGGTGACTGCAGGGTATCCTACGAGCACCTCGCTCGTCTACCTGCTCGGGTCCTGGTCTGTCAGCGAACCTCCAATCCCTACGCGTATCGTCACGTATCACGTGACTTCATCAGGGGATACTAGAGTGAAGGGCAGCTGACAATATATAGTCTGCTAATTGAACATCCAGCGAGCATGCGGCCGCCATTTTGTTGTGGTCCTATTTTGTAAACAAACCAGTGCCATTTTGCTGGGGTCATTCCGGAGTGTTTATAGCCTGTATAGTGTGTACTAGTACACATATTCAGTCATTGGTCCACAATCGCCATTTTGTTGAAGTGCCAAAAACATACAAATAAACAGACAGATACCATTTTGTCTAGGCTGATGCTTGTCAGTCTGGCAGCAGTATTTATGTCCTGTTTATTGTAGTGGCCATATAAGCCGGGCTAAAACGGACCAGCTACAGAATACTAGGTCTAGCGTCTTGCCCTAGTGGCTAATCCACCAGAGGCAAGCGGGACAAGGGAAGGAATTTTAATTCAAATCCTGTCACCGCTCACACCCATCACTCCTGATATTGCCGGAATCATAGGTTGGTCAGCCACTGATCCAAGCTGCAATAGCACAACACCATAACATGGAGTGGCGTGAGAAACGACAAGATAGACAACCCATTAGC
Source organism: Rana muscosa (assembly GCA_029206835.1). Classification (NCBI taxonomy): domain Eukaryota; kingdom Metazoa; phylum Chordata; class Amphibia; order Anura; family Ranidae; genus Rana; species Rana muscosa. Next base: position 178,724,573 of record CM055116.1, read on the forward strand.
ACAGAACCAGAGAAAGGGACGTAACACGGATTCAAATGTGTAAATCGGACTCAGAGTCTTAATCTCTGATCCAGAGACATATACACATATATTACTGTATAAAAATATATTTAAAATATGTGCATACATATAAAAATATATATAAAATTTGTATAAAATTAAATTAAAAATATATTAAAATAGATTGTAATCAATCCATAAAATAGTACATCAGTGGTATTCGTAGGGAGTGGCAAATGAACTAATATTGGCAAGGTCTAAAGGTATTCTGGAGGAGTGCCGCACACCAAAAATCCCAGCACGAAGACCCAGGCCTCAAATCATGGCATTCTTATCAAAGATGGTTATAGATAATTATACAAAAAATCATAAAAATGTATATAACATATAAAACATATATATTAATAGAGGGAGGGGGGAAGGGGGAGGGGAAGGAGGGGGAGGGAAGGGAGGAGGGGGGGAGGAGAAAGGGAAATGTTAATAAATGAATATTATTAGTGGGGAGGGGGGGAGGGGAGGGGGGAGAGAGAAGGGAGGGAAGAGAGGGAAAAAAAGGATTAAATACGAAGGAAGGTTAAGACAGTTGATTCATGAAAAAGTGTTAGTATGTTAATGTGTTAGTATTAATGATGAGAAAAGATCGGAAAAATAGAGGAGAAAGGGAAGTGTTAGTAAACAAATGGTGTTAATACTGAGGACAAAGGGGAAGGGGAAGAGTGTTAGTAAAGGAGAAGTTGTTAATACTGAGGGGAAAGGGACAGGGATAGACACACAAACACAGCAAAGAAAGGAGAAAAGGAAACAAGGAAAGGGGGGAATAAAAGGGGAGGGGGGGTTGGGGGGTTTAGGGAAAAAGGGGATGGGGGGAAAGGGGGGGGGAGCAGGGAAAAATAAAATAAAAATAAATAGAAATAATAGAAATAAAAATAAAAATAAAAATAAAAAAGGTACGGAGGGGAGAGGGGGCCGTGAAGGGGAGGGGGGAAAGGGAAGGGGGGAAAAAGAAGGGGGAAGGAAAAAATGGGGGAGAAGGCAGGGGGTCAGTGTTGTGTTACCAAAAAAGAGGGGAAGGGGGGGAGGGAATTTTTTTTTTTTTAAAACGGGGGATCTTCCCACAAATACATATAAATTGCCATGATACCGATACCTCCAGTAGGCTGTGCTGGTGTAGCAGGGTACAATAGGTTAGAAATCACTCAAGAAACAGTTCAAGTCGAACTCAATGTTGAGTCCCCTCGGAGCCAAAGTATCCATACAGAAAATCCATTTGGATTCAACCTGGCTCAGCGCCCTAACTTTGTGTCCTCCTCTCCAGGGCCTGGTATATGGGACAATTCCCCAAAATTTGAGATGATTCGGATCCTTATTATGTACCTCTAAAAAGTGTCTAGACACACTATGCTTTGGAAATCCGTTTATGATGTTTTGAACATGTTCTTTGACCCTAATCCTCAAGAGTCTCTTAGTGCGGCCTACATATTACAGGCCGCAACTGCATTCCAGTACGTACACTGCTCCCTCAGTATTACATCCTACAAATTCTTTTATATCATAACTTGTACCATTGCTGGTCGATTGGAAAGAGGTTTTCTTTTCGTTAGGTCGTTTAGTGCGTTTACAGGCATAGCATCTCTTACACGGATAAAAGCCTTTGCCTGTAAAAAAAGTAAATTGTTTTTTAGGTGGGTCAATGATATTTTTCACCAATTGGTCACGAAGGGTCGGAGCTCTTCGATAGATAAATTTAGGTTTAGCTGGTAGTAACTCATTTAATCGCCTATCAGCCTTCAGAATGTGCCAGTAGCGTGTGATAATTTTTCTATTTTTTTATATTGGATGTTGAAATCTAGTATCACAGGGACCTGATCCAGTTGCGGTATAATCTTTTTTTCTCCTAGCAGGGTTTTCCTTGGTATATGAGTTACCTCCTCTATTATCTCTTTTATAAACGGTTCTTCATATCCCTTTTGGATAAATATTTCCCCGATAATTTTTGCTTGGATCTGAAAAATCCTCTATTTCGGTACAATTCCGTTTTAATCTCACCAGCTGTCCTTTCGGGATATTAAATATCCAATTCCTGTGGTGGCAGCTATTGGTCGGTAGGTAACTATTCCTATCCACATTTTTGAAAAAAGTTTTCGTGGAGAACTTATTGTTCACCACCCCCCCCACCCCCTTTCCTGTTAGGGTTTTAGGTTCACTTATCCATTTCACGCTAGGGCAGCGCGGGAGTTCCCCCAATTTTTTGCATACGTTTACTGATTCTTCCAATACTCCTGCTGCAGCCATGGAGATTTTCACGTTCATAGAACAAAGAGAGGTAGACCTTGATTTAGTGTTTAACAATGAAGATCCCAAAATGGAGTCCAGCGTTGAGACACTCATGCGCAAACTTGGTCACAATATGGATACAAAAATTGGCCTTTGGTGGGATGTTACCACCTTCGATAGATATATCAAGGCCAATATTGTACCAAGACGCCTGAGATGGGATGTACCTCTCAACGATGGCCTCACTGATGGAGAATCTATAGATGAGTGGTTTACCTTTTTTAACAAAAAGGGGACGGAGCTACTACAACTTCTACTAAAACGAAAACAAAAGAAAATTAGGAAGATTAACCAAGCGATTGCCGAACTTAAAGTGCAATTGGAGGTCCATAAAGATACGGCAGACTTTAAACGGCTTACTACTCAACTCAATAAAGATCTTACAAAAAAAGATATAGAAGTACGAACGAGAAAAAGTAAGAAATACTCTAGAGACATAAACGACTATAAGAATGATCTAGTTTTCAGGTGGCAGAATGGCAATGGACAGGGTGATCCTATTGCCACTGCTTCTACCCCTGAAAGAAACGATAGATCTAGACCATACTATACCGATATGTCACCAATACCTAGGTCACCCCGACGTGGTGTACAGCAGAGGAATACAGGAGATCAGATACCAAGAGATATCTCTCCAAGACAAGATAAAAACGAAGTAAGACCGAAACTTTCGAGTAATATTACCCCGCACAATACCGGAAGGAAACCACCACCCCCACAAGCTGAAAGAGCAACACAACAAGGGTGGAAAAAGCCTAACCATTGGAAGAACAACAATAATAAAAAACCTCACAATAATTGGACTAAACAAAATCAAGGACCGAGAGCTACATATCAAGAGCAATACAGACAAGATAGAAGTCCAGCCCATGCCAGAGCACACTATGGAACCAGAGACGACAGACACAGACCACAAGATAGAAGCCCTGGTCCAGAAGACCACCATACTATAAGAGATGGGTGAGGTCCACCACCAAGAGGAAGACGAGAGAGAAGTCCTATTCAAACCTATAATTATTATGCCCCCTAAGAGATCTTCGCGATAATGAGAGGGACAATAGACCTCAAGTAGACTATCTTTAAGAACGAGGATTTAATAGGTATTTTTTAGAGAGGGGGATGGACTACCACCCTCCAAGAAGGTGGTAGAACATGGAGTGGCAAACAAAATATACAACAAAATATATAAAAAAAGAGGGTGCAGATCAGGCAAAAAGAAACACCTTAGTAAGGGTATAATAGGCGAAGGAATTTTTAATCTAACAGAGATACCTCTAACTAATGAAGAGTTGAAAGTTCTGGACAAAGGGCTCAAGTATGCCCCGGTCAAGAATTTAGATAAGTTCCAGACCTACATAAATGTCCAAAAATATGTGAGAAAACTCAATATTAAGAAATATTTATTGGATAATCCAATAAACGTCAAAGTAGGAGGAGTAAACTCAGTTGTGAATAGTAATTTGAGGAATAAATCAATTTTTAATCCCAAGCCTAAAGACAACAAACATATTGAGGTGTTTAAACATCTAGTTACTGAAGAGGTAAAGGGTCTTACAGTCAAGAAGAAGGAAGAATCTAGAGCTATCAGGACTGGGATGAAGAAACTAATTGGAAGAAAAGACTTGGTAATTAGACCATCCGATAAAGGAGGTGGGATTGTGATCCAAACGATTGAGCAATATAACAGAGGGATGAATAGATTGTTAGAAGATCCAAACACCTACACCTTATTGTTAAGTAATCCTATATTTAAATGGAAGAAAGGTTTAGAACAAGTGGTACACTTAGGACTTAAAAAGGGTGTATTAGACAAAAAAGAAGCCAAATATTTATCACCAGAAGCATGTAGGACCCCTGTTATATATGCGCTACCCAAGGTCCATAAAGACAAGACAGATCCTCACTATAGACCAATTGTTAACGGTATAGAATCACTTACAGCGAGATTAGGACAATATATCGATCGGTTTCTACAGCCTGCAGTTCAAAAGTGCAAAGCATATATCAAAGACACAAAAGAAATGATACAACTGCTAGAAGGAAGGAACGATACAGGAACCCTATTAATGGCAACAGCAGATGTGTCATCCTTATATACAGTTATACCCCATTATATGGCATGCGAAGCAACCAAATGGGGTCTTAGAAACTTTTCTACATTACCCTGTATACAAAGGAAGTACATAGTTAAATGTCTAGACTTTTGTTTAAAGCACAGCCACTTTTGGTACAATAAGCAATACTACCAACAAATAACTGGTGTGGCTATGGGAGCAAAATTTGCTCCGAGCGTTGCAGGATTGTTTATGGCTAAATGGGAGGAAGAAGCGGTGTTTGGTGAACGTCCAGAAGGCCTGGTTATATATAAACGTTACATTGATGACATCTTTATCGTTTGGAAAGATGACTATAACAGCCTGACCAAGTTTTTTGAAAAATTTAATCAGAATGATATCAACATAACCTTGACCTGGCAGATAGAAGAGAAGACCATCGCATTCTTGGACTTAGAGATATCACTGGTGAACAATAGGGATGAGCCGAACACCCCCGGGTTCGGTTCGCACCAGAACCTTCGAACGGACCGAAAGTTCGCGCGAATTTTCGAACCCTATTCGTTATAATGGACGCGAACGTTCGAAATCAAAATTGCTAATTACAACGGCCAATATGCATGTTAATGTTATAAAACAGGTTTGGGGACCCGGGTCCTGCCCCAGGGGACATATATCAATGCAAAAAGAAATTTTAAAAACTAAAGTTTTTTCGGGAGCAGTCATTTTAATGATGCATAAAGTGAAAAAAAAAAAAGTGAAATTTTCCTTTAAATACGGTACCTGGGGGGTGTCTAAAGTATGCCTGTGAAGTGGCATATGTTTCCCGTGTTTAGAACTGTCCTTGCACAAAATGACATTTGTAAAGGAAAAAAAGAAGCCATTTAAAACCACTTGCGGCTTTAATGTCATGTCTTGTCCTGGCCGCCATATGGCTGAAAATCCTTGAGAAAAATGGCATGGCTACCCCATCACCCCCCCCCCACCCCAGCCCCTTTGGGTCTTGTATGGATACTAAGGGGGACCCCGCACCCAAAATAAAACCCTATACCTACAACCCTATATACTCTGAACAGCAGTATATAGGTGGTGCAAACAAGACATGGACTGTAGGTTTGTTCTTAAGTAGAATCTGAACAGGTACATTATGAAGTGTAGCTACATCCCAAAAAAATCAATTTTTAAGCTTTTTGGAGAACATAGGGAGGGGTTATCACCCCTGTAACATTTGCTGTCTTTGCACATCTGTTCAGAACATGTCACCTCACTTTCCGTCCCAATGACAAATGTTTTTGGAAAAGTGGGGTTTTAATTGAAACAAGGATTGGTGATAAAGCATCAGTAGAGAGGAGATACCTTTTTCCCAAATTAAATCTAACAGGATAGAATTTTCCTTCCTAGGGGTAGATTTCCTCTCACTTCCTGTTTTCTCTTGCCGTTTGCAAGTAGGAGTCGTTTGTAAGTTGGATGTTTGAAAGTAGGGGCCTGCCGTATATACTCTGCAGAAATTTGCCCTATTAGATATTGGTGTAGCCACAAGACTGGTGGGCACAGGAATGGGCCCTGCTGTGAGTTAATAGATCAAGATTTGTACTTGCATGCACCTGTTGAACCGGGCAGAAAAATTGGGCCTTTGGTGGTGGTGGTGGTGGTGGTGGACGGTGTTGCCACAAGACTGTAAGCCCTCACAGTTACTCTTGGTGGGTGCAGGAATGGGCCCTGCTGTGAGTTATTAGATCAAGATTTGTAATTGCATGCACCTGTTGAACAGGGCAGAAAAATTGGGCCTTTGGTGGTGGTGGTGGTGGTGGACGGTGTTGCCACAAGACTGTAGGCCCTCATAGTTACTCTTGGTGGGCGCAGGAATGGGCCCTGCTGTGAACTATTAGATCAAGATTTGTAATTACACGCCCCTGTTAAACAGGGGCTGAAAAATTGTGCCTTAGGCATTGGTGCTGGTGCCACAACACTGCAACCCCTCACAGATACTGTACTTGGAGCACAGCAGTCACACCTGTTGCGAAGCATCTTTTTAAAAAATTGTAATTACACGCCCCTGTTATACAGGGGCTGAAAAATTGTGCCTTAGGCACTGGTGCTGGTGCCACAACACTGCAACCCCTCACAGATACTGTACTCTGAGCACAGCAATGAGACCTGTTGCAAAGCATTGCCTAAAAATTGTAATTACACGCCCCAACAGGGGCTGAAAAATTGTGCCTTAGGCACTGGTGCTGGTGCCACAACACTGCAACCCCTCACAGATACTGTACTCTGAGCACAGCAGTCACACCTGTTGCGAAGCATCTTTTTAAAAAATTGTAATTACACGCCCCTGTTATACAGGGGCTGAAAAATTGTGCCTTAGGCACTGGTGTGGTGGCATGGATCATTGAGGAGGAGGAAGAGGATAGTCAGTGAACATAACAGGACAGTCACTCAGCATCAGCATAGGCAGTCTTGAAGGGATGTGACATTATAAATTATTCCGTTATATCCGCTTCAGGTGTCTGGTAGCTGGTGGTGATCCAAGACTGATTCATTTTTATGAAGGTCAGTCGATCAACCGAGTCGGTGGACAGGCGCACCCTATGATCGGTGACAAATCCTCCAGCAGCACTGAATGTGCGTTCGGAAAGAACGCTGGATGCAGGACAGGCCAGTAGCTCAATTGCATACTGTGCAAGCTCTGGCCAGTGATCCATCCTCAGGACCCAGTAAGCCAGAGGATTTTCGGTGGGAAAGGTGTCCAAGTCTGACCTTGCCCCTAGGTATTCCTGCACCATGTATATCAGACGCTGGCGATGGTTGCTGGAACCGATCATACCTTGGGGCTGCGGACTAAAAAATTGTCTGAACGCATCGGTCAGACGTCCACCTTCCCCACCGCTCCTTCTGCTACTGACCGAAGCCTCAGCAACTCGTCGTCCAGGACCAGGAGTTTGTAACCTCCCAGTTTCTGGGAACGCGTTGCACAGACCTTTCTGCAAGGCCTCCCTGAGATGTCTCATCCTCTGCTCCCTCTGCGACGGCAAGATAAGGTCCGCAACCTTACCCTTGTACCGTGGATCAAGGAGAGTGGCCAGCCAGTAATGGTCACTCTCCTTGATCCGAAGAACACGAGGATCCTTCCGCAGGCTTTGCAGGATCAGGGAGGCCATGCAGCGTAGGTTAGCTGAGGCATTCGGTCCGGAGTCTTCTGGGTCACTGAGGATGACATGATCGCCAGCCACCTCCTCCCAGCCACGTACAAGTCCACTGGTTTGTTGGGACTGTACATCATCCCTAAAAGACTGCTGCTGCTGATGCTGAGTGCCAGGCTCCACCTCCATGCTCACACAATCCTCCTCCTCCTCCTCCTCCTCCTCCTCTTCCTGTGTGATGGGTGGGACAGAAGGAACATTGTCTGGATAAAGGGGGCCTTGAGAGACAAGGAAGTCCTCCTCTTCCTGCCTCTGTTCTGCCTCAAGTGCCCTGTCCATTATCCCACGCAGCGTATGCTCCAACAGGTGGACAAGAGGTACAGTGTCACTGATGCATGCACTGTCACTGCTCACCATCCTCGTGGCCTCCTCAAATGGTGAGAGGACAGTGCATGCATCCCTGATCATGCTCCACTGGCGTGGGGAAAAAAAGCCAAGCTCCCCTGACCCTGTCCTGGTGCCGTAGTCGCAAAGGTACTCATTGATGGCCCTCTGCTGCGTGTGCAGTCGCTGCAGCATGGCCAACGTTGAGTTCCACCTGGTGGGCATGTCACATATTAGGCGGTTCTTGGGCAGGTTCAGCTCCTTTTGCAGCTCAGTCAGCCGAGCACTGGCATTATAAGATCGGCGGAAATGCACACAGACTTTCCTGGCCTGCCTCAGGACATCCTGTAAGCCTGGGAACCTGCCCAAGAACCGCTGCACCACCAGGTTGAGGACGTGAGCCATACAGGGCACATGGGTGAGCTGCCCCTGTCGCAGGGCGGAGAGGAGGTTGGTGCCATTATCAGAAACGACCATTCCTGGCTTAAGCTGGCGTGGCGTCAACCACCTCTCGGCCTGCCCCTGCAGAGCTGCCAGAACCTCTGGCCCAGTGTGGCTCCTGTCCCCCAAACACACCAGCGCAAGCACGGCATGGCATCTTTTTGCCTGCGTACTCGCGTAGCCCCTTGTACGCCTACGGAGCACCGCTGGTTCCGAGGACAGAGCACTCGAAGAGGACATGGAGGAAGAAGAAGAGGAGGGGGTGGAGGAGAGAGGTGTGTCACAACCAGTAGTAGCATTTTGGAGGCGTGGTGGCGGAACAACCTCCAACACTACTGCACCTTGTCCTGCATCCCTCCCAGCTACCAATAGAGTGACCCAATGGGCCGTGAAAGAAAGATAACGTCCCTGTCCATGCCTGCTGGACCATGAGTCAGCGGTAATATGCACCTTACCGCTGACCGCCCTGTCCAGCGAGGCATGGACATTGCCTTCCACATGCCAGTAGAGAGACGGAATTGCCTTCCGTGAGAAAAAGTGGCGTTTGGGAACCTGCCACTGAGGAACCGCACATTGAACAAACTCACGGAAGGGGGCCGAGTCTATCAACTGAAAAGGCAGCAGTTGAAGTGCTAGCAATTTAGCCAAGCTAGCATTCAACCGCTGGGCATGTGGATGGCTGGGAGTATACTTCTTTCGACGGTCCAGCAGCTGGGGCAGGGAAATTTGCCTGCTACAATCGGACGTCGGTGTACTGCAAGTACTTGGTTGTGACACACCTAATTCTACACCTTCAGTCCTCTCAGAGCAGCTTTCAGAGAGGACTGAAGATATAGTGGGGATGGAGATCCCAGCTGATGAGGAGCAAGGAGAGGTCCGCTTTGTTCTTTGGTGTGGGTCTTTTATGTGTGCTTGCCAACGAGCTGCATGGCAGGTCGACATATGTCTGCTCATGCTTGTGGTGCCCAAGCGGCTGATGTTTTGGCCACGCGAGATACGCTTGAGACAAATATTGCAAATAGCAGTGGTGCGATCTGATGCACTCGTCTCAAAAAAGGCCCACACCAAAGAACTTTTGTGATAACGTGCAGAGGCAGCGCCCTGCACAGGCGGAGCTCTGCGGTGTGGTACAGTTGCTGTGCTGGCCTCTAGCTGGCCTCCAGGGGGCATCCTGCCTCGTTGGACATGTGACGCTGCATCCTCCTCCTCCTCCTCCTCTCTCCCTTCAGGCACCCACGTGGAGTCAGTGACCTCATCATCCCCTCCCTCTTCACCACTAGAGCAAACCTGGCAGTAAGCTGCAGCTGGTGGAACACTACTGCCAGATTGCTGTCCTTCAGCATCCCCTTTCTCTGCGCGCACACTACTGACTTCCTCAAGCTGGGTATCATCATCCGAGCCTTCGAATCGTTGGGCATCCTCCTGGAGCATGTACCCAACACTGTGCTCAAACAGTTCGGGGGACTCCTCAGGAGGACATGGTGGGTCTAGGGAAGGGGTGGCTGATGATGCCATTGAGTACGCGTTGGCAGCTGCTCTGCCAGTACCCTGAGCCTGGGTGAGAGAGGATGAGGAGGATGAGGAGGGCTTGGTCATCCATTCTACCAAGCCTTCGGCATGATGCGGCTCCACATGTCCAGCTGCCGAAAACAAAGACAAGCGTGTCCCATGGCCACGTGCTGATGACGATGCACGACCACGTCCACGGCCAGCACTGTTGTCTCTAGAAACAGAGCCTGCCTGCCCTGTGTTCTTGCCTCGGCACGCTCTGCCTCTCCTTGGCGGTCTTCCAGCCATTGTAGTCGGTAGTGTATATAGTATAAAAAATAGAACTCCTATGTGTGCTCACAACACACTGTAGGTCCTATGGGTGCTGACACTAACACACTATAGGTACTATGTGTGCTGCTGACAAGAAAATATAGGAGCTCTGTTTGCTGCCACTAACACACTAGAAGTCCTATGGGTGCTGCTGAGAAGAAAATATAGGAGCTCTGTTTGCTGCCACTAACACACTAGAAGTCCTATGGGTGCTGCTGAGAAGAAAATATAGGAGCTCTGTTTGCTGCCACTAACACACTAGAAGTCCTATGGGTGCTGCTGAGAAGAAAATATAGGAGCTCTGTTTGCTGCCACTAACACACTAGAAGTCCTATGGGTGCTGCTGAGAAGAAAATATAGGAGCTCTGTTTGCTGCCACTAACACACTAGAAGTCCTATGGGTGCTGCTGAGAAGAAAATATAGGAGCTCTGTGTGATGCCACTAACACACTAGAATTCCTATGGGTGCTGCTGAGAAGAAAATATAGGAGCTCTGTTTGCTGCCACTAACACACTAGAAGTCCTATGGGTGCTGCTGAGAAGAAAATATAGGAGCTCTGTTTGCTGCCACTAACACACTAGAAGTCCTATGGGTGCTGCTGAGAAGAAAATATAGGAGCTCTGTTTGCTGCCACTAACACACTAGAAGTCCTATGGGTGCTGCTGAGAAGAAAATATAGGAGCTCTGTTTGCTGCCACTAACACACTAGAAGTCCTATGGGTGCTGCTGAGAAGAAAATATAGGAGCTCTGTTTGCTGCCACTAACACACTAGAAGTCCTGTGGGTGCTGCTGACTGAGAAGAAAATATAGGAGCTCTGTGTGATGCCACTAACACACTAGAAGTCCTATGGGTGCTGCTGAGAAGAAAATATAGGAGCTCTGTTTGCTGCCACTAACACACTAGAAGTCCTATGGGTGCTGCTGAGAAGAAAATATAGGAGCTCTGTTTGCTGCCACTAACACACTAGAAGTCCTATGGGTGCTGCTGAGAAGAAAATATAGGAGCTCTGTGTGATGCCACTAACACACTAGAATTCCTATGGGTGCTGCTGAGAAGAAAATATAGGAGCTCTGTTTGCTGCCACTAACACACTAGAAGTCCTATGGGTGCTGCTGAGAAGAAAATATAGGAGCTCTGTTTGCTGCCACTAACACACTAGAAGTCCTATGGGTGCTGCTGAGAAGAAAATATAGGAGCTCTGTTTGCTGCCACTAACACACTAGAAGTCCTATGGGTGCTGCTGAGAAGAAAATATAGGAGCTCTGTTTGCTGCCACTAACACACTAGAAGTCCTGTGGGTGCTGCTGAGAAGAAAATATAGGAGCTCTGTGTGATGCCACTAACACACTAGAAGTCCTATGGGTGCTGCTGAGAAGAAAATATAGGAGCTCTGTTTGCTGCCACTAACACACTAGAAGTCCTATGGGTGCTGCTGAGAAGAAAATATAGGAGCTCTGTTTGCTGCCACTAACACACTAGAAGTCCTATGGGTGCTGCTGAGAAGAAAATATAGGAGCTCTGTGTGATGCCACTAACACACTAGAATTCCTATGGGTGCTGCTGAGAAGAAAATATAGGAGCTCTGTTTGCTGCCACTAACACACTAGAAGTCCTATGGGTGCTGCTGAGAAGAAAATATAGGAGCTCTGTTTGCTGCCACTAACACACTAGAAGTCCTATGGGTGCTGCTGAGAAGAAAATATAGGAGCTCTGTTTGCTGCCACTAACACACTAGAAGTCCTATGGGTGCTGCTGAGAAGAAAATATAGGAGCTCTGTTTGCTGCCACTAACACACTAGAAGTCCTATGGGTGCTGCTGAGAAGAAAATATAGGAGCTCTGTTTGCTGCCACTAACACACTAGAAGTCCTGTGGGTGCTGCTGAGAAGAAAATATAGGAGCTCTGTGTGATGCCACTAACACACTAGAAGTCCTATGGGTGCTGCTGAGAAGAAAATATAGGAGCTCTGTTTGCTGCCACTAACACACTAGAAGTCCTATGGGTGCTGCTGAGAAGAAAATATAGGAGCTCTGTTTGCTGCCACTAACACACTAGAAGTCCTATGGGTGCTGCTGAGAAGAAAATATAGGAGCTCTGTGTGATGCCACTAACACACTAGAATTCCTATGGGTGCTGCTGAGAAGAAAATATAGGAGCTCTGTTTGCTGCCACTAACACACTAGAAGTCCTATGGGTGCTGCTGAGAAGAAAATATAGGAGCTCTGTTTGCTGCCACTAACACACTAGAAGTCCTATGGGTGCTGCTGAGAAGAAAATATAGGAGCTCTGTTTGCTGCCACTAACACACTAGAAGTCCTATGGGTGCTGCTGAGAAGAAAATATAGGAGCTCTGTTTGCTGCCACTAACACACTAGAAGTCCTATGGGTGCTGCTGAGAAGAAAATATAGGAGCTCTGTGTGATGCCACTAACACACTAGAAGTCCTATGGGTGCTGCTGAGAAGAAAATATAGGAGCTCTGTTTGCTGCCACTAACACACTAGAAGTCCTATGGGTGCTGCTGAGAAGAAAATATAGGAGCTCTGTTTGCTGCCACTAACACACTAGAAGTCCTATGGGTGCTGCTGAGAAGAAAATATAGGAGCTCTGTTTGCTGCCACTAACACACTAGAAGTCCTATGGGTGCTGCTGAGAAGAAAATATAGGAGCTCTGTTTGCTGCCACTAACACACTAGAAGTCCTATGGGTGCTGCTGAGAAGAAAATATAGGAGCTCTGTTTGCTGCCACTAACACACTAGAAGTCCTGTGGGTGCTGCTGAGAAGAAAATATAGGAGCTCTGTGTGATGCCACTAACACACTAGAAGTCCTATGGGTGCTGCTGAGAAGAAAATATAGGAGCTCTGTTTGCTGCCACTAACACACTAGAAGTCCTATGGGTGCTGCTGAGAAGAAAATATAGGAGCTCTGTTTGCTGCCACTAACACACTAGAAGTCCTATGGGTGCTGCTGAGAAGAAAATATAGGAGCTCTGTTTGCTGCCACTAACACACTAGAAGTCCTATGGGTGCTGCTGAGAAGAAAATATAGGAGCTCTGTTTGCTGCCACTAACACACTAGAAGTCCTATGGGTGCTGCTGAGAAGAAAATATAGGAGCTCTGTGTGATGCCACTAACACACTAGAATTCCTATGGGTGCTGCTGAGAAGAAAATATAGGAGCTCTGTTTGCTGCCACTAACACACTAGAAGTCCTATGGGTGCTGCTGAGAAGAAAATATAGGAGCTCTGTTTGCTGCCACTAACACACTAGAAGTCCTATGGGTGCTGCTGAGAAGAAAATATAGGAGCTCTGTTTGCTGCCACTAACACACTAGAAGTCCTATGGGTGCTGCTGAGAAGAAAATATAGGAGCTCTGTTTGCTGCCACTAACACACTAGAAGTCCTATGGGTGCTGCTGAGAAGAAAATATAGGAGCTCTGTTTGCTGCCACTAACACACTAGAAGTCCTATGGGTGCTGCTGAGAAGAAAATATAGGAGCTCTGTTTGCTGCCACTAACACACTAGAAGTCCTATGGGTGCTGCTGAGAAGAAAATATAGGAGCTCTGTTTGCTGCCACTAACACACTAGAAGTCCTATGGGTGCTGCTGAGAAGAAAATATAGGAGCTCTGTTTGCTGCCACTAACACACTAGAAGTCCTATGGGTGCTGTTGGGGTGCAATGCTGTGCTAACAGCACTGCGGTTGGTACTACTGCAATACTGTACTAACAGTAAGCACGCACCAGACTAATCCCCAGCAGCAGCTAATAACACACTAACTGTGCAATCAGCAGCAATGAACGATCAATGACTTAGGTAGCAATGGTTTAGCAAAGAAATAGCCAATGGTTTAGCAAAGAAGAGCAAATCTTTCAGTATCAAGCAAAGACTGAATCAGCAGACTAATCTCTCCTAAAGCCGGAACTCATGTGACCGGGGCCGATGGCGTGGCGGCCTTTTAAATGGTGGGGCGTGTACTAAAGCCCCTGAGCTGTAATTGGCTACAGGCGTCCTGCCTGTAGCCAATTATTGCTCTCCGAGTTTCGGGCGCTGTGATTGGCCAAGCATGCGGGGTCACAGTGCATGCTTGGCCAATCATCAGCCAGCAATGCACTGCGCCGGCCGAAACGGCCGCAATGCATTGCGGGGCCGCTCGCATCACACGAATGTGATGCGAACGGCCCAAATAGTTCTGGGCTCGACGAGCGAGCGAACGCCCGATGTTCGATTCGAACATGGGTTCGAATCGAGCACCGGGCCCATCCCTAGTGAACAATAAGTTCTCCACGAAAACTTTTTTCAAAAATGTGGATAGGAATAGTTAACTACCGACCAATAGCTGCCACCACAGGAATTGGATATTTAATATCCCGAAAATGACAGCTGGTGAGATTAAAACGGAATTGTACCGAAATAGAGGATTTTCAGATCCAAGCAAAAATTATCAGGGAATGATTTATCCAAAAGGGATATGAAGAACCGTTTATAAAAGAGATAATAGAGGAGGTAACTCATATACCAAGGAAAACCCTGCTAGGAGAAAAAAAGATTATACCGCAACTGGATCAGGTCCCTGTGATACTAGATTTCTTTTTTTTTTATCATCAAAGTTTATTGAAGAAAAAAAAATAGTATTACATGCATACAGATATGGAAATAACAATTGGAACTTACAAGTTTGGTATGAAGAGAAGTACCAATATACATTGAATACGTGAGCAGTCAACATAAAGGTAGATGCTTCTATTAGACATAAACCAGAGGCAACAACTCAGGCCTCGTGAAATCAGAGGTGAGCATCTCCTGATATCATTGGGTATTTCCACATACAACCTTTCAGGAGAAAAATAACATAGCTAAAGAAGAAATTAGATGGAGAAGGAAGAAAGAAAAGGAGAGAATCAGCGAGTGGATATTAGGGGTATAACCCCTAGGGAGGCGGCCGGTGACTCTAGAGGGTCCTCTAATGATGTGTCAATCAAACAGTTATGCCCAGCTCTCGTGGTGTGGGTTAAGTGGGTCAAGTGGGCATTTAGCTGCAATCAGTTACCAGAGAGGCCAGGTGTTTAAATGTGGTGTGGGGGTGAGACCCCAGATGAGAAGTAATCGTTCCAGTTAATCACCCGGGGGGATTACCAATCAAGGCGTCATAGCCCGGGGAGTATTTAAAAGCAAACCAAGGAGACCATGTTTCATGAAATCGTCCAACGTTTTCATTGGATTGAGCAGCGGTATCCTCCATCTCACAGATTTCAGGCACCCTGTGTAGCCACTGAGAAATGGAAGGGACCCGTGTCGATTTCCAGTACAGCGGAATGAGAGACTTGGCCGCATTTAGCAAATGCCTGGAGAGGGATTTTTTGTATCTCTTAATGGAGAAGTGCGAAATATGCAGTAAGCAGCACGCTGCGTCAAGTGAAAGTTCGGTCTCCGTGATCTGTCTAATAATCTCCCTCACCCCCGACCAGTAAGCAGTTATCATATCACAATGCCACCAGATATGCAGTAAGGATCCCTTAGCATTGTGACATCTCCAGCATTCGTCAGAGGACTGGGGGTACCATTTATGTATTTTCTCCGGAGTGGCATACCATTGGGTCAAGATCTTGTATGATGTCTCCTGCATTCTCGTGCTGAGCGAGCATTTGTGAGACATGATGCTCGCTCTGGACCACTGGGCCTCTGTAATTACTACGCCCAAGCTTTCGGACCATCTCTCTCTGCGTCTGTCCCAGTCAGGCCCCCCCAACCCCTGTAGCCAAGCATAGGCGGTAGAGGTCGACCTGGGCATCTGTTCCCCTTGTAGGCACACTGACTCCAACTCAGTGAGGACCCTAGTGAAATGACTCTTACGTATCTTATTATTGGCAAAGCTTCGTATCTGTAAGTATGACCACAAAGGTAGAAGGGGCATATTGTTGTCCTCACTAAGACGGGTCAGATCTTTTATTGTCTCACCATCGAAACAGTGTTGGGCCAGAAGCGGCTTCATGCTGTCATTGGTTATCATATGAGGGTTCCCTACTCCCGGTGGGAAGGCTGGGTTGTTTGCGAGTGGTGTGAGAGGGCTAAGGGGTGAGGAAAACTGCGGATGTTGAGTTAATTGGTGAAAGATTTTGAGCGTAGTGCCAATCAGTGGGTGGGAGGTCATGATCCACGGATAGTTGGCTTTTGGTATCCATGGAGAGAACTGTAAGGGGATGGGGCTTAGGCTGGATTTGATCCCGACCCAGTCCTTAATGCCTGAGTGGCAGTGCCAGTTCACGAGTCTGGCTACATGTGAAGCCTGGTAGTATTTTTTGTAGTCTGGAATTCCCAATCCCCCAACCCGTTTGTTTCGGGTTAAGTGAGAGGCTTTAATATGAGGCGGTTTGTGTGCCCAGATAAATCTCATCTGCATGGAATGGAGTGAATTAAAAAAACTTTGGGGGATCCTAACCGGTAGAGTGCGAATCGAATATAGAACTTTCGGAAGGACCGTCATCTTGCAGATGGCTGCCCTTCCGAACCAGGAGAAATGTCCCGCATGCCATTTACGGAGATCACTCTCCACGCTTTTAAGTAGAGGGACAAAATTGTGGTTGAAAATTGATGAAAGACTAGGAGTGAGCCACACTCCCAGATATTTAATGGCGGACGAGACCCAAGTAAATGAGTTATTAGTTTGAGCGGCTCTCAGCTCAGGTTCTGGCAATGTGATATTTAGTGCCTCAGATTTGGAGTAATTTATTTTGAGGTTGGAAATTTGGCCGTAATTTGAGAACTCCTTAAGTAGAGATGGTATAGAGATGTGCGGACTCGACAAGAAAAAAAGGAGGTCGTCCGCATAAGCGGCTACTTTGAACTCCTGGTTTCCCAACCGAAATCCCTTAATAGACTGGTTGGCTATGATTCGTCTAACAAACGGTTCCAACAAAATTATAAAGAGCAGGGGCGACAAAGGACAGCCCTGCCTGGTTCCATTTTTGATATTTACCACATCTGAAAGGGTGCCGTTTATTTTAAGTTTTGCTGATGGATTCGTGTAAAGCGACGATATCCACGCCCTCATGTGCAGGCCCAGCCCTATATGTCCACAAGTCTCTAGCATGTAGTCCCACGCTACTCGATCGAAGGCCTTCTCCGCGTCTGTTGATAGGAGAAAGCCCTCTATCTTTCGCTCGTGGGCCGCATGGATGAGGTTGAGAGATTTAGTAACATTATCCCTAGCCTCCCTACCCGGCATGAAGCCAGCCTGACTGGGTCCTATCAAGTGTAGGAGTAGAGGTCTCAGCCTGTTGGCAACAATCTTCGCCATCAGTTTGATGTCTATGTTTAACAAAGATATCGGCCTGTAGCTTGTGCAATGTATTGGATCTTTGCCCGGTTTAGGCAGGACGGTGATATGTGCTGCAAGGAAATCAGACGGTATATCTCTTGGGTCAGAGAGGGTGTTCAGGGCATCTCGCAGCGGGGTTGTGAGAATGTCTATGAATGTCTTGTAGTATATAGCACTAAACCCATCCGGGCCGGGGCTTTTACCCGTTTTAAGTTCTTTAATGGCGAGTCTGAGTTCAGAGGCGTCTATAGGGCTCTCGAGATGAGTTGCGTCTTCTGCAGTGAGTGTGGGTAAAGAGGATTCCTTAAGATATTCCCGAATACCCTGTATTCTAGAGTTAGTGGCATTCGTAGGGCCGTGTTGTGTCGGGAGATTATATAGGTTGGTATAGAAATCCTGAAAGTGTCGTGCTATCTTGTCAGTCTCCCTATCGATCTTCCCATCCCTATTTTGTATGCCCGTTATGTTGTGATGTACAACCGAGCCTCTGAGGGCCCTAGCCAGTAAATTGCCCGGTTTGTCCCCGTGTTCGTAATATAGTTTTTTCCTGAAGAACAAGAATCGTTTTGTTCTGATGTCTAAGATCTGTCTAAGGGCTTTCCTGGACTCTAGAAGGGAAGTTGCCGATTTAGCTGTCAGGGACTGTTTATGAGAGGTTTCAAGCGAGCGGATGTGTTGCAGGAGATGTGAAATTTCCCTGTCCCTCTCTCTCTTTCTCTGCGAGCCCATTTTAATTAATTCACCCCTAATCGTACATTTATGGGCTCCCCAAACCATTAGGGGATCGGCCCCTGGTGTAGCATTGAGCCTGAAGAACTCGAGGAGTGACGAGTTCAGTGTCGGAAGCAGAGTGGGGTCTGTCAGCAGGGATGAGTTTAGCCTCCAAACATTAGATCTAATAGGGGGGGCAGTGAGATTCAAAGAGAGGGAGACAGGAGCGTGGTCCGAAAGAATCTGTGTTCCTATGCAGGAGCCAGTTACGGTGTGGAGATCTCGCTGTGAAATGAATATATAATCTATTCGGGAGTATCTGTCATGGGGGATGGAGTAGTAGGTAAAGTCCCTGTCAACTGGGTGCATCAAGCGCCACGTGTCTACTAGGTCCAGAGAGTTAAGTAGAGACTTAATTTTTTTCAGGATTCTGTAGGTGATATATGTTTTCCCGGACGATGTGTCCTCTATGGGGTTGAGAGGGACATTAAAGTCTCCCCCAAGAATTAACCTACCGGAGCTGAAGCCCGACAGCTCCCTAATCAAAGTTTTGCAGAAGGACTGGTGCGAGGTATTGGGGAAATAAGCATTCGCTAGTGTGATAGGGATCCCACTACATTTCCCTTTAAGAAAAATAAATCTGCCCCCAGGGTCTATTATTTTGTCAGTCAGCTCAAATGATGCAGTTTTGCTAACTAAGATTGAGACCCCTTTGGATTTGCCTGCGTCATTGGTGGCATGATGGGCGTCTATGAAGTATGAGTCGGTAAGCTTTGGGATCTGGTTCGTTCTAAAGTGAGTTTCTTGTAGAAAAACAAAGCTGGGCCTACCTTTTTTGAGTTCCCTCAGCATAGTAGAGCGTTTCTCGGGAATGTTGAGTCCTCTAACATTATGAGAAATCACCGTGGGAGTGACGCCAAGATCGGAGTACGCCATGACACAAACGCAGAGAGGGAAGTTTCCACACCTAAAGGCAACTCAAATATAAGCGATTAATACACAGAAATCACCGGCCGACCTCGACCGAAAAAACCTTAAAATAAAATAGCAGGATAGAGAGAGAGGATCAAAGAAGAGTAGAAATTATATAGAAGTGAGTAGGGAGAAATTGAGGAGAACACTTCTCCCAGACGTGGTCACGTCCTGGAGAACTCAAATTAGTGCGTCTAGATGAGCCCAAAGGATCCACCCAGACGCCCTATGTGGGAACGAGGTAGACACACCAAGGGTCTAGCAGCCAAACCTATATCTCTAGAGATATGTGCAGGTTATACCAAATGTAACTTGGAAACAGTCGGGTAACGGCCCATTGGTATGACATAACAAGTGCTTAAGGGTCTACTCTGCATAGGTAGAAATAGCAGTAACTGTAAACAAACTAGTTTAGGTTAGAATGAGCAAATGAACAAGTGAACCCGAGACATGGCCGAGCAAGGTCAGCAGGTGGCGCAGCCGAGGAGGGCAGAAACTCGCCTCTCCCCAGCCACGCCCCCCGGGACCCCCTCAGTTTAGCCGTGATGACACAATAAAGGAGAAATATATACACATAAATGGTGGCCCCGATCGCCTCCCCGGCCCGTATCCTCCCGGACACGCAGTTCAATAAAGCCTCACCGGTTCCCGGCTATATAAATGATCAGAAAAGCAACATTATCATTATGCGTTTGGATATTAGTGTCACTTGTAGTGTGATGGCCAGCTAGCAGGAAGTCCGGTAGGAGATCAAGAAAAGGCCGATTGCGACCTTGTTGGGGAGGCGGCGGATGGGTAATCTAGCAAAAGTCTATGATGTGGGTAGAGGGGGGGGGGGAATATATATCCGAAGGGAGAGTACAGTCCTAAGAAAGGCGTGGGCTAAGTGGGCTGTAATTATAGCCATGAGACTGGAGCCAGTTTGTTAAGCGAGGAGTCTCATGGCTGGGTCCTTCCGGACAGAGTTACCATCAAGTGTGAGCAGTCTATGTATATACATAACATACAAAGGTAGCTTTGAGGTCTGTCCAAGTCTAAATCTACCCTGACTTGTAGATTAATAAGACCCCAGCTGTATAAATGCTTAAGAAGGTAACATTGTTATTGTGCATATGGACAGTAGTGACACTTGCGGTTTGGTAAGTATCCAGCTAGCCAGATTCCGGTAGGGCGATGGGAAAAAGAGCTGACAGTGATGTAGTAGGGGAAGGCTACAGATGGGTGAGCTAGCAAAAGTATATGATGCGCGGAAGACGCATACTCAAAGGATATATAAAGTCCCTGGGATAGCGTGGGATAACTGGGCTGCTATCATGGCCAGGGGTCCGGGACCAATCGCTGGGTGGGAGCCGAGGAGGCCCAAGACCAGGTCCCTCAAAGTAAGGGCACCATTGAGTGTGTGCAGATTATGTCATCCGGAGGTCGAGTGTGGCATGATCTCAGGTCTCCAGTAGATTCCTGGAGGAGTGAGCACGGCCGCCCGGGGTCCCCTGCGCCCGGCTGTCACCTCTGTCAGGCCTTTGTTTCTTTGCAGACTGTTTCTCAGGCGTCGAAAGGGGAGAGTGCGGAGGGCTCCTGTCTGTATGCGGTAGGGAGAATTCCTGGTACCACTCAGGGAGCTCTACCCGGCCCAGCTGTAGTGCATCGCAGAAATCGGGAAGATCATTAGGCGTACGGAGAGTGTGCTGTCTGCCCCCATGTGTGACCAGCAGCGCGAAAGGGAAGCGCCACGTGTACCGGAGATCTTTTTCCCTCAGCTTATCCAGAAGTGGCCGCAGGGCCCTGCGGTTCTTCAAAGTGATCTGAGAGAGATCCTGGAACAGTTTGATGTTTTCCCCATTAAACTCAATATGTTCACTTCTCCTCGCTTTAAGCATAATGTCTTCTTTAAGGCTGAAATTTTGCAGACAGCAAATAATGTCCCGAGGTGGCAGCGTGTCTGGGCCTCTGGCTCTGAGAGCCCTGTGCGCTCTGACAAAATCTATGACTGTATCCTCCGGGCGTTCCAGGAGGCTGTTAAACACTCTTTGGAGGACAGGCGCAATTTGGTCGGTATCCACCGACTCCGGGATGCCACGTACTCTGATGTTATTGCGCCTTCCCCTATTGTCCAGGTCCTCCAAATGTCTGTTAACTTCTATAAAATGGAGAGCTTGTGTAGAGACCACTCTGTCTAGTCTCTGTATCGCCTTATCTCTAATTCTGCCCTCTCTCTCCGCAGTCGCCATCTTTTCTTGTAAGACCATGAAGCTGGTTTTCAGGTCTGTAATTGCGGCTGAAAAGGAGGCTTTAATGTCAGCCGCGAAGCCTGACATGTCGCCATAGGTGAGGGGATGATCCGCTTTAGTGTTTCTCCTACCGTAGTCCTCCATGGCTGGTTGTGAGTCCTCGCTGGATGCCTCCTCTGTGTGGGTCGGCGCCATCTTGCTTCCCGCCGCGACTCTCAATACTGCAGCCTGGGTCTTGAATATGTCAGAGATATTCCGTCCTGGAGCGAGCCGCCAAGGAACGCCTGGAGCAGGTCTGATGATAATGGCGGATCTGTTTGCTCATTATCGAGTGTCTACCATGCAGAGAGACAGGTTAGGGCCGCGGTCCCGACGGAGCTTCTCTTCTAGGCTGCCATCTCCTCGGCGCGCCAAGCCACGCCCCCGTGATACTAGATTTCAACATCCAATATAAAAAAATAGAAAAAATTATCACGCGCTACTGGCACATTCTGAAGGCTGATAGGCAATTAAATGAGTTACTACCAGCTAAACCTAAATTTATCTATCGAAGAGCTCCGACCCTTCGTGACCAATTGGTGAAAAATATCATTGACCCACCTAAAAAACAATTTACTTTTTTTACAGGCAAAGGCTTTAAGAGATGCTATGCCTGTAAACGCACTAAATGACCTAACGAAAAGAAAACCTCTTTCCAATCGACCAGCAATGGTACAAGTTATGATATAAAAGAATTTGTAGGATGTAATACTGAGGGAGCAGTGTACGTACTGGAATGCAGTTGCGGCCTGCAATATGTAGGCCGCACTAAGAGACTCTTGAGGATTAGGGTCAAAGAACATGTTCAAAACATCATGAACGGATTTCCAAAGCATAGTGTGTCTAGACACTTTTTAGAGGTACATAATAAGGATCCGAATCATCTCAAATTTTGGGGAATTGTCCCATATACCAGGCCCTGGAGAGGAGGACACAAAGTTAGGGCGCTGAGCCAGGTTGAATCCAAATGGATTTTCTGTATGGATACTTTGGCTCCGAGGGGACTCAACATTGAGTTAGACTTGAACTGTTTCTTGAGTGATTTCTAACCTATTGTACCCTGCTACACCAGCACAGCCTACTGGAGGTATCGGTATCATGGCAATTTATATGTATTTGTGGGAAGATCCCCGTTTAAAAAAAAAAAATTCCCTCCCCCCCCATCCCTCTTTTTTGGTAACACAACACTGACCCCCTGCCTTCTCCCCCATTTTTTCCTTCCCTTTCCCCCTTCCTTTTCCCCCCTCCCTCCCCCCCTTCCCTACGAATACCACTGATGTACTATTTTATGGATTGATTACAATCTATTTTAATATATTTTTAATTTAATTTTATACAAATTTTATATATATTTTTATATGTATGCACATATTTTAAATATATTTTTATACAGTAATATATGTGTATATGTCTCTGGATCAGAGATTAAGACTCTGAGTCCGATTTACACATTTTAATCCGTGTTACGTCCCTTTCTCTGGTTCTGTGCTAATGGGTTGTCTATCTTGTCGTTTCTCACGCCACTCCATGTTATGGTGTTGTGCTATTGCAGCTTGGATCAGTGGCTGACCAACCTATGATTCCGGCAATATCAGGAGTGATGGGTGTGAGCGGTGACAGGATTTGAATTAAAATTCCTTCCCTTGTCCCGCTTGCCTCTGGTGGATTAGCCACTAGGGCAAGACGCTAGACCTAGTATTCTGTAGCTGGTCCGTTTTAGCCCGGCTTATATGGCCACTACAATAAACAGGACATAAATACTGCTGCTAGACTGACAAGCATCAGCCTAGACAAAATGGTATCTGTCTGTTTATTTGTATGTTTTTGGCACTTCAACAAAATGGCGATTGTGGACCAATGACTGAATATGAGTACTAGTACACACTATACAGGCTATAAACACTCCGGAATGACCCCGGCAAAATGGCGCCGGTTTGTTTACAAAATAGGACCACAACAAAATGGCGGCCGCATGCCCGCTGGATGTTCAATTAGCAGACTATATATTGTCAGCAGCCCTTCACTCTAGTATCCCCTGATGAAGTCACGTGATACATGATGATACGCGTAGGGATTGGAGGTTCGCTGACAGACCAGGACCCGAGCAGGTAGACGAGCGAGGCGCTCGTAGGATACCCTGCAGTCACCCTTTACTACTTATGTGAGTGTTATATTGTTTACTTTTAATAAAACCTTTTGGTACGGGACTATGCTATGTTTGCCATATCTTTTATTTTATTGAATACGACGTTCATCTGAGACACCACTGCACTGGGATCCACACAAAGCCACAGACAACTAGAGGGACGACGAGTTCAGTGCTCGTGGAGATGCTCCCATATTGTTTATCTGTGAAGTGAGTACCTTTCTGGCATGTGTGTGTATCTCTGGACACTGGTGGTACTATACTATGATCCATCTTCTTTGATTTTATACATGCTATTTGGGAGGATTGCAGCAACAGGAAGGAGACTGGCACCATCCAAGCTACTGTCCACCTGTTCTGAATAACTCTGTGACCTGGTTGTGCTAAGCTTAACTAGCAACAAGGTAAGCTGCTTACAGGCACAGAGGTGGAGCACTGAAGAGAAATCAAGCTTCAAGCACTGAACTAATGTGTGTTTTATTTTTTCACTTTTCAATTTTGGTGACGGAATCACTTTTGATATACTTTTGGATTGCACGGTCTAAATTGGATTTACTTGGACCCTTCAACTATATACATATATATATATATATATATATATATATATATATATATATATATGTATATATATATATATTTTTTTATATCTTTAAGAGCATTTATATATTAATATTTTTTTGGGGATTTATCACGATTGGATATTTGGATCACGTTGATCACATGATTGCATTTGAGTTTTACTAAGTCATTCACTTTTTCATATAAGGTCACAATATTATTCAGGTTTAGTGTGTTATCAGTCACACTGTTCTCAGTTTTCCCATTCTCTCTTTGTTTAAACACAGCGCTAACACCATCACTGTTGTATATTGTTTTGAGTTTTCTTGAATTGGATTCACAGGTGTCTGGCAGCAGTGCGCCCCCCCCCTTTCCTGTTAGGGTTTTAGGTTCACTTATCCATTTCACGGTAGGGCAGCGCGGGAGTTCCCCCAATTTTTTGAATATTCAATCTATGTTATCAACTATTTTTCTGATACAGCACTTTAGGCACATTATTACAACTAGGGATGAGCTTCGTGTTTGAGTCGAACACACTTTCGACTCGAACATCGGCTGTTCGATCGTTCAACGAAGATTGAACGTTATGGTCCGTTCGCGCCAAATTGGAGTGGCGCGTCACGGTCCATAATTCACTGCGGCATCGCAGTGCATTGCCGGCTGATGATTGGCCAAGCATGCACTATGACCCGCATGCTTGGCCAATCACAGCGCCATCTGTACAGAGAGCCGTAATTGGCCAAAGCCAGGGTGGCTTTGGCCAATCATGGCTCAGAGGAGTAGGTACTCGCCCCACACTATATAAGGCCACCTGGAAGTCAGCCTTGTGAAGTGTGTTGGCGTTTGTGAAAGAGACAGTTACAGAGAGAGAGAGACAGTGTCATTTATATTGAGTTAGATGACAGGCAGGCCGGTGATTGTGCTAGCTGCAGAGACAGTCAGTGTTTCACTTAGTGTACTACTGTGTGCTTTGCATAGCATTCACCTAAAGCTCACCTGGATACAGTTATTCTCTATACTGTGACAAACAGGCCGGTTATTGTGCTAGCTGCAGACAGTCAGTGTTTCACTTAGTGTACTACTGTATGCTTTGCATAGCATTCACCTAAAGCTCACCTGGATACAGTTATTCTCTATACTGTGACAGGCAGGCCGGTGATTGTGCTAGCTGCAGACAGTCAGTGTTTCACTTAGTGTACTACTGTGTGCTTTGCATAGCATTCACCTAAAGCTCACCTGAATACAGTTAGTGACTAATACTATTATAGTGGTGTTCTCATAATAAAACCACAAGCAGAGAACTGTAAGTATTTTCAGTGTACTGTGTCCTCTGCACAGTTTTCACCTAAAACTAACTGAAAACAATTGCTGCTTTTCCCATACTAACACCACAGCAGGCCATTAGTATGTCTGGAAGGCAAACAATGAGAGGCAGACAGTCATGAGGCAATAAAAGAGGGCAAGCAGGCTCTGTGTCTAGAGGCAACAGTGATGCTGGTCGTGGACACGGTGCATTCTCATCAGCACGTGGCAGTGGGAAACACTTGTCCTTCTTTTCGGCAGCTGGCCATGTTGAGCCACAACATGCCGAAGACTTGGTAGAGTGGATGACCAAGCCGTCCTCCTCCTCCTCATCCTCTCTCACCCAGGCTCAGGGTACTTTGTCTGGCAAAGCAGCTGCCAAAGCGGTCTCTTCCCTTGGCTCAATGGCATCAGTCACTCCTTCCCTAGAAAATACCCATATGGGTACAAGGTAAACATTGTAACAGCAGTAGGCGTGATAACATAGTATAGCCATTGCTGAGATGGTAAAACAGTATAAATGGTTATGACAGTGGTACATGAGTTTATGACATAATTGTCAAAATGATAGAGCATGCATAATTCCAAAGAGTCACCACAGTTAGAAAGGGTACATTTTCATAATAGGAGGCAATGCCTGCGGAACCTATGGCCCGGTTAAACCTGTATATAGGGTAACTGGGTAATGAAACTTGAATTTGTATGATTGAAAGGCACGGCATTGGGTAGCTCTACGCGTTTCGTGACGGCCATGTCACTCATCAGGAGCATGCGCGTCTTGTCACTATAATAAAATTGAATAAAGGGTTAGGTAACTAGAAAGATGGAAGTATCAATGGGGGTGAGGAGTAAAACCCCCCAGCACGAAAATGCATACTTACAGTATTGGTAACAAGTAACTGCAAACCAGGTGGGGCATGGCAGGTGTCCGGGAATAACCCCCAGCGGGAGCCGAGGCGGACGGGCCGGGGAGAGTAGGCCCACACGGGGTACCAACGGGCAGACATGGCAAACAGGGCAGTCCTGAAAAAATATATCAAATAAAGTGACAATTGGGAAGTGGGGGAAAAAAATCAAAGTGAATGGGGTGGGGTGAGTGCAGGGGAGGGACAACCACCTGCTGGTGAAGAGTGGATGGCAATTGGGTGAAACTAGTAAACCCACTGCTGGGCTTGAATGAATAGGCATGAGTGAAAGGAAAGAAGGGGGGAAGGGTGAGGAGAATCACGTCCCCGGGTGTTGCAGTTTTATGTACACACATATTCTATTCAAACTTGAAGTCGCTATGGATATACCGAAGTTTGATTGATTGCATTTGTTCTCAGTTCACTTACTGAGCATCCCATTGGACTTTGTTGTCAGTCACATCACTTTATAAAACTTTATATATGAGTTTGCACATTTTATCATTCACAACTGTTTGGTATTTATATACACTCTGGAGTCACTCCCTCTATTTGTATTGATTAGTTAGTTAAACTATCACACGCCCAGATTTATATATATATCTGGGTTCTCACACAGTACTTTGGCGCTGCATTTTTTTATTTTCTGTTAACTATTTTGCGATTTGTCTATTTGCCGATGCTAGCAGCCACCTATTCATTTGTTCACTCAGTAGCACCACTTTGTTTATTTTATATACTCCTTCCCTAGCCCCACCATGTCCTCCTGAGGAGTCCCCTGAACTGTTTGACCACAGTGTTGGGTACATGCTCCAGGAGGATGCCCAGCGTTTTTGAAGGCTCCAATGATGGAACCCAGCTGGAGGAAGGCAGTAACGTGAGCTTAGAGAGAGGGGGTAGTAACGTGAGCCCAGAGAAAGGGGGTGCCCAACAAGGTCAGCTATCTGGCAGTCATGTTCCCCCAGCTGCAGCATACTGCCAGATTGGCTCCAGTGATGAGGAGGGAGGGGATGATGAGGTCACTGACTCCACGTGGGTGCCTGATAGGAGAGAGGAGGAGGAAGAGGAGGAGGAGGCACTTCTCCAACGAGGCAGGATGCCCTCCAGGGGCCAGTTTAAGGGCAGCACACCGACTGCATCAC
Organism: Rana muscosa; assembly: GCA_029206835.1. Classification (NCBI taxonomy): domain Eukaryota; kingdom Metazoa; phylum Chordata; class Amphibia; order Anura; family Ranidae; genus Rana; species Rana muscosa. The sequence goes on from CM055116.1 coordinate 178,752,076, forward strand.
ACTGCAGAGCTCTGCATGTGCAGGGCGCTGCTGTCTCTGCACGTTATTCCAAAAGTTCTTTGGTGTGGGCCTTTTTTCAGACGTGTGCAGCAGATCGCACCATTGCCATTTGCAACATATGTCTAAAGCGTATCTCGCGTGGCCAAAACATCAGCCGCTTGGGCACCACGTGCTTGACCAGACATATGTCGACCTGCCATGCAGTCCGTTGGCAAGCACACCTAAAACACCCACACCAAAGAACAAGGCGGACCTCTCCTTGCTCCTCATCAGCTGGGATCTCCAACGCCACTATACCTTCAGTCCTCTCTGAAACCTGCACTGAGAGGAATGTAGGTGTAGAATTAGGAGTGTCACAGCCAAGTACTTGCGGGCCATCTGCTATCGGTACACCGACGTCCGATTGTACCAGGAAAATTTCCCTGCCCCAGCTGCTGCACCGCCGCAAGAAGTTCGCTCCCAGCCATCCACATGCCCAGCGGTTGAATGCTAGCTTGGCTAAATTGCTAGCTAGCACTTCAACTGCTGCCTTTTCAGTTGGCCTTTTCAGTTGGTAGACTCTGCCCCCTTCCGTGAGTTTGTGGAATGTGCGGTTCCTCAGTGGCAGGATCCCAAACACCACTTTTTCTCACGGAAGGCGATTCCGGCTCTCTACCGACATGTGGAAGGCAATGTCTTGGCCTCGCTGGACAGAGCGGTCAGCGGTAAGGTGCATATTACCGCTGACTCATGGTCCAGCAGGCATGGACAGGGACATTACCTATCTTTCACGGCACATTGGGTGACTCTGCTGGCTATTGGGAAGGATGCAGGACAAGGTGCAGTAGTGTTGGAGGTTGTTCCGCCACCACGCCTCCAAAATGTTACTACTGGTGATTCTGACACACCTTTGTCCTCCACCCCCTCCTCTTCTTCTTCCTCCATGGCCTCTTCCTGTGCTGATTTGTCCTCGGAACCAGCGGTGCTCCGTAGGCGTTCAAGGGGCTACGCCAGTACGCAGGCAAAAAGATGCAATGCGGTGCTTGAGCTGGTGTGTTTGGGGGACAGGAGCCACACTTGAGCAGAGATTCTGTCAGCTCTGCAGGGGCAGGCTCAGAGGTGGTTGACGCCATGCCAGCTTAAGCCAGGAAAGGTGGGTTCCGACAATGGCACCAACCTCCTCTCCGCCCTCCGACAGGGACAACTGACCCATGTGCCCTGTTTGGCTCATGTCCTTAACTTGGTGGTGCAGCGGTTCTTGGGCAGGTACCCGGGCTTACAGGAGGTCCTGAAGCAGGCCAGGAAACTCTGTGGGCATTTCCGCCGGTCATATAATGCCAGTGCTCGGCTGGCTGAGCTGCAAAAGGATTACAACCTGCCCAAGAACCGCCTAATCTGTGACATGCCCACCAGGTGGAACTTAACGTTGGCCATGCTGCAGCGGCTGCACATGCAGCAGAGGGCCATCAATGAGTATCTGTTGCAATATGGCACCAGGACAGGGTCAGGGGAGCTTGGATTTTTTCCCCACGCCAGTGGGCCATGATCAGGGATGCATGCACTGTCCTGGCACCATTTCAGGCCACTAGGATGGTGAGCAGTGACAGTGCATGCATCAGTGACACTGTCCCTCTTGTCCACCTGTTGGAGCACACGCTGTGTGGAATAATGGACAGGGCACTTGAGGCAGAACAGAGGCAGGAAGAGGAGGACTTCCTTACCTCTCAAGGCCCCCTTTATCCAGACAGTGTTCCTGCTGGCCTGGCTATCACACAGGAAGAGGAGGAGGAGGATTGTGTCAGCATGGAGGTGGAGACTAGCACTCAGCATCAGCAGCAGTCTTCAAGGGATTAATTACAGTCCCAAGACACCCATGGACTTGTACGTGGCTGGGAGGAGGTGGCTGCGGATCATGTCGTCCTCAGTGACCCAGAGGACTCGGCACCGAATGCCTCAGAAAACCTACGCTGCATGGCCTCCCTGATCCTGCAAAGCCTGTGTAAGGATCCTCGTATTCGTGCGATCAAGGAGAGGGATCATTACTGGCTGGCAACCCTCCTTGATCCACATTACAAGGGTAAGGTTGCGGACCTTATCTTGCCATCACAGAGGGAGCAGAGGATGAGGCATCTTCTGGAGGCCTTGCAGAAAGGTCTGCGCAACGCGTTCCCAGAGACTGGGAGGTTACAAATTCCTGGTCCTGGACAACGTGCTGCTGAGGCTTCGGTCAGTCAAAGAAGGAGCGATGGAGAAGGTGGCCGTCTGACCGATGCGTTCAGACAATTTCTTAGTCCGCAGCCCCAAGGTATGATCGGTTCCAGCAACCATCGCCAGCGTCTGGTTTACATGGTGCAGGAATACCTAGGGGCAAGATCAGACTTCGACACCTTTCCCACCGAAAATCCTCTGGGTTACTGGGTCTTGAGGAATGGATGGATCACTGGTTTGCACAGTATACAATTGAGATACTGGCCTGTCCTGCATCCAGCGTTCTTTCGGAACGCACATTCAGTGCTGCTGGAGGCTTTTTAACCAATCACAGGGTGCGCCTGTCAACCGACTCGGTCGATCGACTGACCTTCATAAAAATGAATCAGTCTTGGATCACCACCAGCTACCAGCCACCTGATGCTGATGTAACCGAATAATTTTCTTTGAAATGTCAGATCCCTTCAAGACTGCCTATGCTGATGCAGAGTGACTATACTGTTATGATGAGTGACTATCCTCTTCCTCCTCACTAATCATGCTGATAGCTTGAAAGAACATTTTTGGTTTTGGGCACCACCACCAGTGGCTAAGGCCCAATTTTTCAGCCCCTGTTTAACAGGGGCATGTAATTACAATTTTTGATGCAATACTTTGCTACAGGGCTCATTGCTGTGCTCTAAGTACAGTATCTGTGAGGGGTTGCAGTGTTGTGGCATCAGCACCAGTGTCTAAGGCCCAATTTGTCTGCCCCTGTTCAACAGGGGCATGTAATTACAATTCTTGATCTAATATTTCACAGCTGGGCCCATTCCTGCGCCCACCAAGAGTAACTGTGAGGACTTACAGTGTTGTGGCACCAGCACCACCGCTACCACCAAAGGCCCAATTTGTCAGCCCCTGTTCAACAGGGGCATGCAATTACAATTCTTGATCTAATAATTCACAGCAGGGCCCATTCATGCGCCCACCAAGAGTAACTGTGAGGGCTTACAGTGTTGTGGCACCAGCACCACCACCAAAGGCCCAATTTTTCCTACCACTTGTTCAACAGTGGCATGTAAATACAATTCCTGATATAATAGTTGACAGCAGGGCGTTCCAGCACCCACCAAGAGTAACTGTGAGGGCTTACAGTGTTGTGGCAACACCAACACCTAAGGGGCAAATTTCTGCAGAGTATATATGGCAGGCCCCTACTTTCAAACATCCAACGTACAAACGACTCCTACTTGCAAACGGAAGGAGACAACAGGAAGTGAGAGGAAATCTACCCCTAGGAAGGCAAATTCTCTCCTGTAAGAGTTAATATGGGAAAAAGGTGTCTCCTCTCCACTGGTGCTTTATCACCAATCCTCGTTTCAATAAAAACCCCAAATTTTCCAAAAACATTTGTCATTGGGATGGAAAGTGAGGTGAAATGTTCTGAACAGGTGCACAGACAGCAAAACAAATGTTACAGGGGTGATAACCCTTCCCTATGTTCTCCAAAAAGCTTAAAAATAGATTTTTTGGCTAGAGCTACACTTAAAAAATTTACCTGTTCCAAATTACAAACAGATTGTACTTAAGAACAAACCTACAGTCCCTGTCTTGTTTGCACCGCCTGTATACTGCTGTTCAGAGTATATAGGGCCTTTTTTTATTTTGGGTGCAGGGTTCCCCTTACTATCCATACAAGACCCAAAGGGGCTGGTAATGGGACGGGGTGGGGGGTGGGGTGATGGGATAGCCATGCCATTTTTCTCAATGATTTTCATATATATTGCCGGGACCAGACATTACATTAAAGTCGCAAGCAGTTTTAAATGGCTTTTTTTTCCTTTAGAAATGTCATTTTGTGTAGGGACAGTTCTAAACACGGGAAACACATGCCACTTCACAGGCATACTTTAGACACCCCACAGGTATGATATTTAAAGGAATATTTCACTTTTTTTTTTCACTTTATGCATCATTAAAATCACTGCTCCCGAAAAAACAACCGTTTTTAAAAATTATTTTTACATTGATACATGTCCCCTGGGGCAGGACCCGGGTCCCCAAACACTTTTTTTAGGACAATAACATGCATATTAGCCATTATAATTAGCACTTTAGATTTCGAACGTTCGCGTCCATTGTATTTAATAGGGTTCTAAAGTTTGCGCAAACTTTCGGTCTGTTCGAAGGTTCTGGTGTGAAACGAACGGGGGGGGGGGGGTGTTCGGCTCATCCCTAATTACAACTAACATGACATAACAATCCATGGATCTCACACACCTCTACACGACAAACATACTCTCACACTTAGCCAACTACAACCTGTGGACAAAAATATTAGCACGTATCTCTAATAAAACTGTACTTTTCCTCTCTTTTTTTTTCTGGCGTACACATTTACAATGGGCTCTAATCCATGCCTCTACTTAGGTCATTTAAAGTATGCTGGGTGGTAGTTTAGGCATAATGTGCTTGCAGTTATTTTAGCAATGTTATATTCATATACAGGACATATATTAGTCTTCTTTATTTCCTTTTTTCAATTTTTTTTCACACTGCTCACTTGCATTTATCAATTAATCTGATGTCTGCCTGTCAGGCAAGTACTTACCGAGGCCGAGATGCCGTGAGCGGTTCACCCTTGCGATTAAGCGCACTCTGCCCCCTGGAGGTGAGATAGGTGGTGAATGGCACCAAAAGGCACAGGCTACCCAACATGTGGAAACAGGCTTGAATGAAGGTCCTTGTGAGGTGAGGCAGCTGCGCAAACTGGCAGGTAGGATGACTTGCTAAGGAAGCTCAAACAGAGAGTCCAGAACCAGGCTGAGGGTCAAACACTGGTAGGTAAGGCAGTCCTAGTCACCGGCTGGGGTACGGTGTCAGGAAGATACAAGACAAGTCCAGGTCACAAGCAGTAGGTCAAGGCAAGGAGACAAGAGGCAAATCCAGGTCACAGGTGGGGGGTCAAACACAGGAGACAAGGTGGAGTCCATAGTACAAGCCGAGGTCTGCTCCAGGAGAAGATCAGAGAAGTCAGAGGCAATCCGGGTCACAACAGGCAATCAGATACAGGAAACAGGATCAAAGGCAAACAGGAAGCTGAAGACAAACCAGCAACTAGGCTGAGCACCAGAGCTCCTTTTATAGACCAGCCAGAAGGTCACATTGAGCGTGTGCTAGTGCGCATGCGCGCACCGTTCCTTCGGCCCGCAAACGCGCATGCGCCGGAGCGCCGTTCCGCCACGCATGTGGCTGGAAGGACTATTCCTCTGACACTGCCTATTTTTTCTTGTTTTGAAAGTGCTTGGATAGTATATTTTACATTCTTTCCAGAGCTTAAACACTTGCCAACCGGCTAACGCCGATATACGTTGGCAGAATGGCACGGTTGCGCAAAGCAACATACCTGTACGTTGCTTTGAATTTGCCGCCGTGTGGGCAAATTCCGGTGTCCCGCGATCGGGTCATGGAGCTGCAGAATGGGGATATACCTATGTAAACAAGGCATTTCCCTGTACTGGTGGATAAAATGTAGCGCTAAACTATATGTGAAATTAAAATGCACATATAAAGAATGAACAATCAAATAATCATTCAAATGAAAACCAAATCAAAAAGTCCAACTTGTCCATAATCATTTGATGAGAAATAAATATGAAAGTCTAACGTAATGTAAGGGTTAGAGGCAAATCTAATCCGATAACCCAAACCAGGTCCTAAGAAGAGGAATGGATGGTAAGTCCACAACAATGAAGTAGTGCTCCTCAAAGTAAATATAACAAGGCCGGTGTGCAAGGCATCCAGAAATGAAAATGAATCTTCTCTAGAGGAATAGGAGTAAATACCCTTACCGCGACTGGTGGACCCGTATGTCAGCGACAGTGGATCATATGAGCCTAGATGTAATAATCGATATATAGCCCAGACAGTGGGAAGGACCAGGAATCTCCAGTAGGAACTCCAAACGGACCTCGTTTCACTCCAACCGAACTGTAGCCCAGATAGTGGAAGGGACCCAGGATCTCCAGTAATAACTTCCCAAAGGACCTCGTAGCACCCCAACCGGACTGGAAGGGTGGACGGCTGGATGGAATCGCCACACTGGGCAGGAGCTAGTTCTATCCAAATCAGTAGATAAGCTTAATGAGGAGTTCCAGCCTGTCAGTGTCCTTTTATACTGCACTCAGGATCTGTTACTGTCCTGACTATACAGCAAACTTCTCTGGGAATTTGTGTTCTGTTGTATCCCAGTCACTGCACATTGCACACAGTCAAACACTCAGGCTACTTCCTGGTCTGTGTCACATGATGTAGCCCAGCCCCCCCCACAGTTAGAATCACTCCCTAGGACACACTTTACCCCTTCATCGCCCCTAGTGTTTAATCCCTTCCCTGCCAGTGTCATTTACACAGTAATCAGTGCATTTTTATAGCACTGATCGCTGTATAAATGTGAATGGTCTCAAAATAGCTCCAAAAGTGTCTGATGTGTCCGCCATAATGTCGCAGTCACGATAAAAATCGCTGATCGCCGCCATTACTAATAAAAAAAAAATAATAATAAAAATGTCATAAAACTATCCCCTATTTTGTAGACGCTATAACTTTTGCGGAAACCAAAAATATGTAGAAGAATACATATCGGCCTAAACTGAGAAAGAAATGTGTTTTTTTTATATATTTTTGGGGTATATTTATTATAGCAAAAAGTAAAAAATATTGTTTTTTTTTTCAAAATTGTCACTCTTTTTTTTGTTTATAGCGCAAAAAATAAACACAGCAGAGGTGATCAAATACAACCAAAAGGAAGCTCCATTTGTGAAAAAAAAACAATGTAAATTTTGTTTGGGTGCAACGTCGCACGACTGCGCAATTGTCAGTTAAGGCGATGCAGTGCAAAAAGTGCTCTGGTCAGGAAGGGGGTAAATTCTTCCGGGGCTGAAGTGGTTAAGGTGAAATTTCCCTTCATGAGGTACAAGACCCCTGTGTGCCTTGGTTCCATTTATACAGGGAATGGACCGTTCCTGCTCTAAAGTTATACAGTATATCATCTAATCTTTGGCAGTCCAGGAAGGGTCCACAATGGGATCACACAGATCCTGCTTTGAGGTGTACGTGGTGGTACAATTCCCCATCTCACACAGTGATGAGAGTTCCTGAAGAATTAATCTATTACTAGGTCCCCAAGTCACACAGACACAATGAACCTAGGTAATAGCAGTAACTGCATATCTGGCCCCAGCCCTGGCCAAGGATCTATACCAGACTATACAATGCACAAATCAGCCACACAGCCTGACAGGCACACAATTAAATGAGCGGGATTCAGTTACACAAACTGAATGGGGTCATACAGACAGATTAAAACAGTTCAAGAATGTAAAAAGTGCTTCCTTAGACAAGCCACTCATGTAGGATACACAGAGCATCACATATTCCAGCAAATGGTGCAGTACAGTAACCAAAATATCAATAGGAGAAAGTTCTAGAGTCTGTGAGAGAGAGAGAGTATAGAATCTGACAAGTCATCCACATCAGTTTATAGACATTGTTTGCAGCATAGGAGAACCAGTACTTATGCTTATTGTGTGATTTTATAGAGAATCACGCAGAAGAGAAACAGAAGACAGGTTTTTCATTCAAAACTGGTACTAAGGTTTCAAGCAGTGCTGTTTTTTTCAGAAACCTGTCACCCTCGGCAATAAACCAGGGCCCCACCACACATAGTACCTTATCAGCCACAGACCATGAATGATACCTTGAGTCCAAAGACCCGATCTCTGACCTGGTTGGTCATCCCAGATGCAGGAACTTCAGAAACCCTAGTTAAGCACACATTCGCCTGAAATAGGGCAAGCCATTCAGCGGAACACACTCATGCAAAGGACAGTGATAAGTACAGATAGTATAGAAAGTAAAAATAAAAATACAGTGGAACCTCAGTTTAAGAGTAACTTGGTTTGAGAGCAATTTGATTTGCGAGCAATTTTTTTTTTCATTCTGACTCAGTTTGCGAGCATTGACTCGCAAGACAAGCAGAATTCCAGCAGAATTCCAGCGAAATAGGCCTGCAGTACCGCATTTGGCCTGAGGTACGGGAGCACAGGAGCAGAGCAGAGCCTAAATAGGCCTGCAGTACCGCATTTGGCCTGAGGTACGGGGGCGCAGGAGCCAAGCAGAGCCGAACAGCGACTTTTGCCGCCGTTCGGCAATGCTCGGAAATACATGGAAATACTCTGTTTCCATGCATTTCCGATGTTTGCTGAGGTCAGTCGAGGTGTCCTCGAGCCTTTTCGTACGTTTTTGGCACTCTCTGGCACCCCCCCACCACTGGCCGCATTCGGTATTGCATCCCATTGAAGTCAATGCGGAACAAATTATTTTCATTTCCATTGACTTCAATGGGGAGACTCGCTTTGATATGCAAGTACTTTGGATTACGAGCATACTCCTGCAACGGATTATGCTCGTAATCTGAGGTTCAACTGTAAAATAAAAAAATTCAATAGTCAAGGTTCTTGGAAAGAGTACTTTATCACACTGACTTACAGAAATAAGCAGAGCACAAGGGGAAATCCCAGTAAGCAAAACGTTTGCTTACCTTCCCCAGCAGAAGTGAATTCCCAGCTTGTGTTGTTCCATTTCTTGCAATGTCTGTAGAGTTTATCGTTTCAGGACTAATTGCCAGGGAAGCCCCAGAACTCAAGGGGTTTCAGTAACATTTTGACTGCTGAAGTTGAATCCAAAAAATATGTATTTATTTATACAAGCATGTAGTTATAAGCTACAGGCAAGGAAAGCAAGTATAGTCACAATACATGTGTAGCGGGTATGTGCTTTTCTGTTTGAATCTGGTGGGGAAACTGTGAGGTATGGTTCCCTGGGGCCCACCGGGTGGCGCTGTCACGTTGGGCCCGGGATTGAGCCATTGTTGCAGTGTTGTACCTCTTTTGGTCTCTCTCGGCGTGTGTATGGTGGGGCGGGGAACCTGCCGTGCTTGCTGGGAGAGGGTATAAAGGGGGCGGCCATTTTTGGTGGTGGGAGTCGAATCCCAGGCACCTTCAGCCTGAGGGCGGTGGTTCGTGTCAGGAGTCTAGGCGGCCTAGGCCTAGAGGACGTTCTCAGATCGTGTTCCATCCCAGGCACCTTTAGCCTGGGGTGAGGTACTTGGATGGAGGTTTGGGACTGAGTGTCCCGGACTAAGGCTCTGCGAGGGATGGACTTCCCAGGGGACCCCGGGAGTGGGTACCCGAATCCAGTGGCGTAAGGGACCGGAGGGGGGTACTTACCTGAAGACCTGGTGCAGCAAATTGCCAGTGACGGATGAGCCTCCGGAGACCACCCGGAGGGATGTCTTCCTCGATTGGGAGCAGGAATCTACTTCTAGGAAGGAAGTAAGAGAGTTCATTGTGCCTGGGCCTACTCACATCCACACCCCCTTGTCTGTTCTGTTCGTTGAGGGAGTCCAACTGATTGTGTTCACTTTTACATTGAGAAGAATAAAGGAGTGTTGGACTTTATTGGTGTGGGGCTCATTTACTGGCAGACGCTGTTCAAGAAACCAGGAGGAGGCTCCAGATGCAAAACACCGACCCAAAGGTAAAAGAGGATTGTCTCCCACTACATACACATCTGCAGTGGGAACATTAGCGTGGTGACTCTGCACTCTCTCCTCCAAGGTACCCCTAGACAAAAGCCAGAGACAGAAGAATTGATACTAGAGGGAGAGAGTGGAGGCCACTACACATGTTAATTTCAAAAAGAATTGCTCTGTCTGACTACAGATTTCCTATTACAATTTATACATTCTAAAGGGGATGACACTTATCTAGCTAAAGTCTTTTGAAGTCCCATTCGAGTCTTTGGTTACATTCATTGATATGCATATTGTCATTCACATATACGTGTCACTTCCAGAGTTCTCTGGGAAAAGCCAGAGATAGACATCTTCACAGCTGGAAGTGTAAATGGCATTTGAACACAACCAAGACAGCTGTTATACAATATGACTTATGAAATATACATCCAATATTTATACTTAATCCTAAATGTTTGATAAATAAAATGGCTATTCCATTTACCCAATCACTAGTGATTTTGAGTTTTGCTGCATACAATAGGTGTATAATAACAGTCCTAGAGTTGGAAGGGAATTATTCCAGACCCAAATGAAGTAATGCTAATTTAGGATTTGGGAGGATTGAATTACTTGAGATCTCAGAGATCAGTGTAAAGATTTTATTCCAGAACAATTTAATTGATTTGCAAGACCACATGACGTGTACTAAGGAGCCTTTTTGTTTCATAAGTGGTCTTGGTGGGACTATATACCCCGCCCCCCCCGCGCTTCTATGAGATTGCTCAATCAGCTGCTAGCAAAAATTGTGGCCTATTCTACTGATAATGTTTTAATTTTTGGTGACTTTAATATGGTCCTGGACTCGGACCTGGACAGGCTCTCCACGACGGCCAGTACTCTCACGGAGCTGGCTACCTGGGTGGAAGCTTCTAATCTTACTGATGTGTGGAGGTGGCCTTACCCTTATGAGAGGGCTTACACCTGCTACTCGGCTACTTAAAAAACCTTCTCCCGCATAGATTTAATCTACGCACGGGGGTCTGTCCTGTACAGAGTCCCTCTCATCTCCTTTTAGCTATACGGCATTTCTGATCACATGCCCGTGTGTCAGGACCTGGGCTTGAACCTGGGACCTGGTCTGTGTCTGGCGTTGCCTCTTCCCACTGAGCTATCTGGGATGCTGGACAGCTCCCTGCCTGATCTGCTGGACAAACCTATCTGATCCAATGGACAACCATGCCTTGAGTCTTGATTACTGTTGAACCTTGAACTCCTTGCTCCTCCCATGAACTTCCTATATAAGCCCTGTCTCAGCACTTCCTCTTTGCCAGGTTATTGCGCCTTTCTTAGCCAGTGCCTAGCGCTTGACGGCCCTGCTGCCATCTGTATTTTGCTACCACTTGTGATTGACCCTTGGCTTGTTCTTTGACTACTCTGCTGCCTGATCCCAACCTGCAACCACTCGTTATTGACCTTTTGGCTTGTTACTGACCACGCTGCTGTTTAATCCTTATCTGCTTATCCGCCACTGGACCCCGGCCTGCTCACACCCTGTTGGGGCAAACCTGAGGACCGCGACCTGGTACTAGCTTGAAGCCAAATCCATCTCCACCATCCGGAGCTCTGGGGAAAACCAGCTAGTACTTAGACTCCGCAGCTCAGGTGAGCCTGTGTCATCTGCCAGAAGTGACTGCCTTTATACCTGTCCTGCAACTGCTATAGCCACTGGTCTTCAAGCCCGACGCCTGGTCGTAACACCGTGGCTTAACAGCTTAGTATATTTACCGCTCCTGCGTACAGTTTGTGGTGGCTTTCTAGGTTTGGTTTTCTGACTCAAGGGTTTTTGAGCTTTTTAGATTAGACATGATTCACTATTGGAATGAGGTTGTTTTCAATCTTGGATCTGTGGGGTATGTCGGGAGGTCAGGAAGGATCTTCAGCAGGCTGAACGAAGGGTCACCTCTCTGGATTTGGAATATTTCCAGTCAAGGGACCCTAGAGTATACACCTCCTTTCAGGCTGTGCTCAGGGATGTCCTTCTCTGTATCTCTGCTACCAAAACACATCTACTGCATCAATTTCAACATATCTTTGAGCAGGGGGAGAAGAATGGTCGCATGTTGGTGTGGTTGGCCAGGGAGCGCTCCTCGTCTGTATTTATTCCCAGCATATGAGATACGACTGGAGCAGTTTTAACTGACCTCACCCAAATTAATGCCTTTTTTGCCTCTTATTACCAGGATTTATATAGTTCTCAGGCAGTGGATGTGGATGAGGAATTGCATAGCTATTTGGAGGGGATTGATCTGCCTTGCCTGATCGATACCTCTAGGGACAGGTTGGATAGTAATATCACACTGAAATAAATTCAATGGGCAGTGGCTTCACTGTAAGCAGGCAAAATCCCCAGACCTGATGGTCTAACTGTGGAATTGTTTTAATTGTATGCAGAAGAGCTACTCACCACATTTCATGCCATGCTTTTGAAGTAATTGGAGGCGGGTTCCCTCCCACCCGCGATGGCAAAGGCTGTAGTGGTGGTCCTTCTTAAACCTGGCAAGGACCTGGATCAACGTTCATAATACCGGACTATTTCCCTTCTCAATGTGGATGAAAAAAGTTTAGCTAAGGTCCTGGCCAGCCGATTGAACAGAGCGATTACTGCATTGGTACATGCTGACCAATCCGGGTTCATGCCGGGTAGGAGAACTGACATAAATATTCATTAACTTCTCACCCACGTTTCTAGAGCGAGCGGGGACAGCTCCAGGGTAGTGGCCTCTTAGGATGCTGAAAAAGCTTTTGATTCGGTGGAGTGGCACTACCTCTGGGCTGTCCTCCATAAATTTGGGCTTGGCTCCCATTTTATTAAGTTGATTTGCCTGTTATATAACAACCCAAGTGCAAGGGTGTGTACTAGGGATGAGCCAAACATCTCCCAGTTTGGTTTGCATCAGAAAATGCGAACAGGCAATACATTTGTTTGAACATCCGAACACCGTTAAAGTCTATGGGACACAAACATGAAAAATCTAAAGTGCTAATTTTAAAGGCTTATATGCAAGTTATTGTCATGAAAAGTGTTTGCGGACCCAGGTCCTGCCCCAGGGGACATGTATCAATGCAAAAAAAAGTTTTAAAAACTGCAGTTTTTTCGGGAGCAGTGATTTTAATAATGCAATATTCCTTTAAACATCGTACCTGGGGGTGTGTGTATAGTATACCTGTAAAGTAGCGCTTATTTCCCGTGCTTAGAACTGTCCCTGCACAAAATGTCATTTCTGATGGGGGGAAAAAAAGTAATTTGAAGGTACTCGCGACTGTAATGAATTGTTGGCTCCCGGCAATACAGAGAAAAGTCATTGAAAGTCATTGATAATAAAAAAAAAAAATGCGTGGGGGTCCCCCCAAATTCAATTACCAGGCCCTTCAGGTCTGGTACGGATTTTAAGGGGAACTCTGCGCCAAATAAAAAAAAAATGACGTGGAGTTCCCCCAAAAAATCCATACCAGACCCTTATCCGAGCACGCAACCTGGAAGGCCGCAGGAAAAGAGGAGGGGATGAGAGAGCGCCCCCCCTCCTGAACCGTACCAGGCCACATGCCCTCAACATGGGGAGGATGCTTTGGGGTCAGGACCCCAAAGCACCGTGTCCCCATGTTGATGGGGACAAGGGCCTCATCCCCACAACCCTTGCCCGGTGGTTGTGGGGGTCAGCGGGCGGGGAGCTTATCAGAATCTGGAAGACCCCTTTAACAAAGGGGACCCCCAGATCCCGCCCCCCCATGTGAATTGGTAAGGGGTACATTGTACCCCTACCATTTCACAAAGAAAGTATAAAAAATAAAACACACAGACACAGTTGGGATAAGTCCTTTATTAAAAAAAAAAAAAAAAAAAAAGATTCCAGCGGTGGTAATCCACTCTCGATCTCCACTCCAGTGATGTCGGTATCCTGCGACAGATGATCTCCAGGCTCCAGCGATGATGTCCAGCGAGGAACAGCACACGGTCCTGTCTCTACCGGAGACACCCCGGGAATGACGACGCGGCAGCCTGACAGGTCTTATGTAGCTGAGGACGGGGCCACCCGTCATGTGACCCTGTCCCCCTCTGACGCAAGGGGAAACCTGGGATTTCCCAGTGACGTGCGGGTCAACCCTCCCCCTCTGATGCAATGGGAAACCTGCGCTACATCAGAGGGGGGCGGGGTCACCCATCACGTCACTGGGAAAGTCTGGGTTTCCCCTTGCGTCAGAGGGGGACGGGGTCACGTGACTGGTGGCCCCGTCCTCAGCTACATAAGACCTGTCAGGCTGCCGCAACGTCATTCCCGGGGTGTCTCCGGTGGAGACAGGACCGTGTGCTGTTCCTCGCTGGAGCCTGCAGATCATCCGTCGCTGGATACCGACATCACTGGAGTGGAGATCAAGAGTGGATTACCACCGCTGTAATCTTTTTTTTATTTTATTTTTAATAAAGCACTTATCCCAACTGTGTCTGTGTCTTTTTTTTTAATGTTTTACACTTTCTTTGTGAAATGGTAAGGGTACAATGTACCCCTTACCAATTCACATGGGGGGGCAGGATCTGGGGGTTCCCTTTGTTAAAGGGATCTTCCAGATTCCGATAAGCCCCCCCGCCCGCAGACTCCCACAACCACAGGGCATGGGTTGTGGGGATGAGGCCCTTGTCCCCATCAACATGGGGACATGGTGCTTTGGGGTCCTGACCCCAAAGCATCCTCCCCATGTTGAGGGCATGTGGCCTGGTACGGTTCAGGAGGGGGGGCCGCTCTCTCATCCCCCCTCTTTTCCTGCGGTCTGCCAGGTTGTGTGCTCAGATAAGGGTCTGGTATGGATTTTTGGGGGAACTCCACGGCATTTAAAAAAAAAATTTGGCGCAGAGTTCCCCTTAACCACTTGACCACTGGGCACTTAAACCCCCTTAATAACCAGACCAATTTTCAGCTTTCGGTGCTCTCACATTTTGAATGACAATTACTCAGTCATACAACACTGTACCCATATGAAATTTTTGTCCTTTTTTTCACACAAATAGAGCTTTCTTTTGGTGGTATTTAATCACTGTTGGGTTTTTAATTTTTTGCGCTATAAGAGAAAAAAGACTGAAAATTTTGTAAAAAAATGATTTTTTTTTTCGTTTGTTATAAAATTTTGCAAATTACTATTTTTTCTTCATAAATTTTGGCCAAAATTTATACTGCTACATATCTTTGGTAAAAATAAGTACAAATTGGTGTATATTATTTGGTCTTTGTGAAAGTTATAGAGTCCACAAGCTATGGTGCCAATATCTGAAAATTGATCACACCTGAAGTACTGACGGCCTATCTCAATTCTTGAGACCCTAACATGCCAGAAAAGTACAAATACCCCCCAAATGACCCCTTTTTGGAAAGAAGACATTCCAAGGTATTCAGAAAGAGGCATTGTGAGTTTTTTGAAGTTGTCATTTTTTCCCACAATTCTTTGCAAAATCAAGATTTTTTTTTCTCTTTTTTTTTTCACAAAATTGTCATATTAGCAGGTTATTTCTCACACACAGCATATGCATTCCACAAATTACACCCCAAAACACATTCTGCTATTACTCCCGAGTATGGCGATACCACATGTGTGAGACTTTTACACAGCGTGGCCACATAGAGAGGCCCAACATGCAGGGAGCACCTTCAGGCGTTCTGGAGCACCCAGGCCAATTCTGACATTTCTCTCCTACATGTAAAAATCATCATTTGTTTGCTAGAAAATTACATAGAACCCCAAAACATTATATATGTTTTTTTAGCAAAGACCTTAGAGAATATAATGGTGGTTGTTGCAACTTTTTATCTCGCACGATATTTGCGCAGCAATTTTTTTAACGCGTTTTTTACGGAAAAAAAATGTTTTGTGCTTAAAAAAAAAAAAAACAGTAAAGTTAGCCCAATGTTTTTGCATAATGTGAAAGATGAAGTTACGCCGAGTAAATAGATACCTAACATGTCGCCCTTAAAAATTGCACACACTCGTGGAATGGCGCCAAACTTCGCTACTTAAAAAATCCCCATAGGCGACGCTTTAAATATTTTTACTGGTTACATGTTTTGAGTTACAGAGGAGGTCTAGGGCCAAAATGATTGCTCTCGCTCTAACGTTCGCAGAGATACCTCACATGTGTGGTTTGAAAACCGTTTTCATATGTGGGCGGGACTTACGTATGCGTTCGCTTCTGTATGCGAGCTCACGGGGACAGGGGCGCTTTAAAAGAAAAAATAAATAAATAAATAATTATTCTTCATTTTACTTTATTTATTTTAGTTTGACATGTTTTTCCGCCCTAAACATTTTTTTGATCACTTTTATACCTATTACAAGGAACATAAACATCCCTTGTAATAGGAATATGGCATGACAGGTCCTCTTTACAGTGAGATATGGGGGGGGGGGGTGTCAATAAGACCCCACATCTCACCTCTAGGCTGGGAAGCCTGAAAAAAATACCAAAAAAAAACAACAATCCTGGCTTTGATCGTAGCGGTGAGTCGGTAGAAGCACCGGAGGGCGGCGGGGGGGGGACATCCCCTCTCGCCTCCCGTAAGAATGATCAAGCGGCGGAACAGCCGCTATGATTGTTCTTATGGTGTAGGGAATCGCCGGCTGAAAAAGCTAATATCTGAATGATGCCTGTAGCTGCTCCCATCATTCAGATATCCCCGCACAAAGTCAAGGACGTCATATGACGGCCGGAGGGCGGGAAGTGGTTATTGCAGAGTATTGCCGGGCATTGCGGAGTATTGCCGGGCATTGCGGAGTATTGCTGGGCATTGCGGAGTATTGCCGGGCATTGCGGAGTATTGCTGGGCATTGCGGAGTATTGCAGGGCATTGCGGAGTATTGCGGACTATGGCAGGGTATTGCGGTGTATGGCAGGGTATTGCACGGGTATTGCACAGGGTATTGTGGAGGGTATTGCAGAGTATTGTGGAGGGTATTGCAGAGTATTGTGCAGGGTATTGCAGAGTATTGTGCAGGGTATTGCAGAGTATTGTGCAGGGTATTGCAGAGTATTTTGCAGAATATTGCGCAGGGTATTGCAGGGTATTGCAGAGTATTGCACCAGAGTATTGCAGAGTATTGCACCAGAGTATTGCAGAGTATTGCACCAGGGTATTGCAGAGTATTTTGCAGGGTATTGCGCAGGGTATTGCAGAGTATTTTGCAGGGTATTGCAGAGTATTTTGCAGGGTATTGCAGAGTATTGCGCAGGGTATTGCAGAGTATTTTGCAGGGTATTGCAGAGTATTTTGCAGGGTATTGCAGAGTATTGCACCAGGGTATTGCAGAGTATTGCACCAGGGTATTGCAGAGTATTGCACCAGGGTATTGGCAGGGTATTTTGCAGAGTATTGGCAGGGTATTTTGCAGAGTATTGGCAGGGTGTATTGCAGAGTATTGGCAGGGTATTGCACCAGGGATGGCTGAGCAGGGATGGATGGATGGCTGGATCTGTGACTGCAATTGTCACAGATCCAGCCCACAGTGCTGCTGCTGCCATCCGCTCCCTCCCCCTCCCCTCTCACACTGTACCGATCGGTACAGAGAGGGGAGGGAGGAACCGGCGTCATCAAATGACGCCGGTCTGTTTACAAGTGATTGCTCCGTCATTTGACGGAGCGATCACGTGGTAAACGGCCGCTATCAGCGGCGATTTACCGCGATTCGTGATCCGCCGGGTCCAGAGGACCCGGCGGTCACGGAGTTTCCCGTGTGCGCGCCCCAGGGGGCGCGCGGGAGCGCGATTCTGGGAGGACGTTATATAACGTCCTCCCAGAGTTAAGCAACCACCTTGTCGACGTTATTTGTCGGCAGGTGGTTGTTAAGTGGTTAAAATCCATACCAGATATTTGGGGGGAACCCCACGTATTTTTTTTTTTAATTTGGCCAGTGTTCCCCTTAATATCCATACCAGAACTGAAGAGCCTGGTAATTGAATTTGGGGGGACCCCCACGCATTTATTTTATTTATTTTTTTATCAATGACTTTTCTCTGTATTGCCGGGAGCCGACAATTCATTACAGCCACGAGTACTTTTAAATTACTTTTTTTTCCTTCAGAAATGACATTTTGTGCAGGGACAGTTCTAAGCACGGGAAACAAGCGCTACTTTACAGGCATACTATACACACCCCCCAGGTACGAAATTTAAAGGAATATTTCACTTTTATTATTTCACTTTAAGCATTATTAAAATCACTGCTCCCAAAAAAACTGCCGTTTTTAAAATTATTTTTTGCATTGATACATGTCCCCTGGGGCAGGACCCAGGTCCCCAAACACTTTTTATGACAATAACTTGCATATACCGTAAGCCTTTAAAATTAGCACTTTAGATTTCTGCCATAGACTTTTACAGGGTGTTTTGCGGCTTTTCGAATTTGCCACGAACACCCCAAATTGTTCACTGTTCCGCAAACGGGCGAACAGGCAATGTTCGAGTCAAACACGAGTTTGACTCGAACTCAAAGCTCATCCCTAGTGTGTACTAATAACTCTCTCTCTTCTATTTCCCCTAGGCCGAGGCACCAGACAGGGGTGTCCCCTCTCCCCAGGTTTATTTGCACTGTAAATGGAACCCCTAGCTACCCAGATTAGGTCCGCTTCATCAGTTCAAGGTATTCAGGTGGGGGTTGTGGAAGACAAAATTTATCTCTACGCAGATGACACCCTCCTGTTTTTAAGGGACACTGCCTCTTCCCTGCTGACGGCGTTAGAGATTTCCGATAGTCTTGGGTCTCACTCTGGGATTAAGATAAATTGGAGTAAGTCCCTTTTATTCTCCCTCCACCCTTCTGGTCCTCTTCCAGATACTAACACTACCCTGGCCTGGGTTGAGGAATTTAAATATCTGGGAGTGTGAATTGGGGGCTCTTTGTCCACCTATTTTTACCTGAATTTGCTACCATTGCTTTAATCCTTTTCACAGTTGTGTATGAACTGGAGATCTCTCCCTCTCACTCCAGTGGGCAGGGTGAACCTCATAAAAATTGTATATCTCCCAAATTTTTCATACTTGTTTCGTAACAGTTTGGACTTGATGGACTTGTGTCTTTTTTTCAACCCCAACTACTATTTAACTATGTAACTGCCCCCTCATGCTCCCGGCTTCCTTTTTTGCCAGGCTAAATGGGATCATCTCCACTTTTGTATGGGCCGGGAAACAGCCACGATTAGCCCTTTCTAACCTTTAACAACCCCTTACACAGGGTTGATTAGCCTTGTCGAATTTCCAAGGATATTTTTGGGCAGCAATTCTGGTGATGGTAAGGTGGTGGTTCTCTCAGCCTCAGGACAATCCGGCAGTTACTTTAGAGGTGGCCATCATGGGCTCCTAATCCACCCTTTTATGCACGGAGGGAAATATTTTTCTGTTGGAAAGCTGCTACCCCACCAATGGTCTCAGCATGGCACACTGTGTTGAATTCTGTTTTACCACTGTATTAGCTTACATACACCAATCAAAATTGGCCAAGAAAATTTGACAACATTTGGTCAGATTGGATAGATGATGGGGGTACTATGTGTGATGATGGTTCTCCTCCTAGACGGGAAGATGAACCCTGAAAAGGCTCTTATACAGTATGTCTGACTGTGTTACTTATGCTTTATTTTCGGGGTTGTGTTGCGTTTTGTTTTCTCACACCCCCCCCTCTCCCTCCCCCACTTTTTTTCTCTCCCACCCTCCCCTCTCCTCTTCCTCTGCTTGTCTCTCTCCTCGTGTCTACCTTATCCTTATCCTTATTTGGTTTAGAGGTAAGGAAGACATTGCCACAATTTTATCTTTAAAAAAATGCAAACACTCTATTATCTTTTAAATAATTATTAAATACATATCAGATACATGTCAATAACAATAATAATAATATAAATACTCTCTCTGTTGTTTTTGGTGGTTATATGTGTGATGATGACATTACAGCTTTGAGAAACTTGTCAACTCAGGATGAGTCAAAATCAGGATATATCTATTTTGTAATCTCTTATAGCTTTAAATTGTTTTTCTTAGAAGAAAATCGAAAGTACTTCTGGATTTCTGGGTAAAATCTCCAGGTAAGCATTGACTTTTAGACTACTTGTAAAAAGTAATTGGTTGTTTAATTTTTTACTTCATAAAGTCCATATAACAGGTAGTGAATTTAGCTCTATCAGCACTGTTGTACATTTCTAAACACTAGCCAGACAAAACTGTACGCAATCATTTATGCACCTTGGGACACATCCAGCATTTCTGATTTTCCACATAGATTCTAATGGGCTAAAACAGATGCGTCTTAAAAATAAGAACTCATCAAGCCATGAGTGTTATCATTCTGACTGCTTCTTGAATCATCCCTGTAGTGCACACCTGTGGTCAAACATACATCATGTATCTTTTGCAGCAAGTAGACAATCAAGGAAAATACTATTTTTTTTTTTTTTTTTTGCTTGAACTCAGAATCAGCTATTTAATGTTAGTGTGTATTACTCTGATTAAACCTGAGTGTTTTATTTACAGTGAGATAGAGGATACTTACAAATATATTGTTAGCCATTCTTTTTAACAACTGTATAGCCCCGTACACACGATCGGATAACCTAATGGATTTTCGTCCGATGGATTTGTCCATCGGAAATCCGATGAAACTGTTTTTCATCAGTCTTGGCCACACACCATCAGTCAAAAAACCGACCGTTCCAAACGCGGTGACGTAAAACACTCCGATGAGCCGAGAAAAATGAAGTTTAATGCTTCTGAGCATGCGTCGACTTGACTTGCCCATAGACGATCGGAAATTCCCATCGGTTTTTTATCCATCGGAAAATTTTAAAACAAGTTCTATTTTTTTACAACCGATGGAAAAAAGACCGATGGGTACCATACACGATCGGTTGGTCTGATGAAAACCATCCATCGGACGGTTTTCATCAGTCAAACCGATCGTGTGTACGGGGCTTATGTATCATGTACTAAAGGTTTATGACAATGAAAAATGTATCGAAATTATTTAACAAAATTCTATCCCACACAACTGACAATGGATGGACAGAAAAAGAGGTAAATGATTCTACTCTCTCTTCCAACCCCATCACTTCCCTCCAGAAATAAGCTGTTTATTTTAAGCGTATGCACTCCATAGAGATGAATGGTAATGTTCTTATTCATAACAGATTAGTAACAAATTGCTGTGCCAATTAAAGCATTTGTTAACCCCCCCAAAAATATATAGATTCTGGTCCCTAAAAGCAGATTACACAGCACAGTGTTTGTGCTATGGAATCTGCACCCCTCTGGACTGTAAAACAAAACCCTGAACATTGCACTTCCTGTATGGCCTCTCTAAACAGACCATGATAACCAGGGCTGCTCCACCCTGATCACGGTGGTCAAAGTACCTCCCTCCGTGATATGTTGCTCTGCTCTCCTCTCTCCCCCCTCCTTCCTGCATGTCATCTCCCTCTCTGTCTGTCTCCAGCCCGCCCTCTCCCACGCCGCTGATATTGTAATAATAAAATCTTAAATTTGTCACTGCCAGCCCCTCTATTAGAGGCTGGCATAGCACACTGTGTATGTTGTTTTTAAAAAACAAGCACTGTAAATACTGAATTTCAGCTGTCTTCAGGCCAGTCACATGACTTTCAGCCTTTTCCAGCTCCGATGGATTGCTTTTGCGGAGGAGACGTGATCTCCCCGGCTGACATCAGAGGGGGATCACGGCCCCTCCCGCAGAAGACATCCATTGGAGCTGGAAAACATCCGTGAGTAATGTGACCAGCCTGAAAACAGCTAAAATTCAGTATTTACAGTGCTCCTTTTAAAAAATAACATGCACAGTGTGCTATGCCAGCCTCTAATAGAGGGGCTGGCATAGACTTATAATATTCCCTTAACAACCACTTTATCTTCCGGTTCCGGCGCCGCATGAGGTAGCTGCGCCTCTCCTCAGCTCCCGCTCCAGGCACCCTAAATCGGCCTAAAAAACCGGCCTGAGCGCCCCAAACAGCACGCCCGTCACCACCGAGGGTCCCCCACCACCCACAGGTCACGGATGGACCGCTTTGTCGAAAAAAAACCGGCGTCCGGTCGCATGCGGCCGCGATGGCCCCGTCGGACAGGCCGCAAATCGAGGCTCCGGCCTACTCGCACGCTGTGGCGGACACACAGCCAGGAGATATGGAGGTCAGTGGCTGCTCTTCTCAGATGCTCTTAACCTCACCCTCTTCAGCACCCCAGGGCCCAGCTCTACAACTCTCTCAACCACACCAGGGGACACCACTCCTGATACCCCCCCGAGGGATGATGGTCACACACAGCGCATAGCACAAGCAGTGGCTGCGCTCCTGACCCCTATGATTGAAGCCTCTGTGGAAAAAGCAGTCAATGCAGGCATGAAGCAAATCAAGGCCCAGTTATCTGAACACATTAAAGGCTGAATGAAGTTGAACATCGTTTATCAGAAGTAGAGGATGAACTCTATCAAGCACAGGTTACAGAGCACTCCCAAGACAAAACCAGCCAATACATTATCCAGAAATTGGAAGACCTGGAAAATAGGTCCAGACAGAGCAACCTGCGTTTTGTAGGCGTCCCGGAGTCTCTACCCTCTGCAGCCCTTGCTGACTTTTGCGCCAAACGCATCCCCGAAGCAATGGGCCTTCCAGGCCCTTTTACAGTGGAACGTGCACACCGGATGGGCTCCCTCAAGCAAATCCCCACGCCCCATCATCGCCAAGTACCTAAATTATGCGGATAAATCCACTCTTCTCCAAAAATTCCGGCAATCCTTGGCTCTTCAAATAGATGGGGTAAAAATCCTAATTTTCGCCGACTACTCAATAGAAGTCTCCAAGAAGAGGAAGGCCTTCCAGCCGGTTTGTTCTGAACTATTTAAGCAGCAAATAAAATTTACTCTGGCATTCCCTGCAACCCTCTGACTTAAATCGCCCAATTGGGAACAACTTTCCTTCAAGGATCCCTCGGAAGCAGAATCCTTCATTTGCTCTCTTTGCCCGGACTCTCTCCACCAGACGCCTTCCAAGTCTGCCACCTGTCTCCGCTCTCTGGAACAAAGAAGCCCACGCAAAGATTCCCCCAAATGTTTTAGGCCTTCTGCTCCGGATCATCGCTACAGAAACACCCTGCGCTGAAGTCTCGGCTCTGATCCGCAGCCATTACTGTCACGAGCCGGACTGACGGCTAGTGGGAATACAAGAGGTGGATCCTCTGTACCAGAGAGGGGATGGCACGGGTCGTACTGAGGGACCGGTTCTAAGCAGCTACCGGTTTTCACCAGAGCCCGCCGCAAAGCGGGATGGACTTGCTGCGGCGGTAGCAACCAGGTCGTGTCCTCCAGTAGCGACTCCACCTCTCTGGCGGCTGAGATAGGCGCGGTACAAAAGGACTAGGCAGAGGCAAGGTCAGACGTAGCAGAGGGTCAGGGCAGGCGGCAATGGTTCGTAGTCAGACAATGGCAGCAGGTCAGATACACAGGCAAGGCAACTCACAAAACGCTTCCACAGGGTACTAAGACAACAAGATCCGGCAAGGACAGGAAGGGGAAGTGGGTTTATATATGTTTTGGGTGTGCACACAGTAATTGGGCCAGGCACCAATCAATGGTGCGCTGGCCCTTTAAATCTTAGAAGGCCGGCGCGCGCGCGCCCTAGAGCGCAGCGGGGCCGCGCACGCCGGGAAGGAGCAGGAGGGGGAAGGTGAGAAGGATGGGATGCGATCCGCGGATGGAGATGTGCCGCCGTGTGGATCGCATCCCCGCCGGTGACAGAGCAGCGCCCACGGCCAGGAGGGCTGACCGGGGCGCTGCAGGGGGACCGACGCCGTGAGCGCTCCGGGAAGGATGGGACACCCGGAGCGCTCGGCGTTACAATTACATCCTTCACCGCAGCCGACCTGCCCTACCCTGATGCAGGGTCTATTCTGAAGACACTTAGAACCAGTGCCCAATCGCTATCTCCTTTTTGGCTCCTTTGGACGCTACGCTGTTTCAACCCGTGTTCTCTATCACAGACACCATAATTCCATGCAAGTTCCATCGTGTCTATTTTTTCATTTTATTTTTTATTTTTTTTCTGTATTCTACATGTCCTCACAGTGTTTCAATACTACTAACAGGCCCGCCGTCCAAGAGACATCTGTAGATGTCAAAATGCTTTGTTTCAATATTTGTTCTAGTGTCATGTTCGAATGTTTGGTTTCCATATTTGATCCAGCGCTGATGCTAATTGCCTCTCTACTTACTTGTTCCCTTTTTCACCATGAGTCTGCTGTGCACCACCCTCCACTCCCTCTTCCATAACAAACTGGGCTTCCCGAGCTTTGTGTCAATAGTCCCAGGGCTCTCAGGCACCTCCGCTATCTCCCCCCTCCCTCTTTAAGGGTCCTGTATGGGGAGCCACTTGCACAGTGAATTCATGCGGAAAAAAGTTCATGAATATGTATATTTTGGTTCTGTTGTTTTTTTCCTGTTTGGTTCCCTCCCATCCATCCTTCCCATCCCACTCCTTCCTTATTGCACTACCTCCTGCATCGTCTACCCAAAAGCTAGCAGCTCACATAACCCATGTAACTCCAAGCCTCAGTCGAGTCTCCTATATTCAACTTATGTTACACTGATCTCAGGTCCCTTCAAGTACCTCCTCTTTAACATAGCCCTTTAGGGTAATTTAATGGAATGTGAAGGGTCTTAGTTCTCCCCACAAGAGAATGAAGATCCTTCGCCACCTTAAACGGTTAAAAACCGACATTGCGCTACTTCAGGAAACCCATCTCCACTCCTCTGACTTTCATTGTATGCAGAAACTGTGGGTGGGGACAGTCCTGGGCTCAGAAGCGGTGGGGCGTAAAGCTGGTGTCCTCCTGCTGATTCATAGAAACCTCCCATGCTCCGTCCTCTCTACTAACACAGACGACCAGGGGTGCTTTATCTCGACCCGAGTTAAACTTGGCTCTAAGGAGATATTAATATCTAACTTATATGCTCCCAACAGCCTGACTAAATCCTTTTATTGTCAATTATCCTCGTTGCTCATCACCCTTACTCATCTACCCCACCTGATTGGGGGAGATTTCAATGACATTATGCACTTGACAGATGACAAGTCCACACCAAAACCATCTTTAGCAACCATCTCTCCCTCCACCCCCACACTGCTCGCGACAACCATAGACTCCCTACATCTCTCAGACCTGTGGCGTCTATCTCATCCAACATCCATTACATTTTACTCCAACCCCCACAAGATCCTTACCAGGATTGACTACTTCTTTGGCTCCGATAACCTTATTCCCTTTGTCTCAGAAACCGGGATAGAAGACCTTGCCATCTCTGACCATGCCCCAATTACACTTACCCTTGAACAACTGGATCTCCCACCTCACCCCAACCTCTGGCGCTTTCCCTCATTCCTACACAACAACACTGACTTTAGAAATTATATAGTGCGCTCCTGGGAAGAATTCTCCTCAGCTAATGCCTCCCATTCAGGCGACCCAAACCTCCTCTGGGATGCTGGTAAAGCTTTCCTGAGGGGTAGGATCATATCCTACGCCGCTACTTTTAAGAAGACTATGCTATCTAAGTTTAAGCTAGCCAGTACTAGACTACACAGTGCGCAACTCAAACTTGTCACTTCCGCTGACAGAGATGAATGGTCGGCGGCTAAGTCCTCCTTTGACGCCTGGGCAACTACCCTTGAACTTACCAAAAAAGCCCACCTAGACGCCACCTTACACAAATTCTGGAACAAATCTGGCAAACTTCTTTCTAAGCTCTGCAAGGGGTTTTCCCGACCGACCTACATTACCTCGCTTCGAGATCACCTGGGGAAGGTACACTCCACCCCTCCTGCTATTAACAAAGCCATGCTGCAATTTTACACGGCCCTAAATGGCCCAGACCCCATTAACACAGAGGCTGCACAATCCTTTCTAGACAAAATGCACCTTCCTTCCATCTCTCCCATTCAGCTAGACTCCCTAAATGCCCCCATCACGACAGACGAAATAACACACGCCATTAGAAATCTTCGTCCCTCAAAAGCCCCTGGCCCCGATGGCTTTACTAGCGAGTTCTATAAAACTCTCCCCGACATAGCGATACCCATGCTTCACTCTGTCTATTTCGGCATCTGGGCTGGTGGCCCTTATCTCCCTACGGGCAATCAAGCAATTATTAAACTTCTCGCAAAAAAGGGCAAAGACCCATTAGAACCAGGTTTGTACAGGCCTATCTCATTACCTAACCTAGATGTCAAAATCCTATCAAAAATAGTGGCCTCCAGACTAGCAGTAATGCTCCCAGACCTCATACACCCTGCGCAATGCAGTTTTGTAAAAGGACGCACAGCCACCCTGAATATTCGCAAGGTGCTATTAGCCCTCGAACAGGCCAAACGAGATACCAAGGGAGACTGTGCCATAATCACCCTGGACGCTGAAAAAGCCTTCGATAACGTAAGCTTCGATTGGCTCTCGCTCTCCAAAATGGGGTTTAACGGCCCCTTTTTTCACCTCATAAACTCCATGGACGCATCGCCCTCAGCTAGATTAGTTGCAGCGGGTCTTCTTTCGGAAGAATTCCGCCTTCATAAAGGGACCAGGCAGGGGTGCCCTCTATCCCCCCCTATTATTTAACATTGCCCTAGAACCCCTCTCCAGATTCCTATCCCACGATGCTCCCATTCGAGGTATCACTGTTGGCTCCACGGAACTGCGTACATCGCTCTTTGCGGACAATGTCCTCATTTTCACGTCTAACCCCCCAGCTGACATCTTGACAATTAAAAGTATCTTGGATGATTTCAGAATATGCTCGGGACTCTGCATAAGCTACTCTAAAAGCGAAATTCTCCCAATCGGTGGTCAATCTATACCCCCTTGGTCTCAACACTCTCTTTTTCAAGTTGCCACGTCACATATCACCTACCTAGGAATTAAGATTGGGAAACTGCCCTCTTCTCTTTACCATCTTAACTACCCCCCTCGCTTTGGCAAAATCTTTCAGGAACTGTCTAACTGGATGGATCTCCCCTTATTGCTCTTGGGAAGGTGCCACCTTGTTAAAATGATCAGCTTCGCCAGACTACTGTATCCTTTGCAAACTATTCCATTATTGCTAAAAGACAAAGATATATCGGCTCTCAACTCCAAAATTTCCAAATTCCTTTGGCATGGCAAAAGGCCACGTATAGCTTTTAAGAAACTGCACCTTCCCAGGAGCAAGGGGGGTATTAGCCTACCACATATTAGAATGTATAACCTTGCTTGTTTGATTAGGACTAGCCTCGACTGGGTGGCCCACCAATCCCGTCACTCCAACTATGCACTAGAGTCTGAAATGGCACACCCTTATTCCATAGTGGTCCTCCTGCATTGCAGGTGGAAATCTATCCCCTCGCACTTCAACACAATCTCCTTCTACGTGACACGGCCTTGGCCTGGAGGGAGACCAGAAAAATCCTTAAGCTCCCATCCTACATCTCCCCCCACCTACCCATCCAAGGGAACCCTGGTTTTCTTCCTGGCATACATTGCAAACCTTTTTGAAATATGGCAGGAGCATGGCCTATCAAACTTTTCCGCGCTCTGTGACCTCACAACAGGAAAGCCCTTTTCTTTCTCAACAGTGTCTACCCAATTCTCCTTACCTCCTTCTCATAGGTTTTACTACAATCAATTTGTCAGCTTTCTCTCCAGTACCTGCAAAGAACCATCCTTGAGATTTAAACCAAGTTTCTTAGATTGGTTGCTAAAGAATGGTCACTTCACTATCTCGGACATTTACAAGCCTCTTCTACATGACTCCTCCCCACCTCCCACATCATCTTCTCTATCCAACTAGAGCAAAGATTTCCCTGATCCTAACCTGATCGAAAAGGTTCTGTCTGGCCTTCAAAGGGTTCTCCGTTTAACACCTAATGAAACATGGAGGGAAACGCAGCTAAAAATTGCTCACCGAGCATATATTCCCTTCCTCTCTCCCAAATCCAAGACGGAGGTAACTTCATGCCCCCTATGTTCAGCTACTAGACCTTCACTCTCTCACCGCTTTTGGTTCTGCTCCCTTATCTCCTCGTTTTGGGATCAAGTTATTCTCTACATATTCAAAGTCACGCTATTGACACTCCCCAAAGACCCTTTTCTCTTAATTTTTGGATATTGGGACCCCTTACTGCTACCGTGGTCATCCTCATCTAAAGCTGCATCCCCCAATGGGGCAGCCCCAAACTCTCCATCAAAGGATTGGATCCTGCTATGCCTACTCATCGCAAGGAAACTCCTCCTCAGACATTGGATTTCACCTCAAAGTCCACCCATCATCCAACTCAAAAAGGACTGTCTTAGTCTTATATACAGCGAACGACTCCTCACGGACTTTAAAGACTCCAAATCCAGATCTCATTTTCTCAATAGATGGCAATTGTTCATCTCTTCAGCTCTATCCCCAGATGACCAACTGGATCTTCACACGCTTTCCTTCTCTTATGATGAGCCAATCCCTGAGGATCCGTAATCTGTAAAGTCATTCCCTGATACCATCTTTTTCAGTATTACTACACTTGGTGGACACTTTTGGAGCCCCCATATGACGTTGCATCCTCTGAAGCCCGCAAGTCTTTAGAACCCCCCCCCCGTCTATTAGCATTTTATCATGGGTTAGCATTCCGATCCATCCAGTCTTCTGCCTTATATAGACTGGGTATTTGCCAGTGCACATTGAGCAGATAGATACGGTCTGTTTTCACTGCTTCACAAATCTCATTAGGTAGAGATTCCATGTGTCAAAAGACTACTCTGCAACCTCATAACGTTAGTTATTTTTGTCTTTTCTAATTACCTTCCTATGTTCATCAACTGTTCTGTCTTGCTGACATATATGCTACTTTCAGATCTTTATTTGTTAGATCTCCTGCAGTTTCTGTAAAAATAACTGACAATAATCTGTACATATGTCTTTATATTTTCTTTTTTCCCCAATAAAAACAAACAAAAAAAAACAACCACTTTAACACATTTGAAAGTACAAAACCTTATTGGGATATAAACATGTAAAATGTGCATGTACCCAGTAAATCAGTAATGCAATAGATAACCTAAAGTCTGCATTCTTTGCCATATCTGGCTTAAATTGAGACAGTGGTCACAAACATCATGCACTAATTAATTTTTCTTTTATTACTTTTTTGTTTTGTCCTACAACTTACTGAACATATACTCATTCATGTAAGAGTGGATTTAGTTCTAGATTCTCTGATCTGTAACTACATTGGAAAGATTTACCCTCACTTTGTGTCCTGGCGACACCCTTGCAATATCCGGACCAGAAAAATTAAGATGTCGATGGGGCAGGAAGGCATAGAAAATCTTACAGAGGTTGAAACGTTTTTCCTCTGTACAATAATTATTATTTATTTGTTTCTGTCCCCATTTCAGAGATTATACATCATTGTTTGTTCCACTGAATCCCTGTATTTGGGACAGGGAGTGAGGAAATATCACTAGAAGCAAAGACAGCAATAACCAAAAGAGTGCTTCTAACCCTTCCTTAAGTTATCTAAAAAAAAAAAATGAAAGGTGGGACTGGAATTGGGCTTTAAGTGTGCTACCCATGCTCTTCATTATACACAGCAAGCATGCTAAATTCATAAATTTCGGGGGGCGTGGCTTGCAGCATGGAGCAGTGAGACGTGTTTGCTCACAGCTCCCGGATCCCTTGGCTCCATGGACCTTATACAGGGCAGGAAAGCCGGCCAAAACTCTGCTTATGGGGAAGGACAAACACAAGACACAGAGGGGCACCAGCGGGACCTGAAAAGGCGGCAATTTAGAGGACTATTTCACCCGAGACCAGGCCTCCTCACAGCGCCTTGCAGATTCCAAGATGGCGCCGGCAGTGCCGTCTCCCGCCCGCTCTGAATCATCCCTGCACACACAGGTGAGCTCACACAGCCACTTTCCACTCCCTGAGGACCCTGATTTCCCCTCAAGGCTCACCAGGAGCCGGTCCAATATCTCCCTGGGCTCAGGTGAGGGCTGGGACATGGAGTCCCAGATAAGATCATTGCACAGCTATGGCAGATCCCTGCCCACCAAAGCAGACTTCGAGCACTGTGTACACAGAATTGAAAAAGCCTACAAGAAAGAAATCGTAATATTAAGAAAGACATGGGGGCCCGCATTGAGGACATAGATAGCACTACCGATAGCCTCAGCCACTCTGTTCAGGCTCACAATAAAATCCTTAATGCCCACACGGTCATGTTGCAACAGCTTTCCTACCAACAGGACGACATCGAAAATCGCAATAGACGCAATAACATCTGCGTACGCGGGATACCCGAGACTGTTGATCCCAAAAACCTGCCTGCGGCTGTGACGGCCATCTTTAACCAACTGCTGCAACGCCCCAAGGATGACCCCATTGAACTGGACCGCGTGCACAGGACCTCAGGTCCCCGTACCCCTGATCCCTCCTTCGTGTGGGACACCCTGTGCCGGGTCCACTTTTACAAGATCAAGGAGGACATCATGAGAGCTGCCAACTCACAAAACACCATCCTCTTCAATGACGCCCCTGTGATGCTCCTGCCGGATCTCTCCCGTCAAACATTGGCGACTGAGAAAAGCATTGAAACCGCTTACGCAGCTTTTGCAAGTCAATCAGATGAAATACCAATGGCGATTCCCCTTCCACCTCTGGGTACACCATGAGGGCAAAACCGCCATCTTTTGCACCCTGGGGGATTTACCTTCCTTCCTCAGCAAGCTGGAGCTCCCACAGGTTTCTCTCCCAGAATGGCCGTTCACACCCCATACTCCAGGCCTACCATTTGCGCCTCAATGGCAGAAGCAGAGCCGCAAAAGCAACTCCAAGCCTGTGTCTCAACAGGATCCCAACGATTGAATTCTGCCTAGCCGTATAACCTTTTTGTTTTCCTGTTGTAGGACCTGACCCTGAGTCTGCACAGGGCACCTGCAGGCACGATCCTTATTCGGCCTGTTCTCCATGTATATCACTAATGTGTTTTTTTGATACCTGTTCTTGAATTTTCTGTTCTCCTATTGTTTGCCTTTTTTTTTTTTTTTTTTTAAAGTACAATCGTCATCTGACATGTACTGTTCCCCATGTTTCATATTTTTTACATATTTTTTTTTTTATTATCCTTTCTCTGTTTTTACTCGCGCCACCCAGGTTACTCGTGTTGCTTTACTCATTACACATGCCTTCTTATATACAGTGTATATATAATTAGTATAGAGCATGCATACATGTGTTTTTTGTTTCACTACTGTTTAGCACGTGTGTCTGCTATATTGAGTTAATCCTTAATCTTTTCACATACACGTCTATTAATGCATGAAGTTTCTGCTAATATGTTTTATACCATTATTCTGCGTTAATAGTATAATTATTTTTTTATCCCTTACTTCTTGATCCCTGGCCCCATCTACTGGCTTTTTTTGTTGCTGCTACATTTTTTCTAAATATAATCTGCTGGTCCCCTTCTCCATGGATCCCGAGTGCATTCACTATATTGCTCCTTTTCTTCCATTTTGGGGTCTGGAGACGGGGACAGCGACCACGCTAATTGTTTGTTTGTTTGAGGTCCCATTGACCTGCGTTAGTCTTTTTTCTTTTTTTTTTTTTTCTGCTTATTTGCTCTTCCCTTTTTTCACCCCCTCTTTTCTCTATCCTCTCCCTCTCTCTTTATTTTTACCTCCTCTAGGCCCTGTTTTTTCTGCCAAGAAATGCTTACTGGTAAGATACCTGACTTTCTTCCCCCCCCACCCCACCGATCTGGATACCTTATGGCGAATGATTGCCCGATTGCCTTAGCGTCTTTTAATTGCAGAGGGTTCAATGTACCGGAGAAGCGGAGTAAGATCCTGTACCACTTCACAAAATGCACTCCAATATTCTCCTATCACAGGAAATGCACTATTCTCCTATTACAGGAATTGTACGGGCTCAATATCCGCAATACGTAATAGATACTAACAGCAATGGTACCACAGTGCTAATCCTCATGCCAAATCTAAGGGGGTGTCCATTGCTTTCATAAATCTTTTAACCCTGAGGTCTTAGGCTCCCTTATTGATGTTGCTGGTCGCTTCATTTTTCTCAAGCTGAAACTAAACAATTTTCTCTTCACAGTGGCCAACATATACGTTCCTAACATGCATCAGGCTTGGATCCTCTCATCCGTTCTCACCAGACTATCCTCCTTTGGGGTCCCTTGCTTCATCATTGTCCTGTCCCCGTCTGCAGACACATCCTCGGGTAAGTCCCCTGTTCCTTTCTCCACGCTAACGCGCATCAAGTCTCTGTTACATTTTTCCCATCTGGTGGATGTGTGGCGTGTCCAGCATCCCACAGAGAGGGACTACAGCCACTATTCTGCTGCACACAACTCATATAGCAGACTCGACTACTTTCTGATCTCACAATCTCTACTAGACTCCCCCGTCCAAGCATCTATTGGCCACATACTCTGGTCCAAACACGCTATGGTCCACATGACCCTGGCTCGCCCTCCGACATTTCGTGGGGGTGCGCGCTGGAGGCTCAATGACAACCTATTAAGGGATTCAGTGTGTGTGGCCGATATCACTGAGACCATTCGGCACTTTGTATCTGATCATTCCTCAGACACTACCTCACCCAATGGGAAGCTCTGAAATGTGTCCTATGGGGTGTGCTCATACAGCTCGGCTCTTGCCTCAAACGGATAAGGGCTGATGACATCCGCCGCCTCCTCTCAGCTATTGCGGAACTCGAACCTCGCCATAAAGGAGACTTGAACCCGGTTGTCCTAGTTCAATTATCTAACGCCTGAAGAGACTTACTCCAACTACTAGACTCACACTCCCTGATAGCTCGGGATAGGGCGCGCAATTATCATTACTCCTTGGCCAACAAATGCGGCAAA
The DNA here is from genome assembly GCA_029206835.1 of Rana muscosa. NCBI lineage: Eukaryota > Metazoa > Chordata > Amphibia > Anura > Ranidae > Rana > Rana muscosa. The sequence continues at coordinate 178,784,811 of CM055116.1, forward strand.
CATCTGGCGCGGATCCTTCACCCTAGACCACCCCAACACTCCATCCCCTTCATCACCCAACCCAACCAAGACAAGATGTTCAACACCAAAGGCATTTCCTCCTGCTCCCAAACCACCTCCTCTAGTGACAAAATGAGAGACTACATAATGGAGACGGCGTTACCCACTGTCGACGCTCTAGATTCCGTGGAGCTCGACGAACCCCTGACCACTCCTGAATTCCTAGAAGCCATCAAACGCCTGAAGATAGGCAAATGTCCTGGCCCGGATGGGTACACCCCCCGTTTCTACAAAACCTTTGCCCTGCAACTGGCGCCACTTATCACTAAAGCTTTTAAGGCTATAGACGACTCTCAACTACCCACTAAAGAGCTGCTATCCGCTAATATTTCTATAATACCTAAACCGGGCAAAGACCCATCCTAATGTAGCAGCTATCGGCTGATATCTTTGCTCAACATAGACCTCAAGCTGTTCGCCAAGGTGTTGGCCAATCGCCTATCCCCCCTACTCCCACGAGTGATCCATAACGACCAGGTGGGATTCGTTCTTGGCCGTGAGGCGAGGGACAATACCATCTCTCATTTCTTATATCCAGCGCAATGATTTAAAAGCCTGCCTTCTGTCCTTTGACACTGGAAAGGCATTCAACAGAGTTAATTGGCGCTTCCTACGACTCTCACTGGAACAACTTGGGTTGGGAACCACCTTTTGTCTCTTGGGTGATGTCCCTATATTCACAACCTTCAGCCTCGGTCCTGGTGAATGACACGGAGCCGTTCGACATTTCAAATGGCACCTGGTAGGGCTGTCCCCTTTCCCCCCTCTTATTTGTCATAGTTATAGAGCACCTGGCCTGTGCTATTCGTCAGAACTCCTCCGTCCAAGGTATCCAAACAGCCTCCTCCCATCATAAGCTGTCCCTCTATGCTGATGACCTCCTGGTTTACATGCAACACCCCCATACTTCCCTACCATCCTTTTTCCTAGAATTCCGCCGCTTTGGCTTTTTCAGTAACTTCAAACTCAACATATCTAAAACAGAAGCCCTCAATATCTCCCTTCCCCCTCCCCCCCTCCACAATGATCTCACTACGATCAAATTTCTCCTTTCAATGGCAGGCAAAGGGTATATCTTATCTAGGGGTTACTATTCCCTCCAACCTTTCCAACCTATTTACCTTGAATTACGTTCCCCCTTCTCAGCCACATACGGTGACTTAAAGAAAATATATACAATAAGGGGAAATACCGGAATCGTAGTGAAAGCCAGGCCGAGGTCATACACAAGGGGATCGGAGCAGATGGGTAAGGATGGGAATCAAACAGGAACAGGGAGGAGACGGATGGATTGGCTGCAGAGCAGGGATCCAAGATATCCAGGTAACGGGAGGACAGGGGACCGTGGAAATCAGGAGACAGGAGGGACAGATGCAGGATGGGCTCAAGGTAGGGGTCGGATCGGGTCGGATCAGGTTCAGGCAGGATGCAAGCTCAAAGTCCAGATCACAGGTCCTAGGTCCAGGAGAGAGAGAGAGAGATACCAGGGCGAGCATGTAAGGGCTCGCCGGGTATTTATAGGAAGTCCTGTAATCAGGTTTCAGGTCACAGCTGACCGCAGGAAGTGCTGCCTGTCCCACACTGCCAGAATACACCCGCTGGTGGACACCGGTACTACAGTCCATGGATCATGCATTACCACCAGCAGGTGAGATCCTCCAACAAAGATATTGGCTGCAAGAGGACACCTGCTGGTGGACACCAGTACTGCAGTCCAAAGGTCCAACAGCACCACCAGCGGGTGAAGCCTTTCCTGACAATGTGAGAGGATCTGCTACTTCTGGACCCAGGTATTTGACTGCTACAGTAAAATTTATGATAAACCACTATTGCCTTCCCCTAAGATTGCCCTCCTTTCTATACTCCCTGGGTCGGTGTTGTCCCAGAAGCGGAGTCTTCTCCGTTTTTTTATGTCCTCGGCGAGGCAGCTCATCCCATCCTTCTGGAAGTCGACCACCACTCGCTGAGTCTCGATAATGAATGATACTATTATAATGGAGGAGATGCTGGCTCTTGACAACAATACCCTTGACAAATATAAAATACTGTGGTCCATCTGGCTCCACTTCTCAGCCTCTGATACCCTCCTGAACCTGTTGTAAGACCCTTGACTGGAACGCCCTGCAGCATTGTCTGACATTGGAGTGGGTTGGGATGTATACTCCCTGGTTCCCCCATCCCCTGTCTACTATGTTTTTCTTGAATGAAAGTCAACTCAGCAGTTCTTGTGCTTTCCTCCGACTCTCTCTCTCTTTTTCTCTTTCCCCATTTCCTCACACCCAGCCTCTGTTATTTTTTTTTTCTCTTTTTCTGATCTAGACTCTTTTCCTTTTTTGTTTTTCATTATATACATATGGAATTTTTTCTTGACAAACAACATGGCCCCTTCGCCAAAATTGCTCTAGAGACTGAGCAACGGTTGCTAATTTTAGTACTATATTGTGTAATAAGGGAGTCTAGCTATGGGCGATAGCCACCGGGCTGACTCACTATATTGGGTTATCTGTGACTGTCTATAGAATGTAACTCCTTATGTTGTTCAATGTGTCATCTGTTAAAATGACAATAAAAACTTTTTCAACCCTAAATTCATAAATTTTAATAAGAATTACAGGTATTGATTTTTTTTATAGATAGTTACATTGGTCTAGCTTTGACCAATGTAACCATGCATTTGTCAATCTGCCCGATGCCCCTGGAAGTGGGGAATCCCTGAAGCAGACACCAGTAATCCAATGTTCTCCACTAGCTTCCGAGTCCCATGCAGAACAGTTATTCTGCTATATTCTGAAAACAGGAGCTTTCTGTACTGCACCAGTATGTATAAAATATCTATACATATGAATTTTTTTTCACTGAATTTACTTTACCACTTGCCTACCACTTTTACCCCTTCCCGCCGGGCCAATTTTCAGCTTTCAGCGCTGTCACACGTTGTAAGACAATTGCGCGGTCATGCAATGCTGTACACAAATGAAATTTTATTCACACAAATAAAGCTTTCTTTTTGGTGGTATTTAGTTACTGCTGTTTTTTCGTTTTTTGGAGCAAAAAAAAAAAAAAAAAGACAAAGTTTTTTTCTTAGGTTACATTTTCTTGAACAATTTTCCTTTTAGATTTACCTTGATACAATTTAAAGTTGTTTAGTTTTGGCTTCATATTATGTTTTTTTTGTTAAATCTAAAGTAAAATTGTACAAGGAAATTGAACATGTATGACCAGCCTTAGTTTCTGTCAGTAAATTATGTAAATAGGTAATTTTTCTCCTTCATTGACAGGCGCTGATAAGGCAGCACTTATTTTGGCCACCATTATTGTCCAGCACTGCCTTAACCCGTTTGGGCTTGGAGTTAACCAGAGCTTCACAGGATGCCACTGGAGTCCTCTTCCACTCCAACATGATGACATCACAGAGCTAGAGGATGTTAGAGGCCTCCGTTTGAGGATGCCCCACAGATGCTTAATAGGGTTTAGTTCTGGAGACATGTTTGGCCAGTCCATCACCTTTTACCCTCAGCTTCTTTAGCAACGCAGTGGTGGTCTTGGAGGTGTGTTTGGGGTCGTTATTATGTTAGAATACTGCCCGGTCTCTGAAGGGAGGGGATCATGCGTTGCTTCAGTATGTTACAGTACATGTTAGTGACGAGAATGCCCTCGTCATTATGTCCCGCTGTCCTTCCGCGAGCTGCTTATGCGCGGTGATGCCTTCAAGATGTCCGGGGCGCTGCAGTGACGTCAGACGCTGCAGCGCCGGACGGGGATTTAAACGGCGCTCTGTGCTGTGATCCTCTGTCATTTCCACGGAGGAGAGGGTTGAGACCATACCCCTCTCTCCGCTCCACATTGGAAACTCTACTTTAGGTAAGCCATATTTCCCTCTCTTCAAGCCTGATGCTTTTCTTACTTCCACTGGCACTTTTTAAATTTTTGTTCATTTACTTCAATGCAGAGTCCTTTTCCTTGGCAATCTGCCCTGCTGTGACTTTGATGAAATTCCTGTAGTCATTCATATGGGTCTGCTGTTTGCATTATGGAACACCCCAAGACCCTAATGACCCATTTCAATTGGTCCTATATCTCCAACTAACAGGACAGGTATACTATGGTGTGTTTGTCTTTGAAGCCACTGTTGTACATCTCCCTTTTAATCAGTGCCATTTTTTTTTTACGCTGGCTTCATATATTGCTCTATCTACCTTTTTATAGGTCAGATTCATTTTATGTTCGTCTGCAAGTGTAGTGGGATCCACTGTCTATAGGCATAGACTGCATCTTTCTGCATCCACCAAACGGTGTGCTTTCTATTCTGAATATATTCCATTATGGTTATGTGTTTAACACCAAACAATGTTCAGGTGAGTTCTCCGCTGCATCATCCTCTCTCAATTTAAAATTCTAAAACTGTGTTTTCTATGACCTTATTTAGATTTTTTGTACAATTTTGATATAAACTGCATACCCACCTTATGTATGCCAATCTGTAACATTATAATATTTTAATGTTCAATTGAGAGTATTAATTTCCTGTTTTTCTTTGTAGCCTTTAGCATAACAGACGCCTTGATTCAAAACTCCTGAAGAAGCTCCCATGACCGAAACATGTAGAGGAAACCTGGCTTTGTCTGTATGATTGCTTTAATTGAGGAACAAGTGATTATGGATATGTTTTGCTCTCATGTTTTTTTTTTTTTTCCATAAAGTTTTATTGAGCAAATTCACAAACATCTCAGTACAAAGTAGAAAACAGAACAAGTGCATTCAAGGAGAATCAGTTTTTGGTACAACATAAACAAACATTACAGGCAGGTGTGTAATTGTCTCCAGTTTTTGTAAAAGTATGAATGAGGGTGCATATGGGCCGGAGCCATTATTAATTTGAATCGCGTGCCGGCCGCCTGCTAACCTTGCTGCATTTCTTATTGTTTCCGACACCAAAAAGACGGTGTCTAAAGGCTAGTAATAGAGGGGTAGGGGGAGGGGAACCATACCCACTCGTGCGGAGGGGGTATGGGACTGAAGGGGGGTAGGAAACGGGGAAGAGGGATCAGAGAAGAGAGAGCAGGAGCAAAGAAAAGGGGGGGCCACAGGTGGTGTATTAATGGGGGTCGGAGAGCATTTGTAGTAGAGAAGAGAGGGGAGATTTTGGGGAGAGCTAGGGAGCAGCGAGAGGAATAGGAGCGGAATAACGAGGAAAAGGAAAGAGAGAGAAAGAGAAAAAGAGAAAAAAAAAGGAAAGAAAAAAAAAAAAAAAGGCCGGGGGGGGGGGGGGGGGGGGAGGAGGTGGGATAGGGGTAAGGGTGAGGATGAAGGTGCGGGGAGTGACCACTCGCTTGGGCCTCTGTATGTGAGAGGGGAGTAGAGCCCCTCAAAGCTCGTACATTAGTCAGGGGGAACATGCTGCTTGTATTCAGCTGTTGTTTTGAAATGTAACCAGCAGGACCAAGTAAACGAGAAATTCTCCAGTCTCTCTTGCGAGATGTGGATCAGTTCTTCCATGTCGCAAATTCTAGAGATGGTCGCAAACCATTCTTTAAGTGGCGGTGCATGGCAGGAGCGTCAGTGTTTGGGGATGCATAACCTAGCAGCATTCACCATGTGCATGGCCAGGGATTTAAAGTAATCTTTTCTCGAGAGAGAAGTGTGATGCAGGAGGAATTGTGCTGGTGTAAAGTCCAAGGTATATGTGGTGATCGATGCGATGCATCTGTGTACCTCCCTCCAAAAGGGTTGGATGTGTGAACATTCCCACCAAATGTGTACCATGGTTCCCACCTCTGTATTGCATCTCCAGCATATATTGGAGGTTGAAGGGGCAAATTTATGCAAGAGAGATGGGGTTCTGTACCATCTAGTGAGCACTTTGTACCCGTTTTCCTGTATGGCAACATTCAACGACCCCCTATGTGCGTATTCATGAATTCTCGTCCATTCAGTTGGTGACAGGGGGGTAGGTAGGTCTCTGTTCCACGAGGTCTGTGATGGCGAAAGGGTGGAGTCACTAGGTTCTATAAGCAAGGCGTAGAGAAGGGAAATAAGGTGTCGTTGGGGGGTTCTACGATAGCAGAGAGTTTCGAAAGGGGTAAGTGGTCTTGTCCAGCTATCACGTGCTGTATGTGTGGATAGAAAGTGACATATTTGTCTGTAAGTCCAGAAGGAGAAGGTAGAGGTGTTGGAAATGAGCCTAAGATCCTCTATCGAGGCGAGTTTGCCGTCAGTGTACAGTTGGGAGGCAAAGATGTCTTGAAACGGCCATTCTTGTTTGAGGAAGGAAGGTGACTCGCCTGGGATAAAGTCGGGGTTTCCTCTCAGCGTAGTCAGCGGGCCCGGGGTGGGTGAAAGGGAGTCTCCGGTCAGGGACGACCTAAGAAGCTTCAAGGAAGTGTGAATGAAGGGATGTGAGGACAAGGACTGTGGCCATTGTTTCGGGGACAGCCATGGGAGAAGACGTAGAGGAATGGGTGAGAAAGAGTCTTCAATAGAGATCCAGATCTTCTCTAGGGGGTGAATGGACCAGTCCGCGATTCTCGTAAGATGGCAAGCCACAAAATATTTATACAGGTCTGGGAGAGCAATACCCCCTGTAGGCTTGGGCAAGGTGAGTCTGGCATATTTGATTCTAGGAGGGGAGCCTTTCCATAAAAAGGTCGAGCATGCCTTCCGATAGGAGGAAAAGAATCCTGCGGGGATATGCATTGGGATGGTTTGGATCAAATACAACATACGTGGTAGTATAATCATTTTGATCAGAGCAGCTCGACCAAACCATGAGGCATTCAATGTAGACCACTCCAAAAAATGGTCTTGGGCTTTTTTCAGGGCAGGGTGGAAATTGAGGGCGTACAGATCTTTGAGGCAGGGCGGGATCCGAATCCCAAGATAGGAAATAGCAGTCTTTTCCCAGTGGAACGGGAAAGATTCCCGGCAGTGGGTGGCTTCCTGTGGTGGGAGGGTGATATTCAGGGCGTGGGACTTTGTATAGTTAATTTTAAGGTTTGAAATTGTACCAAAGGCTTCCAAGTCATGTAAGAGAGATGGAAGGGAGGTTCGTGGGGATATGAGGGAGAGCAGAATGTCATCCGCGAAAGCAGCGACTTTAAATTCTCTACCTTTGACCACCACTCCCCTAACATCCGGGTTTTCTCTAAGTTTGTTTAAGAGGGGTTCCAAGGAGAGAATGTAGATCAGGGGGGAAAGGGGACAACCCTGGCATGTGCCGTTATTAATGGAGAAGGCGTTCGACAGGTGGCCGTTAACTCTCACCGCCGCCGTGGGGTTCGAGTATAATGCCATTATGGAGGTGAGCATGCGGTCTTCCAAACCCACCCCTTTTAGGACCTCTCAAATGTAGTCCCAGGCCACTCTGTCAAACGCCTTCTCCGCATCAAGGGAGAGCAAAAAGCCTGGTGTTTTAGTTGAAGTAAGCCAGTGATGTAAGTTAAGGGTTCGTATGGTGTTGTCCCGTGCCTCCCGGCCTGGGACAAACCCCACCTGGTCATTGGAGATAAGTCCGGGGATCAGAGGTATTAACCTATTGGCCAGTATTTTGGCATAAATTTTTATGTCAACATTAAGGAGTGAAATTGGCTTATAATTTGCCACTTGTAGGGGATCCTTCCCCTCCTTAGGAATAACGGTGATGTGAGCCTCTAATAATCTGTTAGGTCGGTCTTGAGGATTGGCCAGGGCATTAAATGTCTGTAGAAGGTTGGGGGTAAAGACATCTGCGAAAGACTTGTAATACTGAAGGGTGTACCCGTCCGGGCCCGGGCTTTTACCCAGCTTCATTTGTTTCAGGGCTGTCTCCAGCTCTCCTGCCGAGAACAGTCCCTCCAGGGACTGTGCTTGTTGGGAGGAGAGGGGTTTAGGGCCATAGTGAGAGAGAAAATCCGCAATGAGCGTTTGGCGTGTCTCCCCCGAGGCTCGGGTTAGCTGGGTGGGGTGAAGGTTGTAGAGCTTGCGATAGAAAGACTCAAATTCCTTCGCAATGTCCTCGCTCTTTGCCAGGAGGGTACCCTGGGGATCGCGTAAGGTATGTATGGTGGACGAGAGTTTGGCCTTCTGAACTGACCGCGCTAAAAGACGTCCACTCTTATTGCCATGTTCATAAAAGACCCTCTGGCCAAGAATGTAACGCCTTCTCGCGCGTTTACCTAATTCATCTGCAAGAAGTGTACGGCACTTGGTCAGTTCCTGTAGAGTGTTCTGGGCTTGTATCTTCTTATGGGACAGTTCTAGTACTCTAATCCTTTTGAGAAGAGTATTCACTCTCTCCTGGTGAACTTTTTTGGCCTGTGAATTCAGGGCAAGCAATTCTCCCCGTACCACGCATTTGTGAGCTTCCCATATGGATATTGGAGAAATGTCAGGGTTAGCATTTTCTTGGAAATATAGCTTGATGCATGAGCGAATGCGCTCTAATGAGGTCGGGTCTGTCAGGAATGAGGGTTGAAACGCCAAATCTTAGTCTTGGGGTATGTTTCCGGGAATGATAATGTGACTGTGATGGGGTGATGATCTGATAGGAACATCGGTTCAATGGAGGAATGTTGGAGGGCGGGGAGGTCGGTCTGAGATAAAAAGAAAAAATCAATTCTGGAATATTTCTGGTGGGGGGCCGAGAAGTAGGTGTAGTCTTTAGTTGAGGGATAGAGGGTGCACCACGCATCATGAAGGGCCAGGGTTTGTAGTTGGGCTTTAATTTGCCGTATGGCCTTATAAGGTAGAGAAGTCGAGGCTGTGGAAGTGTCTAGGAAGGGGTTTAAGGGCACGTTGAAGTCGCCTCCCAGGAGGACCAGGCCGCTCTGGAACGAGGATAAAAGGGCACACGTCTTGCGAAAAAAGGAAACCTGGTGGTCGTTAGGGCAATAAATATTAGCCAGTGTGATAGGTTTAGATGCATAAGTTCCCTTAAGGAAGATAAATCTACCTTCTGGGTCCGCTAGAGAGTCAGACAGGAGGAAATTGGCATGTTTTGAAATGAGAATCGAGACCCCTTTGGTTTTGGCGACCGGGTTAGTGGCATGTAGGGCAGAGCGATATATGTGATTAGCCAGTTTCGGGATAGCATCAGATCGAAAGTGTGTCTCCTGCAGAAAGATAAAGTGAGCCTTGTGTTTTGTGAGCGAAGCTAACACTTGTGACCTTTTTTCTGGTACATTCAGGCCTTTTGTGTTCAGGGAAACACACTTCAGAGTCAGTGGAATATCAGTCCTAGGGGGGGTCTGCATTGTGAAGAGTTAGAAAGGGTTGAAGATATGTATCTGGTAGTCGAGAGGGTTAGAGTCGTTCTTTAGAGGATGGGTGCGAGGGTCACTCCCCTGGGGCAAGGGAGAAAGGGGAGGGGACACACAGGGGAAAAGGTAGGGTGGGAGAGAAAGACACACAGATGAAAAGGTCAGGAGGAGTTGGGGGTAGTAAGATTCAGGAGGATCAGATTAGAAAAAGGAGGAGAAAGAAGAAGAGTAGGGGGATCAGGGCCAAGAGAGGGAAGAAAGGGGGGCGAGAAGAAGCAAAGAATGACGAGGGGTAAAAGCAGGCTATGTGGGCCAAGGGTAGGGAGAGAGATAAGGGGAGGGGAAAAGAAAACCAGAGGTGGGTGTAGCTAAGCCACCCACCTGTAAGAACCAAGGGAAAACCTGGAGTGTCAGCTGCGTCTCAGTGAGACCGCTGTGTGGGGGTAGTAGTGTGAGCGGCAACCACAGCCTACCTGTGGACCGGGAGTCTGGGTGAAGCGGATGAGGGGTCCCGCTAATAGCGAGAACCCAAAAAGCGTAACAGGGAGCCTACCATGAGGAGCAAGCTACAGGGGGTTCAAATGTCGAGTGTGTACGGACATCACATAAACCAACATAACATAACAAAACATAACCTTCTCCAGCTCGCGGGGCTGGAGTCAATAAAAGCAACCCGTACTATTTAGAAAGTAAAACTTTGAGGTGTATTCAAGAGAAATCAACAACCCATGAGACATGCTGGGAGGGGGGACTCCCTCCTCAAGAGACTGCGTTAGGGCAGACCACGAGGAGGGGGAAGGAGGGAATAGGGGATAGGGGGGGAGGGTGCGGGGACGGATACAGGGAGAAGGGAAAGGGAGGAGAAACAGAAGGGGGGAATAGGAGAGGGGGGAAGGAAGGAGAAAGGGGGGCCGGGGGGTGAGACAGGGGGAGGGGGAGAAGTGGGAAATTGGAAATGGGATAAGGGGAGGGGAGAGGGAGGGGAGGGGGGAAGGAGGGGGGAGGGGGGGAGGGGAGGAGCGGAGGGAGGGGTGAAGATAAGGGGGGGGAGAAATGGGGGGGGAAAGATGAGGGGGAAGAAGGGGAGTAATGAGGAAAGAAGGGGAGGGGGAATGAGGAGTGGAGGGGGGGGGGAGGGAGGGAGTGGGGGGGATGAAGGGTCAAGGGAGGGTGGCAGGGTAGAGCAAAAAGAGAAGGGGGAGGCGGGAGAAGGTGGGGGGAGCAGTATGCGGAGGGGTGAGAAGGGGGTAGGGAAGTGGGGGTGGGCGGAGGGGCCTCCATAATGAGCTAGGGGGGTGGTGTCTCCATTCTCGTCCTCGCTTCAGATAGGGAGGGGGGTTCTCAGGTCTCCACATTAAATGGTATCGCCCAAGTCGTACCCTGCCCATCTGATGCCTGGTACATCGCTTGCTTGCAATAGGGGATAGAGGGGAACAAGTGCGAATATGGGACATAAAAAAGCATTGGAAGAGGTAAAAAAAAAAAAAAAAACCCTATATTGCAAATACATTGCCTGTAGGAGCTTAGAATCATCATCCCTGTAGTAAGCGTTCCAGAAGAATATGATGCGACCGTGTCGCAGGCCGAGGTGCAGGGCAATAGATAGTTCAGGCCTCTCACATCCGAAGGGGGATGTCTGTGTGGGCTCAGGTTGCTGAAGGGTCTTTAGGTCATCCAGGAAAGGATCTTTGTAGCTGCGTGGGGGGGGGCGAATGTCAGAATCTCAGGCCTACGCCCGGGCACTCAGGGGAAGCCTCTCCCGGGACCGGTGCAGTTCATGGGGGTGCGCCTATCTTCCGGATGCCAGAGTGTTTAGCCCTTCAGTGTCGACTCCAAGCTCAGGGGGATCTAGGCATATGAGAGGGTCAAGGGCTGCAGGGTAAAAAGGTGTAGATAGCTTTTCCGGGGATATGCGCTTCCTACAGCCGACGCCTGGGTAAGGCGAGCCCTAGTCAGTCCGCTGTGTGTCATATTGTGAAGCGACCGGGTGCCTCCGGTTGGTTATGCGGTGTGGTGAATCCCGGGAGAGGGGGAGAGAGTCACCGTGAGGAGCATTGGGAAGCGGAGTTGCCAGCTGTGGGGTGTAAAGGACCGGGGTGGTTGTAGCGTGTCAATGCCAAATAGGGGTATGGAGATCTCTGACGGGGTAGTGGCTCAGGGAGTAACGTGGAAGCCCGCTAGAGGGGGAGGGAGGGGGGGAGAGAAGGCATACTCACGGACCGCAGACCTCAGTCTATCCGGCAGACAGTCAGTCAATCAGCGTTTCGCTTCACATGCGCTGCGGTGAAGGACTGTGATGTTGCAGGTCTCGGCGTGAGGAGCGGGCAATCGGAGACATCGGTCTACGGTGGCGCTGTCTTTGGCGCGCCGCTTTCGGTGACGGGTGGAGTGAAACAGGGAGCCAGGGTTCCGCTGGAAAGTAGAGCGCGTACCAATCAGGAAGCTCCACATTAGGCAAGTCGAGTTGTTCACAAAATGCTTGAAGGTCCTCCGGTGTGCGAAGTAGGGCGGAGCGCCCCCTTGCGGATGCAGACAGGCCGAATGGGAACTTCCAGCGATACTGGATATTTCTCGCTCGTAAAGCATCTAGCAGTGGTCGTAGTGCTCTCCTATTTTGGAGAGTGATCTGTGAAAGATCCTGAAATAGTTTAACCTCCGTGCCATTATAAAGTATCCGTCCCCTTTCCCTTGCCTTTCGGAGAATCTCTTCCTTAAGGGGGAAGTTGACTATACAGCATATAATGTCTCTGGGGGGTTCGTTGTCTCGGGGTGCGGGCCTGAGAGCGCGGTGGGCCCTTTCCATATCGATGGGGGAGTCCGCAGGGCGCTCAATCGGGTCATTGAAAATGGCGCTGACGGTTTGCTGTATGGCGGTAGGGTCTACGGTTTCGGGGACCCCCCGTACCCTAACGTTGTGTCTCCTTCCCCGGTTGTCCAGGTCCTCCACGTGTCTATGGAGCTCAAAAACTTGAGCCAGTTGGGAGTCATATGCCGACTGCACCTGGCGAATAGCCGCCGCGTGTGTCTGGGTCGTTTGCTCCACGCTATCCACCCGGTGCGCGACCGCGAGCATTTCGGCCTTCAGGTCTGCTATGGCAGCCGTAACTGTATTTTTAATGTCCGCTACGACTTTCTCCAAGTCGAATAGGCTGGGAGGAAGGGCCCCGCTGGGGCTGGGAGAGGACAAACCCGGCATGTTGGCGGAGGGCAGGCCGTCCGGCGAGGCCGCGGCTTGGGCCTGTGTTGTCGCGTGGTTCTGTAATGGCGCCGAGGCCTGAAGTTTTTGTGGCCGAAATATATCCGGTATGTGCCTCCCCGAGTGGGTCTGAGAGTCCTTGGAGGTGCGGGAGGTGGACGAGCTCCTGGTAGATCTGTGCATAGCAGGGTCAGGTCGGTAGGCTCCCGTTTAAGAGGATTAGTCAGCCCGGTCACACAGGAGCTCTCAAATTAGGCATCCATCTCGGTCTCCGCTCAGGCCACGCCCCCTGCTCTCATGTTTTTATCAAATTTTTCAATAAAACAACTTAATTTTATTTCTGGTTGATCAGTATGTTCTGGTTGCTACCTTTATCGACACCTTTAAAGTCCCAAGGCTTGTGACCTCTCCATTTCCCCCAGTCTTTTGTCATGTTACAGTACATGTTGGCATTGATGGTTCCCTCAATGAACTGTAGCTCCCCAGTGCCTGCAGTAGGGATGAGCTTGATGTTCAGGTCGAACATAAGATCGATTCAAACATCGGGTATTCACCCGTTTGCAGAACAGGGAACATTATCAACATCCCTATTAATATCTTTCCTGCAACTTCCAAACTTCTCAGTCTAACCTCCTCCTTTGATCTGAAGCAATGGATACATGCTCCTACTCACTCCGAAGGCAATACCCTTGACCTTGTCTTTTCCCACCTATGCACTCCATGCAACCTCTCCAACTATCCTTACCCCCTCTCTGATCACCACCTTATTAATTTCACGCTCTCCCTCTCCTCCTCCTCCTCCCCTAAACGCCTAACGATTACACGTAGAAACCTTCACAATATCAACCCTTCTCTTCTATGCTCTGCAACTGACCACCTCTATGACAAATTCGCACCCCTGTCCTGCACCCACCTAGCCACTTCTGTCTACAACACTACACTTCTAGCGTCACTGGACAGACTGGCCCCCCTCACTACACGCAGAATAAGGCCCCGCCCCCTTCAACCCTGGCAAACAGATGATACTAGAAGTCTGAAAAAGCACAGTCGTGCTCTTGAGCGCCTATGGCGTAAGACTAAGTCCCAGAAAGATTTCGGCCAGTATAAATCTGCCCTCCAAATATACAATTCCAGCCTCCTCACTGCCAAGCAGACCTATTTCGTCACCCTCATTAAAAACGTATCATCCCGTCCCCGTCAACTCTTCTCTACCTTCAACTCGCTCCTTCGTCCCCCACTGCCTCCACCCACTAACTCACTCACTGCCCAGGAGATTGCCAATCACTTCAAACAGAAGATTGATAGAATTTGCGAGGAAATCTCTACGGTTCAGATACCCTCTATGCTATACACCTCATGCCCACAGGTACAACCTTTACTTCCCTCTTTCAACCCCACCACTATAGGCGAGGTTGCTAAATTACTTGCTAATGTCCATCTTACCACCAGCGCTCTGGATCCTGTTCCCTCGCAAATGCTACGTTCACCCTCTGGCTCTATTCTACGCTCCATAACCCACATCTTCAATCTCTCCCTCTCTTCTGGCATCTTCCCTAACTCTTTGAAACATGCACTAGTCAGCCCCATATTGGGGTCCCCCAAGGCTCTGTTTTTGGACCTCTCCTATTCTCAATCTACACCTCCTCCCTGGGTCAGCTGATAGCCTCCCACGGCTTCCAATACCACCTCTATGCTGATGACACTCAAATCTATTTCTCTACCCCTCAACTCACTCCTTCATTCTCCTCACGTATCTCTAATTTACTATCAGATATATCAGTCTGGATGTCACACCACTTACTGAAACTTAATCTATCCAAAACTGAACTGGTAATTTTTCCTCCCCCTCGTGCCTCCTCCCCCGATCTCTCTGTTAAAATTGAGGGCACAACTATCAGCCCATCCCCACATGCCAAGGTCCTAGGAGTTGTTCTAGACTCTGAACTCTCCTTTAATCCTCACATTCCAATCACTGTCCAAATCTTGCCGCATCAACCTCCGCAACATCTCCAAAATACGCCCCTTTTTAACCAAAGATACAACAAAGCTCCTTATCCACTCCCTGGTCATTTCTCGCCTCGATTACTGCAACTCCCTCCTCATTGGCTTACCTCGGAAAACTTTAACCCCCCTTCAGTCCATCATGAATGCTGCTGCCAGACTCATCCACCTTACCAACCGCTCTGTGTCTCCTTCTCCTCTCTGTCAATCCCTCCACTGGCTTCCGCTCACCCAAGGAATTAAATTCAAAATACTAACGACCACCTACGAAGCCATCCACAACACTGCCCCTAGATACATCACTGACCTAGTCTCTAAATACCAACCTAAGCGTTCTCTTCGTTCTTCTCAAGACCTCCTGCTCTCTAGCTCGCTCATCACCTCCTCCCATGCTCGTCTACAGGACTTTTCCAGAGCCTCTCCAAGCCTATGGAACTCCTTACCCCAATCTGTCCGTCTATCTCCTTCTCTATTAGCTTTTAGAGGATCCCTAAAAACCCTCCTCTTCAGAGAAGCCTATCCCACCCACACCTAACAACTAGGGATGAGCCGAACACCCCCGGGTTCGGTTCGCACCAGAACCTTCGAACGGACCGAAAGTTCGCGCAAATTTTCGAACCCTATTCGTTATAATGGACGCGAACGTTCAAAATCAAAATTGCTAATTACAACGGCCAATATGCATGTTAATGTCATAAAACAGGTTTGGGGACCCGGGTCCTGCCCCAGGGGACATATATCAATGCAAAAAGAAATTTTAAAAACTAAAGTTTTTTCGGGAGCAGTCATTTTAATGATGCATAAAGTGAAAAAAAAAAAAAGTGAAATTTTCCTTTAAATATGGTACCTGGGGGGTGTCTAAAGTATGCCTGTGAAGTGGCATGTGTTTCCCGTGTTTAGAACTGTCCTTGCACAAAATGACATTTGTAAAGGAAAAAAAGAAGCCATTTAAAACCACTTGCGGCTTTAATGTCATGTCTTGTCCTGGCCGCCATATGGCTGAAAATCCTTGAGAAAAATGGCATGGCTACCCCATCACCCCCCCCCCCCACCCCAGCCCCTTTGGGTCTTGTATGGATACTAAGGGGGACCCCGCACCCAAAATAAAACCCTATACCTACAACCCTATATACTCTGAACAGCAGTATATAGGTGGTGCAAACAAGACATGGACTGTAGGTTTGTTCTTAAGTAGAATCTGAACAGGTACATTATGAAGTGTAGCTACATCCCAAAAAAATCAATTTTTAAGCTTTTTGGAGAACATAGGGAGGGGTTATCACCCCTGTAACATTTGCTGTCTTTGCACATCTGTTCAGAACATGTCACCTCACTTTCCGTCCCAATGACAAATGTTTTTGGAAAAGTGGGGTTTTAATTGAAACAAGGATTGGTGATAAAGCATCAGTAGAGAGGAGATACCTTTTTCCCAAATTAAATCTAACAGGATAGACTTTTCCTTCCTAGGGGTAGATTTCCTCTCACTTCCTGTTTTCTCTTGCCGTTTGCAAGTAGGAGTCGTTTGTAAGTTGGATGTTTGAAAGTAGGGGCCTGCCGTATATACTCTGCAGAAATTTGCCCTATTAGATATTGGTGTAGCCACAAGACTGGTGGGCACAGGAATGGGCCCTGCTGTGAGTTAATAGATCAAGATTTGTACTTGCATGCACCTGTTGAACCGGGCAGAAAAATTGGGCCTTTGGTGGTGGTGGTGGTGGTGGTGGACGGTGTTGCCACAAGACTGTAAGCCCTCACAGTTACTCTTGGTGGGTGCAGGAATGGGCCCTGCTGTGAGTTATTAGATCAAGATTTGTAATTGCATGCACCTGTTGAACAGGGCAGAAAAATTGGGCCTTTGGTGGTGGTGGTGGTGGTGGACGGTGTTGCCACAAGACTGTAGGCCCTCATAGTTACTCTTGGTGGGCGCAGGAATGGGCCCTGCTGTGAACTATTAGATCAAGATTTGTAATTACACGCCCCTGTTAAACAGGGGCTGAAAAATTGTGCCTTAGGCATTGGTGCTGGTGCCACAACACTGCAACCCCTCACAGATACTGTACTTGGAGCACAGCAGTCACACCTGTTGCGAAGCATCTTTTTAAAAAATTGTAATTACACGCCCCTGTTATACAGGGGCTGAAAAATTGTGCCTTAGGCACTGGTGCTGGTGCCACAACACTGCAACCCCTCACAGATACTGTACTCTGAGCACAGCAATGAGACCTGTTGCAAAGCATTGCCTAAAAATTGTAATTACACGCCCCAACAGGGGCTGAAAAATTGTGCCTTAGGCACTGGTGCTGGTGCCACAACACTGCAACCCCTCACAGATACTGTACTCTGAGCACAGCAGTCACACCTGTTGCGAAGCATCTTTTTAAAAAATTGTAATTACACGCCCCTGTTATACAGGGGCTGAAAAATTGTGCCTTAGGCACTGGTGTGGTGGCATGGATCATTGAGGAGGAGGAAGAGGATAGTCAGTGAACATAACAGGACAGTCACTCAGCATCAGCATAGGCAGTCTTGAAGGGATGTGACATTATAAATTATTCCGTTATATCCGCTTCAGGTGTCTGGTAGCTGGTGGTGATCCAAGACTGATTCATTTTTATGAAGGTCAGTCGATCAACCGAGTCGGTGGACAGGCGCACCCTATGATCGGTGACAAATCCTCCAGCAGCACTGAATGTGCGTTCGGAAAGAACGCTGGATGCAGGACAGGCCAGTAGCTCAATTGCATACTGTGCAAGCTCTGGCCAGTGATCCATCCTCAGGACCCAGTAAGCCAGAGGATTTTCGGTGGGAAAGGTGTCCAAGTCTGACCTTGCCCCTAGGTATTCCTGCACCATGTATATCAGACGCTGGCGATGGTTGCTGGAACCGATCATACCTTGGGGCTGCGGACTAAAAAATTGTCTGAACGCATCGGTCAGACGTCCACCTTCCCCACCGCTCCTTCTGCTACTGACCGAAGCCTCAGCAACTCGTCGTCCAGGACCAGGAGTTTGTAACCTCCCAGTTTCTGGGAACGCGTTGCACAGACCTTTCTGCAAGGCCTCCCTGAGATGTCTCATCCTCTGCTCCCTCTGCGACGGCAAGATAAGGTCCGCAACCTTACCCTTGTACCGTGGATCAAGGAGAGTGGCCAGCCAGTAATGGTCACTCTCCTTGATCCGAAGAACACGAGGATCCTTCCGCAGGCTTTGCAGGATCAGGGAGGCCATGCAGCGTAGGTTAGCTGAGGCATTCGGTCCGGAGTCTTCTGGGTCACTGAGGATGACATGATCGCCAGCCACCTCCTCCCAGCCACGTACAAGTCCACTGGTTTGTTGGGACTGTACATCATCCCTAAAAGACTGCTGCTGCTGATGCTGAGTGCCAGGCTCCACCTCCATGCTCACACAATCCTCCTCCTCCTCCTCCTCCTCTTCCTGTGTGATGGGTGGGACAGAAGGAACATTGTCTGGATAAAGGGGGCCTTGAGAGACAAGGAAGTCCTCCTCTTCCTGCCTCTGTTCTGCCTCAAGTGCCCTGTCCATTATCCCACGCAGCGTATGCTCCAACAGGTGGACAAGAGGTACAGTGTCACTGATGCATGCACTGTCACTGCTCACCATCCTCGTGGCCTCCTCAAATGGTGAGAGGACAGTGCATGCATCCCTGATCATGCTCCACTGGCGTGGGGAAAAAAAGCCAAGCTCCCCTGACCCTGTCCTGGTGCCGTAGTCGCAAAGGTACTCATTGATGGCCCTCTGCTGCGTGTGCAGTCGCTGCAGCATGGCCAACGTTGAGTTCCACCTGGTGGGCATGTCACATATTAGGCGGTTCTTGGGCAGGTTCAGCTCCTTTTGCAGCTCAGTCAGCCGAGCACTGGCATTATAAGATCGGCGGAAATGCACACAGACTTTCCTGGCCTGCCTCAGGACATCCTGTAAGCCTGGGAACCTGCCCAAGAACCGCTGCACCACCAGGTTGAGGACGTGAGCCATACAGGGCACATGGGTGAGCTGCCCCTGTCGCAGGGCGGAGAGGAGGTTGGTGCCATTATCAGAAACGACCATTCCTGGCTTAAGCTGGCGTGGCGTCAACCACCTCTCGGCCTGCCCCTGCAGAGCTGCCAGAACCTCTGGCCCAGTGTGGCTCCTGTCCCCCAAACACACCAGCGCAAGCACGGCATGGCATCTTTTTGCCTGCGTACTCGCGTAGCCCCTTGTACGCCTACGGAGCACCG
Organism: Rana muscosa; assembly: GCA_029206835.1. Classification (NCBI taxonomy): domain Eukaryota; kingdom Metazoa; phylum Chordata; class Amphibia; order Anura; family Ranidae; genus Rana; species Rana muscosa. Next base: position 178,803,535 of record CM055116.1, read on the forward strand.
CTGGTTCCGAGGACAGAGCACTCGAAGAGGACATGGAGGAAGAAGAAGAGGAGGGGGTGGAGGAGAGAGGTGTGTCACAACCAGTAGTAGCATTTTGGAGGCGTGGTGGCGGAACAACCTCCAACACTACTGCACCTTGTCCTGCATCCCTCCCAGCTGCCAATAGAGTGACCCAATGGGCCGTGAAAGAAAGATAACGTCCCTGTCCATGCCTGCTGGACCATGAGTCAGCGGTAATATGCACCTTACCGCTGACCGCCCTGTCCAGCGAGGCATGGACATTGCCTTCCACATGCCAGTAGAGAGACGGAATCGCCTTCCGTGAGAAAAAGTGGCGTTTGGGAACCTGCCACTGAGGAACCGCACATTGAACAAACTCACGGAAGGGGGCCGAGTCTATCAACTGAAAAGGCAGCAGTTGAAGTGCTAGCAATTTAGCCAAGCTAGCATTCAACCGCTGGGCATGTGGATGGCTGGGAGTATACTTCTTTCGACGGTCCAGCAGCTGGGGCAGGGAAATTTGCCTGCTACAATCGGACGTCGGTGTACTGCAAGTACTTGGTTGTGACACACCTAATTCTACACCTTCAGTCCTCTCAGAGCAGCTTTCAGAGAGGACTGAAGATATAGTGGGGATGGAGATCCCAGCTGATGAGGAGCAAGGAGAGGTCCGCTTTGTTCTTTGGTGTGGGTCTTTTATGTGTGCTTGCCAACGAGCTGCATGGCAGGTCGACATATGTCTGCTCATGCTTGTGGTGCCCAAGCGGCTGATGTTTTGGCCACGCGAGATACGCTTGAGACAAATATTGCAAATAGCAGTGGTGCGATCTGATGCACTCGTCTCAAAAAAGGCCCACACCAAAGAACTTTTGTGATAACGTGCAGAGGCAGCGCCCTGCACAGGCGGAGCTCTGCGGTGTGGTACAGTTGCTGTGCTGGCCTCTAGCTGGCCTCCAGGGGGCATCCTGCCTCGTTGGACATGTGACGCTGCATCCTCCTCCTCCTCCTCCTCTCTCCCTTCAGGCACCCACGTGGAGTCAGTGACCTCATCATCCCCTCCCGCTTCACCACTAGAGCAAACCTGGCAGTAAGCTGCAGCTGGTGGAACACTACTGCCAGATTGCTGTCCTTCAGCATCCCCTCTCTCTGCGCGCACACTACTGACTTCCTCAAGCTGGGTATCATCATCCGAGCCTTCGAATCGTTGGGCATCCTCCTGGAGCATGTACCCAACACTGTGCTCAAACAGTTCGGGGGACTCCTCAGGAGGACATGGTGGGTCTAGGGAAGGGGTGGCTGATGATGCCATTGAGTACGCGTTGGCAGCTGCTCTGCCAGTACCCTGAGCCTGGGTGAGAGAGGATGAGGAGGATGAGGAGGGCTTGGTCATCCATTCTACCAAGCCTTCGGCATGATGCGGCTCCACATGTCCAACTGCCGAAAACAAAGACAAGCGTGTCCCATGGCCACGTGCTGATGATGATGCACGACCACGTCCACGGCCAGCACTGTTGTCTCTAGAAACAGAGCCTGCCTGCCCTGTGTTCTTGCCTCGGCACGCTCTGCCTCTCCTTGGCGGTCTTCCAGCCATTGTAGTCGGTAGTGTATATAGTATAAAAAATAGAACTCCTATGTGTGCTCACAACACACTGTAGGTCCTATGGGTGCTGACACTAACACACTATAGGTACTATGTGTGCTGCTGACAAGAAAATATAGGAGCTCTGTTTGCTGCCACTAACACACTAGAAGTCCTATTGGTGCTTCTGAGATGAAAATATAGGAGCTCTGTGTGATGCCACTAACACACTAGAAGTCCTATGGGTGCTGCTGAGAAGAAAATATAGGAGCTATGTGTGATGCCACTAACACACTAGAAGTCCTATGGGTGCTTCTGAGATGAAAATATAGGAGCTCTGTGTGATGCCACTAACACACTAGAAGTCCTATGGGTGCTTCTGAGATGAAAATATAGGAGCTCTGTTTGCTGCCACTAACACACTAGAAGTCCTATGGGTGCTGCTGAGAAGAAAATATAGGAGCTCTGTGTGATGCCACTAACACACTAGAAGTCCTATGGGTGCTTCTGAGATGAAAATATAGGAGCTCTGTGTGATGCCACTAACACACTAGAAGTCCTATGGGTGCTGCTGAGAAGAAAATATAGGAGCTCTGTTTGCTGCCACTAACACACTAGAAGTCCTATGGGTGCTGCTGAGAAGAAAATATAGGAGCTCTGTGTGATGCCACTAACACACTAGAAGTCCTATGGGTGCTGCTGAGAAGAAAATATAGGAGCTCTGTTTGCTGCCACTAACACACTAGAAGTCCTATGGGTGCTGCTGAGAAGAAAATATAGGAGCTCTGTGTGATGCCACTAACACACTAGAAGTCCTATGGGTGCTTCTGAGATGAAAATATAGGAGCTCTGTGTGATGCCACTAACACACTAGAAGTCCTATGGGTGCTGCTGAGAAGAAAATATAGGAGCTCTGTGTGATGCCACTAACACACTAGAAGTCCTATGGGTGCTTCTGAGATGAAAATATAGGAACTCTGTGTGATGCCACTAACACACTAGAAGTCCTATGGGTGCTGCTGAGAAGAAAATATAGGAGCTCTGTTTTCTGCCACTAACACACTAGAAGTCCTATGGGTGCTTCTGAGAAGAAAATATAGGAGCTCTGTGTGATGCCACTAACACACTAGAAGTCCTATGGGTGCTTCTGAGATGAAAATATAGGAACTCTGTGTGATGCCACTAACACATTAGAAGTCCTATGGGTGCTGCTAAGAAGAAAATATAGGAGATCTGTTTGCTGCCACTAACACACTAGAAGTCCTATGGGTGCTTCTGAGAAGAAAATATAGGAGCTCTGTGTGATGCCACTAACACACTAGAAGTCCTATGGGTGCTTCTGAGATGAAAATATAGGAACTCTGTGTGATGCCACTAACACATTAGAAGTCCTATGGGTGCTGCTGAGAAGAAAATATAGGAGCTCTGTTTGCTGCCACTAACACACTAGAAGTCCTATGGGTGCTGCTGAGAAGAAAATATAGGAGCTCTGTGTGATGCCACTAACACACTAGAAGTCCTATGGGTGCTGCTGAGAAGAAAATATAGGAGCTCTGTTTGCTGCCACTAACACACTAGAAGTCCTATGGGTGCTGCTGAGAAGAAAATATAGGAGCTCTGTTTGCTGCCACTAACACACTAGAAGTCCTATGGGTGCTGCTGAGAAGAAAATATAGGAGCTCTGTGTGATGCCACTAACACACTAGAAGTCCTATGGGTGCTTCTGAGATGAAAATATAGGAACTCTGTGTGATGCCACTAACACATTAGAAGTCCTATGGGTGCTGCTGAGAAGAAAATATAGGAGCTCTGTTTGCTGCCACTAACACACTAGAAGTCCTATGGGTGCTGCTGAGAAGAAAATATAGGAGCTCTGTGTGATGCCACTAACACACTAGAAGTCCTATGGGTGCTGCTGAGAAGAAAATATAGGAGCTCTGTTTGCTGCCACTAACACACTAGAAGTCCTATGGGTGCTGCTGAGAAGAAAATATAGGAGCTCTGTGTGATGCCACTAACACACTAGAAGTCCTATGGGTGCTTCTGAGATGAAAATATAGGAACTCTGTGTGATGCCACTAACACATTAGAAGTCCTATGGGTGCTGCTGAGAAGAAAATATAGGAGCTCTGTTTGCTGCCACTAACACACTAGAAGTCCTATGGGTGCTGCTGAGAAGAAAATATAGGAGCTCTGTGTGATGCCACTAACACACTAGAAGTCCTATGGGTGCTGCTGAGAAGAAAATATAGGAGCTCTGTTTGCTGCCACTAACACACTAGAAGTCCTATGGGTGCTGCTGAGAAGAAAATATAGGAGCTCTGTTTGCTGCCACTAACACACTAGAAGTCCTATGGGTGCTGCTGAGAAGAAAATATAGGAGCTCTGTGTGATGCCACTAACACACTAGAAGTCCTATGGGTGCTGCTGAGAAGAAAATATAGGAGCTCTGTTTGCTGCCACTAACACACTAGAAGTCCTATGGGTGCTGCTGAGAAGAAAATATAGGAGCTCTGTTTGCTGCCACTAACACACTAGAAGTCCTATGGGTGCTGTTGGGGTGCAATGCTGTGCTAACAGCACTGCGGTTGGTACTACTGCAATACTGTACTAACAGTAAGCACGCACCAGACTAATCCCCAGCAGCAGCTAATAACACGCTAACTGTGCAATCAGCAGCAATGAACGATCAATGACTTAGGTAGCAATGGTTTAGCAAAGAAATAGCCAATGGTTTAGCAAAGAAGAGCAAATCTTTCAGTATCAAGCAAAGACAGAATCAGCAGACTGATCTCTCCTAAAGCCGGAACTCATGTGACCGGGGCCGATGGCGTGGCGGCCTTTTAAATGGTGGGGCATGTACTAAAGCCCCTGAGCTGTAATTGGCTTCAGGCGTCCTGCCTGTAGCCAATTATTGCTCTCCGAGTTTCGGGCGCTGTGATTGGCCAAGCATGCGGGGTCACAGTGCATGCTTGGCCAATCATCAGCCAGCAATGCACTGCGCCGGCCGCGCCGGCCGCAATGCATTGCGGGGCCGCTCGCATCACACGAATGTGATGCGAACGGCCCAAATAGTTCTGGGCTCGACGAGCGAGCGAACGCCCGGTGCTCGATTCGAACATGGGTTCGAATCGAGCACCGGGCCCATCCCTACTAACAACTATATTTCCATTCTGTCCACCTAATCAACCCCCACAGCTAATACCCTTTGTTTCACGTGACTCTCCCTCCTAGACTGTAAGCTCTAACGAGCAGGGCCCTCTGATCCCTCTGTTTTGAATTGTATTGTGATTGTACTGTCTTCCCTGATGTTGTAAAGCGCTGCGCAAACTGTTGGCGCTATATAAATCCTGTATAATAATAATAATAATAATAATAATTATGGGGCGTTTTCAGGAAATTTGAGCACCGCGGAAAGCCCCATAATGCACTGCGAGATCGCAGTGCATTGCTGTATGACGGTTGGCCAAAGCATGCACCTGACCTGCATGCTTTGGCCAATCTCTGCTGAGAGAGTTATAATTGGCCAAAGGCAGACACTATATAAAAATGCCTACATGGCGACCGTGTGTAGTGTTGCTGGGGTGGACGGAGAGATAGATTGTGTTAGATTTAGCAAGCAGGTTATTCATTTAGTGGCAGTGTATTAGATATATATATATATATACTGCATTTAGCATAGACTATATATTCAGTGTTTACTCGATATTTAGTCAGTGCAGGCAGTGTATTTATATATATATATATATATATATATATATATATATATACACATACTCTGCATCCAGCGTAGCCTATATCTACAGTGCATTATGTGGTGTACTGTTTCTAATACACTTCAGGCGGTTTAACACAGTATCCAATACAGTGTGTACAGTTTCTACTACACTTCTGGTGGTGTACACTGTATTCAATACAGTGCAGTCATAGTAGAGTTTCTAATACAGTGCAGGTGGTGTACACAGTATCTAATACAGTGTGTACAGTTTCTACTACACTTCTGGTGGTGTACACAGTATAAAACACAGTGCAGCCATTGTACAGTTTCTAATAGACTTGTGCACAACGGAAAAATTTGTTCCGTTTCGGTTCGTTTCTTTCCGGTCCTGTTGATTCGTAATCATTCGTAATTTTGCTAGACGGGATTTTTCGTGTTCGGACTCATTCGTATTTTTGCAAGCGACATTTTTCGTTGAATTTTTTGTTGCTTTATAATTCGTACTTTCGGTAGAGTACGTTGTTTTTCGTTGATTCTGGACACAACTCCTACTTTCGTAACTTTTTTTGGGTTCGTTGATTCGTAATTTTCCGTGTCTCTCTCAGAACGACGCTGCCTATTATGCCTAATGTGCTTCGAATGGATTTGTACTTTTCTAAATACATAGCGGTTATTTGTAACGATTCGAAATCTCGTATTTTACTTTCGTTTTTTACATGCGGCTATAGGCTCCGCCCCTGTACACCATTTTGAGAGGGTTCAGCACGGTAAGGGAGAAGCAGAGAGCAGAGCAGAGTGAGTGTTATTGTGCTTCGAATGGATTCGAAATCTCGTATTTTACTTTCGTTTTTTCATGCGGCTATAGCCTCCGCCCCCTGTACACCATTTTGAGAGGGAGTTCAGCATGGTGAGGGAGAAGCAGAGAGCAGAGTGAGTGTTATTGTGCTTCGAATGGATTCGTACATTCGTAACTTTTTTCATAACGAATTATGCCGAAGACCGTCGGGCATTCGCTATTTTGCGGTATAATTTATTTCGGATTCGGTTTTATTCGTAATTGCTCTGTTCGGAAATTCGAATGCTTCCGAATGTCCGAAAGTTGCTAAATTCGGACGAATTTCGATTTGTTACGAAACGAATTGCACAAGCCTAGTTTCTAATACAGTACAGGCGTTGTACACAGTATCTAATACAGTGTGTACAGTTTTTACTACACTTCTGGTGGTGTATAAAGTACATACATTTAATATTATCTAGTAGAACCTTACACATTAAGCTCATTTTGCAATTATGATGCCTTCTGATACATGTGCATCCTTTCAGATATTTTCTAGACATGATTTTAAGGGGCTAAGTGGAAACTGCAGTGAGAAATACCCCTATTCAGACCATGCTGATCCTCCGGATGTTCCCCTGTTGTGGCTTTTGTTTGCTCCGTCTCATCAGCTCCCGAGCTGGATGCATTACACGGCCGCCATCTTAATATCCAGCGTTTGGTGATTTATTTCAGCCCATCGGTAAGTATGAGGTCCCTCTTCAGACCTCTCTTGCCAATAATCCCACCTGCTCCAATTTATTAACAACCTACATCTATTGATTATATCACTCACATTGCAGATACAACATTCATGCATCCGCCGCTGAAGAAGTGAGCAGGGTCTCACGAAACGCGTAGGGATTTATTGATGATTGTTTTATGCCGGTACATGCTGGGTATAATTGATGTCTGCATTATGTTTACATATTTCCCTGTTTATATGTATGCACATTTTTTTTTCTTATTGTATATGTGTATCCACTGGCCCAGCAACTTTCAAGTTTTATTGTTGCTCATTGATGTATTGTTTTGGGCGGACCGAGCGGCGTGTTGACGTCATCCCCTCACTGCTCGATCTCCGTAGGACGGGTCTGCTCGTTGGTGTCCGGCCGGCACCTCGGGCTTAAGGCTGTACTTACTCCACATAATTGTAAGTGTTTTATCTATATGTTACCCAATAAACCCTAAGATTTTACACTAGCGAGGCATCCTTCTCCTCTTTTGCATGTCACATTGCGGCCAAACTGCTCTTTTATTGTGGGAAGCGCTGTTTGAAGAGGTGGCCATAGGAGTCATTACTATCCAGCTGGGATTGTCTTCATGCGATTTCAGGTCCTCCGTAATAGAGGACCAATTAGTTCTGGTAAGCTGCTGACTTGCTTATGGTGGTGGATGTCACTCCTGTCTTCAGACAACACGTTGGAGATTTGGAATTTGTTTTGTGCACGGGTGTTTACTACAGTATTTATTTGGACTTTAAACTGAATTTCTGCATATATGGACTGATGCTTTAGTGTGTCACACCTTGCCAAGACACTATATGCATGTTTGTTCACTTTTCATAAGCATGGTGTTAATCAATTCAATCATCATTTTTTTTTTGGTATATGGTTTCATGTTCTAGGTTTAATATCACATATAATTTCAGGTGATACTAATAGGAGATCTATGCACTGTATATATGTTTGTGGTATAATCATGACCAATTATTTTTTGTTCACTTAATTTAAATTTAAGTTTAGCGCTATTATATATATATATTTTTCATTGATGTATAACATTTGTAATAAATCTTTATATATTTGCTTTCATCTGTGCTGTGTACATTGGCTATTAAGCCGGGTAACTCACAATCATTGCTGTTGCCGCTTTGCTACATAACACTTTGAAACAAATAAATTGATTTTGTCTCATTGTTCGCTGTGAACATTGGCCAAACCTCTCACCACATTTAAAGTACCAGGGCTACCTCTTTTTTGTTTTTTTGTGTACTACTAGGGATGGAGGTGTCAGAGGGGTCACACCAGACCTTTATTTTCTTTTACAATATAAAATACAGTGCAGCCATTGTACAGTTTCTAATACAGTGCAAGCGGTGTACACAATATCTAATACAATGTGTACAGTTTCAAATACACTTCAGACAGTGTGTACAATTTTTACTACACTTCTGGTGGTGTACACAGTATAAAATACAGTGCAGCCGTTGTACAGTTTTGAATAAAGTGCAGGCGGTGTACACAGTATCTTATACAGTGTGTACAGTTTCTACTACACTTCTGGTGGTGTACAAAGTATAAAATGCAATGCAGCCATTGTATAGTTTCTAATACAGTGCAGGCAGTGTACACAGTATCTAATAGTGTGTACAGTTTCTAATAAACTTCAGGCTGTGTTCACAGAATCTAATACAGTGTAGTGTGGTGTTGCAAAACAAAAAATACATCATGTCTGGAAGGCCACCAAGGAGAGGCAGACGCTCACAGGCCACTAAAAGAGGGCAAGCAGTTTCTGTGTCTATAGTCAACAGTGGTGGTTGTGGACATGGCGCTTTCTCTGCAGGTGGCCGTGGGGCGCGCTTGTCCTTTTTTTCTGCTGCTGGCCGTGTTATTGAACCACAACATGCAGAAGAGTTGGTGGAGTGAATAACAAAGCCGTCCTCATCCTCCTCATCATCTATCACCCAGGCTCAGAGAAGTTTGCCTTCCAATACAGCTGCCAAAGTGGCCTATTCCACCAGCTCCTTGTCCACAGTCACTCCTTCCATAGCCCCACTATAATGCACAGAGGAGTGCCCAGAATTATTTGACCACAGTGTTGGGTACATGCTGCTGGAGGATGCACAGCTATTCGAAGGCTCTGATGTTGGTTCCCAGGTTGAGGAAGAGAGTAACGTGAGCCAAGAGAGAGGGGTGTCACAGAAGGACAAGAAACTGGCAGTCATGTTCCCCCAGCTGCAGCATACTGCCAATTTTGCTCCAGTGACGAGGAGGGAGGGGATGATGAGGTCACTGACTGTACTTGGGTGCCAGAGAGAAGGAGAAGGCACAACTCCAATGAGGCAGGATGTCCTTTAGGGCAGTGGTCCCCAACCTTTTTGGCAGCGGGGAACCGGCTGCGTGGACAAAAATTGTGCCAAGGCCCAGGGCGGGGGTTGGGGTTGGCACGTGGGGGGTAAGCGGTTTTTCGCAGGCAATTTGTCAGCGCATTATTTCTATTATTACATCGTAGTAATAAATTAAATAGTTCAAATCACCATAATGAATCCGTGGGAGCCCTGAGCGTGTCACTTTCCACGTTGTCTGTCACCAGATGCGGAATGTCACTTGCCACATCACCTGCCACGCTGCCTGTCACCAGATGTGAATTGTCAATTGCCACATCACTTGCCATGTTGACTGCCACCAGATGCGGAATGTCACTTGCCACGTCACCTGCCACCAGATGCGGAATGTCACTTGCCACGTCACCTGCCACAAGATTCGGAATGTCACTTGCCACATCACCTGCCACGTTGCCTGTCACCAGATGTGGAATGTCACTTGCCACGCTGCCTGCCACAAGATGCAGAATGTCACTTGCCACGTTGCCTGTCACCAGATGCGGAATGTCACTTGCCACATCACCTGCCACCAGATGCGAATTGTCACTGCATTGGTGGCAGCACTAGTCCATGTGGTGGGTGCCGAGTGAAGGCAGAAGAGAGGTGATGCTGGGAGGCGGGGGGCGGTGAGAGATGATGTCATCTCTCTGCTCCCCGCGCACCTCCAACATTGAGGCTGAAAGGGCGGAAGAGCAGTGATACGAGGGGCAGAGAGAGATGATGTCACCTCTGCTTGCCGGCCCGCTCGCTTATCTCTTCCACCCGGTGCTAATATCCCGGCCGCCCGGCTGTCTCATACCAGCCGCTGGTTCTCTCATGCCGCCCGCCCGCACCCGCGGCCCATCTGTAGTAAGGCCACGGCCCAGGGGTTGACAACCCCTACTCTAGGGGGCAGCTTAAGGGCAGCCACCCTATTGCATCACAACGCAGAGCTCCGCAGGTGCAGGGCGCCGCTGACTCCCCGCTGACTTTTAAAAGTTCCTTGGTGTGGGCCTTTTTCGACATGTGTGCAGCAGATCGCACCGTTGCTGTTTGCAACTTTTGTCTGAAGCGGATCAAGCATGGCCAGAACAGCAGCCGCTTGGGCATCACATGCTTGAGCACCACATGCTTAAGCAGAAAAATTACGACCTGCCATGCAGTCCATTGGCAACAACACTTTAAAGAGCCACATCAAAGAAAAAGGCAGGCTTTTCCTTGCTCCTCACCTGGGATCTCTAACCCTACTATACCTTCAGTCCTCTCAAAAACCTGCACTGAGAGCAATGAAGGTATAGCAATAGGTGTCCCAAGTACTGCCAATCTGCCAGCAGTACACAACCAATTGATTTTAGCAGGCAAATTTCCCTACCCCAGTTGCTGAACCGTAAAAATAAATTCTGTCCCAGCCATCCACATACTCAGCATCTAAATGCTAGCTTGGCCAAATTGCTAGCACTGCAACTTCTGCCTTTTCAGCTTGTAGACTCTACCCCTTTCGTGAATTTGTGGAATGTGCTGTACCTCAGTGGCAGGTTCCAAAACAGCATTTCTTTTCACAGAAGGCCATTCCGGCTCTCTACCGGCATGTGGAAGGCAATGTTTTTGCCTCGTTGGACAGGGTGGTCAGCAGTAAGGTTCATATTATCACTGATCCATAGTCCGGCAGGCATGGACAGGGACGTTACCTTTCCTTCACGGCGCACTGGGTAACTCTGCTGGCAGCTGGGAAGGATGCAGGACAGGGTTCAGTGTTGTTCGAACTTGTTCCGCCACTACACCTCCAAAATGCTAGTGGTGATTCCGCCACAGCTCTATCCTCTACCCCTCCTCTTCTTCCTGTATGGCCTCTTCTGCAGATTTGTCCTCTGAAGCAGCGGGGCTCCGTAAGTGTTCAAGGGGCTATGCAAGCAGTCATGCTAAAAGATGCCATGCGGTGCTTGAGTTGGTCTGCCTAGGGGACAGGAGCCACACTGGGCAGAGATTCTGTCAGCTCTGCAGGGGCAGGCTCAGAGGTGGTTGATGCCACGCCAGCTTCAGCCAGGAATGATTGTATGCGGCAATGGCACCAACCTTCTTTCCGCCCTTTGACAGGGACACTTGACCCATGTTCCATGTTTGGCACACGTCCTGAATTTGGTGGTGAAGCAGTCCTTGAGCAGGTACTCAGGCTTACAGGATCTCCTGAGGCAGGCCAGAAAAGTCTGTAGTCATTTCCGCCTGTCATACAATGCCAGTGCTTGGCTGGCTGACATTCAAAGTGAATGCAACCTGCCCAACAACCGCCTCATCTGTGACATGCCCACCAGGTGGAACTCAACATTGGCAATGCTGCAGTGGCTGCACACACAGCAGAGGGCCATCAATGAGTACCTGTGCGAGTATGGCACCAGGACAGGGTCAGGGGAGCTTGGCTTCTTTTTGCCACGCCAGTGGCTACTGATCAAGGATGCATGTACTGTCCTGTCACAGTTTGAGGAGGCCACAAGGATGGTGAGCAGCGTCAATGCTTGCATCAGTGATGCTGTCCCTGTAGTCTTCCTGCTGGAGCATATGCTTCTTGGAATCATGGACAGGACACTTGAGGCAGAACAGCAAGAGGAATAGGAGGACTTTTTTTCCTCTCAAGGCCCCCTTTATCCATATAGCATTCCTGCGGGCTCACCAAACACACATGAAGAGGAGGAGGATTGTGTCAGCATGGGTGTAGAGGATAACACTCTGCAGCAGGGATGATTTTCAGTCCCCAGAAACCCAAGGAGTTGTACAGTAGGTGCCGCCGACATTGTATATTCATCACGATCCCATCGAGGAGATTCTCGGCGACAGGGTGGCGACATCTCGGCGACATGGTGGTGACATCTCGCGCTCACTGCAATAGCGAGAAGGAGACGCGGCACTGTATTGAATGGGATCCGACGTGGATTCCCGCAAATACCAGGCACTGTGTTTGGTATAAATCCTGAGCGGGAACTCCACGCCAATTTTTAAATAAAAAACCGGCATGGGTTCCCCCTCCAGGGGCATACCAGGCCCTTTGGTCTGGTATGGATTTGAAGGGGAATCCCCTAAGCCGAAAAATCGGCGTGGGGGTCCCCCTCAAAATCCAAACCAGACCCTTATCCGAGCACGCAACCTGGCAGGCCGCAGGAAAAGAGGGGGGATGAGAGAGCGCCCCCTCCCTCCTAAACCGTACCAGGCCGCATGCCCTCAACATGGGGAGTTTGGTGCTCTGGGGCAGGGGGGCGACCTGCGCTCCCCCACCCCAAAGCACCCTGTCCCCATGTTGATGGGGACAAGGGCCTCTTCCCGACAACACTGGCCGTTGGTTGTCGGGGTCTGCGGGCGGGGGCTGATCGGAATTCGGGAGCCCCCTTTAATAAGGGGGCCCCCAGATGCCGGCCCCCTACTGTACGTGGCTGGGAGGAGGTAATAACAGATCATGTGATCCTTAGTGATCCTTAGTGACCCTGAGGACTCGGAAATGAATGCCTCTGCAAACTTACGCTGCATGGCCTCCCTGATTCTGAAAAGCCTGCGAAAGGACCATAGGATTCGTGAAATAAAGGAGAGGGATAATTACTGGCTGGCAACCCTTCTTGATCCACGTTACAAGGGTAAGTTTGCAGACCTCACCCTGCCTTTGCAGAGGGAGCAGAGGATAAAACATCCTCAGGAGGCCTTAAAGAAAGTTTTGTGCAATGTGCTGGACAAAGTGTTGCTGAGGCTTCTTTCAGTCAGAGGAAGAGTGGTGGAAAAGGTGGACGTATGACCGAAGCCTTGAGGAGACGCCGGGCTCCTATATGACCATTGATCGCGCAATTTTACCAGCTTTCCTGTAAGTGCAATACTTTTTGGTATATTAAATCTTTATCAACAGTATTACGCTATGGAGCTTTTTTGGCTTTTATCCTTTTAAAACATCCGCTACCCAGCCATCTACAGTGGGTCAATAGGGAGACCTAAAACCCCTGTGCCTGGATTGACCGCCGTGATAGCGGTCATTGAAATAGGTTAAGGAGACTACATTACCTTTCTTGGGTGCTCCAGCGGTGGATGGAATTCATTTGTCACTAATCCTCCTTTCTTGCACCACTATGGAATGGTCCCATAAGGAATGATCACTTATTTTAAGATTCATCTGTTAGCTTTCATCTGCTGCTATTTGGGACTATTTTTCTTCACTTCTTATTAGGGTTGAGCGGACCCGAACTGTAAAATTTGGGTCCGTACCAAACTTTTGGGTTTTGGGGTCCCGTACCCGAACCCGAACAATTGACTGTATGTTCGGGTTCGGGTCCGGTGTTCGGCAATATGCATGTAAAGTCGCGCTTGTTTCCCGTGCTTGGAACTGTCCCTGCACAAAGTGTAATTTCTGAAGGAAAAAAAGTAATTTAAAACTCACTCGCGGCTATTAATGAATTGTTGGCTCCAGGCAATACATAGAAAAGTCATTGATAAAAAAAAAAAGCATGGGGGTTCCCCCAAATTCAATTACCAGGCCCTTCAGGTCTGGTATGGATATTAAGGGGAACCCTGCCGCAAATGAAAAAAAAAATGCGTGCGGTTCCCCCAAATATCCATACCAGGCCCTTCAGGTCTGGTATGGATTTTAAGGGAAACTCCACCCCAAATGTAAAAAAAAAATGTCATGGAGTACCCCCAAAAACCCAGACAAGACCCTTTATCCGAGCATGCAACCTGGCAGGCTGCAGGAAAAGAGGGGGGGACGAGAGAGCGGCCCCCACCCCCTCCTGAACCGTACCAGGTCACATGCCCTCAACATGGGGAGGATGTCCCCATGTTGATGGGGACAAGGGCCTCACCCCCACAACCCTTGCCCGGAGGTTGTGGGGGTCTGCGGGCGGGGGGCTTATCGGAATCTGGAAGACCCCTTTAATCTGGAAGACCCCCCTATGTGAATTGGTAATGGGGTACATTGTACCCCTACCATTTCACAAAGAAAGTGTAAAAAATTGTAAAAAAAATACACAGACACCATTGGGAAAGTCCTTTATTAAAAAAAAACATTCCAGCGATGAAATCCAGTGTCCCGCGGCGATCCCGATGTCCAGTGCTGTCCAGACGAAATGTCATTGGCTGAGCCTGAGCGGACCTGATGGGGAACTTCCTCGGCAGTGTATTAAAGGAATAGACCTGCCCCTTCTAAAGTTCCCCATCAGGTCCGACCTGTTGGGGCGCCTTGAGGACTGGAGTTGAGAAACACTGTTTTAAGGCATTCACATTAGCATTTTTCACATGTGTTTTTTATTTGCATATGTTTTTCACTTATTCCTTTGTCAGGATCTTACTCAATCACTTAGCGCTGTATCTTATTTTTCACACATTTGTTGAGTTTTGTATCTACATTTTTGGCACTGGCTGCTTTGTATTCACTTTCACAGTGAAGTTCACCATTTATTATCTAGCTCAGTGTTTTCCCTATTTGGGTTTTTCTATCTGTGAGGGGTTGCAGTGTTGTGGCACCAGCACCAGTGCCTAAGGCCCAATTGTTCTGCCCCTGTTTAACAGGGGCGTGTAATTACAATTTTTGCTGCAATACTTTGCAGCAGGCCTCATTCCTGCACTCCAACTAGAGTATCTGTGAAGGGTTGCAGTGTTGTGGCACAAGCACCAGTGCCTAAGGCCCAATTTGGAGGGTTTGTAATGGATGAAAGAGTATGCCTGTCCACAGACTCTGTTGATAGGCTCAGATTCATAAAAATGAATCAGTCCTGGATCAGCAGCCATCAAGCACCTGATGCTGATGTAACTGATTGAATTTGCTATGGATGTGGGATCCCTTGAAGACTGCCTATGCTGACTAAGGATGAGCCGAACACGCCCCGGTTCGGTTCGCACCGAAACCTGCGAACGGACCGAAAGTTTGCGTAAACTATCGAACCTCGTTAAAGTCTATGGGACTCGAACGTTCGGAATCAGAAGTGCTA
The DNA here is from genome assembly GCA_029206835.1 of Rana muscosa. NCBI lineage: Eukaryota > Metazoa > Chordata > Amphibia > Anura > Ranidae > Rana > Rana muscosa. Next base: position 178,818,682 of record CM055116.1, read on the forward strand.
ATTTTAAAGGCTAATATGCAAGTTATTGTCATAAAAAGGGTTTGGGGAGCCGGGTCCTGCCCCAGGGGACATGTATCAATGCAAAAAAAAGTTTTAAAAACGTCAGTTTTTTTCGGGAGCATTGATTTTAATGATGTCCCCCTTCTTTTCCTGTGGCCTGCCAGGTTGCGTGCTCGGATAAGTGTCTGTTATGGATTTTTGGGGGAACCCCACGCCATTTTTTTTTTATTTTGGTGCGGGGTCCCCCTAAAATCCATACCAGACCTGAAGGGTCTGGTATGGATTTTGAGGGGACCCCCACACCATTTTTTTTTAAATATGGTGCAGGGTTTCCCTTAATATCTATACCAGACCTGAAGAGCCCTGTGCAAAATGTAATTTTTGAAGGAAAAAAAGTAATTTAACCACTTAAGACCCGGACCATTATACAGCTTAAAGACTTGGCCACTTTTTGCGATTCCGCACTGCGTCGCTTTAACTGACAATTGCGCGGTCGTGCGACGTTGCTTCCAAACAAAGTTGACGTCTTTTTTTTTCCACAAATAGAGCTTTTTTTTGGTGGTATTTGATCACCTCTGCGATTAAAATTTTTTGCGCTATAAACAAAAATAGAACAAGATTGCTAAAGGGTGGGACTTTAACCACTTCGCGCCCAGGCTATATGAAAAAGACATCCGCAAAGCGGTCGTCAATTGCTGATAGGACGTCTATGGACGTCCTCCCATTTACTTCCGCGATGCGCGCCACCGCGGGCGCGCATCGGGGAAAAACTGTGCCCGACGTGTCAGGCAGGTGCCGATGCGAGTGCCTGGCGGCCGCGATGTCCGCCAGGTACGAGCGATCGGCTGTCACAGAGCCAGGGACGTGGATCTTTGTGTGTAAACACAGAGATCCACGTCCTGTGAGGGAGAGGAGATGGATGGTGTGTCCCTTGTACATAGGGACAACCATCAGTCACCTCCCCCAGTCAGTCCCCTCCCCCCACAGTAAGAACATCTATCAGGGAACATATTAACCCCTTGATCGCCCCCTAGTGGTTAACCCCTTCCCTGACAGTCACATTTATACAGTAATCAGTGCATATTTATAGCACTGTTCGCTGTATAAATGTGAATGGTCCCAAAAATGTGTCAAAAGTGTCCGATGTGTCCGCCATAATGTCACAGTCACAAAAAAAAAAACGCAGATCGACACCATTACTAGTAAAAAAATAAATAAAAAGATAATAAAAAAAAATCATAATTCTATTCCCTATTTTGTAGGCGCTATAACTTTTGCGCAAACCAATCACTATACGCTTATTGCGATTATTTTTTTTATACCTAAAATATGTAGAATACGTATCGGCCTAAACCGAGGAAAAATTTTTTTTTTTTTTTTAAAAAATGGGATATTAATTATAGCAAAAATTAAAAAATATTGTGTTTTTTTCAAAATTGTCGCTCTATTTTTGTTTATAGCGCAAAAAATAAAAACCGCAGAAATGATCAAATACCACCAAAAGAAAGCTCTATTTGTGGTAAAAAAAGGACGTCAATTTTGTTTGGGAGCCACGTCGCACGACCGCGCAATTGTCATTCAATGCGTGACGGCGCTGAAACCTGAAATTTCGCCTGGGCAGGAAGGGGGTTATGTGCCCAGTTGTCAAGTGGTTAAATGGAGCATGCTGTTGTTCTTCAATAAACAAAAATAGAGCGACAATTTTGAAAAAAAATCTATATTTTTTACTTTTTGCTATAATAAATATCCCCAAAAAATATATTAAAAAACGTTTTTTTCCCTCAGTTTAGGCGGATACGTATTCTTCTACATATTTTTGGTGAAAAAATTGCAATAAGCGAATTAGTTTGCGCCAAAATTATAGCGTCTACCAAATAGGGGATAGTTTTATTGCATTTTTATTAATATTTTTTTTTTCTAGTAATGGCAGCGATCAGCGATTTTTATCATGACTGCGAAATTATGGCAGACACATCGGACTCGTTTGACACTATTTTGGGACCATTGTCATTTTTACAGCGAACAGTGCTATATAAATGCACTGATTACTGTAAAAATTACACTGGCAGTGAAGGGGTTAACCTGGAGGGGGTGCTGTAGGGGTTAAGTGTGCCCTGATGTGTGTTTATTACTGTGGGGGGGGCGTGGCTTAGCGTGTGACATCACTGATCGTCGTTCCCTATGACAAGGAAAAGACGATCAGTGACAGGCTCACTAGGAAGCATGGGGAGAGGTTTGTTTACACTTACCTCTCCCCGTTCTTCCTCTCTGTGACCCGATCGCGGGACACCAGCGGCGATCGGGTCCGCTGTTCCCGCGGGGACGGTCACGGAGAAGAGGACCGGGTCACGAGCGCGCCGCCGGCGGTACGCTCGCGACCCACGGCTGGGCTCTTAAAGGGGACGTACCTGTAAGCCCTAGTGCCCAGCCGTGCCATTCTGCCGACGTATATCGGCGTTCGGCGGTCCTTAAGTGGTTAAAATTACTCACAGTTATTTTTTCAAGAGCAGTGATCTTAATGATGCCCACCCCCTCTTTTCCTGTGGCCTGCCAGGTTGAATGCTCGGATAAGTGTCTGGTATGGATTTTGAGGGGACCCCCACACCATTTTTTTTTATTTGGTGCAGGGTTTCCCTTAATATCCATACCAGACCTGAAGGGCCTGGTAATGGAATTTTGGGGGGACCCCCACGCATTTTTAAAAAAATTTTGGTTCCCTGCACAAAATGTAATTTTTTAAGGAAAAAAAGTCATTTAAAACTACTCGCGGCTATTAATGAGTTGTCGGCAATACTACTAAAAGTCATTGAAAAAAACGGCAGGGGTTTCCCTTAATATTCATACCAGAGCCAAAGGGCCTGGTAATGGACTGGGGGGGACCCCTGCCATTTTTTTCAATGACTTTTATCTGTATTGCCGGGACCCGACAATTCATTAATAGCCGCGAGTAGTTTTAAATTACTTTTTTTCCTTCAAAAATGACATTTTGTGCAGGGACAGTTCTAAGCAAGGAAAACATGCACCACTTTACAGGCATACTATAGACACCCCCCAGGTACGAAATTTAAAGGAATATTTCACTTTTATTGTTTCACTTTAAGCATTATTAAAATCACTGCTCCCGAAAAAACGTCAGTTTTTAAAACTTTTTTTTGCATTGATTCATGTCCCCTGGGGCAGGACCCGGGTCCCCAAACACTTTTTAGGACAATAACTTGCATATTAGCCTTTAAAATTCGCACTTTTGATTTCTCACGTTCAAGTCCCATAGACTTTAACGGTGTTCGAATGTTCGTGTGAACTTTTGGTCTGTTCGCATGTTCTGGATGCGAACTGAACCGGGGGATGTTCGGCTCATCCCTATTCTTGATATAATATTTCAACGCAGGGCCCGTTCCTATGCCCAACAAGAGTAACTGTCAGGGCTTACAGTGTTCTGGCACCACCAAAACCAAAGGCCCAATATTTCTGCCCCTGTTTAACAGGGGCATGTATTTACAACTTTTGATATAATATTTCACAGCAGGGCCCATTCCTGCGCCAAACATGAGTGTCAGTGAGGGTTTACAGTGTTGTGGCACCACCACCACCACCACCCAAGGCCCAATTTTTCTGCCCCTGTTTAACAGGGGCATGAAATTACAATTCTTGATATAATTTTTCACAGCAGGGCCTATTCCTGCGCCCAACAAGAGTAACTGTGAGGGCTTACAGTGTTCTGGCGCCACCAAAACCAAAGGCCCAATTTTTCTGCAGAGTATATAGGGCAGGCCGTATAGTATAAATACTGCTGTTCAGAGTATATAGTGCTCTGGCCTGGGGGACCCCCATGCCATTTAAAAAAAAATGTTGGTGGGGGTTCCCCTTAATATCCATACCAGACCTGAAGGGCCTGGTGTGGATTTTGGGGGGACATTCACTATATTGTTTGGGGGTATATTGATCTATATTACCGGGATCCGGTAATACATTACAGCCGCAAGCCGTTTTAAATTAAATTTTTTCCTTTAGAAATGTCATTTTGCTGTGGCACTGTTAAAAACATGGGAAAGATGCAATATTTTACAGGCACTCTAAGGACACCCCCCAGGCACGATATTTAAAGGAATATTTAATTTTTATTGTTTCGCTGTAATCATTATTAAAATCACTGCTCCCGAAAAAAAGGCAGTTTTTAAAACGTTTTTTGCATTGATACATGTCCCCTGGGGCAGGACCCAGGTCCCCAAACACTTTTTATGGCAATAACTTGCAGATAAGCCTTTAAAATTAGCACTTTTGTTTTTTCACGTTTGTGCTCATAAACTTTAACGATGTTCGCGTGTTCGCACACATTTTTTGCCTGTTCGCATGTTCTGCTGTGAACCGAACCGGGGGGGTGTTCGGCTTATCCCTAGCTGGCAGCACTCATGCAGCCCCAGACCATGACACTCCCACCACTATGCTTGACTGTAGGCAAGACACGCTTGTCTTTGTACTCCTCACCTTGTTGCCGCCACACACGCTTGACACCATCTGAACCAAATAGGTTTATCTTTGTCTCATCAGACCACAGGAAATGGTTCAAGCAATCCATGTCCTTAGCCTGCCTGTCTTCAGCAAACTGTTTGTGGTCTTGCTTTTGCATCATCATTAGAAGAGGCTTCCTTCTGGGACGACAGCCATGTACATCAATTTGATGCAGTGTGCAGCGTATGGTCTGAGCACTGACAGGCTGACCCCTGCCCCTTAAACCTCTGCAGCAATGCTGGCAGCACTCATACGCCTATTTCCCAAAGAAAACCTCTGGGTATGACGCTGAGCATGTGCACTCAACTTCTTTGGTCGACCATGGCGAGGCCTGTTCTGAGTGGAACCTGTCCTCTTAGTCACATGACATCAGGGAGGGAAAATGGCTAATTGGGCCCAATTTAGAAATTTTCACTTTTGTTGCCGGTGGTTTAGACATTAAAGTGGTTGTAAACCCTTACAGACTACTTTTACCTACAGGTAAGCCTATAATAAGGTTTACCTGTAGGTAATGGAAATATCTCCTAAACCTGCAAGGTTTAGGAGATATTTACCACATACGCTTGCGTCAACGTCATTGGCGCATGCGCATTAAAGAAAGGGAACGGTCGTGCCCTATCAATAAGGCCCGTGCCATGGCCACCAGCTCCCACATGAATGCGTGGGAGAGACATCACGTGACTGCAGCCAGTCACAGAGCCGGAGTCCATGACCCCGGAAGGAAGAGGGGTAAAGATGGATGCGGCAGATGCGGAGAAGCCGTGAGCCCCATTGGGGGACTCCAGAAGATAAGGATCAGTGCCACCCTGTGTAAAATGAACTTCACAGTGGAGGTAAGTATGATATGTTTGTTATTTTAAAAAATAAATTAGGGTTTGCAACCCCTTTAAAGGCAGATGAGGCTAAAGAAAGGAAAAAGGATTAAAAATTGTGGAGAAGCCTCCTTATATTGCAGATGATTAAAGCTCTGGAAATAATATGTGAAAATTTGAAAATAAAGTGGAGCTGATTATGAAATGTCGTTATAGTACAACTTAGGAAATGAAAACTAAAACCTGACTGAATGCAACAGCACTAATTTCCACTCTTCCGGTCTTCATAAATCAGCTTCTGTATTAAAAAAAATTCTCAGCTTTTACAAAATAAATGTGCCTTTCAATAAATACTTTGTTATCCTTAATTACAATCAGAGCAAATGTTTTTTTTTTCTTTTAATGAAAATTGTGTTCCTATTTTGTTCACTAAGTATTTAAAATATATTTTTTTCTGTAGTCTTGATTTGTGGTACCTTAAGGGAATGGAAAATATACTTGCATAGCCAGCAACAGCAACAACAGCACTCTTTACAGAGAAAGATGGCTTTATTGAATTACTAACTCTACTGAACCAATGCTAGTATAGCAATTTATATAGGTAATTTAAATTACCATGCCCATTAAAACTTTTAGTACTTTGTTTGCTGCTCATTAAACCTTCATTTACAATGTGCAGCTTTACCTAATTTAAAATTCATCTGGTAATTATTCACTCATTTATTTAAAATTGATTTCTCTTCCAAAAAGTGATTAATATTCCTAACCTGGAAACTATTGATTACATTAAAGTTAAGATAGAAGTCACATTCAGCAAGTTGTATTGCCTTTCAAAAATTAAAAATTATAAGATAGCAAACCACTGATACACAAATAAAAATACAAAAAATAAACATTACCATTAAAGTTTTTTTTTTCTGTGTCAACCACTTATTAATTTTAGGATAACTTTGGTAAAAGTTTTCATTAGTGTGTGGTATAAAATATAATTACACATCAGTCACTTGGGATGGAGAAAATTTGTTAAATTTAATATTATGACTGAACTTAATTTATTTGCTGCTACAGTTAGGATTGTGACTACTTTTTGTTTTAAATGTTCCAGGACTCAAATTTGTTTATGGGAATTTCAAAGGAAAAAAATGTGTCTTAATTGTATTTACTGTTTAACTTTGTTAACTCCAGTGGTTGATTAAAAACAAATATTAAAAAATCTTAGCAGATGGGTGAAACGTATTAACCACCTCCTGACCGACCAACGATTATATGTATACAGCCAGATAGAAACATCTCCAATGCTGGTGACCAAACCTGTACATCCTCCCGCACCAGCCACTCATGCATGCTTTCTTGAGAGTGCATCTGCACCATCTGTGACTGTTGTCTCCCTCAGACACAGTGGATTACAAATGGGGTACAGGGCCACTATGATTGGCCATGGTAACATGTGATTGCTGTGACCAATCACAGCAATCACATTATTAGTAGTAAAACACAGTTGTCATTCATGATGCCATTGTTTACTACTGTGATCTCTGTGGTTGGTGACACCAATCACTTGGTACAGGACTAATCACAGTGGCCCCTGAATACTGTGATAGCTGTAGCCAATTGTAGCTATCACAGTAGTATTAAATGGCTGCCTGAATAGAGGTGAACAGAATAACAATTGATTGCTTTCACAGCCAGCAAAAAAAATATATCCCAAAATCCCAATCACCCTCCCACACTGCATTGTTCTAGTGAAAGTATGTAAAAAAAAAAAAAAACAGTACATTGTCACAAGGTCGCTCAAGTCACAGTGTGCCTAATCACTGTCACACTATCCACAGTGTACCTGATCACTGCCAAACCAGTCACACTGTCCCTGATCACTACCACACTAGTCACAGTGTCTCTGATCACCACCACACCAGTCATAGTGTCCATTATCACCACCACATCAGACACAGTGTTGCTGATCACTACCATACAAGTCCCAGTGTCCCTGATCATCGCCACCCCTGTCATAGTGTTACCACAAGGACACATAAACATACTTTGTCTGTTTGCTGACCATATTTCTGTCTGCTGCCTGAACTAAGCCATCTGCGCGTCCAAGTGATGACTTTCCCGTGAGACACCAGTCCCAGCTTGTGTAGCTTATAGGAATGAGGACTGTTATAGGTGACGCTACTCTAAGCTAAATAACCTGACCACTTGCACAGAGGGGACCATTATAGTACATTGGTTTTGATACAGTTGGTTTATTTTTGCTTTTTAGTCTCACACGTGTGGTACTGCCATATTTGGGAGGGGTAGTGAAAAGTTTTTGGGCTATAATTCTAAGTATGCTCATGTTGTGTGTGAAAAATATATTTTTAAATTAACAACTTTGTATAAAAACAAATAATTCTAATTTTCTTTCCACATTTTCCAAATACTTGTGGCAAAAGAAATTACATTTTCAAGAAAATCACCATGCCTTTCATAAAATAACTTAGAGTGTTTGCTTTCCAAAATGTGGTAATTCTGTAGGTGTTTCTACTGCCCTGTCAGTTCAGCGAAGACTTCAATGAACTCACCATGCCTTTTAAAAATACCTTGGGATGTTTACTCACAAAATATAGTCATTTTGTGGGTGTCTCCACTGTCTTGGTGCTCCAAAAGTGTAATAGGTAGTCAAGATATTAGATGCATATTTTTTTTCCCTAGAGCGCCTGAAGGTGCTCCTTTGATTTTGGGCTATGTGTTAAGGCTGTGAAAAAGTCTCATATGGTCTCGCCATACATGGGAGGAGTAGCAGAATGTGTTTTGAGGGTGTAACTCTAAGTATGCCTATGCTCTGTTCTAGAAATACCTTATTAATTTACAAATTTGTGTAAAAAAAAAAAAAAAAAGACAGTTTAATTTACTTTCCTGTAGTTTTCAAAGACATGTGGTAAAAAATATAAATTTTAAAGAATCACTATGCCTTTCATAAAATTCCTTGGGTTATACCTTGCTTTTCAAAATGTGGTCATTTTTTAGGTGTTTTCTGCCCTGGCACTTTAGGGACACAAGAAATATGATAGGTAGTCAGGAAATTAGGCTGGGGTATTTACACTATTTACAATTTCACTGGGAGCATTGGTGATCACACACATTACATTGGTAATCAGTGTAAATTACATTACATTTAGAGTGTACATGTAATATGCTCCTAATACCCTTTCTCCAACCACCAGAGCCCTCCGTTCTGTGACAGCAAGTGGTGGGGGTTCTTCTCCCTTGCAGCTGCCCTCCGGTTTAAAATAAGCGCAGCTGTGTGGGGGCTCTGCCCCCATAGACTTGCTGTTCATTCACAGAGATCTGTGAACCAAGTCCTCTCTGCAACCACAGCAGATGGCTTGTAGTACTTAACAGACCAGGAGAGTGCTGATCAGCACACTCATAGTCTATTCAAACTCCCTATGGCTCTGAAACTGACAGCCTATAAGGAGCTATGGGCACAGAGATGTAGGCAGTGTCTTTAGAGCCCATTCACACAGGGGCGGCACGACTTGTCCCGCGACTCTGCCGGGCGATCTTCACACGACTTCAAAGGTGACTTGCAAAATTACTTCTGTATTGAAGTCAATGGAAGTCGCCCTGAAGTAGTACAGGAACCTTTTTCTAAGTCAGAGCGACTTGAGTCGCTACTATTAGAACGGTTCCATTGTACAGAACTGGATGCGACTTGTCAGGCGGCTGAGTCGCCTGACGAGTCGCCCCTATGTGAATGGGGTCTTAGTAGCCTGACATTGCAATTGCTATTGACTGATCTTAGGTGCAATGTTCTACAAGTTCCTGTGAAAAAAATAATAATTACACATTTCTTCCTACAAAAATATGTGCTTTTATTTATTTTTGCCATAAAGGTGAACTTATGCCGCGTACACACGATCATTTTTCCCAACGGGAAAAATAAATATTTTTTTTTAACAAGAAAAACGACCGTGTGTGGGCCTTTTGTCATTTTTCCCGATGGGAAAAACGGCATTAATCACGACGAGAAAAATTAGAACATGCTCTAATTTTTCTCGTCATGATTCCCGTCGTTTTTTTCTGTGGCAGTTTTCCCATAGGGAAACACTGCCACGGAGCCCACACACGGTCGTTTTTCTGGACCAAAAGAAAAATGTTGGTGTTTTCACCGTCGAGAAAATCGATCGTGTGTACGCGGCATTAGCCTTTAATGTATACAAAGGAGAACAAGGAAGCGGGACTTTGAATGAAGTACGTAAAATATTGAACGAAAAACTTTATTTCATACGTAAGTACATAATTCATAAATAATCAAAAAAATGGATAGCACATGATACATATAGAATTTTTTTTTTTTTTTATAGCACATGATTGAAATATAATCAAATACATAATGTATGAACAGAATCCACAATGACGTGGTAGGATACAGTATATGATTTAAACATTGCATCTTTTAGCTCAGCGTATTTTGTGACTTGATGTCACTCATCAGGAGCAAGCATGTACACATGCAAGATATCTCTGTAATGATATATTATGCATTTCTAGTTGGTCTAATATAGTCACAAGATTTAAAAAAATATTAAAATAAATAGGGGTAAAACACCCTATATAATACTTACAGGGTATCCATGTGCAATTGATACGGTACTAAGGGTCATGAGTATCCCCACATGGGGAACATCTTTTCCGGGACCTGAGATGGTATGTTAGGCGACAGACAGCCCAACAGGCAACCCTCCAAAGGACGGTCATGCATTGGGCTCTGATATATGAGTGAGCATGTGTGATCGCAAAAAACAAATTGGGGCTGTAAAAAGTAAATTCAAATTAAAAAAGTGAGTGATATATGTGTAGCGGGGTGTTCCCCTTTTACTTCCCGGAGACTACATCACCCAGAAACCCATTCGGCAGTGTTCACCGCAGAGACTCATGGGAGGGGTTATATAAGGAGGAGGCGCGGCTGCGCTCGGCCTCTTTGGGACACGAGACTTCAGAGACTGATCCTCCTGTGCGGATGTGTCGGAGTGCAAGGCCTGAAGCCTGAGACCTTGCGCAGCACCAAAGAGCCTTCCACCCCACTGCGAGCCTGGGTGGCTCCGGACCTCGTTTGTCTACAGCCTGGACCGGATCGAGAACCCGATCGTTGGGGACACTGTGTGTGTGTGTGTGATACAGTCGGTGGAAGTTCCCCGGACTGGGACCCTGTCCGGGCGGGTGAGAGGGCGTATGCCCAAACCATATACTGTTATTGTGAATAGGCCTATAGACTGCCGTGGCCTGCAAGTTGTTCCTGATACTCTCATTAGAGGACCTCAAAGAAGCGGTATTAACACTTTATATAATACAGTGTTTACCCCATCTTTACATTTCCCACTGGATTACAAATCATACTCTGTTAATGTGCACCACCGTTAAAGACCTGCCGGTGAAGAAAAGAACCTTATCCCCTATAGACTAAGTTGTAGATATCTGAACCAGGCCTGGTCAGCTTGCTAATTTGTTTGGTTACTGCGCCACAGGGCGCCTAGTTAACGGTCGCCCACTTGGCGCACTTGTTACTGTTCACTTCATATGCATAGTGTGTTAGTGCTGCAGGGCTCTGCAATATATATACTGTCTGTGAACTGTTATAAATGGTAACCCCTTTCTTATCAAAAGCTTAAGTAAATCATATACCCTTTTTATACTATTATCGTCTCGATGTTGAATTACTCATACAGTATAAGAGTTTATTGCGGAGCTGTCTTTCAGGGTCCAAACTAAATCTGCGGCCTTCTTAGTTGGAGGTATCGCTACATATGTATTAAATATCAGTGTGTGAGATCCCTAGTAGGGAAAAAGGGAAAATAGTGCATGAAAGTGTATGAAATAGACCAACACACATAAAGAGAAAAATAAATAAAAAAATAAAAAGAGAAAAATTGCATGAAAATCGTGCAATACCCCAAAGGGGAAAGGGTAAAGGAAAACAAAGAGGTGTGCAGTCTCGGTGATAGAAAGGAAATCACAGGGATAGTTACCTGGTGACATTGCACAGAGACATGATGTGCATGTGTGGAGAGAAAGGCCAGAGTGTGAACAAGACTCCCAGTGGGGGTATAAGTAGCACCCGACACTCCCTGGGCTCCTCCCATATATAATCATGGATAAGAAACCAGAACCCATTGCTGCCTCGAAAAGTATAGAGTATAGTGAATACAAAGTGAAAGAAAACATACCACAAGGGGGAAGAGAATAGAAAAGTGAAAAATCGCATGAAGATCATGCAGTTTCCCAAAAAGGGAGAAGGGTGAGGAAAAACCCTTTTTGGGAAACTGCATGATCCCTCGGTACCGTATCAATTGCACATGAATACCCTGTAAGTATTATATAGGGTGTTTTAACCCTATTTCTTTTTATATTTGTCACACTTTGTGACTATATTAGACCAACTAGAAATGCATAATATATCATTACAGAGATATCTTGCACGTGTACACGCTTGCTCCTGATGAGTGAAATCAAGTCACGAAATGCGTTGAGCTAACAGATGTCGTGTTTAAATCGTATACTCTCAGCTTTGCCTACTTAAGGACTTCCAGTTCATTTGATCTTTGCCTTCGCCTGTGTTAACATCACAAGAGACTTTCTCCTGCGTTGCTGTTGAAGACCTACTTGACTGACGTCTCCGCTGGCTACAGATCCTGCTTGCTGAACTGCTACCTTTATCACTGGCTCTTGGACATTGGCCTATCTGACTACCCAATCTGGTTACTGAACCCTGGCTATGTATTGACAATGCTTTCTCTGTTTACCTTTTTATTTTTATTATTAAACAAGTGTGATTTAACTGTACTTCTGTCTCAGTCTGATTCATGGTTCCTGACAGTAGGCGAAGGCCATGACTTCAGAAGATACAGCCAATCCACTTGTTGATAATATATTTTCCAGATTGCATGACCTGGATCACTGCATGGATCAGGTTGCCACGGCGATAAGGATGCTCCTGAGTCGCACGGCTCATCTAGAGTCTCCTACTGTGGCCGCTCCAGTAGTCCCTGTGCAGGCAGACCCTGCTGCTGCTCCAGTCTCTGTGCAGGCACCCGCCTCGAGTATTACCTCTCTAAGAGGTATGTCTGGTTCCGCTCCGCTTCCCCAGCGATTTGGGGGCAATCCAGTTCAGTGCAGAGGGTTTCTCAACCAGGTTGAGATATACTTTGAGATGCTGCCCCAGGCGTTTCCCATGGACAAAAGCAAAGTGGGTTTCGTGATATCTTTGCTTTCTGACAGAGCCTTGGCCTGGGCAAACTCTCTATGGGAGACGCAAAAACCCGTGATCCTAAGTTACCCAGAATTTGTGACTTCCTTCAAAAGGGTATTTGAGGTTCCCGCACGTTCCGCCTCTGCTGCCAAGAGCCTCATGTTCATCAAACAGAGTACGAGAACGGTTGACGATTACGCCATTGAATTCCGTACTCTGGCAGCAGAGGTTGCTTGGAACAATGAAGCCCTCATGGCTGCGTTTTCTCATGGTCTCTCGGATAACATTAAAGATAAGATAGCAGCCCGAGATATACCCACTGAGCTGGAGAAGTTGATCACATTTGCCATCCTCATTGACTCCAGACTCAGAGAAAGGCCCTCTGTTAAGGAGCGCTTGCGGAAGCCTCCTGTACGTTTGTCTCCAAGCTTTGAAGTCCCACCCTTGCCTCCCTCACCTCCCATGCCTCCTGGTACCGAATCGGTCTGTGAAAATGAACCCATGCACTTGGGCTTCACGCGTCTCTCTGCGGATGAGAGAGCCCTTAGGAGGAGGGAGAGATTGTGCCTTTATTGTAGCCAGGCCGGTCACTTTTTGAAGTCTTGTCCCACCCGTCCTGGGAACGCCGGAATCTTGAGGTCCTGTAATGGACAGACCTTAGGTGGCGTTGTTTCGTCTCCAGTTGCCCAGATGGATAAGCCCCTGGTTTTGGTTACCCTGTCTTGGGCTGAGACGTCCATCGAGATACAGGCTCTAATCGACTCCGGGGCTGCAGGCCTGTTCATTGATGCTGCCTTTGTGTCTATGCACTCCATTCCACTGCAGCTGCGTGACACTCAACTTGCCATTGAGGCTCTTGACGGGAGACCTCTACAGCCTGCCCATGTGACTCATGAGACGGTTCCGTTGTCCATGGCCGTAGGGGCTCTTCACCATGAGATAATCCAATTCCAAGTTATTTCCTCACCTAAGTTTCCGCTGGTTATTGGTTATCCTTGGTTGCAAAGGCACAACCCGTCTTTTTATTGGCTCCGTGCTGAGGTTCTGTCCTGGTCACCACAGTGCAGTGAGAGATTCTTCCAAAAGGTAGCCAAGGTCCTGGGCACCTCTTCACTCTCCTCCCTGCCGGAGGAGTATCGCGATTTTAGCGATGTCTTTGACTCCACACCGATAAGTTGCCTCCACACCGGTCGTATGATTGCGCAATTGACCTTCAACCTGGTGCCATACCCCCTCGTGGCCAGGTTTACCCCTTTGTCGGTCTTGGAAGATAAGCCCATGGAGGAGTATGTTGCAGATACACTCTTGAGCTTTCATCCGCAAATCCTCGTCTCCTGCTGGTGCTGGTTTCTTGTTTGTGAAGAAGAAGAGTGGTGAACTGAGACCTTGTATTGATTATAGGGGTCTCAATCTTTTCACCATTAAGAATGCCTATCCGATCCTATTGATTACAGAGTTATTTGACCGCCTCAAGGGAGCAACAGTTTTCACAAAGCTTGATTTGAGAGGGGCATACAATCTCATAAGGATTAAGGAGGGCGACGAGTGGAAAACTGTCTTTAATACCAGAACAGGTCATTATGAATATCTCATAATGCCTTTTGGCCTCTGTAATGCTCCGGCAGTTTTCCAGGAGTTTATTAACGATGTCCTCCGAGATTTGTTGCAGTTATGTGTGGTGGTTTATCTCAATGATATCCTCATATTTTCCAAGTCCCTGGAGACCCACCACACAGATGTCTGTCGAGTGCTTCAGAAACTAAGAGAGAACAATCTCTATTGTAAGCTGGAGAAGTGCGAATTCCATCGTGAACAGGTTAAATTCCTTCATGTCATTTCCACTGCTGGTTTTTCGATGGACCCAGAGAAACTTTCTGCAGTCCTACAGTGGCCTTGACCCGTGGGTTTACGTCCTCTGCAGCGTTTTCTTGGCTTTGCCAACTATTATCGGAAGTTTATTCGTAACTTCTTGTCTCTGTTCAAGCCCTTGACTGATATGACCAGAAGGGACGGTAACCCACAGAGTTGGTCTCCAGAGTCCATTCATTAAAGCTTTTGAGAGTCTTAAGACTACCTTTGTTTCTGCTCCTGTGTTGGCACATCCTGATCCTACGTTGCCTTTTATCCTTGAAGTTGATGCTTCTGAGACTGGAGTTGGCGCCCTTCTGTCTCAACGTCCTAGCTCAGACAGCCCTATGCATCCCTGTGGCTACTTTTCCAAGAAATTGTCACCTGCGGAGTGCAATTATGAGATTGGTGACAGAGAGCTTTTGGCAATCATTTTAACCCTGAAAGAATGGAGACATCTCCTCAAAGGTACCACTGTGCCGGTTCTCATTCTTACTGACCATAATAATCTCACTTTCTTGTCTGAGGCTATGCGCCTCTCTCCCAGAAGGGCACGACTGCCTCTTTTCTTGTCGAGTTTCAATTACATTGTCTCATTCTTACCCCGTACTAAGAATGTAAGGGCTGACGCCTTGTCAAGACAATTTTCCTCCACTTCCAAGATGGAGTCGTTCCGGTTCCTGTGATTCCTCCTGATCGTATTCTGGCTACGGTTCGCACCAGTCTCACTTCTCCTTTGGGAGACAAAATTCTGGCTGCTCAGGTCGATGCTCCCCCTGAGAAACCTTGTGATCGCTGCTTTGTTCCCGAGAGTCTCCGCACTGCCGTGCTCCAGACTTACCATTCTCCCAAGGCTGCTGGCCACCCTGGGAAGAATCAACTCTGTTGGGCCATTTCCCAACAATTCTAGTGGCCTAGTCTAAGTGCTGATGTAGCCGCCTTCATAGCTGCCTGTTCCATGTGTGCACAGAATAAGACTCCACGACATCTTCCAGTGGGCCTCCTACAACCCATACCCTATGGTGAGAGGCCCTGGACCCACCTGTCTATGGATTTCATTGTGGAGTTACTCAACTCCCAGGGCAACACAGTTATCCTTATGGTGGTAGACCGGTTCTCGAAAATGTCTCACTGTATCCCACTTAAGAAGTTGCCTACGTCTAAGGAACTGGCTTCCATTTTTGCTCTGGAGATCTTTCGCTTACATGGCCTACCCAAGGTCATCGTCTCTGACAGGGGAAGCCAGATTGTGTCCCGGTTCTGGTGAGCCTTCTGTGCACAATTGTGAATTCAGCTTGCTTTCTCCTCTGCGTATCACCCGCAGTCTAATGGGGCCGCAGAACCAGCCAATCAGTCCTTGGAGCAATTCCTGCGTTGCTAGATTTCTGACCATCACAACAACTGGTCAGACCTCTTACCATGGGTGGAGTTTGCTCACAATAGCGCTCTGAATTCTGCTTCCCGTTTGTCCCCGTTTAATGGCCAATTATGGTTTCCAACCTCCCATGTTGCCTGACTCGTTTGTTCCTCAGAGTATTCCTGCATTAGAGGAGCATCTCCGTGGTCTTCGTTCCACTTGCTTACAAAGCCTGTCGCAGAGCCTCCTGGACAACGAGAGGTACAGACTCCACGCTGACCACAGAGGCCTGCCTGAGCCTTCCTACAAGGTCGGGGACAGGGTCTGGCTGTCTTCTCGCAACCTCCGACTTTGTGTTCCTTCTCTGAAGTTCGCACCTCGGTTTATTGGGCCTTTCCGTATCCTTCGCAGGATAAACCCAGTGGTTTACGCTTTGGACCTTCCCTCCAGTATGCGTATCTCTAATGTGTTTCATGTCTCCTTATTGAAACCTTTGGTTTTACTACCTCAGTGCCACGTCCTCACCCTATACAGGTTGAGAATCATGAGTAGTATGAAGTACAGTCCATTGTTGACTCCCATAGGTTCCGTGGGAGCATACAGTACCTGGTGCATTGGAAGGGGTACGGTCCGGAGGAACGCTCTTGGGTCCCATTCTCGGACGTACATGCTCCTGTCCTCCTCCATGATTTCCATAGTCGTTTTCCCCTCAAGCCCGGTGGTCCTCCGAGGGGGGGGGTCATTGAGGAGGGGGTACTGTCAGGGCTGGGTTCAGCCCTTCCTTCTCTGTGCTGGCAGCTCAGCGGTCAGCTAATTGCCAGCTTCCATTTCTCCACAGTGATCCACCTGTTGATGATCCGTTCGTCAGCCTTGCTTACTTAAGGACTTCAAGTTCATTTGATCTTCGCCTGTGTTAACATCACAAGAGACTTTCTCCTGCCTTGCCTTTGAAGACCTGCTTGACTGATGTCTCCGCTGGCTACAGATCCTGCTTTCTGAACTGCTACCTTTATCACTGGCTCTTGGACATTGGCCTGGCTGACTACCCGATCCGGTTACTGAACCCTGGCTATTTATTGACTAGGCTTTCTCTGTTTACCTTTTTAGTTTTATTATTAAACAAGTGTGATTTAATTGTACTTCTGTATCAGTTGTGAGGGGGTTAGCTCAGCAGCGGGTGTGTGTGACCCCCTGGATGGGTTCACCACACAAAAACAGGCACAGCAGACAGTGGTAGGAGAAAACAAAAGGGTGTGTTTTTTTTTAACTATATACAGAAAAAAAATACAGCAAAACAAAAGAAACATGAAAATAAATCCTGGTCAAGTTGACCGCTCACTACACACGTTGGTGTCCCTAACTAACAACTGGGTACAGCCTTGTGCTGTCCCAGTCCCTAGCTCCCTGCATTTAGAAGTTCTTAGCAATAACCACACAGGCTTTGGCTCACCCCACAGAGATCACACTCCCCAGACTATCCACACAGATCTGGTTCCAGGTTGGAGCATCTCCCTTAGCATGCTGGGAGTTCTTTTAGAGGTCCTAATGAGCCCACTTACTTTAGCTGGGCTCATTAACTCTTCCCCTGCAAGACTCCCAGCACTCTCCCTAGTGGTATAAATCGGCATAAAGCCTGAATCTAGGACATATATACCTTCCATCCTGGATGCAACCTGGTGATTTTACCAGCCTGCTGTCACACAGTCTGATTCATGGTTCCTGACAATATTCCAATCAAGTGATATCAAATTTTGGGATTTTCTATATGTATCATGTGCTATCTATTTTTTGGATTATTTATGAATTATGTACTTATGTATGAAATAACGTTTTTCATTCAATATTTTACCCTATGCAGTTATTTAATTATGTGTGTAGCTGTTAGGGACGTGCTGGGCTTGAACCTGGGACCTCGTCCGTGTCTGGCATTGATTCTTCCAACGGAGCTATCTGAGATGCTGGACAGTTCCCTGCCTGATCTGCTGGATAACCTATCTGATCCATTAGACTACTCTGCTTGGTGTCTTGATTACTGTTGAACTCTGAACCCCTTGCTCCTCCCATGTACTTCCTATAAAAGACATTCCAGAGATGTTGCCCCTTGCGGTTTGATCTGCTTCTGTTCCCTGAGTTCCTGATTCTGTGCTTGTGTCCTGTTCCTGTGTTTGACCCGGCTTCCTGACCATGCTTCTGTCTCCAGTCCTGACCTCGGCTCGTTTGACCCTGCTCAGTTATCTGCCAGTCTGCCTGTTGCCAAGATTCGGCCTGGACTTTGACTACTCTCTGCCTGCCACTTATGATGTTTACCTTGATGTGTATGACCCGGCTTGTCTGACTCTGCAAACCTGCACCAGCTTACCTGCACCCTCTGCTCTGCGAGCTGCACACGCTGACCTGCATCCTTTGCAATAGAAACCTGCACCTGCTGACCTGCATCCCTGCTCTGCAAACCGGCACCTGCTGACCTGCATCCTCTGCTCTGCAAGCTGCACCTGCTGACCTGCATCCGCTGCTTCCGGAACCAGCCGTTCCAGTCTCCACTCGGCTCCACCACTCCAAGCAGTGAGGATCAGACAGGCACCCTTACCTCACCGTGCTCTTACCACCATGTCCCCACTCCAGTGGTCTCCGAGCTGGGGTTGTACGGGAGGTCCCTCTCCGCACGTCAGGCTCACACCTAAGGTACGTTACAGTATCAAACCGCCATGCCTGAGCCTGCAGGAGATACCTTGCCTATGGACAATGTCTATCAACACCTTACAGCTCTCACTCAGATCGTGAAGTCTCTGCAGGGCAGCCACGTCCGAATGGATAAGCAGACACAAACTCAAGCCACCTCTGCAGATTCACCTCCAACCCCAACTTCCTCTATTGGAATGATACCATCTCCTGAGCCCAGGGTCCCTGTTCCTGAGAAGTTTTTTGGGGATCGGAGTAAATTCCGTGCGTTTCGCAACGCATGTGAACTTTACTTTTCGTTGCTACCTCTGACTTTTTCATCTGAAGCCACCAAGGTGGGCTTCATTATCGCTTTGCTGCAGGGGGAACCTCAAGCTTGGGCCCATCACCTACTTGAAGTCCGCCATGTAGTTCTAGACTCTCTGCCCTCTTTTCTTGATGCCATGGCCCAACTTTATGACGATCCACAGCGGACTTCTACTGCCGAGGCTGCTCTCCATGCGCTCCAGCAAGGCCGCCGAGCGGTCGAGGACTATGTGACTAATTTCAGACACTGGAGCACGGATACCCAGTGGAATGAGGCGGCTCTGCGGCATCAGTTACGTCTTGTTCTCTCTGAAAGCCTGAAGGACGAGTTAGCACGGGTCGGTGTTCCTGATGTTCTAGAGACTTTAATTACTTTGTCTATCCAGATAGACCGACGACTCCGGGAGCGCAGAGCAGAAAGGTCTTCCCAGCAGCTCCGCCCAGCTTGGATGCTACCCCGGATACGAGCCCCTGTGTACCCTGCCAGTGCCAGTACGGTTCCAACTGAACCCTCATCTCTCAACCAGACCGTCAAGCCAGGGCAGCTTGGACTAATGAAACATTCCCTATCAGCCAAGGAACGACTTCGTCGGCTGCAGAATTATCTATGCCTGTATTGCGGGGAACCCGGTCATTATGTCTCTTCTTGTCCCGCTAAGCTGCGCTAGGTCCTGGCTACCTCTTCTCCCAACTACTCACCTCCATCTACCAATGCTACTCCCCTGGCTCTTCCTATCTCTTTCCAACTACCAGGGAGGAAAATACCAGTAACTGCAATAATCGACTCGGGGGCATGTAGTTGTTTTGTCGATCTAGACTTTGCAGCACAACAACACATCCCACTCCAACCTAAGACTCAGGGACTTTCCATTTTCCTGGCAGATAGGTCTCGCTTCAAGTCTGGAGTAGTGACCCAGTGGACCCCTCCTTTGCCTGTGATCACCTCCATGGACCATAAGGAACTATTGACTTTGGATGCTATTGCATCTCCCATGTTTCCAGTTATCCTGGGTCTACCCTGGCTTCAGGCACACAATCCACAGATTGATTGGGGAACCGGAAGTATTAAGTTCCAGTCACCATACTGTCAACACCACTGCATGCTTCCACGTCCCAGCACCTCGGGGCCTCTGTTATGCCTGGATTCAGATCCAGAGATACGAGCTTCTGTACCCAAACAATATCATGAGTTCCTGGACGTCTTCAGCAAGCAAGGGGCCGAAGTCCTCCCGCCTCATCGTCCTTACGATTGTCCAATCGCGCTTCTTCCCGGTGCTGAGATTCCTTTCGGACGGATCTTCCCCCTATCTGAACGGGAGCTTGAGGTACTGAAAGAATACGTTGATGAGAACCTTAAGAGGGGTTTCATCCATCCTTCCACTTCTCCAGCAGGGGCAGGAATCTTCTTTGTGGAGAAAAAAGACCATTCTCTTCGGCCCTGTGTAGATTACCTGGAATTAAATAAAATCACGGTCAAGGACCGGTACCCGCTGCCTCTGGTACCTGAACTTTTTCAAAGACTCAGGACTTCCTCTGTGTTTACCAAATTAGACCTGCGGGGGGCGTACAACCTGGTACGCATCCGAGCAGGGGATGAATGGAAGACTGCCTTTCGTACCAGGTTCGGCCATTACGAATACCTAGTAATGCCCTTCGGCCTATGTAATGCCCCTGCCACCTTTCAGCATCTAGTCAATGATGTTTTCAGAGACTGTCTGGACATTTATGTAGTTGTCTATCTTGATGATATTTTGATTTTTTCCTCCTCTCTCGAGCAGCACCGGAAACACGTCAAGAGTGTACTTTCTCGTCTCCGCCAGCATGGACTGTACGCAAAACCATAAAAGTGTGAATTCGAGCGACAGAGTATCCAGTTCCTTGGCCTAGTGATCTCTACAGAGGGATTCAAGATGGACCCACAGAAGGTTTCAGCCATTCTGGATTGGCCTGCACCTTCAGACAAAAAGGGGGTGCAGCGCTTCGTTGGCTTTGCCAATTTTTATCGGAGGTTTATCAAGGGATTCTCTTCTGTTATTTTCCCGATTACGCAGCTAACGAAGCAAAATGCTCGATTCCAGTGGACATCTGAAGCACAGGCTGCTTTCACAAAGATAAAAAGACTTTTTACGTCTGCTCCTATCCTAAGTCATCCCAATCCTGCCCTACCGTATCTACTTGAGGTAGATGCCTCAGAGACAGCGGTTGGAGCTGTTATCTCCCAGCGCCAAGGTCTCAAGGACTTGATACACCCGGTAGCCTTCTTCTCCCGTAAGCTTACCCCATCCGAGAGGAATTATGATGTTGGAGACCGGGAGCTCCTGGCCATTAAATCTGCCCTTGAGGAGTGGAGGTACTTGTTGGAGGGAGCAGCGCATCCTATACCCATTTACACAGACCACAAGAACCTAGAGTATCTGAGAGCTGCCAAACGTCTGAGACCACGCCAGGCACCTTAGGTTCTCGTTCCACATAACTTACCGGCCAGGCTCCAATAACACCAAGCCAGATGCTCTTTCCCGCATGTTTGATGATCCAAAAGAGGTGTCAGCTCCAGATACCATTCTATCGGAAGGCAACTTCTTACTTTTACAAACTAGCCTGATGTCTGGCTTGAAGCAAGCTTCTACAGGTGTGTCTGGTCCCTCTGGAATCACTCTGGTACCCAAGGACGGGTTACTTTGGAAGAATGACAAAATCTTTGTGCCAGAAGAAGTTTGAGTCACAGTGTTAAACTTGTGTCATGATCATCCCCTGGCAGGCCATTTCGGAATGCATAAAACCCTTGAACTGATTCAACGCACGTTTTGGTGGCCGGATCTTGAAAAAGACTGCAGGGAATATGTAGGTTCATGTGCCACCTGTATCCGTAGCAAGACAACTAGAAGAAAGGCCTGGGGTCTGCTCAGACCCTTACTAGTCCCTGACCGTCCCTGGAAAATGATTGCCATGGACTTCATAGTTGAACTCCCCCTGTCTGAAGGTTGCACAGCCATCTTTGTAGTGGTTGACCGTCTATCCAAGATGGCCCACTTCGTGCCTCTCAAAGGCACGCCCTCTGCCATGGAAACTGCCCAGGTCTTCATTAGGGAAGTAGTAAGGCTACATGGGGTCCCTGCAGATATCGTTTCGGATAGAGGGGTGCAGTTCACCTCTCGCTTTTGGAAGGCTTTGTGCAAGGTCCTGAAGATTGAGTTGTCCATGTCCTCGGCCTATCACCCCCAAACTAACGGGCAAACTGAAAGAACGAATCAGCCGCTCGAACAGTACCTCAGATGCTTCACCACCTTCGTTCAAGACGACTGGGTAGCTTTACTACCCTTGGCAGAGTTTGCCTTTAACAACGCCAGTCATTCGGCTACAGGTCAATTGCCATTTTTTGCCAACTACGTGTTTCACCCGACCTTCTTACCTGATCTCATCCCTGATTCCACAGCCCCGGCGGCCCAGAGTATCATTGATTTCCTGACCCGTAACAGCAGGATATTGCACGAGCCATGACTAAGGCACAAGCAGCCAATAAAAGGATCTTTGACAGGAAAAGGAGAGGGGAATTATGCCTGCAACAGGGTGACCAAGTATGGTTATCGACCACCAACCTTAAGATGGCTTGCCCCGCAAGGAAACTGGCACCCAAGTTCATTGGTCCTTTCCCAGTAAAACGGAAATTAAACGAGGTCTCCTATGAACTTGCCTTACCGGAGTCATTGAAGATTCACCAGTCTTTCAAGTTTCCTTGCTGAAACCCGCAGTGCCCGACCCGTTCCCAGACAGGGGATCGGGACCACCCGAGCCTGTAATCATTGATGGTGATGAGGAGTTCGAGGTGGAGGCTGTCTTGGACTGCCGAAGAAGAGGGAACCAGCTTCAATTCCTGATCAAGTGGAAGGGGTACGGTCTGGAGGAGAACTCCTGGGAACCCCAACAGAACATCCACGCCCAAGAGTTAATCCAGGCCTTTTTTCGCAGTCACCCCCAGAAAAGAGCTCTATTGGGCACCCGGAGGTTGCCCTTAAGGGGGGGCACTGTCAGGGACGTGCTGGGCTTGAACCTGGGACCTCTTCTGTGTCTGGCATTGACTCTTCCAACGGAGCTATCTGAGATGCTGGACAGTTCCCTGCCTGATCTGCTGGATAACCTATCTGATCCATTAGACTACTCTGCTTGGTGTCTTGATTACTGTTGAACTCTGAACCCCTTGCTCCTCCCATGTACTTCCTATAAAAGACATTCCAGAGATGTTGCCCCTTGCGGTTTGATCTGCTTCTGTTCCCTGAGTTCCTGATTCTGTGCTTGTATCCTGTTCCTGTGTTTGACCCGGCTTCCTGACTTTGACTACTCTCTGCCTGCCACTTATGATGTTTACCTTGATGTGTATGACCCGGCTTGTCTGACTCTGCAAACCTGCACCAGCTTACCTGCACCCTCTGCTCTGCTAGCTGCACACGCTGACCTGCATCCTTTGCAATGCAAACCTGCACCTGCATCCCTGCTCTGCAAACCGGCACCTGCTGACCTGCATCCTCTGCTCTGCAAGCTGCACCTGCTGACCTGCAACCGTGGCTTCCGGAACCAGACGTTCCAGTCTCTACTCGGCTCCACCACTCCAAGCGGTGAGGATCAGACAGGCACCCTTACCTCACCGTGCTCTTACCACCACTGTCCCCACTCCAGTGGTCTCCGAGCAGGGGTTGTACGGGAGGTCCCTCTCCGCATGTCAGGCTCACACCTAAGGTACGTTACAGTAGCATATCAATTTTCTATCGAATATAAATTATTAGGACAAATGTCCTACTTTTTTACACATATTATAGATATGCTAATTCTAACTTTACACAACACTTGACCCTTTGAATACTTCATTCAAAGCCCCGCTTCCTTGTTCTCCTTTGTATATTTTATTAGGGATGGAGGCTGATGACAACGTCATCTCCTCATATAAAGTTTCGTAGACCCCTCTTTTAGTCTTTAATGGTTTTAGCTTTAAAGTGTAACTCCACTTTCGTGGGAAATTCTTTTTTGCAAATAAAAAAAAATAGCGTATACAAGTGCGATTGAATGTGAACAAAAATTAGCATTCACTTTTAACCTCTTCACATCCCGCCCATAGTCATATGATGTCCACACGAGGGATCTCCTATCCTGGGTGGATGTCATATGATGTCCTGGGCCTCCCGGCCGTCTAGGGGGCGCGCACGCGCGGCATTGCTCGGGACCCGATGCGCATGACCTGCGGCCACGATGTCCGCCGGGCACCCGTGATTGCCCGCAATCACGGCAGGACCATGGATCTGTGTGTGTAAACACACAGATCCATGTCCTGTCACAGGTGAGGAGACCGATGTGTGTTCCCAGTACAGAGGAACACAGTGCTCTGGTAAGGAAGGGGGTAAATTCTTCCGGGGCTGAAGTGGTTAAACTGCACCGCTGTAAAATACAATGCAATATGGCTATCTGGAGGTGTGCTGTACACAGATGGTGTACAGATCACCCCCTGAAAATGTAATTTCCTCTTTGAGTGATTTGGCTTACTGATTTTCCCAGGCATCTGCACTAAGATACAAATCGGATTTTGAGAATCCCCTGCAACAAAAAAATGGAAAACCTGTCCTCACGTCAGCACACTATGGGTTAACCCCTTCCTCCGGTCTTCCAGTACTACCTTCTCTTAGCTGATAAAAGGGGGCCCCTCCTCCCTTGCCCTTGTTCCACTTAACTGGCAGACGATAGGCTTATAGGGAGAGAAAAGAGCTTGTGCTGACGTGAGGACAGGCCAGGAAAGGAAAATACAGTAAGTTTGATAACAATTTTCCATTTTCCTGGCCAGCCTTAAGTCAGCACACTATGGGATTTAATTTAGCTGATATAGGGTGGGGAATACAAACATAAGACTTCAACAACAACTGAAAATGCTGCTTTAGTGAATATTTTATTTTGCTTGCAAAGGTGTGGACACCACTGCATTTCCAAAATTAGATGCACTAGCCGCTGTGACATCTAAACTGTAGTGTTTAGCAAAGGTTTCACAGGAGCTCCAACTAGCGGTCTTGCATATGTCTTCAATTGGTATCTTAGCAGAAGCTGCCCATGAGGCTGCCACCCTTCTTGTAGAATGAGCTCTAATAACTTGTGGAGGCGTCAGCCCCTGTTCCTAATACGTGAGGCTTGGTGATCCAGGTAGCTATGATTTTTGCTGATGCCGCTTGTCCTCTTCTAGGCCCGGATGGCAGGACGAAAAGGGTATTAGTTTTGCGTATCTGCAGAGAGCGGTGTAGGTAAATTGAGAACAAGTTGACCATGTCCAATGGTCTGAGATCTAGATCTTCTGCTTGTTTCGGTGGTTTGTGAAGCTAGTTAGGCCCGCATCCCAATTCACATGGAACTTGGAAACCACCTTAGGGGTTATGGCCGGTGAGGGCCTTAAGATCACTCTGTCCGGGAGAATGATGCAATATGGATCTTTGCAGGATAGAGCTGCCAGTCCTAAAACTCTTCTTGCTGACGTTATGGCTGTAAGGAAGATCAGCTTGACTGTCAAGAACCAAAGCGGGCATGTCTCCGCAGGGATGAATGGGTGTAGGAGCAGAGTTTTTAGTACCGTGCCCAGATCCCAGGCTGGGAACAGGGGTCTCCTTGGTGGCTTCAACTTTATGACTGCTCTGGTAAATTGTCTTATTAGTGGTTCATCTGCCCACTTGTGACCTGTGAAGCACGCCAAGGCTGACACCTGTACCTTTATGGTGTTATAGGCTAAGCCCACTTTTAGAGCTGACTGTAAAAAGTCCAACACTTGCGCAATGTTTGGGGACAACGGAGAAAACTTTTGCTGTGCAAGGCAAATGCCGTAAATCTCTTCCGAATTCTGTTATAAGTGACATTGGTTGTGGGTTTTCTAGATTTCAGTAGCAGCAAAAATAGGATTTTTATAACAGCTTACCTGTAAAATCCTTTTCTTGGAGTACATCACGGGACACAGAGCGACATAGTCATTACTAATGGGTTATATAGATACCTTCAGGTGCTGGCACTGGCAACTTCCAAAACCGGAAGTACCCTCCCCTATATAAGCCCCTCCCATCCGGGAGCACCTCAGTTTTGTAGCAAAGCAATAAGTGTCCCTAAAGAGGGGCGGGAGCTCTGTGTCCCGTGATGTACTCCAAGAAAAGGATTTTACAGGTAAGCTGTTATAAAAATCCTA
Source organism: Rana muscosa (assembly GCA_029206835.1). Lineage (NCBI taxonomy): Eukaryota > Metazoa > Chordata > Amphibia > Anura > Ranidae > Rana > Rana muscosa. The sequence continues at coordinate 178,844,619 of CM055116.1, forward strand.
TTTTCTTTCTCGTACATCACGGGACACAGAGCGACATAGTCATTACTAATGGGATGTCCTAAAGCAATGCCCAATGAGGGGGGGGGATACACCATACATAAGCTGAGCGCTATCAGACATGAGGATCTTTTGCGGCCTGCAACACACTGCGCCCAAAGGCGACAACCTCCTGACTTCTAACGTCCACCTGGTAGAACCTAGTAAACGTATGTACTGAAGACCATGTTGCGGTCTTACAGATTTGAGCCAGGGAGGCCTGGTGATGCACTGCCCATGAAGTTCCAACTGCTCTCGTGGAGTGCGCTCTAACTTTGAACGGAGGCGGTCTCCTTCTCAAGCCATAGGCTTGCATTATGACCTGTCGAATCCACTTGGCTAAAGTAGATTTTGACGCTGCCTGACCCCTTCTGGGGCCTTCCGGCAGAATAAACAAAGTATCCGTTCTGCGAATCTGAGCAGTGGCTTTTAGATAAGCTTTAACTGCTCTTACTACATCCAAAGAATGCAATAACTTTTCCTCTACCGAAGTAGGTTTGGGGAAAAAAGAAGGAAGAACCACATCTTGGTTCAAATGAAACCTCGATACCACCTTAGGAAGAAAGGCTGGATGAGGGCGTAACACTACTCTATCCTTATGGATAACCAGATATGGCTCCTTACAGGACATAGCGGCTAATTCCGACACTCTTTTAGCCGAACAAATAGCTACTAGAAAAATCAATTTCCTGGTGAGAAGAACCAAAGAAATATGCTGTAATGGTTCAAATGGTTGTTTCTGTAGAACCGACAGAACCAAGTTTAGATCCCATGGACATATGGGAATATTAACCGGAGGACTAATACGCATCACTCCTTGTATAAAGGCTTTGACTAGTGAATGCGAAGCCAAGGGCCTTTGAAAAAATATTGACAAGGCCGAAAACTGACCTTTGATAATACTCAAGGCAAGCTTCCTATCTACAGCCCACTGTAGGAAGTCCAGACTCCTACCTATTACGTATTTATGTGGATGCCATTTCTTGGCCTCACACCAGCCGATGTACGCCTTCCAGATTCTATAATAGATCTGCCTGGATACCGGCTTCCTGGCATTGATCATGGTAGATACCACAGGATTAGAGAGCCCTCTCTTTTTTAGAATGTGGGCTTTCATAGCCAGGCCGTCAAACCTAGGGCTGGTAAGGAAGGGTGGTATATCGGTCCTTGCGAAAAGCAGGTCCGGACGACGTGGGAGAGTCCAAGGACTCCCCGCTGACATTTTACAATCTCTGCGTACCACGCTCTTCGGGGCCACGCTGGAGCCACCAGAATCACTGGTTTCTTTTCTACCCTGATTCTGCGGATTAATCAAGGTAACCATTGTGGCGGTGTGAATGCATATATCAGCTTGAACTGATCCCAAGGGAACACTAGGGCATCCGAGCCGCAAGCTAGGGGATCCCTTGTCTGAGAGACAAACCTGTCCACCTTTGCATTGAATCTGGATGCTAGAAGGTCTACATCCGATGTTCCCCACCGCTGACATATTGTCCAGAAAACCTCGGGGTGAAGGGACCCTTCCTCTGGGCATAATTGCTGGCGACTTAGAAAGTCCGCCTTCCAATTCTCCACTCCTGGAATGAATACCGCAGATATGGCTGGGACATATCTTTCTGCCCATTTCAGGATGTAATTTACTTCCTTCTGGGCTGCACGACTCCTGGTGCCCCCCTGATGATTGATATATGCCACTGCTGTGGCATTGTCTGATTGAATTCTGACAGGGGACCCTTGGAGTTTGGATGTCCATGCTACTAGGGCATACCGGGCTGCTCGTATCTCTAAGAGATTGATGGGCAGGGCCTTTTCTGCATCCGACCATCTGCCCTGGAGAGACCATTACTCCAGTACTGCCCCCCCAGCCTATAAGGCTGGCATCTGTAGTGACCACCTTCCAAGAAATCGGACTGAAGGATTTCCCTTTTTCCAGATTCTGGGGAACCAACCACCAACGGAGGCTCTTGCGAACGGAAGGGGACAAGGACATTGTAAGTCTAGGGCCTGAACTGTTTTGTTCCAGGCTGACAGTATGGCCCCTTGCAAATTCCTTGAATGGAATTGACCGTAGGGTACTGCTTCGAATGATGCCACCATTTTTCCCAGCAGCCTCATGCACAGGCGTATGGACGGCTGGCTTTTTTGTACCCACTAAGTGGATCAAATCTTTCAAAGACAACACCTTTCCTCGAGGCAAGAATATTTTTCTCTGGCCTGAATCCAACCTTAGCCCCAAGTATTCCAGACTTTTGACTGTTTTTTAGGGCTGACTTGTCTCGGTTGATAATCCAACCGTGAGATTCCAGCTACTTGATTGTCTTGTGAACGACCACGTCTAGTTTTTTCACTGAGTGGTCTATCAGCAACAATTCATCTAGATATGCCATTATCATTACACCTTGTGTTTTTAGATTGGCCAATAAAGGGCCAGAATTTTTGTAAACACTCGTGGTGCTGTGGCCAAACCGAAGGGTAAGGCTCTGCTGAAAATGGCGCCCTTCTACTGCAAAGCGTAGAAATTTTTGGTGGACTGGAAAGATGGGAATGTGCAAATAAGCATCTTTGATGTCGATCGCGGCTAACCAATCCTCCCCTTGTAGGGCAGTGGCCACCGCGGATCGACTCCATCGGAAAGTCCTGATATACAGGAATTTGTATAGCCCTTTTAGAATTAATATGGGCCTCCCGTCCGCGTTTGCTTCGGGACTGTAAAGAGGTTTGAGTAAAACCCAAACCCTCATTCTTCCAGGGGAACCTCCATAATTACTCCTTGGAGCAATAGTTGTTCTAGTGCCAACAGGAGGGACTCTCTCTTCCGGGGATCCCTTGGCACATTTGACCTCAAAAATGGGAAGGAGGAGAGTCTTTTAACTCCAAACTGTATCCCCAACATACTGCGGAGAGCACCGATCGTCTTGATCGTGTCTTGATCGTGTCCTGCCCGGTCTCTTGCGAACAACTGGAGTCCTCCCCCCACCCGACTGAGTGGGGGACCCTTCAATGAATTTAACTTTGGGGGAGGTTTTGTACCTCCCCTGACCCAGGGTTTCTCATTACCCTGCTATTGTCCCTGTTTTTTACCCCCGGGAATTGACCGAGGAGGCCGTCGGAACTGTTACACAGCCGATGCCCCAGGGACTGGAGAAGCAGGCCTCTTAAAGAGGGACCTCTAACTCTGTTTTTAACCGGCAAGAGCGTATTTTTACCGCTGGAAATTTTCTGGATATATTTGTCCAGGTTTTCCCTGAATAAGCGTTCACCATGAAATGGGACGCTAACCAGCCATTCTTTACAGGGAGCTTCAGCAGACCAGTTTTTGAGCCATAGAAGCCTACGCATATGTACTATAGACAGCGTAAGGCGGGAGGCCTGATGGACTGAATCCTTTATGGCGTCAACCGCAAAGCCTAAGGCTCTAGGTAGATCAGCTAGGGCAAGGGCCTGCTGATCTGTCAAGTCCCTCAAGACCTGTTTCAACTGATCCTTCCCTGCTTAGCAGACCCCAATAGCTGCTACTGCTGGTTGTGTCACCAAGCTTGCTGTAAAAAGAAGCAGACTTTCATAAGGACTACAATCTTTTATCTATTGGGTTCTTGAACATTTGGACATTACCCACTGGACATGTCAGTGATTTATACATACAAGAGATGGCTGCGTCCACTGTAGGGACCTTCCATTTTTATTTTTTTTTGATGAACTTATCCTCCATGGGATAGACCACCTGAAATCTCTTGGGAGGAGTAAATATTTTATCAGGATGTTCCCAATCCTGGTAAATAAGCCCTTTCAGTAAAGGGTGAAGTGGAAAAGAACAGACAGTCTGGGGGCTTCTAGCGACCCCAACGAGGATACAGTAGTGGTTGATGGTTCCGCAAGGTGCATTTTTAAATGCTGATCGGACCATGTTAGTCAGAGACTGAACCCATAATCTTTCAGCTTGAGATGCTGAGAAAAGGTTCCCCCACTGTTGATTCCTCTATAACAGAATCAACCTCATCCTGATCCCCTTCAGGCAGGTCGATCCCTGTATGGGACTGTTGCTCTGCTAACAGGCACTCTGAAGGAGGAGACGGAGATCGGGCGTGCTTTCCCTGACAGGGAGGCAGCGATCAATGTTGACAATCTCTCTCTAATCCTCCCAGAGCTGAGGAAAAAACCTCCTCTGTTACATACACAGGAGCAGGTGAACTGAGGACAGCCACAGTACCAAGTACCCCTGCGGGGTCTCTACGGTCACTTACCTCTGAACTTCAGGGGAGACTGGTGCAGCAGAAGCATGCCCAAGATCCTCAGAGCCCGATGAGACCCCCTTCGCTTCCTGGAAGATTCAGTTCCGGAGCTTCTGGACGGCATATTTCCTAAGCCTAAAGCTGAGGTATTCCAGCCGTAATACACCACTTTTACTGAGAATAGTCTAGCACAATTGCTGCTATATCACAGTTGGTGTCTACTAATGTGCCTTTCTATGGGGATGCCTGCATCAACCGCTTGCTGTATGCCTTTTTTTAAATGTTGCCAGCTCTGTCTCTGCACTCCATAGCCAGCTCACAACACATAATTGTGTTTTTTAACATGCTGGGACGCCCGCACATGCGCAGAAGCGCTGCGGCGCGCACAGAGCGTCATCCCCCAGGCTCCGCCCCCATTCCCGGCTCACCTCTATATATAGAGGCGCGTGCACGCGCACGCGCGTGGCCACGTGCGCCTTCGGCGCTAATTTCGAAAAGGGAAATTAGGGACAAGAGCCAGGGCCCCTTTTTGCCGCAGGCCGGGGGATGGACGAGCATTGCAACATGGCAGAGGAAGCAGTTTCCCACAAGAGAACTCACCATCTGCCTGGACTTGCTCTGATGAAAAGAAACTAGTCCACATGACAAGAAACGTTCCACAGCGGCCTCTAGTGGATAAACACAGGTACCGCAGTCTAATATATTAAAAATATATATATATATATTTTTTATTTTATTTTTTCTTGACCACTATTAAAAATACTACATTTTTTTTTAGTAGTTACAGGCATGCACAGATATTAGCGGGAATACCGTTAGGTAACAGACAGAAAGACAAATTAGGCTTGGGGGTCCCCCAATAGAACCAAGTTCCTGGGGGCCCCCACTTACCTGTTCCCCGCCGCAGGACTTTGTTTGGTCCACAAAAGCCCAAACTTCACCTATCACGGCAGGCATTGTAATCAAACCTTCAGGGACCGGGTTCCCAAGGATTCCACTCCCCTGGACCTGTATAGCACCCTGCACAGAAAACATCTTGGTCGTGGATATGACCAGAGCTCTGGATCCCAGGGTCCAGCTCTCCTAAGAGAAGCATTACAGGCAAAACCTTGCTCTTCTCTGCAAGGCCCGGGTACCGACCGTTTAGCTATGAAGCTTTTTTGGTCGGATCCGGAATAGCTTACTAAGGCCCAAAAGAACCTGTACGCAAGCTCAGTGAAAAACACATGTTACTTCTTGGCCAACACCTTAGACACTGGCAAAAAAACTGAGGTGCTCCCGGATGGGAGGGGCTTATATAGGGGAGGGTACTTCCGGTTTTGGAAGTTGCCAGTGCCAGCACCTGAAGGTATCTATATAACCCATTAGTAATGACTATGTCGCTCTGTGTCCCGTGATGTACGAGAAAGAAATTACTTCCTCCGAGATGCCTTGCGACTGTAAGTCTGGCTGATTCAACAACCAAGCCATCAGCTGCAACCTGCCCGCGTTGGGATGACACCACTGGCCCTGCTGTAGAAGGTCTCTCTTCAGTGGCAGTCGTATTGGGGAACTGCCGCCATCTGTAGGAGCAGAGGAAACCATGGTCTCCGTGGCCAGAAGGGTAGGATTACAATTGCATGGACGTTTTCCCTCAGAATCTTCAAAAGGGTTTTCATCACCAGAGGTACCGGTGGGAAAAGGTAGACTAGGGGAAAATCCCACAGAATTGAGAAGGCGTCTTGGGCTAGTCGCCATTAGATCGACCGAGGGTGTCCCCCATTTGTAAAAGATTGTCTCCAGAACGTCTTTGTTGAGTGCCAACTCGTTCTTGTTGGGGAAATCCCGACTCAGACTGTCTGCTATGTAATTTTGACTGCCCAGAATGTAGGCTGCCTTTAGGGCTTCCAAATGCGCTTCGGCCCAGACGAATATGTTGGTTGCCACTTGCAGCAGTGGCAAGCTCTTTGTTCCGCCCTGTTTGGTTATATAGGAAACTACCGTTCGGTTGTCCAACATCAGCCTGACTCAAGCACCGTGAACCAGGTTCTCGAATGCCCGCAGGGCCAGGTATGCTGCCTGTAATTCCAAAAGGTTGGAGTGTCTGGTTTCCATCATGCTCCATTTGCCTTGAACCTGTCTGCTGAGGCAGTGAGCGCCCCAGCCCCAGAGACTGTCATCCGAGGTTATCTGAATCCAGTCTCCGGGGCTGAGAGGCATGCCCCGCGACAGATTCTCTGGTGCTATCCACCACGCCAAGCCCAGGCTGGGATCGCTGCGGTGAACATTCCCAGAAGTATCATGCAATCCCTTGCAGACAGCGACGAGGACTCCATCACGCTGTTTACGCAGGCTACTAACTCGGCTATCTTGCGTTTTGGTAGCGAGACAAGCCCTTCGCTCGGGTGTTGAAAACAAGCCCTAGGTATTCCATCTCCTGGGAGAGGATCAACTGGCTCTTCTGCTTGTTGATAATCCAGCCGAATTCTGATAGAATCTCCAGCACCACCTCGCGTTGTGCCGTTAACTCCTCGCTTGCACGGGCCACTACCAAGATGTCGTCTAGGTAGTGGAAGATCTTAATGCCCCTTAACCGAATGACGGCGATGATAGCTAGCAAGACCTTGGAGAAGACCCGAGGTGCTGTGCTGATTCCGAAAGGTAGACATCTTAACTGGAAATGGTCTTCCCCTACCATGAATCATAGGAATTTTTGGTGATTCTTGTTGATTGGGACATGCAGATACGCATCTGCTAAATTGACTGATATTAACCAGTCTCCTGGTTGCAGAACTAATATGATTGTGAATATCGATTCCATTTTGAATGTCTTAGGAAAAATGTAGTGGTTCAAAGATCTTAAGTCCAAAACCGGTCTGAGATCTCTGGATGTCTTGGGTACTAGAAAAATTGGTGAATAAACTCCTGTAGACCGCTGTTCTAGGGGTAGCGGCGAGATTGCATTTTCTGAAGCAATTTGGTTATATATTCTTGTAAACACTTCCGTTTTTTCTGGTCTTGCGCCCATTCTGTCTGGACCACAATGTTCGGTGATCTCTCTCGAAATATTATTTTGTATCCTTGCTTGATTGTTTTCTGGACCCATTGGTCCTTGCCATACTCTACAAAAGGACACCAACTTGGCACCCACCTGAGGAGGATGGGCGGGTAACCCGTCAAAAAGACTTTTTGGGTTTCTTAGCGGTCTGCGCGGCCTTGGTCTTTACGTTTGGGATCTTGTATACTCTTGCCCTGGTCTATATGATCTGGCTTCCTGTGCCCTTCTGAAATCTGATGGGCCTGTCCTGCTGGTTTGCTGTTTTCTTTTGGGTCTTTGTGGTAGCAGACCTGATTTCCCTCCTGTAGCTCGTTTGATAGCTTCCTCTAGGATACCACCGAATAGCATTTTGCCATTGAACGGAATGTTACCCAGCTCCAGTTTAGAGGTACTGTCTGCTACCCAATGACGTAACCATAGGGCCCTTTTTGCTGTGATTTTAAAAGCCATGATCCTTGCGAGTAGTTTCACTATGTCCACAACGGCTTCTGCCAGAAAATCGGCTGAGAGATCAAATTCCTCCATTGCCGAAATGATTCTGTCCATCTCCACATTAGACCTCAGGGCTGTCTGCACATTTGCGGTCCAAACCTTCAGAGCTCTGGAGATTGAGGTTAAGGCTATGGCAGGGCGTCAAGCCACACCAGCAGATGAATAGATCTTCTTTAGATCTGTGTTTGTGCGCCTGTCCATCGGGTCTCTGAAAGTTGTAGAATCCTGTAGTGGCAGGGCCACTTGTCTAGCCAAGCGCTGTAAGGCTGCGTCTATGCCTAGTGGGGATTCCCACAAGGCGGCCTCTGGAGTTTTAAATGGGTATAGCCAAAAAAAACGATTTTGTACATTTGCCCTTCTTTCAGGTTTTTCCCATTCTTCCTCAAACCACTCTCGGACCTCCGACGTGAACGGGAAGGTTTCCCCTTGCTTTTTCCGGCTAGGAATTTTTTTTTTAATCTTTTCCGGTGGCTGGGCATCTTTTTCCCAGTCTATGGCCTCCTTTACTGCCACAACGTAAGGTTCTATGCATTGAAAGTCAAATAAATATTCAGACGGTCCCTCAGAGTCAGAAGAATCTCGTGATGACACCTCCATCCCTGGTGATGAGTCCCGCCTTTGCTCGGCTGTGCTCCTGACTCTAGACTTAGTCTTTGGGGCCTTTACGCCTGAGGCCGACTGTATACTCTCTGTCACTGCCTCATGAATATAGTCCTTTATTCTGCATGCTTCCGCTTCCCTGTCTGGGGCTACATCACTGATGCACCCTGCACATAGGAGTTTTCCAGGAGCGGATGGCGCTGAACATGCCCAGCAGAGGCCCTCGTCAGGACGGGCTCTTGTCACATTTGGTTCTGCTTCTATAGCAGTTTGACTAGTTTTGCGACCTGGGCTGGTTTGGGATCTGTGCTCTGTCTGAGACCCAGACGCTTGCGGAGATTTAGAACGGTGGACTTTTTCTTCCGCATTCGTCTTGTTTTAGGGCTTCTGCTCCTATAAAGACCACTCTTTTGTTTTTGTGGCCCCCGTAGACCCCTCCTACCTTTCCAATTACCTGTGCATTATGGGGGTGTGGTGAGCTCATGCTGTATAAAAAAATAGGATATAGCCGATAAGCAAAAAAAAAAAACTATATATATATATATTGTGAGGGGGTTAACTCGGTAGCGGGTGTGTGTGACCCCCTGGTTGGGCTCCCCACACAAAAACAGGGCCAGCAGACGGAGGTTGTGGTTTTCAAAATCAAAAGGTGCGGTTTATTTCTCTATGTACAGTGACAAAAACACAGCAAAGCCAAAAAGAAACATAGACAAAATAAATCCTGGTCAGTTTGACCTCTGACTAAACATGCAGGTTTCCTAAACTAACAACTGGGATCAGCCTAGTGCTGTCCTAGTCCCTAAGTCCCTGGTTTTAAATGTCCAAGCAAATAGCCACACAGGCTTTGTCTCACCGCACAGGGGTTCACTCTCCCTAGACAGTCCACACAGGTCTGGTTCCAGGCATGAGCTAACACCTAATGAACCTGGGAGTTTTTATAAAGGCCTTAAATGAGCTGACAAGCTTCAGCTGGTCTCATCAACTCCCTGCCTGCACGACGCCCAGCCCTCTCTCTAGAGGTATGAGTCATCCATGAGCCCACTAGCCTCAGCTGGGCTTCATCAACTCCCTAGTTGTATAAGTCGGCATAAAGCCTGAATCTGGGAGAAATATATCTACCCCCCTGGATGCAACCAGGTGACTTTACCTTCCTGCTGTCACATACCCCCCCCTCTTGTTTTAACCTTGGGGTTGGAACACCAGCAATCAGGCATTCATGTACTCGAGACAAAGCATCCACATTCCCCATTTGAACGCCAGGGCGATGCTTTACTGTGAAGTTGAATTCCTGTAGGGCCAGGAACCACCTATTCACTCTTCTATTTGTCTCCTTGTTTTGAGCCATCCACTTTAACGGAGCGTGATCCGTAACCATGTCAAAGTGCCTACCTAGCAGGTAGTACCGAAGGGAATCTAGAGCCCACTTCACCGCTAAACACTCCTTTTCAACCGTGGCGTAATTTACCTCATGGGACTTCAACTTCCTGCTGAGGTAAATGACTGGGTGCTCTTCCCCGTTCCAGACCTGGGACAATACTGCTCCTAACCCCACATCTGACGCATCACTTTGTACGACAAAGTCTTTAGAGAAGTCGGGTGAGTACAACACTGGCTGGCTACATAAGGCTTGTTTCAAGAATTGGAATGCTGCCTCAGCCTCGGGGGTCCATTTAATCATGACCGACCCTTTCCCTTTCGTCAGGTTGGTTAGGGGCACAGCCTTAGAAGCAAAGTGGGGAATGAAGCGCCGATAATAACCCGCGATTCCCAGAAAGGCCCGTACCTGCTTCTTGCTGTTGGGACGTGGCCAACTCTGGATGGCCTCGACTTTGTTGAGTTGGGGTTTTATCACTCCCCTGCCAATGGTGTACCCAAGATATTTGGCCTCCTCCTGCCCAATGGTACACTTCTTGGGGTTAGCCGTAAACCCCGCTTCCCGGATAGAGTCTAGGACTGCTTGCACTTTTGGCAGATGTGAGGCCCAATCTGTGCTATGGACAATTACGTCATCCAGGTAAGCCGCAGCATACTTCCGATGGGGCCTCAGTATCTGGTCCATTTTCCGCTGGAATGTGGCCGGCGCATTCTGTAACCCGAACGGCATTCTCTTATATTGGAACGCCCCGTCTGGGGTTACAAATGCGGTTTTCTCTTTGGCCGACTTGGCCAGGGGAATTTGCCAATACCCTTTTGTGAGGTCAAGAGTCGTCATGTATCGGGCTGTTCCCAGCCGGTCGATCAACTCATCTATACGTGGCATGGGGTAGGTGTCAAATTTTGTAACTTTGTTCAACTGACGAAAATCGTTACAAAATCGCCAGCTCCCATCCGGTTTAGGCACCAACACAATGGGACTAGACCAATCACTTTGGGACTCCTCTATCACCCCTAAGTTCAGCATTTTCTGTACTTCCTCCCGTATTGCCTCCCGTCGGGCCTCTGGGATCCGATAGGGTTTTAACTTCACCCTTTCACCGGGCGGGGTAATAATATCATGCTCTACCCCAGATGTTTGTCCCGGCAGCTCAGAGAACACCTCCTTGTTGCGAAGCACAAACTCCTTAACCTCCTGTTGTTGGGGTTGTGACAAGGTGGCTGCTATTCCAACCTCCGGAATCACGCAACCAGTTTGAGCTGGTGACCAAGTTTCTGCGACTAGGGACTCTCTATCCCTCCAGGCTTTCAACAGATTAACGTGATAGATCTGTTCGGGCTTTCGCCTTCCTGGTTGTCTGACCTTGTAATTCACTTCGCTCACTTTTTCCATTATCTCGTAGGGGCCTTGCCATTTGGCAAGGAATTTACTTTCAACCGTAGGGACAAGTACCAATATCCTATCCCCCGGGGAAAAGGTACGGGTCTTTGCTCCACGGTTGTACACTCTCTGCTGTGCCAACTGCGCTTGGGCCAAATGTTCCTTCACGATGGGCATTACCTGTGCAATTCGATCTTGCATCAGGGCGACATGCTCAATCACACTCCTGTGGGGAGAACTCTCACTTTCCCAAGTTTCCTTGGCAATATCCAACAGCCCTCTTGGGTGTCTCCCATACAGTAACTCAAAGGGGGAGAATCCCGTAGAGGATTGGGGCACCTCCCTAATAGCAAACATCAAATAAGGAAGTAGACAGTCCCAATCCTTTCCATCTCTATCCACCACTTTCTTCAACATTTGTTTTAGGGTTTTGTTGAATCTTTCAACCAGCCCATCGGTTTGGGGGTGATACACAGATGTACGCAATTGCGTCACTTTGAACAATTTACACAGCTCTTTCATAACCCGGGACATAAAGGGTGTACCTTGGTCCGTAAGCAGTTCTTTACAAATACCCACCCGGCTAAAAACAAGAGATAGCTCTTTGGCTATGGTTTTGGCCGAGGTATTTCTGAGAGGGATCGCTTCTGGATAACGGGTGGCATAGTCCATTATAACCAATATGTACTGGTGCCCCCTAGCGGACTTGATTATAGGACCTACCAAATCCATTGCGATTCTCTCAAACGGGACCTCAATGATGGGTAGAGGGACCAGCGGGCTACGGAAATGTGGCATCGGGGCCGACCTCTGACACACAGGGCAGGAGGAACAATAATTTTCTATGTCCTTCATCACCCCAGGCCAATAGAATCTCTGTAATACCCTCTCTCGGGTTTTCTCTGTCCCCAGATGACCTCCAAGAATGTGCCCATGGGCCAACTCCAACACCAACTTCCTGTAAGGTTTGGGCACCACAAGCTGCTCAACGGTTTCTTCTGCCCTTTTTGCCACCCGATACAGTAGGTCCTTCTCTACGCTGAAGTATGGGTAAGTGCAGGTATTATCTGGGTTCACTAACTCGCCATCTATTTCCACTACGTTTTCCCGTGCCTTTATTAGGGCGGGGTCTTTTAACTGTTCTGTGGCAAAATTTTCCCTGTGAACCTCCAGATCAGAAAACTCCACAGACGGTAGGTTTTCGTCTGAGGAGGTGGGCTCCTCTCCAGTTTCTTGAGTCTCCCCTGCCAATACTGACAAGGGAAATTCTGGAGAGTCCTCACCACTCTCAGAGGAGTTCTGGCTATCACATTCCTGGTACATAGGGGCACCAGTGGGGGGCTCAGGATCATCCCACAGTTCCCAGAACTTCGGAAAATCCCATCCCACAATGGCATCATGCGGTAATTGAGATACTAACCCCACTGGATGAGAGAGGGTACCTTTGGGGGTCTCGAAACACACTGTAGTCACTGGATACTCTCGGGTGTCCCCATGCACGCAAATAACAGCTACCTTGCTATTCCCAGAGACCTCTGTTTTAACTAATTCAGCCTTTATCAGGGTCACAAGGCTACCTGAATCCAGTAATACCACAACATTTCTACCATTAATACACATTTTGCATAAATGTTTCTCAGTTCCCCGAATGGCAGTGCATGCGACTGTCGCACACAGCGACTGACGTCTGTCCATCAGAAAGTCACATTGCATGGGTTCCTCCACAACCGGGCAATTTGCTGCAATATGTCCCGCTTGCCGGCAGCGGTAGCAAACAATCCATTTGGCTGCCTCTTGAGCCCCTGACTTCCCAGGCTGTTCTCGCCAAACTTTGGGTAGAGCTCCCACCCTCTCACTCTCTCCACCCTCACCCCTTGGAATCCTCTTATCCGCCCCTGGGGATGGTCTGGTCTTAGGGTGGAAAGTCCGAGAGTCTCTGGAAGAGGCCGTCAGGTTCTCTGTAGCCAAGTATCTCTCTACACGATCCACAAGTTTACCGGCCGTTTCTGGGTCTCCATGGCTTACCCACTTTTGAATGGCGGTAGGAAGAGCTCTCAAGAAACGATCCATCACAACACGTTCCACAATCTCCGGTGCGGACAAAGTCTCTGGCTGTAGCCACTTCCTGCTCAGGTGAATGAGATCATACATTTGAGACCTGGGGGGTTTTCCAAGCTGGAAAGTCCAGTTATGCACACGCTGAGCCCGGACAGCCAGGGTGACACCCAGCCTTGCCAATATTTCAGCTTTTAGCATCACATAGTCTTTTGCTTGGTCAGGCTCTAGGTCATAGTAAGCCTTCTGCGATTCACCAGTTAACAGAGGAGCCACCAGTCCAGCCCACTGCTCCTCAGGCCACTTTTCTCTTTCAGCAGTCCTTTCAAATGTGGTCAAAAATACCTCTGGATCATCCTCTCCAGTCATTTTTGTCAATAAACGACTCACCCCAAAGGACGCGGTATTAGTGGGACGGCTTTCCTCACTGGTCTGCGGGCGTTGCTGCATTACTGCTTCCATTTGTTGTAGTCTCTGCTCTTGCTTCTGTAACAGGTCTATGAAGCGGGCCTCAGATTGCTGCTGGGCTTGTTGATGAGCTTGCTGCTGGGCTGCAAGGCTCCTTTGCAAACCTGCATTTGTCTGCTGTTGATTGGCATTTGCTAGAGCCAGCTGTTTCAGTATCTCCTCCATGCTGGCTTAAAAAAAACTGCCACTGGTTCTCCACCAACTGTGAGGGGGTTAACTCGGTAGCGGGTGTGTGTGACCCCCTGGTTGGGCTCCCCACACAAAAACAGGGCCAGCAGACGGAGGTTGTGGTTTTCAAAATCAAAAGGTGCGGTTTATTTCTCTATGTACAGTGACAAAAACACAGCAAAGCCAAAAAGAAACATAGACAAAATAAATCCTGGTCAGTTTGACCTCTGACTAAACATGCAGGTTTCCTAAACTAACAACTGGGATCAGCCTAGTGCTGTCCTAGTCCCTAAGTCCCTGGTTTTAAATGTCCAAGCAAATAGCCACACAGGCTTTGTCTCACCGCACAGGGGTTCACTCTCCCTAGACAGTCCACACAGGTCTGGTTCCAGGCATGAGCTAACACCTAATGAATCTGGGAGTTTTTATAAAGGCCTTAAATGAGCTGACAAGCTTCAGCTGGTCTCATCAACTCCCTGCCTGCACGACGCCCAGCCCTCTCTCTAGAGGTATGAGTCATCCATGAGCCCACTAGCCTCAGCTGGGCTTCATCAACTCCCTAGTTGTATAAGTCGGCATAAAGCCTGAATCTGGGAGAAATATATCTACCCCCCTGGATGCAACCAGGTGACTTTACCTTCCTGCTGTCACAATATATATATATATATATATATATATATATATATATATATATATATATATATATATATACATTTATATTATCTCCATCTTTCTTTTCTTTTTTTTTTTATAAGTGCTTTTACCTTGCGTTAGTAAAAGATTGTCTCAGGTTGGCAGTGGTTTTTGGGGAATACTGAGCGGCTGTTTAAACAAAGTTTATGCATTTTAATAGAAGCAGTCTACAATGCTCTGACACAACCCATCCCTCCTTCTCTGTGAAGGAGACTCACCAGGACATGTCTCTCAGTAGCTGTGGTAAAACAGCACTGATCCTCTTGCTTACAGAGCTTTTCTAGACCATGCTAGATAACGCCCACAGCACCGCCCCCCCCCCCGTGACATTATCGCTGCCCGACAGAAAACACGCGGGAGGCGGCCGGCGCATTCCTAAAGAGTCTGGAAGCATGGAGCATGAACTACAGCATCACCACAGCCCTGGAAAAGTAAGCTCTTTAAGCTCTGTCTGCCCACACAGATCATGCACATAGAGCATCCAGTGTCATAAAAGGAAACTACCTTTACTATTCTGGACCTTCCAGTCCCAGGAGAGGCTTGAACCTGGGTGGGTGGGTTCGGCAGGGGGGTATTGCTTCTTTCTTTCCATGAGTCTGGTGGTCTGGCGTCCGACCAAAAAAAAGGAACAAGGGCAAGGGAGGAGGGCCCTCCCTTTATCAGCTAAGAGAAGGTGGTACTGGAAGACCGGAGGAAGGGGTTAACCCATAGTGTGCTGACGTGAGGCTGGCCAGGAAATGTAATTATTGGTGACATAATCCCCAAGGGTAATCACGTCTAAAAGAACACCAATTTCCACATTGGAGCCCTGTAGGTGCATCAGCTGATTGATAATTATAAAATCACTCCCATACAGATTCACATGGACACAGACAAACCAACAGCTGTTTCTTTAGAATAGTCTTATCCACTGCTACAAATCCTTGAAATGTACTTTGATCTCCAGAGAGGAATATTTTTCTCAACAAAAGTGCAGTTACTCCTTTAAATAGGTTCATGTAAAATTTTATGTTGTCTTTAAAAAATGTGCTTCATCAGTAGATTTTTACAATTTGTCAGTATAAAAAGTTGCGGGAGGTTGGGGAAACTAGACTTTATAACTTTCACACAGATTAAATGGATTATACTCATTTGTTTTTTGTCAGTATAAAAAGTTGGGAGAGTCTGGCAAAACTAGATTCCATAACTTTCACGCAGACTAAATACTTTACACCTTTTTTTTCTTTTTTTATCAAATAAATGTAGCAGAATAAAATGTATCCCAAATTTATGAAGAAAGATTATTTATTTGCAAAAGGTTATTAAAAAACACAAAAAAAAGAAAAGTGGTATTTAAATACCAACAAAAGAAAGCTCTATCTGTCTCAAAAAATTATATAAAATGTATTTGGATATAATGTTGCTTGACTGAGTAATTGTTATTCTAGGTGTGACAACAATGAAAATTGAAAACATTTTTGGACTGGAAAGGAGTGAAACAGTCCAGACCTGAAGTTGTTAAAGTGGTAATAGCCAAAAGACAATGATCTCTGTTTAGCACAGATCTGAAAACCATTAAATTATTTAGACTACCCTATTAACATTATAGTGACATCTCTAGCTTGAGCAGCCAATATTGAATATAAACTAGTAACAATCACAATCTAAATTTAAACAAAAAGGTTTTTTTTTTTTGTGTGTACACGTTACTTATGCCTGTCCTTCATTACTGTTCTGTTGCTGGATACATTTCAAACCATATCAGTGAGACCATAACAGTCCAAAATTTGTAAGCATATTCAATCATTTTTCACAAAATGTTTATAAGATGAGGCCTACGGTTTTAGTTGATTCGATTTAATCTATATGTCCTGTATGTGGTAATGTTCATCACATCTTTGGTGACATTAAGACCATTTTCACAATGAAACCACTTTAGCGCTAAAAATATCGCCTGGTAAAGCACCTAAAAAGCGCCTCTCAAGCCTCCCCAGGAGGTGCGCTTGCAGGACCGAAAAAAAAAGTCCTGCAAGCAGCCTCTTTGGGGCAGTGCGGGAAAAGTGTATACACCGCTCCAAAACCACCCCTGCTATTGAAATCAATGGGCAACGGCGCTTTGCGGACGCTTTTAAACCCTTTGTTAACCCCTTCTTTGGGGTTAAAAGTGCCCCGCTCCCACCCACACAGCACCGGCCCACGCCTCAGTGTGAAAGGGCTCTCAGGGTGTGAAGAAAAATGTGTGTGTGTTTTTGGATAAATTTACAGACCTTTAGGGAAATAATGGTTTATATCCTATGACTCAAAAATATTTAAAATACTGTATTCATTGGCGTATAACACTCACTTTTTTACCCTGAAAATAGAGGGTAAACTGTACCTGTGTGTTATACGTAGGGGGCCGTGGAAAGTTTTTTTTTTCCTGAAACTTCCCTCTTAAAGTTAGGGTGCGTGTTATACGCCGATAAATACAGTATTTAAAGTTAATTGTGCCCTTGTATAAGTTGTGACATCTTAGAAAGGTAATTTGGAAGGAAGGTGTTTGGAAGGAAAGGGAATGCGAATTTGAAAGTAGATAATGTATGATGGGAGGTGGAGGTAAATAACAGTAAGGGATGAAGCTTGACGAAATGTCATACTTGTAGGTCATCACCCATGTTTCGGTCTAAGTAGGCATACATTTTTCATAAAACATAACATGAGAAACTTGGTATTTGACTTTTTCAAAGGGCAAAGCAGGGGACTTTCATACTCTGGCTATGACCCTTTTGGCTTCATTTAAAACATGAGGTACATGCCTCAAGTGGGCGTTGGTTCAGGCTACTGTTTTTTTTTTTTTTTTACACAGGACTTCATATGGGTCCTTGTGGAATGATACATCAATAACTGCATATAACAGTTGTTAGACTTTGGTTTAGAAATGTTTTGCTCTTCAGACAGTCCCAACAGATGTGGTTAGTGTGAAACCCTTGGAAGCAGAGTGGTAAGTAGGCCTGGGCAGCGTGGGTGATCCTCAAAGGAACAATATACCATTGAAAGAGGATTTTATAATTGGCCTTTTCTGCTAGCATGTGAGCATTTGGACATTGATGAGGCTGCCAACATAAGGGGGGATTGGTCTGTATTGATACCAGGAGTAAAGAGTACACAAATTAAATAAGACCTTGGCTTTGGGGTTTATCTGACACTACCTTTTAAAAAGCCATACCTCTTTGTGACCCCATCAACTGGGATGCAGTATGATCCTTTTAGGGCGCCCGGGGGATGGAGGGTCGCAGGACTTGATCCATTTTGGTAATAACTAAAAAGTTATATGCTGTGGCTATCACAAGTGTGATTTGGGGCAAGTCTATATGACTAATATGGACAAGTTAGATAGCTAGGTTAGTTTATGTGCTTAGTTAATTGGTTGTCAGCGAGCTGGTCGGTAAGTAGGCTTGGTTTTTCCCTGGGCATTCCCTAGGCCATGTTGTTATTTGCTTTAGCCTTCCAATGCTACTTACCGTGATAGCCAGCTATAGATGGGGGTGGTGGACATGGTTTTTGTTTTCACCTATGGTGCTTGTATTGGTCCAGCAACGCACCAGCACCTTTGCAGCCATTGTGCTACATGCTGGGTGTTTGGTGTGCTCCTGTACCTTTAAGGAGGGGTGGCTCCCCTTCAGTCCACCTGCCCTCATCTAACCATCAGAATGCATGTGCCTCCATTGTGGGGACACTCATTGTTAGTGTAGGACCACAGACTCCAGGGGGCCTTGGCGTGGCTCTGTGGCTCACGCATGTGTTTGCAAATGCGTGCGGACAAACCCCTGTTTTTAACGCATACTGTTAGACAGGTTAATTGGTTGTCAGCGAGCTGGTCGGTAAGTAGGCTTGGTTTTTCCCTGGGCATTCCCTAGGCCATGTTGTTATGTGCTTAGAGTAAGATTTACAAGAAAGTATACTCTGGTACTGGAATGTATTGTTCATTTGTATGTCTTTGCAAATTTTTTCTTTACTTCTGTTGTCATCATAAAAAAAAATCAATAAAAACTATTCAAATTAAAAAGCCATACCTGAAAAAAGGTCAGATTGGTTTCCTGGTACAGATTGAAGACAATGTTTAACCACTTAAGCCCCAGACCATTTTGTTGCTAAAGGACCAGGTCCCTTTTTGCAATTCGGCACTGCGTCGCTTTAACTGACAATTGCGCGGTCGTGCGACGTGGCTCCCAAACAAAATTTGAGGTCTTTTTTCCCACAAATAGAGCTTTCTTTTGGTGGTATTTGATCACCTTTGCGTTTTTTATTTTTTGCGCTATAAACAAAAATAGAGCGACAATTTTGAAAAAAATTCAATATTTTTTACTTTTTGCTATAATAAATATCCCCAAAAAATATATAATAAAACATATATTTTTTCCTCAGTTTAGGCCGATACGTATTCTCCTACATATTTTTGGTAAAAAAAAAATTGCAATGAGCATTTATTGATTGGTTTGCGCAAAAGTTATAGCGTCTACAAAATAGGGGATAGTTTTATGGCATTTTTATTAATAATTTATTTTTTACTAGTAATGGTAGCGATCAGCGATTTTTATCGTGACTGCGACATTATGGCGGACACATCGGACACTTTTGACACTATTTTGGGACCATTGTCATTTTTACAGCGATCAGTGCTATAAAAATGCACTGATTACTGTGAAAATGACACTGGCAGTGAAGGGGTTAACCTGTAGGGGACGCTAAAGGGGTTAAGTGTGACCTAATGTGTGATTCTAACTGTAGGGGGGCGTGGCTTGGCGTGTGATGTCACTGATCGTTGTTCCCTATGACAGGGAACAGACGATCAGTGACAGGCTCACTAGGAAGCACGAGGAGAGGTTTGTTTACACTTACCTCTCCCCGTTCTTCAGCTCTGTAACCCAATCACAGGACACTGGCGGCGATCGGGTCCACGGGTCCCGCGGGCACGGTCACAGAGTACCTGACCGGGTCGCGAGCCCGCTGCCAGCGGCGCGCGCACGACCCATGGCTGTGCATATTAAAGGGGACATACCTGTATGCCAATATGCCCAGCCGTGCCATTCTGCCGACGTACATCGGCGTGCGGCGGTCGGCAAGTGGTTAAGTTGGATTTATTATAATGCATCTCCCAGTTTAAGATTGGATGTCTCTCAAAGGGCCTGGTTGGGTCTAATACCAAAGCCCATAAGCAAATGATTGACTCTTTTATAAAAGTATTAAAATGGCGTTTCTGCTGCAAATGCATTTTTTAAATGCACCAAGAAATAACAAAAACATGTTTAATGCAACAAATGCTACAACAATGAACTAGTGCAGATTAAAAAAATAATACATAAAAACTGCAACTGGAAAATGTGAGGTCAGTGGTCAATATTATCTGCTGTGCCTTCCATAACATACATACCTATTGGTGCTGCAATTAAATTTTTTCAGGAGGTGGTGTTTTCGGGTTTTCATTTATTTTGAGAGTATATTCGTTTTTTTATTTTATTATTATTATTATTATTATTATTCTATGTTAATAGGGCCTTTATTTCCGGTTAAATCGTTTTTTATTGTTTGTTTTATTCTTCCTTTAAATAATTGTTTTTTGTTTTAGGGTTTGTGCTTTGTATTTTTGTATTTTTCTTTGCAGCTTTTTAATTTTTGTTTGGAGAACACACTTGGTACTGTACTTCTGTTCTTTAATCTGCCTGTTGTTTGCAGCACAGATCTGTATCATTTGAAAAGAAAAGACTATGTGCAAGAATAGTGTGCTCCAAAACCAACTCACACTATCAATCACATTCAACGCAACACAAATAAAAGTAAAAGTACATACACAATTTAGGCCTATTATCACCAATTAAAAGTGTCCTGCTGCTGGCCAATTTTACATTATTGTATCCTAGTCTACAGTATTTTTATTTTTTTTAGTAAAACTTCAGTCTGTGCTCTTTGTCTCTAGTAAATTTGTGCCTAGCCTTGCTACTTAACAATTGCTTTTTTTCTGGCTAAATTTACAATGTTGTGTCATCTGCTGTCTCTTAATTGGTGTAGTAAGGCATCTGTCAGCACTCTTTTTGTAGTACATTTCAGCCAATTCTCCCTTATTAAAACTGTCCTGCTGCTGGTAAAATTTACACTGCTGTAAGAATAGCCAGGAAACTAACAGAAGCAAGGCATCAGCAAAAACAAGACCACCCACAGTGAAATATTTGACAATTTCTATTGCAATTTCTGTTCTCTTACCGTTTAATAAAAAAAAAGCATGTGTCATTGCTAAAGCTACCTAGAAATTTTTATTAATTTTTTCGAACTGA
Source organism: Rana muscosa (assembly GCA_029206835.1). Taxonomy (NCBI): domain Eukaryota; kingdom Metazoa; phylum Chordata; class Amphibia; order Anura; family Ranidae; genus Rana; species Rana muscosa. The sequence continues at coordinate 178,865,439 of CM055116.1, forward strand.
AATTTATCGTATTTTGGTGCTACAGTTGTATGTAAGCCAAGCTAACTGAAAAATAAAATAATAAATAGAAGCAAATTTAAAAAAAATCAATTCCACTGCCAATTATGTGCTGGCAGTGGACTGACTCATTAGGCTGTCCATAAAATTTTTATTTTTATAGAACACCACATACAGCTTGAATGCATCCCCAAGCATTATACAGTATATTGTTATTTAAAAGATGTATGTACAGTATTTTTATTGCTGCCCTCAATGTTGTATGAAAACACAATTTCCCACTGTATGGTACAACAGTTCCCAGCTTCCCATACCTTGTTTTGCCTCTAATTTTGGGCTCACAGAATTTTGAGCAAAATTCATTAAATACTTGTTGAACCTGAATTTAACAAAATAAAATTATACAATGTGCTAAAAAAAAGTGTAATATTGTTCAGTTACAAGTAACTTTCAATGAGTTCTCAAACTAATATAGCATATCACATTTACCGGTACTCATCAATCTAATTACTATACTGAAACAAATAAACAAAGATACAGTCCCAGAAATCTTTTGGCTGTGTTATCCAAAAGCGTATCTGGATTTTTTTCACAAATACGCTAACTTCTTTCAGCAGTGATTTTCTGCAACCACCACCACTGAATAAAATTGGAACTCTCTGGACAGATGGAGTTCTACAATTTGAGGTTTTTACCATTATTCTTTACAAAAGTAGTATTTTTATTCAACTGTCAACTGATTTCTCCTCCCCCAGCTGCTCTCATATGGGATTATCTGGTAAGAGTTAAGCAGGTTTAGGAGCTGCATTTTTCCTGAAGGGCCTGGTATAGATATTTGGGGGAACCGCACGCATTTTTTTAAAATTTGCGGCAGGGTTCCCCTTAATATCCATACCAGACCTGAAGGGCCTGGTAATTGAATTTGGGGGAACCCCCATGCTTTTTTTTTTTTTTTTTTTTTTTTATCAATGACTTTTCTATGTATTGCCGGGAGCCGACAATTCATTATAGCCGCGAGTGAGTTTTAAATGACTTTTTTTCCTTCAGAAATGACACTTTGTGCAGGGACAGTTCTAAGCATGGGAAACAAGCGCGACTTTACATGCATATTGCCGAACACCGGACACAAACCCGAACATACAGTCAATTGTTCGGGTTCAGGTCCGGGACCCAAAAACCCAAAAGTTCGGTACGGACCCGAACTTTACAGTTCGGGTCCGCTCAACCCTATTCCTGAGATGCACAAACAAGAATTGTATTTGTATATTTACCTGTAAAATCAATTTCTTGAAGTACATCATGGGACACAAAGACCCCCTCAATGCTTGCCAATAAACTGAGGAGCTTCTGGAGTGGGAGGGATTATATAGAGGGGCGTCTTGTCTTTTTTTTCTGCTAGTGTTCACTCACCTATATGTGGCCCATAATCTAGGTAGTCGTGATTTATAGCCTGCTCTGTGTCTCGTGATGTCATCCAAGAAAATAGATTTTTTTAGGTAAGTACAAAAGTTTAATTTTTGCTTTTACATGGATCTTCAGATTACATCAAGTATGCTCATGTTATTTCATAATAAACACCATTAAATAATAGCTTTGGCTGGATTTTAGTCAGTTTCCTATGCAGCATGCTCGCCCTCTACTCTGAAAGCTACAAGCTAAAAGTAGCAATCACTATTTAGAGAACTAATTGAGGGGTGAATGCAATTAGGTAGCAGGATGGCACACTGGAAAATAAGATGTGATTATGCCATCGTGAAATCAAAGCTAGTAAAACCTTAAACCTTCCATTTCTTTTAAGATCTGAGAAAATGATGATGGGTCTTCCTTCTCACAGGAAAAATATTCAAAATGGTGAAAACAGCACAGAAAATAATTATTAAGCAAACATGTCTGCTGTCAAAGCAAAATACAGTTTGGAGAAGACAGCAGTCTGCTTCAAAGAATTTCAGAAATTCACAGCAAATGTATAGGTGAACCCAAAAAGAAGAAACCTGATGGCTCTGTATCATTAACTCAGAGGGGGCATTTTATTTATGAGTTATGTTTTAGATTGACATGTTACAAATGATACTAGAGTTAATGAGAAAATCAAAGTTTTTTTTCTTTGTTATATAAGACTCATCACAAGATACTGTACTACAATAGCTACAAGGGAGAATTATGCTTGGTAAGCAATTTCTCTTTAATTAAAAAAAGTAGAAGCTTCAAAGCCTACAGAGAAAGGAATTTAATTACAGACACTTGATTAATTTAAAACATAGTGTTTGGTGATCTGGATTGAACCCATCTGCCAACAAAATTGCTTAAAATAAAACATGTATCTAGATAGATGGATAAGCTGATAGAAAAAGAAAATGCTATGAAAAAAAAAAAAATTATGTTAAAAATGCGGTGTCAGTACATCAATACTCTTCTCTGTGAAATACTGTAATATATATATATATATATACACTGTATATATTTACAGTGTATACTGTATATTATACATTTCCTGTCGTGTACTAAGTAATATGGTTACAATGGGTTAAATGAACAGACATGAATAATACAATTATTTCTCCATATACAAATCTGGTTCAGAACACCGAGGGCCAAGACATTGGTGGGCCCAGTGAAAATGTCTCATATGTTGAGCCCTAACCAACACAATTTGTTTCAGTTAATACTTAAATATCTTTATCATTCCATATGAAGACCTACATTTTTAGCAGGGCAGTACCATTAATATACTGTATAGTTTGCAATGTCAATTTCTCTCTCTTTCTTTGTCTCTTTATTCTTGAAAGCTACCCAAATGTTCAGAACATAGTGTTTAAAAAAAAGAGAAGATGCATCTTTACTCAATAGTACTTGAGGAATGTGGATAGTGAACTGAGAGAATATTTAGTGAAAAGGATATCTGAGACTATTCACAATTTTTTTTTTTTTTTAATTGTATGCTATTTGCTTCATTCAGAACCTTAACTAAATATGTGAAGCCAGAGGAAACAGGCTATATTTTTGCATAAAATATTAGTTAAATATATTGCATTTGATAGAGGGGAAAACAAGCTGATTTTCTAACAGGGATTTTTTTTTTTTGTTGTTGTCTGTGTCTTACTGTTTTTCCAATGACAACTGCACCCTAATTTCTTGTACTGGTGTCACAGAGATAGCGAGTGAGGGAAAATCTCTCCCATTGTGGCCACTATGCAAAAAAGTGCAGTTAGTCTTGAGGAATAGGAAAAGGTACATTTTTAATTCAGATATGACTGTTCACAGATCTATTAAAGGCACGCTGCATGTTTACAGATGATGTAGGTACGTGCATGTTTTATAGTTTAGAATATTCTGGCAAAGTAAAAATTAATTATTCAAGCACATATGTCAACTTCATAGAAACCACAGTATACATCAGGGATGACAAGCTTCACACTTTGATATACAGGAAACCTACTGACAGATTCAACTATCTCCATAGTTCCAATTTTCACCCCAACACACTAAATGGGCCATCATACACAGCCAGGCCATCAGATAACACTTAATATGCTTAGACCCAGATGACAGAGGTAAACATCTCAGAACACTACATAAACCATACAGTCCTCGCATATGGAAATATATATATATATATATATATATATATATATATATATATATTTCCATATGCGAGGACTGTATGGTTTATGTAGATAATGGCTATCATGTCATTAATTTTGGAGGCATTGGTTAATATTCTACTAAAAGCACAACTAGGTTTATAGTGTCTAGTGACCCCATATAAAGAAATCACTGAGCTTCCGGCAAACGTGAGATGCTGTCATGGAGATCCTGCCAGGAACAGACGCCCGGAACTTCCTGGGTCCCGTTTGTGTGCGCGCGTGCGCACCCCGCAGGTGACGCCAGAAGGGCTACTTAAACCCCTCACTTGCAGACAGTCCCTGCTGTCTGCTCTACAGCGTATACCCAAAGTGACCTGATCTGTTTAACCACCTGTATCTGACCCGGCTTTCAGTGACCCTCCTGCTATCCACCTGTACCTGACCCTCGGCCTGTTTCTGACTTCCGTATTGCCTGATCCTTCTGTACCTCGCTGCCTGCCCGTTTACCCAACCCTGGCTTGTCTGACGATCCTGCCTGATCCAGGTTCCCGATCACCTGCCGCTGCTCGGTGGTTCCAATCTACCTGCTGTGCCTCCCGGTTCCGGTCACCTGCTGTAGTTCCTGGTTCCTGTCTACTCACCTGCTGGTTCCTGATCACCTGCTGCAGTTCTTGATCCTGCCAGGCACTCATACCCCTTCCACCTCCGTGCCTCCTGTTATACCACCAGGGGCCGCTGGTGGGAGCCGTAAGGGAGGCCCCCCTCTGCTAACCGGGCTCGTCACCGTCAGGTACGTGACAGATGCCTTGTTAGAACAAATAGGTTTGTGATGAATGCTGAAGGCACAGTCCCTATTTTGAAAGACAGGTTCTCTGCAATATGCAGTAATCAAGAGGTATCTGCAAAAATAGATTTGAGAAGTCCGTGAAGGTTTACACGACATATGTAATAGTGGAATGAAATCTCACCATTATCATTAAACTAAGGACTTCAGTCTTCAAAAGCCTAAAAAAATGGGCGCCGTTGGGCCCCAGTCCTCAAAAACTTACCAAAAATGGCCTCCGTAATCATACGCACAGGCTTGTGGGGCATGTTGATGGGGACAAGGGCCTATTCCTAACAACCCTGGGCTGTGGTTGTCAGGGTCTGCAGGCTTTTTAGAATCTGGAAGCCCCCTTTTGAGAAGGGGGCCCTCAGATCCCACCCCCCTATGTGAATGAGTATCAGGTACATAGAACCTCTACCCATTTACAAAAAAATTGGCAAAAAGTAATAAACACAAGCAACAGTATTTAAAAAAAAATGCGTCTCTCAATGTAAATCCATTGTTAATCATGCCGCCCACTGTCCTGAAAAATCTAAACTGCTCCCGCCTCCTGGGAGGCCTCCAGCCGACTGCCTCCTCCTGAGCTTTGACATTTCTTATATAGGTAAGGATTGGGGTCATTTAGCTATGTCACCCGGTGACCCCGCCCCTTTCTGACATCACAGGCTGGTGCATGCTGGGTGCAGTATGCACTGTGCAGTGCTCAGTACATTGCAGGGTGTTCATTGGGGCGAACACCATGCAAATTTGGGTGTTCGACGGGTGGCCGAAGGGGCAAATGTTCGGCCCGAACTGATGCTTGGGCCAAACCGTTCGCCCATTCCTAATGAACATAACCAGTCAACTAAGCTTTAGGTCCTATTAGGTGCATAGGTGGCTGCTGGTAGTGTAGCAAATGCACCTAATAAGATCTGAAGCTTAGTTCAGCATGTGTAATTCCTGTATCCAAGCTATGGTATGCCATCAACTTCTGCCAAAGCAAAAAAAATTGAAGAACGGGGCATCTAATGCTGGCTAGAAATATACAGTATTACAAGCATATTTAAATAGTCTGCAAAGATGACGCTCCAGCTGCAGGAATGCCTCTAAATTGACATTAAACATTGTGCATAAATCTGAGAAAACCAAAGAGACAAACACCCGGGCAGGAGAATAGGAATATCTGCATGTAATTTTTCCTTATATTAAAGGGCAAATCCATCTAGAACTATATAGTGGATAGTTAAACCCCCTGTCTATAAATGTATTTATTTTTCCAGAACCCTTGAGTTCCTTTCCTTTCTGCTCTGCTTCGCTTGTCAAGTTCCGGAAGTCGAAAAATCTCATGATCTTGAGTGATCAGTGACCATATAAATAGCAAAAATAAAAATAGCAAAACAAACATTTTTTTTTACTTAATCTTAGTGATGTAGCAAAGGATCTTACATTGGTGAAACAGGACAGAAGTTACAAACAAGGATGGATTTGCACAGACACACCATCAAGTACAATACAGTACTTCTCACAACCGGTTCCTTGGGTCCTTACCATCCTACCTTGTTTGATCACTGAGTTCTATAGTGCCACCGCATAATTAATAAAAATACATATTCAACCCTAAGGGTAAAACAAATCTTAATGCCTAGGCACAATTTTGCAACTTTGACATGTGTTAGTAAAACTGTACACATCATCACAACTAATTTGTGCATCCAGGTGGATTATCCCTTGTTTTTTCAGGACAAATTGGGCTTTAATTTGGTGGTAAATGGTAATGGATATCTCCTTGGAAAAACTGTCCTAAAATAGTGAAAAAAATATATAGTTTTTAAAATTTAGCTGTATATTACTTTCTACTATCATAATAACCTTTCACTAAAGAACAATACAAAACAAATTTTACTGCTCTTGACGATCGCAGTGATACCACATATGTGTATCTTACTTGTTGTTTGTACCTGTGATATTTGCTTTTTTTTAATCCTACCTAAAACACACTGACACTGACTGACACTGATACTAATAAAAAAAACAAAAAAACTGACCTTTGACCCTGACCTTGACCCAAACACTAACCCTGGCACTGACCTTTTATTTCATTTTTTTTAATATTATTAATATTATTATTTTAAACAGTTGTGTTGTTCTCCATTCAGAGAGAGAGAGAGAGAACGCATGGTGGGCTTCACAGTGACTGATCACTAACTGATCACTAAGATTTCCAATCAAAGACAATCACAGTGATCAGATGACTCGGAATTGGAAGTTCTGGATCCTGATCATTAATACGGGGCCCAGGGCTCTCAGTGAGACCCCGGTCTCTGTGCTGGGAGCACAATGTGTGGCGCTCTCCCATCACAAGGACAGATACGCAAATATGCGGCCCCATGGAAAAAAGCTCAGTCCAGCAGGGCCGCATACTGTATTTGCGTATGCTCAGCACCAAGGGGTTAAACCTTTCACTGCTGGAGAAATTCTTTACCTTTTATATTGAATGCACATTTGAGGGCCAAATATTATTAAAAACCCACAAAACATTTAATATTTTCTAAAAGCAGGGATCCCTTTAGAATAAGATGATTGCAATTTCTATGTCACACAATAATTGCTCCTCCATTTATCAAACCTATAATTTCATTAAAATTACCCTTTAATTAATTTTGGGATTGCATTGAATAAATTGGTAACAAATATGTCAAGCCTCAAAATTATGTGAGTCCATGAAATGGGCAAAAACGACTGTACCAGAAATTAATGATGCTTTCAAAGTTTTTACAGCTCATAATGGAAAATTGATAGTGAATAAAATCCCTTTCCCGCCGAGCGTACGCAGATATGCGGCCTCGGCTTTCGGGGGTTATACCGGGCTGATGCCCTCCGCCGCTCTTACCGGGCCTCCCGTCCCACCGGGAGACCCGATCTACGATGCGCCACCTCCGGCGCATAGAGAGAGACTAAAACAAAGCCGCGAACGGCTTTGATTCAGTCTCTTCAATGTAACCACGGAAGCGACGTCATGACGTCACGTCCGGGTTACTCGGCTGCCAATTTAAAAAAATACACCATATTCAGAATCGCCGTTTTCAGCGATCTGAATACTTTGAAGTGCAAAGGAGGGATTGGGGGTCTTTTAGACCCCCTATCCCTCCATAAAGAGTACCTGTCACCACTTATTACTGTCACAAGGGATGTTTACATTCCTTGTGACAGCAATAAAAGTGATCAAAATTTAATTTTTTTTAAAAACACAATTTTATATTATAAAAATAAATAAGGATTTTTTTTTTAATTTAAATCGACCCTGTCCCCGCGAGCTCGCGCAGCAAAGAAAACGCGTACGGAAGTCGCGCCCGCATATGTCAGTGGTATTCAAATCACACATGTGAGGTATCACCGCAATCGTCAGAGCGAGAGCAATAATTCTAGCCATAGACCTCCTCTGTAACTCTAACCTGGTAACCGTAAAAATAATTGAAAGCGTCACCTATGGACATTTTTAGGTACCGTAGTTTGTCGCCATTCCACGAGTGCGTGCAATTATAAAGCATGAAATGTTTGGTATCTATTTACTCGGCGTAACATCATCTTTCACATTATACAAAAAAATTGGGCTAACTTTACTTTTTCATTTTTTTTTAATTCATGAAACTTAATTTTTCCAAAAAAGTTGCGTTTAAAACACCACTGCACAAATACTGTGTTACATAAAATATTGAAACAATCGCCATTTTATTCTCTAGATTCTCTGCTAAAAATATATATATATATAATGTTTGGGGGTTCTAAGTAATTTCCTAGCAAAAAATATGGATTTTGACTTGTAAACACCAAATGTCAGAAATAGGCTTAGTCATGAAAGGCATAATGGTACTAAACATTCTGCCCTCAATCTGGTGTGCACAGCAATCCCTATTATGTATGATGCAATTCTTGTTTGCACAAGGGCCCAAAGTGTGCTTTTGTGAGTGTGTATAGGGGTGATTTCAACTTGTATGAGTATGACAGGGGTGTTTTCAACTTTTTTTAAAAAAAAAAATTATGTCATTTTCAAAACCTTTTTTTTTTTTTTAGCTGATAAAAAATTATAGCATAGTGCAGGTAACAATACTTCTTTAGGGAAACATCAGAGGTCTATTAGACCCCCTAATACAGGGGTCGGCAACTCGCGGCCCACAGGCAGCACCCAACCCGCCACAGCTAATTGTCCGGCCCGTCAGTGCCCATGATTAATTCACGGGCACCCGGCCCGCGGACATGTTCACCGCTATGCTCTACATTGGACAGCAGTGAGCGGCTGGTATTACAGGGCTGGATGGGGGCGGGAACCTCTGAAGTTAACTTTTTACATTAAACAGCAGGTGATTGGTTGCCGCACGATCCTAGCAACCCACCACCAGCCTGTTGGTGTAAAAAAGTTAACTTCAGCAGTTCCCGCACCCATTCAGCCCTGTGATACCAGCCACTCTGTGCTGTGCTCTACACCTGTGTAAGGTAAGAGAGTTCTACCTACACAGTGTGTGTTTTTTTTGTCAGTGGGCTGGGGTGCAGGGTGGGAAGAGGACACTATGGGGGCAGAGAACAGAGGACACTATGGGGAAGAGGACATTATGGGGTAGAGGACAGAGGACACCATGGGGGAAGAGGACAGGGGACAATGTGGGGTCAGAGGACACTATGGGGGCAGAGGACAGAGGACACTATGGGGGGAGAGGACACTATGGGGACAGAGGACACTATGGGGACAGAGGACACTATTGGGGCAGAGGACAGAGGACACTGTGGGGCAGAGGATACTATAGAGGCAGAGGACACTATGGAGGCAGAGGACACGATGGAGGTAGCGGACAAAGGACACTATAGGGGCATGGGACACTATGGTGGCAGCAGACAGAGGACACTATGGGAACAGAGGACACTTCAGTGGGGGAGATGCAGGGACAGAGGACACTGCTTTGGGGGGCACAGGAAACTTGCTATGGGGGGAGGGGGCATGGAACACTATGGCGGCAGCAGACAGAGGACACTATGGGAACAGAGGTCACTTCAGTGGGGGAGGTTCAGGGACAGAGGACACTGCTTTGGGGGCACAGGCAACTTGCTATGGGGAGAGGGGGCAAAGGACACTATGGGAGTGATGTGAAGGGGGGCAGAGGACATTGCAATGGGGGATCCAATTAGGGACGCCATCACTCCTGGGGACAGGGACCCTTCTCCCCTGGGGACAGGGGACCCTTCTCCCCTGGGGACAATGACCCCATCACCCCTGGGGACAGGGACCCCTTCTCACTTGGGGACAGGGACCCCATCACCTCTGGGGGATGAGGCCCCATCTCCCCTAGGGACAGGAACCCCATCTCCAGACCATGCTGGCTGGCATGGCTGGCATCAGCCACCCTTAGATGCCAGGATGAGGGAGGGGGGCAGTAAAATCCGAATCCCCAGCCACTTGCTCCCTCAGGGTAAACTGACTTTGTATTAGTGAAGCACCTTAAAGTGAGATAAACCTGTGCTGTTATTATTACTAATAGAAAAATGAAGTATGCAGCGCTCAATAGGTGAACATAGGGCCAGTTAACCTAATCTAGTCCAAACAATGATAAACAGAAGTGAATAGGTGACCAAAAATCACTAAAAACACACCGTGAAGTGATACTAAGAAGATTACCAAACAAGGTAAATAAAATAAAAGTGATGCTGTGTGTAATTAATGAAATAAACACAATAACTTTAACATCATAAACAAATGTCCCAAAAAACAAAATGAAAGGTGAGTGGCTGAGAAAGGCTTCTTCCCAATAAAGCTGTGCAGACTGGCAAACGTGACACCCAGGTGTGTGGTGGTCCTGCTTACCGGATAGCCGTGACTGTATCCACAGTCTCACCTAACGCAGGGAATAAGGCTTCCCCACAGCCAAACGATATCCTGAACAGTATCTCACCAGCCAGAAGTTAATCCAAATGGGAGAGAAAACAAAGAAACTCCATGGTGTAGTATATAAAAATCCGGTTTAATGGTATAGTAAGGGTTACACTTACAATTAATCGATGGTCAATCAGCGGTAAAAAGCAGACAGTGTGCAGCAATGACAGCGGTACATACGGCAGCGTTGGTTCAAATCTTTCCCGAGCTCCTGTGCTACGCGGATACTTCCTCGTGTGTACTCAATGCGTGACGACGTCACGGGCCGGTGACGTCGTCACGCATTGAGTACACACGAAGTATCCGCGTAGCACAGGAGCTCGGGAAAGATTTGAACCAACGCTGCCGTATGTACCGCTGTCATTGCTGCACACTGTCTGCTTTTTACCGCTGATTGACCATCGATTAATTGTAAGTGTAACCCTTACTATACCATTAAACTGGATTTTTATATACTACACCATGGAGTTTCTTTGTTTTCTCTCCCATTTGGATTAACTTCTGGCTGGTGAGATACTGTTCAGGATATGGTTGGGCTGTGGGGAAGCCTTATTCCCTGCGTTAGGTGAGACTGTGGATACAGTCACGGCTATCCGGTAAGCAGGACCACCACACACCTGGGTGTCACGTTTGCCAGTCTGCACAGCTTTATTGGGAAGAAGCCTTTTTCAGCCACTCACCTTTCATTTTGTTTTTTGGGACATTTGTTTATGATGTTAAAGTTATTGTGTTTATTTCATTAATTACACACAGCATCACTTTTATTTTATTTACCTTGCTTGGTAATCTTCTTAGTATCACTTCACGGTGTGTTTTTAGTGATTTTTGGTCACCTATTCACTTCTGTTTATCATTGTTAGGGCCAGTTAACCTAATCTAGTCCAATGTTCACCTATTGAGCGCTGCATACTTCATTTTTCTATTTCTGTTATTTGGTCTTTTTTGTATAGGACTTTTTTATGCTAGCTGCTTGTAGGTGCTAATTTTCATTATTTTGTCACAATTTTCTTTTATTATCACTTATTACCATTAGCGCAACGTTAGCCCTTTGGGCTTCCCCTTCTTTCTTGTTATTATTACTATGTTATGCGGCGTACACACGATCGTTTTTCATGCCATTTTTTAAACCAACGTTTTTCTCGTCGTTTTTTTTTCATGTTTCCTCTCAAGCCTGTCTTGCGTACACACGATCATTAAAAAAAACGTTCAAGCAAAGCGCAGTGACGTACAACACGTACGACGGCACTATAAAGGGGAAGTTCCATTCTAATGACGCCACCCTTTGGGACGCTTTTGCTCATTTCGTGTTACCGCGTGTTAGTAAAAGTTTGATGAGAGACGATTTGCGCTTTTCAGTCTTCGTGCTTTGAAGATCGTTTTGTGGAGTTCAGTTTGTGCCTTTGGGTTCGTATCTGTCTTGCAGTGCTTGTAGTCAGTTTGTATCTGTTTATTCAGTGCGTTCTTGACTGCTCGTTCCTGTTTTTCAGCTTGTTCTTCATAGGCCTTGCTGTTCTTCCGTTCGTTCTTCTAGTTCGTTCTGAGCTGCCGACCATTATCTAGCCATGTTGCGGCTACGTACTCGTCGTAGAGTTCATGCTGTAGTTGGTGCCGGGGTTCATGCTGTATCCCGACTCCAGGCCATGAACAGGGTGAGGAGGAGTTCATGGACCAAGAATTGGTTGCTCCAGCGGCACCAGTTCTGTCATATGCCTTTGTTGCGGGAGATCAGGGAGAATAATCCTGAGGACTACAGGAATTTTCTCAGGATGTCTGACCCCGTATTTCAGCATCTGTTGGCTTTGGTGTCCCCCTACATTACCAGGCAGGACACCGTTATGCGTGAAGCCATCAGTGCTGAGCAGAGGCTCATTGCCACGTTGCGATACCTGGCGACTGGGAGAAGCCTGCAGGACCTAAAGTTCTCCACAGGCATATCCCCCCAGGCTCTGGGTATCATTATACCAGAGACGTGTTCTGCCATCCTTCAAGTTTTGCAGGAGGACTATATTAAGGTAAGTGTTCTTATTTCAAACCTCACATTGTATGTATTTCTTTGTTAATATTTTTTTTGGGGGTTTATTAGCAGTCCCTAATAATTCTTCTTAGCTGCAGGGAATGTCCCCTTTCTCCACATGGTTATTTATTTTTGGGAATGTTTTTATTAGACCTACATTTAAATTTGCCTTACCTAACCTCTCCAGCATGCTATCCTGGGGCCATACCCACCTTGCCTAGTCATTTCCATATATTTTATTCTATGCTCTATCATAGTGCTTTACCCTAAATGCACCCTAAAGATTGCCTAGGAATGTTACATTTATTTAAACTTCATACAGAATGTTACAGCCTTCATTAGTGATCTCCCCAACTCCTCTTCAACCCCCCCCCAGTTTTTATTTTGGGTTTGTTTTTGGTTTGTTGTTGCTTACTAATAATGTTTTAATTTTTCTGTTTCTCCTAATGTTGGCCATGAATGCTTTTCTTAAATCTGCTTTCAATGTTTCTGTCTCAAAGTATTAATTAATTTTTAATTTAATTCTACAGTTCCCTTCTACGCCACATGAATGGCAGAATGTGGCATCTGAGTTTGCCCAACGATGGAACTTTCCGAACTGTGGAGGGGCCATCCAAGGCAAGCATGTTCGGGTCGTCCCACCACCCCATTCGGGATCCTTTTATTATAATTATAAGGGGTTCCACAGCATCGTCATGATAGCAGTGGTGTTGGCCACCTACGAATTCCTGTATGTGGACGTTGGCAAGAATGGCAGGATGTCAAATGGAGGAGTCTTTTCACAGACTGAGTTTGGGGAATGGCTCCTATTGGATCAGCTGGCCTTGCCACCAGCAGAGCAGAATGTGGAGGGACTCCCATTTGTTTTTGTGGCAAATGAGGCGTTTGGCCTGGGTCCCCATTTGATGAGGCCATTCCCGCAACGCACCCTCACCCCTGAGAGGAGGGTGTTCAGCTATCGGCTGGCCAGAGCAAGAAGGGTGGTGAAAAATGCCTTTGGCATCATGGCCAGCCGATTCCGCCTGTTCCTCACCTCCATCCACCTTTCCCCTTATAAATGGAACCATGTAGTAATGACTTGTTGCGTGCTCCATAATTTTCTGAGGGTGCATTCCTCCAATTATATGACTTTGAGTGGGCCTGAGGCCTCATTATTGGAAGCAGATAATTTAGTGGCCCTGGAAGCTGGCCGTCCAGGCTTGGCCCCCCAAACCGGACGTGATGTCTGACAAAAATATGTTGACTATTTTGTGGGTAGGGGGGCCATTGATATGCCCGAGGATGTTTAACAATATTTGTTAAAATATAACTTTTTATTGAGATTATATTGGTATTGTGTTTTAATTTATTATTCTTTTAGGTTTCTCGTAGGTTTACTGTACTGTTTATTTTGTTTTAGTAAACTTCCTTTTAAATGTAGATGTCTTAAAAATATTTTTGGGGGTAAAACGCATGAACAGCCATGCATACAAAAACAATATTAAAATTTTTCGTGTAAATGTAAGTATGTACTATTCATTAAAGCTTAATAGCAAAAAATACCTGCAAAAACACAGCAAGTTCAATGTTCTTTTGTGTTAAAACATTATACACGCCCAAGCACAGCCATGATATTTTGTAGCCTTTCCTCAACCCGCTTGGTATTTTCCCTGATCTCTATCAAGTCTCCCTTTATTTTTTTAAGGTCACGACAGCAGACCATGAGGTATTGTATCAGGATCTGGGCATTGTGATGTGTAAACTTTTCGGGGCCTTCGGCCAGAACTGCACCTAAATCAAAAAAAAAACATGTAGTATAGAATATGTAGGCCTACATCTATTAACCTGCATCTGTCTGGTTTGACACTGACCTGTTGTGGAACCACTTTCCACTTCCTCAACTTCACGTTCCTCTCCATCATGTGGTTCTGGGGGTATTGTTGAAGGTGTTGGATTTCTAGGCTCATCTGACGTAGCTTTCTGAAGCCCTATGGAGATTGCAATAAAAGGTATAGTTTCATTAGTAACTAATAATTATTTTCCAACAAAAACCCTGAAAAGTAAATTTTTAAAGAATATTTGGAATTGTGGTCCATTTTTAAATGTACCCCCAGTGACAACCTGAACACATGATTGGATACATAGTCAAAACCAGAGCATATACTTTTTTAAATAAAGTTTGACACATTGTAACACCCCAAAGTATATACACAGGATCACCTGTGTGTGACACCCTAAACATTTTGGGGTTTTGGCCCACACTTGTACTACTGTATTCAGATGTTTAATCAGCTGCTGAGCATTCTCTCCCTTAACATTACAATGCATAGCCCTTTAATTTTTCAAAAATGTCATTTGGATTATAAAAATAAAGCAACTTGTTTACAAAATTAGCTCCCCAAAAAAAAGTTAGAAATTTGGGTGTTCACACTGGATGATCCAAAAACATCGTTTTATGAACTGTACGGAGAAAGAGGTTTACTACGTCCGTTTACTGTGCGGACGAACATGAAAGTTGGTATCTTTCACTGTACTATATCAAAGTCAAATATACACGACTTAATACAAGTAATAATCTTTAGCAGGGAAAATGAAGAAAAAGTACTTACTTTTTCCTAAAACTTTCTTGATTCTTTTGTATTGGTCGGGCACCCGCAACTTCAAATCAGACCATCGTTTTCTGAGCTATTCCTTCGTTCTGCACACCCCGAATTTTTGGTGAAGAGTTTTGACCACTTTGCCCATACTTTTTGTCTTGACAAGATTAGGCCTTTTATACGGCCCATGCTTGGCATCATAATCCTAACTCCTCAAAATTGTGACCATCTCCACCATTTCCTCAAAAGACATGTTGGATGCCTTATATCTCCGGGATCGGGATTTGGGCTAATCAGGAATTTCCTCCTCTGCAGAGGTAATCTCAGCCACCTGTGTCTTCGCCATGTTGTTAAGCACTACGACGAGCGAGAAGGGGCGGGGAAAGTACAATATCGAACGTCAGGGGCGGGGAATGCATGCTGAGTTTCACGCATGCGCAGTGTATATCAAGTGAAGATACATATGTCGAAAATACGTTCTTTTGCCGGGAGAGGGAGTTTGCAACGAACGTGTTGACCAAGGTACATAACATTTTAAGGGTTTGGGTTTCATCAGAGGAGGAGATTTGGGGCTTTTATATCTGTCCAAAATGCTGATTTGATGAATGTTGCCTGAAACATATGTATTTTCTTGGTTCTTGATTTTACAGCGAGAATGAATACTTTCAAAAATCCGGAGTTTATGGGGGAGTTCATAGATAAATGGAAGGAACTCCCTTTCCTTTGGCAGACCAAAAGTGGTGCGAATAAAAATAAAACAGCCAGGACAGCAGCACTGTGTTTTTTATTACCATGCGTCCGCCCACCCAGTGCTCCTTGCTGTGAAGACCAGTCATAGGTGAGGGCAGTGACATTTTTGTTATATGTATTGTTGTCATTGTGGTCAGGCAACACACTAGCACCTTTGCTTCCATGTGCTGGGTGTTTAGTGTGCTCCTGCCCCTTTAATGGAGGGTGGGCTCCCCCCAGTCACCTGCCCTATATCTATCCATCAGCATACATGTGCTTCCATTGAGGAGACCTTAAATTTTAGAGTTAGGACTGCAGCATACAGGGAGCGTTGACGCGGCCTGCAGCTTACACATGTATTTGCAAATGCGTGCAACTAAACCCCTGTTTTTAAACACACTGTTAGACAGGTGAATTCGTTTTGTTGCTGATTGGTTGGTAAGTTGAGCTTGGATATTCTGTGTGTTTTTTATTGACATGCGTCCGCCCATCCAGTGCTCCTTGCTGTGAAGACCAGTCATAGATGAGGGCAGTGACATTTTTGTTATATGTATTGTTGTCATTGTGGTCAGGCAACGCACTAGCACCTTTGCTTCCATGTGCTGGGTGTTTAGTGTGCTCCTGCCCCTTTAATGGAGGGTGGGCTCCCCCCAGTCACCTGCCCTATATCTATCCATCAGCATACATGTGCTTCCATTGAGGAGACCTTAAATTTTAGAGTTAGGACTGCAGCATACAGGGAGCCTTGACACGGCCTGCAGCTTACACATGTATTTGCAAATGCGTGCAACTAAACCCCTGTTTTTAAACGCACTGTTAGACAGGTGAATTCGTTTTGTTGCTGATTGGTTGGTAAGTTGAGCTTGGATATTCTGTGTGTTTTTTATTGATATGCGTCCGCCCATCCAGTGCTCCTTGCTGTGAAGACCAGTCATAGATGAGGGCAGTGACATTTTTGTTATATGTATTGTTGTCATTGTGGTCAGGCAACGCACTAGCACCTTTGCTTCCATGTGCTGGGTGTTTAGTGTGCTCCTGCCCCTTTAATGGAGGGTGGGCTCCCCCCAGTCACCTGCCCTATATCTATCCATCAGCATACATGTGCTTCCATTGAGGAGACCTTAAATTTTAGAGTTAGGACTGCGGCATACAGGGAGCCTTGACGCGGCCTGCAGCTTACACATGTATTTGCAAATGCGTGCAACTAAACCCCTGTTTTTAAACGCACTGTTAGACAGGTGAATTCGTTTTGTTGCTGATTGGTTGGTAAGTTGAGCTTGGATATTCTGTGTGTTTTTTATTGACATGCGTCCGCCCATCCAGTGCTCCTTGCTGTGAAGACCAGTCATAGATGAGGGCAGTGACATTTTTGTTATATGTATTGTTGTCATTGTGGTCAGGCAACGCACTAGCACCTTTGCTTCCATGTGCTGGGTGTTTAGTGTGCTCCTGCCCCTTTAATGGAGGGTGGGCTCCCCCCAGTCACCTGCCCTATATCTATCCATCAGCATACATGGGCTTCCATTGAGGAGACCTTAAATTTTAGAGTTAGGACTGCAGCATACAGGGAGCCTTGACGTGGCCTGCAGCTTACACATGTATTTGCAAATGCGTGCAACTAAACCCCTGTTTTTAAACGCACTGTTAGACAGGTGAATTTGTTTTGTTGCTGATTGGTTGGTAAGTTGAGCTTGGATATTCTGTGTGTTTTTTATTGACATGCGTCCGCCCATCCAGTGCTCCTTGCTGTGAAGACCAGTCATAGATGAGGGCAGTGACATTTTTGTTATATGTATTGTTGTCATTGTGGTCAGGCAACGCACTAGCACCTTTGCTTCCATGTGCTGGGTGTTTAGTGTGCTCCTGCCCCTTTAATGGAGGGTGGGCTCCCCCCAGTCACCTGCCCTATATCTATCCATCAGCATACATGTGCTTCCATTGAGGAGACCTTAAATTTTAGAGTTAGGACTGCAGCATACAGGGAGCCTTGACGCGGCCTGCAGCTTACACATGTATTTGCAAATGCGTGCAACTAAACCCCTGTTTTTAAACGCACTGTTAGACAGGTGAATTCGTTTTGTTGCTGATTGGTTGGTAAGTTGAGCTTGGATATTCTGTGTGTTTTTTATTGACATGCGTCCGCCCATCCAGTGCTCCTTGCTGTGAAGACCAGTCATAGATGAGGGCAGTGACATTTTTGTTATATGTATTGTTGTCATTGTGGTCAGGCAACGCACTAGCACCTTTGCTTCCATGTGCTGGGTGTTTAGTGTGCTCCTGCCCCTTTAATGGAGGGCGGGCTCCCCCCAGTCACCTGCCCTATATCTATCCATCAGTATACATGTGCTTCCATTGAGGAGACCTTAAATTTTAGAGTTAGGACTGCAGCATACAGGGAGCCTTGACGCGGCCTGCAGCTTACACATGTATTTGCAAATGCGTGCAACTAAACCCCTGTTTTTAAACGCACTGTTAGACAGGTGAATTCGTTTTGTTGCTGATTGGTTGGTAAGTTGAGCTTGGATATTCTGTGTGTTTTTTATTGACATGCGTCCGCCCATCCAGTGCTCCTTGCTGTGAAGACCAGTCATAGATG
This sequence comes from Rana muscosa, assembly GCA_029206835.1. Taxonomy (NCBI): domain Eukaryota; kingdom Metazoa; phylum Chordata; class Amphibia; order Anura; family Ranidae; genus Rana; species Rana muscosa. The sequence goes on from CM055116.1 coordinate 178,883,660, forward strand.
AGGGCAGTGACATTTTTGTTATATGTATTGTTGTCATTGTGGTCAGGCAACGCACTAGCACCTTTGCTTCCATGTGCTGGGTGTTTAGTGTGCTCCTGCCCCTTTAATGGAGGGTGGGCTCCCCCCAGTCACCTGCCCTATATCTATCCATCAGCATACATGTGCTTCCATTGAGGAGACCTTAAATTTTAGAGTTAGGACTGCAGCATACAGGGAGCCTTGACGCGGCCTGCAGCTTACACATGTATTTGCCAATGCGTGCAACTAAACCCCTGTTTTTAAACGCACTGTTAGACAGGTGAATTTGTTTTGTTGCTGATTGGTTGGTAAGTTGAGCTTGGATATTCTGTGTGTTTTTTTATTGACATGCGTCCGCCCATCCAGTGCTCCTTGCTGTGAAGACCAGTCATAGATGAGGGCAGTGACATTTTTGTTATATGTATTGTTGTCATTGTGGTCAGGCAACGCACTAGCACCTTTGCTTCCATGTGCTGGGTGTTTAGTGTGCTCCTGCCCCTTTAATGGAGGATGGGCTCCCCCCAGTCACCTGCCCTATATCTATCTATCAGCATACATGTGCTTCCATTGAGGAGACCTTAAATTTTAGAGTTAGGACTGCAGCATACAGGGAGCCTTGACGCGGCCTGCAGCTTACACATGTATTTGCAAATGCGTGCAACTAAACCCCTGTTTTTAAACGCACTGTTAGACAGGTGAATTCGTTTTGTTGCTGATTGGTTGGTAAGTTGAGCTTGGATACTCTGTGTGTTTTTTATTGACATGCGTCCGCCCATCCAGTGCTCCTTGCTGTGAAGACCAGTCATAGATGAGGGCAGTGACATTTTTGTTATATGTATTGTTGTCATTGTGGTCAGGCAACGCACTAGCACCTTTGCTTCCATGTGCTGGGTGTTTAGTGTGCTCCTGCCCCTTTAATGGAGGGTGGGCTCCCCCCAGTCACCTGCCCTATGTCTATCCATCAGCATACATGTGCTTCCATTGAGGAGACCTTAAATTTTAGAGTTAGGACTGCAGCATACAGGGAGCCTTGACGCGGCCTGCAGCTTACACATGTATTTGCAAATGCGTGCAACTAAACCCCTGTTTTTAAACGCACTGTTAGACAGGTGAATTTGTTTTGTTGCTGATTGGTTGGTAAGTTGAGCTTGGATATTCTGTGTGTTTTTTATTGACATGCGTCCGCCCATCCAGTGCTCCTTGCTGTGAAGACCAGTCATAGATGAGGGCAGTGACATTTTTGCTATAAGCACTGGAGAGCCTGCTTGCATTTGTCCAAACCCAGATACCCACAACAACTCTCCAAGATGTGAAAACCAAAATTGCTACCATCAGGGGGACATACAGGACCCAGAGGAATATGGTCCTGAAGTCCCAGAGGTCAGGTGCTGCAGCAGATAAGGTTTATAAACCCAGTCTGTGGTACTACAGCAAGTTATGTTTTCTGGATGACCAGCTGGAAGTGCGGGAATCTCTGTCCACCCTTCCCCCCAGAGGCCAATCCAGCCTTCCTTGTAGCCAAACCTCCAGCCTTTCTTGCAGCCAGCCCTCCAGCCTTCCTTGCAGCCAGCCCTCCAGCCTTCCTAGCAACCCTGCTCTGGCTTCCTCTGAGGATCAAGATGAGGTCCTTGAGGAGGCAGATTTGGATATATGGAGCCAGGTAAAGTATTGATATCTACATTTATATGTTACAAAAGTGATGATTTTAAATTGATGTTATTATTGTTAGGTATTTAAGGCTCGAAAAAAATAGGATTTACAGAGCAACAGATAGTAGTGGTCAAATTTGATGGGGACAAGGCAACAATATCATGAGGCGGAATCTATGGAAATTTAATCCCTTTTGACATTCAATTAAAAAATGTCTGGAAGTGAACAATGTGTGTGATTGATGGAGGCAAAAAATAAAGAATGTTCCTTTCTTTTTTTACAGCCAGAGCAGAGCCAGGAAGAGGGTGATGTTGGGGACCAGGAGGAGGCAGGGCCCAGTGGCACACAGGAGGAGGCTGGGCCCAGCACAAGAGCCCAGATGCCTCCCCTGAAAATTATCCAACGAGGGCCAAGGAGAGCTGGGCAGGTGGAGGAGGAAACAAGAGCCTTCCTAAAAGAGGCTACTGCGGCCCTCAGAGAGGCACCCTCGGCTGAGGAAGGCTATGCCGCAGTCCTGGCCCATAAGTTAAGCCAAATGGACTTAAGGCAAGGCCTATATAGTGAGAACCTGATGCTGAAGGTCATTAACAGGGGGTTGCTCGGGGAACTGACCAAGTTCACAGACCTCACTGAGGTTGTCCCTCCTCCTCCACCTCCTCCTCCTCCTACTACTCCTCCTGCCACCTCCTCTCCTCCTGATCCCCAGCCTCCAAGGAAGCAAGCAACAAAGGCTGCAGGGAAGGCTGCAGAGAAGGCTGGAGAGAAGGCTACAAGGAAGAGGAAAAAAATAATGCCTGCTGTAGTACCACAGACTGGGGACATATCTGACTTATCTGCTGCTGTTCCTGACCTCTGGGAGTTCAAGCCAAGATTGGGCTCCTTTTTGTTTTAGGAATTCCAGAGTTTGGATTTCACATCTTGGATGGTTGTTGTGGGGTCCAAAGGATGCACAAATGCAAGCAGGCTCTCCAGTGCTGCCTTCCTGTCACGTACCTGATGGTGACGAGCCCGGGTTGGCAGAGGGAGGCCTCCCTTACGGCTCCCACCGGCGGCCCCTGGTGGTATAACAGGAAGCACGGAGGTGGAAGGGGTACGAGTGCCTGGCAGGATCAAGAACTACCGCAGGTGATCAGGAACCAGCAGGTGAGGAGGCAGGAACCAGGAACTACAGGAGGTGAGTGGACAGGAACCAGGAACTGCAGCAGGTGAGTAGACAGGAACCAGGAACTCAGAAGATGACCCGGACCGGGAGGCACAGCAGGTAGACTGGAACCACTGGGCAGCAGCAGATGAACAGGAACCAGCAGATGAGCAGACAGGAACCAGGAACTGCAGCAGGTGAGTAGACAGAAACCAGGAACTCAGCAGATGACCCAGACCGGGAGGCACAGCAGGTAGACTGGAACCACTGGGCAGCAGCAGATGAGCAGACAGGAACCAGCAGATGAGCAGACAGGAACCAGCAGATGAGCAGACAGGAACCAGGAACTCAGCAGATGACCCGGACCGGGAGGCACAGCAGGTAAACTGGAACCACTAGGCAGCAGCAGCAGGTGAACAAGAGCCAAGGTCAGGCAGGATCGTCAGACAAGCCGGGGTCGGGTAAACTGGCAGGCAGCGAGGCACAAAAGGATCAGGCAATACCGAAGTCAGAAAACAGGCCGATGGTCAGGTACAGGCAGATAGCAGGAGGGTCACAGGAAGCTGGGTCAGATACAGGTAAACAAGGCAGATCAGGTCACTTAGGATAAACGCTGTAGAGCAGACAGCAGGGACTGTCTGCAAGTGAGGAATTTAAATAGCCCTTTGGGCGTCACCTGCGGGGGCGGGAACCAGGAAGTCCAGGGCGTCTGTTCCTGGCAGGGTTTCCATGACATTGCCCCCCCAAGGGGCAGCCTCCGGATGCCCCTAGGAGCAAACTTCTCGGGGTGAGACCTCCTGAAGGCTTGTATCAGGTCTTTGGCATGAATGTTCTCTTCGGGTTCCCAGGAGTTCTCCTCTGGTCCGTAATCCTTCCATTTTATTAAAAATTGACTCTGGCTATTTCTTCTTCGTGCGTCTAAAATAGCTTCTACCTCGAATTCCTGTTCCCCGTCTATGATGACGGGATCAGGGCGAGTCGGGGTCCGACCTGGGAATGGGTTGGAGACTGACGGTTTCAATAGAGAAACATGAAAAACAGGGTGGACCCTCAGGGAGTCGGGGAGCTCCAGCTCGTAGACCACCTCGTTGATTTTCCTTTTGATAGGAAAAGGCCCTAGAAACTTGGGGCCCAATTTCTTGGACGGGCAAGCCAATCTTAGATTGATGGTGGAAAGCCATACTTGGTCGCCCGGTGCCAGCGCTAATTCACCCCGTCTCCTCCTGTCGTAGACCGTCTTGTTATACTCCTGAGTTCTTGCCATGGCTTCGCGTAGAAGCTGGTTGTTAGAGGAGAAGAAATTCACTTTTTCCAGAACTGCGGGCACTGAGCACTCAGGGAGAGAGTTGGGCAGAAATGTGGGGTGAAACCCGAAGTTCGCAAAAAATGGGGTCTGGTTAGTTGCGGAGTGGATGGAGTTATTGTAGGAGAACTCCGCTAGCGGAAGCAGGGAGAGCCAGTCATTCTGAGCAAAGGAGGAGAAACAACGCAAATATTGCTCGAGGGTCTGATTTGTTTTCTCAGTCTGTCCGTTGGTTTGAGGGTGGTAAGCCGAAGAGAATGATAGCTCTATTCCCAGAGTCTTGCAGAGGGACCTCCAGAACCGGGAGGTAAATTGTACCCCCCGATCTGAGACTATATTAGCAGGTACCCCGTGGAGCCTGACGACTTCTTTAATGAACATTTGTGCAGTTTCCGGGGCTGAGGGGTCCCTCTCATAGGAACAAAATGTGCCATCTTGGACAGACGGTCCACAATCACAAAGATGGTGGTGTGATTCTCAGCCGGGGGGAGTTCAACTATGAAGTCGATAGAAAGCATTTTCCACGGTCTCTCTGGAACGGGTAAGGGCTTCAGTAGTCCCCAGGCTTTGGATCTGGACCCTTTATTCCGGGTACATGTAGTACAGGACTCCACGAACCTCCTGCAATCCTCGCATAGTCGAGGCCACCAGAAGGTACGTTGTACCAACTCAGTGGTCTTAGCCACGCCAAAGTGCCCAGCAAGGGCATGATCGTGGCAGAGCTCTAGCACGGTTATCTTTAGCTCTTCTGGTATGAATATCCTGTCTTGGTGCCAGAGTAATCCATCCTTGGTTTGCAGATCCAGTTCAGGAGAGGGTTCCTGTCTAGTGGTGGCTTGTCTGATCCGGGAGAGTAGGTCCCCCTGAAGTAGGAGAAAATTCCCAGGAGCGAGGATTGTATCGGGTGAGGAGAGTTCTTTGGATCCATGAAACATTCGGGACAAGGCGTCAGGTTTAGTGTTCTTGGCACCAGGGCGGTATGTCACATGGAAGGAGAACCGGGAAAAAAACAGGGCCCATCTGGCTTGTCGTGGTTTTAGTCTTTTTGCAGTTTTCAGGTACTCTAAGTTCTTATGGTCGGTGAATACTAAGATCGGGTGAGCAGCACCTTAAAGTAAGTACCTCCATTCTTCCAGGGCGGACTTAATCGCCAAGAGTTCCCGGTCTCCCACGTCATAGTTCTTTTCTGCCGCAGATAATTTGCGAGAAAAGAAAGCCACCGGATGAAGCAAAGCTTTGGTTCCTTGCCTCTGTGACAATATTGCCCCTACTGCAACCTCAGAAGCATCTACCTCAAGTACAAATGGTAGGGAGGAATCTGGGTGTTTTAAGATGGATGCAGAGGAGAAGAGCCCTTTGAGATCCTCAAAGGCCTTTTGGGCCTCAGGGGACCAGTGGAAGCGGGTACCTTGCTTGGTTAGCTGAGTAATGGGTGCAACCCCCGGATGAATTTACGATAAAAGTTGGCGAATCCAACGAACCGTTGGATTCCCTTCTTATCCACTGGCGCTGGCCAGTCCAAGATTGCGGTGATCTTCTGTGGGTACATCCTGATGCCTTCGCCAGAGATGATTAATCCCAGAAATGCTATGCTCTCCCGCTCAAACTCGCATTTCTCAGCCTTCGCATATAGTTTATGCTGCCGAAGCCGGTCTAACACACTTCTGACATGCCTGCGATGAGAGTCAAGGGAGGAAGAGAAGATTAGTATGTCATCTAAATAAGCAATCACAAAGAGATCTAAAAAGTCCCGAAGAACATCATTAATTAAATACTGGAGGGTGGCAGGGGCATTGCACAGCCCGAAGGGCATCACTAAATATTCGAAATGTCCGAACCGGGAGCGGAAGGCGGTTTTCCACTCATCGCCCTCCTTGATTCGGACCAGGTTATAGGCTCCCCGGAGGTCAAGCTTAGTAAAAATAACGGCAGCTCCCAATCTTTGGAACAACTCTGGTACCAGAGGAAGAGGATAACGATTTTTAATGGTGACCTTATTTAGTTCACGGTAGTCCACACATGGCCTGAGGGTATGGTCCTTCTTTTCTACAAAGAAAATGCCTGTGCCTGCTGGCGACGTAGAGGGGCGAATGAACCCCTTTAAAAGGTTCTCATCGATGTAGTCCTTCAGGGCCCCCTGTTCCACCTCCGTTAAAGGGAAAATCCTACCGAAAGGAATAGCTGCTCCGGGAAGTAGATCAATGGGGCAGTCGTAGGCTCGGTGGGGTGGTAGTGTCTCTGCCCCCTGTTTACTAAACACATCGAGAAAGTCCAGGTAAGCGTCAGGGATGGCCTGACGTATTCCGGCCTCAGTGTCGGTACACATTAAGGTGGCAGGCCCAGGGGGTTTGTGTGAGCCACAGGACCGTTGGCAGTAGGAGGAAGGAAACGTGATCACCCTCGTGACCCAGTTAATGGTAGGATTATGGGCTTGTAGCCAGGGCATACCGAGAATTATGGGGAACAGTGGAGAGGAGATAATATCCAGCCGTAGATATTCTCGGTGCACCCCGGTAGAGGAGAAGACAGTGACAGGTAGGGGAGCCGTCTCTTCGACCACGGGCCCCGACTTGATAAGGGACCCATCAGCCAGGTGAACCCGTAGTCCATGGGTCTTGGGAAGTAGAGGAATAAGTTGAGTACGGGCAAAAGTTGAGTCCAGGAAGCAACTACAAGCCCCAGAGTCAATAATTGCGACGACTTGCAGGGTCCTTCCTGGGAGCTGCAGGGAGATAGAAAGAGCGAAGTGAGAGGAGGATTTAGTCTGAGGGTTGATCACAGCAGGGAATACTGACAAGCACTTACGGAACTTCAGGGGAAAGTTCCTAACGAAGTGACCGGGCTCCCCGCAGTACAGGCACAGGTTGTGCGCGCGTCGGCATTGGCGTTCCTCCGGAGTAAGGGAAGGGCGGAGGACCCCAAGCTGCATGGGTTCAGGAGCATCGTACGAGGGGGTCAAGGGTGCTGCAGAAGCCGGGTGCGGATGACTGGGGACCCGGGGAAGCATCCAGGTCGGCCGGGTGAAGCCCGTGGCCCTCTCAACCCTCCGTTCCCTCAGGCGTCGGTCGATCTGAATTGTCAGATCGATCAGTAGGTTCAAATTTTCTGGTATTCCTACCCTAGCCAGTTCGTCCTTCAGGGGGGTCAGAAAGGCCTATACGAAACTGGTGACGGAGGGCAGCGTCATTCCAGCTGGTGTCTGCGCTCCAGCGCCTGAATTCAGCTACATAGTCTTCCGCTGCTCTGCGTCCCTGCTGAAGGGTCCGCAGGGCGTTCTCTGCAGTGACCGAGAGCTGAGGGTCCTCGTACAATTGGGCAATGGCGTCAAAAAAAAGTGTAAGGCTGTCCAAGGACGCATCTTTGCGTTCTAGCAGGCGGTGGGCCCAGTTCTGTGGGTCTCCGGAAAGCAGCGAAATTACAAAGCCCACCTTGGTAGCTTCTAAGGAAAAGGTGCGGGGCTGTAAGGCAAAGTACAACTCACAAGAGTTCCGGAAAGCCCTGAACTTGCTCAGGTCCCCGGAGAATCTTTCGGGTGTAGGGACCCTGGGTTCAGGGGGAAGCATGACCACCGTGGGCGCAGCTCCTGCCCCGGCGGAAGAAGTGGAGGCACGTGGACCCCCTTGAGCTCCATCGGGGTTGGTGAGGGCCCGCACTTGTCCTTCCAGGTGAGTGTAGCCTTGCTGGAGGCTCTTAACGGCCTCGGTCAGTCCCGCCAGGTGTCGGCATAGTTCCTCCATAGGTGAGGCTCCCTGCTCGGGCTCAGACATGGCTGTCTGCTACTGTCACGTACCTGACGGTGACGAGCCCGGTTAGCAGAGGGAGGCTCCCTTACGGCTCCCACCGGCGGCCCCTGGTGGTATAACAGGAAGCACGGAGGTGGAAGGGGTACGAGTGCCTGGCAGGATCAAGAACTACCGCAGGTGATCAGGAACCAGCAGGTGAGGAGGCAGGAACCAGGAACTACAGCAGGTGAGTGGACAGGAACCAGGAACTACAGCAGGTGAGTAGACAGGAACCAGGAACTCAGAAGATGACCCGGACCAGGAGGCACAGCAGGTAGACTGGAACCACTGGACAGCAGCAGATGAACAGGAACCAGCAGATGAGCAGACAGGAACCAGCAGATGAGCAGACAGGAACCAGGAACTGCAGCAGGTGAGTAGACAGGAACCAGGAACTCAGCAGATGACCCGGACCGGGAGGCACAGCAGGTAGACTGGAACCACTGGGCAGCAGCAGGTGAACAGGAATCAGCAGATGAGCAGACAGGAACCAGCAGATGAGCAGACAGGAACCAGGAACTCAGCAGATGACCCGGACCGGGAGGCACAGCAGGTAAACTGGAACCACTAGGCAGCAGCAGGTGAACAAGAGCCAAGGTCAGGCAGGATCGTCAGACAAGCCGGGGTCGGGTAAACTGGCAGGCAGCGAGGCACAAAAGGATCAGGCAATACCGAAGTCAGAAAACAGGCCGATGGTCAGGTACAGGCAGATAGCAGGAGGGTCACAGGAAGCCGGGTCAGATACAGGTAAACAAGGCAGATCAGGTCACTTAGGATAAACGCTGTAGAGCAGACAGCAGGGACTGTCTGCAAGTGAGGAGTTTAAATAGCCCTTCGGGCGTCACCTGCGGGGGCGGGAACCAGGAAGTCCAGGGTGTCTGTTCCTGACAGGGTTTCCATGACACTTCCCCTTTATATTGTAATGTACCTAAATAAAGGATTCTTTTTTTTTGCTTAAAATACTTGACTATGTGATTTCTATTTTAAAAGAGAGTTTGATAGGGAGTAGGCAGGGACATTTCAAATAATATTATTGTTATTAACAAGGGACACAAACCTCCTTGAGGCAAAATGCTAAAAATTTAGAAGGTTGGTGTGGTAACTTTACACACAAAGAATTTTTTCTAAGTCAACCAAAAAAAAAAAAAAAAAAAAAATACATATATCAAAGAAGCACAAAAAAATTTATAAAGCTAACGTAATTACAAAAATAAACAATAAAAAAACAAAAACAAAAATTTTTTTTTTTTTTTTTCCTCAATGGATTTTTATTGGCATATTTCAAATGTTACAGAGTCATAAACAAACAAATATAAGAATATAAGAAAGTGCCTACATATGTAACATGTCCTTCCACATAAGATTGGATTGTACAAAAAGAATACAATCAATAATATTCTGTCTGTCGTTACATAAGTATTACGGGTTCATCCGCAAACAGCTAGTGCATTGATCAAATTCTAATACCAAGGTGGATGTTGGTACAGAGGACATGTAAAGCTATTCATGTAAGTTAGGGCGGAGAGGGGAGACCCCACTTAAGCACCCCTTATAGGGAGCAAAACTTTGCCCGTGTATTGACCCCCCTCCCCCTCCTCGTCAACTGCCCTCTGTACCCACATAATAACAGACAAGTTATCAAACCAAGTTAAAGAGTGAACGCTGTTGTGAGACCGGGGGATTTAATCCATTCCTTCCACAGTTCCCATAGTTGGGCAATCTTCATTTTACTATTCTGCTTTAGTGCTAGGGAAGTTTCGTGTGTAAAGTGTTCATGAGTGGAGTGGACTACATCTTTAATCGTAGGGGGAATTGGGTCTTTCCACTTACGGGTTATACTAAGGCGAGCTGCTAGTAGTATGTGAATTATAATGTGTTTTGATGGATTTGGGATTTTTTCTATTTCCAGGGATAGTAGGGCTAAGGATGGTGAGGCAATGATTGACAGACGAGTGACCTCAAAGATTAATTGGAAAACGGCGTACCAATAATGTTTAAGTTTGGAACAATTCCAAAATATATGCAATAGATCACCTTTTTGTCCGCAGTTCCTCCAACATGTGCTAGGGAGTGATGAGTTAAATTTGGATAATCTGTCAGGAGTCAAGTACCAACGGTACGTCAGTTTAAACGCAAGTTCCCACAATGTTGAGCAGCAAGTAGCTTTGTATGTGGATTTACACGCTGTTTCCCATTGTAGAATTGTGAATTGTTGTCCTAAATCATTTTCCCAGCGCAATAGTGCTGTTGAAGTAGTAAAGGTGGATTTTTGTTGTAGTAAAGAATAGAACCGAGAAATTCCCCTCCGATGATGTGCAGGGGATCTAAAAAAAATCCACGCTATTTGGGGTATTTTCCATGCCCATGTTTTAAGTGAAGTGAGGCAATGATGGGTGCGTGCGTATAAGAACCAATCAGAGTGCGAGAGTTGGTATTCTTTCTGAAGTTTGATAAAGGATTTGATGCGATTATTATAAAGTAGATATGAGATATATATAATGCCCTTGTGTTTCCAATGTGTGTAGGAGGCTGTTTCTAGTATGTGGGTCAGGGAGTCTATGGTGATGGGGATGGTCGCTTGATTGGGGTAGAGTGCTGAGAGCTGTGTGAATCTGGACCAAACCTTGCTAGTCGCCTTCATGGTCGGTGAGACGTGGATGTGGGACCTTGTCCTTAGTGGTGAGAAGAATAGCCAAGAAGCTAAATTGCCTCCTGGTGTCATAGATGCCTCTATCTTCCCCCACAACGTGGTTGGGGGGGATTCTAGAAACCATTCCTTAGCTTGTGTGAGTATAGATGCCATGTAGTAATCCTGAAAGTCAACAGAACCAGTCCCTCCTGCTAAGCGATGTTTGATTAGTTGAGCATGGCTGCATCTAGCTTTTTTGCCTTTCCAAAGAAATTTGGTCAGGATCGATTGCAATGATTTGAAGTAGTAACGAGGTATAGGAATTGGTATAGTTCTAAATAGGTACAAGATTTGGGGAAGATGGAACATTTTGAATGCTGCCAATCGACCCATCCACGAGAATACAAAGGACGCCAGCCTGGTGAGATGCGTTTGAAGAGTGGATCTGATTGGTAAATAGTTAGAAGCAAATAGTGCTTTTGTTGTAGTAGTCAGCTGGATGCCCAAGTAAGTTATGCTATTTTTAGCCCAAGTGTATGGAAATTTCATTTTGAGTTGGTTTTCTGTGGGCGTGTCCAGACCTAAGTTGAGCACGTATGATTTAGTTTCATTGACTTTGTAGTATGATACTTCACTAAACCAGGCTAGCGTCCTCTGGACCTCAGGAAGGGATCTGTCAGGGTCCGTGATCATGAGGATCACGTCGTCTGCAAACAAACTTATCTTATGGTCTAAACCAGCAATGGGTATACCTGAGATTTCGCTGTTATTTCTGATATGTTCGGCAAGGGGTTCCATGACTAGGTTAAATATATTGGGTGAGAGTGGGCAACCTTGTCTTGTGCCATTGGTAATTTGGAATGGAGAGGAAAGGGTGTCTGCAGAAAATACTTTGGCCGAAGGATTGGAGTATAGGGCCATTATGGCATTGTGTATCGTACCCGTAATACCGAACTTGTATAGAACCTCCGATATATATCCCCAGTGGACCCTATCGAAGGCCTTTTCGGCATCTAGTGATAATAGAAGGGCCGGGATTTTTTGCGTTTCTACATGATGTATGATATTGATTATCCTTCTAGTGGCGTCCGACGCTTGGCGTCCTTTAGTGAATCCTGATTGGTCTATTGATATAAGGAAAGGGAGTATGTCCTCTAGTCTGTTGGCTATCAATTTGGCGTAAATTTTTAAATCAAGGTTGAGCAGTGAAATGGGTCGGAAGTTTTTTGGAGATGTGGGATCTTTGCCAGGTTTAGGGAGGGTTATAATCATGGCATTGAGCATATCAGTAGGGAAAGAGGCTGAAGTTGCTGTTAGGTTGAACAGTTGGCACAGAGTGGGAGCTAATACATACTTGAACTTCTTATAATATTCCCCAGTGAAGCCGTCAGGGCCAGGGGATTTAGAGTTAGGTAGATTATTTATTATTGCAAGTATTTCCTCAGCTGTGAAGGGAGTATTTAATTTCTCAAGTTGTTGGGGGGACACAGTCGGGAGATTCAGACCTCCTAGGAAGGATCCAATCCCCGCCTGGGAGGGTTGGGTAGTGGAGGCATCATCCTTGAGGTTGTATAGATCTTCATAGTAGGTACTAAAGGAGTTCGCTATGTCTTGGGGTTTAAGAAGTTTTTCGTTCGTGTGAGGGTGATGTATGAATGGGATTTTTGTTTTGGTTCTATGACCTTTAACTCGAAGGGACATTGCCTTTCCTGCCTTGTTCCCTGTAGTGTATGAAGTGGCTTTGAGAATTCTGTATGATTTAGCACATTTTTCAAGTAGAAGGGCCCTTAGTTCGTGGCGAAGGGTGAATATTTTAGATTGGAGAAGTGGTGATGGGTTGGATTTATTCAGTGATTCAGATTTGGCTATCTCAGCTGTGAGTTCATCTAACCGGTGGGTCCTTTTTTTTTTTGGCTCTAGCTCCCATTTGGATGAACACTCCCCGCATGACTGCCTTGTGTGCGTTCCATATCACCAGCGGGTCAGCTACTGATGCCTGATTGATTAAAAAGTACTCTTCCAATTGGCGGTCAATATGGGTAGAATAGAGTGGTGTAGTTAGGAGATAGTTGTTGACTCTCCAAATAAAGTTATTGGGTTGACAAGAGTCGTCAGATATGGTAATGCTAATGGGGGCATGATCTGACCAGGTGGTGGTATGAATGGTAGAGTTTGAAATTTTATGCAGTAACCGACTGTCAGTTAGGAATAAATCAATCCGTGAGTAGGTATTGTGACACGGCGAAAGGAACGTGAAATCCCTCTCGCTCGCATGACAACACCTCCACACGTCAAATAGATCATTGGAACTAATAAACGGATCTAAAGGAGAGGTATTTCTGTGAGTCCCCGCAGTGGAGTCTATTGAGTTGTTGGGTACCATATTAAAGTCCCCACATATGAGCAAATGTCCTTGTTGGATCTTACGGGCAGCCCGTAGTGTCTTCCTGAGAAAAGTCATTTGGCCATGGTTTGGGGCATAAATGGAGACCAGGGTAAAGGAGATATTGTTGATTGTGCAAATTAGGATAATATATCGCCCTTCCGGGTCAATGACACAGTTCTGCAGGGTGAAAACAACAGTGTTTCTGATCGCTATCATTACTCTGCGTTGTTTTTTACCAAAGGAGGAGCGAAACACATGGGGGAATTGTTTGTGTTGGCAGGCCGGAGAGGCAGTCGCAACAAAGTGCGTCTCCTGTACGCAAAGAATGTCACAGTTCTGGGTAATGGCTGATTTCCATAGGGAGGACCTTTTTGCTGGGTGGTTTAGTCCATTCGCATTGAGTGATAGGATAGTGATCCCCATGCTGAATGGAGGTGTGGTGAGTCCGTGAAGCAACTACTTACAGTTGTGGAAGAATAAAGGAGGAATAATCAATCCACCGGTCGATGTGGGCGAGAATACTTCTGTTGGAGATTTGAGAAGGAAGTAGTAAATTTAGTCCTTGGATCTATAGAGGTATAAAACAAGTTAGATTTGAAGATCAACAAACTTCATGTGTGAACGAACTGTAGATGTCTGAATCAGGTGAAGGCACTTGCAGAAGCGCAATCAAAAAGAAAGAAAAACAACACAAAAAACAAAAACAAAACACAACAGGGTCAAGAAGAAAAACAAAACAAAATAGACCCCGCTTTTTAGTAAAGACTAAGTGAACAAACTAAGCTCACAGGTGTGTCAGCATGAACCAGCTCCTCAGAGCAACTGACAACTAATGGGGGTAAGTTCAGTAAGCTGGTGTTAAGCACGCGACCAGACCGGACAAAGGTAGTCGTATAATGATGCAATTTGAGCTAGTAGATCAACGTTGGTTGTTTCTGCGGTTCTCCCTGTTACTTCCAAAGGTGAACGGGTTTGGTGTACCGTCATCGTCAGTTTGGTTGAGGGGAAGATCTGGTAGGATTCCCCATGTTTTAAGTAGTTTCAAGCCCCCTTCCAGGGTGGAGATGGTGTGAGGAATGCCATTGTAAGTGACCAAGATGGTCGCTGGGTGGAGCCATTTGTATATAATTTTGTGATTGTTCATCGCCTTAGTGATAGTTTTAAGTTGCCGACGCATTTGGAGTGTATGTTGAGATAGGTCTGCAAACAGTTGTATATCAGAGTATGGTGCAGGGAGTGGTGACAGTTCTCTAGCTTTCATAAGTATCTGTTATTTCGCTTGGAAAAAATGTACTCGCAGAAGTACATCTCGGGGTACCTCTGCTTCCAGGTGGCGTGGTTTAGGCAGCCTGTGTATACGATCAAACGTAAGCTCAATCGGGGAGAGTTCCGGGAGCATGCTGGAAAACATAGCGGTGGCATAATTGCGCAATTCTGTAGGTTGAACGGACTCAGGGATTCCGCGTATTTTAAGGTTATTGCGTCTGGAACGGTCCTCGAGGTCCGCTAATTTCGCTTTGATCCAGAGAGATTCCTCTTTCTGATCATTGTATGCATCCACTAATTCATTAACAGTGTCAGTACATTCCTCCATTTTGTTTTCCACACATTGCACCCTATTGTCCATGTGTTTCATTTCTAGTGAGAAAGTATTAATCAGGGATGAGAAGTTGGCCAAGAGAGAAGACTGCAGCGATAGGAGCATGTCTTTCATAGTGGTGTCTAGCACCGGTTGTCCTGATGTTGGGAATTGTGCTATGGAGGATTGTAATGATGAAACAGCAGAGTTATTATGCAGGCCTGTACTCACTGTGATTGAGGCCTGGTCCGAGAGATCCATCCGCATCCTCGATTTCGCCGGGCTCTGGGACACCGGGGTTGCAGGAGAGGTATCCAAAGGAAGGGAGGAATGATTTCCAGCTGGTATGTTCTGTGGATGGCCCCCCGGGAGTTCCGAAAACTGCCGAGAGTGGTTCGCTGAGGGTCCGGCGCCGCCATCTTGGTTTCGCCGGCGGGGCTGGAAGGAGAAGGATTCCAGGCGTTTTAAGCCTCTATCCTGGATGCGTTTGCGGGACAACATGACGGCGCAGCCTGGCAGGTACGATCGCTGTGCTGTGGGGTAGAGTAGCGGGTAGTCAGTGCTCGATAGTCGCTGATTGTCCGGTCTGGATGGCGGAGCTCACTGCTTAAGCGGCCATCTCCGTGCACGTGCAAGCCACGCCCCCCCCCCACAAAAACAAAAATTAAAACAATTTTGTGAGCTGGACATTTAGTTATGAATTTATGAGGGAGATGTGGCTTAACAAGAATATTTTATAATCATTAGATAAATTAGGAATTACTTAAGAAACAAGTTTGTCATAACTCTGAATATCATTAGCAAAAGAAGGTAATTATTTAAGCATTATCAAAAGAAGAACGGAATGCGCAGCATTAAAACGATGCTATTAATTCCACCGTCACGAATGTGCCATCTCCATTTCCAACGCTAGCTTTACCAGAACGAGCGCTCCCGTCTCATACTTGATTCTGAGCATGCGCATTTTTTTTCACGTCGTTGAAGCATACACACTATCGTTTTTCACGTCGTTAAAAAACAACATGAAAAACGACGTGAAAAAATAGAGCATGTTTGAAATTTTTAATGGCCGGTTTTCACGCCGTTAAAAATGCTCTGGAGCATACACACGATCGGTTTTAATGCCCATTTTTAAAAATGGCATTTTTAACGGCATGAAAAACGATCGTGTGTATGGGGCATTAGGATTATTATTATCTTCATTTATTAGCAGGTGAATCCGGCCCTTAAGTGGAAAAAGGTTGCTGACCCCTGCCCTAATGTCACCATTGCATTCTTTTGAAGCTGATACAGCACAAACATGCCAGAGATTTATAGCCCTGAATCTGGAAGTAACATTCTTTCATTCTTCACAAAAAAGATCAGCAAATTAATGTTTGCTGATCTCCCACCTGTCTGCATCTTCTCTGCCCATCTTGGGCAACAGCAAAAGTGATAAAGCCCATCTCTGCATTAAAACATCATCGTCGATTATAATCACTCACTCAGTGTACAATTTAGAAGAAAAAAAAATATTTAACTACAACATATATGAAGATCGATATGTTAACCCCCTTCCCGTCCAGGCCATTTCTCAATTTTCAGCACTGTGATTTTTTACTATATATATATATATATATATATATATATATATATATATATATAAAGACTAAAAAAACAGTTTCCCTTACTTTCTATTATAAAACTTTGTAAATAAATAATCTTTTTTCATTGATTTAGTAAAATTGTATTTTGCTACATTTCTTTGATAAAAAAAAAGTGTATATATCAAAAAAGAACAATTGGTTTCCAATAGGGGGGAAGCAGAATCACACTAAATGTGAGAGGACATCTATTATGAGGAGTAGAGGGTACTTGCCTCAACACTATTTGTCTACATTCATGTTAAATCGGAGGGAATCAAGGCAAGGGTCATTGAATTAAACCTGTTATCCTGTTAAAAAAAATAGTAAAATAAAGTCAGCGCTCTTTCAGTGAAATTTACACAGCCACGTGCAATAAGTTTAGATATATAATACACCAATGATCAATTATAACAAAAATGCAGCGCTAAAATAATAATAATAATAAAGTGTCCACAAAATTGTGACCATGAACTGAAGTTTGTCAAAATTACAAAAATATACAGTTCATATGGTGGACATGTCCCAAAATAAAAGTATATTGGAAAGAAGTATTAACAATAATAGAAGAAATCCATGGCACTAAAATACCTGAGGAGCCATGGGTTTGTCTGTTCCATGGCGTCAGTATGTCTATTAAACAATATAGGAGAACATTGCTACCCCACCTCCTAAATGCAGCAAAAAGTGTAATCCCCAGACAGTGGAAGGATACCGAGAGCCCTTCGCTGAGGAGCTGGCTATGTAAAATCAACAAAACGTATAATATGGAGTTTTTAAGGTTCAGTGGTGAAATAGGAGAAGAAGGGTTCGTAAGGACATGGAAAGACTGGTTAAGGTACAGGCAATCACAGAGATATGCAGAAAGGATGGCAGACGGAAGGATAGGGGAGAGAGTCTGAGAGGGCCGGAATGAAAGACTGGTACTTGGAGAGATCCGGGGTGGGCAGGGTGGGGGAGGGCTTTTGGGGGGGAGGGAGGTATTAATTTTAAAAAAGATATTAATAATACTGCGCCAACCCTGTGTAGTGAAAAAGAAGCAGCCAAACACAAAATCAGACAGGATATAAAATGCACAGAAATAAATACAGTGTGGCGCTGTGAAAAAAAAGTGGAAAGTCCCACTTTATATCATATAATAGTGATATATTGAATAAATGTGAATAATATCAGAAATCTTGAAAATTATTGATATTATCTCTATATCAACAAGGAGAATTTGAAAATCATACCTGTTACCTGTATCTCATAGGCACCACATCCCTTCATTAAGAAGCTAAATAGAAATATGAAGGTATTGGGACTTTTAAGGTGCAACAACTACACAATATTCAATATAAAAATATAATTTTATAACAAAAAATATATGAAAAATCATATGTACAAATATACATGAACCATCAAAATAAACATAGTAGAGTTTCCAAAGTGCATACAGACAAAATTCTCTACATGTGTCACCATTTATTAGGCTTCCTCAGGAGTTTGTCATGCAAATACTGGAAACAAAGAAAAGAAAATAAATACATAATAATATTTACTCAAAATTCAAACTCAAACTTACAAAACATAATATTTTTTATTTTTTTTTGTATATTTAAAAAAAAAAAAAAAAAAAAAGGATGACCGAAAACCATAACCAGCCCAATGGTTGCTCAAAAGTTCATCTCAGAATTGGATCTATTTATTCAAAGTATAAATGACCCTATTAATATCAGTTGTGAGTACATTACCTGTAAATTTTGATGGTACAATCTAAAAAGAAGAATGACCAGATAGCCAATGAGCTATCCCACACGGGGGCGCCCGTAAGGAGGGGATCATATGGTGTATCATAGAGGGGGAGAAATACTGGCACAGATAACCACCCGGATATTACTAGCACAGGAACAGAGGGCCATCTGGGGGAAATTACAAAGAAAAATCTAATGAAGTCAAATAACAATCTATATATAAGAGTAAAGGCGTCTCCATCTAATTATACGGCACATACCCCATCAGTATTTACCTGTTTATGGCTTGTTGATAGTAAAAAATATTAGAATAGGCAAAAAGGGGGGTAATATCTCCAAAGTACCCCAATCAGTGTCCACTCTAAAGGAAGAAGAATTAGTGGAAATTACTATAAATATATAATAATCCACTCTAGTTGGTAATCAGAATTTTAGCCATATACTTGCTAGCTGATATATACCTGGTTAATCCAATTGGATAAAGTGTGTCCACATTAGGGCATCTCTGCCGAAAAGCTTGTTTTACAAAACCGATCAATCAGTTTACTGAAAAAAATATATATATAAAATATAAAAAAAACATTTTAGATTAAAGACCAAGTAAACCAGACAACAGGATAAAAACCAATGTTGCCCGTGAAGAAATCTAGTGCCTAAGTAATTTACCTTTGACTGATATCTAAGAACGTCTTCTCCCCAGGATGTTGGTCATGCTACTGATTTGAAAGGCTGCGATCCGGACTATATACCCCCTCTCCTCCTTCCCATTGGACGCACAATGGTGCCAAATCAATGGGCGGAGCGGGCACGTCAGTTCCGACATCCGCCCACCGTCAGATCCGACCCGGAAGTGACGATTCCACCACTGAAAACCGGAGACATCTGCCGGAAGCGCCACCCCGCTCGTCAGGAGAAAACATCCTGACGAGCTGGACGCACCATAAGACGGATCCGGAAGGGGAAAACATGCCTGAAGTATAGAAAAGGGCGGACTTCCCTTTAAAATCACGGCAGAAACGGCACAATACGATGTTAGAAGAAGAGGGCCAGGATATCCGGTGGGCTTGGTCAGCTGGCGCTCACATTGTCTCCTAAAGGAGAACAAAGAGAAACGCCCTGGGCGCCCATATGATCACCAAATCCCCCCCAAAAAAAGGGGAAAACGCCACCCTAAAAAAATGGTAAACTCCATTGAAATCAATTACATATAATGTAGATTATCAATAATTAAAGGGAGCCCCTATGGGATATAGAAATGGTACATTCAGTCACCTGTACATAATTACAAATTTAATAAACAAAAATAAGATAACAAAACAAAATTTTATTTGTTTTGAGCAGAGTCTACATATACAGCATAACTATTTTTATCCTACAAAAAGGGTTTGAAACTGATGGACTCATTTAACCCGGGATACATAGTAGCTCTCAAGGTATGCATCCATCTGGTTTCTCGTTGTAGGAGATTTTTGTCCACATCCCCACCTCTTTCATTGAGAGGTATGTATTCTAAAGCAAAGAATTTAATCTTTGACAAATCAAAGGAGTGGAAAAGACCACTATGTCTGCTAATAGGAGTCTCCATTTTTTTCTTTTGAATGAGAGATACATGGTCTCTCATTCTGTGAAAGAAAGGCCTCTTTGTTTTACCAACATAAAAGGCCTTACAATCACAGATCATCAAGTAAATAACGCCAATCGACTGGCAATTGCTAAAGAAATTTGGTCTGTACGTGACTCCATTAGGGAGAACTATTTCAGTAGAATCATATATAAACCTACAAAATTCACAATGACCACATGGGGCCGAACCTTTTCTACTCTCAACCCTCTTGATTTGGAGATGGCTGTGAACTAGTTGATCTTTTAAAGACCTAGATTTTCTATAGGTAATTTGGGGAAATGGCTTAATATATTTGGAGATAATCTCATCTGTTGCTAGCAAAGGCCAGAATTTTTCAATAATTTTTCTTACTTTCTGATGTTCACCAGAGAACCTGGTAATTAGTGGTACTGATTGGTCAGTAGTTTGAGATTTCTTAGGATGTATTAGATCTTTCCTATTTTAATTTTTTGCTCGTTTGTAAGCTTTTTTGAGGGTTGAACGACTATACCCTCTAGCAATTAGTCGAGATTGGAGGGCAGAAGCCTCCGTCTCGAAATCTACTTCCTTGCTACAATTTCTTCGGATTCGTAAGTACTGACTGTATGGGATACTTTGTACCAGAGTCCTGGGATGAGAACTTGTGGCATGCAAGATGGTATTGCCTGAAGAGGGCTTTCTATATAATGAAGAGCCCAAGGTGCCATCAGAATTTGAGTAAATAGAAATATCCAGAAAATTTATCACATTCTGGTCACAAATCATTGTAAATTTGAGATTGAAAGAATTTACAGCTAATGAAGACATAAAGGAGGTTAGTTCCTCTAAGGAGCCAGTCCACACAACAAAAATGTCATTGATAAAGCGTCGCCATATCAAGACTTTATCAGAAAACATTTCAAATGATTCCAAAGAAAAAATCTCCCGTTCCCACCCCCCCAGGTACAGATTGGCGTACGACGGGGCACACTTGGTCCCCATCGCAACACCCTGCACCTGGAGGTAGTGGGAACGGTCGAAAACAAAAATATTGTTGGTAAGTATAAACAGCAACAATTCCAAAATGAAATTGTTGTAGGGCCTGGCTCCAGGTCCTCTCTCAGAGAGGAAGCCATCTATAACTTGAATACCCCTGGTATGGGGGATAGAGTTATAGAGGGCTTTGACGTCTATAGCTACTAGCCATGACCCAGGTGGTACACATAGACCATCCAGGGATCTCAATAGATCGGCGGTGTCTTGAATGTAGGAACTTAAGGAACCTACATGGGGCCTCAAATAATCGTCTACCAGCTATATCAACAAGTGATGTGATAAAACAGTGGTAACATAAGGAACCACAACAACAAAGTCTGTGTATCTGAAGCCCCGTACACACGATCGGTTTGACTGATGAAAACCGTCCGATGGATGGTTTTCATCAGACCAACGATCGTGTATGGTACCCATCGGTCTTTTTTCCATCGGTTGTAAAAAATAGAACTTGTTTTAAAATTTTCCGATGGATAAAAAACCGATGGGAATTTCCGATCGTCTATGGGCAAGTCCATCGGTTAAAAAACCCACGCATGCTTAGAATCAAGTCGACGCATGCTCAGAAGCATTAAACTTAATTTTTCTCGTCTCATCGGAGTGTTTTACGTCACCGCGTTTGGAACGGTCGGTTTTTTGACTGATGGTGTGTGGCCAAGACTGATGAAAAACAGTTTCATCGTATTTCCGATGGACAAATCCATCGGACGAAAATCCATAGGTTATCCGATCGTGTGTACGGGGCTTTAGAGTGCACAAAAACAAAAATAAGAATGAACTAATCATAACTCAAAAAATACTTTTGCATAGAATCCAATGTAAATATGCAAATGGGTGAGAACCAGTGCTTGTGTGACTTCACAGGTGAGTGTCAAGTCTTAAGCGAACATAAATCGTACATAAAGTTCATAAGGCGATATCCAATATGGAGCTTGCATCAACAGTGGATGAGCAGGGGAAGGTGGATGTGTCTGATGATCTGTGCAGATATGTGAGATATATAACATCACCCGGGAGTGCCTTCACCTTGGGCCAATGGGTGAGAAATGAATGCTCTTACCAGACAGAGTGGACCCAGTTCACCATATAGCGGTGGGTCGATAAAGCTTTGTCCACTCTATGGACCCAGGGAACGATAAGGATCTGCAATGCACCTCCACACTTGTGTTGACAGCACCAATCATCCGTGTATCAAAGCCCAAGAACAAGGGGATACTGGTATCCATAAATAACACCTCAGTATGTAGTGGTCATAAAAAACAACAACAGGGGCAAGAGGGACAATTCTCGTGAACATTGGAGATATGATTCTCCACGTGGAAGAGGTGGTTATAACCAATATAATGATCATTATGCTTACCAAAATCAGAGAACACCTATACAAACCTATAATCGGCTCTCACCCCTTAGGGAAGAAAGGGGAATGTACCAATCACAATATAATTATAGGGACAGAGATGATGATTATACACAAAATAGATCTCCATTTAATTACAATCAGAGCCACCCCGGACCATCGTACTCAGGGGGTTTTCACAAAGAACAGAACTGATACAACAGAAATCCTGACTCCAACGGGGATGTAGAGGCAGACGGCGCGCCAAGAAAAAGAAAGTGCATTTAAAAGATGACTGCATTTTTAATTTAAGTACAGCTACTTTTACGGAAGCTGAGACAATAGTGTTAAATAAAGGACTCAAATATGTCCCTCCCAAGCAAATGAATACATTTTCCACATCCATAGACGTACATAAATATGTACGGAAATTAAATATACAAAGATATTTTATTTCTAATCCTACTAGACCATCTTTACCCGATATTACCTCACTTATGGTACATTCCGGTTTTTCAAATCCTTCTCTATTCAACCCCCCTTGCCCTACAGCACCTTCTATTCAGGTATTTAGGGGTCTAGTTTTGAGGGATCTGGAAATAACTTCCAAATAAACGAATTTACTATGATCCCAAAGTTAAAATTGGTCTTAAATCACTTTGTGAAAGAAAAGATCTTATTGTACGCCCCGCCGATAAGGGGGGGGGGCATAGTTGTCTTGGACAAAAATGCTTACCACTTGGAGATGACTAAAATATTAAGTGACACTGAAACATATGTCCGCTTAAACACTAATCCTACTTTAAACTTTAAGAGGGCATTGGAGGATCTGATTGATACCGGATCACAACTTGGCATTCTTGATAAAAAAGAAAAAAATTACTTGGTGCCAGTGGCTCCACGCATTCCTATAATGTATTATCTGCCGAAAATACACAAGGATGCGAGTCAACCTTCGGGACGTCCAATAATTCGCGGAATTGACCCTGTGACCTCCCGAATAGGGAGATATATAGATTTTCACCTACAGCCTATTGTAAAATCCATTCCGTCATATTTAAAGGACACCCACCATGTCATCTCATTGTTGCAACAGGTTAATTACAGTGAGGATATTCTGTTAGTCACGGCAGACGTGGCCTCATTATATACGTGCATTTCTCACAAATTGGGGTTGACAGCTGTTAATCTGTTTTTGTCCAGGGTTAATCATCTCCCAGGCACCCAAAAAAGATACATTATGGATCTTTTACAGTTCGCAACCCACCATAACTATTTTTGGTACAATGGGGACTTCTTTTTGCAACAAAAGTGGGTTGCAATGGGAGCCAAGTTTGCTCCCAGCCTGGCAAATATTTTCATGGCCAAGTGGGAGGAGGATGTCGTCTATGCTCACAATCGACCCGAGATTGTTCTCTGGGTTCGATATATAGATGACATCCTCCTCCTATGGAGGGGTGACCAAGACTCTTTGGATGCTTTCATGTCTATCTTAAATGACAATGACGTCGGTATTAACCTGTCGTATGAAGCAAGTTTTAGAACCATACATTTCCTTGACTTGGAAATCTTTTCCAATGATGGACAACTGCAAACTAGAACATTCTTCAAGCCAACCGACCGGAATGGTCACATTCCGGTTGACAGTTGTCACCACTCAACATGGTTACAATCTGTGCCACGGAGTCAACTATTAAGAATTAGACGAAACTGCTCTAATCTTTCTGATTTCTTCTATCAAGCTAACATACTTAAAACAAGGTTCGTTGATAAGGGCTACCAATCCTCTGTTATAGAAGAGGAAATCGGAAGGGTTGCTGGTATTGAAAGGGACTCCTTATTGATAGAACGGGATAAACCCATACAGGATTTGAAACATAAATGGTCTTTTTTCACAACATTTTCGGTTCAACATAAGCAAATAAAGGATATCTTCCAAAGACACTGGAGAGTTTTAAAAAATGATCAAATACTAGGTCCCACACTTCCCGAGAAAGCGGGAGTAATATATAGGGGAGCACCAGCTTTGAGAAGTCGCATTGCACCTAATGTTGTAGATCCCCTAGTCGCACCAGTTTTCTTTCCACACCTTAAGGCCTACTATCCTTGTAGGAAGTGTAAGGTGTGTCAAATGAATACATGTGGACGACGAAAAACTGATACCTTTAGATCAACATCCACAGGTATTGAGTATCAAATGAAAAATTTCACTACCTGTGCGACAAGATATATTGTTTACCTGCTTACCTGTCCTTGCGGGAAACAATATGTTGGGCGTACCATCCGTACATTTTCGATAAGGGTGGGCGAACACCTGACTAGTATAAAAAAGGCAAGACCAACCACAGTGTCCCAAGACATTACTTGGAGTTCCATAACAAAAATCCTATATGGACAAAGTTCCAAATTATAGACAGGTTCGTTCCCAACTGGAGAGGCGAATCCCATTTTAGGGGGGTCTCCAGATTGGAAACCTACTGGATACATTAGTTAAAATGTTATAGGCTGCATGGCCTTAACATAGAATGGGACATTAATGCTTTCATCAATCAAGCCTAACCATATACTGGATGTATTTAGGTATACTATGGGGATATTATACACTTAGTGAGATCATTATGCTTGGTTTACATGTATCCCCTTTTTTTTATGCCATCCGGTCATCTTTATGCATTATTTTAGGACATTATATATTGTAAAGATATATTTTATATTTTATTGTCATATGTTAATAATTCGGAGACCCTGTAGTGTATATTATGATAGATACACCATTATCCTATCTGTAGAATGCCGTGTTCAAATAGAGGCACTGTTTAGCTGACACGCTGTCTTCCCAGGTAGTGCCACCAATTGAATATTATATTTCATGGCATTCCCACTTCCGGGATACAGGGTCCTTATATATATACAATTTTTTTTCTAAATTTTCATATATTTTTTTAAATATTAAGTTTCATTATTAATATAATTTTATATACCATTCCCTTTTTCTTAATTTTTTTGCGGAGTTACGTAACTCCTTTGTACACTGCTCACCTCTGTTGGCGGCATTCGAATTGATTTGTTTATATTCATTGGGAAACTACATTTCCCAGTGTGCATTAGTCCATGCACAAGATGTGACTCACTGATAAGCTTTGCTCCCTATTGGGCTTGTCCGTAAAGACATTGCCTACGTGGGAAGTGCTGGATGTTACATCCACGCCCACACACATCTACTGCACTGTATAGCGTGTGACGCACCGTCAAGCGTCGCTCCCTATTGGGCCTGTCTGCAGAGACACCGCCTATGTGGGAAGGGCTGGATGACATGTTTATGTCCATATAGTTTTACTACATTTCCCAACACGCACCAGGCTTTATGTGGCCCGAGATGTACAGACGCAGGTCATCCAATACTATGTGGATAGGCTGGGCAACGGATCCCAGCGATTTTGAGCCTTAGGGCATATTGCGGGACTATGTATCCCAGCTTACTTTGCGGGCGGACATGAGGGTCACATGAGCTTATGGTGCAATGCTTCCACGCCCCCTCAATGTATTCAACCAATCTCCATTATTAGAGAATTTGCTATTATGGTGTGGATTTTGTATAGTCTAATCCCATTGAGTATGTACTACACGTGACTATAGTAACTATGTCTCCGCCTGTCTCATAGGACACAGTGATCCCGGAAGTGAGAAGCACAATGGGGAACACACATGTTAACAATTATTTGATTATTTCTTTCTTCTTATAAGCGTGGGGGATAGCAGGCTGAAGTGTACCCCAGGTGAAGTCTGTTTGAGACGAAACCGGTCCGGTTTATACGCCAGCTCTAGCTGCCCTTACCATGCTTTTTTTACTCTTATTTGTATTCGATTTTTATGGATGTTCATTTACTTGAACTTTTTATGGATTTACAATAAATCTTTCGGATTTACGCTATGTGGAGGATCTCTCTTCTTTTTATTAATATATGACCACTACATACTGAGGGGTTATTTCTGGATACCAGTATCCCCTTGTTCTTGGGCTTTGATACACGGATGCTGTCAACACAAGAGTGGAGGTGCGTTGCAGATCCTTATCGTTCCCTGGGTCCATAGAGTGGACAAAGCTTTATCGACCCACCGCTATATGGTGAGCTGGGTCCACTCTGTCTGGTAAGAGCATTAATTTCTCCCCCATTGGCCCAAGGTGAAGGCACTCCCGGGTGATGTCATATATCTCACATATCTGCACAGATCATCAGACACATCCACCTTCCCGTGCTCATCCACTGTTGATGCAAGCTCCATGTTGGATATTGCCTTATGAAATTTATGTACGATTTATGTTTGCTTAAGACTTGACACTCTCCTGTGAAGTCCCACAAGCACTGGTTCTCACCCATTTGCATATTTACATTGAATTCTATGCAAAAGTATTTTTTGAGTTATGATTAGTTCATTCTTATTTTTATTTTTTGTGCACTCTAAGATACACAGACTTTGTTGTTGTGTTTCCTTAGGTTACCACTGTTTTATCACATCACTTGTTGATATAGAGATAATATCAATAATTTTCAAGATTTCTGATATTATTCACGTTTATTCAATATATCACTATTATATGATATAAAGTGGGACTTTCCACTTTTTTTCACAGCGCCACATTGTATTTATTTATAGGTATTAATTTTAGACTGATTGCATTTTGCATTAGTGGGGCCTGTAGTATCAACCCGGCTCCGCTTGAATTTGCTTTGTATGAATTTTGTCCAAAAAATAATAATCTAATAAAGAAATGGAAAAAAAAATAAAATTAATAATGTTTTGAATAAGAAAATGCTAAAATCCTTGTCAGACCTTTAGTCCTGTCTGTGTCTCTGCTGCAGATTTTATGCATTATCATCATCACTAGGGATGGGCTGAACAGACCCCTGTTCGGTTTGCACCAGAACTTTTGAACACCGTAAAAGTTCAGACCCGAATAACGAACTCCATTAAAGTCAAAGGGACACAAACGTCAAAATTATAAAGTGCCCGTTTTGAAGGTTTATATGCAAGTATTTGAGCATGCAATGGTTATAGGGGTCTGGGTCCTGCCCTGGGGGACATGTATCAATAAAAAAAAGTTTGTGAAAAACTTCATTTTTAAATGAGCAGTGATTTTTTGATTTTTAAAGTGAAAGCATAAAAATGAAAAATTCCTTCCAATATAGTGTCTGGAGGTCCCCTTAGTCTACCTGTAAAATGACAGATCGGTATCATGTCTATAATCTGCTGCAGCAATAATTGCATTTATAAAGCCCAAAAAAAAATTTAAAATTCCCTGCAAGCTGCCTTTATTTTGCCCAGCAACAGCTGGGTAGCCAGTGTGTATGATGAGGCCCCAATGTAGTAGAAAAAACAAATTGGACTCCTGTGACCCAGAGGAGAAGCCCGGCCTAAAAAGCTCAGGCTGGACTTCTCCTTTAATACCATGTATTGCCCCCTTTAATATCAATAACAATGAAAAAGAGAGAATGTAGCCGAGGCTAAATAAAAAAACAAATCAAACCATGAAAATAATGAAACAAAAACAAACCAACACAATCAATAATGAGAAAAGGTGTATGGTTACACCATATCTGGAATAGTGATGATAAAGTTCAAACTAGGTGCATATATAAAACATCCAATGATTATAAGTCAGTGAACATGAATATGCATAGGTGAAGTATTATCAGTGACGTATTCCACCACCACATACACTGTGCCAGCACAGATGGGCTTGTGGCTAATTACCCCACCAGGGCCTTTATCCAGGGGGTTCTGAAGCGGCAACTCCGGATGGTCCGAATGGTGGAAGAGAAGTATAGAGTGGATAGCTAAATTATCTCGAACATTCAGGTCTCATGGGAAGTGGTGGAGTATTACCAAAAAGGAAAAAAGGAACTTGCCATAGTGTAAATCCGATAAAAATTAGCATTTATTAAGAATAAAAACACAACTACAGCAGTAAGATGATTATGAGCAACAAATAGCCGGCTGGCTGGCGAACGCCCGTCCGCTCAGACAAACAAACATGATGATGTCAGCACTTTCACTCCTCCCAGTGGATTTATTAATAAAAAAAACACACTTACAGCAGTAAGATGATTATGAGCAACAAATAGCCGGCCGGCTGGCAAATGCCGTCCGCTCAGACAAACAAACGCGATGACGTCAGCACGTCCACTCCTCCCAGTGTCAGCACGTCCACTCCTCCCAGTGCTGATGTCATCGCGTTTGTTTGTCTGAGCAGATGGACGTTTGCCAGCCGGCCGGCTATTTGTTGCTCATAATCATCTTACTGCTGTAAGTATTTTTATTCTTAATAAATGCCAATTTGTATCGGATTTACACTATGGTGAGTTCCTTTTTTCCTTTTTGGTAATACTCGACCACTTCTCTTAAGAGCTGAATGTTCGAGATAATCCAGCTATCCGCTGTATACTTCCCTTCCACCATTCGGACCATCCGGAGTTGCCGCTTCAGAACCCCCTGGATAAAAGCCCTGGTGGGGTAATTAGCCACAATCCCATCTTGCTTGCCTTGAGGTAAGCGCGCATTCTATGTGGTGCTGGCACAGTGTATGTGGTGGTGGAATACGTCACTGATAATACTTCACCTATGCATATTCATGTTCACGGACTTATCATAATAATTAGATGTTTTATCTATGTACCGTATATACTCGAGTATAAGCTGACCCGAATATAAGCCGAGGCACCTAATTTTACCACAAAAAACCTGGGAAAACGTATTGACTCGAGTATAAGCCTAGGGTGTCCATCTGCATGACTCACTGTGCCCATGACTAGACTGACGTTTAACATAGGAGTCTATGGAAGGGGTGCCCGGATTTGAAAAATCGGTGCTCCCCGGCCTTAGGTCCCCTGGACAACAAATTTTGCACACTTGTAGAGGAAGAGTGAGGCTACATGTGTGCCAAGTTTGGGGTCCAGCAGACCTACAGCCGGTCGGTACCGGGTCCCCAAAATCCAGGGGATCAGGCACAAAAAGGTGACTCGAGTATAAGCCGAGGGGGGCATTTACAGCACAAAAAAATGTGCTGAAAAACTCGGCTTATACTCGAGTATATACGGTACCTAGTTTGGACTTTATCATCACTATTCCAGATATGGTGTAACCATACACCATTTCTCATTATTGATTGTGTTGGTTTATTTTTGGTTCATTTTTTTCATGGTTTGATTTGTTTTTTTATTTAGCGCGGCTACATTCTCTTTTTCATTTCTACCAAGTGTGTATCTCACTTCCAGCCACTACTTATTTGGTTTATTATTTATGTTTAGTCACTAGTTATGTGTTAGCGTGGTATTTTTTCTATTACTATTAATATCAATAACAGCTTGAAGCCTGTTGTGGTATTTGTGGATGAGGCTCTTTACCTTCTCATATGGTAAAACTGCCCATTCCTCTTGGCAAAAAGCTTCCAGTTCCTGTAAATTCTTGGACTGTCTTGCATGAACTGCACTATTGAGATCTCCTCAGAGTGGCTCAATGATATTGAGGTCAGGAGACTGGGATGGACACTCCAGAACCTTCACTTTATTCTGCTGTAGCCAATGACAAGTCGACTTAGCCTTGTGTTTTGGATCATTGTCATGTTGGAATGTCCAAGTACGTCCCATGCGCAGATTCCTGGCTGATTAATGCAAATGTTCCTCCAGTATTTTTCGATAACATACTGCATTCATCTTGCCATCAATTTGACTACATTTCCTGTGCCTTTGTAGCTCACACATCCCCAAAACATCAGCGATCCACCTCTGTGTTTCACTGTAGGAATGGTGTACCTTTCATCATAGGCCTTGTTGACTTCTCTCCAAATATAGCATTTAGACCCGGTTCACACCAGGGCGGCGCGACGCGGCACGACTTGAGACGCCCGCCGAGGCGATTTGCATAAGACTTTTGTATAGAAGTCAATGCAGGTCGCCTTGGGTCGCCCCCAAAATTAGTACAGGAACCTTTTTCTAAGTCGGAGTGACCTGAGTCGCTCTTACTTAGAACGGTTCCATTGAAAAGTGTGGGACGCGACTTGTCAGGCGACTGAGTCGCCTGACGAGTCGCCCTGGTGTGAACCGGCTCTTATGGTTGTGACCAAAAGCTACATTTTAGTCTCATCACTCCAAATGACTGTGTGCCAGAAGGTGTGAGGCTTGTCTCTGTGCTGTTTGGAGTATTGTAAGCAGGATGCTTTGTGTCATTTTCGTAGTAATGGCTTTCTTCTGGCGACTCGACCATGCGGCCCATCTTTCTTCAAGTGCCTCCTTACTGTGCATCTTGAAACAGCCACACCATGTTTTCAGAGAGTCCTGTATTTCACCTGAAGTTATGTGTGGGTTTTTCTTTGCACCCTAAACAATTTTCCTAGCAGTTGTGGCTAACATTTTGTTTGGTCTACCTGACTGTGGTTTGGTTTCAACACAACACAATCTCCTGCGCTTGGGGGCCATTCTATAAATAAGTGGTGCAGCCAACCCTCTGGATAACAGATGGAATGCCTGTGGTCTTGTTGCCCTCCTCAGAACAATGGGTGTCCTTATAACTGAAACAAAGAAAGAGGAAAAGAAGGCGCACCGACCTTGTGCATTACCAAAGATAAAATGTATTAATATTAACGATTCACCGCTTTGGCTCTGAGGTAGAGGGTTCTACCTTGAAATTTGTTAGCCATATGCAATGCCATCGGGTCCCTTTCAACACCCGGTCTGGGTTGCAGGTGTCTAGAGATAGGTTCCATTTGCGGATGTACTGATAAGCGCTTTTTAATCACATTTGTTTGAGTATGACTACTATTGCTACAGTTTTGTAATAAATTTTATCTTTGATAATGCACAAGGTCGGTGCGCCCTCCTTTCCTCTTTCTTTGTGGTTTGGTTTTTAACAGAACCCCTCATTTTCCACTTCTTGATTAGAGTTTGAACACTGCTGATTGGCATTCTCAATTCCTTGGATATCATTGTATATCCCTTTCTTGTTTTATACAGTCCTACTACCTTTTCCCGCAGATTCTTTGACAATTCTTTTGCTTTTCCCATGAGTCAGAATCCAGAAACGTCAGTGCAGCACTGGATGAAAGATGCAAGGGTCTGTCGGGAGTCCAGAAACTCATTGACCTTTTATACACACACACTAATTACAAGCAAACAGATCACAGGTGAGGATGGTTCCCTTTAATAGCCATTCAAACCCCTTTGTTTCAGCTTGTGTGCATGTTATCAGGCCAAAATCACCAGGGTATGTAAACTTTTTGTAGAAAGGGGGGGGGATTCCGGCACTCCTAGCGATGTGATGCCTTTAAAATGAATGTAATAGTGGCTCTAATGGCACTTCTAAGTCAATCTGTATATTAAAAAACAAGAGGAGGCAGCCATCCTCAGAGGGTGTCCATGTCCTCTGTCAGCAAGAAGTGTAAAAAAGAAGGGGGTGGAGGCGCCAACTAAATAAATCCCCTCGGCTGTGAGGCGTAGGAGATGTCGATGTGCAAACGAAAATCAACATCTCCTACACCTCACGGCCGAGGGGAACTTTGCCAGAGCCAGCAGAGCGGCACCAACAGACCTCAGAACACCCCCAACCTCGATGGATATCATTTTCAAGTGAACCTGTAAGTATATATACTATACTTACATTAATGATTACAGTAGGATTTATTTAGTTGGCGCCTCCACCCCCTTCGTATGTAAACTTTTGATCAGGGTCATTTGGGTAATTTCTGTTGCCATTATGATTTAAAAAGAGTAAACACAGTTGATTGATAATAAATGACTTCAGCCAAACACCAGAAGTTAAATGCAAAGTAAGTAGAGTCCCTCAAAAGTACAAGAAAAGCAAGCTCTTAGTTCAGCAGTTATAAATCCTTACAGTAATAGGGTCTATTTATCAAAATTCACTGGTTAAATGTCACAAGCATTCACCCAGTCATCATGAATTCTGACTGTATTTTGCTTAATACAGTTTTTTCCCTTGGTTTTCATCTCAATTTAGTGGACATATTCGGCTCCAATCACAAATCGGTATCTTATAGACAAGTGCATTCGTTTTTGTCCGAATGCATTTTTGTCCGAATTTCGGGTATTTTCGTTATCGTTTTAACAAACGAAAACGAACGCGCAGAATCCGAAATCCGAAAGATCCGACATAGAAAAATGTATATTTTCATTTTTGTTGCTACAACAGTTCGATATAGATAGGAGATTCGACATAACGCTGACAATAGCGATCTGTGTCTAT
The DNA here is from genome assembly GCA_029206835.1 of Rana muscosa. Taxonomy (NCBI): domain Eukaryota; kingdom Metazoa; phylum Chordata; class Amphibia; order Anura; family Ranidae; genus Rana; species Rana muscosa. The sequence goes on from CM055116.1 coordinate 178,915,728, forward strand.
CGAACCTGTGGTCAGATGTGCTTAACCTTAACTCTATTAGTCCAAGATTATTCTACATAGAGAGGAAAGATTTGACATAGAGAGAAAAGATTTGACATTATAGAGACAGTGTTGGGGTAGACCATTCGACATGAACGACGAAGATTTGACGAAGCAGCGAAAAACATACAAAAGTCAAATCTGTCATTGAAGGCTTATGGTGTCTGTCGAAAGTTCTAAGAAGATTCGACAAGCAGCTAAACTGTACGATGCCGCAATCGTACATTTCCGGTCAAATGCTCGGCCCATAGGCTATAGAAGAATTCGAATGTTGGTTGATTAGTAATAATAATTTCTCAATATAATTATTACTAGTGTCATACAACATTAGAAATCTTCTATAGTTTGTAGGCGGAACATTCGACCGGAAATGTATGATTGTGGCGTCGTACAGTTTAGCTACTCCGTCGAATCTTCTTAGAACATTCGACAGACACCATAAGCCTTCAATGACAGATTTGACCTTAATTAATTTAGATTTTCGGGCGAATGCATTTTTAACGAAACAAGATAAATAAAAACGAATTTCGGGAGTAACTAAATAAATGTATTTTTCGGATGAAAACGAAATTCCGAAACAAAATCTTTCAGTGTGCACATGTCTAGTATCTTACCGCATCTGAGTATGCGTTAAGATACTAGACATAGCGTTTTTCCAAATGTTTTTTTTAGCATTCACTAAAAAAACACATACTATGTACCCCATACTCATTCACATAGTTAAAGGGGGCTTCCAGATTCCAATAAGCCCCCCCCGCCCGCAGATCCCACAACCACCAGCCAGGGTTGTGGGGAAGGGGCTCTTGTCCTCATCAACATGGGGACAAGGTGCTTTTGAGCCCACCTACACCATGTTGAGGTCATGTGGCCTGGTATGGTTCAGGAGGGGGGGCGCCCCCTTCCTTTCCTGACTTGCCAAGTTGCATGCTTGGATAAGGGCCTGGTATGGTTTAGAGAGGGGGCCCCATGCCATTTTTTTCCTGACTTTTTCATTGCTGACAGCTGACAGCTGATGGCTCATTGGTTCTTAAGGACACAGCAGTTACCCACTCCTTAACAACCAGGTTGTTTACTGGTTGATAAGGATGCAGGCCGCAGGCGGTTCCTTAAATATTTCATGCCGGACCACTACTTATTTACTGCATGCAATTTTTTTTTCTTGTGAATTTACTTTTACTCCTGTTTTATGCAGTATTTACCCAGCGTTTTTGCTTTATGCGGTAAATAACCGCATAAAGCAGTAGTGAATTTACATTTTCAGGATCACATGCAGTATTTGGGAAAACAGATAAATACTGCATGCAATCTGGTTCTGTGAATGAAGCCCATTGTGGTATTTTCCTGACAGAGGTATTTCAGAAAACATACCACATTATGGTGTTAAGATGAGATACAACATGAGTCACAAGGTAGCTATCTCAGTGTGAATTAAGTGTGAATTGTGTTCTGCATCTTGTTGTGTTGTAAGTTATTTGTTTTTATTTTTAGCTAAATTCAGACAATGTAGGAATGAAAGGATGCCTGTAAATGTAGGCTCATGATGGTAACTATTGTTCTAGTTGTGTGGGATGTGTGGGATGGTGGTTAGAAGCAGGTGGATAGGAAGGGGCATATAAAGAGACTTGAAAAAGAGGTCATGCCTTGAAATGTGTTGTCTTGGAGACCAACAACTCTCCACGTTCTTCCTGGTGATTCTCTGTAGGCCCATAGGTCCAGCGGCACCTCGCTTTCGGACGGATGCGGACAGCAGGCGACAAGGTTCCTGCAGGTCACTTCTGGTGACACAGCTTCTGGCTGGTGCTCCAGAGATTGCTCTCTACATCCAGACCCTGGAACTGATTCTGTGGTGGTATAGCAATTCTCCTCCCTTGTTAGGTCACCCATACAGAACCATCACTTTTCATGTTACCACCATGTTCCTGTTACACACCACGGATGTCCCTGGAAAACAATGAGCTTTATGCTTTTAATTATCATGGATATGATTCTTATTATCTTTTTAACTCCATTAAAGTGGATTATGGTTGAGACATGGACACTTTGAGACCACTTCATTATTCATAGTAAGTTCAAATTGGTGGCAGCCTGCATACAAACCACTGGTTCATTATACACATAATACATAATAACAATGGTTCAGCATTCAAAAGGTGAAAAGATGCACACTGGAAAAAGTTTACAATTTTATTCCCAAGAAATGTATGCACTCTGGTAGTTGGTTTAGTTTAATTAGGAAGGGACATGCAGCCTTTGGCTATGGATTTCTGATTTATTTTATGGGTGCTCTTTCATGTTATTTTTAATAGCTTTTTGGCTAATATACTAAACTTTAATGTATATGAAAACATAATTTATGGTCATTTATCCTGTGTGACACTTACATTGTTATCTTTGATAATCAGAATTGTCTCCTTTCCTAATGAATACGTGCCCGAGATATAGAATAGTGTAGGAGACATGTAACTGATACGTAACTAAACTCACATAAAAACTGTACATTTATTTTTGCACTTTGTAACTCTGCTTTTGATGCCTTGTGATCCGGTGTACACTGCTATTGCTCAATAAACCATAAATACTGTAGACGGAAGATATACTTGTATGGATCCCTTCATTGCAAAGCTTGCCTTTACAATGGGCAGTAGATGATCCGGGTATCGCCTTTCTGTCTTATGCCGCGTACAAGACCGATGGCCTTTTTTCAACGGACAAACCAATCGTGTGTGGGCCCCATCGGTCTTTTTTCCATCGGTATAAAAAAAATAGAACATGTTTTAAATTTTACCGATGGAGAAAAAAACGATAGCAAATTCCGATCATTTGTGGGGAACTCCATCGGAGAAAAAACCAACGCATGCTCAGAATCAAGTCGACGCATGCTCAGAAGCATTGAACTTCATTTTTCTTGGCTCTTCGGAGTGTTTTACGTCACGGCGTTTGGGATGGTCGGATTTTTGACTGATGGTGTGTAGGCAAGACTGATGGAAGTCAGCTTCATCGGATTTCCGATGGAAAAATCCATCGGATTTTAATCCATCGCAAATCTGATTGTGTGTACAGGGCATTACTCAGGCTTTTTCAGGGGATCTGGCATGCTTCCTTTTTATTTTCAAAAACTTCTCTCTCCCTTCTCTTTCCCATGAATCTATTCTAACAAATTCCATATAACTTCTAAAAACAACCTAAGAAAAAATCCTCTATACTGAGTACAGTGTGGATACATATTACAGATGTTGGTCTATACAAATTGTATGCATTGCATTATATACTGTAAATATGTAGTTATTTTTTATCCATTATTTTGACTTCCCAACTTCTGCTACTAGCATTCTTTAACCACTTCAAGACCAAGCTTATTTCTGACATTTGTTGTTTACAAGTTAAATCTGTATTTTTTGCTAGAAAATTACTTAGAACCTACAAATATTACATATCATTTTTTAGCAAAGGCCCTAGAGAATACAATGACAGTTGTTGCAATATTTTATGTCCCTTTATGTAATTATGTCACACTGTATTTGCGCAGCAGTCTTTCAAACACAATTTTCTGGGAAAAATACACTTTAAGGAATTAAAAATAAATAAAGTTAGAACCATTTTTTTGTATATTGTGAAAAGAGTAAATAGATACCTAACATGTTACGCTTTAAAATTGCATGTACTCGTGGAATGGCAACAAACTACGGTACTTAAAAATCTCCATAGGCGATGCTTTAAAAAATGTTAACGGTTACCAGTTTAGAGTTACAGAGGAGGTCTTTTGCTAAAATTTTGCTCTCACTCTAACGATCGCAGAAATACTTCACATGTGTGATTTGAACACTGTATACATTTGCGGGCACGACTTACGTATGCATTTTCTTTGGTCCTCGAACACGTGGGGACGGGGGAGCTTTAAGTTTATTTTTTATTTTTTATTATGTATTACACTGTTCCTTTAACGACTTCAATACAGGGCATTGTCACCCCCTTCCTGCCCAGACCAATTTTTAGTTTTCAGCACTGTCGCACTTTGAATGACAATTGCGCGGTCATGCAACAGTGTACCCAATGGTTTATGTTTTTTTCCCCACAAATAGAGCTTTCTTTTGGTGGTATTTAATCACCTCTGAGGTTTTTATTTTTTGCGCTATAAACAAAAGAAGAGCGACAATAAAAATACATTTAAAAAAAATAATGTTTCCTCAGTTTAGGCCGATATGTATTCTACTACATATTTTTGGTAAAAAAATCGCAATAAGCGTATATTGATTGGTTTGCGCAAAAGTTATAAAGTTATAGCGTCTACAAAATAGGGGATGGATTTATGGCATTTTTATTTATTTAATTTTTTTTACTAGCAATGGCGGTGACCTGCGATTTTTATTGTGACTGTGACCTTGCGGCAGACATATCGGACACTTTTGACACATTTTTGGGACCATTCACATTTATACAGCGATTAGTGCTATAAAAATGCATTGATTACCGTATAAATGTGACTGGCAGGGAAGGGGTTAACACTAGGGGGTGATCAAGGGGTTAAATATGTATCCTAGGGCGTGATTCTAACTGTAGGGAGAGGGGACTCACAAGGGGAGGACACCGATCGGTGTTCCTCTGTACTGGGAACACACCATCGGTCTCCTCTCACCTGACATTACGTGGATCTGTGTGTTTACACACACAGATCCACGGTCCTGCTGTGTTCACGGGCAATCGTGGGTGCCCGGCGGACATCGCGCGCGCGCGCCCCCTAGATGTAAACATCCCTTGTGACGGTAATAGGCAGTGACAGGTACTCTTTATGGAGGGAGCTGGGGTCTAAAAGACCCCAAACCCCTCCTTTGCACTTCAAAGTATTCAAAACGCCAAAATCTGCATTTTTGAATGCCTTGGATTTTTAAAAATCAGCGCCGTTGGATGCTGAGTAAACCAGAGGTGACATTGTGATGTTGCTTCTGGGTTACTACATCAGATATCAAATCAAAGCCAATTCCAGATTTGATTTGGACTCCGGCCAGCCAGCAGACATGCCGGCTGGTCACTCGGGTCTCCCGGTGGTTGATCTGGGCAGAGTGGCGGAAGGCGTCAGGAGGGGATGTCCCCTCCCACTGCTTGTGACAACGACTGAGCGGCTACTTAGCCACATTGGATGGTATTACATGAAAGCCGACCGTCCACTCTAAAAAACTGTACTAGGGTGATGCCTCTGGCTGCAGGCATCATCCAGATATAACCACTTCAACAAAATGACGTACAGGTATGTGATTTTGCTTGAAGTGGTTAAGACTTTGATTTAAAACTAAATCAAAACAGTAAATGTTGCACAAAAATTGTAATAGTGTAAAAACCTTGGTCGATCTTTTTTATTATTTACTAAAACCCCTATCACTTCTTGGCCTGCCTCCTAGTTTACTTCCCTATATAATACATGATCAGTGCAGCCCGCAGTGCCTGAGAAACTTCCTTGTTCTCTAAGCTCCTGCTTGCTTAGTGTTTCGTGTATTCGGTGTCTGACTTCCCATGTACTGACCCTGGATTCACCTCTGTTTGTGATTGTCTGCCATCCGCCCAGACCTTGGCTTGTTTTCCAGGTCCTCTTCTGTCTCCTACCATCTGTACTCTGCATTCACAAGTCGTCTCTGTATTGTCAGCTGGGCATTCCTGGGGGCCAAGACCTGGTTCCAGCTTGCTGCACGTTTAGCCCCACCTTCAGGGACCCTGGTGTGGAAGCACACTGGGGCTTAGACTCTACGCCCTAAGGAAGCCCAGGTTGGCGTCCTACAAATGCTTACTACTACAGAAACCTGACAGCTTGGCTGAAAATTAGGAGCCTTGAATGTTTTAAAATAGGTACCCAGCTAGTCTACTTTATCTGGCTTTTTAGTTTTGGCCATAAACAGCCATATTTGTTTTTGGAGGGGCTAGGGGCAACTTTTAGAATCAAATATGGAGTGAGATGGTTTACTCCATCGGAATGGATTGTTTAGGTAGGCCTACACAATACCTCAATACCTAGATGTGGGCACATTCTCCTTCTGGCAGGCTTACCCTGCCAGATACATATACAGTATATATATATATATATATATATATATATATATATATATATATATATATAGTGTAATCTGGGGGACAGGTAGCAGGTACAAAAGCTCCCTGGGATGAGCAGGCACAGATACCAAGTCCATGGGATAAGTGAAAAAACAGTGTTGTTTATTGGTGCTATATACAAAGTCTATTGACAGGTGCTGTACAGTGTGCAGAAAAACAAACAGAACAAAAAATAGTTAAACAAAACCCTAGCCGTGTCTCGGCTCTAACTATACGGTATATACAGGCCCTCACTACCAGGCTGAGCAAGCCTACCGCTTGCCAGCTTCCACATCAACTGATTAACAGTTTTCACCAACCTTCTTGCTCTCACAGAGCAGCGTTGTCTGTGTTTCCCAGGCAGAGCAAAGGCTGTCTGCTCAGGTGAGCTTTTAATTGACCTGGGAGAGAGGACCAACACCTGAACTGGATACTGGATCAGAGATCCCTTAACGTCTCTCAGGGACACTCTGCTACACATCCTCCCCCTTGTTTCAACCCCAGGGTTGGAACACCTGTGGCCCAACAGGAGTGAACACGGGACAGGGCATCTACATTCCCCATCTCAACACCTGGCCTGTGTTTTACAGAAAATGAATAATCCTGTAGAGCCAAAAACCACTGGTTCACCCGTCTATTAGTCTCCTTCTTTTGGGCCATCCATTTCAGGGGAGCATGGTCAGTTATTAATTCCAACTGGCGCCCTAACAAGTAGTACCTGAGCGCGTCCACAACCCACTTTATGGCTAAACATTCCTTTTCAATGACTGCATACTTTTTCTCATGGTCATTGAGCTTTCTACTTAGGTAGACCACAGGGTGTTTTTCCCCATTGTATACCTGTGATAGTACTGCCCCGATACCAACATCAGACGTATCCGTTTGAACCAAAAAGTCTTTGGAGAAATCGGGGGAGTACAATACTGGCTGTGCACAAAGAGCCTTCTTCAGGACTTGGAAAGATTCCTCCGCTACTGGGGACCATTTCACCATTACAGAGTCTTTCCCTTTCGTAAGGTCTGTCAGTGGGACAGCTATAGTTGCAAAATTTGGGAGAAACCTTCTATCCCAAGAAAGGCTCTGACCTGCTTCTTGTTTGCAGGACGTGGCCACTCCTGGATGGCTTCTGTTTTATTCACCTGGGGTTTTATGACACCGTAGCCAAAATACTTGGCTTCCTATAGACCAATGGAATTTTTTTTTGGATTTGCCGTAAAACCTTCTTTGAAGAGGGAATCAAGGACAGCCTGGACACGGGGCAAGTGAGACTCCCAGTCAGTGCTATGTACCACTATGTCATCTAGATAGGCTGCTGCATACTGTCGGTGGGGTCTTAGGGTCCTGGCCCTCTGAAATGTCGCAGGGGCATTTTGCAACCCAAAAGGCATCTTTTTATATTGAAAGGAACCCTCCGGGGTCACAAATGCAGTCTTCTCTTTGGCGCTTCCAGTCAGGGGTATTTGCCAATAGCCTTTTGTCAAGTCCAAAGTGGTCAGATAACGAGCCTTGCTAAGTCGGTCTATAAGTTTGTCTACCCTGGGCATTGGGTACGTGTCAAACTTTGTCACTGCATTAAGCTTCCTGAAGTCGTTACAGAATCTCCAAGTACCATCCGGTTTTGGGACTAACACGATGGGGCTAGACCAGTCACTATTGGACTCCTCAATGACATCTAGCTCCAACATTCTTTTAACTTCATCACTGATGTCCTTTCTCCTCGCTTCAGGAATTCGGTACGGTTTGAGCTTGACACGGACCCCAGGTTCAGTAACAATATCATGCTGAACTGCTGAAGTCATGCCAGGTAACTCTGAAAATGTATTTCTATTCCTTATCAGGAACTCTCTAGCTTCCTGCTTTTGGGAATATGACAGGGTGTCTGGAAACGTGACCTCAGGGACCAGAGGGGACCCAGTACCCTAAGGCATTCCCGGGAGTGACCTCGCAGTTAACGCCAGTCTATCCTTCCAGGGCTTTAACAGGTTTATGTGGTAAATCTGTTCGGGCTTCCTTTTACCTGGTTGATAGACCTTGTAATTGACCTCCCCAACTCTTTCAATTACTTCAAAGGGACCCTGCCACTTAGCCAGGAACTTGCTCTCAACAGTGGGAACTAACACGAGGACCCTGTCACCAGGTGAGAAAACACGGAGTTGGGCCCCCCTGTTGTATATTCTCTGTTGGGCTGCTTGGGCCTACAATAAGTGCTCTTTTACCACCGGCATGATTGCTGCAATCCTGTCCTGCATATCAATGACACTTTTGTGGGGTGTTTGCTCCCCTTCCCAAGTTTCCTTGGCTATGTCTAAGAGTCCCCGAGGGTGTCCCCCTTAAAGCAGCTCAAATGGCGAGTACCCTGTAGAGGACTGGGGAACTTCCCTGATGGCCAACATCAAGTATGGTATCAGGAAGTCCCAGTTTTTCCCATCCTTGTCAACAACCTTTTTTAACATATTCTTTAATGTCTTATTGAAGCGTTCCACCAAGCCATCCATTTGAAGATGGTACACCGAGGTTCGCAACTGCATCACCTTAAATAACTTGCACAGCTCCCTAGTTATTCGTGACATGAATGGGGTGCCCTGGTCTGTAAGGACTTCTTTAGGGACGCCAACCTGACTGGACACCATAAACAACTCTTTGGCAATGTTTTTAGCAGACACGGTGCGTAAGGGAACGGCCTCGGGGTAACGGGTAGCGTAATCCATGATCACGAGGATATGCTGATGACCGTGGGCAGATTTGGGGAGCGGACCCACAAGGTCCATGGCAATCCTCTCAAAGGGCACTTCAATAATGGGAAAGGGCACTAAAGGACTTCGGAAGTGGGGCTGTGGGGCTGACATCTGACACACAGGACAGGATTGACAATAATTCTCAATATTTTTCTGTATCCCAGGCCAGTAAAACCTGCGCAACACCCTTTCAGTGGTTTTCTCAACCCCTAAATGGCCTCCTAGCAAGTGCCCATGGGCAAGTTCCAACACCACCCATCTGTATGGCTTAGGGACTACCAACTGTTCAACCACTTCATCATTAGTTTTACATACACGATACAGTAAATCCTCATTGCTGCAGAAATATGGAAAACAGGGCCTGTCCCCTGATTCGACAGGTACATCATTAATCACCATTACATTTTCCCAGGCCCTGGCAAGGGTAGTGTCTTTTCTCTGCTCAGTACCAAAATTTTCCTTGTGCACATTAAGATCAGCAAACTCCAACGTAGGCTCAGATTCAGCAGACGGCTGTCCAGCTCTACTGGTTGTGGGGACTTCTTCAGGCTCCTCCAGCTCTCCTGCCATAACTGAGAAAGGATAACCCGGAGAGCCCTGAGAGGAGTCCCCTGAACCCACAATGTCAGTAGTGGCCAGGAGTTCTGGCTCTGCGACTGAATCAGGTACTGCGACCGGGTCGGGACGATCTCACAGTTCCCAAAACTTAGGGAAGTCCCTACCAATGATAGCCTCGTGCACCAAGTGGGGCACAAGTCCGACCGAATGGGTCACCATACCTAAGCCTGTTTTTAACTGAACAGTGGCTATAGGATACTCCCGGGTATCCCCATGTACACAGATCACAGCAACTTTTTTAGCATGAAAATTCACGGTTTCAACCATCTCAGCTGTAACCAAATTAACTAGACTTCCAGAGTCCAGCAAGGCCGTAATAGGCTTATTATTAACAGTCATTTGACACATGTGTTTTCCCACATTTGGCACTGCAGCGCATGAAACAGCAGCAAACATAGACTGCCTTCTAATAGATAGATCACACTGCATTGGTTCATCTGTCAATGGACAGTTTGCTGCAACATGTCCCAGTTCTTGGCCACGAAAACACCTGCTGTTTCCTCAGTTTGGTTTGCTGACAGGCAGTGGCTTCCCTTGTTTGGGACGCCAAACTTCAGTCCTGGCACCAAAAATCCTCCCCCCTATTTCCTTGCCACCCACTTCCCCTGGAACAGTCTTACCGGTTGCCTGGGGAGACCGTGGCTTTGGGTGGAAAGTCCGTGCGGCTGTAGGGGTGGTGACCAGGTTCTCTGCAGCAAAGTACCTCTCAATGAGCTCCACCAGGTTGTCTGCCGACTTGGGGTCTCCTTGACTCACCCACCTTTGCAGGGGAATTGGCAGTGACCTCAGGAATTGGTCCATGACCACACGCTCCACTATTTGTGGCGCAGACAGGGACTCCGGCTGTAGCCATTTCCGCACCAGGTGGATTAGATCAAACATCTGCGATCTTGGGGGCCTCTCATCTTGGAAGAACCAGCTGTGGACCCGCTGAGCTCGAACAGCCAAGGTGACACCGAGTCGCGCCAGGATTTCCTGCTTGACCTTCTCATAGTCTCCTGCTTCCGCTGTCTCCAGATCATAGTAGGCCTTCTGCGATTCTCCAGAAAGCAAGGGGGCCATCAGTCCTGCCCACTGGGTTTGAGGCCAACCTTCCCTCTCAGCGGTCCATTCAAACGTTAGTAGGAAGGCCTCTGGATCATAATCTGCAGTTATCTTAGAAAGAAAGTGACCCACATGGATGGCTGAGGGCTTGTCTCCAATATCATTCATTTTCGCAGCTGACCCCTGTGCTAGCGTCTCCACAACCTCAGGAAGGGTTTTCCTATCTGCTTTTGCAGCAGTGGCAAGCTGTTCAAACAGCCTCTGCGATAGCTCCTGTACAGCACCAATCTGTTGGCACAGCACCTTGTTTTGCTCCTGTGCGATAGTGTTTGCTTGCTGCAGTGCAGCGTTAGTTTGCTGTTGTGCAGCGTTTGCTTGCTGTTGTGCAGCGTTGGATAACAGCATTTGTTTGAGGATTTCCTCCATGTTGTCACTTTAGGTACTGGCCTTTAAAATGGTAACTTACTACACCTGCCCGCATTCTCCACCATATGTAACCTGGGGGACAGGTAGCAGGTACAAAAGCTCCCTGGGATGAGCAGGCACAGATACCAAGTCCATGGGATAAGTGAAAAAACAGTGTTGTTTATTGGTGCTATATACAAAGTCTATTGACAGGTGCTATACAGTGTGCAGAAAAACAAACAGAACAAAAAATTGTTAAACAAAACCCTAGCCGTGTTTCGGCTCTAACTATATGGTATATACAGGCCCTCACTACCAGGCTGAGCAAGCCTACCTCTTGCCAGCTTCCACATCAACTGATTAACAGTTTCCACCAACCTTTTTGCTCTCACAGACCAGCGTTGTCTGTGTTTCCCAGGCAGAGCAAAGGCTGTCTGCTCAGGTGAGCTTTTAATTGACCTGGGAGAGAGGACCAACACCTGAACTGAATACTGGATCAGAGATCCCTAAACGTATAAGAGAGGAGCCTGGGAGATGTATAAACCCCGAACAGGACTTTTCCTGTCTCTCTCAGGGACGCTGTGCTACAATATATATATACATGCACATACATACATACAGTACATACAGTACATACTGCATATATACATATCTATCTAGATCTATAAACATATATATATATATATATATATATATATATACTGTTTATTTTATACACTCCAGAATTGAGTTGACTATAATATAAAAACCTATATATGCAGGCAAAATTATGATGGTTTTCCTTTCACATACTGGCTTTCATTCAATGCTGACATGTCTCTTTTGAGTGGATTCAGCCTTTAAAACTAGCTCATGACACTGAAGTTTGTAAAGTATGATATATTGCAGTTTGCCTCATGTGCAATGAAATAATGCCTCATGCTCCTATCTACTTTGGTGAGAACGAAAGCAAAATCTCAGTTATTGTTAAAAAAAAAAACTCTGCAGCTAAAACATGATTTCTAAAAAAAAGAAGCCAGTCTGCATAATTATCAGAATCAATTTCACAGAAATCTTTTTTCTTAAAAAAAATAATGAATTTAACACTTTCCCTATAAAGAATGTCTTTTCATTTCCATGTCTTTATAAAGGCTGCTAGTAGATCTGAAAAATGTTATTTAAAATTCTAAAATAGTTCATTGGTAGGCTGAGTGTTTTTCCAACAAATCAAGGTGTTTTTGCCTTTACATACTCTTGTTTAATAGAGCACCTGGCCTATAAAATGTAAGGTAGAGCCCTCCCCTGTGTACTTTGCAAGAAGAAAACAGAATAAAAAATGAAAGAGATATTCAGTCTCAATGGAGCTTACACAGCTTTATTTTTCTCTTTCACCATCTGTTTGCCTGAAATAAAATAACTATGGGCACCAGAGTGTATAACAAGTGATAGTGTTTGTCCAACTAAAGTTTTCAGTCAGCAACCTCATTTCTATTTCTGCATTGTAGACAAAGGTTAGTAAGCTGGCGTTAAGCAAATACATTTCCCATCACTTGTACCATTTGTTTTTATGCCAATACAAAAAGAAACCAAGTGCATCATTATAATGCATACCACATTAAATGCAACATAGAATTCAATGATCTGCTGCACTGTCTTCATAGAACACAGGCATGTGTTTACAGTAAGCTGTGCTTAAAGTGAACATTTCCAATAAATCATTTGATTTATATTTTTTAAACAATAAATTACTTAAATCTATAGATCTAAAACCCAATTCTATACAGGAAGAACTTTCCCTCTTCAAAGTGGATGAAGGATCAAGTGCTTGTTTTGTCAAGGGAATGGAATAAGAGAGGGTAATAATTACCTTAATCCACATTCCTCCACTAGGAATGAGCTAAGTTCCGTTCACTGAATGCTGGATGAACCTGGTGGGAAGTTTGCAAACCCCAAACATAGCGCCTAAATCCCCTATCTATGCAAGCGGAATTTTGTTTTTTTATTTATGTCCTTTCATTTTAAAGGTTTTAATGAACAGCAAGCTGTGAGTAACACTACATCACTGCACACGTGTATTACCTTCTGAATACCGAAGCAGACAGCATGTTTATTCAGTGGCGGGAATATCCCCATTGAGTGGGTGTTAGACTCACACAATTGCAGCCACCTCAGAAAGCCTTATAAATAGGGATGAGCTTCGAGTTTGAGTCTAACTAATGTTCGACTCGAACATTGCCTGTTTGCACGTTTGCGGAACAGCGAACAATTTGGGGTGTTCGCGGAAAATTCGAAAAGCCGCGGAACACCCTTTAAAAGTCTATGGGAGAAATCTAAAGTGCTAATTTTAAAGGCTTATGCCACGTACACACGATCATTTTTCCCATCGGGAAAAATTTCATTTTTTCTTTTGGACGAGAAAAACGACGTGTGTGGGCTTTTTGTCATTTTTCCAGACGGGAAAAACGGCATTAATCACGACAAGAAAAATTAGAACATGCTCTAATTTTTCTCGTCGTGATTCCCGTCATTTTTTCCGCGGCAGTTTTCCCATAGGGAAACACTGCCGGGGAGCCTACACACAGTCGTTTTTTTCGACCAAGTAAAAAAATGTCATTTAAAACGTCCGTGTGTAGGGGAACAAGCTGTTCCTCGTTTTTCACGTCGATTTTCTCGACGTTGTTTTCACCGTCGAATAAATCGATCATGTGTACACGGCATAATATGCAAGTTATTGTCATAAAAAGTGTTTGGGGACCCGAGTCCTGCCCCAGGGGACATGTATCAATTCAATTTTTTTTTTTTAAAACGGATGTTTTTTCGGGAGCAGTGATTTTAATAATGCTTAAAGTCAAACAATGAAAGGGAAATATTCCTTTAAATTTCATACCTGGAGGGGGGGGGGTTATAGTATGCCTGTAAAGTAGAGCTTGTTTCCCGTGCTTAGAACTGTCCCTGCACAAAGTGTAATTTCTGAAGGAAAAAAAGTCATTTAAATGCACTCGCGGCTATAATGAATTGTCGGCTCCTGGCAATACAGAGAAAAGTCATTGATAAAAAAAAATGCGTGGGGGTCCCCCCAAATTCAATTACCAGGCCCTTCAGGTCTGGTATGGATATTAAGGGGAACCCTGCGTCAAATAAAAAAAAAATGACGTGGGGTTCCCCCAAATATCCATACCAGACCCTTCAGGTCTGGTATGGATTTTAAGGGGAACTCCACGCCAAATTTATAAAAAAAATGGCGTGGAGTTCCCCCCAAAAATCCATACCAGACCCTTTATCCGAGCATGCAACCTGGCAGGCCGCAGGAAAAAAAAAGGGGGGAATGAGAGAGCGCCCCCCCTCCTGAACTGTACCAGGCCACATGCCCTCAACATGTGGAGGATGCTTTGGGGGTCTGTGACCCCTCAAAGCACCATTTCCCCATGTTGATGGGGACAAGGGCCTCATCCCCACAACCCTTGCCCGGTGGTTGTGGGGGTCTGCGGGCAGGGGGCTTATCGGAATCTGGAAGACCCCTTTAACAAAGGGGACCCCCAGATCCCACCCCCCCATGTGAATTGGTAAGGGGTACATTGTACCCCTACCATTTCACAAAGAAAGTGTAAAAAAAAAAAAAAAAAACACACATACACAGTTGGGAAAGTCCTTTATTAAAAATAAAAAAATTAAAAATAAAAAACCCATTCCAGCGATGTAATCCAGTGTCCCGCAGTGATCCGATGTCCAGCGCTGCAGTCTCCTCCAGTCTCCACTCCACACGAAACCCCCATGACGTTCGAGGGGGCGGGGTCACCCGTCACATCATAGGGTAAGCCCCAGCTTTCCCCGCTTGCCGGGGAATAGCCAATGACGTAGGCGGGATTCCGCCTACGTCATTGGCTATTCCCCACAAGCGGGGAAATCCGGGGCTTACCCCTATGATCTGATGGGTGACCCCGCCCCCTTGTACGTCAGACCCCGCCTACATCATTGGCTGAGTGGACCTGATGGGGAACGTGATTTGATTCCTCCGCAGTGTAATAAATGAATAGACCCCGCCCCTTCTCACGTTCCCCATCAGGTCCGTTCAGCCTTACACCCAGTGAAGGTGACCCCACCCCCCTACGTCATTGGCTGAGCGGACATGATGGGGAATGTGAGAAGGGGCGGGGTCTATTAATTTATTACACTGCAGAGGAATCAAATCACGTTCCCCATCAGGTCCGCTCAGCCAATGACATAGAATAGACTGACAGCAATGCCCGGCTGTGTCATTGCTGTCAGTCTATTTAGCGATTTACAAAAGGAGAGGAGTACCAGAATAGGCCTGGGCTAGAAGTGGCAACAGACAGCATTGATTCATGAAAGACAGAAGTCGCCAGACAAACCAAATTTATTTTTATGAGGAGATTGCTGGTGTACCTGGGCTTCCAGCTGGAATATCTGCCTATAGGATAGCCGGGTTCGAATCCAATCGATTGCTGCTTCCTGTTACAGGACCCGGGCTGGGTTATATGCTTGTCCAAAGCTTGCTTTTGGTAAGCCTGCAATCTTTACGGTGGTGGTGCACGGAATCTTTGGTGGACACCTGTTTTGATTTAATTCAACTTGTGGACCTCAATTTTTTCTCGCTTTATGGACTTTCATTAACCACTTAAGCCCCAGACCAATATGCAGCATAAAGACCAGGCCCCTTTTTGCGATTCGGCACTGCGTCGCTTTAACTGACAATTGCGCTGTCGTGTGACGTGGCTCCCATCAAAATTGACGTCCTTTTTCCCCACAAATAGAGCTTTCTTTTGGTGGTATTTTATCACCTCTGCCGTTTTTATTTTTTGCACTATAAACAAACATAGAGCGACAATTTTGAAAAAAATTCAATATTTTTTACTTGTTGCTATAATAAATATCCCCAAAAATTATATTAAAAAAAGTTTTTTTTTTCCTCAGTTTAGGCCGATACGTATTCTTCTACATATTTTTGGTAAAAAAAATCGCAATCTGCGTTTATTGATTGGTTTGTGCAAAAGTTATAGCGTTTACAAAATAGGGGGTAGTTTTATGGCATTTTTATTATTTTCTTATTTTTACTAGTAATGGCGGCAATCAGCGTTTTTTTTTTTCGTGACTGCGACATTATGGCCGACACATCGGACACTTTTGACAAATTTTTGGGACCATTGTAATTTTTACAGCGATCAGTGCAATAAAAATGCACTGGTTACTGTAAAAATTACACTGGCAGTGAAGGGGCTAACCACTCGGGGCGCTGAAGGGGTTAAGTGTGCCTAAGGGAGTGATTCTCACTGTTAGGGGGCGTGGCTACGGGTGACACGTCACCGATCTCCGCTCTGATTACACAGAGCGGAGATCGGTGACAGTGTCAGTAGGCGAGCGGGGAGATGTTATGTTTACACTAACATCTCCCCGCTCCATCCCTCCGTGAGACGATCGCGGGGATCCCCATGGTGATCGAGTCTGCGGGACCCACGGTCCGACTCACGGGCATGACTGCAGGGTCGCCAACGCACCGCCGGCGGCGCGCGACCATACGGCAGGCAGTTAAAGGTACGTGATTGTGCCTGTACGAGCTATTCTGCCGACGTATATATGCCGTGAGCAGTCGTTAAGCGGTTAATACTCACCACATATGGACTATTCTTTTATTCTTATTCACAATTATTAAGGAATTTATTTTCTTTATTTCATCACATATTTCTTAATCTATGCCACTGGTTTATATATTATGTGTTAATATGTGATATCCCTTAGGGGTCGATTAATTGATTATCACTCAATGGTTGATCATTAATGTTTAAGATCATTTCACTTCTGTTTTTAAGGGGAGCGCAGCTTTATTTTTTCTATTTGCATTGTTGCTGTATCTCACTTTTTAGTTGCTGCTTTTTAGGTTTATAACATAAAGCGCAGTGTCCTATTTTTTCTGCAGCTTCATCTTCCAAGGGTATTAGATGCCATTTCGTTGTGCATCTCCAACAGCAGTTTAGCTGGGAAGCCCCACTTGTAAAGGATTTTGTGATTACGTAGAATTTTTGTGATAGGGACTAAGTTGTGCCTTGCTGCTAGCGTAGCTTGAGACAAATCTGCATAAAGCGCGATACCAGCAAAGGGATCCGGGAGTGCAGGGTTCTGTCTGGCATAACGCATCAGTTGATCCTTTACATGGTAAAAATGTATCCTTGCTATGACGTCCCTGGGGATCTGATCAGGCAGGAAGGAGGGTTTCGGCAGTCTGTGGGCCCTATCTATAATTATGTCTGCAGGACCTAGAGATGGGAGGGCTGTGGTCATAAGGTTTTGGAGGTATGCAGTTAGTTCCGCTGGCTTGATAGATTCAGGGTAGCCCCTAAATTTTATGATATTCCTTCGGGCCCTGTCCTCAATATCCGCCATTTTGAGACGCATGGCCTTGATCTCATCCTCAACACTAAAGTGGGCATCAACCAGCTCATTATGCGCCAAAGTAAATTCCTCCATTTTATGTTCAACATATGTTACTCTCTTGCTGACCACTGACAGATCTGCTTTTGTGGCTTGCATGAAAGCTGCCATGTCCTGCTGGAAGGCCCCCCGCAGAGTTTTTAAGCATTTGGAGGCTGTCCTGATGTGGGGAGTTCATCTAGATGCTGTCCATAGGAGGAAGATTCCTCCATCCCTTCACCCTCCGTCCCTGCATCATCATGCACCTCTCCCTTCTTTCCAACTCTCCTTTTCTGTTTGACAGGGCTTGTAAAAGGGGAGGATGGCGGTGGATGGCTTTCAGGGCCTGACTCACCCGTGGATGGTGCTGGATTACATGCAGAGCTTGCAGGGTATGCTGAAGCACGGCTCCCGGCGCGGGCGCCATCTTGGATTTCTCAGCCGGCTGCAGGAGGGAAGAAATCAGTTAATTTCTTTGATCCTTCTCTCTCCTTTCTCTTGCTCATGCTGACCGCTGTGTGCCCTTCGGTCTCCCCTTTCAGATGGTGTGCTTTGTGGCTATGATGGTGTGCTCTGAGACGCTCTATATCTCAAGCTGTGTCAGCGCTCTCCTCTCACACTTCCATCAGCTCTGGCCGCCGGCTCCGCCCCCTGTGTCCTATTTTTTCTATACTTGACTGAGCAGCATTGAGCCGCCATGAGAAATACAATGACACTCGGTGTTAAACACTGCTTATCCACTGTAATCTCATCAAATCAGCTACTTATGCAGTCAACATTTAGTCTGCCCTCACCACATCTGCCCTTTACAAAGGGGACTCCATGGTTTGAACAATAGACAGATGTACAATTTTACACTGATGCAATGTAACCCTCTCATCTTTAACAATTTATACTGAACATTGTTCCAACAAGCCCTTATGGAGGGCTCCCCTCAGGAGTGTTGAGGGGTCTCAGGCCTAGGTACCATAGTCCCTGACCCATCCACTCACTTTTTGTAACCATCCCATGATGTCATAAGGGGGAGGGATACTAGGTGGGAAGACAACCTTGTCTGTTTTTTTATGGGGATGAATGTAAGGAGTTCACCTTTTGTATTGTGATACTGCAATACAGTGATGTCTTTTAAATTGATAAATAAAATTGATTTGTTATATACTAATCTGGTTTATGCTGCCTAGTCCCTGTAAGTAACTTATTTTTGGAGGGTGGATACTACTACTGTCCACCCACCACAATCATGTTTGTTACTATGTACTCTTTCCCCTTGGGGGGAGGATATTAAGGGGACCTGTTATTATAAAGATGGCATCCAGATGAGTCCTCCCTTACAAACCTCTTGGAGAGCAGTAGGTAGAGATGAGGCCCTTGTCCCCTCAACATGGAACAAAATGCCTTGCCAAGACAGAGGCTTTGCAGCCACCCTTTCAAGACACCCCTCCAGTGTGGAAGGCATGTGGCCTGGTGTGGTTCAGCAGTCAGGCTGCATACTCCTTGTCCCCCTTTTCCTGGCCACACAGGCTGCATAACTGTGTTAAGTTCTGGTATGAATTTCAAGGGGAACCCCCTGCTTTATTTTGTTTTTAAAGGTATGGTACACATATTAAAAAAGGGAAAATTGGCATGCCATTCCACATAAAGTTGAAATCAGACTCCTTTCAAGCATGCAGCCTGGATAGCCAGGAAAGAGAAGGCAATGAGCATGCAGTCCCCATTCCTAAGCCAGACCAGACCACATACAGTACCTTCCACAATGGGAGGGTAACCTGCCATGGGACTGCAAAGTCTCTTCCCTTACAGGGAACATTATCCCTAGTTTAAGGGAACAACATCAATGTGATCTACATCAATCACAATGATCTGCCACCACTGCAGCCCAACGCCGAACAATTTCAACTCACTGACATAATAACCTGCCACAATGTTCATCCAATGCACTAAAACTGCAAAATGACAGATCCCGGCCACCTGCTGCTTTGTTTGCCAGCTGGCTGGGAAATATTTTTTTTGCAGTTGTGCTAGTGCTGCAAAATGACAGATCCTTGGCTGATGTTGGTTCACAGACCACTCTGCAACTCAGTGCTAGTGGTAACTCATGTGCTCAGACTACTAAGGGGGTGTAAAGCCGCTGACACAATTTGCTGACCACAAATTTGGAAACATCATTTCATAAATAAACGTAGCACTAAACATATAAAGAAACATAAAAATTAACCATACATGAAATAAACATGAATTCCAATCGATGAAATTGAAATATAATAAAGAATGTGTCCATTCTAAAAGTCCCAATAGGAAATACAGAAATTAAAAAAATAAACTCGAAAGTAAAAAAGAGTCCCAGAATGATCCACTGTGCAAGCGATTTTCCACACGGTACCAATAGTGAGTGAGACGAACCGCTTACCAGATGGTGTTGACCCTCAAAGACTTAAGCGGTCAAGCAGTGCATTTAGGAAAATAATCACCAAGGCTTCCCCTATTAAACCTCCAGCATATATCAGAAATGTTAATACATCACAATCCCCACAGTATATCTTCTTCAGACTATTTAATAATTATTAACCCATTGTTTTCTAAAAAAAAATTCTAATTAGCTAATGAACTCATTCCTTTGCTATTTTTTGCTATTATTATTATTATTATTGTTTTATGTTCTTATCATTTGTATGTACAGTAAACATTTTCATTTGTATGTAAACATTTTCATTTGTATTCTTTTTGTTTTTCAAACTTGTATAATCACAGTAAAAAAATTAATAAGATTCTTTATTTCTAAATATTTCTATAAAAAAAAGTTACTAAGATCTGAAATGTGAGGCATGTGTTTCCACGGAACAGGGAGCAAGAGTTGCCTCTAGTCTCAGTCTGAATGGAAGCTTCAGTAGCCCTCTCACCTGCTTCTTTAGAGTTCATTGAACTCAATAAGTAGACCAGACTGGGAGAGCCAAAACTAAAAAACAGCCCTGGGACCAAGGTGTACCAGATCTATCACTAGGACAAATACATGTACATTGAATGAAAAAAATCATATTCATTTTAAATTCTTTTAAATTTTAATTGTATTATATATTGTCAGCAAGATGACCACAGAAAGAGAAAGGTAAAATCATGTCTCTCACATTTCATTTCATTTCACATCCCCAAAGAAACTGAATATTAACCCATGGTATATCTCTGTTAAACAATTGCAAACATCTGGGGAAATCCATTCTAAATTGTCAGCCAGGGGATGTATGCAGAGGCACTTAATCCACCACTGGGCCAAATACATTTACACTGAATGGGCCATATCACACTGGATTAAAATAGAATTTTTCTGTTAGTAAAATCGCCATAGAAACAGAAAGCTTAAGTCATGTATTTTGCTGTTCATAAATCACCAAAGCAATCAAGTTCCAATCAAGTTCCATCCTATAGATAGCATGTTGTTTTTATCCAAAAGTTTTTTTGTTTATTCTAGTTAATAAGAGTGTTTCTATCTTGCATGTTGCTGGATTTTGGTAGGTATCATAAGTGTTGATAGTTATTACTGCCCAATAATTGTTTTACCACGTTGGAAAATCTGCTTGACATTCCCCTTTATCTGTATAAATGGAAACTTCCCTACATTGTACATATACTCTATCTCAACAGAAGGTCAGCAAAATCAGAGGGAAGAATCATAGCAAGTTCCTGCAGTGTGGATAATGAACCATTGCATGCAAACTTCATACCACCCATAGATCTAAGTAAGGGTTGTACCAATATGTACTTAACCTAAAAACATCAGCTAAAATGAAAAAAAACAGCTACATTGTAAAATTTTCTTCATCTAGTACTGATACAGAATTCCCATGTTGTTATGATGCTAAACAGATGTCAGGCAGATCACATTTGCTTTAAATGCCCTCTAGCACAACCATGGCATAAAGCTATGTTCTCTTCACTGTAATGTTGATTTTATCACCACATTGATAGCATTTCAAACCTCAAAGAGGGATGATTTAAATTTAGGTAATAAATGTTTCTACCTTATATGGGGTTTGCGTTTTGGCAGGTCTCATCCATGAAAGTCTTTCTTGCACTACCAAGGCCAGTCACATTCAAGTGTGCTGTTTAATGTTATTACTGCCCAAAAATCTTTTCAACCCATCTTTCAAACCACCCTTTCACTCAGTACCGATACAGAGTCCCCATGTAGCTTTGATGCCAAAGAGATATCAGGCCTATCAAGTAAAATAAGGTAAACATTAGACAGTACATCTGAAATTGTGTTTCTTGGAACATTTGTGCAATCAGCATTACAGTTCCCTTTACTTTAATGTTGAATTGATCTCCACATTCATAGCTTTTCAAACATCAAAGAGGCATGATTTTAGTTTAGTTAAAGACACAAATTATTCCACAGAACATGCATCATAAATTATATTACATTGTTTAAGAAATCTATTTTGGTCAAAATAACAGATAACTGCAAATAAAGCATTTACTGGCTAACATTAATAGTAATCTTAGTCTCTGTGTCGTGTATATAACCTAAAACCTTAAAAGCTGATTCAAATATCCACTATCATTAGCAATTGAGAAATGATAATTTTAGTTTTATTTTGCCCAATAGTACAATTCTTGATCCATTGTGAGACAAAAACCGACCCATAATTCTACTTGCACAATGTTGTTTATTATAATGCATAGTTATGTCGTCTATATTTTTCATTTTTATTGATTTATTATTTGGCTGAATTTGCAGATTACAGTGAATCTGGCTACTTTGCTCCCATGTGTAAAATCACAATCCTACTAAGAAAGTACTATTTTTTTCATGAAAATAGTATCTAATGGGAAAGAAAACCCCTTCATTGTCAGGTCATTCACTTTGAATTTAGCAGGAATTCTTATACCATAATCTCTCGAGGTATTAAAATTGGAATTCCAGTTGCATCCTATCAGGTGACCTTAAAGCACAAGCTTCCTGTTGGAAGCTCACTCTGCCTGGCTATTACTAACCTTTAGGTATTAAATGAAGATACATAGTTTTGTGATGGCAACATTTTAAAAAGATAAGTCCTAGGAAAAAAAAATATTATATATAGTTATGTATATAAGTATGCATATCCCATAGATATTACAGCTAAAAGCCAGGGGGTGTTTACAACATTTGTTCTGTCCCACGTCTACTTTCTGTGCTTTTAAAGAGTAGAATTGAAATTGATGTCTATTTGGTGCAGACATACACTGTTAAGATGTCCCTCAAAAAGTGCATTTTGCTACCTGGGCAGATTAATTCAACACTCGAAGATGGCTGCATAGTTCTGTAATCAGCTCAGATGACACCCAACAGATTAAGCAGCACAGTACCAGCAAGTAAACTACTGACACCAGTATTATCTTTAGCTGTCTTTAAGGGGGCATACATCTAACTGATTAATTCACCAATGTAAGAAGGCCCGTCCGTTTTTTTTAACAGAAATAAGGAAGGCCGTCTTTACTCATCTCCACTGACCCCCAGTATAAGATAACACATCTTCACTGACCAGTGACAACCAATGTTAGGGGTACTATACTTACTTCTAATGTAAGGGGGCACTTCTGGGCCACTGCAGATCATTACACAGTGTTTGCAGCTTTCTATGTTATATGTCTTGGCCACTGGTCTGCCTGTTACATACTTTGGACCACTTCAATCTATCTGCTGTTCAAACCTAAAAATGCTGCACAGTTTATGCTGTGCTCTAGTGTACATTTCCCATATTACTAAACACTGAACATTCTGTTCCTTCATATCTCCAAGATTTTTTTTCAGGAATTTATAAATGGATCCTATTTAACAAATGGGCATACATTTGCTGGTACTTTATATGCCTTATGACGTACTGCATAAAATCAAGGATATTGTATTACTTCCTAGATCATTGAAACAAATAGTTATGTAACATAACAAAAAAAATTATATTCTTCACTGCTGGAAACCATCTAAGAGATAGACTTCTTTGAATGTAGGAATCCTGCAGTGCCTCATTATTTCTCTTATTAATTTTAATTCCATTTAAAACCAAATTTATCAAGACTAATGGCAGTTATCAGCATATGTATGTCAAAGAGAAAGTGTAAGATATTACTAAGAAGATACAAAGTTCTAAGACTTTTTTTTTTCAAGTACAGCTTTCATTATTAATAAAAATACTTTATATACTGTATAATAAATTTGGAGCATAAGAGCCAGGTAACCATCAACATGGTTAACATTTATGTTTCATTGTCAATTTACAATATAAAAAAAAAATATATATATATTAAAAAAAGATGAATTGTGTCAGGAAGTTGCATTTAAAAGCTTTAATACAATATCTGGTCCTAGGAAGAGCTCTTCTGCTATCAGATTGATTACTATCTCAGATGGGATGGAATTCCCTCTTTATTGCTTATCGTGATTCAGTCCACAAATTAAACAGCCAACGTTTATGAGACAAGATATAGGGACACCTTTTAGTACAAAGCATATTACATTTTTGTTTTGCCTTAAAATGCTTGGACAGTTTTGAATAGAGTGGTAAGAACCCTTGACAGGTTTTTCTGCTCTTCTAGCTTACAGTTTATCCTCACTTCCTTTTCTGATGACATTTTACAAGCCAGGAAAGAGTACTCTTCAACAGCAACACAGGGTGAAAAAAAAAACGCTTTCCTTAGTAAAGTGACGAAAGCTAGAACTCATTTTTCTCCAGGACAGGATGTGAGGGCAATAATTGCTTTGGAGCCTTAGATAGTAGTAAAAAACCCACAGCATTTTAATTTTCCCCCACTTCTTCCAAAACAAGAAAATAGTTTTTGTCGTAACATACATTTTAAAGTGTATGTCAGATAAAAGAAAGCCTAATGCAGTACATCTCCACAATATATGAAAATTTTCTCAAGTTTTAAAGACCCTTAAAGTACAGAAAAATAATACCCACTGATCTGTCAAACATCCACTCAGTTCCTAAGTCCTGTTGTGATGTCAGCCCTGTCCAGTTTTCTTTTACTAAATTACTCATACTCACTGATGTCCTATTACCTACATCACATAGACTAATCATCCCATAGTCCCAAGTTGAAAGGAGGGCTAATTAATCTACTTGTGATAACAGGTAAAGTGATCCCAAGTCACAGCACAATTAAAAATTTCTGATAAGATCAAAAGTTTTTTTTTTTCAATTTTATGTAAAAGATATATGGTATATTTAACAAATCAAAAGGTAATATTAGGGTTGCATACACTTTAAGCTTATTCTTGGACACTGCATCATCTACCAACTTGGTCCTCAGTGCCTACATGCTTCTAACTCTGATCGTATTCCCAAATTAAATATTATTGACAAGGAGAAATGCCTTCTTCCAGATTCATGTTAATGACCGTTTCTACTCCATGAATTCCTGAATTCTTAGCAACCAAGTTTGCTGCAGGCACTTTTGCCCATCTAACATCCTCACACAACCTCCCAAAGGTACGTGAACAAGAGGTGCAAGACACATATTGACACAAGATGATACAGTGGCCATGCAAAGGTTGATAAAACAGCAGGTTAATCCACTTGGATCTTATACAACATGGGAAGCAATAAGAGTCAAGAGGGCTTTCTGTGATGTAAGGCTTATTTATTTGTTTTCCTTTTAAAAACAGAATATTTTTTCCAGTTCAAAGCAAACACCCTTTTACACTTTTTATTTTGACATTTATATTTGTCACTGCTACCCTTTTTGAGTGTTACTTTGAATTAATAATGGTCTTAGACACAGGCTATTGTATTGCTTTTCAATTTGTTTCCCTAGTAATAATTTGATGCGTCATATATCACAGACAATTTTATATTTGTGACTTGAACCAATACTTGTTTTTACAGCAGAAGTATCAGTTTTTCATATTTTCCATTATAAGGAGCATGGGTGAAACAAGTTTCTGGTATCTGTTTGGTTATTACGCAAGATGGATATTTGAAATGAGATGAAATGTGTTTCTCTACAATATAACACTGTGTTGCTTTTGTTAACTTAGAAAATAATCTATTGACTCTACATGTTCTTCTAAATATGCTTTGCATTCACAAACATGTCTTAGCTTTGAAAGTAAAACACAACAACAAAGTGTTGGTTATTTCATAGACAGCCAAAGAAAGAAACATCAAATGCAATTATAATGGCAGCTAAGCAGGTTTTTCAACTTTAACTAATATTCTAGTTAAGGGTGCACTCTTGTTGGCAATACAATACTGGCTTCAAAAAGTCCAATTACAGCCTAAGTTTTTTGTTTTTGTTTGGGATAGTCTTTATTAAAAGTAAATACTTCCGTAATCTTTTTATTGATTTTCCTGATTCTGTTAAAGAGCAGTTATCACTGGGACAGGAAAACACAGACAGTAATGTTATAACATTCACCTGACAGAGATTCTAACCCTTCTTCATTTTAAGTTGTACTAAAAAAAAACATTTTCCATCACCAGTCTACAATGTGTAATAGTACTCACTGTCCTGCTGCCTCTTGTAAGGGTTTGGTGTTGTTTATGATCCTCTGATAATAAGGATAAGGTGGGGAAGTTTGGGACTTTAAATGAGGCCATGGACAAAGTGGGGGTAATAGATAGAAAGTACATATTATTATGATCCTCTGATATTCCAGATCTTGATTACTGCTTAATGAGTGCGGTCAAATCTGCTATGATGTGTGTCAAACAGATAATTCAGTGCAGGTAGTTATCCTGTGTGAATGCTGCAGACATGCAATTCCCATGTTGGACCATTTTCCCATGACGGGGAGGGTAAGGAGAGACAATCCAAGCAAACCAGCCAAGCATCAACAGCGGTGTCTCAGCCACAGACCATCCAATTGCCAGTAAATACTGTGATTGGGGACTCCTGTAGGTTCCTCTGGGTGGTTAGGCATGCCGCGCATCAAGGGGTGGGGGGAGTCCATTCCTGTGTCTGGTCTGTCTACATACAGTATATTTTGTTCCTCCCCGAAACTTCATCAGGACATAGAGGTTCCCTTTCTGTCACTGAATTATAAATGCATATAGGCTCCGCCTACTGGCTGCCATGTCTTAACTATGGTATATACAGTATATTTTCGAAAATTGATCAGTCCTGATGTACTGAGGAATAAAAACCTCAAATAAAATGCAGATCAACCTGCAAACTGATGTACTGATGGCCTATATCATTTCTTGAGGCTCTTAATTTTCCAGGACAGTGCAAATAACCCCCAAATTACCGTATTTTTCGGACCATAAGGTGCACTTAAAATCCTTTCACTTTCTCAAAAATTGACAGTGCGCCTTATAATGCGGTGCGCCTAATGTATGGTTGGATTGAGCATTACGGCCATCGTAGTCAGGAGGTACGGCCATCATAGTCAGGAGGTACGGCCATCGTAGTCAGGAGGTACGGCCATCGTAGTTAGGAGGTACGGCCATCGTAGTCAGGAGGTACGGCCATCGTAGTCAGGAGGTACGGCCATCGTAGTCAGGAGGTACGGCCATCGTAGTCAGGAGGTACGGCCATTGTAGTCAGGAGGTGTGTGTAGAGGTGTGCGCATTCATTCGTTCATTTTCTGAGTTTCCGAGGGCACAAAGCGAGGTGGCCACAGTTGGAGGACAAAATCAAACAGTGGGTTATTGAACAGAGAACCGTAGGTAGAAGCATCTCTACTGTCTCTATTCGACTCAAAGCAACAGCGATAGCACGCGACATGGAGATCAACGACTTTCGAGGAGGTCCTTCTTGGTGCTTCCGTTTTATGAAAAGGCGTAATCTCTCCATCCGCACAAGAACTACTATCTCGCAGCAACTGCCAAAGGATTACAAAGAAAAGCTGGCCATTTTCCGCACCTACTGCACGAACAAGATCAATGACGAGGTCCCCCTCACGTTTGATATTCCTGTAAACCGTACTGTCAAGAAAACGGGGACCACTATGGTATCTATTCGCACTACAGGAAACGAGAAGTCATCCTTCACTGTAGTTCTCGGTTGCCAGGCTAATGGCCAGAAACTACCACCCATGGTCATTTTCAAGAGAAAGACTTTGCCAAAAGAAAAGCTTCTGGTTGGTGTCATCATCAAGACTAACCCAAAGGGCTGGATGGACGAGGAGAAGATGATTGAGTGGCTTAGAGAGGTTTACATCAAGCGACCGGATGGCTTTTTCCACCAATCTCCATCCCTATTGATCTGCGACTCCATGCGCGCCCATCTGACAGATTCTGTCAAAGCCCAAGTGAAGAAAACAAATTAGTTGCTTGCCGTCATTCCGGGTGGATTAACCAAAGAACTCCAGCCGCTAGATATTGGTGTCAACAGGTCGTTTAAAGTTAAATTGCAAGCTGCGTGGGAGCATTGGATGACAGAAGGCGAACACACATTCACCAAGACAGGAAGGCAACGCTGGGCGAGTTACGCCACTATCTGCCAGTGGATCGTGGATGCCTGGGCGAAGGTATCAGTCTCCAGTGTCATCCAAGCTTTCAGGACGGCTGGAATTATCACTGAACAGCTAGGTAACAGCAACGAGACTGACTCGGATAATGATGATAACGATGAGAGGGATCCGGGCATGCTTGATGCCGAAATCGCCCAACTGTTAAACTCAGACACCGAAGATGAAGAATTTGATGGATTTGAGGTAGAGGAATAAACTGAAAAAGTGAGTGTATTGTTTTGTATTTTATATAACTGAACAATGTTGAGAGTTATTGTTATTGTGAAAGAGTTGAATAAAGTTTGACTTATCAGACTTATCAGAGTTTTGTTTAATTTTTTGTTTCATTTAATGCGTCTTATAACCCGGTGCGTCTTATGTACGAACATAAACTCGTTACCAGTCGATCATTGATGTTGCGCCTTATAACCCGGTGCGCCTTATGGTCCGAAAAATACGGTACCCATTTTTCGAGAGTAGACAGTCTGAGGTATTAACCACTTAACGACCGCCGCCGATCGGACCCCCCCCCAGTACATGCGGCGGTCGGTATCGCTTGAGGAGCGATCCGGGATGAGGGGGCGGCCATTGGTTTCTGGCCACCCCCTCGCGATCGCTCCCGGCAAATGAAATGCTTCCCCTGCCTGTGTAATGTAAACACAGGCAGGAGGAAGTGATGTCATCTCTCCATGCGGTGCTCTTTTCGTCCAGAGCGCCGAGGAGAGAAGACATCAGGTTAGTGCACCAACAGCCCACTGACACCAGAACACATAGGCACACATTTCACCCCCCCAGTCACCCCCAGATCACCCCCCAGATCACCCCCCAGCCCCCAGTCACAGTGTCACTGATTGCAGTGATTATTTATTTACTAATCACTGCATTTAGTGTCATCTGTGACAGTAAAAAGTTGCAGGGC
This sequence comes from Rana muscosa, assembly GCA_029206835.1. NCBI lineage: Eukaryota > Metazoa > Chordata > Amphibia > Anura > Ranidae > Rana > Rana muscosa. The sequence continues at coordinate 178,944,394 of CM055116.1, forward strand.
AGTTAAGTTTAGGCCCCTTTAGGTCCAGGGTAGCCCCCCTAATAAAGGTTTAACCCCTTGATCGCCCCCAGGTAACCCTTTCACCCCCTATCGCCAGTGTCACTAAGCAATCGTTTTTCTGATCGCTGTATTAGTGTCGCTGGTGCCGCTAGGTAGCCAGTTATTTTTTTAGGTTCGCCGCCAGGTTTTTATAGTGTAAGGTACCCCCATATACAACCTAATAAAGGTTTTAACCCCCTGATTTCCCCTAGAGTTAACCCTTTCACCAGTGATCACATATAAGTGTCACTGGTGACACTGGTTAGCCAGTTAGTTATTTCGTTATTTAGGTTACCCGTCAGGTTTTTATATAGCGTCAGGTACCCCCATATATTACCTAATAAAGGTTTTAACCCCCTGATTGCCCCTAGTTAACCCTTTCACCAGTGATCACTGTATAAGTGTTACGGGTGACGCTGGTTTGTTAGTTTGCTTTTTATAGCATCAGGGCACCCGCCGTATATAACCCAATAAAGGTTTAACCCTCTGATCGCCCGGCGGGTGATATCAATTAGGTTTTAGCGTCAGTTAGGGTCTGCGTCGCCCCAGGCAGCATCAGGTTAGTGCCAGTAACGCTAACACCCACGCACAAAGCATACACCTCCCTTAGTGGTATAGTATCTGAACAGATCAATATCTGATCTGATCAGATCTATACTAGCGTCCCCAGCAGTTTAGGGTTCCCAAAAACGCAGTGTTAGCAGAATCAGGCCAGATACCTGCTAGCACCTGCGCAGCCCAGCCCACCCAAGTGCAGTATCGATCGATCACTGTCCCTTACAAAACACAACACACATAACTGCAGCATTTGCAGAGACAGTCCTGATCCCTGCGATCGCTAACAGTTTTTTTGGTAGCGTTTGATACATTTGCTGACAGTCAGGTGCTTTTTTACCTGTGAATCCTTACTAGTGTACCACTAAATTTAGAGCCCAAAATGGCAAATCGAAGGTACACTAGTAAAGAGGCCTACGAGATTCTGCGCATGACAGATAGTGAAGAGGAGGTCACGGATCTGTCAGATTCCGGCTCAGAATACAACCCCGTAGAAGACAGTGGCTCCATGTCAGATAGCTCTGACAACGAAGATGAGGTCCATGCTAAGGTCAGGAATACCCCATCCCAATCTTCTGATGTTGTTGAGGAGCAAGAACCGCAGGGCTCTCGTATTATGGAGCAGAGAAGTACTAGCGCCGCTATTCCTTCTGGTGAACTGGCAAGCACACTCTGGACGTACATCCAGCACTGCAGTAACACTTGGTGACGTGTCGAGTCCCAAAAGTGCAGTTCAAGCTGGCGAGGTGGCAAGCACAAGTAGTGTCCCGCTGCCACCAAGAAGATAAAGGCAGGCCCATCGTGCCCATAGTGCACATAGTGCCCATAGGTATTTTTACAATTTGGCACTGCGCTGTTTAACTGGTAATTGCGCAGTCATGCAATGTTGTACCCAAACAAAATTTGCGTCCTTTTTTTTCCCACAAATATAGCTTTCTTTTGATGATATTTGATTGCCTCTGTGATTTTTATTTTTTGCGATATAAAAACGGAAAAAGACAGAAAATTTTGGAAAAAATATATATTTTCTAATTTTTGTTATAGGAAAAATGTAATAAACTCAATTTTAGTCATACATTTAGGCCAAAATGTATTCAGCCACATGTCTTTAGCAAAAAAAAAAATGTCAATAAGCATATATTTATTGGTTTGCGCAAAAGTTATAGCGTCTACAAACTAGGGTACATTTTCTGGAATTTACACAGCTTTTAATTTATGACTGCCTATCTCATTTCTTGAGGTGCTAAAATGGCAGGGCAGTACAAAACACCCCCAAATGACCCCATTTTGGAAAGTAGACACCCCAAGGAAATTGCTGAGAGGCATGTTGAGCCCATTGAATATTTATTTTTTGTCCCAAGTGATTGAATAATGACAAAAAAAAAAAATGTCACTAAATGATATATTGCTCACACATGCCATGGTTATATGTGGAATTGCACCCCAAAATACATTTTGCTGCTTTTCCCGAGTACGGGGATACCACATGTGTGGGACCTTTTGGGAGCCTAGCCACGTATGGGGCCCTGAAGACCAATCACCGCCTTCAGGATTTCTAAGGGCGCAAATTTTTGATTTCACTCCTCACTACCTATCACAGTTTCGAAGGCCATAAAATGCCAAAATAGCACAAACCCTGCCCAAATGACCCCATTTTGGAAAGTAGACACCCCAAGCTATTTGCTGAGGGGCATGTTGAGTCCATGGAATATTTTATATTTTGCCACAAGTTGCGGGAAATTTACAAACTTTTTTTTTTTTGCACAAAGTTGTCACTAAATGATATATTGCTTACACATGCCATGGGCATATGTGAAATTACACCCCAAAATACATTCTGATGCTTCTCCTGAGAAAAGGGATACCACATATGTGGGACTTTTTGGGATCCTAGCCTCATACGGGACTCCGAAAACCAAGCACCGCCTTCTAGATTTCTAAGGGCATATATTTTTGATTTCACTCCTCACTACCTATCACTACCTATCACAGTTTTGAAGGCCATAAAATGCCAAGATGGCACAAACCCCCCAAAATGACCCAATTTTGGAAAGTAGACACCCAAAGCTATTTGCTGAGAGGCATGTTGAGCCCATTGCATATTTAATTTTTTAGTCCCAAGTGATTGAATAATGACAAAAAGACAAAAAAATTACAAAAAGTTGTCACTAAATGATATATTCCTCAAACATGCCATGGTTATATGTGGAATTGCACCCCAAAATACATTTTTCTTCTTCTCCTGAGTACGGGGATACCACATGTGTGGGACTTTTTGGGAGCCTAGCCACGTACGGGGCCCCGAAAACCAAGCACCGCCTTCAAGATTTCTAAGGGCGCAAATTTTTGATTTCACTCATCACTACCTATCACAGTTTCGAAGGCCATAAAATGGCAAAATAGCACAAACCCTCCCCAAATGACCCCATTTTGGAAAGTAGACACCCCAAGCTATTTGTTGAGAGGCATGTTGAGTCCATGGAATATTTTATATTTTGCCACAAGTTTCGGGAAAATTACAAACTTTTTTTTTTTTTGCACAAAGTTGTCACTAAATGATATATTGCTCACACATGACATGGGCATATGTGAAATTACACCCCAAAATACATTCTGATGCTTCTTCTGAGAAAAGGGATACCACATATGTGGGACTTTTTGGGATCTTAGCCTCATACGGGACTCCGAAAACCAAGCACCGCCTTCTAGATTTCTAAGGGCATATATTTTTGATTTCACTCCTCACTACCTATCACCACCTATCACAGTTTTGAAGGCCATAAAATGCCAAGATGGCATAAAACCCCCCTAAATGACCCCATTTTGGAAAGTAGACACCCCAATCTATTTGCTGAGAGGCATGTTTAGCCCATTGAATATTATTTTTTTTTGTCAAAAGTGATTGAACAATGACAAAAAAATATATATATATATTTTTTACAAAAAGTTGTCACTAAATGATATATTGTTTAGACATGCCATGGTTATATGTGGAATTGCACCCCAAAATAAATTTTGCTGCTTCTCCTGAGTATGGGGGTACCACATGTGTGGGACTTTTTGGGAGCCTAGCCGCGTAGGGGGCCCCAAAAACCAAGCACCGCCTTCAGGATTTTTAAGAGCGCAAATTTTTGATTTCACTCCTCACTACCTATCACAGTTTTGAAGGCCATAAAAATGCCAAAATGGCACACACCCCCCCAAATGACCCCATTTTGGAAAGTAGACACCCCAAGCTATTTGCTGAGAGGCATTGTGAGTATTTTACAGCTCTCATTTGTTTTTGAAAATGAAGAAAGTATATACTTTTTTTTTTTTTCAAAACTTTGTGACAAAAAGCGAGATCTGCAAAATACTCACCATACCTCTCAGCAAATAGCTTGGGGTGTCTACTTTCCAAATTTGGGTCATTTGGGGGGGGGGTTTGTGTCATCTAGGCATTCCATGGCCTCCGAAACTGTGATAGGCAGTGCGGAGTGAAATCAAAAATTTACACCCTTAGAAAGCCTGAAGGTGGTGCTTGGTTTTTGGGGTCCCGTACGTGGCTAGGCTCCCAAAACGTCTCACACATGTGGTATCCCCGTACTCAGGAGAAGCAACAGAATGTATTTTGGGGTGTTATTCCACATATGCCCATGGCATGTTTGAGCAATATATAATTTAGTGACAACTTTGTGCAAAAATAAATAAAAAAATTTCTTTTCCCGCAACTTGTGTCAAAATATAAAATATTCCATGGACTCGACATGCCTCTCAGCTAATAGCTTGGGGTGTCTACTTTCCAAAATGGGGTCATTTGGGGGGTTTTGAACTGTCCTCACATTTTATGCACAACATTAGGAAGCTTATGTCACACATCATCCACTCTTCTAACCACTTGAAGACAAAGCCCTTTCTGACCCACCCCAGACTTTACCTGCTTTTCTTTGCTTGGCTCCTCCGCAGGAAAAGAATGAGGCGCACCTCACTATAAACCCTGTACCCTCCTGGATGGGGAGGTTGAGCAGTGTCAGTTTTCTGGCCTGCCTGCGGCTGGTGTTAGAATCCTCCCGAGCTGATCTCGCCTCTGCATTTAGCCAGAAACAAGTCCTTAATTCTCCCCAGTAAAGTAACTGTCCACACCAACTGAAAGTCCAACCTTTGTATTTATTTCACCACGGATAACAAATAGTCTCTATGAGAGCAGACAGGTTGATACGAGACACAGGTCAGATAAGGTGGGAGGAGGTCCAGGCACAAACTCAATTTAGGTTCTCTTACTGTTCTGATTTCACGAACAGGTTTTGGGCGCACGGTCTCTGCCACAGACTGGGTGAATATGAAAAGTCACTGCCACTGACTTGTTGAAGTTGGTCACTGCCACTGACCTGGTGAATAGGGCCTTGCCCTATTTGGTCACTGCCACTGACCTGGTGTGCGTAGAGTCACTGCCACTATGACCTACAGAACATGCACTTCCTTCTTGAAGAAACTTGGCCCATGTCAAGGAGAAGAACCTCCCTCCGGAGAGTTACCAGAGGCCCCCACTGTCACCACGACTCTGCGCTGGATCTTCAGAAGGGGTCACCTCCCTGGCCTCCTCGATCCTGGATACGGGTCCCCTCGCAAGGCGGCACCCTGGGAGCCCTGAATCCCCGGTGGAACCCAACCGAAAGCGCTGGGCTCCGGGCCTCCGAAATAGTACCTCACCCCAGTGCCTTGGGCACCCAGAGACGACACATGCACCTCCCAGGCTGAAGGTGCCTGGGCGCGACCCCTCTGGAAGATGGCCGCCCCCTTTTATACCCTCTCCCAACAGGCACAGCAGGTTCCCCGCCCTGCCGTCACTACTGCTGAGAGAGGACAAAAAAAGTCACAGCCTTGTATCAGTGGTTCAACCCTGGCCCACGGCAACAGTGCCACCTGTAGGCCACAGGGAACAGCACACCAATACTATCTCCCAGGGACAGAAATGGTCCAAGAAACCTGACAATTAGTGTATCTGAGCCTAATTACCACTCAGATACACCCCCTATATAGCACCCCACTACATTTACATGAAAACTTTTTTTTTCTTTGCAAGAAAATTACGTTGAACCCCAAAACATTATATATTTTTTTAAAGCAAAGGCCCTACAGATTAAAATGGTGGGCGTTGCATTTTTTTTCCCACACAGTATTTGCACTGTGATTTTTCAAATGCATTTTTTTGGGGGAAAATACACTTTTTTTTATTTTAATGCACTAAAAGACACTATATTGTCCAAATGTATGATGAAATAAAAAAAATGATCTTAGGCCGAGTAAATGGATACCAAACACGACATGCTTTAAAATTGCGCACAAACGCGCAGTGGCGACAAACTACATACATTTTTAAAAGCCTTTACAGGTTACCACATTAGATTTACAGAGGAGGTCTACTGCTAAAATTACTGCCCTCGATCTTACCTTTGTGGTGATACCTCACATGCATGGTGCAATTGCTGTTTACATATGACGCCAGACCGACGCTTGCGTTCGCCTTTGTGCAAGAGCAGGGGGGGGACAGGGGTGCTTTTTTTTATAATTTTATTTTGCTTTTTTATTTTATTTTTAAACTGTTCCTTCCATTTTTTATTTTTTTTACCATTTTTATTGTTATCTCAGGGAATGTAAATATCCCCTATGATAGAAATAGGTAGTGACAGATACTCTTTTTTTTGAAAAAAATGAAGTCTATTAGACCCTAGATCTTTCCTCTGCCCTTAAAGCATCTGACCACACCAAGATCGGTGTGATAAAATGCTTTCCCAATTTCCCAATGGCGCTGTTTATATCTGGGGGGGGACATTCCCTCCCACTGCTTATAAAAGCAGTCTAGAGGCTAATTAGCCGCTAGGATTGCTTTTACATGAAAGCCAACTGCTGGCTGAAAAGAATGATACCAAGATGATACCTAAACCCGCAGGCATCATTCTGGTATAACCATTCAAAGTCCAGCAACATACCAGTACGTTGCTGGTCCTTGTTGGACATGTATTGTAATCTTTTTTTTCATGCAGCCTGTTGGCTGAACGAAAAAATGAGATTGATCGGTGGGTATGCCCACAATTAGAATACCTCCCTTCATCCAACCACTTCTAATGATGGGCGTACATGCACCATTTATATATGCCGAAGCATAGGTCATCCTCCTGTAAAAAAGTTATGCCGCGTACACATGGTCGGACTTTTCCATGGGCAAGCCTCCGTCGGAATTTTGACCATATGTACGCGGCACTAGGAGCAAAATCGCACCTCCGCCCCTGCTGCCCCCATGCTTCGGCATATATGCTCTTTTTTTTAACTGTGGTGGTGAAAACACCTCCTACAGCGTTGGAGTCACGGCTTTATGTATCGTGGGAGCAAACGCTGTTGCTGTCAAGATAAATAAATCTGTGCTGCAACTGAATGGCGTACCTGCTAAGCAAATGATGGTTAATATTAAAACAAAGTAACATTACAATATAACAGTAAGACCTTATCATACCATACCTGCAAAGCAAATACCAAAAACAAAACATAGTAAAAATCAAAAATAAATTTTAACGCAACCTGTGCCTAAAATATATATATTACTGAAGCATGGGGGCATCCTCCCGCAAAAAAGTTATGCCGCGTACACACGGTCGGACTTTTCCACGGGCAAGCCTCCGTCGGAATTTCGACCGTATGTAGGCGGCATTGGGAGCAAAATCGCTCCTCCGCCCCTGCTGCCCCCATGCTTCGGCATATATGCTCTTTTTTTTAACTGTGGTGGTGAAATCACCTCCTACAGCACTGGAGTCACGGCTTTATGTATCGTGGGAGAGAACGCTGTTGCTGTCAAGGTAAATTAATTTGCGCTGCAGCTGAATGGTGCACCTGAAAACTTACATACCTGAAAAGTAAGCATGATAAAACATTGCAGAATAGAATACAGTAAAAAAGAGCAGAACAATAGAGAGAAAATAGAGAGAGAGAGAGAGAGAGAGAGAGAACAATAAAACAACAACTATTTTTTTTTTATTATTTATTTAATTATTTTTTTTTTTTTTGGGGGGTTTTAATTTTTTTTTTTTTACACTTTTTTTGTAACTGTAGCAACTGTAATGGTTCGGGTCTCTCAAAATGCAATGGCATCTTGGGAGACCCAGTGTGAGTGTGTCCTATCCTGTGCATTGCTGTACCCTACGCTAAAACTTCACTAGTGTGTGGAAGCGTTCAAAACATTTACCAATGCAAAGACCAGGATCGTCAGGACAGCGTGGACAATAATAACGGGTGTCACACCTAAATATGCGCTTGGTACAGACCAGTGGTGGCCCGTCCATAGGGGGCGCCCGGGCGCCCAGGCGCCGCCCCCCCCCCCCCCTCCTGTAGTCACAAAAAAAAATTAATACTGCCCCTTTAAGAAAAAAGAAAAAAAAAGTCCTTTTGCTAAATGCACTATGTTAGCGCCAGTCACGTGCATTATGGGAAGCGCCACGTCAATGCAATAACGAGATTGCAGATTCAGCGCTTCATTTGCGGGCTTTTGTCCCACCTTGTGGCGCTTACCGAAGCACCACAGCGGCACTCGTAGTATCTATTACTACGGCCGGGCAGTTTGATTGACATCTGTTCGATCATGATGTCACTTCCTGTTTTCTCTTCTCTCATTGCGCCCGAGAGAGAAGAGAAAACAGGAAGTATGAGGACGGAGCACAAGGCACAAGGGGAGGACAACACACAAAAATCTAAGTCCCGCTGTGTGATCTATTTCTCACCCCCCCCCAAATGCAACAGTTTGAATTTACCTCTCGGTGCTTGGCCGGGGCACCCCCCCCGCTTATCAACTTTATTGTGATTCTGAATGTCATTTTCAGAATTTCCGTGGCACCCACCCCCGCTTCTCTGCCCCAGGGGGTCTCCAGGCTGCATTTGATGGGGGACAGGCTGCATTTGATGGGGGACAGAGGCTGCATTTGATGGGGGCCAGGCTGCATTTGATGGGGAACAGAGGCTGCATTTGATGGGGGACAGGCTGCATTTGATGGGGGACAGAGGCTGCATTTGATGGGGGACAGGCTGCATTTAATGGGGGACAGAGGCTGCATTTGATGGGGGACAGAGGCTGCATTTGATGGGGGACAGAGGCGGCATTTGATGGGGGACAGGCTGCATTTGATGGGGGACAGGCTGCATTTTATGGGGGACAGGCTGCATTTGATGAGGGACAGAGGCTGCATTTGATGAGGGACAGAGGCTGCATTTGATGAGGGACAGAGACTGCATTTGATGAGGGACAGAGACTGCATTTGATGAGGGACAGAGGCTGCATTTGATGAGGGACAGAGGCTGCATTTGATGAGGGACAGAGGCTGCATTTGATGGGGAACAGAGGCTGCATTTGATATGGGACAGAGGCTGCATTTGATGGGACAGAGGTTGCATTTGATGAGACAGAGGTTGCATTTGATGGGACAGAGGCTGCAACTGATGGGACAGAGGCTGTAACTGATGTGACACAGGGCTGAATTTGATGTGACACAGGCTGCATGTAAGGAGGGACTCCGCTTTTGGCACCTGATGTAAGGAGGGACTCTGCTGGGGACACCTGATGGCATCCGGTGGCAGGCGACACGCTCAGGGCTCCCACTGATTCTGCATTATGGTGAGTTGAATGATTTAATTTTATATTACAATGTAATAATAGAACTAATGCGCTTCAATCATCCTGACACCATAACAACTATGGTGCCGGGATGATTGAAGTATCTTTATCTGCTGATTGTTAAACTTTCTAGAATACACATATTTCTATTGTGTAGGATCTGGGCCTGCTGTCCCTCCCTCTCTCTCTCTCTCTCTCTCCCTCCATCCCTCCATCCCTCATTCATCTCAGATGCTAACCACACCACCTTAGAGCTACGCCCACTATTTCGCTGAAACCACGCCCATTTCCACCAAGTGGGATGGGTAAAAAAGGAAGGGCGGGGTCTGGCGCCCCTCATCCTAAAACTTCACCAGCCGCCACTGGTACAGACACTACATCTTCTTTGGGGGCTCGTTGGGTAGGGCTACTCTCGAGGACATACGGAAAATGCCTCTCATGCAGCCGGCTTACTGCATTTGGTTGGGAATGGTGAGGTGCAGAACCGCCTGGATACAGGAAGTCTGTGACTATCTCATCCTGGAATTTAAGGAAGGATAAAGTCCCGCCTGAAGCTCTGTATAGCACATGAGCGTTCAGCAAAGCCAATTGAAATAAGGATAGAGACACTTTTTTGTACCAGCGTCTCGCCTTACGGGCAATGTGATACAGCGCCAACAATTGTTCGTTGAGGTCCACCCCTCCCATATTTTGGTTATATTTGTGGACACAGATGGGTTTCTCCACAACACCAGTCACTGGTGTAATCTGGGCAGTTCTCCGGCTCTACGTGACTGTCTTTTCCCTCATAAACCATAAAGCTCCATACATAGCCTGTTGCCCTGTCACAGAACTTATAGAGCTTGACCCCATATCTGCCACGCTTGCTGGGAAGGTACTGTTTGAAAGACAAGTGGCCTGAAAATGTAACCAGGGACTCATCAACGCAGACAACTTGATCGGGAGTAAACAAGGCTGAAAAACGTTTGTTGAAGTGGTTTATGACGGGCCGAATTTTGGAGAGCCGATCGTATTCAGGGTCTCCACGTGGACGACAAAGTTCATTGTCGTTGAAGTGCATAAACCGCAAGATTTGCTCGTATCGTTTCCTGGACATGGAGGCATAGAACACAGGCATATGGTCAATTGAGCGCATGGACCAATAGGCACGCAATGACGAGAATTTATGTGTGCCCATGTTGAGGGAAAGGTCCAGAAAGGTTTTAAATTCAGAAACCGTAATTGGTTTCCAATCTCTGGCAATGGAAGGCAACTGGGGATTAGCGGCGATGAATTGACCAGCATATAAATTACTCTGGTCCACAATAGATCTATAGAGATGTTTCGTGAAAAACAGTGAATAATAATCAAGTGGCGTTAAATCAGCTGTTTCCACCTGAATACCGGGTTGGCCAGTGAATGGGGGAAGTACGGGTTCTGCAGAAGTGTTGGGCACCCAATCAGGATAGGCGAATTCTGCAGGAAGGACAATATGGGCACGACGGGCCTGCCTTTGTCTTCTTCTTGGTGGCAGCGGGACACTACTTGTGCTTGCCACCTCGCCAGCATGAACTGCACTTATGGGACTCGCCACTTCACCATGTGATACTGCAGTGCTGGATGTACGTCCAGGGTGTACTAGGCTTGCCAGTTCACCAGAAGGAATAGTGGCGCTAGTACTTCTCTTCTCCATAATACGAGAGCCCTGCGGTTCTTGCTCCTCAACAACATCAGAAGATCGGGATTGGGTATGCCTGACCTTAGCAGGGACCTTATATTCATCGTCAGAGCTATCTGACATGGAGCCACTGTCTTCTACGGGGTTGTATTCTGAGCCTGAATCTGACAGATGCGTGACCTCCTCTTCACTATCTGTCAGGCTTAGAATCTCGTAAGCCTCTTTACTAGTGTACCTTCGATTTGCCATTTTGGGCTTTAAATTTAGTGGTACACTAGTAAGGATTCATAGGTAAAAAACCACCTGACTGTCAGCAAATGTATCAAACACTACCAAAAAAACTGTTAGCAATCGCAGGAATCAGGCCTGTCTCTGCGAATGCTGCAGTTATATGTGTTGTGTTTTGTAAATGACAGTGATCGATCGATACTGCACTTGGGTGGGCTGGGCTGGGCTGAGCGGAGGGGCTAAACGCAGGTGCTAGCAGGTATCTGGGCTGATCCCGCTAACACTACGTTTTTGGGAACCCTAAACTTCTGGGGACGCTAGTATAGATCTGATCAGATCAGATATTGATCTGTTCAGATACTATACCACTAAGGGAGGTGTATGCTTTGCGCGTGGGTGTTAGCGCTACTGGCACTAACCTGATGCTGCCTGGGGCGACGCAGACCCTAACTGATGCTAAAACCTAATTGATTTCACCCGCCGGGCGATCAGAGGGTTAAACCTTTATTGGGTTATATACGGCAGGTGCCCTGATGCTATAAAAAGCAAACTAACAAACCAGCGTCACCCGTAACACTTACACAGTGATCACTGGTGAAAGGGTTAACTCTAGGGGCAATCAGGGTTAAAACCTTTATTAGGTTGTATATGGGGGTACCTGACGCTATAAAAACCTGGCGGCGAACCTAAAAAAAACTGGTTACCTAGCGGGACCAGCGACACTACTACAGCGATCAGAAAAACGATTGCTTAGTGACACTGGCGATAGGGGGTGAAAGGGTTACCTGGGGGGTGATCAAGGGGTTAAACCTTTATTAGGGGGGTTAGGGGGCTACCCTGGACCTAAAGGGGCCAAAACCTAACTGCCCTGCAACTTTTTACTGTCACAGATGACACTAAATGCAGTGATCAGTAAATAAATGATCACTGCAATCAGTGATACTGTGACTGGGGGCTGGGGGGTGATCTGTGGGGTGATCTGGGGGTGACTTGGGGGTGATTTATGTGCCTATGTGTCCTGGTGTCAGTGGGCTGTTGGTGCACTAACCTGATGTCTTCTCTCCTTGGAGCTCCGGATGAAAAGGGCGCCGCATGGAGAGATGACATCACTTCCTCCTGTCTGTGTTTACATTACATTCGCTGGGAGCGATCGCGAGAGGGTGGCCAGAAACCAATGGCCGCCCCCTCATCCTGGATCGCTCCTCAAGCTTAACGGACCACCGCATTTATCTGGGGGGGGAATCGGACCCCCCACCCGCGGGAAGGCAGGCACGTACAGGTACGTTGATGTGCCTGTCCGTGCCATTCTGCCAACGTATATGTACATGCGGCGGTCGTTAAGTGGTTAAAAGGAAGAGGATCCATTTTTTTTGGGGGGGTTGTAACAAACAGCTTTGAGTAGGAAGTTTTTGTATTCAAAGTTTACATTTTAGCATGAAGCAAAGTTCAGATTTTTCAATTTTTCATGTCCCAGTGTGGCACATGAGGTAAAAATAATAATTTCCTGAACTATTTATACTGGATTAACATTGAAAGGTCATGTACATACAGCTGAGAGTGGGTACTCTCCACTTTTAACATCCCTAACATCATGCCTGGAAAATATGCTTAGAGGATTAGTGCAATACACATGAGTTTTTAGCCATGTATTTTCTTTGCTTTATGTAGCAGTGTAATGGCAAGAGCAGTGCCAACTGTGTCTAGATAACACTAAAGCCTCGTACCCACGACCGGTTTTCTCATCAAGAAACGACAAGAAAACTGTTGGGAGAGATTTCTTGCCGAGAAAACCGTTTGTGTGTATGGTTTCTCATTGAGAAAACTGCCGGGAATCTTGACGAGAAAAATAGAGAACCTGCTCTCTATTTTTTTGTCAGGATTCTCATTTTTCTCATCGGGATTCTCGTCGGCCTGTTTGCCGATGAGAAAACCGGTCGTGTGTATGCTTTTCAGAGCCTTAAAAAATCGCACATGCTCAGAATCAAGTATTAGACGGGAGCGCTCCTTCTGGTAAAACTAGCGTTTGTAATGGAGATAGCACATTTGTCACGCTAAAACGAACTGAAAACACGAAGACTGAAAAGCGCAAATCGTCTCTCCCAAAACTTTTACTAACACGCGGTAACACGAGATCAACAAAAGCAGTCCAAGGGGTGGCGCCATTGGAATCGAATTTCCCCTTTATAGTGCCGTCGTACGTGTTGTACGTGACCGCGCTTTACAACGACGAGATTTGGAATTGACAGTGTGTATGCAAGGAAAGCTTGACAAGAATCTCGTCAAGCTTGACAAGAATCTCGTTGAGAAAAACAATGTTTTTTTTTTACGACAAGATTCTCGGTCGTGTGTATGAGGCTTTACACTACAGGCCCTTTCCTTATCAATGCACACCACACAGAACATCACATCAAGAGACATTGTTTTTTTTTCCAGCATTTACCTTATTTAATTGGTAAATAATGGTCTGTTATTCAGTGTCTCGCTGTTAACATCTGCCCATTTTGGTTAAAGTGGTTCTAAACCCTCACATATACCCAGTGCAGTGAATAGCCCCAGATGCACAGAGAAGAAATAAATCCTCCTACATAAGTTTTACTTGTTTATCTGCAGTCTTTTCTTGTCTATAACCCTTCAAAATGGCAGGTTTGTGATAAAATCCTTCTGCATCTGTGAGGAAGGGGTGGAGAGATGCATTTATAGCTCCTATACACTGTGTGAGAGCTGATTGGAGGAAAGGGACCCCCCTCCACATAGGAAGAGGAACGAAGGAACATGCAGAACTGTATTCTGAATAGACAAGCTGTGTGCTTATCTCCCTCCCCGACACAAATTTTATCTCATGTGTCGGGAAAACTTCTCAGAAGTGACTGCTTCTGCTGATAACAGAGGAACGAAGCACCAGAGAGAAATGACACCCAGAGCTTTGGTGAGAGATGAGTAATTACTACAGATATATGTGCTTAGTTCAAATTTCATGACTGGGGTTTACAGCCACTTTAAACACTGTGAAATGTTAATCAAAGCTGGGAACTCTCTGTATTTTAATCCAGGAGTTTCCTCTGCCCTTATGCCGCGTACACACGATGGTTTTAATGACGAGAAAAATGCCATTTTCTAAATTGGTCATTAAAAACGATCGTGTGTAGGCTCCAGAGCATTTTACTTGACGCTAAAAATGGGCTTTCTCGTCGTGAAAAACGGCCGTGTGTATGTTTTAATGACGGGAAAAAACGCGCATGCTCAGAAGCAAGTTATGAGACGGGAGTGCTCATTCTGGTAAAACTAGCGTTCGTAATGGAGAAAGCACATTCATCATGCTGTAAATTATTGCATTGTTTAATGCAGCGCAGCGCAGGTTAGTGTCCCTTGTTAATTTGAAAATGTTTTTTTGAAATGTCCCTGCCTACTCACTAGCAAACTCTCTATTTTGAATAAAAACACATGGTCGATTTTTGCCTGGAAACCAAAAATCCATTTATTCTGGCATAAAAACAAATGAAAGGTGAAGGCAAACCAAAAACACAGGTAAAAGAAAAATAAAGAAGCCAGGAAGACAGCACTGGAGACCCTGCTTGACTTAGTGCAGACACAGATCACCACAGCAAACAACCAAGGATGTCAAGAACAAAATTGGGCCATGAGAAGGACATATCATAGAATAATTTTTTGGACTTCTTTGTAGCCTTCTTTGCAACCTTCCCTGCAGCCTTCTCTGCAGCCTTTGCTAACCGTGTCTTTGGAGGCTGTGTCCCTGGACGAGATCTTGTGGCAGGAGCAGGAGCAGGAACTGGAGCAGGAACTGGAGCAGGAGCAGGAGCAGGAACTGGAGCAGGAACTGGAGCAGGAACTGGAGCAGGAGCAGGAACATGAGCAATCTCCACAAGGTCGGTATAATCGGTGAGCTTCCCCATCATGCCCATGTTGACCGCCTTCAATATGATGGACTCACATCTGAGACGCTGGCCCATGTCCATTGTTGGCAGTTTGTGCCCAATAAGGGCAGCAAATCCCTCTGCAGCGGTGGGGGGCACTCTGAGAGCCGCAGTAGCCTCCCTAATTAGGGCCTGTGTCTCCTCCTCCATCTGTATAAGCCTCCTGGCCCTTTTTGCTGGAATGCGTAGAGGAGGTATCTGGGACCTGGTGTTACGCAGTGTCCCACTGGGGCCTGCCTCCTCCTGGGTCCCACTGGGGCCTGCCTCCTCGTGGCTCACATTTTCTCCCCCCTCATCCTGGCTTTGTTCTGTCTGTGTATCAAAAAGGTACATAGTTAAATTTTGGTCTTCATCTATCACACACATTTGTCACCTCATGACAGTTGAAAATTGAATGCTAATAAATATTAAAGACAATCATTCTGACCCCTACATTTTTCATTCTTGTCCCCGTCATTTTTGGCCACTACTGTTTATTGATATGTCAAACACTTTTTGTTAAATCTTTACATTTTTCACACTAGTAACATCTATTTTACATCATTATACTTTTAGTACAAGAAATGTTTAGCTAAATACTATACCTGGCTCCAAATGGTCAAATCAGGCTCCTCCAGGAATTCAGGTTGTTCCTCCAAAGAAGGTTGAACTTGGCTGCAGGGAAGGATGAAGGGTTGGATGCAGGGAAGGCTGGAGCTACTTCTGGGGGGAAGGCTTGAAAGGGATTCTCTTGTTTCCAGATGGTCATCAAGGAAGTTCACCTGACTGAAGTACCACAGATTAGGCTTGTAAATTTGATCTGCAGCTGCTTCTGACCTCATTGATTTTAGGACTTTGTTGCGTTTAGTCCGATATATGTCCCTAATGGTCCCAATTTTCTTCTTGACATCCTTGATTGTTGCTGTGGGGATCTGTGTTTTCATAAATTCAAGCATGCTTTCCAGTGCTATCTTCCTAGCTTCTTTATTTTTATTTGTCTTATTTTTGGTCTGCCAAAAAACTGGAAGTTTCTTCCGCCTTTGCAGGAACTCTGCCATAAATTCAGTATCTTTGAATACCTGCATGATTTCTGCAAGTCAAAAACCAAACAAAAATACTAATGTCAGTCAAGACTCTACTACTAATCTTTCTCAGCATATATAGGCCACAAACTCATCTACTGATCAGTCAAGTATAAAAAATGTTACGTACCCTCGATCTACACGTCCGTTGCTTCCGACCTTCTTCCACACACTGAAACGTTGTTTTGACCCATGCGGATTACCGTTATATACACTGCGCATGCGTGAAGCTCCACACGCTTTCCCCCCCTGACGTTTGTTATACTACTTTCCCCGCCCCTTCTCACTCATCGTAATGCAAGACAACATGGCGGACACTCTGCAAGTGGCAACCTCAACCGAGGAGGAAATCCAGGTGGAACCACAGACCAGATCCCGGAGATACAAGGCCACAAACATGGCTTTCGAGGAGATGGTTGAAATGGTGGCAATATTGAGAAGGGAAGATTATGATGCAAAACATGGCCCATACAAAAAGCCTAATCAGGTCAAGGCCAAAATAATGGACAAAGTGGTGAAAACTCCGAAAATTTAATTTGGGGTGTGCAGATCAAAAGAACAGCTCCGCAAAAGATGGTCTGACATCAAGTTGAGGGAGACGGAGCAATACCACAAAATTAAAAAAGTTATTCGAAAAAGTAAGTAATTTTCCTGTGTTACTCAGATTATTATTACTAGCATGGTGCTGCATGTGCTTTTTCTTTAATGTAGTACAGTTCAAGATGTCAAGTTTCATGTTCTTGGGCACAATAATCGGTCGTAGGAATCATCGTTCATTCGCTCACTAATAATACTACAATGTTTTTTGTCGGATACAGTGTTAACTAAATTTGACACATTTAATTAGTGAGCAATTGAACGATGATTCCTACGACTGATTATTGTGCCCAAGAAACTTGACATCTTGAACTGTTTATGTGAGAATATTTTTGGAACATGGTTGTGTAGATGTGTTGGTAACTATATTTAATTAATCTAACTGGATTCAGTGTATGGTAAGGAGAGTATGCTCAGCTGCTGGTTACACATCTGGACTCATTAGCACAAGTGTGGGCCACAAGAACAACCTTTTTAGGGTGTCACACACAGGTGATCCAGTGGATTCATGGTGTGTTTCCATGTGTGAAACTTGACCAAAATAGATCAATGTACCAGCTTTGGTAATGGATACAATCATGTGTCCAGCTTAGAACTATTGACAAAACAGACAATTGTACCACACTTCCAAAGAATGATTCATATTCCTCTTTCAGGCCTAAATGATTTTTTTACTCAAGTTTATTTTTTTCTCTCTATTTCTACTGATATTGCTACCCCCCACCCCACCCCCACCACTATCTTTCATAAAACTCCTTAAAACTATTTCTCTACTTATTACGGATCTCCCCCCGATGTACCCAGGCTACCCCAACCTACAGCGCAGACCACCGCTACTACGCTATATCCCCAGATACACACACACGGTCAAGCATAACGGAAGTGTGTGACAGGACCCCTAACCTCATCGCTTCACAGACCAATCCACACACATGGTCAAGCGTAACGAACGTGTGTGACAGGAGCTCTGACCTCACCGCTTCACAGAGTAATCCCCACACATGGTCTAGGGTAACGGACGTGTGTGACAGGAGCTCTGACCTCACCGCTTCACAGAGCAATCCACACACATGGTCTAGGGTAATGGACGTGTGGTGTGACAGGAGCTCTGACCTCACTGCTTCACAGAGCAATTCACACACACGGTCAAGCGTAACAGACGTGTGTGGCAGGAGCTCTGGCCATCCAGGACCCTCCCTGGACTCCTGCATTTCGCTCAACCAGCAAAAGTGAACCTGACGACCTGGGGCTTCCCCTGGACACAACTCTCCCTCACTCTCCCCTATCTCAGATCCCCCAGCTCACCATTGTGCTGCCCGCAGCCGCCAACTGCCCCCTGCCGCCTTTAGACCGCTAGACCTGCAGGACAGACCGTGGCTGCGGCCTAGCTCTGGCCATTCCATTACCCTCTCCCCAATTCTCTCTCCAGTGGGCCCGCGTGTGCCGACCTGGTAAGTACATCGGGGCACCTCCAACCAGTAGGAAGTTGATCCAGGGTTCACCCGATCGCCTCTCGGGGGGTCAGGAAGGAATTCTTCCCCTGCTGTAGCAATTGGCCTCGACTCGGCTGGGGTTTTTCGCCTTCCTCTGGACCAACGGGGAGCAGCTAGGTCATTGGGCCCTATTCACCTTCCCCATCACCTTTTTCTTCCCATCATGTGCAACTTTAAATACTCAGCGGACACCCTCCACAGGCTAAGGAATACCGCCTCAACACTACCAACCTCCACCCAAAAAATACTACGAAAAGAACAACTGCTAAGGATCAATCGACAATCGACTATCAAAAACACGAAGACACCACTTCAACTACAACATTTATCATGTTCCCTGATCAACACCAGATCGGCAGTCAAGCACAGACAGGAAATTCACAACTTCATCACGTAAAATGACATAGATTGCCTCTTCATCACGGAAAGCTGGCTAACACCCGACTGTAACACCATCCTAACAGAATTAGTACCTGGGAACTACTGCATCCTAACCGAGCATAGAATAGGACAAAGAGGAGGAGGCCTAGCGGTGATCTTCAAATCTCACCTCTCTCTCACCAAACCAACTCTACAGAGCTCATTGCCATTCATGGAGGCACTTACTCTGCAACTCCAAACAACACCCCAGGACACCATTCACATACTGCTATGCTACAGACCACCAGGACCAAAGACAAATCTCCTCACACCCTTCAACGAATTCATCTCGACATACACTTTAAAAACCAAAAACTTCTTATTACTCGGGGACTTCAACCTCTGGGCTAACTCCACTCAGGACCCCATCGCCACCTCCTGCATCAACCAATTGTAAGAACTAGGTCTGCAGCAATTGATAAATGCCCCCACGCATGGGTCGGGTCACATTCTTGACCTCATCTTCAAACAAAATATGGACATCAACACACTGGACAACATGCCGTTACCATGGACGGACCACCACTCTATCAAATTTAAAATTACCACCAACACCATCTCTCAAAAACCGGAACACTCAATAACAACATACTGGACAAGATCTCAGAAGAAACTACACTCTGAACTCTTCAAAACTACACTATCAAAATAAATAGGAACGCAAAATCACACCCACTCAATGGAACAAACACTCAACTCCTTAAACAAAGCATTACTACAAACAGCAGACACAGTCGCTCCGAGACGCCGAGCACTCATTCGCAAAAACAACTGGGGCTGGTTTAATGACACTCTTACTCTACTGAAGCAAGAACGCAGAAGAGCTGAAGGACCCTGGAGAAGAAACCCAACTAAGGAAAACCACATTAACTACAAAGCACTCACTATGAAATATCACAAAGCAATTTTCATAGCAAAAAAGGAACATTTCTCAAACACCATCAAAAAAGCCCTAAACCGACCTCGTGAACTCTTCAAACTAGTGTGACAGCAGGAAGGTAAAGTCACCTGGTTGCATCCAGGGGGGTAGATATATTTCTCCCAGATTCAGGCTTTATGCCGACTTATACAACTAGGGAGGGAGTTGATGAAGCCCAGCTGAGGCTAGTGGGCTCATGGATGACTCATACCTCTAGGGAGAGGGCTGGGCGTCGTGCAGGCAGGGAGTTGATGAGACCAGCTGAAGCCTGTCAGTTCGTTTAAGGCCTCTATAAAAACTCCCAGATTCATTAGGTGTTTGCTCATGCCTGGAACCAGACCTGTGTGGACTGTCTAGGGAGAGTGAACCCCTGTGCGGTGAGAAAAAGCCTGTGTGGCTATTTGTTTGGACATTGACTAAACCAGGGACTTAGGGACTAGGACAGCACCAGGCTGATCCCAGTTGTTAGTTAGGAAACCTGCATGTTTAGTCAGAGGTCAAGCTGACCAGGATTTATTTTGTTTATGTTTCTTTTTGGCTTTGCTGTGTTTTTGTCACTGTACATAGAGAAATAAACCGCACCTTTTGATTTTGAAAACCACAACCTCCGTCTGCTGGCCCTGTTTTTGTGTGGGGAGCCCAACCAGGGGGTCACACACACACCCGCCACCGAGTTAACCCCCTCGCAGTTGGTGGAGAATGCGGGCAGTTTTTTTAAGCCAGCATGGAGGAGATACTGAAACAGCTGGCTCTAGCAAATGCCAATCAACAGCAGACAAATGCAGGTTTGCAAAGGAGCCTTGCAGCCCAGCAGCAAGCTCATCAACAGAGCCTTGCAGCCCAGCAGCAAGCTCACCAACAGTGTCTGGAAGCTCATCAACAAGCCCAGCAGCAATCTGAGGCCCGCTTCATAGACCTGTTACAGAAGCAAGAGCAGAGACTACAACAAATGGAAGCAGTAATGCAGCAACGTCCGCAGACCAGTGAGGAAAGCCGTCCCACTAATACCGCGTCCTTTGGGGTGAGTCGTTTATTGACAAAAATGACTGGAGAGGATGATCCAGAGGTATTTTTGACCACATTTGAAAGGACTGCTGAAAGAGAAAAGTGGCCTGAGGAGCAGTGGGCTGGACTGGTGGCTCCTCTGTTAACTGGTGAATCGCAGAAGGCTTACTATGACCTAGAGCCTGACCAAGCAAAAGACTATGTGATGCTAAAAGCTGAAATATTGGCAAGGCTGGGTGTCACCCTGGCTGTCCGGGCTCAGCGTGTGCATAACTGGACTTTCCAGCTTGGAAAACCCCCCAGGTCTCAAATGTATGATCTCATTCACCTGAGCAGGAAGTGGCTACAGCCAGAGACTTTGTCCGCACCAGAGATTGTGGAACGTGTTGTAATGGATCGGTTTTTGAGAGCTCTTCCTACTGCCATCCAAAAGTGGGTAAGCCATGGAGACCCAGAGACGGCCGGTGGTCTTGTGGATCGTGTAGAGAAATACTTGGCTACAGAGAACCTGACGGCCTCTTCCAGAGACTCTCGGACTTTCCACCCTAAGACCAGATCATCCCCAGGGGCGGATAAGAGGATTCCAAGGGGTGAGGGTGGAGAGAGTGAGAGGGTGAGAGCTCTACCCAAAGTTTGGCGAGAACAGCCTGGGAAGTCAGGGGCTCAAGAGGCAGCCAAATGGATTGTTTGCTACCGCTGCCGGCAAGCGGGACATATTGCAGCAAATTGCCCGGTTGTGGAGGAACCCATGCAATGTGACTTTCTGACAGACCGACGTCAGTCGCTGTGTGCGACAGTCACATGCACTGCCATTCGGGGAACTGAGAAACATTTATGCAAAATGTGTATTAATGGTAGAAATGTTGTGGTATTACTGGATTCAGGCAGCCTTGTGACCCTGATAAAGGCTGAATTAGTTAAAACAGAGGTCTCTGGGAATAGCAAGGTAGCTGTTATTTGTGTGCATGGGGACACCCGAGAGTATCCAGTGACTACAGTGTGTTTCGAGACCCCCAAAGGTACCCTCTCTCATCCAGTGGGGTTAGTATCTCAATTACCGCATGATGCCATTGTGGGAAGGGATTTTCCGAAGTTCTGGGAACTGTGGGATGATCCTGAGCCCCCCACTGGTGCCCCTATGTACCAGGAATGTGATAGCCAGAACTCCTCTGAGAGTGGTGAGGACTCTCCAGAATTTCCCTTGTCAGTATTGGCAGGGGAGACTCAAGAAACTGGAGAGGAGCCCACCTCCTCAGACGAAAACCTACCGTCTGTGGAGTTTTCTGATCTGGAGGTTCACAGGGAAAATTTTGCCACAGAACAGTTAAAAGACCCCGCCCTAATAAAGGCACGGGAAAACGTAGTGGAAATAGATGGCGAGTTAGTGAACCCAGATAATACCTGCACTTACCCATACTTCAGCGTAGAGAAGGACCTACTGTATCGGGTGGCAAAAAGGGCAGAAGAAACCGTTGAGCAGCTTGTGGTGCCCAAACCTTACAGGAAGTTGGTGTTGGAGTTGGCCCATGGGCACATTCTTGGAGGTCATCTGGGGACAGAGAAAACCTGAGAGAGGGTATTACAGAGATTCTATTGGCCTTGGGTGATGAAGGACATAGAAAATTATTGTTCCTCCTGCCCTGTGTGTCAGAGGTCGGCCCCGATGCCACATTTCCGTAGCCCGCTGGTCCCTCTACCCATCATTGAGGTCCCGTTTGAGAGAATCGCAATGGATTTGGTAGGTCCTATAATCAAGTCCGCTAGGGGGCACCAGTACATATTGGTTATAATGGACTATGCCACCCGTTATCCAGAAGCGATCCCTCTCAGAAATACCTCGGCCAAAACCATAGCCAAAGAGCTATCTCTTGTTTTTAGCCGGGTGGGTATTTGTAAAGAACTGCTTACGGACCAAGGTACACCCTTTATGTCCCGGGTTATGAAAGAGCTGTGTAAATTGTTCAAAGTGACGCAATTGCGTACATCTGTGTATCACCCCCAAACCGATGGGCTGGTTGAAAGATTCAACAAAACCCTAAAACAAATGTTGTAAAAAGTGGTGGATAGAGATGGAAGGGATTGGGACTGTCTACTTCCTTATTTGATGTTTGCTATTAGGGAGGTGCCCCAATCCTCTACGGGATTCTCCCCCTTTGAGTTACTGTATGGGAGACACCCAAGAGGGCTGTTGGATATTGCCAAGGAAACTTGGGAAAGTGAGAGTTCTCCCCACAGGAGTGTGATTGAGCATGTCGCCCTGATGCAAGATCGAATTGCACAGGTAATGCCCATCGTGAAGGAACATTTGGCCCAAGCGCAGTTGGCACAGCAGAGAGTGTACAACCGTGGAGCCAAGACCCGTACCTTTTCCCCGGGGGATAGGATATTGGTACTTGTCCCTACGGTTGAAAGTAAATTCCTTGCCAAATGGCAAGGCCCCTACGAGATAATGGAAAAAGTGAGCGAAGTGAATTACAAGGTCAGACAACCAGGAAGGCGAAAGCCCGAACAGATATATCACGTTAATCTGTTGAAAGCCTGGAGGGATAGAGAGTCCCTAGTCGCAGAAACTTGGTCACCAGCTCAAACTGGTTGCGTGATTCCGGAGGTTGAAATAGCAGCCACCTTGTCACAACCCCAACAACAGGGGGTTAAGGAGTTTGTGCTTCGCAACAAGGAGGTGTTCTCTGAGCTGCCGGGACAAACATCTGGGGTAGAGCATGATATTATTACCCCGCCCGGTGAAAGGGTGAAGTTAAAACCCTATCGGATCCCAGAGGCCCGACGGGAGGCAATACGGGAGGAAGTACAGAAAATGCTGAACTTAGGGGTGATAGAGGAGTCCCAAAGTGATTGGTCTAGTCCCATTGTGTTGGTGCCTAAACCGGATGGGAGCTGGCGATTTTTTAACGATTTTCGTCAGTTGAACAAAGTTACAAAATTTGACACCTACCCCATGCCACGTATAGATGAGTTGATCGACCGGCTGGGAACAGCCCGATACATGACGACTCTTGACCTCACAAAAGGGTATTGGCAAATTCCCCTGGCCAAGTCGGCCAAAGAGAAAACCGCATTTGTAACCCCAGACGGGGCGTTCCAATATAAGAGAATGCCGTTCGGGTTACAGAATGCGCCGGCCACATTCCAGCGGAAAATGGACCAGATACTGAGGCCCCATCGGAAGTATGCTGCGGCTTACCTGGATGACGTAATTGTCCATAGCACAGATTGGGCCTCACATCTGCCAAAAGTGCAAGCAGTCCTAGACTCTATCCGGGAAGCGGGGTTTACGGCTAACCCCAAGAAGTGTACCATTGGGCAGGAGGAGGCCAAATATCTTGGGTACACCATTGGCAGGGGAGTGATAAAACCCCAACTCAACAAAGTCGAGGCCATCCAGAGTTGGCCACGTCCCAACAGCAAGAAGCAGGTACGGGCCTTTCTGGGAATCGCGGGTTATTATCGGCGCTTCATTCCCCACTTTGCTTCTAAGGCTGTGCCCCTAACCAACCTGACGAAAGGGAAAGGGTCGGTCAGGATTAAATGGACCCCCGAGGCTGAGGCAGCATTCCAATTCTTGAAACAAGCCTTATGTAGCCAGCCAGTGTTGTACTCACCCGACTTCTCTAAAGACTTTGTCGTACAAAGTGATGCGTCAGATGTGGGGTTAGGAGCAGTATTGTCCCAGGTCTGGAACGGGGAAGAGCACCCAGTCATTTACCTCAGCAGGAAGTTGAAGTCCCATGAGGTAAATTACGCCACGGTTGAAAAGGAGTGTTTAGCGGTGAAGTGGGCTCTAGATTCCCTTCGGTACTATCTGCTAGGTAGGCACTTTGACATGGTTACGGATCACGCTCCGTTAAAGTGGATGGCTCAAAACAAGGAGACAAATAGAAGAGTGAATAGGTGGTTTCTGGCCCTACAGGAATTCAACTTCACAGTAAAGCATCGCCCTGGCGTTCAAATGGGGAATGTGGATGCTTTGTCTCGAGTACATGAATGCCTGATTGCTGGTGTTCCAACCCCAAGGTTAAAACAAGAGGGGGGGGGTATGTGACAGCAGGAAGGTAAAGTCACCTGGTTGCATCCAGGGGGGTAGATATATTTCTCCCAGATTCAGGCTTTATGCCGACTTATACAACTAGGGAGGGAGTTGATGAAGCCCAGCTGAGGCTAGTGGGCTCATGGATGACTCATACCTCTAGGGAGAGGGCTGGGCGTCGTGCAGGCAGGGAGTTGATGAGACCAGCTGAAGCCTGTCAGTTCGTTTAAGGCCTCTATAAAAACTCCCAGATTCATTAGGTGTTTGCTCATGCCTGGAACCAGACCTGTGTGGACTGTCTAGGGAGAGTGAACCCCTGTGCGGTGAGAAAAAGCCTGTGTGGCTATTTGTTTGGACATTGACTAAACCAGGGACTTAGGGACTAGGACAGCACCAGGCTGATCCCAGTTGTTAGTTAGGAAACCTGCATGTTTAGTCAGAGGTCAAGCTGACCAGGATTTATTTTGTTTATGTTTCTTTTTGGCTTTGCTGTGTTTTTGTCACTGTACATAGAGAAATAAACCGCACCTTTTGATTTTGAAAACCACAACCTCCGTCTGCTGGCCCTGTTTTTGTGTGGGGAGCCCAACCAGGGGGTCACACACACCCGCCACTGAGTTAACCCCCTCACACTAGTCACTCAGACTATGAACCCTACCTGCCTAGAACCTCCAGCAAACAAAACCCAAGAGTTCTGTAATGAGCTATCGGATTATTTTATCGACAAAATCGAAAACATTCGGGAAATAATTCAACAGAAAAAAACAACCAACCTCACTCAGCCAAAGCAAACATAGGAAATCAATACGAACATTATACAATTGATGACATTTTCGCTGGTCCCGATCACCATCGACACCACCAAAAACATAATCAGAAGCCTCAGAGACAGCACATCTCCAAATGACATCATTTCTACAAAACTCCTGAAAGAATGTACCGACATTTTAGCACCTACCATAACACACCTCGTAAATCAATCATTCAAAGAAGGTATTGTTCCGATCTCCCTCAAGCAAGGCATAATCAAACCTCTCCTAAAGAAACCCAACCTCGACCTAAACTACCGCAGACCGGTAACAAGCCTCAACACCATCTCCAAGATTATGGAGAAAGCAGTAGTACAACAGCTACAACTCCTTTTGGACACTTACAAACTCTTGTATCCACTACAATCAGGCTTTCGCCCAGGCCATGACACAGAAACAGCACTTCTTAAAATATGGTATGACGCCCTTGAAGCAGCAGATGATGGAGAATCATGTCTCTTGGTGCTGCTGGACCTCAGTGTAGCGTTCGACACAGTAGACCACAAAACTCTACTCATTCGCCTTAAAGAAGTAGCAGGAGTCACAGATCCTGACCTACCCTGGTTCGCATCCTTCCTAGATAATCGTTCCCAGACAGTGAAACTAGGAGCCTTCACCTCTGAAACTCGCGCAATTTCTTGCGGAGTCACTCAAGGATCACCCCTGTCACCCGTGCTCTTTAACATCTACCTCTGCGCACTCCTCAAAATCATCAGCAAACAGGACCTGTGTTACCACTCATACGCTGACAAAACCCAACTCTACTTTCGTATCACCGGAAAAAAAGACCAATATCAAGGATTGGAAAATTGCCTCACATTGATCGATGATTGGATGACTGAGAGTTCCCTCAAACTCAACGGATCCAAAACAGAACTCCTTCTCCTCCACGCAAACCGAAAGACAAAAACTAAAACTTCTTGGACACTGCCCACCATTCTTGGACAGACCATTACCCCGAGCACCAAAGTCAAAAGTCTCTGAGTCATCTTTGACTCAGAGATGTCGATGGATGCACAAATTGGATCAATAGTCAGCGGATCTCACCATCTCCTCCGCCTGCTGTGTAGACTCATCCCCTTCATCCCAGAAGAGGACACAGTAGTAGTAGTAGTTGGAACAATTATCAACTCCCGACTCGACTACGCAAACGCCCTCTACCTTGGACTACCCAAATGGCCAGATTTCGCGCCTACAAGTCGTCCAGAACATGGCAGCCAGGCTGGTAACGGGAAAAAAACCTTGGGAATCCATCACCCCATCACTGAGGACCCTTCATTGGCTAACCGTTAAGGATCGGGTCACATTCAAGACCCTCTGTCTCACCCACAAGTGCACACAAGGAAACGCTCCTCAATATTTATGCGAGAAGATAAAACACTACACCCCCAATCGCATTCTCCGATCAACCAACCAAAACCTCCTTCACATTCCCAAGTCCCGCTACAAATCAAAGGGAGAACGAAGATTTACAGTCCAAGGACCACGGCTATGGAACGCTCTACCCACGGATATCCGCATGGAAGAAAACCATCGGCCTTCAGGAAAAAACTTAAGACCTACCTCTTCTGATGGATCAGGACGTCACTGGATGCAAAGCGCCTTGATGCGATTTAGTTTGCATTTGTAGCGCTATACAAGTTATTCACTCACTCACTCAAGTATACCTTTTGGTTCAATCTCATAGGGCTTCAAAGAGCTTCGAGACGGGAGCCTAGGAACCCCACACCTCCAAACCAAGACCAACAACCGCGGGATGTGGAGGAAGAAGAGGAAAAAGGCAACACAACAGGTCAGTGTCATACACCACAGATTCAGGTAATAGATGTAGGCCTGCATATTTATAATACATGGTGTGTTTCCAAATTTTAGGTGTTTTTCTGCCTGTGGAGCAAGAAAGATTCACCAGTCACAGTGCCCAGATGGTGATCAACAAAATCATGGTGTGCTCTCGTGACCAGGATCACATCAATCAAAACTTGCTCCAGATCAGGCAAAAGGCCAAGCAGCTGGAGCAAAGAATAAAAAAGATCAGAGATGTGCTTGGGGGGTTTAAATATTGAATATGGCAACAAATTTTACTTTTAATTTTGTTTGTTGTTTTGATTGTTTGGTTTGTAATGTTTTAATTGTTTTTAGTACAAGTGTACATGTTGAAATTTACACGTTACATATGGTTCATTCATTTTAGCAAGATAAATACTCAAAAAGAAGGAAAAAATATACCATTTTCAATTTTTTTATAAAAAAAAAAACACATTTAAAATGTGCAACAATTAAAAATATTTTATACTCAACAATGTGTGGCTTCTTATATCAATGTTGCTTAAAAAAAAATTGGGGGTGTTTGGGGTGTTTAGATTCAGATTCAGGTAATAGATGTAGGCCTGCATATTTATAATACATGGTGTGTTTCCAAATTTTAGGTGTTTTTCTGCCTGTGGAGCAAGAAAGATTCACCAGTCACAGTGCCCAGATGGTGATCAACAAAATCATGGTGTGCTCTCGTGACCAGGATCACATCAATCAAAACTTGCTCCAGATCAGGCAAAAGGCCAAGCAGCTGGAGCAAAGAATAAAAAAGATCAGAGATGTGCTTGGGGGGTTTAAATATTGAATATGGCAACAAATTTTACTTTTAATTTTGTTTGTTGTTTTGATTGTTTGGTTTGTAATGTTTTAATTGTTTTTAGTACAAGTGTACATGTTGAAATTTACACGTTACATATGGTTCATTCATTTTAGCAAGATAAATACTCAAAAAGAAGGAAAAAATATACCATTTTCAATTTTTTTATAAAAAAAAAAAACACATTTAAAATGTGCAACAATTAAAAATATTTTATACTCAACAATGTGTGGCTTCTTATATCAATGTTGCTTAAAAAAAAATTGGGGGTGTTTGGGGTGTTTACACTGACAATGATGGTTATTTACTAAAGAAAAATACACATAGCACTACGAGTGCACTAGGATAACCTAGGAGAAAGATAAAATCAACCCAAAAAAAAAAAAACAAGATGTTTTCATTATGAAGTATATTTTTATCAAAAGCAAACATTCAAATGTCATCAGGCATTGCAATGGCCCCCCTACCCATAAAATACTCCAAATACTGTTGCCGCACATCACGGCCGCTTTGGGGGGCCAAGCCTGAACGGCCAGCTTCCTGGGCTGGCAATTCAAAATCTAAATATCGTGTGGCCTCAGGCCCAACAGAAGAAAAATAATTTGGAGAGTTATTTTTTATTTTATTTTGAAGGATGCAACAGCACATTACAATGTGATTTCACTTGTACTCCGCCAGATTTATTGAGGTCTGAAAGAGGCGGAAACGGTTGGCCATGATGCCAAAGGCATTTTCAACCACCCTTCTGGCTCTGGCCAGCCTGAAATTAAACACCCTCCTCTTAGGGGTGAGGGTCCTTTGGAGAAAAGGCCTCATCAGATGTGGACCGAGCGCAAACGCCTCATCTGCTATGAAAACAAAGGGTAGTCCCTCTTCATTCTTTGCCGCAGGTGGCAATTCCAGGTCATCTGATTGTAGCCGTTGGGCGAACTCCGTCTGGGCAAAAACTCCACCGTCAGACATCCGCCCATTTTCCCCCACATCCACAAAAAGAAATTCATAATTGGCAGACACCACCGCCATCAGCACGATACTGTGGAACCCTTTATAATGAAAATAATAGGATCCTGAATGGGGTGGTGGCACGATACGGACGTGCTTGCCATCAATGGCTCCTCCACAGTTAGGAAAGTTCCAACGCTGTGAAAACTCTGATGCCACATTCTGACATTCCTGTGGCGTAGAAGGTAACTGTGGAGTCAAACAAAACAATTTGACTCGTTAGTGTTACAAGGTCTCAGGTGTGAATGAGGAGCAGGTGTGTTAAATTTGGTGTTATCGCTCTCGCTCTCTTATACTGGTCACTGGAAGTTCAACATGGCACCTCATGGCAAAGAACTCTCTGAGGATCTGAAAAAAAAAATTGTTGCTCTAACTAAAGATGGCCTAAGCTATAAGAAGATTGCCAAGACCCTGAAATTGAGCTGCAGCACAGTGGCCAAGACCATACAGCAGTTTAACAGGACAGATTCCACTCAGAACAGGCCTCGCCTTGGTCGACCATAAAAGTTGAGTGCACAGGCTCAGCATCATATCCAGAGGTTGTCTTTAAGAAATAGATGTATGAGTGCTGTCAGCATTGCTGCAGAGGTTGAAGGGGTGGGGGGGTCAGCCTGTCAGTGCTCAGAATATATGCCGCACACTGTATCAAAACGGTCTGCATGGCTGTCGTCCCAGAAAGTGGTGCACAAGAAAGGCCGCAAACAGTTTGCTGAAGACAAGCAGACTAAAGACATGGTTTACTGGAACCATGTGTCAGAATCCATGAATAAGATTGAGACAGAAGTACAGTTAAATCACACTTGTTTAATAATAATAATAAAGAAAGGTAAACAGAGTAAACGTAGTCAAAACATAGCTAGAGTTCTGGTACCGGAATGGATAGTCAGACAAGCCAAACGTCAGGGAGCCAGAGATCACCGTAGTGGAACAGCAAGCAGGATCTGGAGCCAGAAGAAATGTCAGCCAAGCAAGTCTTTAACAGAAACGCAGGAGATAGTCTCTGTGAAATGACCAAGGCGAAGGCAGAGATCATCTGGACTGGACGGCTTAAGTAGGCAGGACTGACAAGCAGGATATCATCAACAGGCGAGTGACTGTGGAGAGATAGGAGCTGGCAATTAGCCAACAGATGAGCGGCCAGCTCAGAGAAGAAAGGGCTGAGCGCAGCCGAGACACCATGTCCTGTGGTCTGATGAGACCAAGATAAACTTATTTGGTTCAGATGGTGTCAAGCGTGTGTGGTTGCAATCAGGAGGAGTACAAAGACAAGTGTGTCTTGCCTACAGTCAAGCATGGTGGTGGGAGTGTCATGGTCTGGTGCTGCATGAGTGCTGCCAGCACTGGGGAGCTACAGTTCATTAAGGGAACCATGAATGCCAACATGTACTGTGACAAACTGAAGCAGAGCATGATCCCCTACCCTCAGAGACTGTGCAGCATGGCAGTATTCCAACATGATAACGACCCCTAACACACCTCCAAGACGACCACTGCCTTGCTAAAGAATCTGAGGGTAAAGGTTATGGACTACCCAAGCATGTCTCCAGACCTAAGCCCTATTGAACATCTGTGGGGCATCCTCAAACAGAAGGTGGAGGAGCGCAAGGTCTCTTACATCCACCAGCTTCGTGATGCCATCATGGAGGAGTGGAAGAGGACTCCAGTGGCAACCTGAAAAGATATAATAAAATATTTACAAAAATGTGAGGGAGTTACTTATGTTCTGGTGGAGATACCACAGTATTTGAATGTTAAGTGTATGTGGTTTCTTGTTTCTTCACCTATCCATCATCTGCTGCCTGCTCTGACAGCTGACTAACAGTAGATTTAGCAGGCAATAAACTGACGCTGGTTTATAAATTAGAAGTAAGCTTTACTTCTCCTCCAGGCTAACAAAGGGTGATTGACTAAGGTAGGCCTAGCACCAAAAATATGTTTTTGGCAATCAGATCAGCCCTGACAATACCTCTATTTGCAATTCTTTCTGGAATGACAGTACCATCTTCATTGATTTTTCTTTTATTCAGGAAGAGCCAGAATTTACTTGTTGAACAACAATGCTGAGCGATGACAAAATCATGAAGTACACAAATGTCTGCCACTGATTATTCTCCTGTCATTCTCTTTCACCTTGCAACTTGCTACAAAGTTGCAATTGTTCTGTCGAATCACTAGGGTGGAGGAGACTGCAAAAATGTTTCTGCCTGCCTGCAAGAAACTGATAAGACCATCTCTTCCTAGACAAGGCTGCTCATCTGGAGCTTAAAGGATACATTCACCTTTTGGAACATGTTACATGTTCCACCTGTATTTAAGGTGGAACATGTAACATGTTACAGCTCTTGCCAGATCCCTTCCCCCCATTCCCCTCCTCAGTGTGAGAGTGGGCGGGGATTTTCTCCCTGCACCTGCTGTCACAATTCAAAAACAGCACGGTCGTTTGAGGCTTCATCAAAATGGCTACATCAATAATTCACAGTTTCCTGTGAATGAATGAACTACAAGTACAAGTCAGCCACCACAGCAGACAACTTGTAGTTCTTAATGAACTGTGAGGGTGCTGATGAGTGCCCTTGTAGTTCATTCACAAGCCCTGCAGCTTTCACTCTGACAGCCAGTATAGGAGTATGGGCTGAAAGCTGCACGGCTTGTCTGCAGAAGCCTGAAATTGCATCCTTGATCCACTAATCAGGGGTGCAACGCTTTCTAGGCTCCTGCAGTGAAAGATAATAAATGCATTTTTTTCTGTAAAATTATGTGCATTTAATATATTTTTTCTTAAAAGGTGACCTTTTCCTTTAAGGACTGATTTATAATTATAAAAGATAGATGGATTTTTAAAATATATATACTGTTGCTATATATTTTTACAGGGTTTTAAAGTTATCGAAAGGTTCAGTTTAAAGTTACAAAAATACAACATTAAATATACAAAAATGTTCATGCAGTTACAATACAACAGATCTGTTCCTACCTCTTATATACCCAGAGGCTTGAGTTTCCACTTTCTGGGCCTGGACACAGTAGATTTCATGTACCCAGCAGCAGGGCCGTAGACCATTTTTTGTTCTGGGGGGGGGGGGGGGGTCAGCAGCAGGTACTAAGTCAAAGTCTTTTTAAATAAAATAAATTGTCCAAGAATGATAAAAACTGGAAAAGGAAAAAAGATATGTGTTGCCCCTAATAAGCAATCACATCCTTAATTCTATTTTATCAGGTCCTTTAGAAAATCGAACCTGATTTCAGTTTTTTCCTTCTTCCAGTTTTTATGAACGCTGCCCAGTAGGTTGGCTATTGACCAGTATTAGTGCCCAACTGAATAGGTGCAAAGTGAGTGTGCTGTCTACCTACAAAGAGATGCTGCCCTTTGCACCTCCTCAGTAAGTTTGGCTATTATGGTGCAAAGTGCACCATATTGTGTTAGACAGAGCACTCACTGCCTTTTCTTAACTTTTAGGGCACTTTCACACTGAGGCGGTGGGGGGAGGGTGGTAGTAAAGTGCTGCTAGTTTTAGCAACACTTTACCGCTGTTTAAGCGGCGCTATGCCGCCGCTAGCGGTGCGCCTTTAAACCCCTCCCAAAGGGGTTAAAAGGGGATTAAAAGCACCCACAAAGTGCCACTGCCAAAGTACTTTGCCGGCACTTCGGCAGCGGTGCCCATTCATTCCAATGGGCAGGGGCACTTTAGACTGCCCCAAACATGTTGCTTGCAGGACTTTTTTTAACGTCCTGCAAGTGCACCGCTCCAGTGTGAAAGCACTTGGGCTTTCACACTGGAGTGACAGGAGAGGCGCTTTACACTTTACAGGCGCTTTGCAGGTACTATTTTTAGCGCTAAAACGCCTGTAAAACGCTTCAGTGTGAAAGTGGCCTTACAGATTTAAATAAAAAAGTCAGTAAAACAAGCAATAGAAATCTCAGCTTAGCCTCAGTCAACTGTCAGTAACACAAGCAATGCAAAATTTAGCCCAGCCAGCCTCAATCACTAACTTTGCCAGTTGCCACACAGAATCACAGACAGTCTCATACTGACTGACGATTACCTAGTATGAACAGCAGAATGCCATCAGCAGCACAGCAGTCTGAGCAGTGGTAAGTCTGAGGACACTCTCTAAGACTCTCTGATATTAGGCCAGAAGAAAAAAAGGGACATACCTGAACAGACAGCAGCATCCATGTGGGGGGCTTGCGGCTACACAGCACTGTACAAGCACTCTGCGCTCCAGGGCCCAGGCAAAGCTCCTCTCCCAAGCCCAAGGTGGGAGTGGCACTGCAAGCCAAAGGAAATACAGGGTGCAGAGAGCAGTGGCCAGGACTACACGCACCGCCAGCTCCCACTGTGCCCAGTGTGCTGCCTGGTGATAGATCTGTTGGCCTTCAGCCCGAGCCCGATAGTTCGACCTGGTGGTGTACCACAACGTGCATGCGGGTATGCCTAATGATCTATTACACTTGCTGCAGTGGCATTATTACACTCTGATTGCCACTGACTGCAGTGCTGCCTGTCGCTGATGCCATGTGCGGCTGCAGAGCAGGGAGGCCTTGTATTTCATTTTGGCCCTGGGGGGTTGAACACCCCTGACCCACCCTTATCTACGCCCCTGCCAAGCAGTCCACTACACTATGTAAGTATGCAGTAAAGCGAGTGAGTCTCCCTCTTATTTCAGACTGACAGCCTCTGGGTTCTCCTGACAAAAAAAAACACAGTTGGGGACTTACATATTGTATTAACTGCCAGTTTACTTCAACTCAGTGATATAAAGCTGAGATCCTGATCTCTCAGCCACATTATGCTCACTAAAAAGTCTTATGAGGCACACAGAAATCCAGGAACTCTGAAACTGTCAGGTTATACTGTACGCTGTTGCCTACAGGAAGTTTAATTACAAGCAAACTGAAGAAATACATTGAAAGCCAGCTACCTCTAACCATTAAGTCTCAGTTTTTTGAGCAAGCACTAAAAAGGCACAGAGGGGCGGGACCTGTGTCCTTCAATGGACTTAAAGAAAAGGAGTAAAAAAATATGTTATTGTCTATTGAGAGAAACAGGAATTCAGGATATCTGAAAAAATGTGAGGTGGGCAACAGCCACCGACTGATATTAGCTAGAACAAGGGGTTGTCTGCAAAAATATAAAAACGTATGCTCAAATCTCAGATCTGAAAAGAAGATGTGAGGTTTTCAACAGGACAGGGGAACTGCTAACGTCCCAGGGAAGGCCATGGAGAATCAACCTGATGCTTAGAATAGGACAAGAATCCAAAGGACCTCAAAGAACACTAAGTCCACAACAGCAGATGATGTGATTCAAGAAATTACCAACAGGTGGAATAACATAACTACATGGATAGGGAGAACATACCAATAACAAGATTTATCAACAAAGGGAGCACTGAAAGGTTTTCCAAACTCAAAAAAGACCCCTGAGGGGGTGATGGGTCCACAAGTTAAGACCAGCTGGTCCACAGATGACAAAAGGCCTAAGGCATTCTAAGCAAAAGGGAAGAAAAACTCTAATGCCCCGTACACACGCTCGGTATTTCCGACGGGAAAAAGTCAGTCGGGAATCCCGACGGGAAAAAAGAGAGCTGGTTCTCTTTTTTTGTTCCGGCGGGTTTGGCAGTTTTCCCATCGGAAAAACTGTGAGGGAGCATACACACGGCCGGGATTCCCGGCCAAAAGCTCTCCTCACAGTTTGTCAATTTTTTTTAATTAGTTACTTTAACCATGCTTTCATTCAGTCATCTGCGGCTCAAATACTTCAAAATTGCTATGCAAATAGCTTTCTGAAAGTTAGAATGTTCACATTCCAAGCCCACAGTGTTACAACTCTTGGTGATTGGCTGACAGGGGAAAGTGTATGTGTGTGCCTCATACCTGTAAATAGTGGACATTTTAGGGTGCTTCAGACAAGGACAACAGCTAAGTTGGGAGCAAATACTTTAGTGTGCCTATTGTAGAACAGATTTACTTAAATACAGAGTCCATTGCAAATGTTGAATTTATTTCATGCATTTAATCTAGCGTCATCCTTACTTTGTTTTTTCATTTTTTTAATAATAGGTCCTATATATATATATCAATCCTTAAACAGCCAAAAATTTATATAATATTCCTTAAATTTGCTGTTCTCTTTAGATGTCTGATTTAATCAAATGTTTTGTTTTTTTCCTCATTAGTTAAATGTCTCATCTTTTTTTTTCTCAAGATACTGTAGCTTGTAAAACGCTTGTAAAACACTCATGTTTTTCAGGCGTTCCCATTGAAGTCTATGGGGCCAGCCTGGCTTCAATCTGCCTAAAAGAAGCTCATGTACTTTTTTAGGCGACAAGTGTTTTGCTACAGGTGACAAAACGCTCAGATGAGAACAAGGACATTGAAATTAATAGGATTTTGTTTGTTGATCATTAACGATGAGCCGAACAACCCCCAGTTCGGTTCGCAGCAGAACATGCGAACAGGCAAAAAATGTGTTTGGATGCGCAAACACTGTTAAAGTCTATGGGACACGAACGTGAAAACTCAAAAGTGCTAATTTTAAAGGTTAGTATGCAAGGTATTGTCATAAAAAGTGTTTGGGGACCTGGGTCCTGCCCCAGGGGACATGTATCAATGCAAAAAAAGTTTTAAAAACTGAAGTTTTTTCGGGAGCAGTGATTTTAATAATGCTTAAAGCAAAACAATAAAAGTGAAATATTCCTTTAAATTTTGTACCTGGGGGGTGTCTATAGTATGCCTGTAAAGTGGTGCATGTTTCCCGTGTTTAGAACAGTCCCGGCACAAAATGTCATTTCTAAAGGAAAAAAAGTCACGGCTATAATGATATGTTGGGTCCTAGCAATACAGATAAAAGTCATTGAAAAAAATGGCAAAATTAAAAAAAAAATTTGCGTGGGGGTCCCCAAATTCCATACCAGGCCCTTCAGGTCTGGTCTGGATATTAAGGGGAACCCTGCGCCAATTTTTTTTTTAAAATGGCGTAGGGGTCCCCCTCAAAATCCATACCAGACCCTTCAGGTCTGGTATGGATTTTAAGATGAACCCCGTGCAAAAAAAAAAAAAATGGCGTGGGGCCCCCCCAAAATCCATACCAGACTCTTATCCAAGCATGCAACCTGGCAGGCCGCAGGAAAAGAGGGGGGGACGAGAGAGCGCCCCCACCTCCTGAACCATACCAGGCCACATGCCCTCAACATGGGGGATGTCCCCATGTTGATGGGGACAAGGGCCTCATCCCCACAACCCTTGCCCGGTGGTTGTGGGGGTCTGCGTGCGGGGGGCTTATCAGAATCTGGAAGCCCCCTTTAACAAACGGGACCCCCAGATCCTGCCCCCCCTATGTGAATTGGTAACGGGGTACCTACCATTTCACTAAAACAGTGTAATTTTTTTTTTAAAACACACAGACACAGCTTGGAACAAGTCCTTTATTAAAAATAAAATAAAAATCCAGCGATGTAATCCTTTCTCATCCTGGGATACGGAGAAACACACCGCAACGACACGATCCGCCTCCATAGGATGCGCCCGCCGAATGACGAGAGACCCGTCATGACAGCTCTTTAATAGCCGTGATGTGCGCGAATGACCCCGCCCCCTCTGACATAACAGGGAAACACCGCTGGGTAACCCAGTGACATGTAAGGATGACCCCGCCCCCCTCTGATGCAACAGGGGTTTCCATGGCGTCAGAGGGCCGGGGTCACCCGTGACGCCACAGGGAAACCGCCAGAAACCCCCATTGCGTCAGAGGGGGCGGAGTCACCTGTACATGTCACTGGGATATCCCGGCGGCGTTTCCCTGTTGCGTCAGAGGGGGCGGGGTAACCCACACACGTCATGGGTGGCCCGCTCTCGGCTATAAAAGAGCTGTCACGGCGGGTCTCATGTCATGGGAGGCAGAATCGATCGTGGCGGCATGCATTGGCGGGTCATGGAAGGATTACATCGCTGGGATTTTGGGGATTTTTTATTAAAGGACTTGTCTCAAGCTGTGTCTTTTTTTTTTTAAAATTTTTGACACTTTTGTGGGTGAAATGGTAGGGGTACAATGTACCCCATTACCAATTCACATGGGGGGCGGGATCTGGGGGTCCCCTTTGTTAAAAGGGGCTTCCAGATTCCGATAAGCCCTCTGCCCGCAGGCCCCCACAACCACCGGGCAAGGGTTGTGGGGATGAGTCCCTTATCCCCATCAACATGGGGACATCCTCCCCATGTTGAGGGCATGTGGCCAGGTACGGTTCAGGAGGGGGGGCTCTCTCATCCCCCCTCTTTTCCTGCAGCCTGCCAGGTTGCATGCTCGGATAAGGGTCTGGTATGAATTTTGAGGGGGACCCCTATGCCATTTAAAAAAATATGGCATTGGGTTCCCCTTAATATCCATATTATACCTGAAGGGCCTGGTATGAAATTTGGGGGGACCTCCACGCAATTTTTTTTTTAATTTTGGTTCGGAGTTCCCTTTAATATTCATACCAGACCCAAAGGGCCTGGTAATGGACTGGGGGGGGGGAACCCATGCCATTTTTTTCAATGACTTTTATCTGTATTGCCGGGACCCGACAATTCATTATAGCTGCGAGTAGTTTTAAATTACTTATTTTCCTTTAGAAATTACATTTTGCACAGGGACTGTTCTAAACATGGGAAACATGTGCCACTTTACAGGCATACTATAGACACCCCCCAGTTACGAAATTTAAAGGAATATTTCACTTTTATTGTTTCACTTTAAGCATTATTAAAATCACTGCTCCCGAAAAAACTGACATTTTTAAAACTTTTTTTGCATTGAAACATGTCCCCTGGGGCAGGACCCAGGTCTCCAAACACTTTTTATGACAATAACTTGCATATTAACCTTTAAAATTAGCACTTTTGATTTCTCCCATAGACTTTTAAAGGGTGTTCCGCGGCTTTCGAATTTGCCGCAAACACCCCAAATTGTTCGCTATTTGGCAAACAGGCAAACACCCGAAGTTCGAGTCGAACTTATTTTCGACTCGAACATTGGGCTCATCCCTATTGATCATATTAGAGCTACAAGCTTCAAGCAGAAAATCGCTCAGGTGTGAATGGGCTCTTGTATGTAGAAGTAGAGAGAGGTGTTCTATGAACCCATGAGTTCTGCAAGAGGGCTATGTTGTAATATTAATATATATGTGTATGTGTTTTATATATTGTGTTATATGTATAGCACAGTGTATATGTGTCACATACATTCAAGGTTACATATCAAAGGGTGCTGTTTGACCAAAGGGGTTAGTGGCCAAAAAAAGGGGACAGATAATGACTCTGATGTGCTAATCTTATGCAAGCCTACTTAGGTGTGTGAGGTGGCCTGTTAACTTAATTTAACATTTCAAAGGGTACATTGTTTAGGACCAAATAAGAAGTATTTATTGATGGTAATTAGACTTGAGGGGGTATTCATGGGAAACCTCCCCCCCAGTGTCAGACCAGTATTTGAGACATTCCAGCTGGCATTCAGTCTACTCTAGTTTTATTTTCTCTATGGATATGAAGGCACAGATCTAGAGAACATGGGACTCTAAAAACTACTATTCTGGGACATACATATATATACTCTGTTGGATTCGTTGTCATATGTGCAAGTATTGAACTTTGTTCTATGTTGGAAGTCAAATAAATTGCACTCTCTGGAGAACTTGGGTGTTGCTGCGGAAACATAACTTATATCATCATTATAATAACTAAACATCAATTATTCTATGGACCACTATACTATATCACTACATTGGTGCCATTCAATAGACCAAAAGTGCATTTTCAGGACTTAGTAACAGAAATCAGTGATGACAACAATCCTGTGAGGTGGACAGAAGTCTGATGGAGACCCAAGAGCTGTGCTGTGACTCTAATGTCTGGTTGTGACATAAGAGTCTGATCTACAAAACGAAACAAGTTTGGAACCCCAGAATTATTCTCTGGAGACTGGAAACTGAAAAAAAAGACTGTCGTGTACCAGAAGACCGGAACTGGCAAGGTGGAGCCTCAAATGCGGTGAGTAAAATATTTTCTTTTTTTTTAATTATTAGTAATATAGTCAAAATGCTTACTCAGTGTGAAGCTAGTGTCAGTTCTGATAAAGTTAACAGATGGGTATTAAAATGTATTAAGCGTCATGACGGTCCTTATGAAATTCCAGAAAAATGTAAGCAGACATGGACTATGATGAAGGAATTTTTAGAGAAAAGTGTTTTTGATAGCAACATTTCAGAAAGTAAAAGAAAAGGTTTTATTGTGCAGGGCTTGTTATCTTGCTGTTTAACAATGGAAAGTGCTTTGACGGATAAGGTTGAAGAAATTGCGCAGTTACAGAGTGCAGTTGATAATAGCTATAAGGTTTGTCAGAGGTTACAAAAACAATCAGAAACTGAGACAGTAAATTTAAAATTGCATACAGTTACCATTGGGGAAGCTTTGCTTGAGAAATCTAAACGTTGTGATGAATTATCAGAGGAAAATGAGAGATTAAAATTAAGAATTATGGAATTAGAGAAGAGATCTCAGGAATGCAGATATGCATCAAATCTTGGATTCAGCAATTTGCAGCAAAATACAAACACAAACTTTCTATCAAATGAAACAGAACCTCATATTAAATCTGATAATTC
Organism: Rana muscosa; assembly: GCA_029206835.1. NCBI lineage: Eukaryota > Metazoa > Chordata > Amphibia > Anura > Ranidae > Rana > Rana muscosa. The sequence goes on from CM055116.1 coordinate 178,984,061, forward strand.
ATTGCCAGCCGCACCCACTGTGACCACCACAGTTTACAACAATAATAATAATACAGGTGAAGTTCAGCTTGTAATGAAACCTTTGAAACCAAAAGAACTAGATGCAATTCTTAAAGAAATAGGAATTGTTCCCTGCCATGATTTAAACAGATTTTTGAAATGGTTTTGTGACTTGCAGAATGTCAGAGATATGTACAATCTCAACCCACCTGACTTAGAAAGAGTTTTGCAACATTCTATAGGAAATGGTCTTTGGATGAGAATTAAACAGATCTGTATTCAGCCTCTGAGGACAAGGGACATATTACTGGAATTATTATGTGCTTTGTATGGGGTACGTTCTGATGTTACTATTCATGGGAAATTCCAACAAATGCAAAGTGAATCTCCCTATGAATTGTCACACAGGATAGCAACTATTATGGAATTATTGGTGGTTAATAATCTTGCATTTGAGAGTGGAGGCTTGATACATATGAGTATGTTTCTAGATGCTTTGCATGAAGATTAGAGTTGAGCGGACACCTGGATGTTCGGGTTCGATGGGTTCGGCCGAACTTCGGAAAAAAGTTCGGGTTCGGGACCGAACTTTAACCCGAACCCGAACCCGAACCCCATTGAAGTCAATGGGGACCCGGACTTCTAAGGACTAAAAAGGCTCTAAAAAAGTAATGGAAAGGGCTAGAGGGCTGCAAATGGCAACAAAATGTTGTTAAGAGCATGGCAAGTGCTATGCAAACAAATGTGGATAGGGAAATAACTTAAAATAACATTAAAAAAATAAAAAAATTAAAAAATATGCTGGAGGCCCCCTTTTCAGCAGAAGAGGTACGGGAAGTCATTAAGAACCTCAGAAACTCAACGGCACAATGCCACACATATGGTGGGAATGCCCCAGAATACGCCCTTTCTGGAATAAATTATTCAATTTAATGGATAAGCTAGTGGGAAAATAAAATACTTTGAAATAAAAATGTAGCGGGTGCTAACTTTAAGGGAAGTGTTTGAGTGGTAAATAGGCTCAAACACCCTAATTCTGTAGGATTCATGGACCATTTTGTCCTCGGGGGACAGTATTGGTGTGCAGTTCCCTGCGGCCTACAGGTGGCGCTGCCATGGTAGGCTAGGGTTGAACCGCCGATACAGTGCTGTGCCTTTTGTGTCCCCTCTTGGCAGTAGTACAGCGGGGCGGGAAACCTGCTGTGCATGCCGGGAGAGCATATAAAAGGGGCAGACCTTTGGCCTGGGGGCTGATGTCCAGTGGGGTCCACGCCCAGGTGCCTTCGGCCTGGGTGCATGTGTTCCTGTTCCATCTCGGGTACCTTTAGCCCGGGGTGAGGTACTATCCTGGAGTTCCTGCTGCCCTGGGTATGGAGGCCTAGGTGCGGGAGTAAAGCCTGGAGTCCAGAGCCTTCGTCTGGAGTCCGCTAAGGGTCGAGGAGTCTTAGGGTGCCGCCTCGTGTAGGGGACCATGTTCCAGGGAAGGGAGGATCATTCTGATGGACCGATGCGGGAGTCACGGTGAAGGAAGGGTCTGTTGACTCCCTGGAGAGATATCTTCCCCTTGATATGGGCTAGGTTCGTAGAAGGAGAAGCTCAAGGTCATCTTGACTGTATCAGAGGCCTTATTCACCCGGCCCGTGGCAGGGGCCTTATACACCCTGGTCTGTGGCAGAGACCAAAGTTCTTGAGGTCCGTGGCAGGGGCCTTGTACACCCGGTCTGTGGCAGAGACCAATCTCAAGGTCTGTGGCAGAGACCGTGCACCTAAAACTGTTTGAGAAACCTAAGCAGTGAAGTGAATGTGCTACGTTTGTGCCTGGACCTCCTCCACACCTTAAGCTGTCCTGTTTCTTTGCTCTAACCTTTTCTATCCGAGTAGAGTTTATTTTGCCATGAGAGAATAAGAGTTGTAATTTCAGCTGGTGTGGACATTGACTTTACTGGGAATTAAAGGACTTGCCTCTACCTACAGTAGAGGTGAGAATCATCCTCTGGAGGAGTTTTGACTCCGGCTGTGGACACGGCCCGTCAAGTACACCGCTCAACCTCTTTATATAGGAGGGTACGGGCTGGTAGTGCGGTGTGCCTGTCTCCCTCCTGCGAGGAGCCAACAACATAAAGGCAGGTAAGGGGGAAAGGATCTGTGCGCTACAAAAAAATAAAATAAAAATTATAATCTTGACCTAGGAGGACGAGGTCCATATGGAGTAGGAGGTTGAGGTTGCGGTGGATGTGGCTGTGTAGGTGGAAGCGGCGGTGGAGGAGGACGAGGTAGCCAACACTGGTTCAAAAATACAACAATGGCTGGGTAAGGCCGGTGATGTGTCAAATTCTGTCCCCCGTCAAATAGTGTCCACCCTGTACTGCGCTTGCTCAGTATGTAGGACAAGGGGATTTTGAAAATCTCCCAAGACGAACGGCGCCTGCATGGTGAGTTCAGGTGGCGATCGAACCGAGCCCGTGAGGGGCCCTGTTACTATGTGCTACCGTATGTCCACTTGGATGGTGGGGCTTGAACCTGCACTCACTGTGCAGGCGCCGTTCATCTTCGGAGATTTTGTGAATCTCCTTGTCCTCTGTACTGCACAAGCGCTGCGCCTTCGCAGTATGGGCCGGACACAATCCGATGGCCGGACAGTTTTTGTCACAACACCGGTATACATGTCTATTCTGCAGAAGGTACGGACAAGTCCTGTGGGATCCATGCCTGGTTCATTTTAATGAACGTGAGCCTGTCCACATTGGCTCTGGACAGGCGGCTGCGCTTGTCTGTGATAACGCCCCCTGCCGTGCTAAATACACGTTCAGATAATACACTAGCTGCAGGGCAGGCCAGCACCTCCAAGGCATAAAGGGCAAGCTCAGGCCATGTGCCAAATTTGGAGACCCAGAAGTTAAAGGGGGCAGACCCGTCATCCAGTACGTGTAGGCCTGTGGACACATACTGCTCAACCATGTTGGTGAAATGCTGCCTCCTGCTAAGACGTTCCATCTCAGCTGGTGGTGCTGGTTGTTGTGGCGTGCTGACAAAGCTTTTCCACATTTCAGCCATGCTAACCCTGCCTTCTGAGGTGCTGCCGGTGCCCTGGCTGCATTGGCGACCTCTTCCTCCTCCTCTGCCTTCGCCTTGTGCTTCCACCGTACGCCCGCTGTCAGGTGGGAATGCCACCAGCAGCACGTCTACCAGCGTGCACTTGTACTCGTGCATCTTACGATCCCGCTCCAGTGAGGGAATTAAGGACGGTACGTTGTCCTTGTAATGGGGATCCAGCAGGGTGGCCACCCAGTAATCAGCACCAGTTAAAATGTGGGCAACTCGGCGGTCATTGCGGAAACACTGCAGCATGTAATCGCTCATGTGTGCCAGGCTGCCCAGAGGCAAAGAAAAGCTGTCCTCTGTGGGAGGTGTATCGTCTGTGTCCTCTGTATCCCCCCAGCCACGCACCAGTGATGGCCACGATGGCCACAAGCTGGTCTGGGTGCCACCCTGCTGTGAAAATGGCTCCTCCTCCTCCTCCTCCATCTCCTCCTCCTCCTCGTCATCCTCCAGAACTGTGCCCTTTCTGCCGGACAATTGTGTACCTGGCGTTTGTTGGTGCAGGAACCCACCCTCGTAGCCACTTGTGAAAGACTGCCCTGAAAGCCTTTGAAATGATCCCGCTTCCTCCTCCTCCTCCTCATCCTCCTGTGCCACATCCTCTTCCATCATCGCCCGAAGCATTTTTTCAAGGAGGCATAGAACTGGGATAGTAATGCTGAGAACGGCGTCATTGGCACTGGACATGTTGGTGGAGTACTCGAAACAGCGCAACAAGGCACACAGGTCTCGCATGGAGGCCCAGTTATTGGTGGTGAAGTGGTGCTGTTCCGCAGAGCGACTCACGCGTGATTGCTGCATCTGAAACTCCACTATCGCCTGATGCTGCTCGCACAGTCTGGCCAGCATGTGCAAGGTGGAGTTCCACCTTGTGGCGGTGAGCGGGAAGGCCGAAGTTACGCTGCAGCGCTGACAGGCGAGCAGCAGCAGGGTGAGAACGCCGAAAGTGCGCACACACAGCCCGCACTTTCTGCAGCAGCTCTGGCATATTGGGGTAATTTTTAAGGAACCTCTGGACCACCAAGTTCAGCACATGCGCCAGGCAAGGGATGTGCGTCAAACCGGCTAGGCCCAGAGCTGCTATGAGATTTTGCCCATTATCGCACACCACCAGGCCGGGCTTGAGGCTCACTGACAGCAACCACTCATTGGTCTGTTGTTCCATGTCCCTCCACAACTCCTGCGCGGTGTGGGGTTTTTCCCCCAAACAGGAAAGTTTTAAAACTGCCTGCTGTCGTTTACCCCTGGCTGTGCTGAAGTTGGTGGTGAAGGTGTTACGCTGACCGGATGAGGAGGCGGTAGAGGATGAGGAAGCGGAGTAGGAGGAGTTAGCAACAGGAGGCAAACTGAAGCACCCTGCAATCCTCTGTTGTGGAAGGACATGCGCCAAACTGCTATCTGCCTCAGGCCCAGCCGCCACTGCATTTACCCAGTGTGCTGTTAGGGAGATATAATGTCCCTGACCGTGCTTACTGGTCCACGCATCCGTAGTTAGGTGGACCTTGCCACAGATGGCGTTGCGCAGTGCACACCTGATTTTGTCCCCCACTTGGTTGTGCAGGGAAGGGATGGCTCGCCTGGAAAAGTAGTGGCGGCTGGGCACGACGTACTGTGGGACAGCCAATGCCATCAGGCTTTTAAAACTCTGCATCTCCACCAGACGGAATGACAGCATTTCAAAGGCCAGGAGTTTTGAAATGCCGGCATTCAGGGCCAGGGATCGCGGGTGGCTAGGGGGGTACTTCCTCTTTCGCTCCAATGTTTGGGAGATAGAGAGCTGAACGCTTCCATGGGACATTGTGGAGATGGTTGGTGACCCAGGTGGTAGTGTTGCTGGCAGATCCTCTGTTTGCGGGGTGGCAGGTGCCACTGTCACTACAGAGGTGGATGAAGAGGCTGAGACTGCAGCAGAAGAGGAAGCAGGAGGAACCAGAGACCTTTCTTGGTTTTTGAGGTGTCTACTCCACTGCAGCTCGTGCTTTGCACTTAGATGCCTGGTCATGCAGGTTGTGCTCAGGTTGAGAACGTTTATGCCTCGCTTCAGGCTCTGATTGCACAGCGTGCAAACCACTCGTGTCTTGTCATCAGCACATTGTGTGAAGAACTGCCATGCTAGGGAACTCCTTGGACCTGGTTTTGGTGTGCTTGGTCCCTTGCTGCGTTGGGCAGTAGCAGACATACTGTCTAGGGGACGGACGCTCCGCTTTTGCACCCTGCTCCCTCTTCTGCTGTGCTGGTGGCTCTGTGCGACCACCGCCTCTTCCTCCAAACTACACTGGTCACCTGCATAACGTTGATTCCATGTGGGGTTGAGGACCTCATCGTCCTCCACATCATCTTCCACCCAGTCTTCACCCCTGCCCTCCTTGTCTGTCTGCACAATTGCGAAAGCAGCAGCAGTTGGCACCTGTGTTTCGTCATCATCCGAGACGTGCTGCGATGGTCCTCCCATGTACTCATCATGAAACATAAGTGGTTGGGCATCGGTGCACTCAATCTCTTCCACTTCTGGGGCAGGGCTAGGTGGATGGCCCTGGGAAACCCTGCTAACAGAGTCATCGAAAAGCAGAAGAGACTGCTGCATGATTTGGGGCTCAGACTGCTTGGCTGATTTGCAAGGGGGTGAGGTGAAAGACTGATGGACATGGGTTTCAGGTGCCAACTCTGATCTTTCATCAGAAGAGTGGGTGGGAGACAATGTGAAGGAACCCGAGGCACTGTCAGCAACCCAATCTACTATCGCCTGTACTTGTCCTGGCCTAAACATTCGTACAGCCTCATTAGGCGCGACAAAATACCGCCGCAGGCTCGGTCGCCTACTCGCACCTGAGGAAGGTGTTTCACTTGTGCGTGTATCTGGCACAGATCCACCACGTCCTCTCCCTGCAACAGGAGCTCCACCAGCAGCACCACGACCGGGGCCGCCACGTCCCTTTGACCTTCTCCTCATATTTTCCAAATTTAGGACATTGCCCTAAATGGGTGTTTTTGGAAGAGCAGAACACACCCACAGTACGTAACCGCTGAATCGCACAGCTACAGAACTGCAGAAAATGCTATTAAAAAAAATGTTTTTTTTTTAGTATAGCACAGTAGAAGAGAAATATATAGAAATGGTTTATTTCACACGCCTCCACATATGTATAACACACTGCAAAATATTTTTTGTGGCTCTAAATGGCGTTTTTTGGAAGACCACAACACACCCACAGTACGTAACCGCTGAATCGCACAGCTACAGAACTGCAGAAAATGCTATTCAAAAAAAAATTGTTTTTTTAGTCTAGCACAGTAGGAGAAAACTATATAGAAATTGTTTATTTCACACACCTCCACATATGTATAACACACTGAAAAATATTTTTTGTGGCCCCAAATGGCGTTTTTTGGAAGACCACAACACACCCACAGTACATAACCGCTGAATCGCACAGCTACAGAACTGCAGAAAATGCTATTCAAAAAAAATGTTGTTTTTTAGTCTAGCACAGTAGGAGAAAACTATATAGAAATTGTTTATTTCACACACCTCCACATATGTATAACACACTGCAAAATATTTTTTGTGGCCCTAAATGGCGTTTTTTGGAAGACCACAACACACCCACAGTACGTAACCGCTGAATCGCACAGCTACAGAACTGCAGAAAATGCCATTAAAAAAAAATGTTGTTTTTTTAGTATAGCACAGTAGGAGAAAACTATATAGAAATTGTTTATTTCACACGCCTCCACATATGTATAACACACTACAAAATATTTTTTGTGGCCATAAATGGCGTTTTTTGAAAGACCACAACACACCCACAGTACGTAACCGCTGAATCGCACAGCTACAGAACTGCAGAAAATGCTATTAAAAAAAAAATGTGTTTTTTTAGTATAGCACAGTAGGAGAAAACTATATAGAAATTGTTTATTTCACACACCTCCACATATGTATAACACACTGCAAAATATTTTTTGTGGCCCTAAATGGCGTTTTTTTGGAAGACCACAACACACCCACAGTACGTAACTGCTGAATCGCACAGCTACAGAACTGCAGAAAATGCTATTCAAAAAAAATGTTGTTTTTTTAGTATAGCACAGTAGAAGACAAATATATGGAAATGGTTTATTTCACACGCCTCCACATATGTATAACACACTGCAAAATATTTTTTGTGGCCCTAAATGGCGTTTTTTGGAAGACCACAACACACCCACAGTACGTAACCGCTGAATCGCACAGCTACAGAACTGCAGAAAATGCTATTCAAAAAAAATGTTGTTTTTTTAGTCTAGCACAGTAGGAGAAAACTATATAGAAATTGTTTATTTCACACACCTCCACATATGTATAACACACTGCAAAATATTTTTTGTGGCCCTAAATGGCGTTTTTTGGAAGACCACAACACACCCACAGTACGTAACCGCTGAATCGCACAGCTACAGAACTGCAGAAAATGCTATTCAAAAAATTTTTTGTTTTTTTAGTATAGCACAGTAGAAGACAAATATATAGAAATGGTTTATTTCACACGCCTCCACATATGTATAACACACTGCAAAATATTTTTTGTGGCCCTAAATGGCGTTTTTTGGAAGACCACAACACACCCACAGTACGTAACCGCTGAATCGCACAGCTACAGAACTGCAGAAAATGCTATTCAAAAAAAATGTTGTTTTTTTAGTCTAGCACAGTAGGAGAAAACTATATAGAAATTGTTTATTTCACACACCTCCACATATGTATAACACACTGCAAAATATTTTTTGTGGCCCTAAATGGCGTTTTTTGGAAGACCACAACACACCCACAGTACGTAACCGCTGAATCGCACAGCTACAGAACTGCAGAAAATGCCATTAAAAAAAAAAATTGTTTTTTTAGTATAGCACAGTAGGAGAAAACTATATAGAAATTGTTTATTTCACACGCCTCCACATATGTATAACACACTACAAAATATTTTTTGTGGCCATAAATGGCGTTTTTTGAAAGACCACAACACACCCACAGTACGTAACCGCTGAATCGCACAGCTACAGAACTGCAGAAAATGCTATTAAAAAAAAAATGTGTTTTTTTAGTATAGCACAGTAGGAGAAAACTATATAGAAATTGTTTATTTCACACACCTCCACATATGTATAACACACTGCAAAATATTTTTTGTGGCCCTAAATGGCGTTTTTTTGGAAGACCACAACACACCCACAGTACGTAACTGCTGAATCGCACAGCTACAGAACTGCAGAAAATGCTATTCAAAAAAAATTTTGTTTTTTTAGTATAGCACAGTAGAAGACAAATATATGGAAATGGTTTATTTCACACGCCTCCACATATGTATAACACACTGCAAAATATTTTTTGTGGCCCTAAATGGCGTTTTTTGGAAGACCACAACACACCCACAGTACGTAACCGCTGAATCGCACAGCTACAGAACTGCAGAAAATGCTATTCAAAAAAAATGTTGTTTTTTTAGTCTAGCACAGTAGGAGAAAACTATATAGAAATTGTTTATTTCACACACCTCCACATATGTATAACACACTGCAAAATATTTTTTGTGGCCCTAAATGGCGTTTTTTGGAAGACCACAACACACCCACAGTACGTAACCGCTGAATCGCACAGCTACAGAACTGCAGAAAATGCTATTCAAAAATTTTTTTGTTTTTTTAGTAAAGCACAGTAGAAGACAAATATATAGAAATGGTTTATTTCACACGCCTCCACATATGTATAACACACTGCAAAATATTTTTTGTGGCCCTAAATGGCGTTTTTTGGAAGACCACAACACACCCACAGTACGTAACCGCTGAATCGCACAGCTACAGAACTGCAGAAAATGCTATTCAAAAAAAATGTTGTTTTTTTAGTATAGCACAGTAGAAGACAAATATAAAGAAATGGTTTATTTCACACGCCTCCACATATGTATAACACACTGCAAAATATTTTTTGTGGCCCTAAATGGGTCTTTTTGCAAGCGTACATTAAAGTGCAAATTTTTTATTTAATTTTTTTGCCCTAAACGGGTCTTTTTTTGCACGAACAAAATAAAATGCAAATTTTTTATTTTTTTTGCCCTTAATGGGTCTTTTGGAAAAGAGCACAATAAAGTGCCTTTTTTTTCCCCCTAAATGGATCTTTTTCCAAGAGCAGAATACACCCACAGTATGGAAACGGTGTATCTCTCAACGTAATATATGCAGTGCTAGTGCACTGAGCTTGCAGATAAAAGGTAGATTTTCTCTGACACTGGGCTCATGGCAGTGTAAAAAGACTGCACTGCAACACAAACAGGTAAACCTATGCAGATCGCTGAGTTATATCTCTGAATCTGGACTCCTATTCCTATCTAATATATCTCTCTCCCTGAAAGCACCAACAGGAACCTGGCCCTACACTACACTGTCTCTCTATCTTTTCCCTCAGATTCCAGAATCAGGACTAACTCATGTATTTTTCAATCTCTCCCTAAAAGCAGCAGCAGCAGACAAGATCCTCTCCCTATCTATTCTGAAGCAGAGTGACGTGTGTGCTGTGTGCCTCTAGCTTATATAGAAGCTGGGTCACATGTTGCACTGACCAATCACAGCCATGCCATTAGTAGGCATGGCTATGATGGCTTCTAAGGGCACACCAGCTAATCAAAAGGTGATTGGCTGGCCCCTGAAGCATTTCTAACTGCGCCATTAGATTGCCGAACCCAAACCCGAACCCGGACTTTTGCGCAAAGTCCGGTTTCGGGTTCGGGAAAAAGCTAAAGTATGGTACGGACCCAAACTTTACAGTTCGGTTTCGCTCAACCCTAATGAAGATATCAAACAAAATATTTTATTAGTTACCCCAAAATCCTCATGATTTAAAAGACATAATATTGAGAGCAGATCATTTATGGAGAAAGTCAAATGAGCAGGCTGTCAAAATTGATGTAGCCACATTGTTTAGGACAAACACTGAACAGAAAGAATAGAAGATAATATCTTATGATAACACCCAGAGAGGAGACACCGGGTCAAACATCGGTGATATTAATATCAACAACAGAGCTGACCAAAATAATAATAATAAAAAGACCTGGATACCATTTTCTCAATTAAAACAGAAATATGACCACCTGAAAATTGAGTATAACAAGATGAGAAAAGAACGTGACACATTATTGGAACAGTTGTACAGGGTGTCATAAATGCAAATGTGCATTCTCCAGATCTGTTTTTAAATGCAAATGACGCTTCTCTAGCAGTGGGGGGTGAATTAGCTTCAGACTGTATACTGTAAATAGTACTTTGTTTTAACTTCCAAAAAAAAATGTTTAAGGACTTTGCTAATGAGTTTTTTCTGAGAGTTTTTGTCCTTCAGAGATTCCCGGAGGTACTAGTTTGAACGTGAATAGCAGAAGCACAGAAGTTGGCTAGTGAGGGATAAATGCTGAATAGACAATATACAAGGAATTATAAAGAATTCATGGACACTCTCTCAATATTCATCAAGTAATGGACCTTTTTTTTTTTTTTTTTGAACATTCAATTTTTTTTAATTTTTTCTTTATTTTTCTTTTCAATGGACCTTTTCTCCCCAATGCCCTATTTTTTTCCCTTTCCCAGATATATTTTGCTTTTAATTTTTATTATGTTTTATTTCTTGAACTTTATCTTAAAACCAGAGCGAAGCATTTAAACCTAAAATAATTTTATAACATCTGTACATATGACATAATGCATATTGATATCAATAGATTTGACATCTGAGGTGATGCTGCACAATGGTTTGGCATAGCATAAATTATAGTATGTTGGGTGGTTTTCCTAAATTTATAAGAGGGGTGAGTGAAATTCATCACTCCATTCATGATTTGAAACATTGTTGAATCAGTTGTTTATAATATGCTGAAGGCTGTGACATATATGGATGACAAAGACCTTTCTACCTTTCATGAAAAGATACTGGCAAGAATTTCCACTGCCGATTTGTCTGGACAGAAGATCTGATAAACACTGATGTCAAGCTGATTCTATCTGAACCATCGCGTGGGGGTGTATATATATATATATATATATTTATATTGGTATACCATTCTGGTGGAATTATGGACTGAATGATGCAAGTAACTGCTCTATTAAAGGCAATGAGGGATCGGCCTACAGCAAATTACGAAAGCAAATTGTGGCTGGCAATCAACAAATTCAGGTACTTGACAGGTACACAAAAGGTCATCATTGCTCAAATGGGAAATGGAAAGAAGCAGATGTGAATTGTAAAATGCTTACAAGATGGACTCAAGAATGTCAAGTGCAAGGAAATAGTTTGCAGCACAGAGTTTTTTCTGCCATATCCAAACCTTTTTGAACTTGAAAGTGACTGCTGATAAATTGATGGTTCTTCTTACTATAAAGATGGAAGCAGAATTTCAGGATTTGCTGGTGGTTGTGTAAAAGCATCTTTAAAAATGAAAACTTTGAGCCTGGAGATGAGAGAATCCTGGACTTATGTGGATTGGAGCTCCCAAAGCATACCAAGCTTTACTTCTAGTGAGATGGTGAGAGATGTGATGAAGTCAGAATGGAATGTGACATCAGCTCGTTTTTGCACAATATTCAAGATCTTGATGTGATATACTCAAGAAAGAGCAAGCTTTGAAATGAGGTCTAACAGCTATACGGGCCACGGATGTTTACCGAATCCTTTTACAGTCATGGTCTAAAGTTATATTATCTAATAACTGTTTCATGGGAATATTTTAGAGGCTGGTGAAGAGAGATTAACCAAGTATAGTGTGTTTTTTTGATGCCTGAAAAACGCAAAGAAAGTTGATCACATTAATGCCAATGGCATAGTTCACACCACTGCAGTCCGTTCCAGTGCATTTCATAAAGCCAAAAAATAATTGGTCATGCTGCATTTTTTAGGTACAAAACTGTACTGGACCCCAGTAAAACACATCAAAAACGCAACGGAACGTACCAAAAATGCACTGGAATTCACCACAACGCACCTAAATGCACCAAAGACGCACTGCAACACACTTGTCCTAAGTGAAAAGAGGCGGAAAAAACACTGGACTGCATCAAAAACGCCTCAAAATTGCACTGGAATGTGTCAAAAACGCGCATGCAGAAAAGCACCTGGAACGCACCCAGACTGCGTTTCTATAGTGTGAACTAGGGCCAGTTCACACCATAGAAACACAATCCGGATGCGTTCCAGGTGATTTTCTGCATGCACGTTTTTCATGCGTTCCGGTGCATTTTTGGTAAGTTTTTGATGCAGTCCAGTGCTTTGTTTTCACCCCTCTTTTTTATTAACCATAGATAAGGACAAGTGTGTTCCAGTGCGTTTTTGGTGCATTTAGGTGTGTTCCAGTGCGTTTATGATGTGTTTTGATGCGTTCCAGTACAGTCCAGTGCAGGTAAAATGCAGCATGTTCTACTTTTTTGGTGGAACTGGAACGCACTGGAACAAACACTGCCATTTAGAACCATATAACCAACTTTCCATGCATTTTGGATGCATAAAAAATGCAATGGACTGTATGTGGTGTGAAATGGCCCTTAAGCAATTTGGCATATTTAAAGGCACTTCTCCTTGTTTTGTTTTCGGTGTTTTCCAAATTGGTGACATTGATATATGTCCCTTAGGGTGTGACCTGGGCCCCCATTTTAAGGCCAATAACTAGAACAGTGTTTCTCAACTCCAGTCCTCAAGGCGCACCAACAGGTCATGTTTTTGGGATTTCCTGCAGATAAAACAGCTGTGATAATTACTAAGGCAGTGAAACTGCTCAAATCACCTGTGAAAATCAATGGAAATCCCAAAAACATGACCTGTTGGTGCGCCTTGAGGACTGGAGTTGAGAAACACTGAACTAGAAGATAAGCCAGCCAAGTGGGGACTAGCAAAATTAACCATTCAATTCCCATAGACTGCAATAGTATTTGTTGGTGGGGGGAGGGGTGATTGTCCCATCTCTAATTTTGTAGCATGCTGGATGATGTGCTTAATTTTGGAAGGGGGGAGGGGGGAGTTATTTTTTGCTAGCTGCATTGGTGTTGTTCTGCACATGCCCAGCCAGTTATTTTTTGTTGGCGTGCTTTTTGTGTGTGAACAGCGCCTGGATATTTCTGGGCATGCTCACTCAGAGAGTGTTTTTATGGGTTAGAAATTGAAGGACATCTTAACAGGTGTGCCCACTTTGAATTTCAGTCTCTACATTGGGAGAACTTGCATTCTGGGTGTTTCATGGACTGTGCATGTGTTTTCAATTGCCTCATTAGCACACAAACATATGTTATATAAAGCTCACAGAGCATTCGGTCGATTGCCTTAAGAAGAGGCAAGTGTGTGTGGGGGGCAAAATGTACATGTTGGTGTCCTTATGGCGTTTGTAACACATGTATTTTATTTGTTATGTCTTTGCAAAACAAGTGATTGGTTAACTTATGTGGATTGTATATTTTTGGTGTGGGGGAGATATGTTCCCCTGAAATAATTCTGATGTTGTTAATGTGTGTTGTTTGTTCACTTTGATTTAATTGTCTGCTGCATTTTTTTGGCCAAAAATTGCTCAAGATGTTGAGTCTGTAACTGTTTCAAATTGACCATGTTTTTTATTTTGCCTTCCCTTTTGTTTTGTTGAACAATAAAATTAGATGGAAAGTTTTGATGTTTGTTTTGTGTTTTCTTTGCAACAAATGTGACAGCTGATTGGCATGTCAAAACAAAACAGGTGTGATTTGTCTACCCTGGTGCCTTCATAGTAGTATATGCATGGATTGTGTGCTGCCATGGAGCGTCACCAGGAAATGAAATATAGAGCGGTAAGTATTCAATTTTCCTTTTTTTACTGCAGTGTTTCTCAACCTCAGTCCTAAAGTACCCCCAACAGGACATGTTTTGTGAATTTATCTTATCGAGAATTGCTGTCCAAAAATCAAAACCATTGACTGTGATTTAAAGCACATGTGCAAGATGAAGGAAAACCTGCAAACATGGCCTGTTGGGGGTACTTGAGAAGCACTGATTTAGAGCACTGCACTTAAAAATAGCTCAAGGCCATACAATTCTAATTGTGGGCATTTTGAGGGAAACAAAGTAAGTGTTAGAACCCCTGCATGTGTTTTTTTTATTTTTTTTGTAGTTTGGCCTTTGTCTCCTTTTCTTAACATTGGCTTCACTTTCTGTCACACAGCTAAACAGGAAGTGAAGGTAAAACCCTACCAATGGCTTTTCTTGGGGACACACAGATCAATCTAACTAGTGTCCCCATTAAGCAAATTGCACTCTAGCACTTTGTTGTGTACACCCCAAATCATTGGGTAGTTTGGGGTTTAGTAAAGACAAATCCACTCTGCAGTAAAAGTGTAGCTGCTGAAAATCTGAGGGAAAGTACTGGTGATTGGATGTTACAATCATGTGAAAGCAAAGATGTTTTTTTTTTTGCCTTGCATGTCCCCCTCAGATATACAGCAAGTGCACTTGTAGTGCAAAGTAGATTTGCCTTTAGTAAATAATAGACATGTGCATTCGTTTTCGTCCGAATGCATTTTCGTCCGAATTTCAGCTATTTTCGTTATCGTTTTAACAAACGAAAACGAAAGCACAGAATCCGAAAACCGAAAGATCCGACATAAACAAATGCTTTATTTTCGTTTTCGTTGCTACAACAGTTCGATATAGATAGGAGATTCGACGTGACACTGACAATAACAATCTGTGTCTATCGAACCTGTGGTCGAATGTGCCTAACCTTAACTCTATTAGTCCAAGATTATTCTACATAGGAGAGAAAAGATTCAACATTATAGAGAGAAAAGATTCGACATAGGAGAGAAAGATTCGACATAGGAGAGAAAAGATTCCACATAGGAGAGAAAAGATTTGACATAGGAGAGAAAAGATTCGACATAGGAGAGAAAAGATTTGTTATTATAGAGAGAAAAGATTCGACATAGAGAGAAAAGATCACTGCTGGAATTGGGTGGGGGAAGTAAAAATAAAAATAAAGTTGATGATGAATGTTATTGGCTGATTGTAACCAAAGAGGAGGAGCAGTAAAATAGCTAGAATGACGAAGATTCGACAAAGCATCGAAAGTTAGAAGATTCGACGGTGCAGCAAAACTGTACGACACTGCAATCGTACATTTCCGGTCAAATGCATCCTCCCATAGGCTATAGAAGAATTCTAATGTTGGTTGACTAGTAATAGTAATGAATAAATATAATTATTACTAGTCATACAACATTAGAATTCTTCTATAGCTTGTGGGCGGAACATTCGACCGGAAATGTATGATTGCAGCGTCGTACAGTTTCACTGCTCCGTCGAATCTTCTTTGAACATTCGACAGACACCATAAGCCTTCAATGACAGATTTGACCTTAATTAATTCAGATTTTCGGACTAATGCAATTTCTAACGAAAAACGAAATAAATAAAAACGAATTTCGGGAGTAACTAAATAAATAAATTTTTCGGACGAAAACGAAATTCCGAAACGAAATATTTCAGTGTGCACATGTCTAGTAAATAAACCCCACAGTCCAAACTACCTAATAATAATTTGTGGTGTACCCCGCAATATGCTCGAGTGCAATGTGCATAATGGGGAAAGTATTTAGACTGACCTGTGTGTCCCCAAGGAAAGACATTGTTAGGGATTTTCCCTCACTTCCTGTGTGGCTATGTGACAGGAAGTGAATTATTTGGAAGGATAAAGTGGCCAAATTATTTAGTTTAACTTTTCAAAGACTCATTCCTAAGTTGAATTGTGATGCATGTCAATGGCCCATTTTGACCCTCTTTAATCACTTGAGATCAGCGCTATAACTGATCGACGGCCACAGCATGGTCCTCAATTGCCGGGAGTCCGTCAATAAACGTCCTCCCCTTTGCGCGCGCTGTGGTCACAGAGTCACTGTGACTCGGGTGATGACAGATCCGAGTAAGGGGCCGATCCCTGCCCTTTACCATGTGATCAGCTGTCAGCAAATGACAGCTGATCACGTGATGTAAACAAAAGCTGGGTAATGGTTTTTGTTTTCTCCTTGTGCTGACAGCGTGAGCATAAAAAAAAGGCAATCACCGGCTTATGTGCAAGGGACATGGGGCCCGAAGAGGAAGAGGCAATTCTGCATCATCTGTGACAATTAGTAGCCCCTGCCAGTGCCACCTATCAATGCCCACCACTGGTGCCAATCAGTGGCACCTAGCAGTGCTGCCAGTGCCTATCAGTGCCCATAACTGCAACTATCATTGCCACCTAGCAGTGCCACTTCTCACTGCCCACCAGTGCTAAATAGCAATGCCACCTCTCAGTGCCCACCCTTGCCACCTTATCGGTGCCCATCAGTGCAGTCTCATCAGTGTACATCAATGAAGAAGAAAAATTACCTTTTTTAAAAATATTAACCAGTTTCCTACCGCCCACCGTCAAATGACATCCTTGGCTTTGGGCGGTGACATCTGAATGATGCCTGCAGTTGCAGGCATCATTCAGATATCATTCTTTTCAGCCGGCGATTCTGTGCACAATAAAAATGATCATAGTGGCAGTTCCGCCGCTTGATCGTTCTTATAGGCGGGTGGAGGGGATGCCCCCCCCCTCTTGCCGCCATCCGGTGCTTCTCTGGGCTCTCCCGTGCCATCTGGGGCTCGGAGAACGATTTGGAGATGACTGGTGACCAGATGGTCATCAGTCATCTCTATGACCGTCGGAGGCGCGGGCACGACGTTATGACATCATGCCGTGTTCCCGTATGTTAACCAAGCCGTGATCTTGGCTGTCAGCATGAGATTGGTGATTTTTTTGGAACAATATCATGCTTTCCAGCCTGGAGGAGAGATGCGGGGTCTTATTGACCCTGCATCTCTCCATAAAGAGGACCTGTCACACACATTCCTATTACAAGGGATGTTTACATTCCTTGTAATAGGAATAGAAGAGATCCCAAAAAATAAAAAAAAATAAAAAAGAGTAAGAAATACAAAAAAGTAAAAAAAAAGAAGAAAAAACGCCCATGTCCCCGGTAGCTCGCGCTCAGAAGCGAACACACAAGTAAGTCCCGCCCACATATCTAAACGCCGTTCAAACCACACATGTGAGTTATTGCTGCGTGCGTTAGAATGAGTGCAGCAATTCTAGCACTAGACCCCCTCTGTAATGCCAAAATGGTAACGTGTAAAAAAAAATTAAGCATCGCCTAGGGAGATTTTTAATTACTGAAGTTTGGAGTCATGCCATGTGTGTGCGCAATTTTAAAGTGTGACGTGTTAGGCACTATTTACTCAGCATAACAACATCTTTCACATTATACCAGGGATATGCAATTAGCGGACCTCCAGCTGTTGCAGAACTACAAGTCCCATGAGGCATAGCGAGACTCTGACAGCCACAAGCATGACACCCAGAGGCAGAGGCATGATGGGACTTGTAGTTTTGCAACAGCTGGAGGTCCGCTAATTGCATATCCCTGCATTATACCAAAAAATTGGCCGTAACTTTACTGTTTTGTAATATTTTTAGCAAACAAAAGGCGTTTGAAAATTGATTGCGCAAATACCGAGCGAGATAAAAATTAGCAATGACCGCCATCTTATTCCCTAGGGTGTCTGCTCCAAAAAAATATATAATGTTTGGTGTTTTGAAGTAATTTTATAGCCATAAATTTATGATTTTTACATGAAGGAGAGAAGTGCCAGAATAGGCCCAGTGCTGAAGTGAGTAAAATATCCATTTATTTATTTTTTAAACTCGGTCTTTTGTATTTATAGAAAAAAAATAAAACTAAAACACAAAGTTGATCAAATAGCACCAAAAGCAAGCTCTATTTGTGTGCCAACAAATAAAAATTTTTCATTGGGTTACAGTGTTGTATGAGCGCGCAATTGTCATTAAAAGTGCATCAGCGCTGAAATGTGAAACTTGGTCTGGGCAGTGCGCAAGTGGTTAATATAAGGCTACATGCACACGGACGTTTTTCCAACCGCTTGTTTGAGCGTTTTTTGCAGCTTAAAAACATCTCTCCATGTTAGCCTATGGCCTCATGGCCACCATGGCGTTTTGGAGCTGTAAATGGCATAGGCGTTTTTAGGCCCCATGTAGATGGGACGCTGGTGCAAAGTGTTCTGAACTAAGGTTGAAAGTGGCGTTTAGAAAGGCGCGCTTTGTGGCGTTTGCATGCCGTGTTTTACCACATTTACCGACAAATTCAGAGTAGAGAGCCGAGAGTGGTTTAATGTCGTCTGCCAGACCCAGAAGACGTTCAACCTTGTTATTCGCCAAGACAAAAGGGAGGGGGAACTGGGCTCGATGAGCATGGCGAAGCTGCAGGTAACGAAAAAACATATGGTTAGGCAGGCATGTTGTGATTAGGGAGAAGCTGTGCAGCTGCTCACTTCCATGTCTGGCGCATCAGCCGTGTGGTCCGATAAGGCCGAGACCGGGGCTTCGATTTGTGGCTGGGCCGTCTGGGCCGTCTGGGCCGTCTGCATTCGCTGTCCGGTTTTCCCCACAAAACGATCCATGGGTGAGTGGGGGGTCACCTGGGGGGGATGCGGGCAGCGGTGCCAGATCGGGCTGGTTTTACAGGCCGATTTGAGGGCCGTGCTGCGGGAGCTGATGTGAGAGACAGCTACTCCATGCAGCGCTGGAAGAAGCGGAAGTTCCAGATATGAGTATTAATAGAAGAGGTGTGAGGTAAAACTATTGATTGACTTCAGAAATCCTAAAAACAATGGGTGGTTAGTTGGTATATCTCTGCCAAATCACACATTTAGCTTTCTGCTTTTTTGTTCCAGTGCCACTGATCTGGCCCTTTGCCTTGGGGTTGTTGTCTGTTCCACCACAGGCAGCCTTTTCCGTATCTGTATGAACAGCTTTGCCACTACTGCAGCACCTGCCCACTAGTCCAGCATTCTGTCTAGCTCACACCCTGATGGCCAAAATCTAGGATTAGGAATGGTCAACTCTTCCTGGGTTCTATTAGTGAACAGTTGCACAAATCTTGCCTGAAGTTGGAAGTGTGTGGGGAATACTGTTAATCAATCTGGACATTTGTTGGTCTAAAAAGGAAGCTTTTGACACACATATAGCATGAGAAGCCAGGGCCTACCATAGGGGACATAGAAAAATGCATTTTTTAGAAATGGTGCTAGGTTATCCATTCCATCAAACTATTGGCTTTTGTGATTCAGCAAACCAGGGGCAAAAGATATACACTGTATCATAGGTTGTTCCATATTTCTGGTGGCAAATATTAAAGCTTTTTGTTTTCCAAAACCTAAACCTCATCCCTTCCTGAGATCATTTGGATATCTTATTTCAGACAACCTTTTCTTGCCAAAACTGTCTATCTCTATGTCACGTGCTGTACCTTTTTTCTATAGTGAAAGGTAGCTCCTCTGTCACAAATATTTACCCATATGCTACATGGGAAGCTGACATGACCTTATCATTCCATGAAAGTAGTTTCCATCATCTGGCAGATAGACACATCCACCAATCTACACGAAAGTCCTAATTTCCAAGCACTAAAGTGTATTTCCAAGCACTAAAAGGAATGTGTGTACAGTAATTAACCCCACCAATAGGGATGAGCTTCGTGTTCGAGTCGAACATACGTTCGACTCGAACATCGGCTGTTCGATCGTTCGACGAAGATCGAACGATTTGGGCCGTTCGCGCCAAATTCGAGTGACGCGAACGGCCCACAATGCACTACGCCATCGCAGTGTCATCCAGGCGCTGTGATTGGCCAAGCATGCACTGTGACCCCGCATGCTTGGCCAATCACAGCGCCGGCAGCGAGGAGAGCAATGATTGGCCACAGGCAGGATGCCTGTGGCCAATTATTGCTGAGGGTGTTTAGTACACGCCCCACACTATAAAAGGCCGCCAGCACGGCGGCCTAGTGTAGTGTGTTCCGGAGCAGGGATAGAGCAGCATAGGCAGGGACAGTGACTTTTATTTCTTTCTTGCTTAACCTGGATTCCTTTAGTTTAGGGAAAGAGAAGGATAGGTAGGGAGAGTGTCAGTGTGTTTTGTGCTTGTGCTATATTGTGCTTAAAAAAAACATTTTTTCTAGGGACAGAAAACTGTAGGTAGGGAGAGTGTGTCAGTTTCTTTCACTGTCAAAGTCCTTGTTTCCAGGGACCTGGAAGGACAGTGAGTGAATTCTCCTTGTGCTAAATTGTGCTTAAAAAAAACATTTTTTCTAGGGACAGAAAACTGTAGGTAGGGAGAGTGTGTCAGTTTCTTTCACTGTCAAAGTCCTTGTTTCCAGGGACCTGGAAGGACAGTGAGTGAATTCTCCTTGTGCTAAATTGTGCTTAAAAAAAACATTTTTTCTAGGGACAGAAAACTGTAGGTAGGGAGAGTGTGTCAGTTTCTTTCACTGTCAAAGTCCTTGTTTCCAGGGACCTGGAAGGACAGTGAGTGAATTCTCCTTGTGCTAAATTGTGCTTAAAAAAAACATTTTTTCTAGGGACAGAAAACTGTAGGTAGGGAGAGTGTGTCAGTTTCTTTCACTGTCAAAGTCCTTGTTTCCAGGGACCTGGAAGGACAGTGAGTGAATTCTCCTTGTGCTAAATTGTGCTTAAAAAAAAACATTTTTTCTAGGGACAGAAAACTGTAGGTAGGGAGAGTGTGTCAGTTTCTTTCACTGTCAAAGTCCTTGTTTCCAGGGACCTGGAAGGACAGTGAGTGAATTCTCCTTGTGCTAAATTGTGCTTAAAAAAAAAAAAAATTCTAGGGACAGAAAACTGTAGGTAGGGAGAGTGTGTCAGTTTCTTTCACTGTCAAAGTCCTTGTTTCCAGGGACCTGGAAGGACAGTGAGTGAATTCTCCTTGTGCTAAATTGTGCTTAAAAAAAACATTTTTTCTAGGGACAGAAAACTGTAGGTAGGGAGAGTGTGTCAGTTTCTTTCACTGTCAAAGTCCTTGTTTCCAGGGACCTGGAAGGACAGTGAGTGAATTCTCCTTGTGCTAAATTGTGCTTAAAAAAAACATTTTTTCTAGGGACAGAAAACTGTAGGTAGGGAGAGTGTGTCAGTTTCTTTCACTGTCAAAGTCCTTGTTTCCAGGGACCTGGAAGGACAGTGAGTGAATTCTCCTTGTGCTAAATTGTGCTTAAAAAAAACATTTTTTCTAGGGACAGAAAACTGTAGGTAGGGAGAGTGTGTCAGTTTCTTTCACTGTCAAAGTCCTTGTTTCCAGGGACCTGGAAGGACAGTGAGTGAATTCTCCTTGTGCTAAATTGTGCTTAAAAAAAACATTTTTTCTAGGGACAGAAAACTGTAGGTAGGGAGAGTGTGTCAGTTTCTTTCACTGTCAAAGTCCTTGTTTCCAGGGACCTGGAAGGACAGTGAGTGAATTCTCCTTGTGCTAAATTGTGCTTAAAAAAAACATTTTTTCTAGGGACAGAAAACTGTAGGTAGGGAGAGTGTGTCAGTTTCTTTCACTGTCAAAGTCCTTGTTTCCAGGGACCTGGAAGGACAGTGAGTGAATTCTCCTTGTGCTAAATTGTGCTTAAAAAAAACATTTTTTCTAGGGACAGAAAACTGTAGGTAGGGAGAGTGTGTCAGTTTCTTTCACTGTCAAAGTCCTTGTTTCCAGGGACCTGGAAGGACAGTGAGTGAATTCTCCTTGTGCTAAATTGTGCTTAAAAAAAACATTTTTTCTAGGGACAGAAAACTGTAGGTAGGGAGAGTGTGTCAGTTTCTTTCACTGTCAAAGTCCTTGTTTCCAGGGACCTGGAAGGACAGTGAGTGAATTCTCCTTGTGCTAAATTGTGCTTAAAAAAAACATTTTTTCTAGGGACAGAAAACTGTAGGTAGGGAGAGTGTGTCAGTTTCTTTCACTGTCAAAGTCCTTGTTTCCAGGGACCTGGAAGGACAGTGAGTGAATTCTCCTTGTGCTAAATTGTGCTTAAAAAAAAAAAAATTTCTAGGGACAGAAAACTGTAGGTAGGGAGAGTGTGTCAGTTTCTTTCACTGTCAAAGTCCTTGTTTCCAGGGACCTGGAAGGACAGTGAGTGAATTCTCCTTGTGCTAAATTGTGCTTAAAAAAAACATTTTTTCTAGGGACAGAAAACTGTAGGTAGGGAGAGTGTGTCAGTTTCTTTCACTGTCAAAGTCCTTGTTTCCAGGGACCTGGAAGGACAGTGAGTGAATTCTCCTTGTGCTAAATTGTGCTTAAAAAAAACATTTTTTCTAGGGACAGAAAACTGTAGGTAGGGAGAGTGTGTCAGTTTCTTTCACTGTCAAAGTCCTTGTTTCCAGGGACCTGGAAGGACAGTGAGTGAATTCTCCTTGTGCTAAATTGTGCTTAAAAAAAACATTTTTTCTAGGGACAGAAAACTGTAGGTAGGGAGAGTGTGTCAGTTTCTTTCACTGTCAAAGTCCTTGTTTCCAGGGACCTGGAAGGACAGTGAGTGAATTCTCCTTGTGCTAAATTGTGCTTAAAAAAAACATTTTTTCTAGGGACAGAAAACTGTAGGTAGGGAGAGTGTGTCAGTTTCTTTCACTGTCAAAGTCCTTGTTTCCAGGGACCTGGAAGGACAGTGAGTGAATTCTCCTTGTGCTAAATTGTGCTTAAAAAAAAAAAAATTTCTAGGGACAGAAAACTGTAGGTAGGGAGAGTGTGTCAGTTTCTTTCACTGTCAAAGTCCTTGTTTCCAGGGACCTGGAAGGACAGTGAGTGAATTCTCCTTGTGCTAAATTGTGCTTAAAAAAAACATTTTTTCTAGGGACAGAAAACTGTAGGTAGGGAGAGTGTGTCAGTTTCTTTCACTGTCAAAGTCCTTGTTTCCAGGGACCTGGAAGGACAGTGAGTGAATTCTCCTTGTGCTAAATTGTGCTTAAAAAAAACATTTTTTCTAGGGACAGAAAACTGTAGGTAGGGAGAGTGTGTCAGTTTCTTTCACTGTCAAAGTCCTTGTTTCCAGGGACCTGGAAGGACAGTGAGTGAATTCTCCTTGTGCTAAATTGTGCTTAAAAAAAACATTTTTTCTAGGGACAGAAAACTGTAGGTAGGGAGAGTGTGTCAGTTTCTTTCACTGTCAAAGTCCTTGTTTCCAGGGACCTGGAAGGACAGTGAGTGAATTCTCCTTGTGCTAAATTGTGCTTAAAAAAAACATTTTTTCTAGGGACAGAAAACTGTAGGTAGGGAGAGTGTGTCAGTTTCTTTCACTGTCAAAGTCCTTGTTTCCAGGGACCTGGAAGGACAGTGAGTGAATTCTCCTTGTGCTAAATTGTGCTTAAAAAAAAAATTTTTCTAGGGACAGAAAACTGTAGGTAGGGAGAGTGTGTCAGTTTCTTTCACTGTCAAAGTCCTTGTTTCCAGGGACCTGGAAGGACAGTGAGTGAATTCTCCTTGTGCTAAATTGTGCTTAAAAAAAACATTTTTTCTAGGGACAGAAAACTGTAGGTAGGGAGAGTGTGTCAGTTTATTTCACTGTCAAAGTCCTTGTTTCCAGGGACCTGGAAGGACAGTGAGTGAATTCTCCTTGTGCTAAATTGTGCTTAAAAAAAACATTTTTTCTAGGGACAGAAAACTGTAGGTAGGGAGAGTGTGTCAGTTTCTTTCACTGTCAAAGTCCTTGTTTCAAGGGACAGAGAAGGACACCTGAAGGTAGCCCTTATTGCTTTTTTCCCATCTCCCTGCAGGCCATCTATTAGAATGTCTGGAAGGCAAACAAGGAGAGGCAGACAGTCAGGAGGCAATAAAAGAGGGCAAGCAGGCTCTGTGTCTGGGGGCAACAGTGCTGGTCGTGGACGCGTTGCATTGTCATCAGCACATGGCCATGGGACACGCTTGTCCTTCTTTTCGGCAGCTGGACATGTTGAGCCACATCATGCCGAAGACTTGGTAGAGTGGATGACCAAGCCCTCCTCCTCCCCAGGCTCAGGGTACTGGAAAAGCAGCTGCCAAAGCGTCCTCTTCCCTGGTATCAATGTCAGACTCATCATCAGTCACTCCTTCCCTAGACCCACCATGTCCTCCTCCTGAGGAGTCCCCCGAACTGTTTCAGCACAGTGTTGGGTACATGCTCCAGGAGGATGCCCAGCGTTTCGAAGGGTCTGATGATGAAACCCAGCTAGAGGAAGGCAGTAGCGTGAGAGCAGACAGAGGGGATGCTCAAGAAGGACACCAATCTGGCAGTCATGTTCCAGCAGCTGCAGCATACTGCCAGATTGGCTCCAGTGATGAGGAGGGAGGTGATGATGAGGTCACTGACTCCACGTGGGTGCCTAATAGGAGAGAGGAGGAGGAGGAGGATGAGGAGGAGGCACATCTCCAAAGAGGCAGGATGCCCTTTGGTGGCCAGCGTAAGGGCAGTACACCGACGGAATCACACCGCAGAGCTCCGCCTGTGCAGGGCGCTGCCTCTGCCCGTCATTCAAAAAGTTCTTTGGTGTGGGCCTTTTTTGAGGCTAGTGCATCAGATCGCACAGCTGCTGTTTGCAACATATGTCTCAAGCGTATATCGCGTGGCCAAAACATCAGCCGCTTGGGTACCACATGCCTGACCAGACATATGTTGACCTGCCATGCAGCTCGTTGGCAAGCCTACCTGAAAGACCCACACCAAAGAACAAAGCGGACCTCTCCTTGCACCGCATCAGCTGGGATCTCCAACCCCACTATAACTTCAGTCCTCTCTGAAACATGCACTGAGAGGAATGAAGGTGTAGAATTAGGTGTGTCACAGCCAAGTACTTGCGGCCACTCTGCTAGCAGTACACCGACGTCCGATTCTAGCAGGCAAATTTCCCTGCCCCAGCTGCTGGACCGTCGAAAGAAGTTCACTCCCAGCCATCCACATGCCCAGCGGTTGAATGCTAGCTTGGCTAAATTGCTAGCGCTTCAACTGCTGCCTTTTCAGTTGGTAGACTCGGCCCCCTTCCGTGAGTTTGTGCAATGTGCGGTTCCTCAGTGGCAGGTTCCCAAACGCCACTTTTTCTCACGGAAGGCTATTCCGGCTCTCTACCGGCATGTGGAAGGCAATGTCTTGGTCTCGCTGGACAGGGCGGTCAGCGGTAAGGTGCATATTACCGCTGACTCATGGTCCAGCAGGCATGGACAGGGACGTTACCTTTCTTTCACGGCCCATTGGGTCACTCTTTTGGCAGCTGGGAAGGATGCAGGACAAGGTGCAGTAGTGTTGGAGGTTGTCCCACCGCCACGCCTCCAAAATGCTACTACTGGTTGTGACACACCTCTCTCCTCCACCCCCTCCTCTTCTTCTTCCTCCATGGCCTCTTCCTGTGGTTTGTCCTATGAACCAGCGGTGCTCCGTAGCCGTTCACGGGGCTACGCAAGTACGCAGGCAAAAAGATGCCATGCCGTGCTTGCGCTGGTGTGTTTGGGGGACAGAAGCCACACTGGGGCAGAGGTCCTGTCTGCTCTGCAGGGCCAGGCCGAGAGGTGGTTGACGCCACGCCAGCTTAAGCCAGGAATGGTGGTTTGCGACAATGGCACCAACCTCCTCTCCGCCCTCCGACAGGGACAACTGACCCATGTGCCCTGTGTGGCTCACGTCCTTAACCTGGTGGTGCAGCGGTTCTTGGGCAGGTACCCGGGCTTACAGGATGTCCTGAGGCAGGCCAGGAAAGTCTGTGTGCATTTCCGCAGATCTTATAATGCCAGTGCTCGCCTGGCTGAGCTGCAAAAGGAGTTGAACCTGCCCAAGAACCGCCTTATATGTGACATGCCCACCAGGTGGAACTCAACGTTGGCCATGCTGCAGCGGCTGCACACGCAGCAGAGGGCCATCAATGAGTACCTGTGCGACTACGGCACCAGGACAGGGTCAGGGGAGCTTGTTTTTTTTTCTCCACGCCAGTGGGGCATGATCAGGGATGCATGCACTGTCCTGGCACCATTTGAGGAGGCCACGAGGATGGTGAGCAGTGACAGTGCATGCATCAGTGACACTGTACCTCTTGTCCACCTGTTGGAGCACACGCTGCGTGGAATAATGGACAGGGCACTTGAGGCAGAACAGAGGCAGGAAGAGGAGGACTTCCTTGCCTCTCAAGGCCCCCTTTACCCAGACAGTGTTCCTTCTGTCCCACCCATCGCACAGGAAGAGGAGGAGGAGGAGGAGGAGGAGGAGGAGGATTGTGTCAGCATGGAGGTGGAGGCTGGCACTCAGCATCATCAGCAGCAGTCTTTTAGGGATGATTTACAGTCCCAAGAAACCAGTGGACTTGTACGTGGCTGGGAGGAGGTGGCTGCGGATCATGTCGTCCTTAGTGACCCAGAGGACTCCGGAGCGAATGCCTCAGCAAACCTACGCTGCATGGCCTCCCTGATCCTGCAAAGTCTGCGGAAGGATCCTCGTATTCTTCGGATCAAGGAGAGGGACCATTACTGGCTGGCCACTCTCCTTGATCCACGGTACAAGGGTAAGGTTGCGGACCTTATGTTACCGTCGCAGAGGGAGCAGAGGATGAGACAACTCCGGGAGGCCTTGCAGAAAGGTCTGTGCAACGCGTTCCCAGAGACTGGGAGGTTACAAACTCCTGGTCCTGGACAACGAGTTGCTGAGGCTTCGGCCAGTCAAAGAAGGAGCGGTGGGGAAGGTGGCCGTCTGACCGATGCGTTCAGACAATTCTTTAGTCCGCAGCCCCAAAGTATGATCGGTTCCAGCAACCATCGCCAGCGTCTGATAAACATGGTGCAGGAATATCTAGGGGCAAGGTCAGACTTGGACACCTTCCCCACCGAAAATCCTCTGGCTTACTGGGTCTTGAGGATGGATCACTGGCCAGAGCTTGCACAGTATGCAATTGAGCTACTGGCCTGTCCTGCATCCAGCGTTCTTTCGGAACGCACATTCAGTGCTGCTGGAGGATTTGTCACGGATCACAGGGTGCGCCTGTCCACCGACTCGGTTGATCGACTGACTTTCATCAAGATGAACCAGTCTTGGATCACCACCAGCTACCACACACCTGATGCTGATATAACAGACTAATTGATTTTAACATGTCACATCCCTTCAAGACTGATGCTGATGCTGAGTGCCTGTGCTGTTATGTTGACTGGCTATCCTCCTCCTCCGAGTCCTCAATGATACGATTGATGATGATAGCTTGGAAGATCATTTTTGTTTATGGGTGCCGCCACCAGTGGCTAAGGCCCAATTTTTCAGCCCCTGTTTTACAGGGGCGTGTAATTACAATTTTTTTAGCAATAATTTGCCATAGGGCTCATTGCTGTGCTCCAAGTACAGTATCTGTGAGGGGTTGGAGTGTTGTGGCACCAGTGCCTAAGGCCCAATTTTTCAGCCCCTGTTTAACAGGGGCGTGTCATTACAATTTTTGAAGCAATACTTTGCAACAGGGCTCATTGCTGTGCTCCAAGTACAGTATCTGTGAGGGGTTGTAGTGTTGTGCCACCAGTGCCTAAGGCCCAATTTTTCAGCCCCTGTTCAACAGGGGCATGCAATTACAATTCTTGATCTAATAATTCACAGCAGGGTCCATTGCTGCACCCACCAAGAGTAACTCTGAGGGCTTACAGTCTTGTGGCAACGCCACCACCACCACCACCACGAAAGGCCCAATTTTTCAGCCCCTGTTCAAAAGGGGCATGTAATTACAATTCTTGATCTAATAATTCACAGCAGGGCCCATTGCTGCACCCACCAAGAGTAACTGTCAGGGCTTACAGTGTTGTGGCACCAGCACCACCATCAAAGCCCCAATTTTTACTACCACTGTTCAACAATTATATGTAATTAAAATTCCTGATATAATAGTTGACAGCAGGGCGTTCCAGCACCAACCAAGAGTAACTGAGTGCTTACAGTGTTGTGCCAACACCAACAACTAAGGGGCCTATTTCTGCAGAGTATATACGGCAGGTCCCTACTTTCAAACATCCAACTTACAAACGACTCCTACTTGCAAACGAAAGAAGACAACAGGAAGTGAGAGGAAATCTACCCCTAGAAAGGAAAATTCTCTAGTGTAAGAATAAATATGGGAGAAAGGGGTCTCATCTGTACTGATGCTTTATCAGCAATCCTTGTTTCAAGAAAAACACCACATTTCAAAAACAGTTGTCATTGGGACGGAAAGTGAGGTGAAATGTTCTGAACAGGGGCACAGACAGCAAAACAAATGTTACAGGGGTGATAACCCTTACCTATGTTTCCCAAAAAGTTTAAAAATAGATTTTTGGGCTGGAGCTACACTTCAACAATGTACCTGTTCAAAATTACAAACAGATTCTACATAAGAACAAACCTACAGTCCCTGTCTTGTATGCACCGCCTGTATACGGCTGTTCAGAGTATATAGGGCCTTTTTTATTTTATGTGCGGGGTTCCCCTTAATATCCATACAAGACCCAAAGGGGCTGGTAATGGGCTGGGGTAGGGGGGGGGGTCATGGGGTAGCTATGCCATTTTTCTTAAAGAATTTCATCCATATTACCGGGAGCAGACATTACATTAAAGCCGCAAGCAGTTTTAAATGGCTTTTTTTTCCTTTAGAAGTGTCATTTTGTGCAGGGACAGTTCTAAACACGGGAAACACGTGGCACTTCACAGGCATACTTTAGACACCCCCCAGGTACGATATTTAAAGGAATATTTGACTTATTTTTTTTCACTTTATGCATCATTAAAATGACTGCTCCCGAAAAACGACCGTTTTTAAAACTTCTTTTTGCATTGATACATGTCCCCTGGTGCAGAACCCGGGTTCCCAAACCCTATTTATGACAATAACATGCATAATAGTTGTTATAATTAGCACTTTAGAATTCGAACGTTCGCATCCATTGTATTTAATAGGGTTCTAATGTTCGTTCGAACTTTCGGTCCGTTCGCGGGTTCTGGTGCGAACCGAACCCGGGGGTGTTCGGCTCATCACTACCCACCAACCACACATGGAACCATCAATGTAATGGCACAACTTTTTAAAAGCCGTTTCCCTTGGTGTGGGCAGGTTTACAGGGCTTGCAACTGTCAGAAATGTAACATGGAGACATTTTTAGACCAGTTTACACTCTCCCTTGGGCCCCATAGCAGCCATATTTCTTTAGTTATGCCCCTGCTTATAGTAAAGTTAATATTTCTTCTATGTGGTTCCTGGGTAAATGAAACATCAGTAGTTTTGGAGGGTTTGTGGGGCTGAGTCTTGACCTTCCTACCCATAATTTGGCATAAAATGAATGTCTTCTCTTCCAAGATGTCAGGTTATAATTCAGTTCAAACCTGCTGACACTATAGAAGAAGCGTTAGAAGTTCAAGATCCGTGACTGACTAGTACAACTAATCATAAATAGCATGCTGCTGCCTAAATTAGTAGGTAAGATTTACAGTCTTCTACAGGCCGATGACTCAGCTCCCTTTCACCACTGCCTTTTCCTTATTAGCACAGCTTGTCTGACAATGTATTACTCTTACAGCACCATTGCATATTCTAATATGTACAGTACATTAAAAGGCAGCTTTCCTAATTATTTCCTCGGACCATCAGCTACTGTACAGGAAAGTCGCTGATCTAAACTGACTCAGTGCAATTTGATGAATGGTGAGAATGTCTAGAATGGAAATGAGTAAAATTAGATCTCTGAGTTAAGGTCCGTTTTATGCTATTTAAGCAGATATTTTAGTGTGAAAATTAAAAGAGAAACATATTTCAATTTTGACTGCACTTTTGAAAAATCGCCACATGGATTTAGCATGCAATATGGTATTTAAGATGAAGGGATAGAATCAGACTTCACGAAAGGGGAAAAATAGAAAAGAGTTATTCAGTACGTGAGCAGCACAAAGCTAGGATGATAAACTCATAGAGCTGACAAATGAGCACAAGGCTGAGAGACATTTCAGTGTTCTGGTTTCTCAAATAAAAGAGAAGGAACATTTTAAGCTACATTGCAATTTAAGGATGATATTGTGTGCCTTACAAGCAATATCCATTTTTACAACTCCCTATCATACACAGGGACAAAATAAATGATATGGGAAGAGCCAAGTGAATAAGTCTCCGGGCTCAGAATAGATCTGGTATAATTGAATCCTGGCTATTTGTTCTTGACAAAAGCATAAATTGTGCAAAACCTTACAGCGGAGACAATTAATATTTTTTCATGAAATATAAAACTTATCTGAAGATAAAGGGCTTTTCCCTGCAATGAATTCATGTGCAGACTCATTACATCTACTGTCTACAGCTTGTTTTGTGTGCTGATGCAGTAGACTTCTGTCCTGAAATGCCATTCGTAGCTAATTGGTATGATTGAAATTTAAAAAATAGTTTAATCTTCCACATCTGGACCTGATATATACTCCAAGCTTGGTGGGATTATCTTAAAAGAAGAAAATTCAATGCATGGTACCTCTACAACTTAAAGTGGGAGTTTATTTAAAAATAAAAATAAAAAAAGATAATAAAAAATGTCCAGGGCAACTAAAGCTAATAAACAGGTTTAACTTCAACACTCACCTTCAATCTGAAGCTGCCCCCTCCCCTTTCCCAGTTGTTCCTTTCAACCACTTAATGTCCTCTGTCTTCCAAGTTGCATAATATCCCCAGCTGAATATCCATAATAGTTATTTTATAGTTTATTGGATATTGGTTAATACGTCTATCAAGTTTTATTGCTGTCCTTGATTTCATCCCAGTTCCAGGACTGCCAATCATCTATTAAATCTTGCACTGTCTGTTGAAAAATCGTGTATTTCTGCTGTCTGTTATCACCAGTACAAATGTTGTCTCCTCCAGAAAAGGCAAACTGTGCATAGTGTGAGAGTGAGAGCCCCTGTCTTAGTGAAAATGTGTTTAAAATGGACACAGGACTCTCAAAGAAGCAATTTGAGAAGTTCCAGCAAAAGATTGGTGAGCAGAGAAAACTATGCTTTAAGTTTTCTCTGGATTTTGTAAGCCTGGATTGGGGCTGGAAACTTGAAGACTTCAAAGAGCATTGGGAGGGATGGAGTCTTCAGTCATGTGTCTGGGTTTTCCAGGAGCTCTGCAGGTTGTGTGTGTCCAGGTGCACACACTCGTTAAAAGGCAGAGCTGAAGATAGCTCAGTGTGTGTGGGAAAGGAGTTGGTGTGCCAGCAGTTGCTGGAGGGAAGTGTGCTACTGTGGAAGAACTCAGGCAACATCCTTGAGACGGTTCTCCATCTGGTAGAGGTTCCAGGTCAGTAGACTGAGAGAGTTGGGCTAGCTGAGAGAGTCGGGGAGACTATAGCTGAGACAACTGGAAGAGAGTCTTGAGGACCAGCGGGGACTGTAAGTCTTAGAGGAGTGTGAAAGCCAGGAGTGTCAGGGGAGCCCTTCCTAGAGGCCAGGAGTGGGCCTTTGCAGCAAGGAACTGCACCCAAGGCTGAGTGAGCCTTAAGAGCCAGGTGGATTGGCATTTTCATGTGTTGATGTTTTTGGGAGAAGAACCCCTGTGTGGGAAACCAAATGCATGTATGAACTTTCCTTTTTGTTTCTTTCAATAAAAGTGGGCTACCACGCTCTTAAACCTTCGTTCCTGTTGGCTGTGAACTCACTTACAATGCATCTATCACTGAGCTAAACATCCCCCAATGTTACAATAGGCAGTTCCAGACTTAGCCGATTCCAGTTCTACCAAGCTCAGGCTCGTTGTGACATGGTGACGTCACTCCAATCAAGACTGAAATTCATACAGCACCATCATCATGGCATGTTTTACTTTTCCTGAACCTGTCTTCCTCCTACTCAAGCATCTAATTTTAAACTATACACAGCACAGTTAGAGCCTGGGGAAGCCTTTTACTTTAAACAGTGGAACATTGTAACTTACAAGTAAAGTTTTTGCATTGTGCAAATCAATCTACTTATATTAGACTTACATAAAGAGACTGATTTGTAAATACTTTAAAGGGATTGTAAAGGTTTGTTTTTTATTTTCTAAATAGGTTCCTTTAAGCTAGTGCATTGTTGGTTCACGTAACTTTTCCTTCGATTTACCTTCTAAATGTTTTTTTTTCTTTGTCTGAATTTCTCACTTCCTGTTTCTCCTCACTAAACTTCACACCATCATCCGAGTGGTGTTGAGTCAGCCAGAACAGCTTACTGAACAGCTTACTGAGGAGGAACAGGAAGTGAGAAATTCAGACAAAGAAAACAAAGAAAGAAAAAATTTAGAAGGGAAATCTAAGGAAAAGGTAAGTGAACAAACAATGCACTAGCTTAAAGGAACCTATTTAGAAAAAAAAAACGAACCTTTACAACCCCTTTAAGGCATTTTTAAGAGCCAGTCCAAAACTTATATTTGAGGTTTTGGATGGGTTGTGGTCAGAACTGGATTGTAGACAGATAATCAATTATTTTCTGGTCTAATTTATATCTCACATGCTACACACTTTTTTTCATACATTACAAAAAAGAAGCTGGAGAAGTGAGTTCCTGGGCTTATCTTATTGCTAGCTACAGTGTGGGCACAGCTAGGAACTGCAATGTGGATATATTGCTGGTGGGGGTCACACTGCAACACCAAGAAGGTATTACCAGTCTTATCAGAGAAAGCATGATTTGAAGATGGAGCTCGCTGCTGAGATTTTTTTTATATATCTGATATTTGTTTTCTTTTTACGTTAGGCTCCTGCTTGTTCTCCCCAATTTTATCAACTGATTCTCTCTCCTCTTTTCTGTCCCCCTCTTTCCATTGTTCCCTCTTTCTCCATCTTCCATCTGCCTTTCTAACTACCTCTGTTCCCGAATTACCCCCTCCCTCTTCATCTTTATTCTTCCTCCCTGCACCCTCTCTTTCCCACATCTTTCCTTCGCACCCCTTCCCTCTCTACCTTTATTCTTCCCCTCCACCCTCTCTCTAACCCCTGCTATTTCTACCTTGTTCTTTCCACTGACATCAAGAGTATTGCAACATTTTCCTACAACTGACACCAATATTGCTTGGGCATTTGTTTCCTCCACCGCAATTAGACCTATATTTCACTCTGGCACTCTAAGTGTTCCAATAATAAAGTTAATTTCAGTTTGTTGTGGTGTATTAAGCACTCTGCAACCATTGCCGCAGCACATGCAGCATGACTAATACTCTCATATTGGCATGGCGTGCTACAATGCACTGCTATAAAATAATGTGTTGATGGGGCTTCCTGTGTTATAGTGTAGAAATAATATCATTTGCTTTACATGCAGTCGTTTCTAGGTTCAATCCCCAGTGAAACCGACAAAAAATGTTTATTGATCCTTGGAACTGGTACAAATGATAAAACTATTTCAAAATTGGCCATGAAATAGTTATATGAATAAAATATGCCATAATAAAGAATATGTTTATGGAAGCTCTCATGTTGCATAGTGTAGCTATCAGTAGTTAATATGTAGTTAGAATATCTGCTTCATATGCAGAAAGTCTTAAATTGAATCCCCAGTAAAACCACCATAAAGACCCTTGATTAGCTATATGAATTAGGTATGCAATAATAAAGAACTTAAAATGTTATACTGTATAACTAATGTACAACTTCCTAAATAGCCAAGATAATTTATTAAAGCTAAACATAGTTTAATATATTTATTATATGAAGTTTATATTACCAACTAGGTTCATTGGATCAACAAAGGCCCTATTAACCACTTCTCTACTGTGCACGAAAACCCCCTTCCTGCCCAAGCCATTTTTCAGCTTTCAGCGCTGTCACACTTTGAATGACAATTGCGCGGTCGTGCGACGTGGCTCCCAAACGAAATTTGCGTCCTTTTTTTTCCCACAAATAGAGCTTTCTTTTGGTGGTATTTGATCACCTCTGCATTTTTTATTTTTTGCGCTATAAACAAAAGAAGAGTGTCCAGTTTGGAAAAAAAAACACTATTTTTTACTCTTTGCTATAATAAATACCCATTTTTTTTTTAAATAAAATTTTCCTCAGTTTAGGCCGATACGTATTCTTCTACATATTTTTGGTAAAAAAAAAAAAATCGCAATAAGTGCATATTGTTTGGTTTGCGCAAAAGTTATAGCGTCTACAAAATAGGGGATAGATTTATAGCATTTTTTTTATTTTTTTATTAGTAATGGCGGCGATCTGCGATTTTTTTATTGTGACTGCGATATTGCGGCGGACACATCGGACACTTTTGACACATTTTTGGGACCATTCACATTTATACAGCGATCCCTGCTATAAAAATGCATTGATTACTGTATAAATGTGATTGGCAGGTAAGGGGTTAACCACTAGGGGCGGGAAGGGGTTAAATATGTTCCCTCAAAGTGTTCTTACTGTGGGGGGAGGGGACTGACTTGGGGAGGTGACCGATGGTTGTCCCTATGTACAAGGGACACACCATCGGTCCCCTCTCCCTCACAGGACGTGGATCTGTGTGTTTACACACAGAGATCCACTTTCCTGCTCGTTTCCCGGGCAATCGCGGGTGCCCGGCGGCAATCGCGGCCGCCGGGCACGCGCACCGGGGCCTTGTGAACGCGGCGGGCACGCGCGCCTCCTAGCTCGTTTTAAAGGGAGGACGTCATATGACGTCCTCCCAGAACGAGAGTGTCCTCCGCCCGCCGTCTATTGACAGTGGGCGGGGGACAAGTGGTTAAAAGATTTAAAAAAAAGTAAAATTATACAAATTATAAATGTTCATATAGAGGTAAAATTATTGTGGTATTAAAATTGGAAATGATTTAAAATAGAGATGAAAGGCAAAATATTTGAGTATACGTATAATTTTTTTTATAAATCCCCCCTCCCCCTTTTTATAAGTGATTACATATCCTCTGTTCTCGGCAACATAAGTAGCTCAGTGAGCTAGGGGAGGAGAAACAATCTTCCCAATGAATGGCTATGCAGAGAGGAGTGTGTCAGCAGAAGTCTGATCATTGGAGCAGAACAGGCTGAGTTCTCAGCACAATCAGAAACTAACTACACTGTGCTCCCATGTCATCCATTTTTAATAGGACATCAGGGGTACTGGCAAGAACACTAGGACTTTCTAATAAATAAATTATTACAAGATGTTTTTTTCATACAAGTACACGGTACAACAGGCACTTACTGCATATATACCCGGATTAATGGTGGGTTCATGGTGTGGGTCCCCATGGGTCAAATGAGCCAGTATTTTATGGCCCCTTGATGCCCACCCCTCTCTCCTGAATTGACCCCATGGGATAAGCTGGTGAAGTGCAGGCTATCACCCATTTATGTGTGTGAGTGGTGGATCTTGTGGTTTTTCAACAATTTTTATTTATTTTTTTGTGCTTCCTTCTCTTTTGTTTTTCTTTGCATGTATATTCCAAGTGTTGCAGGTTTGATTTTTGTATATAATACATATATTTTTCTTGTGAAGATCATTATGGCCTCATTATGGCCTCCTATAGAATTCAAATAAGTTGATGACACATGCCTTACACACTTCAGACCAGAAGATTCATGAAGAAGCAGATATTTCTGCAAAATGTGCAGACCTTGGTTCTTGTCTCTGTGTATTGTGCACATTTGGCATGCTAAGACCTATTTGCTAACCTTTTGTAGAAAATATCTATATCCAATGCATATGTATATGATATTTTTTAATGCCCTATTGGGCAGTATTTTATGAAATTGTGTAATAACATTTGATATATTTGAATTTGTTTGTTTTTGTACCAGTTCACTATTGGAGGTATAGAGTCCCTCTTTTTTCACAGATATGTTTTACTTAATTACTTTGGGCTGGGGATGATACCTCCTTTGAGAGTTTTTTTCAATTGATTTGTTTCAGGGTGTTGAACTCATTAGTAACCCACGACCAATTCTTTTTAATAAAAGTGAGCTGGTGCACAGTGTCAGGGGGCAAGCAGCTTTACCCTCCAGTACCAAAACCTCCTGCCACCCTGAGGGCTCTCTCAAATAGCACATTGGCAACAGGGCAAGCTAGAATCTCCAATTCACACTATGTGAGCTCCATGCAATGGTCCAAGCTGGACACTCAATAGTCCACTTGGTCCTCACTATTAAGAGTGTCTGCATTAACAACGGACCTGATAAAGTTGCCAATCATATAGCTCAGGTTCTGCCTGTGAATGCTGACTGCTGTGGTCTACTGAGGTATCTGAATTGGTGAATAGGAGGAATAATAATCATGAAAGGTACCACCACCATCAAGAAATGTAGTCAAGAGGTTCTTATGCAGCATTTTGTGCTCCCTCTGTGGAGGTGTAAATAGGTTGGACATTTTTGCGTTGTATAGGGGACTAAAAAAGGTGGTCGCCCAATAGTGGATCTTCTCTTTAATACCAAGAATCCTGTGGTCCTTGTGCAGGCATTTAAGCATAAAAGAGCCTATTTGCCACAAATTGCCTGCAGTAGTCTAGGCCAAGTTCATGGTGTCACAGAGGAGAACACTGCCCTCAGCAATCTTATACCACCCATATACAACTCCTAGACTTTTACGAGAAATTTGTCTCCTTGAAGCCTGCCCCATTTTCTCCTCCTCCTCCTCACTTCCAGAACTCAAACTCTCCTCTCACATCTCTTGCATCCTGTTGCCATCTCTCAACCTGGCCCCGGAGAGCTTCCAGAATCTCTGGCCTAGTATGGCTCCTGTACCCTAGACATGCCATACATACATTGGCATGGCAGTACTTTTTCTGGGATATTGAATATGCTTTATTTTTCTTGGGATGACAATCCAGAGGTTTAGGCCAATGAGGAGGAGTGGGTGCAGAGTGACTGCTCTGTCACCAATGTACAAGACAAGGGGAGGCATCACCAACTTCAAAGCAAATTGATGGTCTACAAACTCTTCTAAAGACCAAAGTTCACAGTAAAAATAGAGCAGAACTCCAAAAAGGATGCACTGATTATATACTTCAATGGACCAATAGCTATGTACCAATGAATAATGATAACAATCAGAGCTGTGTCCCCCTAAAGATTATTTATTGTATACAAACAGAAGTTTAAATTATCACAGTTCTTTTTTTCTGCATTGGTACTATGAATGTTACACTTTAAAGATATAGCGGATATACACTGATACTCTGCATTTTGTAACTGCCTTTTTTTGTACACTATAGATATCTTGTCTGCTGTATTTTTGATATGTCCTACTTTTGAGCTACCAAATAAAAGTCTGTAAATACAATGCCATAGATATATCATTAAAATACATAACTCTGCTTAAAAACCTACTGCACAGAAGGACTAAATATGTGCAGAATTTCAAAGTGCGTGAGCACAAACACTTTACACAATCAACATTAATATGAGTATTGCCCAGGTATCTCAAAATAACTGGGATAGAGTCACATATTGGTTCCAAAAAGGAATATGATCTTTTAAAATTTAGTACAGATGTGTTAAAACTCAGTCTTTTATATTGAGGGGGTTGGTACATAACAAAGTCCTCATTATAAGCCCTTCTAAGCCAATTGACCTATGTTCAGAGACTGCGGTGACCGCTCCATTAGGGGTGGCGGTCGCTCCATTAGGGGTGTAGGGGCGCTGCCCCCCTAATCCATGCGCCCGGCCCCCTAATCTCCATGCAGGGCTCTGGACGCATGGATTTTAATGTTTTCTTTTTTTAGAAGCACATGATTAGAGCCTGAGGCTCCAATTGGCTTAAAAAAAGGGTGCGCTCGGGCACAGAGCTGCCCCCCAAAATATTAAGCACCAGCCGCCACTGTTCAGAGACCAGGAAATGCATTGTGGATAGTTGGTTGCTATGGTACTAAACTCCTACTTTAGTTCAGTGGGTTGGTGAACTGAGAATGGGTTGGGTTAACCCCTGAACTGATTTCATCCTTATTAAGGAGGTGAAATTTGCCCAAAAACTCAGAAATGAAAAAATTCAGAATCAGTGTGGACCCTGCTTCTGAGGGTCACTAAAAACCTGGAAGTATAAAATAGGAGTATGTATATGAACTTTTAGGTGCTTCCTATAAGACAATCTATAAATAAAATTAATAAGGATTTTTTGACAACAGTCTTACATTAAATAGATTAACATTTTGCAAATACATAAAAGTTTCCCTTTTCTAACTCCTTTTGAATATATTTAATTTTCCCCTCTATATGCCAGCAACATGCCGATGTGGCTTCTGTTTCATCACAGCAAGAACAGTTCTGCATTAAAGTTTTGATAAATTAAAGCATGAAGGATGCGGGAAATAAAATCCCAAAAGATTATTCCACACAATAACTTTTAATGAGAGACACCTTGAAGACCCTGGGCATCCCAGGAATTACACAATTAGAAATATCAGAGAAGAAAAAAGAAGAGGTTCCCTGTCTGTTGCTAATATCCTTAATTAGTTTACTATGCTTCAGTGTATTCATATAGATATATGGTATTGGGAAACTATTTTCTTTAAGCAAATAAAACAGAACTTTTATGAACATATGGTAATGTTTGTTTCAGTGCAAAATCATAAGAAAAGTGGTGCTTTGTATGCTAACAATTTTATGAGTGAGGACATTCATAAATTATATTAAGATTTGTAGCAGTGGAGTATAGAATGGTGTTAATCACAGATGAAAACAGAATGTTTAGAGAAAAAAAAAGTGAAGATTTGCTATCGTATGGAAACACCTATAATAGTTAATAGTTAGTTACGGTAGTTAATTTAACCTAAACAGTGCCCTGAAAATCTTTTTTCTTGAATTCCTCCTGAAAAATACCAGTGTGCTTCCTATGCTTATACAATCATATGCCTTAAAGTAGTATTAAACACAAATTTTATATTTTTTCAATATACCAGTCCTTAAATGTGGCAGCTGCATTTTTTTGCTTTTTTGGCTTTTTGCCCTTATTTTCACCTGATGATTATAGATGGGCCAAACACCCCCTGTTCGGTTAGCAGCAGAACTCCAGAACAGGGGAAAAGTTCTAACCCGCGCGGTGAACCCCATTTAAATCTATGAGAGCCGAACAGGAAAAATCTAAAGTGCCCATTTTGAAGGCTTATATGCAAGTAATTGCCCATAAAAGGGGTATGGGGGTCTAGGTACTGTCCTGAGGGACATGTATCAATGATTTTTTTTTTCTAAAACAATAGTTTTTTTTAGGAGCAGTGATTTTAATGATGCTTAACCACTTCCCTACCCGCCCAGTATCAAATGACATCTGCAGGAAAGATCTCCCTTCCTGGGCGGGTGTCATATGGCGTCCTTGGTTTCCCAGGAGCCGGTGCGCGTGACCGGCAGCCGCAATGTTCGCCGGGCACCCGCGATTGCCGGTAATAGAGCCAGGGCGTTCGGCGGGGCGTACAACCGCCAAACACCCTGCAAATTCAGGTGCTCCCTGAACAGGGAGAACAGCCAATGTTTGACCTAAACTGATGCTCGGGCTGAACTGTTCACTCAACTCTACTGATGATCTGGTCAGTAACACACTATCCTATCTTAGGGTGGAAGAGCAATAGATAAATCTTTGGAACAGTAGAATTGTCAATTTGAGAAAAGTGTAGTGTTAGATGCATTAGTAGATTTTCATGCACTGGAATAAAATTTGTTTGCAAGTGTCTTGTTTTCTGTTTCAATCGTTTTTATTCAATTTTAAAAAATGGTTAAAATGTGAAAGATCTGCCCACGCAGGGGCTAGCATTGAAGTTGGAACAGGTGAGGGCAAGAATAAAGCGTCATCAGTAAAAAAATGCAACTGTAGTAAATTTAAGTGAATGTTACCGTCAGGATCCAGGGGTCCCACAGAGGCACCCCAGCTAACACTTTTTAAACATACAGGTACTAAGAATTATTCCCTTTCCCGCCAAGCATACACAGATATGCGGCCTCGGTTTTCGGGGGTTATACCGGGATGATGCCTGCAGCTGCAGGCATCATCCCGGTATCATTTTTTAGAGCCGGCAATTGGCTTTCCAGGGATAATAACCGATGTGGCTAAAAGCTGCTCGGTTGTTATCCCGGAGGAGCCCCCCTCTCGCCGCCTCTGCCGCTCTTACCGGGCCTCCCGTCCCACCGGGAGACCCGATCTAGGATGTGCCACCTCCGGCGCCTAGAGAGAGACTGAAACGAAGCTGCGAATAGCTTTGATTCAGTCTCTTCAATGTAACCACAGAAGCGACGTCATGACGTCACTTTCGGGTTATTCGGCTGCCAATGGCGCCGGATTTTAAAAAATACACGGTATTCAGAATCACCGTTTTTGGCGATCTGAATACTTTGAAGTGCAAAGGAGGGATTGGGAGTCTTTTAGACCCCCGGTCCCTCCATAAAGAGCACCTGTCACCACCTATTACTGTCACAAGGGATGTTTACATTCCTTGTGACAGCAATAAAAGTGATCAAAATTTTTTTTTTTCAAAAACACAATTTTAGATTATAAAAATAAATAAAATAAATAAGAAAAAAATATTTAAAGCGCCCCTATCCCCGCGAGCTCGCGCAGCAAAGAAAACACATACAGAAGTCACGCCTGCATATGTAAATGGTGTTCAAATCCCACATGTGCGGTATCTCCGTGATCGTCAGAGCGAGAGCAATAATTTTAGTCATAGACCTCCTCTGTAACTCTAATAATTAAAGCGTCGCCTATGGAGATTTTTAGGTACCGTAGTTTGTCGCCATTCCACGACTGCGTGCAATTATAAAGCATGGCATGTTTGGTATCTATTTACTCGGCGTAACATCATCTTTCACATTATACAAAAAAATTGGGCTAACTTTACTTTTTAATTTTTTTTTAAATTCATGAAAGTAAATTTTTCCCAAAAAGTTGCATTTAAAACACCGCTGCACAAATACCGTGTGACATAAAATATGGCAACAATCGACATTTTATTCTCTAGATTCTCTGCTAAAAAAATATATATAATGTTTGGGGCTTCTAAGTAATTTTCTAGCAAAAAATACGGATTTTAACTTGTAAACACCAAATGTCAGAAATAGGCGTAGTCATGAAAGGGTTAAAAAACAAAACCCAAGGTGCTTGGTTATAAACCACTTCCTCCAACTGTGAAATAAACTTTAAGTGTATTATTATTTTTTTTTTAAATTACAAATACAACAAAGTAAAAAATCATTGTGTATACAATATGATGTGATGACAATTAAAATCATCCCCAAGGTATAACTGTGCTAAACAAAGGAAAGCTATCACTTGCTGTGTGCCCTTGCTGCCACTTGAAGCTGGACTGGGA
The DNA here is from genome assembly GCA_029206835.1 of Rana muscosa. Classification (NCBI taxonomy): domain Eukaryota; kingdom Metazoa; phylum Chordata; class Amphibia; order Anura; family Ranidae; genus Rana; species Rana muscosa. Next base: position 179,025,282 of record CM055116.1, read on the forward strand.
ATTCAAAGGACATTCTCTAACAGACTCAAAAAGAGCTACATAGTGCAGTGATACCTTTATTAAAACCGTATACATAACAACAGATGGTAAACATTGCACTCAGTGTGGATACAGAGGGCCAGTGGCGTAACTAGAGACTTCAGGGCCCCGGTGCAAGAAATCATGAAGGCCCCCCCCCCCCCACTGAAAAGCCTAATTTTGATACAGAATTTTTTTACACTGTACAACAAAGAGGGACTGGCCATATCACCTGGGATTTCACATAAATGAAGCAATACATCAGTTGCTGATCATATGAAGCAATCATAGGATCAATTAAATATGACCTGGGGAATGGGATCAGTAACAGTGCTGGTGGGGAGGAGGGATGGGATCAGGGTTGCCACCTTTTCTTCAAGCCAAACCCGAACACTTTCGCGGTGCGCGGCAATTTTTTTGTACTACACGCTATAGGATTGTAAAATACCTGGGACACCTTTTGGGTTACCCAAAGAGAGTAGTAATGAGGTGTGCTACAATGAACAGTGGCTGTGGCCAAATTGCATTAACAGTGGTGGGGGGGGGAGGGGGGGCCTGAATAGGCATGGTTAAATAAAAAAAAAAGCATTAGTGTACCCATAAAATATGATTCAATTAATAAAAGAAATGTCAGTTAATATATGAAACTAGTCTACCTTAAAAGTGGACACTGTCAGCCAGTAGGGCAGAGGACGGTGTCAGTAGGGCAGTGGACGGTGTCACCCAGTAAGAACTGTATATATGGATGGTGTATGGGGGGGGGAGAATTGTATATACAGGGGGGGACTGTATATATGGATGGTGTATAGGGGGGGACTGTATATATGGGGGGGACTGTATATATGGATGGTGTATGGGGGGGTGGGGAGAGAGAACTGTATATATGGGGGACTGTATATATGGATGGTGTATAGGGGGGACTGTATATATGGATGGTGTATGGGGGGGAGAATTGTATGTACAGGGGGGACTGTATCTATGGATGGTGTATGGGGGGGTGACTGTATATATGGGGGGACTGTATATATGGATGGTGTATAGGGGGGGACTGTATATATGGATGGTGTATGGGGGGGAGAATTGTATGTACGGGGGGACTGTATCTATGGATGGTGTATGGGGGGTGACTGTATATATGGGGGGGACTGTATATATGGATGGTGTATAGGGGGGGGACTGTATATATGGATGGTGTATGGGGGGGAGAATTGTATGTACGGGGGGACTGTATCTATGGATGGTGTATGGGGGGGTGACTGTATATATGGGGGGGACTGTATATATGTATGGGGGGGAGAGAGAACTGTATATATGGGGGGACTGTATATATGGATGGTGTATAGGGGGGAGAGAGAACTGTATATATGGGGGGGGACTGTATATATGGATGGTGTATAGGGGGGAGAGAACTGTATATATGGGGGGACTGTATATATGGATGGTGTATGGGGGGGGAGAGAACTGTATATGGGGGACTGTATATATGGATGGTGTATAGGGGGGAGAGAACTGTATATATGGGGGGACTGTATATATGGATGGTGTATGGGGGGGAGAGAACTATATATGGGGGGGACTGTATATATGGATAGTGTATAGGGGGGAGAGAACTGTATATATGGGGGGCTGTATATATGGATGGTGTATGGGGGGGGGAGAGAACTGTATATATGGATGGTGTATGGGGGGACTGTATATATGGATTGTGCATGGGGGGAGAACTATATATATGGGGGGACTGTATATAAGGATGGTGTATGGGGGGGAGAACTATATATATATATGGGGGGACTGTATATATGGATGGTGTATGGGGGGAGAGAACTGTATATATGGGGGTGACTGTATATAAGGATGGTGTATGGAGGGGATGATAAATGTGTGTATGAGGAGGAGAGGGAAAACTGGATGGATGGATGGTGTATGGGAGGGGGGGTGGCAGAACTGTATGGTAGTGTATGGGGGGGGCAAAACCAGAGGAGAGTCTCCGGCAACATGGAGGCTCCGTCTCTGCCTCTGTGTCCCGTCTGCAGCACACAGAACGGACGGAGGTGAACCGACAATGCGGGGGGGGGGGTAGATAGGAAGGCAGCAGTTGCAGAATAAAGCGGACCGAACTCGAGGCGCACACGGCGGTGGTGGCACAGCTTCAGCACAGGCACAGGGACTCAGGGAGCAACTGGCGGGTCTGAATAATATTCCTGGGTCTCAGGCGGGCAGAGACCCGGGCACATGTTTCAAAACCTGTACTGTCCAGGTGAATCCCGGACAGGTGGCAACCCTAGATGGGATCAGTGAAGTGCTGGTGTTGAGGGGGGGGTGGCAGCGGTTGTACTTAAGGGGGGTGGCTGCGGTGGTGCTATCCTCTCCCACCACCACCTGTGCCTCTTACTGATCCCATCCCTATCCCCCCATCACCTCTGTTGTAGAAGTAATAGGGGGGCTAGGGATGAGATCAGTGGTGGGGGGGGATGGGATCGGTAAGGAGGCACAGGTGGTGGTGGTGGGAGAGGATGGCACCACCACTGCCACCTCCCACAAGTACCACCGCAGCCACCCCCCTCAAGTACCACCGCTACCACCCCCCTCAAGTACTAGCGGTGGTACTTGAGGGGGGGTGGTAGTGGTGGCACTTGAGGGGGGTGGATGCGGTGGTACTTGAGGGGGGGTGGTAGCGGTGGTACTTGAGGGGGGGTGGCTGCTGTGGTACTTGAGGGGGGTGGCTGTGGTGGTACTTGAGGGGGGTGGCTGCGGTGGTACTTGAGGGGGGGTGGCTGCGGTGGTACTTGAGGGGGGTGGTAGCGGTGGTACTTGAGGGGGGGTGGCTGCGGTGGTACTTGAGGGGGGGGTGGCTGCAGTGGTACTTGAGGGGGGTGGTAGCGGTGGTACTTGAGGGGGGGTGGCTGTGGTGGTACTTGAGGGGGGGTGGCTGTGGTGGTACTTGGGGGGGGTGGCTGCGGTGGTACTTGGGGGGTGGCTGCGGTGGTACATGGGGGGTGGCTGTGGTGGTACTTGAGGGGGGGTGGTAGCGGTGGTACTTGAGGGGGGGTGGCTGCAGTGGTACTTGGGGGGTGTCTGTGGTGGTACTTTAGGGGGGTGGCTGCAGTGGTGCTTGAGGGGGGGTGGCTGCGGTGGTACTTGGGGGGTGGCTGTGGTGGTACTTGAGGGGGGGTGGCTGCGGTGGTGCTTGGGGGGTGACTGTGGTGGTACTTGAGGGGGGGTGGCTGCGGTGGTACTTGAGGGGGGGTGGTAGCGGTGGTACTTGAGGGGGGTGGTAACGGTGGTACTTGAGGGGGGTGGCTGCGGTGGTACTTGAGGGGGGTGGCAGTGGTGGTGCCATCCTCTCCCACCACCACCTGTGCCTCCTTACTGATCCCATCCCCCCACCACTGATCTCATCCCTATCCCCCCCATCACCTCTGTTGTAGAAGTAATGGGGGGGGATAGGGATGAGATCAGTGGTGGGGGGGATGGGATCAGTAAGACGAGGCACAGGTGGTGGAGGTTGGCATCGATTGCTGAGCTGAGCTCTGTCACTTGATTGACTTACCGTCAATCAATCGATTCCCCCGGGAATTCCGTCCTGTGGGTCACTCTGACAGATGTCACTGTGTGTGTCTTCTCCCGCCAGGTGCCAGGATGAAAAATTTGCCACTCTGCCTTGCCTCATGCTGCCTGGGTAGACTCCGGGAAGGTACTCCATGCTGCCATAGAGGGGAAAGGTTCTCCCCGCCTTTTTTCATTTTTCAGAGTCCGCCCCGCCTCCCTACACCTGTGTGTCTCTGGATAGGCGGAGGCGGAGGCGGGGGCGGGGGCGGAGGCGGTCCACAATCCCAGTCAGTGAGTGGAGTGCTGCCTCAGCTGCCCTGCTCTCTTCTTGCATTATCTCAGTGTCTGTCTTCAGTCAGCGGCGGCCCCGCGGCCGAGCACGCAGTGCGCGCCGCACACATTGTCAGTGAGTAACAGTCAGGTGGGCGGCGCCGGCAGAGTACACGGACGGGCTGCGGGGCCCCCCGGACTTGGCGGAATTACAGGGCCCAGTCGCAACTGCGACTGTCGCAACCCTGAAAATTCCGCCACTGCAGAGGGCGCATATATAAAAAAGCTTACTGTAGCCTCAGAGACCTGTGATGTGTCTAGTGTTAAGCCTGTACAGCCACCACTATGAACAGGAAGATTGATTGGGCTGCAGATACTCTGGAAACTCCGATATAAGAATCAGACACCAACAAGGAGGGATAATAGCAGGTCACTCTCACTTCTGTTCAACTAAAGAAACTTCCCTTTGTCAGCCTCTGATGCCGTGTACACACGACCGTTTTTAATGTCATTGAAAAAAACATAGTTTTTCTCGACGTGATTCTTCTCAAGCCTGCCTTGCCTACACACTATCGTGAAAAAAAATTGCTCGAGCAAAGCGCAGTGATGTACAACACTTACAACGGCACTATAAAGGGGAAGTTCCATTCGGATGGCGCCACCCTTCATGTTAGTAAAGTTTGTTGAGCGACGATTCGCGCTTTTCAGCCTCGTGCTTTTCAGTCCGTTACAGCGTGAAGAATGTATTATCTCCATTACGAACGCTAGTTTTACCAGAACGAGCGCTCCCGTTTCATACTTGATTCTGAGCATGCACATTTTTTTTCACGTCGTTAAAGCCCACACACAGCCGTTTTTCATGACGAGAAAAACGACGATGTAAAAAACGACGTGAAAAATTAGAGCATGTTCCAATTTTTTCATGGCCGTTTTTCACGTCGTGAAAAATGCTCTGAAGCCCACACACGATCATTTTTAATGACCATTTTAAAAAATGACATTTTTCTCGTCATTAAAAACGGTCATGTGTACACGGCATTAGACTGATGAAGGAGAAGTTTCTTTCTCTGAAAACATGTTCCCAGGGTGCCTTGCGAGCCATAAATTTTATTATGAGATCCAAGGTATGCTGACTGCAAGTCTCATGTAATTTTTTATATGATTTGGTGATGTTATTACCATGCTGATCACTGTTCTTGATGGAGAGGAAGCTGTACCTGAGGACCTTCAGTACAAGGCTCTAACGGTCGCCATGATTCTGTGGATCTGTGCTTTGTTCACCTCTGCTGCCACTCAAATATTTCCCCACCAATCTTCAGGTCATCAGTCGCTTTTTTTATTTAAAAAAAAAACATGTTAAACTTACCTGCTCTGTGCAATGGTTTTGCACAGAGTGGCCCCTCTCTCCTGCTGAGTGCCCCCACAGCAAGCAGCTTGCTATGGGGGCACCAGAGCCAAGCCGCTGCTCTGTGTGTTTATTCAGACATGGAGCCATGGCTCGGCCCCAACCCCTCTCTCTCCTCATTGGCTCATTGATTTTGATCAATTGTGCCCGCTGTGTGTCCCAATTAATAGGGAGAGTCCCAAGCATCCAAGTCTCTTGTGCAACATCGCTGGATCAAGATGGAGCTCAGGTAAGTATTAGGGGGGCTGTGGGGGGCAGCTAAACAGAGAAAGTTTTTTTATCTTAATGCATAGAATGCATTAGGATAAAAAAAACTTCTGCCTTTAGAACCACTTTAATGCAGATATACAGTGTGGAACAAGGCATGGTAAGTCTTTAAGTGACAACTAGGGATGAACTTCGTGTTCGCGTCGAACACACGTACGACTCGAACATCGGCCGTTCGACGAAGAACAAACGTTATGGTCCGTTCGCGCTAAATTCGTCTTGCGCGACATGGCCCATAATTCACTGCAGAATCGCAGTGCATTGCTGGCTGATGATTGGCCAAGCATGCACTATGACCCGCATGCTTGGCCAATCACAGCACAGAAAAAAACGGAGAGCCGTAATTGGCCAAAGCCAGGGTGGCTTTGGCCAATTATGGCTCAGGGGGTTAAGTACACGCCCCACACTATATAAGACCGCCTGGAAGTCGGCCTTGTGTAGTGTGTTGGCGTTTGTGAAAGAGGCAGTTTCAGAGAGATAGACAGTGTCATTTATATTGAGTTAGATAGAGCAGGCAGGCGAGTCAGTTAGCTGCTGTTACAGTGTGTAGAGGATATATATGCATCCTAGGTGTTGTATATATATTTATACACTGTATTGAGTTTAGCTAGATCCGTTCCTGTTAGTCTCTATACTGTGACAGGCAGGCAGTTGATTGTGCTAGCTGCAGACAGACAGTGTTTCACTTAGTGTACTACTGTGTGCTTTGCATAGCGATCACCTAAAGCTCACCTGGAAACAGTTATTCTCTATACTGTGACAGGCAGGCCGGTGATTGTGCGAGCTGCAGACATTCAGTGTTTCACTTAGTGTACTACTGTGTGCTTTGCATAGCGATCACCTAAAGCTCACCTGGACACAGTTATTCTCTATACTGTGACAGGCAGGCCGGTGATTGTGCTAGCTGCAGACAGTCAGTGTTTCACTTAAGGCTCTTTCACACGAACGGACCGTTTAGGTCTGCCAATCAGTTTTTTAGGCGGACCTGAACGGATGCTCCATGTACCCCTATGGAGCCACGGATGTCAGCGGTGACATGTCCACTGACATCCGACCTGCTCCAATCCGCCAAATTGTGACGGAGGAAAACCCTACTTTTCCATCCGTCTGCGGATCGGATCAGATGACAACGGACTCTACGGTCTGTCATCATCTGATCCCCCATAGGGGAGAGCGGCACTCTGACAGGTCGGTCCCTGCACAGTGTGCGGAGACAGACCTGTCATCTGCCTGCTCAGCGGGGATCGATGGAGCGATCCCCGCTGAGCAAAGTGGAGCCCGCACGCGGACACGGATCGTGTGAAAGGGGCCTCAGTGTACTACTGTGTGCTTTGCATAGCATTCACCTAAAGCTCACCTGGATACAGTTATTCTCTATACTGTGACAGGCAGGCTGGTGATTGTGCTAGCTGCAGACAGTCAGTGTTTCACTTAGTGTACTACTGTGTGCTTTGCATAGCATTCACCTAAAGCCTAAATTTTTGATGCAATGCTTTGCAACAGGGCTCATTGCTGCGCTCTAAGTACCGTATCTGTGGGGGGTTGCAGTGTTGTGGCACCAGCACCAGTGCCTAAGGCCCAATTTTTCAGCCCCTGTTCAACAGGGGCATGCAATTACAATTCTTTATCTAATAATTCACAGCAGGGCCCATTCCTGCACCCACCAAGAGTAACTGTGAGGGCTTACAGTGTTGTGACACCAGCACCACCACCAAAGGCCCAATTTTTCCTACCACTGTTCAACAGTGGCATGTAAATACAATTTCTGATATAATAGTTGACAGCAGGGCATTGCAGCGCCCACCAAGAGTAACTGTGAGGGCTTACAGTGTTGTGGCAACACCAACACCTAAGGGGCAAATTTCTGCAGAGTATATATGGCAGGCCATTTTTCTCAATGATTTTCATCCATATTGCCAGGACCAGACATTACATTAAAGCCGCAAGCAGTTTTAAATGGCTTTTTTTTCCTTTAGAAATTTAATTTTGTGCAGGGACATTTCTAAACACGGGGAACACGTGCCACTTCACAGGCATACTTTAGACACCCCCTCAGGTACGATATTTTAAAGGAATATTTCACTTTTTTTTTTCACTTTATGCATCATTAAAATCACTGCTCCCGAAAAAACGACAGTTTTAAAAGATTATTTTTACATTGATACATGTCCCCTCGGGCAGGACCCGGGTCCCCAAACCCTTTTTAGGACAATAACATGCATATTAGGCGTTATAATTACCACTTTAGATTTTGAACGTTCGCGTCCATTGTATTTAATAGGGTTCTAACGTTTGTGCGAACATTCGGTCCGTTCAAAGGTTCTGGTGCAAACCGAACGGGGGGGTGTTCGGCTCATCACTAGTGACAAACTTTAGTGCTTAGATTTAGGAGTGCAAGCTTTATAAATACAGTTACTTCATGAAGTATGTATTTAAACCAGATTTCCACTCATTTTTATGCTTATTAAAAGTCAGCAGCTACAAAAAGTGTAGCTGCTGACTTTTAATAAGCAGACACTCACCTGTCCCATGGTCCAGCGATGTGGCCACTCGAATCCTCGCTTCTCTCCCTCTCCTCTCCCTCTCCTCTCGGCACCTACATTGCAAGTGTGGGCACTGGGCTGTGACAGCTTTCGGCTTCACAGCCGGATGTGCACAGCACCTCCCCATTGGTCGGGCAATCTTCTGGGACTCCAGAAGATTGCAATGAGGGAGGGGGAGAGGAGAACTTCAGCTTGAGCCACCTAGGCAGCTCGAGCAAAAGTGGAAGAAGGTACCTATCAAAACTAGGTACCTGTCCCCCCCCCCCAAAATGACATGCCAAATGTGGCATATTTGCCCTTTAGGGTTGAGCTCTGCTTTAAATACTTGATCTAAACACTATGGGGGTAATTTACTATAGCGCTGCGGCGCTAATTAGCGCAAATTGCCACAAATTCGCGCTAATTAGCGTGATTCGCAGCAATTTGCGCTAGTTAGCGCAAAAACGGTATTCACTATAGCGCTGGAGAGAAAATACTCCCAAAATCAAATTTACTATAGCTCCCAGAATCCAAATAGCGCCCAAATCCTTACTCTACTAAAAGCTGGAGAATTGCACATGGAAATAAGGTTTAGAGCATGATATAATTGCCTAAATGGTACTGAAATATGCGGTATATTATTTAAAGATAATCTGCTTTTAACCACTTAAGCCCCGGACCATTACGCAGCCTAATGACCAGAGGTGATTTCACAATTTGGCACTGCGCTGCTTTAACTGGAAATTGTGCAGACATGCAATGTTGTACCCAAACGAAATTTGCGTCCTTTTCTTCCCACAAATAGAGCTTTCTTTTAATGGTATTTGATTGCCTCTGCAATTTTTTTTTTGCGATAGAAACGGAACAAGACTGAAAATTTTGAAAAAAAATGATATTTTCTACTTTTTGTTATAAGAAAAATCAAATAAACTAAATTTTAGTCATACATTTAGGCCAAAATGTATTCAGCCACATGTCTTTAGTAAAAAAAATTTCAATAAGCGTATATTTATTGGTTTGCGCAAAAGTTATAGCGTCTACAAACTAGGGTACATTTTCTGGAATTTACACAGCTTTTAATTTATGACTGCCTATCTCATTTCTTGAGGTGCTAAAATGGCAGGGCAGTACAAAACCCACCCAAATGACCCCATTTTGGAAAGTAGACACCCCAAGGAAAATGTTGAGCCCATTGAATATTTTTTTTTTGTCCCAAGTGATTGAATAATGACTAATAAAAAAATAAAAAAAATGTTGTCACTAAATGATATATTGCTCACACGTGCCATGGTTATATGTGGAATTGCACCCCAAAATACATTTTGCTGCTTCTCCTGAGTACGGGGATACCACATGTGTGGGACTTTTTGGGAGCCTAGCCACGTACGGGCCCCCGAAAACTAAGCACCGCCTTCAGGATTTCTAAGGGCGCAAATTTTTTATTTCACTCCTCACTACCTATCACAGTTTCGAAGGCCATAAAATGCCAAAATAGCACAAACCCCCCCCCCCCCAAATGACCCCATTTTGGAAAGTAGACACCTCAAGCTATTTGCTGAGAGGCATGGTGAGTATTTTACAGCTCTCATTTGTTTTTGAAAATTAAGAAATACAATTTTTTTTTTTTTTTTTTAATTTTCAAAACTTTGTGACAAAAAGCGAGATCTGCAAAATACTCACAATACCTCTCAGCTATAGCTTGGGGTGTCTACTTTCCAAAATGGGGTCATTTGGGGGGGTTTTGTGCCATCTGGGCATTCCATGGCCTCCGAAACTGTGATAGGCAGTGAGGAGTGAAATCAAAAATTTATACCCTTAGAAAGCCTGAAGGCAGTGCTTGGTTTTGGGGTCCCGTACGCGACTAGGCTCCCAAAAAGTCTCACACATGTGGTATCCCCGTACTCAGGAGAAGCAACAGAATGTATTTTGTGGTGTAATTCCACATATGCCCATGGCATGTTTGAGCAATATATCATTTAGTGACAACTTTGTGCAAAAAAATAGAAAAATAAAAATAAATTGTCTTTTTTTCCGCAACTTGTGTCAACATATAAAATATTCCATGGACTCGACATGCCTCTCAGTATATAGCTTGGGGTGTCTACTTTCCAAAATGGGGTCATTTGGGGGGGTTTTGAACTGTCCTGGCATTTTATACACAACATTAGGAAGCTTACATCCACTCTTCTAACCACTTGAAGACAAAGCCCTTTCTGACACTTTTTGTTTACATGAAAACATATAAAAAAAATTTGCAAGAAAATTATGTTGAACCCCCAAACATTATATTTTTTTTAAAGAAAAGGCCCTACAGATTAAAATGGTGGGTGTTGAATTTTTTTTTTCCACACAGTATTTGCGCAGTGATTTTTCAAACCCATTTTTTGGGGAAAAAATACACTTTTTTAAATTTTAATGCACTAAAACACACTATATTGCCCAAATGTTTGATGAAATAAAAAAATGATCTTAGGCTGAGTACATAGATACCAAACACGACATGCTTTAAAATTTCGCACAAACGCGCAGTGGCGACAAACTACATATATTTATTTATTTATTTATTTATTTATTTATTTTTTTCTCAATAGATTTTTATTGAAAATGTTTCAGTTTAAACAGAGACATGAAACATACATTAAACATATCTCATAAACTTGTGATTCTATAAACAATTGGTACAATATTACACATGGAACCAATATCACGTCTGGCTTAACGGTCAGTGAACACTCTCAGCTAAATTGAGCATGTTAGAGCAATTTAGTTGAACTACACATTTATCAGGCACTGTGTTATCACAGAGTATTCGGAGTACATTGAAATAGATTACCATAAAGCTGATTTACCCATGGAAGAGGTTGGTGGGGGTCTCCCCTCTCGGGCACCCCTAAGGGGAGCATAACTGTGTCCTAGCAGAGACCCCCTCCCCCTCCTCCCCCTCAACAGGACCTGCAAACCCGTTTCAGGAATACTGATTAATGGTAAGAAAAGGAAAACAAAACAGAACAAATAGGAGTTACAACTCAGACTAACGATCAAAGATCAAAAACCCGTACTATTCCTGGGGATTCAACCCATCCTATCCACTGCTTCCACATGTGAACAACCCTTTGTGTGTTCGTGTGTCGCAGCGCCAGAGTCGTTTCATGTGTGAAATGTACATGTGTGGTGTGAACCACATCTTTCAACGTGGGAGGGAGTGGGTCTTTCCATTTTCTAGTTATGCTGATTATTGCCGCTAATAGAATATGGAACAGAATGTTCCTAGTTGGGTTAGGGTATCTGTCAATAGATAAGGAAAGTAAGGCCAGAGAGGGTTTTTTTGGTATGTTTGTATGAGTCACGTCTGCAATCAGTTGGAATACTGAGTTCCAAAAGTGTGTAAGCTTGGGGCAGTTCCAAAGTATGTGCAACAGGCTACCTGTCCTTCCGCAATTCCTCCAACATCTGTCTGTTAGAGAGGGGTGGAATTTTGAGATTCTAGCTGGGGTCAAATACCAGCGGTAGGTTATCTTGTATGCTAACTCCCAAAGGGTTGAGCAGCTGGTGGATAAACTACATATATTTTTAAAAGCATTTACAGGGTACCACGTTAGATTTACAGAGGAGGTCTACTGCTAAAATGACTGCCCTCGATCTGACCTTCGCGGTGATACCTCACATGCATGATGCAATTGCTGTTTACATATGACGCCAGACCGACGCTTGCGTTCGCCATTGCGCAAGAGCAGGGCGGGACAGGGGTGCTTTTTTTTTTTATTATTAATTTCGCTTTTTTATTTTATTTTTAAACTGTTCTTTCCATATTTTTTTTTTTTTTATCATTTTTATTGTTATCTCAGGTAATGTAAATATCCCCTATGATAGCAATAGGTAGTGACAGGTACTCTTTTTTTGAAAAAAACTGGGGTCTATTGGACCCTAGATCTTTCCTCTGCCCTCAAAGCATCTGACCACACCAAGATCGGTGTGATAAAATGCTTTCCCAATTTCCCAATGGCGCTTTTTATATCCGGGGGGTTCCCTCCCACTGCTTGTAAAAGCAGTCGGCTAGGATTGCTTTTACATGAAAGTCAGCTGCTGGCTGAAAAGAATGATACCAAGATGATACCTAAACCCGCAGGCATCAATCTGGTATAACCAAAGTCCAGCAACATACCAGTACGTTGCTGGTCCTTGTTGGACATGTATTGTAATCTTTTTTTTCATGCAGCCTGTTGGCTGAACTAAAAAAAGAGATTGATCGGTGGGCATGCCCACCATTAGAATACCACCCTTCATTCACCCACTTCTAATGATGGGCATACATGCACCATTTATATATGCCGAAGCATGGGGGCATCCTCCCGCAAAAGTCATGCCACGTACACATGGTCTGACTTTTCCACGGGCAAGCCTCCGTCTGAATTTTGACCGTATGTACGCGGCATTAGGAGCAAATTCGCTCCTCCGCCCCTGCTGCCCCCATGCTTCGGCATATATGCTCTTTTTTTTTTAACTGTGGTGGTGAAATCACCTCCTATAGCACTGGAGTCGCAGGGATCAGGCCTGTCTCTGCGAACGCTGCAGTTATGTGTGTTGTGTTTTGCAAGTGACAGTGATCGATCGATACTGCACTTGGGTGGCCTGGGCTGGACGGAGGGGCAAAACGCAGGTGCTAGCAGGTATCTGGGCTGATCCCACTAACACTGCGTTTTTGGGAACCCTAAACTGCTGGGGAAGCTAGTATAGATCTGATCAGATCAGATATTGATCTGTTCAGATACTATACCACTAAGGGAGGTGTATGCTTCACGCGTGGGTGTTAGCGTTCCTGGCACTAACCTGACGCTGCCTGGGGCGACGCAGACCCTCTCTGACACTAAAACCTAATTGATATCACCCGCCGGGCAATCAGGGGGTTAAACCTTTATTGGGTTATATACGGCGGTGGTTGCCCTGACACTATAAAAAGCAAACTAACTAAGCAGCGTCACCCGTAACACTTATATGGTGATCACTGGTGAAAGGGTTAACTAGGGGCAATCAGGGGGTTAAACCTTTATTAGGTAATATATTGAGGTACCTGACGCTATATAAAAACCTGACGGGGAACCTAAATAACAAAAAAACTAACTGGCTAACCAGTGTCACCAGTAACACTTATACGGTGATCACTGGTGAAAGGGTTAACTAGGGGCAATTAGGGGGTTAAAACCTTTATTACATAATATAATACTGGCTACCTATCGGCATCACCGACACTAAGACAGCGATCAGAAAAACGATCGCTTGGTGACACTGGCAAAAGGGGGTGAAAGGGTTAGCTGGGGGTGCGATCAAGGGGTTAAACCTTTATTAGGTAATATATGGGGGTACCTGATGCTATAAAAACCTGCGGCGAACCTAAAAAAATATAACTGGCTACCTATCGGCATCACCGACACCTAGACAGCGATAGCTTAGTGCCAGCGGTGAAAGGGTTACCTGGGGGGCGATCAAGGGGTTAAACCTTTATTGGGGGGGTTAGGGGGCTACACTGGACCTAAACCTGACACTTTTACAGTCACAAATGTCACTGATTGCAGTGATCAGTAAATAAATGTTCACTGCAATCAGTGACACTGTGACTGGGGGCTGGGGGGTGTGATTATTTTTTTAACAATAATATCCCTTTAGATTTGTTTGTAAATTCCCAAAGCCAAGCAATTTAGAAATTTAATGAAAGCTTTAGCGCTGGAAAACCCTTTTTGAAAGATACAAATTGCATTTTATATAAAACTATACAGATCCGAACAAAATGAGGGACAAATGAGGAGGAAAGAGGGACAGAGGGACTTTGGTCCAAATCAGGGACAGTTGAGACCTATGTGATTTCACAAGACATCTGTGCAGGAAAGTGCACTGATGTCTCTGAAATCGCTCACAAAGACGGGCTGAGGCCCCTTTCACACTTGAGCGACTTTTCCTGTGACTTTGGTCAACAGAGTTGCATGACAAGTCATACCCCATGATTTTCAATGTGTACCATTTATATCTGTGCAACGTCAAGTCACACCGACTTCAAAGTAGTCCCTGTACTACTTTGGTCCGACTTTGATACGAGTTGAGGTTCACAGACCTTAAGTTTACAGGCCTTCCCTGGAATTGCAGAAAAATTGCAGACGGAAATTTGCACGCCTTTCCCTGCGACTTCTGCGTCCATAGACCTCAAGATTACACAGGCATTTCTTAAAGTCGCATCAAAATCGCACAACTTTCAGGTCGCACAAGTGTGAAAGGGGCCTAAGTCACTGTGCTGAGTACTATTATACCTAGAATATAAAGTAATCCCACCATCAAACACTCAGCAGCATATGCTGAAAAGAGGTGAATGCCTATTAGCCAATGCCACATCAGCATGAGCATGATTGTTACTATAATATTAAAGTGGTTGTAAACCCACTTAGACAACTTGCACCTACATGTAAGCCTAGATTAAGGCTTACCTGTAGGTACAAGAAATATCTCCTTAACCTACACGGTTAAGGAGATATTTGCTTTTAAAACAGCACCGATGACGTCACACGCATGCGCACTAGCGGGCCGGCATCATTGCTGGTTTTCTGAATGGGATCTTGCAGGCCCCAGCGTGCATGCGTGTGACGTCATCGCCGCTCCGGCCAATCACAGCGCCGGAGCGGAGATACACTGATGGCAGTGAATGGACATCGAGGCAAGATGGCGTAGGGGAATGACGCGCAGTTCGGGGGCTTCGATCTCAAGTAAGTCATTCATAATGAGCTAGTATGCTATGCATACTAGCTCATTATGCCTTTCTTTTGCAGGGTTTTAAAAAAAAATGGGTTTACTTCCTCCTTAATGACTGAAATGCAAAACATTATTGTATAGAATTAAACATTAGTGAATGTATTTTCTCTGTAGGTATGTGCTCAGCTCTGTAGCATAGTGGTATTCCCTGCTGCCCTCAAAGGTTTAAGCCATGAATTCAAATCCTACTGACGGCAGCACCTCCTGAATGTGTGCATTTTACTCAGCAGCATATTTCTCGCGCTGCTATGTTCTTCCACGCAGTCGGTTACCTGCTAATAAAAAAAAAGCCGCTCTTCTTCTGAGGCGGTCTTCCTCCTCTGTGTTGTCACCCGCTGTGTGGCGTCTCTTACATAGCCATGGAGCGGGCTCTCCGGGTGACGTTATCGGATGGCCACAGAAGAAGAGCAGTGGTCAGCACTTCTACCTTGAAAAACTCAGGCTTTGAAGTACTCATGGGTTCAAATCCCACAGAGAGATACTAAAAGATTGACTTGGTGAAAAAAAGGCAAATGCCAATTAGCCAAAGCAGCATATGCTGAAAATAGGTGAATGCCAATTAGCCAATGCACTTTTATTCAATAATATTATGGTGTGGAATTCCAAACATCACACACTAGCTAACGGGCAGTTTACATTTCTTTGTTTGTTTATTTTAATTTGCTTGTGCAAAAAATAAACATAGCTGTTGGATGGTATTTGAACTTATTCTATGAGAGCTGTGGTGACATCTGAGCAGACCACTAAGCCATTGTGCTAAGTACAAGACCTGCATAATAGTGTAGTATGATTAAAGAATGAACATAAATAATTACCGCTTTATAGCCACCTAAATGAAAAAAAAAAAAATGAAAAAAACAACATACAACAAATGGGTAACCTAAATGTTTAATACATGTAATTTTACAGAATAGCAGACATTACTATGTAATAATCATTCATAACTGCATTCGTTAGCAAAAGAAGGAAAAAAACTAGGAATACTAATTGCAATATACAGCAATAGATGCACACGAGGTAGAGCACATCTCATATAAAAATGTTTCTTTCACATACATCAGGGGTGTCCAAACTTTTTTCAAAGAGGGCCAGATTTGATGAAGTGAACATGTGTGAGGGCCGACCATTTGGCCTGACATTCTTTCAACCATCAAAATTTGGTTTAGGTGTGTTCGTTCGAGCACCAATACTAGGGATGAGCTTCGTGTTCGAGTCGAACATACGTTCGACTCGAACATCGGCTGTACGATCGTTCAACGAAGATCGAACGATTTGGGCCGTTCGCGCCAAATTCGAGTGACGCGAACGGCCCACAATGCACTACGCCATCGCAGTGTCATCCAGGCGCTGTGATTGGCCAAGCATGCACTGTGACCCCACATGCTTGGCCAATCACAGCGCCGGCAGCGAGGAGAGCAATGATTGGCCACAGGCAGGATGCCTGTGGCCAATTATTGCTGAGGGTGTTTAGTACACGCCCCACACTATAAAAGGCCGCCAGCACGGCGGCCTAGTGTAGTGTGTTCCGGAGCAGGGAAAGAGAAACATAGGCAGGGACAGTGACATTTATTTTTTTCTTGCTTAACCTGGATTCCTTTAGTTTAGGGAAAGAGAAGGATAGGTAGGGAGAGTGTCAGTGTGTTTTACTGTGCGAATCCTTGTTTCTAGGGACAGGGAAGGACAGTGAGGGAATTCTCCTTGTGCTATAGTGTGCTTTAAAAAAACATTTTTTCTAGGAACAGAAAACTATAGGTAGGGAGAGTGTCAGTGTGTTTTACTGTGCGAATCCTTGTTTCTAGGGACAGGGAAGGACAGTGAGGGAATTCTCCTTGTGCTATAGTGTGCTTTAAAAAAACATTTTTTCTAGGGACAGAAAACTATAGGTAGGGAGTGTCAGTTTCTTTCACTGTGATAATCCTTGTTTCTAGGGACAAAGAAGGAAAGTGAGTGAAATTCTCCTTGTGCTATAGTGTGCTTTAAAAAAACATTTTTTCTAGGGACAGAAAACTATAGGTAGGGAGAGTGTCAGTGTCTTTTACTGTGCGAATCCTTGTTTCTAGGGACAGGGAAGGACAGTGAGGGAATTCTCCTTGTGCTATAGTGTGCTTTAAAAAAACATTTTTTCTAGGGACAGAAAACTATAGGTAGGAAGAGTGTCAGTTTCTTTCACTGTGATAATCCTTGTTTCTAGGGACAAAGAAGGAAAGTGAGTGAAATTCTCCTTGTGCTATAGTGTGCTTTAAAAAAACATTTTTTCTAGGGACAGAAAACTATAGGTAGGGAGAGTGTCAGTGTCTTTTACTGTGCAAATCCTTGTTTCTAGGGACAGGGAAGGACAGTGAGGGAATTCTCCTTGTGCTATAGTGTGCTTTAAAAAAACATTTTTTCTAGGGACAGAAAACTATAGGTAGGGAGAGTGTCAGTGTGTTTTACTGTGCGAATCCTTGTTTCTAGGGACAGGGAAGGACAGTGAGGGAATTCTCCTTGTGCTATAGTATGCTTTAAAAAAACATTTTTTCTAGGGACAGAAAACTATAGGTAGGGAGAGTGTTAGTTTCTTTCACTGTGATACTCCTTGTTTCTAGGGACAAAGAAGGAAAGTGAGTGAAATTCTCCTTGTGCTATAGTGTGCTTTAAAAAAACATTTTTTCTAGGGACAGAAAACTATAGGTAGGGAGAGTGTCAGTGTCTTTTACTGTGCGGATCCTTGTTTCTAGGGACAGGGAAGGACAGTGAGGGAATTCTCCTTGTGCTATAGTGTGCTTTAAAAAAACATTTTTTCTAGGGACAGAAAACTATAGGTAGGGAGAGTGTCAGTGTGTTTTACTGTGCGAATCCTTGTTTCTAGGGACAGGGAAGGACAGTGAGGGAATTCTCCTTGTGCTATAGTGTGCTTTAAAAAAACATTTTTTCTAGGGACAGAAAACTATAGGAAGGAAGAGTGTCAGTTTCTTTCACTGTGATAATCCTTGTTTCTAGGGACAAAGAAGGAAAGTGAGTGAAATTCTCCTTGTGCTATAGTGTGCTTTAAAAAAACATTTTTTCTAGGGACAGAAAACTATAGGTAGGGAGAGTGTCAGTGTCTTTTACTGTGCGAATCCTTGTTTCTAGGGACAGGGAAGGACAGTGAGGGAATTCTCCTTGTGCTATAGTGTGCTTTAAAAAAACTTTTTTTCTAGGGACAGAAAACTATAGGTAGGAAGAGTGTCAGTTTCTTTCACTGTGATAATCCTTGTTTCTAGGGACAAAGAAGGAAAGTGAGTGAAATTCTCCTTGTGCTATAGTGTGCTTTAAAAAAACATTTTTTCTAGGGACAGAAAACTATAGGTAGGGAGAGTGTCAGTGTCTTTTACTGTGCGAATCCTTGTTTCTAGGGACAGGGAAGGACAGTGAGGGAATTCTCCTTGTGCTATAGTGTGCTTTAAAAAAACATTTTTTCTAGGGACAGAAAACTATAGGTAGGGAGAGTGTCAGTGTGTTTTACTGTGCGAATCCTTGTTTCTAGGGACAGGGAAGGACAGTAAGGGAATTCTCCTTGTGCTATAGTGTGCTTTAAAAAAACATTTTTTCTAGGGACAGAAAACTATAGGTAGGGAGAGTGTCAGTTTCTTTCACTGTGATAATCCTTGTTTCTAGGGACAAAGAAGGAAAGTGAGTGAAATTCTCCTTGTGCTATAGTGTGCTTTAAAAAAACATTTTTCTAGGGACAGAAAACTATAGGTAGGGAGAGTGTCAGTGTCTTTTACTGTGCAAATCCTTGTTTCCAGGGACAGGGAAGGACAGTGAGGGAATTCTCCTTGTGCTATAGTGTGCTTTAAAAAAACATTTTTTCTAGGGACAGAAAACTATAGGTAGGGAGAGTGTCAGTGTGTTTTACTGTGCGAATCCTTGTTTCTAGGGACAGGGAAGGACAGTGAGGGAATTCTCCTTGTGCTATAGTGTGCTTTAAAAAAACATTTTTTTCTAGGGACAGAAAACTATAGGAAGGAAGAGTGTCAGTTTCTTTCACTGTGATAATCCTTGTTTCTAGGGACAAAGAAGGAAAGTGAGTGAAATTCTCCTTGTGCTATAGTGTGCTTTAAAAAAACATTTTTTCTAGGGACAGAAAACTATAGGTAGGGAGAGTGTCAGTGTCTTTTACTGTGCGAATCCTTGTTTCTAGGGACAGGGAAGGACAGTGAGGGAATTCTCCTTGTGCTATAGTGTGCTTTAAAAAAACATTTTTTCTAGGGACAGAAAACTATAGGTAGGAAGAGTGTCAGTTTCTTTCACTGTGATAATCCTTGTTTCTAGGGACAAAGAAGGAAAGTGAGTGAAATTCTCCTTGTGCTATAGTGTGCTTTAAAAAAACATTTTTTCTAGGGACAGAAAACTATAGGTAGGGAGAGTGTCAGTGTCTTTTACTGTGCGAATCCTTGTTTCTAGGGACAGGGAAGGACAGTGAGGGAATTCTCCTTGTGCTATAGTGTGCTTTAAAAAAACATTTTTTCTAGGGACAGAAAACTATAGGTAGGGAGAGTGTCAGTGTGTTTTACTGTGCGAATCCTTGTTTCTAGGGACAGGGAAGGACAGTGAGGGAATTCTCCTTGTGCTATAGTGTGCTTTAAAAAAACATTTTTTCTAGGGACAGAAAACTATAGGTAGGAAGAGTGTCAGTTTCTTTCACTGTGATAATCCTTGTTTCTAGGGACAAAGAAGGGAAGTGAGTGAAATTCTCCTTGTGCTATAGTGTGCTTTAAAAAAACATTTTTTCTAGGGACAGAAAACTATAGGTAGGGAGAGTGTCAGTGTCTTTTACTGTGCGAATCCTTGTTTCTAGGGACAGGGAAGGACAGTGAGGGAATTCTCCTTGTGCTATAGTGTGCTTTAAAAAAACATTTTTTTCTAGGGACAGAAAACTATAGGTAGGGAGAGTGTCAGTGTGTTTTACTGTGCGAATCCTTGTTTCTAGGGACAGGGAAGGACAGTGAGGGAATTCTCCTTGTGCTATAGTGTGCTTTAAAAAAACATTTTTTCTAGGGACAGAAAACTATAGGAAGGAAGAGTGTCAGTTTCTTTCACTGTGATAATCCTTGTTTCTAGGGACAAAGAAGGAAAGTGAGTGAAATTCTCCTTGTGCTATAGTGTGCTTTAAAAAAAACATTTTTTCTAGGGACAGAAAACTATAGGTAGGGAGAGTGTCAGTGTCTTTTACTGTGCGAATCCTTGTTTCTAGGGACAGGGAAGGACAGTGAGGGAATTCTCCTTGTGCTATAGTGTGCTTTAAAAAAAAATTTTTTCTAGGGACAGAAAACTATAGGTAGGAAGAGTGTCAGTTTCTTTCACTGGGATAATCCTTGTTTCTAGGGACAAAGAAGGAAAGTGAGTGAAATTCTCCTTGTGCTATAGTGTGCTTTAAAAAAACATTTTTTCTAGGGACAGAAAACTATAGGTAGGGAGAGTGTCAGTGTCTTTTACTGTGCGAATCCTTGTTTCTAGGGATAGGGAAGGACAGTGAGGGAATTCTCCTTGTGCTATAGTGTGCTTTAAAAAAACATTTTTTCTAGGGACAGAAAACTATAGGTAGGGAGAGTGTCAGTGTCTTTTACTGTGCGAATCCTTGTTTCTAGGGACAGGGAAGGACAGTGAGGGAATTCTCCTTGTGCTATAGTGTGCTTTAAAAAAACATTTTTTCTAGGGACAGAAAACTATAGGTAGGGAGAGTGTCAGTGTCTTTTACTGTGCGAATCCTTGTTTCTAGGGACAGGGAAGGACAGTGAGGGAATTCTCCTTGTGCTATAGTGTGCTTTAAAAAAACATTTTTTCTAGGGACAGAAAACTATAGGTAGGGAGAGTGTCAGTGTGTTTTACTGTGCGAATCCTTGTTTCTAGGGACAGGGAAGGACAGTGAGGGAATTCTCCTTGTGCTATAGTATGCTTTAAAAAAACATTTTTTCTAGGGACAGAAAACTATAGGAAGGAAGAGTGTCAGTTTCTTTCACTGTGATAATCCTTGTTTCTAGGGACAAAGAAGGAAAGTGAGTGAAATTCTCCTTGTGCTATAGTGTGCTTTAAAAAAACATTTTTTCTAGGGACAGAAAACTATAGGTAGGGAGAGTGTCAGTGTCTTTTACTGTGCGAATCCTTGTTTCTAGGGACAGGGAAGGACAGTGAGGGAATTCTCCTTGTGCTATAGTGTGCTTTAAAAAAACATTTTTTCTAGGGACAGAAAACTATAGGTAGGAAGAGTGTCAGTTTCTTTCACTGTGATAATCCTTGTTTCTAGGGACAAAGAAGGAAAGTGAGTGAAATTCTCCTTGTGCTATAGTGTGCTTTAAAAAAACATTTTTTCTAGGGACAGAAAACTATAGGTAGGGAGAGTGTCAGTGTCTTTTACTGTGCGAATCCTTGTTTCTAGGGACAGGGAAGGACAGTGAGGGAATTCTCCTTGTGCTATAGTGTGCTTTAAAAAAACATTTTTTTTCTAGGGACAGAAAACTATAGGTAGGGAGAGTGTCAGTGTGTTTTACTGTGCGAATCCTTGTTTCTAGGGACAAAGAAGGAAAGTGAGTGAAATTCTCCTTGTGCTATAGTGTGCTTTAAAAAAAACATTTTTTCTAGGGACAGAAAACTATAGGTATTGAGAGTGTCAGTGTCTTTTACTGTGCGAATCCTTGTTTCTAGGGACAGGGAAGGACAGTGAGGGAATTCTCCTTGTGCTATAGTGTGCTTTAAAAAAAAAAATGTTCTAGGGA
Organism: Rana muscosa; assembly: GCA_029206835.1. Taxonomy (NCBI): domain Eukaryota; kingdom Metazoa; phylum Chordata; class Amphibia; order Anura; family Ranidae; genus Rana; species Rana muscosa. Next base: position 179,046,839 of record CM055116.1, read on the forward strand.
CAGAAAACTATAGGTAGGAAGAGTGTCAGTTTCTTTCACTGGGATAATCCTTGTTTCTAGGGACAAAGAAGGAAAGTGAGTGAAATTCTCCTTGTGCTATAGTGTGCTTTAAAAAAACATTTTTTCTAGGGACAGAAAACTATAGGTAGGGAGAGTGTCAGTGTCTTTTACTGTGCGAATCCTTGTTTCTAGGGACAGGGAAGGACAGTGAGGGAATTCTCCTTGTGCTATAGTGTGCTTTAAAAAAACATTTTTTCTAGGGACAGAAAACTATAGGTAGGGAGAGTGTCAGTGTGTTTTACTGTGCGAATCCTTGTTTCTAGGGACAGGGAAGGACAGTGAGGGAATTCTCCTTGTGCTATAGTGTGCTTTAAAAAAAACATTTTTTCTAGGGACAGAAAACTATAGGAAGGAAGAGTGTCAGTTTCTTTCACTGTGATAATCCTTGTTTCTAGGGACAAAGAAGGAAAGTGAGTGAAATTCTCCTTGTGCTATAGTGTGCTTTAAAAAAACTTTTTTTCTAGGGACAGAAAACTATAGGTAGGGAGAGTGTCAGTGTCTTTTACTGTGCGAATCCTTGTTTCTAGGGACAGGGAAGGACAGTGAGGGAATTCTCCTTGTGCTATAGTGTGCTAAAGCATTCCTCATCAACCATCTTTGAAATCCTTGTTTTTTTGGACAGTCAGGGAAATTGTCGTTGTGCTATTCTGTGCAAAAGCAATTATCCTCAACCATATTTAGAAATCCTTAATTAAAGGGACAGAGAAGGACACCTGAAGGTAGCCCTTATTGCTTTTTTCCCATCTCCCTGCAGGCCATCTATTAGAATGTCTGGAAGGCAAACAAGGAGAGGCAGACAGTCAGGAGGCAATAAAAGAGGGCAAGCAGGCTCTGTGTCTGGGGGCAACAGTACTGGTCGTGGACGCGGTGCATTGTCATCAGCACATGGCCATGGGACACGCTTGTCCTTCTTTTCGGCAGCTGGACATGTTGAGCCACATCATGCCGAAGACTTGGTAGAGTGGATGACCAAGCCCTCCTCCTCCTCCTCATCCTCTCTCACCCAGGCTCAGGGTACTGGAAAAGCAGCTGCCAAAGCGTCCTCTTCCCTGGTATCAATGTCAGACTCATCATCAGTCACTCCTTCCCTAGACCCACTATGTCCTCCTCCTGAGGAGTCCCCCGAACTGTTTGAGCACAGTGTTGGGTACATGCTCCAGGAGGATGCCCAGCGTTTCGAAGGGTCTGATGATGAAACCCAGCTAGAGGAAGGCAGTAGCGTGAGAGCAGACAGAGGCGATGCTCAAGAAGGACACCAATCTGGCAGTCATGTTCCAGCAGCTGCAGCATACTGCCAGATTGGCTCCAGCGATGAGGAGGGAGGTGATGATGAGGTCACTGACTCCACGTGGGTGCCTAATAGGAGAGAGGAGGAGGAGGAGGATGAGGAGGAGGCACATCTCCAACGAGGCAGGATGCCCTTTGGTGGCCAGCGTAAGGGCAGTACACCGACGGAATCACACCGCAGAGCTCCGCCTGTGCAGGGCGCTGCCTCTGCCCGTCATTCAAAAAGTTCTTTGGTGTGGGCCTTTTTTGAGGCTAGTGCATCAGATCGCACAGCTGCTGTTTGCAACATATGTCTCAAGCGTATATCGCGTGGCCAAAACATCAGCCGCTTGGGTACCACATGCCTGACCAGACATATGTTGACCTGCCATGCAGCTCGTTGGCAAGCCTACCTCAAAGACCCACACCAAAGAACAAAGCGGACCTCTCCTTGCACCGCATCAGCTGGGATCTCCAACCCCACTATAACTTCAGTCCTCTCTGAAACATGCACTGAGAGGAATGAAGGTGTAGAATTAGGTGTGTCACAGCCAAGTACTTGCGGCCACTCTGCTAGCAGTACACCGACGTCCGATTCTAGCAGGCAAATTTCCCTGCCCCAGCTGCTGGACCGTCGAAAGAAGTTCACTCCCAGCCATCCACATGCCCAGCGGTTGAATGCTAGCTTGGCTAAATTGCTAGCGCTTCAACTGCTGCCTTTTCAGTTGGTAGACTCGGCCCCCTTCCGTGAGTTTGTGCAATGTGCGGTTCCTCAGTGGCAGGTTCCCAAACGCCACTTTTTCTCACGGAAGGCTATTCCGGCTCTCTACCGGCATGTGGAAGGCAATGTCTTGGCCTCGCTGGACAGGGCGGTCAGCGGTAAGGTGCATATTACCGCTGACTCATGGTCCAGCAGGCATGGACAGGGACGTTACCTTTCTTTCACGGCCCATTGGGTCACTCTTTTGGCAGCTGGGAAGGATGCAGGACAAGGTGCAGTAGTGTTGGAGGTTGTTCCACCGCCACGCCTCCAAAATGCTACTACTGGTTGTGACACACCTCTCTCCTCCACCCCCTCCTCTTCTTCTTCCTCCATGGCCTCTTCCTGTGGTTTGTCCGCGGAACCAGCGGTGCTCCGTAGGCGTTCAAGGGGCTACGCAAGTACGCAGGAAAAAGATGCCATGCCGTGCTTGCGCTGGTGTGTTTGGGGGACAGAAGCCACACTGGGGCAGAGGTCCTGTCTGCTCTGCAGGGCCAGGCCGAGAGGTGGTTGACGCCACGCCAGCTTAAGCCAGGAATGGTGGTTTGCGACAATGGCACCAACCTCCTCTCCGCCCTCCGACATGGACAACTGACCCATGTGCCCTGTGTGGCTCACGTCCTTAACCTGGTGGTGCAGCGGTTCTTGGGCAGGTACCCGGGCTTACAGGATGTCCTGAGGCAGGCCAGGAAAGTCTGTGTGCATTTCCGCAGATCTTATAATGCCAGTGCTCGCCTAGCTGAGCTGCAAAAGGAGTTGAACCTGCCCAAGAACCGCCTTATATGTGACATGCCCACCAGGTGGAACTCAACGTTGGCCATGCTGCAGCGGCTGCACACGCAGCAGAGGGCCATCAATGAGTACCTGTGCGACTACGGCACCAGGACAGGGTCAGGGGAGCTTGGTTTTTTTTCTCCACGCCAGTGGGGCATGATCAGGGATGCATGCACTGTCCTGGCACCATTTGAGGAGGCCACGAGGATGGTGAGCAGTGACAGTGCATGCATCAGTGACACTGTACCTCTTGTCCACCTGTTGGAGCACACGCTGCGTGGAATAATGGACAGGGCACTTGAGGCAGAACAGAGGCAGGAAGAGGAGGACTTCCTTGCCTCTCAAGGCCCCCTTTACCCAGACAGTGTTCCTTCTGTCCCACCCATCGCACAGGAAGAGGAGGAGGAGGAGGAGGAGGAGGAGGATTGTGTCAGCATGGAGGTGGAGGCTGGCACTCAGCATCATCAGCAGCAGTCTTTTAGGGATGATTTACAGTCCCAAGAAACCAGTGGACTTGTACGTGGCTGGGAGGAGGTGGCTGCGGATCATGTCGTCCTTAGTGACCCAGAGGACTCCGGAGCGAATGCCTCAGCAAACCTACGCTGCATGGCCTCCCTGATCCTGCAAAGTCTGCGGAAGGATCCTCGTAGTCTTCGGATCAAGGAGAGGGACCATTACTGGCTGGCCACTCTCCTTGATCCACGGTACAAGGGTAAGGTTGCGGACCTTATGTTACCGTCGCAGAGGGAGCAGAGGATGAGACAACTCCGGGAGGCCTTGCAGAAAGGTCTGTGCAACGCGTTCCCAGAGACTGGGAGGTTACAAACTCCTGGTCCTGGACAACGAGTTGCTGAGGCTTCGGCCAGTCAAAGAAGGAGCGGTGGGGAAGGTGGCCGTCTGACCGATGCGTTCAGACAATTCTTTAGTCCGCAGCCCCAAAGTATGATCGGTTCCAGCAACCATCGCCAGCGTCTGATAAACATGGTGCAGGAATATCTAGGGGCAAGGTCAGACTTGGACACCTTCCCCACCGAAAATCCTCTGGCTTACTGGGTCTTGAGGATGGATCACTGGCCAGAGCTTGCACAGTATGCAATTGAGCTACTGGCCTGTCCTGCATCCAGCGTTCTTTCGGAACGCACATTCAGTGCTGCTGGAGGATTTGTCACGGATCACAGGGTGCGCCTGTCCACCGACTCGGTTGATCGACTGACTTTCATCAAGATGAACCAGTCTTGGATCACCACCAGCTACCACACACCTGATGCTGATATAACAGACTAATTGATTTTAACATGTCACATCCCTTCAAGACTGATGCTGATGCTGAGTGCCTGTGCTGTTATGTTGACTGGCTATCCTCCTCCTCCGAGTCCTCAATGATACGATTGATGATGATAGCTTGGAAGATCATTTTTGTTTATGGGTGCCGCCACCAGTGGCTAAGGCCCAATTTTTCAGCCCCTGTTTTACAGGGGCGTGTAATTACAAATTTTTTAGCAATAATTTGCCATAGGGCTCATTGCTGTGCTCCAAGTACAGTATCTGTGAGGGGTTGGAGTGTTGTGGCACCAGTGCCTAAGGCCCAATTTTTCAAGCCCCTGTTTAACAGGGGCGTGTCATTACAATTTTTGAAGCAATACTTTGCAACAGGGCTCATTGCTGTGCTCCAAGTACAGTATCTGTGAGGGGTTGTAGTGTTGTGCCACCAGTGCCTAAGGCCCAATTTTTCAGCCCCTGTTCAACAGGGGCATGTAATTACAATTCTTGATCTAATAATTCACAGCAGGGCCCATTGCTGCACCCACCAAGAGTAACTCTGAGGGCTTACAGTGTTGTGGCAACACCACCACCACCACCACCACCACGAAAGGCCCAATTTTTCAGCCCCTGTTCAAAAGGGGCATGTAATTACAATTCTTGATCTAATAATTCACAGCAGGGCCCATTGCTGCACCCACCAAGAGTAACTCTGAGGGCTTACAGTGTTGTGGCAACGCCACCACCACCACCACCACAAAAGGCCCAATTTTTCAGCCCCTGTTCAAAAGGGGCATGTAATTACAATTCTTGATCTAATAATTCACAGCAGGGCCCATTGCTGCACCCACCAAGAGTAACTGTCAGGGCTTACAGTGTTGTGGCACCAGCACCACCATCAAAGGCCCAATTTTTACTACCACTGTTCAACAATTATATGTAATTAAAATTCCTGATATAATAGTTGACAGCAGGGCGTTCCAGCACCAACCAAGAGTAACTGTGAGTGCTTACAGTGTTGTGCCAACACCAACAACTAAGGGGCCTATTTCTGCAGAGTATATACGGCAGGTCCCTACTTTCAAACATCCAACTTACAAACGACTCCTACTTGCAAACGCAAGAAGACAACAGGAAGTGAGAGGAAATCTACCACTAGGAAGGATAATTCTCTCCTGTAAGAATAAATATGGGAGAAAGGTGTCTCCTCTGTACTGATGCTTTATCACCAATCCTTGTTTCAAGAAAAACACCACATTTCAAAAACAGTTGTCATTGGGACGGAAAGTGAGGTGAAATGTTCTGAACAGGGGCACAGACAGCAAAACAAATGTTACAGGGGTGATAACCCTTACCTATGTTTTCCAAAAAGTTTAAAAATAGATTTTTGGGCTGGAGCTACACTTAAACAATGTACCTGTTCAAAATTACAAACAGATTCTACATAAGAACAAACCTACAGTCCCTGTCTTGTATGCACCGCCTGTATACGGCTGTTCAGAGTATATAGGGCCTTTTTTATTTTATGTGCGGGGTTCCCCTTAATATCCATACAAGACCCAAAGGGGCTGGTAATGGGCTGGGGTAGGGGGGGGGGGGGTCATGGGGTAGCTATGCCATTTTTCTTAAAGATTTTCATCCATATTACCGGGAGCAGACATTACATTAAAGCCGCAAGCAGTTTTAAATGGCTTTTTTTTCCTTTAGAAGTGTCATTTTGTGCAGGGACAGTTCTAAACACGGGAAACACGTGGCACTTCACAGGCATACTTTAGACACCCCCCAGGTACGATATTTAAAGGAATATTTGACTTTTTTTTTTCACTTTATGCATCATTAAAATGACTGCTCCCGAAAAACGACCGTTTTTAAAACTTCTTTTTGCATTGATACATGTCCCCTGGTGCACAACCCGGGTTCCCAAACCCTTTTTAGGACAATAACATGCATAATAGTTGTTATAATTAGCACTTTAGAATTCGAACGTTCGCATCCATTGTATTTAATAGGGTTCTAATGTTCGTACGAACTTTCGGTCCGTTCGCGGGTTCTGGTGCGAACCGAACCCGGGGGTGTTCGGCTCATCACTAACCAATACACTGCCCAGCAAGAATTCTCTTGCCTTTGTGGCTGTGTGTGAGTAAAGAGGTGAGCTTTGTGTGTTATTTGGATATACCGTTATTTTTGGCGTATTACACGCACCTTCACTTTAAGAGGGAAGTTTCAGGAAACATTTTATTTTTAAATAAAAGGTCTGTGAAGCAGATCCCCACTCCAACACAGATCCCCCCATTACAGACCCCACTCCATCACAGATCCCCCCATTACAGACCCCACTCCATCACAGATCCCCCCCATTACAGACCCCACTCCATCACAGATCCCCCCCATTACAGACCCCACTCCATCACAGATCCCCCCCATTACAGACCCCACTCCATCACAGATCCCACCCCTCTACAGACCCCACTCCATCACAGATTCCCCCCATTACAGACCCCACCCCATCACAGATCCCCCCATTACAGACCCCACTCCATCACAGATCCCCCCCATTACAGACCCCACTCCATCACAAATCCCCCCATTACAGACCCCACTCCATCACAGACCCCCCCATTACAGACCCCACAGATCCACCATTAGACCCCACTTCATCACCGAGTCCCCCATCAGACCCTACTTCATCACAGAACCCCCCCATCAGACCCCTACTTCATCACAGAACCCCCATCAGACCCCCACTTCATCACAGAACCCCCCCACCAGACCCCCACTTCATCACAGATCTCCCCCCATCAGACCCCCACTTCATCACAGATCCCCCCATCAGACCCCACTTCATCACAGATCCCCCCCATCAGACCCCCACTTCATTACAGATCCCCCATCAGACCCCACTTCATTACAGATCCCCCCATCAGACCCCACTTCATTACAGATCCCCCCATCAGACCCCCACTTCATCACAGATCCCCCCATCAGACCCCACTTCAACACAGATTACTCCATCAGACCCCCACTTCATTACAGATCCCCCCTCCATCAGACCCCCACTTCATTACAGTTCCCCACTTCATTACAGATCCCCCCATCAGACCCCACTTCATTACAGATCCCCCATCAGACCCCCACTTCATTACAGATCCCCCCATCAGACCCCACTTCATCACAGATCCCCCCCATCAGACCCCACTTCATTACAGATCCCCCCATCAGACCCCCACTTCATCACAGATCCCCCCATCAGACCCCACTTCAACACAGATTACCCCATCAGACCCCCACTTCATTACAGATCCCGCTCCATCAGACCCCCACTTCATTACAGTTCCCCACTTCATTACAGATCCCCCCATCAGACCCCACTTCATTACAGATCCCCCATCAGACCCCCACTTCATTACAGATCCCCCCATCAGACCCCACTTCATCACAGATCCCCCCATCAGACCCCACTTCATCACAGATTCCCCCATCAGACCCCCACTTCATTACAGATCCCCCCATCAGACCCCACTTCATTACAAATCCCCCATCAGACCCCCACCTCATCACAGATCCCCCATCAGACACCACTTCAACACAGATCCCCCCATCAGACCCCCACTTCATTACAGATCCCCCCATCAGACCCCACCATCAGACCCCCACATCATTACAGATCCCCCCATCAGACCCCACTTCATTACAGATCCCCCCTCCATCAGACCCCCACTTCATTACAGATCCCCACTTCATTACAGATCCCCCATCAGACCCCACTTCATTACAGATCCCCCATCAGACCCCCACTTCATTACAGATCCCCCATCAGACCCCACTTCATCACAGATCCCCCCATCAGACCTCACTTCATTACAGATCCCCCCATCAGACCCCCACTTCATTACAGATCCCCCATCAGACCCCCACTTCATCACAGATCCCCCCATCAGACCCCCACTTCAATACAGATCCCTCTATCAGACCCCCACTTCATCACAGATCCCCCCATCAGACCCCCACTTCATCACAGATCCCCCCATCAGACCCCACTTAATCACAGATCCCCACATCAGACCCCACTTCACCACAGATCCCCCCATCAGACCCCCACTTAATTACAGATCCCCCCATCAGACCCCACTTCATTACAAATCCCCCCATCAGACCCCCACTTCATTACAGATCCCCCATCAGACCCCACTTCATTACAGATCCCCCCATCAGACCCCCACTTCATTACAGATCCCCCCATCAGACCCCACTTCATCACAGATCCCCCATCAGACCCCACTTCATCACAGATCCCCCCATCAGACCCCCACTTCATTACAGATCCCCCCATCAGACCCCACTTCATCACAGATCCCCCCATCAGACCCCACTTCATCACAGATCCCCCCATCAGACCCCCACTTCATTACAGATCCCCCCATCAGACCCCACTTCATTACAAATCCCCCATCAGACCCCCACTTCATCACAGATCCCCCCATCAGATCCCCACTTCATTACAGATCCCCCCATCAGACCCCACTTCATTACAGATCCCCCATTAGACCCCCACTTCATTACAAATCCCCCATCAGACCCCCACTTCATTACAGATCCCCCCATCAGACCCCACTTCATTACAGATCCCCCCATCAGACCCCACTTCATTACAGATCCCCCCATCAGACCCCACTTCATTACAGATCCCCCATCAGACCCCCACTTCATTACAGATCCCCCATCAGTCCCCCACTTCATTACAGATCACCTATCAGACCCCCACTTCATTACAGATCCTCCATCAGACCCCAGTTCATTACAGATCCCCCCATCAGACCCCCACTTCATCACAGATCCCCCATCAGACCCCACTTCATCACAGATCCCCCCATCAGACCCCACTTCATCACAGATCCCCCCATCAGACCCACACTTCATTACAGATCCCCCCATCAGACCCCACTTCATTACAAATCCCCCCATTAGACCCCACTTCATCACATATCCCCCCATCAGACCCCACTTCATTACAAATCCCCCCATCAGACCCCCACTTCATTACAGATCCCCCCCATCAGACCCCACTTCATTACAGATCCCCCCATCAGATCCCCACTTCATTACAGATCCCCCATCAGACCCCACTTCATTACAGATCCCCCCCATCAGATCCCCACTTCATTACAGATCCCCCCATCAGACCCCACTTCATTACAGATCCCCCCATCAGATCCCCCCTTCATTACAGATCCCCCATCAGACCCCACTTCATTACAGATCCCCCATCAGACCCCCACTTCATTACAGATCCCCCATCAGACCCCACTTCATCACAGATCCCCCCATCAGACCCCCACTTCATTACAAATCCCCCCATCAGACCCCCACTTTATTACAGAACCCCCATCAGACCCCACTTCATTAAAGATCACCCCATTTTTTTTAGTTATTAATTTTGCTTTTTTATTTTATTTTTAAACTGTTCTTTCCATATTTATTTTTTTATAATTTTTATTGTTATCTCAGGGAATGTAAATATCCCCTATGATAGCAATAGGTAGTGACAGGTACTCTTTTTTTGAAAAAAACTGGTGTCTATTGGACCCTAGATCTTTCCTCTGCCCTCAAAGCATCTGACCACACCAAGATCGGTGTGATAAAATGCTTTCCCAATTTCCCAATGGTGCTTTTATATCCGGGGGGGGGGGACATTCCCTCCCACTGCTTGTAAAAGCAGTCGGCTAGGATTGCTTTTACATGAAAGTCGGCCGCTGGCTGAAAAGAATGATACCAAGATGATACCTAAACCCGCAGGCATCAATCTGGTATAACCAAAGTCCAGCAACATACCAGTACGTTGCTGGTCCTTGTTGGACATGTATTGTAATCTTTTTTTTCATGCAGCCTGTTGGCTGAACGAAAAAAAGAGATTGATCGGTGGGTATGCCCACCATTAGAATACCACCCTTCATTCACCCACTTCTAATGATGGGCATACATGCACCATTTATATATGCCGAAGCATGGGGGAATCCTCCCGCAAAAGTTATGCCACATACACACGGTCAGACTTTTCCACGGGCAAGCCTCCGTCTGAATTTTGACCGTATGTACGCGGCATTCGGAGCAAAATCACTCCTCCGCCCCTGCTGCCCCCATGCTTCGGCATATATGCTCTTTTTTTTTAACTGTGGTGGTGAAATCACCTCCTATAGCACTGGAGTCGCAGGGATCAGGCGTCTGTCTCTGCGAACGCTGCAGTTATGTGTGTTGTGTTTTGTAAGTGACAGTGATCGATCGATACTGCACTTGGGTGGCCTGGGCTGGACGGAGGGGCAAAACACAGATGCTAGCAGGTATCTGGCTGATCCCGCTAACACTGCATTTTTGGGAACCCTAAACTGCTGGGGAAGCTAGTATAGATCTGATCAGATCAGATATTGATCTGTTCAGATACTATAACACTAAGGGAGGTGTATGCTTCACGCGTGGGTGTTAGCATTCCTGGCACTAACCTGACGCTGCCTGGGGCGACGCAGACCCTCTCTGACACTAAAACCTAATTGATATCACCCGCTGGGCGATCAGGGGGTTAAACCTTTATTGGGTTATATACGGCGGGTGCCCTGAAACTATAAAAAGCAAACCAACTAACCAGCGTCACCCGTAACACTTATATGGTGATCACCGGTGAAAGGGTTAACTAGGGGCAATCAGGGGGTTAAACCTTTATTAGGTAATATATGGGGGTTCCTGGCGCTATATAAAAACCTGACGGGGAACCTAAATAACAAAAAAACTAACTGGCTAACCAGTGTCACCAGTAACACTTATACGGTGATCACTGGTGAAAGGGTTAACTAGGGGCAATTAGGGGGTTAAAACCTTTATTACATAATATATGGGGGTACCTGGCGCTATGAAAACCTGCGGCGAACCTAAAAAAAATAACTGGCTACCTATCGGCATCACCGACACTAAGACAGCGATCAGAAAAACGATCGCTTGGTGACACTGGCAAAAGGGGGTGAAAGGGTTAGCTGGGGGGCAATCAAGGGGTTAAACCTTTATTAGGTAATATATGGGGGTACCTGACGCTATAAAAACCTGCGGCGAACCTAAAAAAAATAACTAGGTACCTATCGGCATCACCGACACTAAGACAGCGATCAGAAAAATGATCGCTTGGTGACACTGGCAAAAGGGGGTGAAAGGGTTAGCTGGGGGGCAATCAAGGGGTTAAACCTTTATTAGGTAATATATGGGGGTACCTGACGCTATAAAAACCTGTGGCGAACCTAAAAAAAATAACTAGGTACCTATCGGCATCACCGACACTAAGACAGCGATCAGAAAAACGATCGCTTGGTGACACTGGCAAAAGGGGGTGAAAGGGTTAGCTGGGGGGGCGGTCAAGGGGTTAAACCTTTGTTAGGTAATATATGGGGGTACCTGACGCTATAAAAACCTGCAGCGAAGCTAAAAAAAATAACTGGCTATCTATCGGCATCACCGACACTAAGACAGCGATCAGAAAAACGATCGCTTAGCGACACTGGCAAAAGGGGGTGAAAGGGTTACCTGCGGGGGCGATCAAGGGGTTAAACCTTTATTAGGTAATATATGGGGGTACCCGATGCTATAAAAACCTGCGGCGAACCTAAAAAAAATAACTGGCTACCTATCGGCATCACCGACACCTAGACAGCGATCGCTTAGTGACAGCGGTAAAAGGGTTACCTGGGGGGCGATCAAGGGGTTAAACCTTTATTAGGGGGGTTAGGGGACTACACTGGACCTAAACCTGACACTTTTACAGTCACAAATGTCACTGATTGCAGTGATCAGTAAATAAATGGTCACTGCAATCAGTGACACTGTGACTGGGGGCTGGGGGGTGATCTGGGGTGTCTGGGGGGGGCCTGGGGGGGGCGATTGTGTGCCTATGTGTGTGGTGTCAGTGTGCTGTTATGTGCACTAACCTGTGTGTCTTCTTTCATGCGGCGCTCGGTATATGTGAGTGCCGCAGGAGAGATGACATCACTTCCTCCTGTCTGTGTAAACATTACACAGGCAGAGGAAGCATTTGATTCGCCGGGAGCGATCGCGAGGGGGTGGCCAGAATCGAATGGCGGCCCCCTCATCACGGATCGCTCCCGAAGCGATCCCAGCCACTCACTGTACCGGAGGGGGGTCCGATCGGACCCCCCACCCATACGAAGGCAGGCACGTACAGGTACGTGATTGTGCCTGTCCGTGCCATTCTGCCGACGTATATATACAGTGGGCGGTCGTTAAGTGGTTAAACTGTGTGAAAAAGTGATTTCTACACTAAAATATCTTTAAAAGTCTGAGAAGTGAAAAATTCCTTGTTTTTTCGACAAATTTGGCAACACAACTGAGCATGCTCAGAAGTGAAATAACTCAAATTTTAACTCCTGTGTCTTTTTTCACAAGAGTTATAGTAAATACCAAAAAGAGAGCTAATTAAAGAGCATTTTTTGGAAGTGAAAATCTGCTCTATTTTAGTCCAATGCACGTTTTAGCCATTGATTCTAATGATACAATTGTAACTTTCACAAATAAATTCTTTAAGGCCCGGTTCACACAGGGGCGACACAGGGCGACTTGCATTGACTTCTATACAGAAGTCATTATGCAAATCGCCTCGGCGGGCGTCTCAAGTCGTCTTGAGATCGCGCCGCCAAGGTCGCCCCCGAAGTCGTGCCGCCCCTGTGTGAACCGGGGCTTAATGTTGAGATGAAATGTATCTTTCTCTGAAATAAATTTTCCTTTGCAACAATGTTGCTTCTAATTAAAATTTTTGTTTTTAAGAATGTGGAATGTGAAATGTTTTGATAAAATATATTTTTCTCTGTCACTTTCACTTGTTACTCTCCATCTCACAACAATCTTTACTTGTAAACTCACGCAGGGGTCTTTACAAAGCACAAACAATACCATTGCTGTGCAAATTTAAAAACAGTCACATTTTTTTGTGCTTTTTATTATTTCTAAATAATCATAATTTGAGCCCCAAAAATTTGATATGTGTTCCAACATCAGAAATCAAAATGTAATTCCCCAAAGTTTGAGGGTAATATCACTATTCTAAACTCACCCACAAAAAGACACCAAATTTCACAGAATATATCAAGAAGAATAACTCTTGAGTAATGTAATTCCATCACCTGTATGCCCAAAGAAATGCAGTATTTATGTGTATTTATGTGCATGAGGATCTCACATGTGGCAGCTCTGTGGCTTAGAGGTTAGAACTTTTGCTTAGCATCCCTGAATGTCTGGGTTCAAATCCCAAGCATGCTGCTTTATGTAGAGAAGTTGTCTCATCTCCCAGGTCTTAAAAATATGTCTAAACATTGTATTTATGTGTAGGAGGGTTCCACCACCATTGTAAATCTTGCCCGATACAAAATTTAGCCAAAAGTATTGGGACGCCTGCCTTTACACACACATGAGTTGAGTTGAGTTGAGAGGTATCTTTATATAGCGCAGTCTTACCCCGAAGGGTCCCGACGCTCATGAATTTTAATGGCAGCCCAGTCTTAGTCCGTAGGGTTAAAATTTGATTTGGCCCACCCTTTGCAGCTAGAACAGCTTCTGGGAAGGCTGGGAAGGCTGTCCACAAGGTTTAGTGTGTCTATGGAGATGTTTGATCATTCTTCCAGAAGTGCATTTGTGAGGCCAGGCACTGATGTTGGATGAGAAGGCCTGGCTCGCAGTCTCTGCTCTAATTCAGCCAAAGGGTGTTCTATTGGGTTCAGGTCAGGACTCTGTGCAGGCTGATCAAGTTTCTCCACCCCAAACTCACTCATCCATGTCTTTATGGACCCTGCTTTGTGCACTGGTGTGCAGTCATGTTGGAACAGGAAGGGGCCACCCCCAAACTGTTCTCACAAAGTTGGGAGCATGAAATTGTCCAAAATGTCTTGGTATGCTGATGCCTTAAGAGTTTCCTTCACTGGAACTAAGGGGCCAAGCCCAACCCCTGAAAAACAACCACACACCATAACACCCCTCCACCAAATGATTTGGACCAGTACACAAAGCAAGGTCTATAAAGACATGGATGAGTGAGTTCGGGGTAGAGGAACTTGACTGGCCTGGACAGAGTCCTGACCTCAACACAACAGATCACCTTGGGGATGAATTAGAGTAGAGACTGTAGGCCAGGCCTTCTCGTCCAACATCAGTGCCTGACCTCACAAATGCACTTGGAAGAATGGTCAAACATTCCCATAGACACACTCCTAAACCTTGTGGACAGCCTTCCCAGAAGAGTTGAAGCTGTTATAGCTGCAAAGGGTGGGCCAACTCAATATTGAACCCTACGGACTAATACTGGGATGCCATTACAGTTTATGTGTGTTTAAAGGCAGGCGTCCCAATACTTAGGCCAATATATTTATTTATATTTATATACACCACAGAGATGCAGAGAACATGTGTGAGGTTGCCTGGTGGCTAAGTGGGTAGCAATTCTGTCTAGCAGCACTGGGGTTGCTGGTTCAATTCCCCAACACGCTAAAGCTTGTGTTGAAGTTTATATGTTCTCCCTGTGTGGGCTTCTCACCACGATCCCAAGACATGCTGGCATTTTATTTGTCTCCTGTCAAAATAGTCTCTAATGTAAAAAAGTTAGTTTTATGCCGCGTACACACGATCATTTTTCCCGTCGGGAAAAATGACATTTTTTTTTTCGCCGAGAAAAACGATCGTCTGTGGGCTTTATGCCGTTTTTCTCGTTGAGAAAAACGGCAGGAAAAACGACGAGAAAAATTAGAACATGTTCTAAATTTTCTCATCGTTTTTTCCATCATTTTTTTCCGCGGCAGTTTTCCCATAGGGAGACACTGCCGCGGAGCCCACAGACGGTCGTTTTTCTCGTCAAAGAAAAAAATGACGGGAAAAACGGTCGTGTGTGGGGGGACATGCCGTTCCCTCGTTTTTCATTTTTTTTCATGCCGTGATTCACGGCGGTGTTTTCACCGCCGTGAATCACGATCGTGTGTACGCGGCATTAGACTTTAGATTGGAAGATCATTGGAGCCAGGGACTTGGACATTTAAAATTGTTGGGCTTACACTGCACAGGTACATTTGCTTAGAAAACTGTTGCTTTGTTTATCTGCATGCAGATGGACTTGGATCTTTGGCCTGTAGCTGGAGATTTGATGCACATAGCCAAGGGCTAACACAGTTGCAAATAGTATTATGTGTTCCTGCCCATCAGGTGCAATCACTTTAGACATACATGAAGAGACAGATTGAAAGATACTGGTGGGCGTGTACTTCTAGTGGGCGTGTACTTCTAGTGGGCGTGTACTTCTATTGGGCGTGTATCATTTTGCTAACAATACAACTTCTCTTATATAAAGGCCTGCAGTATTGGGGGATCGTTTGGTCTGAGAAGGCCAGGTTTTTTGCTGTGATTTGTGGGGGGAGAAGGAATGATATTGTGCAGAATGACAAACCCCCAACTAGTGTTATTTGCTGAAGTTCTTGTGCATTTTTTCAATCAAAAATTGTGTGTGTTCCTGTCTGACCGTGCAAAATAGTTTGGAAGCATCTGCTGACCTTCTACTCTTGGATCTCATTGCTTAATCATGTACACAGAAATGCAGGTTCCAGCAGAACATGGTCACCCATGTATCTATATGTGGCTTGTGGGGTGGGTGTTTTGAACATGTCTTTTTTAATATGTTGCAATGCTTTGTAAGAATAATGACTTAAAGTGGTTGTAAACCCACTTTTGCAACTTGCACCTACAGGTAAGCCTAGATTAAGGCTTACCTGTAGGTGCAAGAAATATCTCCTAAACCTACATGGTTTAGGAGATATTTACTAAAATCACAGGCGCCGCTGTCTATGGCGCATGCGCGCCGTAGACAACGGTGCATTCATGGGGTTAATCCCCTTCACAAATTCGGCTAAGCCCCAGCAATGCTGGGGCTTAGCTGAATTTGACGGCTCTCGCGCGCATGCGCGAAGTCACGTCTTCGCCGCTCCGGCCAATAACAGTGCCGGAGCGGCGCTGTGATTGGCTGGAGCGGCGATACCCGGAAGTAACACACCGGCTATCGCTGCAGCGATGGCTGCGGCTGGAGAGAGGGACACGGATGGCTTCTGGGGCCCCGACCTAAGGTAAGTGGTACATAATGAGCTAGTATGCTAGTCATACTAGCTCATTATAGCTTTGTGTTGCAGGTGGGCTAGAAAAAAGTTATATGGGTTTACAACCACTTTAAGAATGTTTCTATTATCTTGCAGATAAAAATGTGATGTGTTGCCCGTTACACACTAAAAGTAAAGCTGTGTTTGACAAATTTTAGATTGTAAGCTCCTATGAGCAGGGCCCTTAAAATCCAATTGCTAAATGTGGTACCATGTATCCTGTCCAATTTTTTGAAGCTAGTAAATGAATGTACATAATTTTGTTTCTGCTGGCAAAATAAAAGTACATTTATTGAGCTTTGGGGTTTTTTTTTGGTGGTTTTGGCAAAGTGCAAAATCTTTTATATTTTATTTCTATATGCATTTGTGCACCAAAAAATTGATGCTACTTTGAAATCGCGCTACTTCACTTAAGCTAGCGTGAATTTAGGTACTACTTGATAAACATCTGTGCAGTGGCAGCTGGTGCTTAAATTTTGCTGGCTCTGATAGGCACTTCTAAAGGCCAATCAGACGCTGTGATTCAGATGGCTGGCGCTCAAGGGGCCGGCCATCTGAATAGTGGGAGGCAGAAATACATAGGTTCATGCAATGCATGAACCTATGTATTGTTGTGAGTGGTGGCCGGGCGCAGAAGCGAGCGTGGTCGCGCCGCCATGTGTGAAAAACATAAAAAAAAAAAAAAAACTCTCAAAGGGCCTGTTTTTTTATTTTTATTTATTTTTTGGTGACCACAGGTGGGGGGGCGGCGCCCGGGCGCCCCCTATGGACGGGCCGCCACTGGTACTTACTCAAGGTGGGGGTGGATTTGGTGTGGGTGGGCTTCATTGATTTGTTTGGCATCACCACCCGTTTGCTTCTGGCCCATGTGCACACATCACTACTTCCTGCATTTGTTCTGCTGATGTAAATCAGTAAGGCCCCTTTCACACTGGGGCGGGCAGGAGCGGTGGCTGTATAGCAGCGCGATTTTCAGCGCTGCTATACTGTCGTTCTTACCGCGGTATGCGGTCGCTAGGGGGGTGAATTTAACCCCCGCTAGCGGCCGAAAAAGGGTTAATACCGCCCGCAAACCGCGGCTATTGCCGTGGTTTGCGGGTGGTATTACTGCGGTGTCCCATTGATTTCAATGGGCACCCGCGGTAAAGGAGCGGTGAACACACCGCTCCTTTACCGCTGTAAAGAAGCGACTAGCAGGACTTTTGGAGCGGTCCTGCTAGCGCACCGCTTCAGTGTGAAAGCCTTCGGGCTTTCACATTGAAGGCTAAAGGGCAGGAATTTTTCATGCGGTATAATAGCGCTAATATTAGCGCTAAACCGCAGGAAAAACGCCCCAGTGTGAAAGGGGCCTAAGGACTATGTAAGTATAACTGAGAGCTCCTTTCTATTAAAATATATATGACTTGATTCACAGTTGGGCGACTTTTCATGATTCTCAATGATAACCATTCATATCTGTGCTACTTTAAGTCACACCAACTTCAAAGTAGTCCCTGTACTACTTTGGTTTGACTTTCAGGCTCAGTTTCCACTAGTGCGACTTGTCATGCGACTTGGGACTGCAAAGTCGATTGACATGTCATACCCCATGATTTCCAATGAGTATGGTTCATATCTGTGTGACTTCAAAGTAGTCCCTGCACTACTTTGGTCCCACTTTGATACGACTTGAGGTCCATAGACCTCAAGATTATACAGGCATTGCTCCAAGTCGCATCATAATCGTGGAAAAAAAATTGTGGCATCATCATGCCAATTTAGGGTTGCAATAGTGGAAACAGAGCCTCATGTGACTTGAGGTACATAAGGTGCAATATTACACAGGCATTCCCAGAAGTTGGGGCTAAGTTGCAGTGACAAAGTGGCAGCAAATTAGGGTGACTTTCAGGTCACAGCAGTGTGAAAGAGATTCAAGGATATCTTTGAATTTGGCCCTATTGTCACTTGTGCATCCTGAAAGTGGGGAAAATTCATCCCTGCACTACCTTGGTTTGACTTTGATGCGATTTGAGGTCCATACACCACAAGATTACACAGACATTGCTTCAAGTCATGGCAAAGCTGTGCAATTTTAAGGTTGCACAAGTGCAAATGGGGCTTTATTCAAAGGTGTTATAATTTAATCTCATTAGGTTACTTTCACACTTATGTGACTTTTCATGCAGCTTTGGACCTCAGAGTCGCATTAAAAGTTACCCCCCATGAGTTCCATTCATATCTGTGCAACTTCACCCATGTTCACATAGCTCTGAATTGATATGTCAAATTATAGGCGAAATTGGCGCCTATTGACAGCAATAGAACTGTCCAAATTGGTGCGACGCCACACAGATTCCCAAAAGTATTGCCTACACTACTTTGGGCGACTTCAGGAGGAGATTTCTTACCTCCCAACTTTTTGAGATGGGTATAAGGGACACCTATTAGCAAAGGTATGCAGGCATAGGACACACTCCTAAAACACCTTCTTAAAGGAGAATTATAAAAAAAAAAAAAAAAGAAGGATTAGTTAAACCCCCAAGTGCTTTTTTTTTTAACAATAATATCCCTTTAGATTTGTTTGTAAATTCCCAAAGCCAAGCAATTTAGAAATTAGATGAAAGGTTTAGCGCTGGAAAACCCTTTTTGAAAGATACAAATTGCATTTTATACAAAACTATACAGATCCGAACAAAATGAGGGACAAATGAGGAGGAAAGAGGGACAGAGGGACTTTGGTCCAAATCAGGGACAGTTGAGACCTATGTGATTTCACTGGACATCTGTGCAGGAAAGTGCACTGATGTCTCTGAAATCGCTCACAAAGTCGGGCTGAGGCCCCTTTCACACTTGAGCGACTTTTCCTGTGACTTTGGTCATCAGAGTTGCATGACAAGTCATACCCCATGATTTTCAATGTGTACCATTTATATCTGTGCAACGTCAAGTCACACCGACTTCAAAATAGTCCCTGTACTACTTTGGTCTGACTTTGATACGAGTTGAGGTTCACAGACCTTAAGTTTACAGGCCTTCCCTGGAATTGCAGAAAAATTGCAGACGGAAATTTGCACGCCTTTCCCTGCGACTTCTGCGTCCATAGACCTCAAGATTACACAGGCATTTCTTAAAGTCGCATCAAAATCACACAACTTTCAGGTGGCACAAGTGTGAAAGGGGCCTAAGTCACTGTGCTGAGTACTATTATACCTAGAATATAAAGTAGTCCCACCATTAAACACTCAGCAGCATATGCTGAAAAGAGGCGAATGCCTATTAGCCAATGCCACATCAGCAGGAGCATGATTGTTACTATAATATTAAAGTGGTTGTAAACCCACTTAGACAACTTGCACCTACAGGTAAGCCTAGATTAAGGCTTACCTGTAGGTACAAGAAATATCTCCTTAACCTACACGGTTAAGGAGATATTTGCTTTTAAAACAGCACCGATGACGTCACACGCATGCGCACTAGCGGGCCGGCATCATTGCTGGTTTTCTGAATGGGATCTTGCAGGCCCCAGCGTGCATGCGTGTGATGTCATCGCCGCTCCGGCCAATCACAGCGCCGGAGCGGCGATACACTGATGGCAGTAAATGGACATCGAGGCAAGATGGCGGCGGAGGGGAACGACGCGCAGTTCGGGGGCTTCGATCTCAAGTAAGTCATTCATAATGAGCTAGTATGCTATGCATACTAGCTCATTATGCCTTTCTTTTGCAGGGTTTTAAAAAAAAAATGGGTTTACTTCCTCCTTAATGCCTGAAATGCAAAACATTATTGTATAGAATTAAACATTAGTAAATGTATTTTCTCTGTAGGTATGTGCTCAGCTCTGTAGCATAGTGGTATTCCCTGCTGCCCTCAAAGGTTTAAGCCATGAATTCAAATCCTACTGATGGCAGCACCTCCTGAATGTGTGCATTTTACTCAGCAGCATATTTCTCGCGCTGCTGTGTTCTTCCGCGCAGTCGGTTACCTGCTAATAAAAAAAAAGCCGCTCTTCTTCTGTGGCGGTCTTCCTCCTCTGTGTTGTCACCCGCTGTGTGGCGTCTCTTACATAGCCATGGAGCGGGCTCTCCGGGTGACGTTATCGGATGGCCACAGAAGAAGAGCAGCTTTTTTTTTATTAGCGGGTAACGGACTGTGCGGAAGAACACAGCAGCAGGAGAAGACAGCGGTGGCAGGAGAGACAGCTCAGTGAGAAGAAACATCACACTAGTAGATGTTTGTGCTATGCTCAATAGGCTAGTGGTCAGCACTTCTACCTTGAAAAACTCAGGCTTTGAAGTACTCATGGGTTCAAATCCCACAGAGAGATACTAAAAGATTGACTTGGTGAAAAAAAGGCAAATGCCAATTAGCCAAAGCAGCATATGCTGAAAATAGGTGAATGCCAATTAGCCAATGCACTTTTATTCAATAATATTATGGTGTGGAATTCCAAACATCACACACTAGCTAACGGGCAGTTTACATTTCTTTGTTTGTTTATTTTAATTTGCTTGTGCAAAAAATAAACATAGCTGTTGGATGGTATTTGAACTTATTCTATGAGAGCTGTGGTGACATCTGAGCAGACCACTAAGCCATTGTGCTAAGTACAAGACCTGCATAATAGTGTAGTATGATTAAAGAATGAACATAAATAATTACCGCTTTATAGCCACCTAAATGAAAAAAAAAAAAACATGAAAAAAACAACATACAACAAATGGGTAACCTAAATGTTAAATTAATACATGTCATTTTACAGAATAGCAGACATTACTATGTAATAATCATTCATAACTGCATTCGTTAGCAAAAGAAGGAAAAAAACTAGGAATACTAAGTGCAATATACAGCAATAGATGCACACGAGGTAGAGCACATCTCATATAAAAATATTTCTTTCACATACATCAGGGGTGTCCAAACTTTTTTCAAAGAGGGCCAGATTTGATGAAGTGAACATGCGTGAGGGCCAAGCATTTGGCCTGACATTCTTTGAACCATAAAAATTTGGTTTAAGTGTGTTCGTTCGAGCACCAATACACTGCCCAGCAAGAATTCTCTTGCCTTTGTGGCTGTGTGTGAGTAAAGAGGTGAGCTCTGTGTGTTATTTGGATATACCGTATTTTTTGGCGTATAACACGCACCTTCACTTTAAGAGGGAAGTTTCAGGAAACATTTTTTTTTTAAATAAAAGGTCTGTGAAGCAGATCCCCACTCCATCACAGATCCCCCCATTACAGACCCCACTCCATCACAGATTCCCCCATTACAGACCCCACTCCATCACAGATCCCCCCCATTACAGACCCCACTCCATCACAGATCCCACCCATTACAGACCAAACTCCATCACAGATTCCCCCCATTACAGACCCCACTCCATCACAGATCCCCCCATTACAGACCCCACTCCATCACAGATCCCCTCCATTACAGACCCCACTCCATCACAGACCCCCACATTACAGACCCCACAGATCCACCATTAGACCCCACTTCATCACCGATTCCCCCATCAGACCCCACTTCATCACAGAACCCCCCCATCAGACCCCTACTTCATCACAGAACCCCCCCTTCAGACCCCCACTTCATCACAGAACCCCCCCACCAGACCCCCACTTCATCACAGATCTCCCCCATCAGACCCCCACTTCATCACAGATCCCCCCATCAGACCCCACTTCATCACAGATCCCCCATCAGACCCCACTTCATCACAGATCCCCCCATCAGACCCCCACTTCATTACAGATCCCCCCATCAGACCCCCACTTCATCACAGATCCCCCATCAGACCCCACTTCAACACAGATCCCCCCATCAGACCCCCACTTCATTACAGATCCCCCATCAGACCCCACCATCAGACCCCCACATCATTACAGATCCCCCATCAGACCCCACTTATTTACAGATCCCCCCTCCAACAGACCCCCACTTCATTACAGATCCCCACTTCATTACAGATCCCCCCATCAGACCCCATTTCATTACAGATCCCCCCTATCAGACCCCACTTCATTACAAATCCCCCCATCAGACAACCACTTTATTACAGATCCCCCCATCATACCCCACTTCATTACAGATCCCCCCATCAGACCCCCACTTCATTACAGATCCCCCCATCAGACCCCACTTCATCACAGATCCCCCCATTACAGACCCCACTCCATCACAGACCCCCCCATTACAGACCCCACAGATCCACCATTAGACCCCACTTCATAACCGATTCCCCCATCAGACCCCACTTCATCACAGAACCCCCCCATCAGACCCCTACCTCATCACAGAACCCCCCATCAGACCCCCACTTCATCACAGAACCCCACACCAGACCCCCACTTCATCACAGATCTCCCCCCATCAGACCCCACTTCATCACAGATCCCCCCATCAGACCCCACTTCATCACAGATCCCCCCATCAGACCCCACTTCATCACAGATCCCCCCATCAGACCCCCACTTCATTACAGATCCCCCCATCAGACCCCACTTCATTACAGATCCCCCATCAGACCCCCACTTCATCACAGATCCCCCATCAGACCCCACTTCAACACAGATCCCCCATCAGACCCCCACTTCATTACAGATCCCCCCATCAGACCCCACCATCAGACCCCCACATCATTACAGATCCCCCCATCAGACCCCACTTCATTACAGATCCCCCCTCCATCAGACCCCCACTTCATTACAGATCCCCACTTCATTACAGATCCCCCATCAGACCCCACTTCATTACAGATCCCCCATCAGACCCCCACTTCATTACAGATCCCCCATCAGACCCCACTTCATCACAGATCCCCCCATCAGACCCCACTTCATTACAGATCCCCCCATCAGACCCCCACTTCATTACTGATCCCCCATCAGACCCCCACTTCATCACAGATCCCCCCATCAGACCCCCACTTCATTACAGATACCCCCATCAGACCCCCACTTCATCACAGATCCCCCCATCAGACCCCCACTTCATCACAGATCCCCCCATCAGACCCCACTTCATTACAGATCCCCCATCAGATCCCCACTTCATTACAGATCCCCCATCAGACCCCACTTCATTACAGATCCCCCATCAGACCCCCACTTCATTACAGATCCCCCCATCAGACCCCACTTCATCACAGATCCCCCCATCAGACCCCACTTCATTACAGATCCCCCCATCAGACCCCCACTTCATTACTTATCCCCCATCAGACCCCCACTCCATCACAGATCCCCCCATCAGACCCCCACTTCATTACAGATCCCCCCATCAGACCCCCACTTCATCACAGATCCCCATCAGACCCCCACTTCATCACAGATCCCCCCATCAGACCCCACTTCATCACAGATCCCCCCATCAGACCCCACTTCATAACAGATCCCCCATCAGACCCCCACTTCATTACAGATCCCCCCATCAGACCCCACTTCATTACAAATGCCCCATCAGACCCCTACTTCATTACAGATCCCCGCATCAGACCCCACTTCATTACAGATCCCCCCATCAGACCCCCACTTCATTGCAGATCCCCCCATCAGACCCCACTTCATCACAGATCCCCCCATCAGACCCCACTTCATCACAGATCCCCCCATCAGACCCCCACTTCATTACAGATCCCCCCCATCAGACCCCACTTCATTACAAATCCCCCCATCAGACCCCCACTTCATTACAGATCCCCCCATCAGATCCCCACGTCATTACAGATCCCCCCATCAGACCCCACTTCATTACAGATCCCCCATCAGACCCCCACTTCATTACAGATCCCCCCATCTGACCCCACTTCATTACAGATCCCCCCATCAGACCCCCACTTTATTACAGATCCCCCATCAGACCCCCACTTCATTACAGATCCCCCATCAGACCCCCACTTCATTACAGATCCCCCATCAGACCCCCACTTCATTACATATCCCCCCATCAGACCCCCACTTCATCACAAATCCCCCCATTAGACCCCACTTCATCACAGATCCCCCCATCAGACCCACTTCATTACAGATCCCCATCAGACCCCCACTTCATTACAGATCCCCCCATCAGACCCCACTTCATTACAGATCCCCCCATCAGATCCCCACTTCATTACAGATCCCCCATCAGACCCCACTTCATTACAGATCCCCCCATCAGATCCCCACTTCATTACAGATCCCCCATCAGACCCCACTTCATTACAGATCCCCCATCAGACCCCCACTTCATTACATATCCCCATCAGACCCCCACTTCATTACAGATCCCCCCATCAGACCCCACTTCATTACAGATCCCCCCATCAGATCCCCATTTCATTACAGATCCCCCATCAGACCCCACTTCATTACAGAACCCCCATCAGATCCCCACTTCATTACAGATTCCCCCATCAGACCCCACTTCATTACAGATCCCCCATCAGACCCCCACTTCATTACAGATCCCCCATCAGACCCCCACTTCATTACAGACCCCCCCATCAGACCCCACTTCATTACAGATCCCCCCATCAGATCCCCACTTCATTACAGATCCCCCATCAGACCCCACTTCATTACAGATCCCCCATCAGACCCCCACTTCATTACAGATCCCCCATCAGACCCCCACTTCATTACAGATCTCCCCATCAGACCCCCACTTCATTACAGATCCCCCATCAGACCCCACTTCACAGTCCTCCCTCGATATTACAGAGACAGACAGCATGACTCAACGCAGCATGATTCCCCCTCCCCACACTGACTGCCTTACCTAATCACACAAGCCGGGAAGCACGCATGGCATGGCAGGTCCAGACAAAGGGTGGGGCTCTTCAAGTTAAAGGCGGGTAATTGGTTGCTGGGACCGCCCCACTGTCTAGCAACCAATCACCTGCTTTGTAACTTGAAAGGTCCCGCCCTTTGTCCGTGCCTGCAGCGCTTCCAGGCTTGTGTGAATAAGGTGTGTGGGGAGGGGGAGGAAGGGGGAGGAAGGGGGAGTGATGTCAAGTAAAGGAGAGATCTGCCTGCTGCGCTTCCCATGTAATGAATGATGTTAGCGGCAGGCAGGATTCGGCCCGCAATACACCATTAAGATATTCCTGATACTGTATATATCTTTTGTGGCCCTGATGCTGGGAGATCGTTGGGGGCCAAAAAATATATATATGTCCAGATAACAAGGCGGGCCGTTCAAAACCGCAACGCGGGCCGCAATTGGCCCACAGGCCGGACTTTGGACATGCCTGACATACATGGATCATGGTTACAGTACAGTGCTATATAAAAAAGTTGTGGAAATTGGCATTTGCATGTACGCGGATGCGCTAATTAGCGCTGATTTCAGATTTACTAACACTTGTTTGCTGCTAATAGCGCTGTTTTTCATTCGCAAATTCGCACATTGAATTTTTAATTGAAAAAGGGAGCTATTATTTGCTCAGTGCTCAGTACTTCCTGGAGTTATAGTAAATCAGCCCCAGGGTATTAGACATGTGCGGTTTGTTTTGTTCCAAAATATTATTCGGATGAATTTTTCGTTATTCGGAGATTCAAATATTTCCGTATATGCAAATTAGAGTATAAATGAAGTTTACCAAATGCTCCGAATAACAAAACAAAATTTTTCAGAATTTCCAAAATTCTAATTGAAAATTGATTCAAATTTTACATCAAATTCCATTCAAATTCAAACTGTAAACATATTTCTGAAATCAAAGACTATGAGTGCTATTGTGCCGTGTACACACGATCGGTTTTTCCGATGAAAAATGACAGATGGACTTTTTTCATTGGAAAAAACGATCGTGTTTGGGCCCCATCCATCTTTTTTCCATCGGTGTATCCAATTGTGTGTACAGGGCATAAGAGTACTATTTTGAAATAATGCTGTTTTGAGTCATTGTAATCACCTGATGAAGATTTTTCTTTTGTTTGTTCACTTTGCCGCATTTGAATCGAAAAGAATATAACATTTTAATTTCAACCGATTTGAAATTTATCAATGTAAATGTTTAGAAATGAAAAAAATTGTTACAATCGAAGAAAATTCGAGAAAAGACAAAACGAATTCCCGAATATGAATTCCGAATATGAATTGAACTAATCAACTGAATTTAATGAAACAAAATAACTAGATTACCAAATCTAAACTAAACTAAACAAAACAGGGCGTGACTGGATGGGGATCTGAGAAGATGTGATTGTGCAGAGCCATTCTGTTAATCTATCCTCAACTCTCTTCCTCCATCAGACCTACCTCGCTTTCTGCAAGTCCCCAGACTGTCAGCACACTCCACAGGCTGTCATCTCGGCTCTTCTTTTCATCTGCAGCCATCTGGGGGTCAGCCACGACTCCAGCTCTGTCTCGAGGAGAAGCGACCATCTTGATCCACCCAGCTACTGTGCCAGCACTCACTCCTGGCATCCTTGACCCCTCCACACCAAACACACTGCATACACAGCCACCGGAGCTGCCCAGCCTGCCACCCGCGGCTACCAGCCCTTTTAGGAACACTCCTCTGCAGCTGCCTGAAAAATGGACCACAGCCCTGTGTGTAGCAGCCATCATACTCCAGCCCGGCAACAGCTCAGGCCCTGTAAGTAGCGGCTATCTTGCTCCACCCCGGCAACAGCTCAGGCCCTGTGAGTAGCAGCCATCTTGCTCCATCCCGGAAACAGCTCATGCCCTGTGAGTATCGGCCATCTTGCTCCACCCCCACAACAGCTCAGGCCCTGTGAGTAGCGGCCATCTTGCTCCACCCTGGCAACTCCTCTAGGCCTCCCTGACTCCTCTGTGCCCAATCCATGCCTGGTGTGATCACTGGTGGGGGTGGCCGAGTGCGGACCTGAGACGGCTTAGTTGGGAGCTCCAGTCACACGAGCATCATCAGCTACTGCTGTCTCCTACGCCCGTGCTGCCCTCTCTGACCTGTCACCGCTGTCTCCCTGCCTGTCCGCCAAATGCCTTCTAAGCGGCGATCTGCCGCCTCCCAGCCACACAAAAGTACATCCGCAGTGGCGGTCCAGGCTGAGAATCTACGTGCTGATTCCATTTTAATCCAGCGGCTCCAGGCTCACAACCATGGAGGAAGGTACCCTCACCCCAGCTCTGGCTCCCTTAATGTCTCAGCCTCCAGCAGCTGACACTGCTGTTATACTAGCTTCAACTGAAAGCAACAGAGCCTCACTGCTAGTCAGAATAGATCATCTAGCGGAGGAGTGTAAACTCATACGCAATGATCTGGACAAGATCAGAGATCGCCTCTCAGAGACTGAGACCCGAGTATCTGCGGTGGAAGACCGTACAGGGCAGCATGCAGATCAGCTCTCTGAGCTCCATCACACAGTCAAATTCCTAGTCGCAAAGGCAGATGATGCTGAAAACTGGTTGAGGCGCAACAACGTCAGAGTATTGGGGCTCCACGAGGGCTTTGAGGGGGATAGACCGGCAGACTTTGCGGAAGCCTTCTTTAATGAGCTTTTGGGCCTCGTTGATGTCTCTACCACGTATGTGGTTGAACAGACGCATAGAGTCCTGATGGGCCACCACATCTCAGGGGCCCCCCCTCGCCCTTTCCTGGTATAGTTTTTAAACTTCCGAGACCGCGATCGCATACTTGCAGAAGCCAGGAAACATCAGACCTGATTTTTCTCTGAAACTTCAAAGAAAACGCCAGACCTTCACAGAAGTTTTTCGCAGACTACGTGACTGCAATATCAAGTATGGCATGCTCTATCCAAGCCGCCTCCAACATGAGGGCACCACCAAATTCTTTGAGACACAGGCGGAAGCAGAAACCTGGATCAAAATGCTAAGATAATGGTATTTGTCCCCCTATCAGTGATGTTGCAAAGCAGTTTCTGATAGCCTGTTCTCCTGTGTTTGAGAGGTACTTTTCCATTTTGTAATTATATACTCAACCTATAGATATAGGATTTTTGGCTCCATATCTTGTTTGAGGACTCTGAACCAAGATTTTGAACCTGTTGGCACCTCACCTGGCGGGGAAAGAGGAGTATAACATTGCTAGTTTTATCCTAAAAGGTAGCCTTGTGAACTACCCTCCTCTACTTCTCCCCTGCCCGTTAGCTATGCCATTCACCTACTTAATGCACAAACTCCTATGCTTGAGGGAGCTGCCCACAGGTAACTCTATATTTTTTGTGAATTTATTAATAGTAAAATAAAAGACATCCAAACACCAGCAAACAGCAAACATAAAGATATAATTGAACCAAAAGCCCAATGACAAAATACCTAACTAAATGACCGAACATAATAACAAAAATCCTAACTATCAAACTAAGCACGGTAAAACTAGAGGTGCATGGAACATATAGAAAGGGGGAACCCAAACTGGGATCAGGAACAAGGGGGAATAGGCAGCAGGGTTCAGTGTAAAGGTACTAGGCAAAGAGCACAATCAAAGAGAAGGAACAAGATAACGGCTAGCAGTATCTGGCACTGGCAGCAAGCAAGATACTGGAGCCACATGTAACAACAGAAGAGGGACAAAATACCCCCCAACAGTCAGCATCAGATGGAGCTTGATTACTTAGATCTGCTGGCTGCAGATGTCAATCTACATATATGTTTTTTCAAAATTTAGCTAATTACCTTGCGTTCAACTTTAATAAAGTTATTGTAGTATTTTTATAATAGTATTGCCATTACACTGTACATGGTGTAATGGTAAGGCAGAGTGTATCTAGTTTTTTGATGCTGGAAAGTTTTTTCAGCCTCATGAAAATTATTTCTTTAGCTAAAAGATATCAGTAAAATAAATTCCTGTTTCACGTGTAGATTTTATATGGGGAATTATGAATTTACTGCTGTTGGAACTGTATGCTCTTCACAACAATATTCAGCAAGGTGGCCCAGTCTTTAGAAGCTTTCCTACCTTCATCTGTTTGTGTAGTTTAAATTTTTTATAATGAAACAAGACCATGAAAGTCATCCATTATCACCAGACTTGTTACTGACACATAAATAGAATATTTATCGCAAAAAAAGAGATACAGTATCATTGTGGATGTGTCTTGATTGTAAGGCCTCATGCCCACGGGCGTTTTTTCAGCCGCGTTTTTGAGCGTTTTTTTACAGCTTAAAAACGCCTGTTCATGTTAGTCTATAGCTTCATGTCCACCTAGGCGTTTTTGAGCTGTAAAGAGCATAGGCGTTTGTAAGCTGTAAAAAAAACCCAGGGCCAGTGCGTTCCTCAGCGTCAGAATTAGGCAGAAAAAAACGCGAGCGTCAAAAAACGCGCAAAAACGCGCATAAACGCGCAAAAAACGTGCACTAACGCGCGGTCGCGTTTTTAGCTCCGACGTTTTTTTTTTTTTCTTTTTAAAAAAAAAAAATATATATATATATATATATATATATATATATTTACAATAACATGGAAAGGCGTTTTTAAGCTGCAAAAAACACAGCTGTAAAAACGCCAGTGGGCATGAGGCCTTATTGTTGTTTTATTTATTTTTATTTGTAAGCAGCAAAATGAAGTGAAGCAGCAAAACCTTTGAAGTGATACCTCTCTAGCAGCATAATATCAAAGGAAAAAAAAAAAAAAAAAAACAGGGCAAGAGCCTCTACACACCAAAATTAAGACAGTGTATGATGCTAAATTCATGCCACTGATAATGCTGAGGAATAGTAGATTTCATTAGTGTAATACTCTTCTTGTCCTTTCCAAGGTCAAATATGTGAAGTGACACAATGTACTCAGTGTGAGAAAGAAAGTAAAATCTAAACACCAATCTAATTATAGCAAAGTCTTATCAAGTGGATTATATTATACAGCATAAAATTACATCAGGTTTTGTTTTTCAAAACCATTTCTTGAACTTTAAAAATAGATGTATCTTTTGCTTCTCAAACTATATTTGAGAGCAATTTTAATGCATATATAAGCATGTTTAATTTGAATATAATTATTGTATCTTAATAATTAAAATTATGAGATAAAATGTCAGAATTTTGACATAAAAGACCTTTGTGAAAAAGATCTGTTATGAAAAAGTTATTTTTGAATGGAAAGGTAACTTATACATGAAAAAGTTATTGTAGAAGTATTGCCATGACTGTTGGGTTATCTCTATTTATTTATTTATTTATTTATTTTTCTTTCTTTAGGGGCCTGCATGCCATTGCATTTTTTTTAGTTGATATGGCTCTGATTTACTTCACTTGCACCCATGCAGTCATGGCAAACTGTGTAGCATGTAAACATCAATTCTAGGTGACAGATGAAAGTAAATGGTGAACTACTTGTGCATTAAAGTTTACCTGCAACAGTGCTAAAATAATATAGTTCACTCAAATATTATAATAATATAAAATAAAATATAAAGTGTCACCTTTCCCCCTGATCTTTGCCCTATTGATGGAGCCTCTAGAAAAAAAATCCATAACAAATCCAGGTTTTGAAGGTGTTCACCTAAGAAATGCAACTCACACCATCACGCTTTTTGCGGATGATGTAATTCTCTCCTTATCCAACTCGACTCTTTCCTTGCCTGCCGTGCATAAAGTACTACAATTATTTAACTAAATAGCGTATTAGAAAATCAATAGATCAAAATCATGCATATTGGGAATTGCCATTGACGAAAGAACGAAAAGATCATTGCAAAACACGCTACCGTATACCTGGTCAGAGGGTACCTTACAATATTTGGGAATAACCCTAAGGCCCCTTTCACACTGGGGCGCGGGCGGCATCGTCGCTTTACCATCATTTTTGCTGAGGTATTCATCCGCTAGTGGGGCACTTTTAACCCCTGCTAGCGGCCAAAAAGGGTTAAAACCACCTGCAAAGCGCCGCTAGAGCGGCGCTTTGCCAGCGGTACGGCCGCGCTTCCCATTAATTTCAATGGGCAAGAGCTCATGGTTCTCAACATGTATAACTAACAAATTGCATTATGGAGACCTCGCTACCATATCAGAAAGTTTACAGGCGTGGGAACATTATAAATTACAGGAAGATAAATTATCAAAGAATTCCTCTATCCCCAAATAGCTTAACTCACTTTATTTCTCATTCCAGATTTTCACCTAAAACCTTGGAAATTGAAGGGTATCTCAACTAAAATAGACACTGTTCATAATTTGAAATTTCTTCCCTTGAGTTGCACTGACAGAGAATAAAAACATTCAACTATCTCTTCCAGAGGTTGCATTGTCTTTTCGGGCTAAAGTCTCACCAGCTAAAAAAGACATAACACTATTTTAAAACTTATTACAAGCCAAACTAACATTTTCCAAATCTAAACAACAAATCCAAAGGGAATCTGAACTAAAGCTATCTTTTACAAACAATGGATGAAAGCTATTGCTTATAACTAGAGGTGGGCGAACGGTTCAGCCCGAGCATCAGTTCTGGCTGATTGGCTGATCGCACCATTTGGGGAACACCCAAATTTGCAGGGTGTTCAGGGAGTGTTCTGTCCAATCAGGGAGCAGTATAAGCTGGTTGTTGAGGAGCAGGGCAGGGAAGCTGGCCGTGGCATCCTTAACAACCGATGAGTCAACAGCTGTCAATGGGCTTCCCTGCTGACAGCTGAATAAAAAAAAATTGCCAGCAAAAAAAAACCTAAAAAGTAAAACGGTGTGGGGTCCCCCCAAAAATCTATACCAGACCCTTATCCGAGCAGGCAGCCTGGCAGGTCAAGAAAAGTGGGAGAATGAGCCAAGCCCCCCCCTCCTGAAACATACCAGGCCGCATGCCCTCAACATGAGGGGATGGGTGCTTTTGGGCAGCGGGGTCTCTGTACCCCCACCCCAAAGCATCTTGTCCCTTTCTTTATGGGGACAAGGGCCTCATCCCACAACCTTGGCAAGTAGTTGTGGGGGTATGCGGGCAGGGGGCTTATCAGAATATGAAAGACCCCTTTAACAAGGGGGCCCCCAGATTTCAGCCCCCACATGTGAATGAGTATCACCCATTCACCAAAAAATTTTAAAAAATAAATAAAACAAAGACAGTTTTTGACAATTCCTTTATTAAAAAATAAAAAAACAGTGTCCTCCAATGTAAATTCATTGTCAATCACGCTGCCGCCACCGCTGGACTAGAAAATAAAAAAAAACAGGCTCCCACCGTCCATGAAGGCATGCTGCCTACTGCAGGCTCTGCCGTTTGACAGTTCTTATATAGGTAAGGGGTACCTGGCGACATCACCTGATGTCATTGCCCCTTGTGATGTCACTGACCTAGCATGTACCAGTCTGTGATGTCACAAGAGGGGCGGTGTCACCAGGTGCTGTTGCCAGGTGGCCCCGCCCTTACCTAGAAGAACTGTCAAATGGCAGAGCCTGCAGTAGGCAGCCAGCCTTCATGGCTTTTTTTTGCTTTTTTTGGGTGCAAAGGGAGGCGTGATTGATGATGAATTTCCATTGGGGACACTTTTTTTTGTATTTTTTATTAAAGGAATTGTCAAAAACGGTCAATGTGTTTTATTGCTTTTTTGATACTTTTTTGGTGACTGAGTAGGGGTACTATGTACCCCATACTCATTCACATGGGGGTCCAGGATCTGGGGGCCCCCTTGTTAAGATTCCGATAAGCCCCCTGCTAGCATACCCCTACAACCACTGGCCAGGGTTAGTGGGGAAAAGACCATTGTCCCATCAACGTGGACACAAGGTGATTTGGGGTGGGGGGAAGAGCCTCCCCTGCCCCAAAGCAGCCCCCCATTTTGAGGGCATGTGGCCTGGTATGGTTCAGGAGGGGGGGCTCGCTCACTCTACAAGGATTAGGATTGTGTCTTTGGGAATGTTTGACCCTTCTTTCAGAAGCGCACTTGTGAGGTCAGGCACTGATGTGGGCGAGAGGGCCTGGCTAGCAGTCTCTGCTCTAATTCATCCCAAAGGTGTTCTCTTGGGTTGAGGTCAGGAATCTGTGCAGGTCAGGCAAGTTCCTCCACCCCAAACTCGCTCAACTATGTATTTATGGGCCTTGCTTTGTGCACTGGTCCAAATTATTTGCTGATGGGGGGATTATGATGTGGGGTTGTTTTTTCAGGGGTTAGGCTTGGTCCCTTAGTTCCATTGAAGGGGACTCTTAAGGCGCCAGCATACCAAGATATTTTGGACAATTTCATGCTCCCAACTTTGTGGGAACAGTTTGAGGCTAGCCCCTTTCTGTTCCATCATGATTACACACAAGTACACAAAGCGATGACCATAAAGACATGGATGAGCGAGTTTGGGGTGGAGGAACTTGACTTGTCTGCACATAGTCCTGACCTCAACCCAATAGAACATCTTTGGGATTAAATAGAGCGGAGACTGCAAGCCAGGCCTTCTCGTCCAACATCAGTGCCTGACCTCACAAATGCGCTTCTGGAAGAATGGTCAAAAATTCTCATAGACACTCCTAAACCTTGTGGACAGCCTTCCTATATGAGTTGAAGCTGTTATAGCTGCAAAGGGTGGGTCAACTCAATATTGAACTCTTTGGACTAAGACTGGGATGCTATTAAAGTTCATGTGCGTGTAAAGGCAGGTAACCCAATACTTTTGGTAATATAGTGAATATATAGCAATTTGATGGTACAGGTCTATTAATATTCTTGGAGATGCTTAACTTTATTTTATTTTATTTCTATCCTTGTTGAATTCACTGTGCATGTACTATTTTCTTTCATAGATATTGTGACAGTAGGAGCTACTGTCACGGTAAAATGGACACAGGGTCTGCCAATTTGCAAGGTGCAAGACTACAGAGCATAGATGTGGACTGGAGAAGACTGCTTTCGCAGCTTTCTCCAGGTTTTGGTATTCTGGAAAGGGGCTTTGTAGTTTGGAGATTCCACAGTGTCTTGGGAGGGATGGGATCTCCAACCCTGTGTCCAGACTTTGCTGATTACCAGCAGGGTGTGTGCTCAGGTGAGCACAGCCCTTATAATGAATGTATGGGAAGACCTCATGGCTCCCAGTTGGAGACGGCTCCACACCAAGAGACAGGAGGTCTTCAGGAGTCAGAGAGGCTGTAGGTGACAGCCAGAACATTGGTGATTGCAAGAGGCAGAGCTGTGGATGCTAAAGAGAAGCCGTCTACTTTGAGGAGTCCAGTAGTCTGGGTGACCAGGAAAGTGCAGAAGTACTGCTACAGAGAGCCAGGTGGGCTAGCATTTCTGTTATGTGTATTTGATGGAGAAGAACCCCTGCATGGGAAACCTTTGTCTGGCCTTTTATTTTGCCTTTTTTAATAAAAATGGGCTACCATGCCCTTAAATATAGTTCCTGACTGGCTTGAATCGCTGGGAAAATGCATCTACCACTTGAGCTAAACAACCCCCATCTCACAAGTGGTGGATTCAGCGGGCACAAGATAGTGGAATCCGGGTCCTTGCTCCACAGTGAGTTCAGGTCAGGAACTGTTGGCTGTGTGTGGAAGTGCAGCCAGGCAAAAGGCATTGCATGTTGCAGGTGGTGTACCTGTGAATGAAAACTCATTTTTTTTTTCCTGCGGTGAACTGCTGCTAGCTGTGTGTGGCAGCCAGGCGAACTGCATTGCACAGGAGTTCAATTGATGGACTGTGTTGCATACAGGTGGTGTACTTGTGGAAGTGAGCTCAGCGTGGCCTGAGAAGATGTCTCCACCTAGAAGGGTCAGTCCAAAAGGCCTAGTGATGCGTGAGACAGTGAATGGATGGTTTAAGCGGAATCGCAAAGACTGGGATGCAGTGCAAGGGGCTGTGATCGTGGCCTCTGACTATATGCAACCCATGCTGCCTACAGAGGAGGTTGGGGACTTCCTGCTAAGTTTTGAAAAAGTTGCTGTAAAGAGAAAATGGCCTAGGAACCGGTGGCCAAAATTGCTGCAAACATTGTTACGGATAGAGTACTGGTCGGTTTACCATTTGATGGATGGGGACCAGGATGACTACCGCAAATTTAAAGAGGAAATCCTTCTCAGAGGAGAGTTCCATCGTATCATGGGCCGCCAGCAATGCTCCAGGATGGGAGAAGTGTCATCGGTAGACTTCGGTTTTGCAAATCCAGAGTTACCTGCTACAGGATATGGTAAGACTGTTGCAATTTGTGGGTCTGATTCCAGTGAAGTGGCATTGTGTTCGGTGGGGAGATCCGCAGGTGTAAAAATGGTCTTGCTGCAGTGTGCTACCAAGATCAGCGGGGAGACACAGGTTAAAACCCAGCTTGCAGCAAGGTCAAGGACTGAAAAGGACATGTGGACTCTGTGTGCACCTAAGGTAATCCAGCAGAGTGCTATGAGAGATGAACTAGGGGTAACCAAAGCAGTTGGTGTGCCATGTTCCCTAGTGACAGGTGCTGCAGAGTTGCCAAGGGAAACCGCCAAGGAGCCTGCAGTGGTGAGGCAAGTGGTTTCCCAGGACAACTGTGAAGCCGCCCTAGTAGGAAAAATAATTCCTTTGGAGAGGAAGAGTGGCACGCAGGGTGCCATGCGTTATGACAAAAGAAAACCTGATAGAGCTTATGAAACTGCTATGTTTATGAATGCTGGTTATAAAGGTATTGATGATACATGTACTTATGGTGATGTGTTCTTTAGTAATGAGAAAAGGGGGATGTCTCCCTTGGCAACCAGAAGCAGAGCCACAGTGTTGTCCATGGAAATCTCTGGGGGTCTCCAGGTGTTGGAGCCAGAGATTGTCCAGGACAGCCCTGATATTGCTCTGATGGAACAAACTGGGTCTACACCATGCAGTGAGAGTTTGTGTGAGCAGTCCATTTATCATATGTGTAACCCAGTTGGTAAGGGGTTAAGTCAGCTGGCCAGAGCCGAAGGTACACAGCTGAGTGTGTTAGCTCCCCCAGAGCAAGGTAGTGATGGTGTATTGCAGCCTGCCTTGTTTGATGAAGCTTTAGCAAAGAGTAAAAGCATGTTGTCAAAATGTGATTTATATAGAACGGACAAAGTTACTGTTTGCGCTGCAGAATCCCAGGTGCTTCCTAGAGCCGATGATGAGGTACTGCTGAGCCCTCATAATTGAAGCACAACGGATTGGGACAGTTGGGCCAAACAATTACTAGCCATGATAGACAAGGCTATGTTGAGCTACAGGGGTGTGAATACAACAACTGCTATGCCAGACAGGCAAATCACATAGCGACCGATGGTTGAGGGTGTGTTGGTCCCTACAAGGGTTGTTTCCCCCCAGTTGGAAGGACCAGATCAGGGCGCATGCATGGCAGATGTGGTGTTCACAGCCCAGCCACTGAATGTCAAGTGTGAGGGTGACAATGTAACAAATGTTTACGTGCAGGGGCTCATTGTTGAGTTGGAAGGGATGAGTGGGAGACATGCGTCTGACAGTGTTCCAGAGGAGCATCAGGCTGTGATGGGTACCGCCAGTGAGGTGGAGGCCTGTTTAAATGTCTCGGCCCCTCAAGCCGCAGTGAATGAGCCCCTCCATGTCTCTGATAAGGTTAAGGTCACCAAAAATGTTTTGCATATTGATGTGGAGTGTGTAGAAATTACAGATATGTTAGTGGAACTGCTTGAAATGGTGAAAGCACAGTCCTTGTATACCTGGGTGCCTCCATTACAGTCTGATGTGGTGGTGCTGTGTGGTACCAATGGATGGAGTCAGGTAGTACAACCTGTGCTGGTTAAAATTGATCACCAGTGGAACTGGTTGGTACAGTGCTTTCTAATAGTGTGGCAAATGATCTCCCAGTTTCCTGTGAGGGTGCTTCCGGATACGGTTCAGTACGGAAGGTGCTCTGGGGGGCTGCTGGAGACAGAGGTCTCTCCACCTGATACGGTGATGAACATGTCTGCTAGTGCGGTCCAAGGTGCGGCTGAGCAGGGATTAGTAAATGGCGCGGATACTGCCTCACCCGCTAGACCTCCTAAGAAGGAAGGGCCAGATATGGATGCGGCAAAAGCAGAGATTCTGTCTGTCACCTGCAGAGAGGTACAAGTTGGGGTACCCAGAGACGCTCTCAAATATAGTATGGAGAGGAACAAAAATTGTAACATGGAAAAGTGTGAGTTGGCAAAGATTGGTACTGCTAGAAATGTGTCATGCGTTGTTCAATGCCAGTTGTTGGGACAACTGCCCACAGAGATTTGGACAACAGGTGAAGTGAAGCCTTGTGAAGGTCTCATAGGGGATAGCTGCTCACCTGTGTCTTGTCCCTCCTTGGGCTTGGTCCTAACAAACCCTGTACAAGAAATAACTGATGATATTGATAATTGGAGAAATGGTGACTTATTACTGAATGTTAATGTAAATAATGGCCTGGATATGAAAATGAATAATTTCTTGGAAAATTAGTGTGATACACAGATGTTGAGCCCTGGGGAGTTGGTAGTCAAGGGCAAAGGAGTTGGTAAACCCAAGGGACCTATTGTGATGGGGAAAACAGGTACCAGTGAGGGAAAAGGTGGTTCCTCATCAGGCGTAGTGTCTGGAGCAGGTTCCTTACAGAATCCAGAAACTGAGTTTAAAGGAAGTAGCAGGAAAGGCAGGGGGCTGCCAGAAAAGAAATGTGAGCTCAGGAACCCCAAGGACAGAGGGAGTAGGTAGGACCCCGTTGCGATCCTGGGTAAGGCGTGCCTGGAAATGCACCCGAAAAAAAGATTGGGCCTACGTAGCGAACAGCTGGCACAGAGGTGCCCCAATCAAGGATTCGGGCTTGTGTGTTCCGCCCCCTTTGGGTCCGAAACATGGGGGGGGGGAGATATGTGACAGTAGGAGCTACTGTCACAGTAAAATGGACAGTTTGCTGGACACAGGGTCTGCACATTTGCAAGGTGCAAGACTACAGAGCGTAGATGTGGACTGGAGAAGACTGCTTTCGCAGCTTTCTCCAGGTTTTGGTATTCTGGAAAGGGGCTTTGTAGTTTGGAGATTCCACAGTGTCTTGGGAGGGATGGGATCTCCAACCCTGTGACCAGACTTTGCTGACTACCAGCAGGGTGTGTGCTCAGGTGAGCACAGCCCTTATAATAAATGTATGGGAAGACCTCATGGCTCCCAGTTGGAGACGGCTCCACACCAAGAGACAGGAGGTCTTCAGGAGTCAGAGAGGCTGTAGGTGACAGCCAGAACATTGGTGACTGCAAGAGGCAGAGCTGTGGATGCTAAAGGGAAGCCGTCTACTTTGAGGAGTCCGGTGGTCTGGGTGACCAGGAAAGTGCAGAAGTACTGCTACAGAGAGCCAGGTGGGCTAGCATTTTCTGTTATGTGTATTTGATGGAGAAGAACCCCTGCGTGGGAAACCTTTGTTTGGACTTTTATTTTGCCTTTTTTAATAAAAATGGGCTACCATGCCCTTAAATATAGTTCCTGACTGGCTTGAATCGCTGGAAAAATGCATCTACCACTTGAGCTAAACAACCACCTTCTCACAATATATATACTACAATGTCTAACTCAGCTAAGGGAAAGACCTTTGCGGAGAAACCACTGCTTCCATACAGAGAACAAGGGTCCAGGGCTGGTGCAAGGATCTTTGACACCCTAGGCAAAACCTAATTTTGCAGACTCCATTGGCTTCTCCCCTGACTCCACCCCCTTTGCCCTGCCCATTTGACAGATGGCGGCACTATACAGGAAGCATTGGCTCTGCTTCCTCTAGCGCTGGCTCCAGTGCTGCACTGCGCCTCTAATTACACTACCGGTCGGACGGAGCAGCTGCCTGAGACAGAGCATGCAGACGCGGAGAAAAAACAGTGGCTTGGCGCTCCTAGGCAGCAGTGCGCCCTAGGCAGCTGCCTAGTTTGCCTAGTGGTAACACTGACCCTGAAAGGGTCCTTCATTACAACATGCTAGCAAGGGACAGTTTATTTTTGTTGGACTGTTGTATTGCCTCTGCAACAAGGTAAACTTTCAGGACTAAGATAGTAGTTTTGGAAGAGGCCCATGAAACACAATCCTTATAATGACAGGAACATAGACTGATATTGGAATGAGAACACTAACTATATACATCTAGTGCACTGGACCAATACCATGCATAGGGGAGTTTGTTTATGAAAATGTAACATTTAAAGCTGAGGCATTTCTTAAATCAGTGGGCCTGTGTGCAAGAGTATAAGTTGGGTCCCACTGATAGCTGAAAAAAATTGGGCATGCTTAGTGAGCTGTGATAAAAAGTGGTTGGTTTTTTATTGCATCAGGGGCATCTCTAGGGTGTACCTGGGGTAACTGGGGATGCACCTGGATGCGAAGTGCTCTGCTGTGAACAGTGGGCATTGCTACATTGCATTATTAGTGGGAGGGGCTTAAATGGGCATGATCAGATAAAACAAAAACCTTATTGTACCCAAAATATACATGGTTAGATTGCTGTGCCACAAGTAAGTGTTACAACAAAAAATACTCCTGCGCTCCGATGTTTTACTGCATGCAGATGGTGTAGAGCATTCCTTTGTAAAAGGCAAAACTTTAGAATATTGCAGCCCTCCTCAGAACAATGGGTGTTCATAAAACTGCAAAAAAAGAAAAGGAGGGTGCACCGACCTAGTGCATTACCAGATAAAATGCTTTATTAAAATATATAAAAACAACAATGGTCCTACTCACAAAAAGAGCTTTCATATAGGCTTTTCTGGCAATCTGACTGAATCCCGTAGTGACTGCAACCAGGATAGGATGACCAGAGGGTCGGATGGTACCCCAAATTAGCTGGATGGTTGACGCGTTTCCAGGGCGCACGCCTTTCCTCAGAGCCTAGACTGTCCGTGATATCTCATTCCACATAGTTGGGGGCCTGGCATGCTTGATACCCCGTTCATTGCCTATATATTACACTGGCGTACACATAGCATCCATAGGGACACACTCAGACCCCTAGACCCGAAGTGCGGGTGCTTCTTGCATTCCAGTGGAAACGCGTCAGCCATCCAGCTAATTTGGGGTACCGTCTAACCCTCTGGTCATCCTATCCTGGTCAGATTGCCAGAACAGCCTATATGAAAGCTCTTTTTGTGAGTAGGACCATTGTTGTTTTTATATATTTTAATAAAGCATTTTATCTGGTAATGAACTAGGTCAGTGCACCCTCCTTTCCTTTTCTTTTTTTTTTACAAGTAAGTGTTACACAGACATTTTTACACCTCAGCAAAATCAGTTTTTAAAAAAGGAAATTCTTTTGTGTACCTTGAAAATAAACAGAGGGCTTAAGCTGGGTATACAATACATGCACATATTTTTTTTTAATTCAACCAGTGGGTTACACAAAAAAAATCACTGGAAAACAAATTTAAATATAATGCCTGGGGAGTCCCCTTAGTCTGCTTGTAAAGTGGAGCATCTGTAGCATACATATAACATACTGAAGCAAAAATGAAATTTCTAGAGAAAAAAAAATGGTGTGGGGTCCCCCACTGTCCATAATAGGCCCTTCAGGTCTGGTATGGATTTTAAGGGGAACCCCATGCCAAAATTTAAAAAAATAAAAAGCGTGGGACCCCCCAAAATCCATACCAAACCCTTATCTGAGCAAGCAGCCTGGCAGGTCAGGAAAGGGGGGGAAGAGCGAGCGCCCCCTCCTTCCTGAAATATACCAGGCCACATGCCCTCGACATGGAGGGTGGGTGCTTAGGGGCAGGGGGATTGTACTGAGAGACAAAAACAGTCTGCTCTTCAGTATTTTCCCCTTTCTCCTCCCAGGTCAATCTGCCCCAGTATAATCATTACACCCTCCAGGCCAGTCTGTCACACTCTGCACAATTCCCCCTCCATAAATTCACAGACTTCACACAAATCTCCTGGGTTCCCATTGGTTAGGATGACATCACTACCCTTCCCCCCAGCGATGCAGAACCCTACCCAGGACA
Organism: Rana muscosa; assembly: GCA_029206835.1. Taxonomy (NCBI): domain Eukaryota; kingdom Metazoa; phylum Chordata; class Amphibia; order Anura; family Ranidae; genus Rana; species Rana muscosa. Next base: position 179,087,883 of record CM055116.1, read on the forward strand.
GCAACAAGATCTGTGTAACTGAGTCACACAGGATCCTATGACAGAGGCTGGCAGCATGCAGTGACAGGCATGACTACAGCACCTCAGACTTGTCTCCTCCATGGGTGCATTGTGGGTCAGAGCACAGCAGGCCCCTCTTCTCTTGGGGCCCATGTGCACTGCACACACTGCACACATGAATGATATGCCACTGGTTTAAAGAACCAAGTTGGATGAATCGCCTGTGATTTGCTATCAGCAGAAATGAGCCAGGCAAAGCTTTGAATTAATGTGCCTAAATAAAAAACAAACAAAAAAAAACAACATACGTATATCATATTAACTGCTTCCAGACCAGCAGCCGCAGTTATACTGCGGCAGGTTGGCCCTCCTAGTGACAGTGTGAGAACCGGGATCTGTGTGTGTAAACACACAAATCCTGGTTCACTCAGGGGAGAGGAGACAGATTGTGTGTTCATACTAAGTATGAACACAGATCGGTCTCCTCCCCAAGTCAGTCCCATCCCCCCACAGTTAGAACACACCTAAGGAGCACAGTTAACCCCTTAATCGCCCCCTAGTGTTAACCCCTTTCCTGCTAGTGACAGTTATACAGTAATCAGTGCATTTTTATAACACTGATTGCTGTATAAATGTCAATGGTCCCAAAAATGTATCAAAAGTGTCCAATTTGTCCGCCACAATATCGCAGTCCCGATAAAAATTGCTGATCGCCGCCATTACTAGTAAAAAAAATAATAATAATAAAAATGCCATAAATCTATCACCTATTTTGTAGACGCTAAAACAGGGGTCTCGAACTGGCGGCCCTCCAGCTGTTGAGAAACTAGAAGTCCCATGATGCATTGCAAGGCTGACAATTACAAGCATGACTCCCACAGGCAGAGGCATGATGGGACTTGTAGTTCTGCAACAGCTGAACTTTTGCGCAAACTAATCAATATACGCTTATTGCAATTTTTTTACCAAAAATATGTAGTATAATACATATCAGTCTAAACTGAGGAAAACTTTTTTTTTTTTTTTTTTTACATTTGGCATATTTATTATAGCAAAAAGTATTGTGTTTTTTTTTACAATTGTCGCTCTGTTTATAGCGCTAAAAATAGAAACCACAGAGGTGATCAAATACCACCAAAAGAGAGTTCTATTTGTCGGAAAAAAAGGACGTAAATATTTTTTTGGGGTACATCATCGCGCGACCGTGCAATTGTCAGTTAAAGCGACGCAGTGCCGTATCGCAAAAAATGGCCTGGTCAGGAAGGAGGTAAATTCTTCCGGGACTGAAGTGGTTAAATTAAATTGCATCACTGACGAGAATATAAAGAGTTAACAAGTCTAATATTGATCATATTCAGAACTTCTCAGAATGAAATGTGTTTAAATTCATGCAGTCTTTCTGAGCAGGAAAATTATTAAACATTTTACCCTGCAGATGTTTTTAATTAGCAGATAAGAGAAACAAATAATAAAGTTTGCAAGCATTTTTCTACAGTGTATGAGTATTAATTGCTGTCATTTCCTATAACCTGAAGCACATCACTGTATGAAAAAATTATATTAATTCAATTTAAGATTTGTGAGTAAAATTTGAACATTTAACTTTGGCAAAAGTACAGTGAGTCAAGATTAGACAAAACAAATCTTTCCATTTTCATTCCTTCTCTTATAATTATAATTTATGATTGCCACAATTTAATACACAAATAAATATAATGGAACACTTTACAAGTTTAATATGGAGTAATGGAATGTGACTGTGAAGATGCTGAATACAACAATGTAGAAGATAATACCCAGAAACAAAGTATGTACATAAAATGTATTCATTTATAGGGATATAAATGTTTCTAATTTATTATCTTTCATTTTTTTTTTTACCATTTTTTTCTTAGTTGTTTTGCTTCTGCCTCCATTCTAATCACTTATATGACAGCCTACAATGATGGATAAGCTAGACTCTGTGCATTTCATGAAGTCAGTGGAAGAAAGCATGCTGTAAATGATAGCAGCTCAATTTACTTTGAACTTCAATGATTACAACCAATTTAAAATATTCTAATTTTATTTAGTAACAATCATAAAAACAAATACAATAACATACTATATCTTCACATTCTTTATGGAAGGAAGAACTCCACTATGCAACATCAATCCTTATATCAAGTATCCAGAGTGATAGTCAAGGAGTGAGTTTCTAAAGAGCTTGTTTTCTACATGTTTTGCGTTTTCCCACTTATTCAGGAGGATGTGAAGATCAGAAACAGCTCTTATTTAAATGTAAACATGAAAGAATATAAGACTCATAATTTGTATATCCTTGTATTCATATTTACATGGTACAGTTATACCTCGGTTCACAAATGCTTCTGTTCAACTTGGCTCATGAACAGAAGAGTTCACAAAAATTTGCTTTGGTACGTGAACTCCGCTTCAGTTCACAAACACAAGCCGCGTCCATATTCCCTGCTCTGACACGTTCATACTGAGAAGAGCAGTGCAAGATGAGAGTCTTAGGAGAACCAGTCCACTCAGATAGGGTTTCTGCCCCCTGAATTCCATCAGGGTGGGCTCACTTGATTGGGAATCATGGAAAAAACGTTTATATGAATTCTACAAATTTGTCATGCCCTCAGATGATCTTTTCCTGGGTCACAGTGCTGTTTTCTGGCCCCTAGGACCCACGGACTCAATGTCCGCCGGTGTCCCGCGATCGTGTCACGGAACAGCAGAATGGGGGGATGCCTATGTAAACAAGGAATTTCCCTGTTCTGCCTTGTGACAGGACGACAGTGATCTACTGCTCCCTGTCATCGGGAGCAGTGATCACTGTCGTGTCACTGGTAGCCCAGCCCCCCCACAGTTAGAATCACTCCCTAGGACACACTTAACCCCTTCCTCGCCCCCTAGTGGTTAACCCCTTCACTACCAGTGTAATTTACACAGTAATCAGTGCATTTTTATAGCACTGATCGCTGTATAAATGACAATGGTCCCAAAATAGTGTCAAAAGTGTCCAATATGTCCGCCGCAATATTGCAGTCCCGATAAAAATTGCTGATCGCCGCCATTACTAGTAAAAAAAAAATAATAATAAAAATGCCATAAAACTATCCCCTATTTTGTAGACGCTATAACTTTTGCGCAAACCAATAAATATATGCTTATTGCGATTTTTTTTTTTTTTTTACCAAAAATATGTAGAATAATACATATCGGCCTAAACTAAGGAAAAAAATAGTTTTTTTATATATTTTTTGGGGATATTTATTATAGCAAAAAGTAAAAAATAAAAAATTATCACTCTTTTTTTGTTTATAGCGCACAAAATAAAAAATGCAGAGGTGATCAAATACCACTAAAAGAAAGCTCTATTTGTGGGAAAAAAAGAACATCAATTTTGTTTGGGTGCAACGTCGCACGACTGCGCAATTGTCAGTTAAAGCGACGCAGTGCCGAATTGCAAAAAATGGCACGGTCATTGGGCAGCCAATACTTCCGGGCTGAAGTGGTTAAATAGTTTAGATATTATCTCCAGAATTAAAGTGTGCATGGAGCCTAACAGTCAGGTATGCCGTGAATATTAAAAATTTTGAATATCATGCAATAATCAATAAAGTGCATATAAGAACCATTAAAATGCATGAATAGTCCATACAAAAGTGCAAATGTCCACAAAGGAGTCTCTGTGCATTTGAACTACCATACTATAGCTAGGCACTGGAATTTGAGGATCCTCATATCTGAGGATCACATTCTCTCTAAATATGTCAGCGATATACCTGAAATGTATATGTGGTTAATGTTGTCATTGTCCATGGGTATGATGTTGTACACAGAGTATATATCCCAATGGTAAAAGGTTTAAACTGAGATACTAAATCCAGTTTTCGATTTTAAAAGATCCAGTGGGAAGGTATGGACCTCCATCCCAAATTTCCTTATATACCCTCATTATTGTGTCTGTTATATACTTGAGAGATTTTTAAAAATTCAGATTTTTATCTGTCAGGGCCAGGAGCTTTATTGTTTGCTTTAAGTTTTTTTCTTGTTTAATATTTTTATTAGATTTTACAAGTACATAGCAAATATACTGAACATTACATTCTGATCAAGAATAGAATTGTAAATAAATACAGTAATCACTAAAAATACATATTGAAAGAAAGGCAGTAGAGGATAAACCTCAGTAACAATTATAACAATACAAATAGAGGTATAAAAGATTAGAGCAATGAAGATAAGCAATATTTAGGATAGAATATCACGTCTCCAGACCAACCACTCACCCCCGAAGGAGCAAGCTGTGAGCAGATGGGGGCTCGATTAAGTATGAGAGAATATGTTGGGCTATCCAGAAGGATACACCAGATGAACGTTGTCATACCTCAATTGTTTAGTGGAGACTTTCCTAACAAATCTTTAAGACACAAAGATATTAGTGATTGATAAAGTGAAACTTTAAAGTTATATATATAAGTCCTGTAATGAACATCACATGTGTAAAAAATCTGTATTACACAAGTAACAAAACTAACCAAAACAGAAAGACAGAAGAAGTAAGAGAGAAGAAGAAGAAATATGGGAGAAAAGTAAAATTTATAGAAAAGAAGGTATGGGTGTAGGAAAATAGAGAAAAAGGTGAAGGTTGTCTCTCCGGGTGGCGGTCCAGTCAGATCAAGGCCCCGTTTAAATGTTATATTAATAGATAAATATTAAAGTATTTCAAAGAGGCATCAACAATAGTTGATCAAAATCTGGGGGTAAGAAATGTTTAATCCATGGTTTCCATATTTTATTATATGTAGCAATGTTGTCATCTTCAATAGCAGACATTTTGGAAAAGATAAGGGCTCTGTTAATTCTATGTTTAGTTTCAGCCACAACCAAAGTTTGGGTTTTCCAGGCCTTAGCTATAGATTGTTTAGCCGCCGTGGTGAGATGTAGTAGTAATTTGAATTGTGACTTATTCAAATTTAGGAGGTTTGAGGTTGAGGAGAGCCAGTGCCGGGTCTGGCGGGATTGGTATTTCCAAGGCCGTAGAGGCCATGTGAAATATTTTACTCCAGAAGGATTGAACGATTGGACATTGCCACCAAATATGGAACTGCGTGCCCGGTTCAGAACAGCCTCTGAAACATAGATTTGGGTACGAGGGGGCAAATTTGGCAATCCTGGCCGGAACCAGGTACCATCGAGAAAGGACCTTATAATTTGTTTCCAACGCAAAACAGTTTGGCGAGGAATGCTTAGTAGCTGACCATATAATATCCCAGTCACTTTTACTGAATGTTCTATCCATGTCGTGTGCCCATTTTATCGTATAGGATGGTAAAGTATCGTCGGATGTGGAATTGATGCATTTATACAAAAGTGATATTAATCCTCTAGCATGGGGATCACTGTTACAGATACGTTCAAATTGAGTCATTTGGGTGAGAGGGGATCCCGTATCAACGAGGGGTGTATAAAAGTTCTTAATTTGTAGATAGCGGAAGAGCTCCTTCATGGGCAGTTTGTATAAATCACATAATGTTGGGAACATAAGAATATCATTGGAGGAAACTAGATTATGGAATTGAAGTAGGTTTCTTCTGGACCAAGCTGCAAATGATAGGGGAAATTTCCAGGCGGGGTAAAAGGAGGGATTTCGAAGAAAAGAGAGTAGAGGGTTATGAGTGGATTGTAGGCTTTTTGTGGATCTATATTTGTCCCAGATAGCTATAGAATGTTTGGTTACAGGGTTAGATAAGTTTAGTCTATCTTTAGGAGCTAACCAGAGCAAATTATTCACAGAAATGGGGTCAATATCCACTGATTCAATCACTACCCATAGAGGGGATTCTATTGTAGAATGGTATTTGGGGAGTTGTGCTAGCTGAGCAGCAAAGTAGTATGAGGAAAAGTTAGGAATTCCCAGACCACCTTTCAATTTATCAAGATAAAGAGTCGATCTAGGTATACGGGGCTTTGTAGAGCCCCATATAAAAGCCATCACTCTCTTTTGAGTGAGCCTCAGGAAGTAAGGAGGTATATGTATGGGGAGAACTCGGAATAGGTAAAGGAACTTTGGTAAGATTGACATCTTAGTAGCATTAATCCTCCCAATCCAAGATAAAGGAAGAGAAGACCATTGTTTCATCAGATTAGTAGTTGACTTCAATAAGGGTAAAGTAGTTAGCTGAAAATAGGTCGGATATAGAAGAAGTGAGTTGGACTCCAAGATATGAAATATGATGCAATTCCCAATTGAAAGGTAAAGACGTTTGAGCTTGTTGTAACTCAGATGGCGAAAGGGAAATATTAAGGGCATTAGATTTGGCATGATTAACACACAAACCAGAAATCTTTGCAAACTTGTCTAAAGTATTTACTAGATTTGGGGCTGAGACGTGGGGATGGGATAAAAAAATCAGGATGTCATCTGCAAAAAGACTCAATTTGTGGTGATGTCCACCTAATTCTACACCTTTGATATTAGGATTATTTCTAATAATACATGCTAAGGGTTCAATAAGTAGGGCAAAAAGCAAAGGGGATAGGGGGCAACCCTGTCTAGTACCTCTTCTAATATCTATCATAGCCGATTTATAGCCCATATATTTAATATAAGCTTTCGGAGTGCTGTATAGTGAGGAGACCCAAGTTAAGAAATTTTCCCCAAAACCCCATTTTTGAAGAGTATATTGTAGATATGGCCAGCTGATTGAGTCGAACGCCTTCCTAATATCTAATGATATAAGGCAAGTTGGGATACGTCTTTTTTTTGGCGGCATGAATTAATAAAAGTGCTCTTCTGACATTATCCCCTGCTTGACGCAAGGGCATGAAGCCAGTTTGGTCACGATGGATAAGTTTACCTATAATGCTATTCAATCTAGTTGCCAAGATCTTAGCTAGTAACTTAATGTCTAGATTTAAAAGAGATATGGGGCGGTAATTAGACCAAGAGGTAGTGTCAGATTTAGGTTTGGGAATCATTGCTATGATGGAAGTTAGTGTTTCGGTTTTAAACGAATGACCAGCTAACAAAGAATTGAAGGCTCTAGTCAATAGAGGCGTTAAAATCGAATCAAATTGTTTGTAGTATAGTGCAGAAAACCCACCGGGGCCCGGTCTCTTGTGAGGCTTCAATTCTTTAATAGCAGCTTTAACTTCCAAGGCCGTTATGGGACTCTCCAAATATTCACACTGTTCCGGTGTCATTGTGGGAAGTTTAACATCTGAGAACAAAGTGTCTGCTTTGTTTTTATCAAAGATTAAGCCAGAGTCATAGAGCTTAGCTAATTTAGATTGAAAGATGTCCAAGATCTTTAATGGGTTACTAGTGTATGCATCTCTGGAGGTTCTCAGTCGGAATGCAGCTTGTGAACGATCAATAGACTTGAGGCTGCGGGCCATTGGGGTATCGGGCTTATTGGCTTTGCGGTATAGGGTATGTTGCCGCTTGCGTAAGAGTTTGTCTGCCGAATCTGTCAGAAAAAGATCCAACTCAAGCCGGGCCCTTTCCAATTTAGTGTTTGTGTGTGCATTCGGGGTAGCTTGATGAGCCAAATGACAAGCGTTAAAATTTGCTTCAAGTTTGGTGAACAGAATCTTGCGATCTCTTTTAATAGATCTCGCCTTTTGTATCAAGCTGCCCCGAATAACAGCTTTATGGGCTTCCCATAATGTAAGGGCAGAGACATCAGTAGTGTCATTAAATGAGATATAATCATTAAGAGCCAGTTCAATATCTGAACGGTGTGAGGGGTGAGTTAGGATGGAGTCGTTAATACACCAAGTGGTGTCATGTGACCTAGGTATAGGAGAGGTAATTGTAACAGTGACCGCACAATGGTCTGTCCAAGGAAATGGGATTATATTAGAGGATATTACTTCAGGGAGCATACTAGAGGGGAGGAAAATATGGTCTATTCGTGAGAAAGATTTGTGTGGATAAGAATAATGTGTAAAATTTCTGGAAGTTGGGTTAAGTTCCCGCCAGGTATCAACAAAATTAAAAGAAGTAAGTAGAGATTGGAAGGACCGTTTATGGGTAGGAGAGTTAGGAGATGACGGGGATTTATCCAGGAAAGGATAAATGGTAGTATTGGAGTCGCCACATAATATTATTGTTCCAAATTTATGTGATTCGATTAGTTGGAAAAGATGTGATAGAAAAGCTTCAGGACGTTTATTTGGGGTGTAATACGAAACTAATGTGACTTCAGTATCAGCAATAAGGCCTGTTAATAAAACATATCTACCCTCAGGGTCACATATTTGTGTATTAAGGGTAAATGGTGTAGAACGGTGGAATCCAATCAAGGACCCACGTTGCTTAGTTGTAACTGAAGCTGCGTAGAATTGAGGGTAGGAGGAGGAAAGAAATTTAGGGGAGGCGTTATTGATAAAGTGCGTTTCTTGAAGGAAAATGATGTGAGCTTTTCTAGCTGAAAAGGAACGTAGAGCTTTAGTTCTTTTTTGTGGAACGTTGAAGCCTTGTACATTTAAGGACAAAATGTTTATGGGGGCCATGACATAGTAAGGGTAAGTTTTATATAAGGGTTAATGAAACCCATATCATGAATTTGAACCGCCACCAAGGGAGACAGAAGAGGAGAAGAAAGGAAAGACAGAAAAGAAAGAATAAAGAAGAAACCAAATAAAAAAGAAGCCCTAATGACTGCAATTATTATCATAAAATAATGATGTACTAGTAGGGCGCAGGAACATCTCGGAGAGATAACAAAAAATCTCTGAGGGGTTCCATGGTCACCGACCGACTCCTGCATAATAGTAGCAGGAGTCAGGGTGTACGTAGGGGGCCGCAAGAAGTTCCGGAGGGAAAAACAACGCCGGAGAACACTTAAGTATTATAGTAGAAAACATAAATGATTCTCTATCAAGAAGACTGGAGATGCAATAAACAAAAAAAGAGAGAGAAAGGAAGCATACCAACTTTGGGAAGTATGTTGAGTCAATTTCTAAATGAATGCGTCCATAAGGAGGCTGGAAAATATCAATCTTAACACTTGTGAAGCAAACCGTCAACGCAAGCGAAATAATTAATAAACAAGCTCGCAAATATAGAGGAAAGGGAAGGGAGAGAGGGGAAAAAAAAAAAAAAAAAAATGGAAATGTAATATAGACCTACTGGCTGACTAAAACAATAAATAATTACCCAAATTTATATTTCATAGGTACAATATAATATGCATTTAAATTACTAAGTAGACATATTTGTCTGAAAGGGGACAAACACAAAAAAAAAAAAAAAAAAAAAAATAATGTAATATAGACCTTCTGGCTGACTAAAACAATAAATTAATGCCCAAATTCATATTTCAGAAGTATAATATAATATGCATATAAATTACTAAGTAGACATATTTGTCAGAAAGGGGACAAAAAAAAAAAAAAACACTTGTCTCAAAAATGTAAATGTAATATAGACCTTCTTGCTGACTGAAACAATAAGTAATTACCCAAATATATATTTCATAGGTACAATATAATATGCATTTAAATTACTAAGTAGACATATTTGTCAGGAAGGGGACAAACACAGAAAAAAAAAAAAATAAATAAAAAATAAAAAATAAAAAATAAAAACCCCTTAAAAACACTTGACTCAAAAATTTTAATGAAATAAAAATATTCTGGCTGATTAAAACCCTAAATAGAAACCTAGATTCATATTTCATAAGTACAAATTAATATGCATATATTATGTGCATATGGATTAAAGAAATAGATATTTTTGACAGAAACAAAACACCACTAAAGAAAAGAAAAAAAAAAAAAAATATATGGAGAACAGGATTCTAGTTCTTCAAGCATAGATAGTGCAATGCTTTTCAGAATAAAGCAATGGGGCTAATACCCTACAAAAGGGGAGAAACATAGATAAGATTAATGAGAAGTGAACAATCAGTCCATTGAGTCGACATTTATCGGTGCCTGACTATCAAAACGTCCTCTTTTATGAAGATTCTGTCTAGTATAGCCAGAGGGGTTTGGGTCCAGGTCGGTTTCATTTGGAGGTGATCTAGAAGCCGCACGTCTACGAGGTTGCTCCTTAGAATTGGTGTGATCCATCAGGCCTAGATCAATTAAGGCTGACCGAAGTTCATCGGACGTACGACAGGTATATCTGCTTTCCAAGTATGTAAAGCAGAGAGAGAATGGAAACCCCCAGTGGTATATGATTTGGTGCTTTTGAAGTACTTGCAGCAGTGGTTTCATAGAACGCCTCTTAGTAACAGTTAGAGGGGAGAGGTCTGTAAAGAGCTGATAGATATTGCCCTGGAACTCAAGAGTGTTTTTACCTCTAGCAGCAGCAAGTATTTGCTCCTTTGTTTTATAGTAATGAAATTTAACTATAATATCTCTAGGGGGTCCATTGGGTTTGCGTTGAGTTAGGGCCCTGTGGACTCTGTCCATTTCCAATCTCTCAGGTGAAATACCTGGTAACAGTTCCTGAAACAGTGCACATATAGTTCCCTGTAAGTCTATGATTGATTCAGGGAGACCTCTGATTCTTAGGTTGGAGCAACGGTCCCTGTTCTCCTGGTCTTCCAAACGGTTTTGTAATAAAAAGTTCTCATCCTTAAGCTGTTCAATAGTAGTATTATAATGCTGTGTGGTAGTTTCTATATCATCTACCCGCATTTCCAATTCAGCTGTTCTATGCCCCAGCTCCCTAATCTCCCTTGTCAGCTTCTCTGTTATCTGGTCAGAAGTTTGTTTCAAAGCTTTTTGAAGCATTTTCTCAAATTGTCTGAACATGTTAGACTGAATAACATTTTCAGGTGTTTCATAGTCAGAATCAATCTCACCAGCTGTGTCCAGAGTTTTGACATTGTGTGACAGGGATTTAGGAACCCGCTGTGTGCGAGTCTGTGAGGTACCAGGCGCCGCCATCTTGGATGTCTGCCGGGCCGGTGTATCCTTAGAGATACCAATCTTATACTTTGTTTTTGGCCCCCTCGTGACCATCCTCAATAAGCCAAAGCATACCTGTTATGAATTTGCGGGAGCTGGTGCCGTTTGCGGTGAAAACAGCGGTCGGTTCTCCGGTTTGTTTAACCCGGGAGCGGAGCTCTAAGGGGATGCGACTTCTCCCTCAGGCATCCGCGCATGCGCCGCTTTAAGTTTTTTTATAGTGGCTGTTACTTCCTCAGGGGTTATGGGTGCATTTATCAATTCTAGGTGTTCATTAGATAATTTAGGGAGTTGTAGTTCCTCTAAAAAAGAGATGGCAGCAGTTTTATCGAATGGATCTTCAGAGTATAGATTACTATAATAAGTACCGTATTTATCGGCGTATAACACGCACTTTTTTCCCCTTAAAATCAGGGGAAAATCGTGGGTGCGTGTTATACGCCGATACTCCGCCGATTCCCCTGCTGAAACGAGCGAGAGGAATGAGTGGAGCCGAAGCCGAAGTACACTCGGCTTTACTCGGCTCCTCTCGCAGTCCCGCCCATCTCTGACTGCGCCGCTGACATAGAGAAAGCCGAGTGTACTTCGGCTAGTCTCGGCTCCTCTCGCAGTCCTGCCCCTGACTGTAAGCAGAGCCGAGTCTAGCCAAAGTACACTCGGCTTTCTCTGTCAGCGGCGCAGTCAGTGGAGATGGGCGGGACTGCGAGAGGAGCCGAGTCTAGCCGAAGTACACTCGGCCCCGCTCGCTCCTCTCCACAGAAATCGGCGCCAAATTTAAAAAACGCCGAGACTGACAAGGCTGCAAAGGCACTGGGCAAGGCTGCAGATGGACAGATGGACACTGGGCAAGGCTGCAGATGGACAGATGGACACTGGGCAAGGCTGCAGATGGACAGATGGACACTAGGCAAGGCTGCAGATGGACAGATGGACACTGGGCAAGGCTGCAGATGGACAGATGCATGCTGCATTTAAATGTAAGATTTTTTTTTCCTTGAATTTCCCTCCTAAAAGTTTTTTTCCTTAAAATTCCCTCCTAAACTTGGGGTGCGTGTTATACGCCGGCGCGTGTTATACGCCGATAAATACGGTAGTTAATATTTCATAAATTTCTGTAGGGGATGTAGTAAGGGTACCTGTAGAATTTTTTAACAATAAAATATGTGTTGGCTGATATGGTCCGTGACAAAGTTTGGCTAATAATTAACCAGATTTGTTCCCATATTTATGAAAATATAAAGTGGTAGAAGACGACATGATACCCTCTTGCTGTGCGGCCCACACATCAAATTGTCTTTTCGCCTCCTGCCATTTTCTTTTGTTGTCAAGTATGTATTGAGCAGTTTAATCTGCCTGCACTTGGCGTAACTTATTACTAGCAAGGCGATATTGTTCAATAGAATGATTTTTACATTGAGAAATGTAGGCTATAATTTTCCCCTGAGGAAAGCTAGCTTCCCAATATAAATGAGGTTTTAATATACAGTATGTCCTGAGTTTGACAACTCATATTCATTACAAGCTGTTTGAATATGATTGCAAAAATCCTTATTATTTATCGGGTATGGGGGGAATCTCCAAATTTTGATATTACCCTGGTGGTGTGATGTTTCCATTGTTATAAATATAGGACTCTCACCTGATACACCCAAGTCAAGAATTTCAGCATCTTTAATCAAAGGTAATTTTGCTGAGGAACAAAATAAATGATTGATTCTGGAGAAGGTATTAAGTGGATGTGAATAAAATGTAAATTCTCTCTCCAAATGGTGAGACATTCGCCAGACATCTGATAAATTAAGCAAAAAAGTAGTATGAGTCAAAATTGTAAAGGTACAGTATTTATGTTAGTATCAGGGACTCTAGAAGCGACATTTCTTGATGTAGATCTGTCTTCCACTAGATCTATAAATGAATTGAAGTCCCTGCCTACAATATGTACGTTTTCCGGAACCCTCAACACCCATTCTGTTAATTCTTGGAAAAATTGCTTTCCTGGTGAATTATTGGTATATATGTTGGTTATTGCTATATCGCAGGAAGCCATCAATAAAGAGTTAAAGTGGAGCTCCACCCTAAATTGCAACTTTTGCTATTTGGAACCCTCCCCCCCTCCGGTGTCACAATTGACAGCTTTCAGGGGGGAGGGGGGTGAAGATACCTGTCTAAGACAGGTATTTTCACCCACATCCGGGAGTCCTCTCTCCGGGAATCTGCGGGAGTTACGTCACTTCCCGCAGACTTCCCTTGGTGTTCTGGGAGACACTCGGCTCCCAGAACACAGGAGCACCAATCAGAACGGCGCAGCGCAACTCGCGCATGCGCCGTAGGGAACCGGGCATGAAGCCGCAGGGCTTCACTTCCTGGTTCCCTCAGCGAGGATGGCGGAGGGAGCAGCAGAGCGACGAGCGGTCGCTCGTCCTCTGCTGCGGACGTCGCTGGACTCCAGGACAGGTAAGTGTCCAAATATTAAAAGCCAGCAGCTGCTGTAGCTGTAGCTGCTGGCTTTTAATATTTTTTTTTCCGGCGGAGCTCCGCTTTAAGTTTTTATAATGTAGATTTTTATGTAAAAGAATGGCTACTCCTGCTTTACCTCCCAAGGCCGAGGAACCTATACCTCTGCTACCTATAATTTTCGTAGACACTGGATATCTCCATCTGACAGATGCGTCTCTTGGAGTAATGCAGTGTCTGCATGAAGTCACTTTAAATGGAGTAGAACTTTCATTCTCTTGTTAGGTGATCTAAGCCCTTTTACATTCCAGGATATTATTTTCATAAAGTAGGCATTATATAAAGAATCTGTTTTGTATTTACTTTTTAGGCGTTTATTTAAATGAAAGCTTTTTATTTCACCCTTGAGATGAGTATTTAGTTTAGTTGTCCTAATTTTCTCTAGGCTAGACAAAACACAAGTTATTTTAGCATAACCATAACCATTAAACTGAACAGCAAATAAAAAATATACGATAAACCAATAGGTACTTCCCTTTTTTCCGTATGAGATATAGGGGTTGATTTACTGAAGGAAAAAAAACTGCATTTTGCAAGGTGCAGTGGCACTCTGCAAGTGCAGTTGCTCCAGAGCTTAGTAAATGAGCAGGAACTCCGCTGACTTCCATCATCAAATCACATGCAAGCAAAAAGTGGTTTAGTCTGCATGCATTTGCATATGCATGCGTAAGTCACAGAGTTTGCCATGGCACCCTGGTATCTGTGGTACCTAACACTAACTCATGAGTGTCCCCACAGTGGAGGCACATGCATTCTGATGGATAGGTGAGGGCAGGTGGACTGAAGGGGAGCCCACCCCTTTTTAAAGGTACAGGAGCACACTGAGCACCCAGTACGTAGCTCAATATGGCTGCAAAGGTGTCAGTGTGTTGCCTGACCAATACACACGACAGTGATACAAAAAAGACGAAAAGTGAGTCTTATACATTTTTGAATAGCGTGGTGTCGATAGGAGCAAACACTTTACTCTGACATGTGACTTCTACTAAATACTCAGCAAAAAGGAGCAGTTTATGCCCATCTAGTGATAACGACTTTGTTTTCCTGTAACTTTGGAGGATTGCCATTTTATCAGTATAGTTTAGGAAGCATGGCTTGACCCCTTTAGAAACGGCACGATCTGCCCTTTCTGAAGTGCGCATGTGCCGTAGACATCGGCGCATGGCTTTATTATAAATATCTCCTAAACGGTGGAGGTTTAGGAGATAGTTCCAGCACCTACAGGTAAGCCTTAATATAGGCTTAATACAGGGTGTACAACCACTTTAACACTGTGATATTAACCACTTGCCAACCGCCGCACGATGATGTACGTCAACACAATAGCACGGGCAGGCAAATTGGCGTACCTGTACGTCCCTTTAAATTTGGCGCCCAGACGGCCCGCGCATGCCCGCCGCGTGCCCCGTGAGTGCGCCCGCAGGTCCCGGGAACTCAATGTTCCCGGGCGGCCTGCGATTGCGGACGGCAAAGGCAGAACAGGGGGATGCCTTTGTAAACAAGGCATTTCTCTGTTCTGCCTAGTGACACGTCAGGGATCTACTGTTCCCTGTGATCGGGAACAGTGATCGCTGACATGTCACTGGTAGCTCCTCCCCCTAACAGTTAGAATCACTCCCTAGGACACACTTAACCCCTTCAGTGCCCCCTAGTGGTTAACCCCTTCACTGCCAGTGTCATTTTTACAGTAATCAGTGCATTTTTATAGCACTGATCGCTGTAAAAATGACAGTGGTCCCAAAAATGTGTCAAAAGTGTCAGGTGTGTCCACCATAAAGTCAGTCACGATAAAAATCGCAGATCGCCACCATTACTAGAAAAAAATAATAATAATGAAAATGCCATAAAACTTTCCCCTATTTTGTAGACGCTATAACTTTTGCACAAACCAATCAATATATGCTTATTGCGATTTTTTTTTTTTAACAAAAATATGCAGAAGAATACATATTGGCGCTCTATTTTTGTTTATAGCGCAAAAATGAAAACCGCAGAGGTAATCAAATACCACCTAAAGAAACCTCTATTTGTGGGAAAAAAACAACATAAATTTTGTGGGGAAGCCACGTCGCACGACTACGCAATTGTCAGTTAAAACGATCCAGTGCCGAATCGCAAAAAGTGGCCTGGTCATTTGCCAGACAAATGGGCTGAAGTGGTTAACAGCTAACAGAAGAGGGCAATGTTCCCTACATACTACTTGGCTGAAAAAAATTATTTCAAATAATCTCATAAATAGCCAATTCTCTTGGAACAATAATATATTTAGTCAGGCATGTTTACTCCTTTTATGATTCTTGGACTTTATCAAAATTGCCCATGAAAAATCCAGTTGACAAAATTTTAGCTTTGACAAGCACAGACGTGATTTGTGCTTTATATGAGACAGTGGCGATTGTTCATGATAACATTTTTGTACTTCATAAAGGGAAATGGTTTTTACAGGGTTGAACATGTTAGCTGAACTCCCCAGCAACATGTTGACATAAATAAGAGAAGCACTATTGGCTTGAGGACTCGCATATCCATTACAATAATGACCTGACCATTTATGACCAGGTCTTATCAGAAGTTCTTTGAAGACCCTGGGCTAGTTAAGATTTAGGAATCAGGATACCTTGTATTTTTTCTAAGTTAACTTTTTTTATGAAATGTGCTGTCTGACTTGGCTGCTTAGAGCAGACTGGGGATTTTAATCATCTAAATGTGTTGCTACTAATTTTAGAATTTTGAGGAAAATTGAGCAGTTGCTCTTCCAGACTTCAGAGAGAGAACTTCCTTTTTGGTGTGAGGGGACCAGAATTTGCACATCACTATCCCTGAGTGCACACTAACTTGAGACAGAAACTGGAGCACTGGTAACCTGCAGGACTGGAGTCACTCCTGGCAGATACATAAGCGTGCTGACATCTGAACAGTGGAACCAAAGTTGCTGTATCACCAGGACTGGAAAGAGGGCATTGCTGTCATTGATCTATCACTACTAGTAATTACTGAGCACATAGGAACTGGCCATCTAATTAGCAAACATATGCAGTGTATGCAGACTTTATTGGTATGGTATTCATGTGCACCAATATAAAAACTGGGCCCCAACACCACCCAGCTGAAGAACTAATGCTAAGTACTGCTCACACAGATACCTGCTTAACAAGAACTTAGCCAATTGTCTATAGTATGATTTACCTCTTTGGGGAGCATTATATTTCATTTTAGCCATTCATATAGTGCACACTGTAAACTGGTTACAGCCTACTGGTAACTAGGGATGAGCTTCGTGTTCGAGTCGAACATACGTTCGACTCGAACATCGGCTGTTCGATCGTTCGACGAAGATCGAACGATTTGGGCCGTTCGCGCCAAATTCGAGTGACGCGAACGGCCCACAATGCACTACGCCATCGCAGTGTCATCCAGGCGCTGTGATTGGCCAAGCATGCACTGTGACCCCGCATGCTTGGCCAATCACAGCGCCGGCAGCGAGGAGAGCAATGATTGGCCACAGGCAGGATGCCTGTGGCCAATTATTGCTGAGGGGGTTTAGTACACGCCCCACACTATAAAAGGCCGCCAGCACGGCGGCCTAGTGTAGTGTGTTCCGGAGCAGGGATAGAGCAGCATAGGCAGGGACAGTGACTTTTATTTCTTTCTTGCTTAACCTGGATTCCTTTAGTTTAGGGAAAGAGAAGGATAGGTAGGGAGAGTGTCAGTGTGTTTTGTGCTTGTGCTATATTGTGCTTAAAAAAAACATTTTTTCTAGGGACAGAAAACTGTAGGTAGGGAGAGTGTGTCAGTTTCTTTCACTGTCAAAGTCCTTGTTTCCAGGGACCTGGAAGGACAGTGAGTGAATTCTCCTTGTGCTAAATTGTGCTTAAAAAAAACATTTTTTCTAGGGACAGAAAACTGTAGGTAGGGAGAGTGTGTCAGTTTCTTTCACTGTCAAAGTCCTTGTTTCCAGGGACCTGGAAGGACAGTGAGTGAATTCTCCTTGTGCTATATTGTGCTTAAAAAAAAATTTTTTTCTAGGGACAGAAAACTGTAGGTAGGGAGAGTGTGTCAGTTTCTTTCACTGTCAAAGTCCTTGTTTCCAGGGACCTGGAAGGACAGTGAGGTAATTCTCCTTGTGCTAAATTGTGCTTAAAAAAAACATTTTTTCTAGGGACAGAAAACTGTAGGTAGGGAGAGTGTGTCAGTTTCTTTCACTGTCAAAGTCCTTGTTTCCAGGGACCTGGAAGGACAGTGAGGTAATTCTCCTTGTGCTAAATTGTGCTTAAAAAAAACATTTTTTCTAGGGACAGAAAACTGTAGGTAGGGAGAGTGTGTCAGTTTCTTTCACTGTCAAAGTCCTTGTTTCCAGGGACCTGGAAGGACAGTGAGGTAATTCTCCTTGTGCTAAATTGTGCTTAAAAAAAACATTTTTTCTAGGGACAGAAAACTGTAGGTAGGGAGAGTGTGTCAGTTTCTTTCACTGTCAAAGTCCTTGTTTCCAGGGACCTGGAAGGACAGTGAGGTAATTCTCCTTGTGCTAAATTGTGCTTAAAAAAAAAAAAATTTCTAGGGACAGAAAACTGTAGGTAGGGAGAGTGTGTCAGTTTCTTTCACTGTCAAAGTCCTTGTTTCCAGGGACCTGGAAGGACAGTGAGTGAATTCTCCTTGTGCTAAATTGTGCTTAAAAAAAACATTTTTTCTAGGGACAGAAAACTGTAGGTAGGGAGAGTGTGTCAGTTTCTTTCACTGTCAAAGTCCTTGTTTCCAGGGACCTGGAAGGACAGTGAGGTAATTCTCCTTGTGCTAAATTGTGCTTAAAAAAAACATTTTTTCTAGGGACAGAAAACTGTAGGTAGGGAGAGTGTGTCAGTTTCTTTCACTGTCAAAGTCCTTGTTTCCAGGGACCTGGAAGGACAGTGAGTGAATTCTCCTTGTGCTAAATTGTGCTTAAAAAAAACATTTTTTCTAGGGACAGAAAACTGTAGGTAGGGAGAGTGTGTCAGTTTCTTTCACTGTCAAAGTCCTTGTTTCCAGGGACCTGGAAGGACAGTGAGGTAATTCTCCTTGTGCTAAATTGTGCTTAAAAAAAACATTTTTTCTAGGGACAGAAAACTGTAGGTAGGGAGAGTGTGTCAGTTTCTTTCACTGTCAAAGTCCTTGTTTCCAGGGACCTGGAAGGACAGTGAGTGAATTCTCCTTGTGCTAAATTGTGCTTAAAAAAAACATTTTTTCTAGGGACAGAAAACTGTAGGTAGGGAGAGTGTGTCAGTTTCTTTCACTGTCAAAGTCCTTGTTTCCAGGGACCTGGAAGGACAGTGAGGTAATTCTCCTTGTGCTAAATTGTGCTTAAAAAAAACATTTTTTCTAGGGACAGAAAACTGTAGGTAGGGAGAGTGTGTCAGTTTCTTTCACTGTCAAAGTCCTTGTTTCCAGGGACCTGGAAGGACAGTGAGGTAATTCTCCTTGTGCTAAATTGTGCTTAAAAAAAACATTTTTTCTAGGGACAGAAAACTGTAGGTAGGGAGAGTGTGTCAGTTTCTTTCACTGTCAAAGTCCTTGTTTCCAGGGACCTGGAAGGACAGTGAGGTAATTCTCCTTGTGCTAAATTGTGCTTAAAAAAACATTTTTTCTAGGGACAGAAAACTGTAGGTAGGGAGAGTGTGTCAGTTTCTTTCACTGTCAAAGTCCTTGTTTCCAGGGACCTGGAAGGACAGTGAGGTAATTCTCCTTGTGCTAAATTGTGCTTAAAAAAAACATTTTTTCTAGGGACAGAAAACTGTAGGTAGGGAGAGTGTGTCAGTTTCTTTCACTGTCAAAGTCCTTGTTTCCAGGGACCTGGAAGGACAGTGAGTGAATTCTCCTTGTGCTAAATTGTGCTTAAAAAAAACATTTTTTCTAGGGACAGAAAACTGTAGGTAGGGAGAGTGTGTCAGTTTCTTTCACTGTCAAAGTCCTTGTTTCCAGGGACCTGGAAGGACAGTGAGTGAATTCTCCTTGTGCTAAATTGTGCTTAAAATTTTTTTTTTTTCTAGGGACAGAAAACTGTAGGTAGGGAGAGTGTGTCAGTTTCTTTCACTGTCAAAGTCCTTGTTTCAAGGGACAGAGAAGGACACCTGAAGGTAGCCCTTATTGCTTTTTTCCCATCTCCCTGCAGGCCATCTATTAGAATGTCTGGAAGGCAAACAAGGAGAGGCAGACAGTCAGGAGGCAATAAAAGAGGGCAAGCAGGCTCTGTGTCTGGGGGCAACAGTGCTGGTCGTGGACGCGGTGCATTGTCATCAGCACATGGCCATGGGACACGCTTGTCCTTCTTTTCGGCAGCTGGACATGTTGAGCCACATCATGCCGAAGACTTGGTAGAGTGGATGACCAAGCCCTCCTCCTCCTCCTCATCCTCTCTCACCCAGGCTCAGGGTACTGGAAAAGCAGCTGCCAAAGCGTCCTCTTCCCTGGTATCAATGTCAGACTCATCATCAGTCACTCCTTCCCTAGACCCACCATGTCCTCCTCCTGAGGAGTCCCCCGAACTGTTTCAGCACAGTGTTGGGTACATGCTCCAGGAGGATGCCCAGCGTTTCGAAGGGTCTGATGATGAAACCCAGCTAGAGGAAGGCAGTAGCGTGAGAGCAGACAGAGGGGATGCTCAAGAAGGACACCAATCTGGCAGTCATGTTCCAGCAGCTGCAGCATACTGCCAGATTGGCTCCAGTGATGAGGAGGGAGGTGATGATGAGGTCACTGACTCCACGTGGGTGCCTAATAGGAGAGAGGAGGAGGAGGAGGATGAGGAGGAGGCACATCTCCAACAAGGCAGGATGCCCTTTGGTGGCCAGCGTAAGGGCAGTACACCGACGGAATCACACCGCAGAGCTCCGCCTGTGCAGGGCGCTGCCTCTGCCCGTCATTCAAAAAGTTCTTTGGTGTGGGCCTTTTTTGAGGCTAGTGCATCAGATCGCACAGCTGCTGTTTGCAACATATGTCTCAAGCGTATATCGCGTGGCCAAAACATCAGCCGCTTGGGTACCACATGCCTGACCAGACATATGTTGACCTGCCATGCAGCTCGTTGGCAAGCCTACCTCAAAGACCCACACCAAAGAACAAAGCGGACCTCTCCTTGCACCGCATCAGCTGGGATCTCCAACCCCACTATAACTTCAGTCCTCTCTGAAACATGCACTGAGAGGAATGAAGGTGTAGAATTAGGTGTGTCACAGCCAAGTACTTGCGGCCACTCTGCTAGCAGTACACCGACGTCCGATTCTAGCAGGCAAATTTCCCTGCCCCAGCTGCTGGACCGTCGAAAGAAGTTCACTCCCAGCCATCCACATGCCCAGCGGTTGAATGCTAGCTTGGCTAAATTGCTAGCGCTTCAACTGCTGCCTTTTCAGTTGGTAGACTCGGCCCCCTTCCGTGAGTTTGTGCAATGTGCGGTTCCTCAGTGGCAGGTTCCCAAACGCCACTTTTTCTCACGGAAGGCTATTCCGGCTCTCTACCGGCATGTGGAAGGCAATGTCTTGGCCTCGCTGGACAGGGCGGTCAGCGGTAAGGTGCATATTACCGCTGACTCATGGTCCAGCAGGCATGGACAGGGACGTTACCTTTCTTTCACGGCCCATTGGGTCATTCTTTTGGCAGCTGGGAAGGATGCAGGACAAGGTGCAGTAGTGTTGGAGGTTGTCCCACCGCCACGCCTCCAAAATGCTACTACTGGTTGTGACACACCTCTCTCCTCCACCCCCTCCTCTTCTTCTTCCTCCATGGCCTCTTCCTGTGGTTTGTCCTATGAACCAGCGGTGCTCCGTAGCCGTTCACGGGGCTACGCAAGTACGCAGGCAAAAAGATGCCATGCCGTGCTTGCGCTGGTGTGTTTGGGGGACAGAAGCCACACTGGGGCAGAGGTCCTGTCTGTTCTGCAGGGCCAGGCCGAGAGGTGGTTGACGCCACG
Organism: Rana muscosa; assembly: GCA_029206835.1. Taxonomy (NCBI): domain Eukaryota; kingdom Metazoa; phylum Chordata; class Amphibia; order Anura; family Ranidae; genus Rana; species Rana muscosa. Next base: position 179,109,262 of record CM055116.1, read on the forward strand.
CCAGCTTAAGCCAGGAATGGTGGTTTGCGACAATGGCACCAACCTCCTCTCCGCCCTCCGACAGGGACAACTGACCCATGTGCCCTGTGTGGCTCACGTCCTTAACCTGGTGGTGCAGCGGTTCTTGGGCAGGTACCCGGGCTTACAGGATGTCCTGAGGCAGGCCAGGAAAGTCTGTGTGCATTTCCGCAGATCTTATAATGCCAGTGCTCGCCTGGCTGAGCTGCAAAAGGAGTTGAACCTGCCCAAGAACCGCCTTATATGTGACATGCCCACCAGGTGGAACTCAACGTTGGCCATGCTGCAGCGGCTGCACACGCAGCAGAGGGCCATCAATGAGTACCTGTGCGACTACGGCACCAGGACAGGGTCAGGGGAGCTTGGTTTTTTTTCTCCACGCCAGTGGGGCATGATCAGGGATGCATGCACTGTCCTGGCACCATTTGAGGAGGCCACGAGGATGGTGAGCAGTGACAGTGCATGCATCAGTGACACTGTACCTCTTGTCCACCTGTTGGAGCACACGCTGCGTGGAATAATGGACAGGGCACTTGAGGCAGAACAGAGGCAGGAAGAGGAGGACTTCCTTGCCTCTCAAGGCCCCCTTTACCCAGACAGTGTTCCTTCTGTCCCACCCATCGCACAGGAAGAGGAGGAGGAGGAGGAGGAGGAGGAGGAGGATTGTGTCAGCATGGAGGTGGAGGCTGGCACTCAGCGTCATCAGCAGCAGTCTTTTAGGGATGATTTACAGTCCCAAGAAACCAGTGGACTTGTACGTGGCTGGGAGGAGGTGGCTGCGGATCATGTCGTCCTTAGTGACCCAGAGGACTCCGGAGCGAATGCCTCAGCAAACCTACGCTGCATGGCCTCCCTGATCCTGCAAAGTCTGCGGAAGGATCCTCGTATTCTTCGGATCAAGGAGAGGGACCATTACTGGCTGGCCACTCTCCTTGATCCACGGTACAAGGGTAAGGTTGCGGACCTTATGTTACCATCGCAGAGGGAGCAGAGGATGAGACAACTCCGGGAGGCCTTGCAGAAAGGTCTGTGCAACGCGTTCCCAGAGACTGGGAGGTTACAAACTCCTGGTCCTGGACAACGAGTTGCTGAGGCTTCGGCCAGTCAAAGAAGGAGCGGTGGGGAAGGTGGCCGTCTGACCGATGCGTTCAGACAATTCTTTAGTCCGCAGCCGCAAAGTATGATCGGTTCCAGCAACCATCGCCAGCGTCTGATAAACATGGTGCAGGAATATCTAGGGGCAAGGTCAGACTTGGACACCTTCCCCACCGAAAATCCTCTGGCTTACTGGGTCTTGAGGATGGATCACTGGCCAGAGCTTGCACAGTATGCAATTGAGCTACTGGCCTGTCCTGCATCCAGCGTTCTTTCGGAACGCACATTCAGTGCTGCTGGAGGATTTGTCACGGATCACAGGGTGCGCCTGTCCACCGACTCGGTTGATCGACTGACTTTCATCAAGATGAACCAGTCTTGGATCACCACCAGCTACCACACACCTGATGCTGATATAACAGACTAATTGATTTTAACATGTCACATCCCTTCAAGACTGATGCTGATGCTGAGTGCCTGTGCTGTTATGTTGACTGGCTATCCTCCTCCTCCGAGTCCTCAATGATACGATTGATGATGATGATAGCTTGGAAGATCATTTTTGTTTATGGGTGCCGCCACCAGTGGCTAAGGCCCAATTTTTCAGCCCCTGTTTTACAGGGGCGTGTAATTACAATTTTTTTAGCAATAATTTGCCATAGGGCTCATTGCTGTGCTCCAAGTACAGTATCTGTGAGGGGTTGTAGTGTTGTGCCACCAGTGCCTAAGGCCCAATTTTTCAGCCCCTGTTCAACAGGGGCATGCAATTACAATTCTTGATCTAATAATTCACAGCAGGGTCCATTGCTGCACCCACCAAGAGTAACTCTGAGGGCTTACAGTCTTGTGGCAACGCCACCACCACCACCACCACGAAAGGCCCAATTTTTCAGCCCCTGTTCAAAAGGGGCATGTAATTACAATTCTTGATCTAATAATTCACAGCAGGGCCCATTGCTGCACCCACCAAGAGTAACTGTCAGGGCTTACAGTGTTGTGGCACCAGCACCACCATCAAAGCCCCAATTTTTACTACCACTGTTCAACAATTATATGTAATTAAAATTCCTGATATAATAGTTGACAGCAGGGCGTTCCAGCACCAACCAAGAGTAACTGAGTGCTTACAGTGTTGTGCCAACACCAACAACTAAGGGGCCTATTTCTGCAGAGTATATACGGCAGGTCCCTACTTTCAAACATCCAACTTACAAACGACTCCTACTTGCAAACGAAAGAAGACAACAGGAAGTGAGAGGAAATCTACCCCTAGAAAGGAAAATTCTCTCCTGTAAGAATAAATATGGGAGAAAGGGGTCTCATCTGTACTGATGCTTTATCAGCAATCCTTGTTTCAAGAAAAACACCACATTTCAAAAACAGTTGTCATTGGGACGGAAAGTGAGGTGAAATGTTCTGAACAGGGGCACAGACAGCAAAACAAATGTTACAGGGGTGATAACCCTTACCTATGTTTCCCAAAAAGTTTAAAAATAGATTTTTGGGCTGGAGCTACACTTCAACAATGTACCTGTTCAAAATTACAAACAGATTCTACATAAGAACAAACCTACAGTCCCTGTCTTGTATGCACCGCCTGTATACGGCTGTTCAGAGTATATAGGGCCTTTTTTATTTTATGTGCGGGGTTCCCCTTAATATCCATACAAGACCCAAAGGGGCTGGTAATGGGCTGGGGTAGGGGGGGGGCTCATGGGGTAGCTATGCCATTTTTCTTAAAGAATTTCATCCATATTACCGGGACCAGACATTACATTAAAGCCGCAAGCAGTTTTAAATGGCTTTTTTTTCCTTTAGAAGTGTCATTTTGTGCAGGGACAGTTCTAAACACGGGAAACACGTGGCACTTCACAGGCATACTTTAGACACCCCCCAGGTACGATATTTAAAGGAATATTTGACTTTTTTTTTTCACTTTATGCATCATTAAAATGACTGCTCCCGAAAAACGACCGTTTTTAAAACTTCTTTTTGCATTGATACATGTCCCCTGGTGCACAACCCGGGTTCCCAAACCCTATTTATGACAATAACATGCATAATAGTTGTTATAATTAGCACTTTAGAATTCGAACGTTCGCATCCATTGTATTTAATAGGGTTCTAATGTTCGTTCGAACTTTCGGTCCGTTCGCGGGTTCTGGTGCGAACCGAACCCGGGGGTGTTCGGCTCATCACTACTGGTAACAGAAGAGTTATAGCAGTAATGAGCACCATTTCTGTTATTTTTTACCAATGCTACTGCTTTTTGCTGATTTTGTGGGTTACTAGGCTTACTTTAATCCAATGATACAGAGCTCTAGGCTACTGCAACATTAGAGATTACATTGTCCAGTGAACTGTGATTAAACTCATTTTCTATTTGCTCACTTATGCATATACTGCCATCTACTGTACAATATATTACGTTTATTTATCACTATCTATTTGGGTGTTTGCTTTGTGATACTGAAACATAGTTGTGTGCAGGATATTTATATTTGTGTTCGCAATAGTATTGCAGTATCCATTTGCTTAATCTGCTGTGTCAGATGGGCTGAGGTTGTCCATAGAGTCAAGGAAAAAGAACAGAGAACCCAAATATCAAGCAGCTCCTGCGATGGCAGCACTGCACTTATATAAATGTATATATTTAATTAAACCCAATTTATTTGAACTAATATATATTGTTTTATTTGGATTATGCAGTGGCTGTGACACCAACACAAGGGGAAAGTTAATAGGGGGTTAAACATTGTACCATTTCATCTGAATCACAGAAATCTCTTTTGGGTAGAGTTGCTCTTTAATTATTATACCTTGTTGAATTCATTTTGCTTATTAGGAAAACAAGCTGATGATCAATACTATACAGGTCCTTCTCAAAAAATTAGCATATTGTGATAAAGTTCATTATTTTCTGTAATGTACTGATAAACATTAGACTTTCATATATTTTAGATTCATTACACACAACTGAAGTAGTTCAAGCCTTTTCTTGTTTTAATATTGATGATTTTGGCATACAGCTCATGAAAACCCAAAAATCCTATCTCAAAAAATTAGCATATCATGAAAAGGTTCTCTAAACGAGCTATTAACCTAATCATTTGAATCAACTAATTAACTCTAAACACCTGCAAAAGATTCCTGAGGCTTTTAAAAACTCCCAGCCTGGTTCATTACTCAAAACCGCAATCATGGGTAAGACTGCCGACCTGACTGCTGTCCAGAAGGCCATCATTGACACCCTCAAGCAAGAGGGTAAGACACAGAAAGAAATTTCTGAACGAATAGGCTGTTCCCAGAGTGCTGTATCAAGGCACCTCAGTGGGAAGTCTGTGGGAAGGAAAAAGTGTGGCAGAAAACGCTGCACAACGAGAAGAGGTGACCGGACCCTGAAGAAGATTGTGGAGAAGGACCGATTCCAGACCTTGGAGGACCTGCGGAAGCAGTGGACTGAGTCTGGAGTAGAAACATCCAGAGCCACCGTTTACAGGCGTGTGCAGGAAATGGGCTACAGGTGCCGCATTCCCCAGGTCAAGCCACTTTTGAACCAGAAACAGCGGCAGAAGCGCCTGACCTGGGCTACAGAGAAGCAGCACTGGACTGTTGCTCAGTGGTCCAAAGTACTTTTTTCGGATGAAAGCAAATTTTGCATGTCATTCGGAAATCAAGGTGCCAGAGTCTGGAGGAAGACTGGGGAGAGGGAAATGCCAAAATGCCTGAAGTCCAGTGTCAAGTACCCACAGTCAGTGATGGTCTGGGGTGCCATGTCAGCTGCTGGTGTTGGTCCACTGTGTTTTATCAAGGGCAGGGTCAATGCAGCTAGCTATCAGGAGATTTTGGAGCACTTCATGCTTCCATCTGCTGAAAAGCTTTATGGAGATGAAGATTTCATTTTTCAGCACGACCTGGCACCTGCTCACAGTGCCAAAACCACTGGTAAATGGTTTACTGACCATGGTATTACTGTGCTCAATTGGCCTGCCAACTCTCCTGACCTGAACCCCATAGAGAATCTGTGGGATATTGGGAAGAGAAAGTTGAGAGACCCAACACTCTGGATGAGCTTAAGGCCGCTATCGAAGCATCCTGGGCCTCCATAACACCTCAGCAGTGCCACAGGCTGGTTGCCTCCATGCCACGCCGCATTGAAGCAGTCATTTCTGCAAAAGGATTCCCGACCAAGTATTGAGTGCATAACTGAACATAATTATTTGAAGGTTGACTTTTTTTGTATTAAAAACACTTTTCTTTTATTGGTCGGATGAAATATGCTAATTTTTTGAGATAGGATTTTTGGGTTTTCATGAGCTGTATGCCAAAATCATCAATATTAAAACAAGAAAAGGCTTGAACTACTTCAGTTGTGTGTAATGAATCTAAAATATATGAAAGTCTAATGTTTATCAGTACATTACAGAAAATAATGAACTTTATCACAATATGCTAATTTTTTGAGAAGGACCTGTATATATGCTAAGCCAACCTAAAATTTGAACCTTTGTAGGTTTCACTCTACAAGCAAGCCACCAACTTGTACTCCTACTGCTTATCATAAATAGAAGCAATTTGTTTGACCTTTTATGCTAGCTCCATAATAAAGAGGTTTCTAATTAGGATACTGATCGCCACCTATTGCTAATCATTCTTCTGGTACACTACAGTGTGGGGTTGTAATAATGATCTGAAACTGAACACAGTTTACACAAACATCTTATTAATAGTTTTAGAACGATGACCTTTATCTCTGTTTTGTCAGCCTGTCAACTTATTAACTGTTTTCCATTTTCCACTTCTTCAAAATGATTATTTTCAACAAATACAAACGTCACATAGCAGAGATGATGATGAAAATGAATCTAATGTTCCATGGTTGGATCTAGCCTGCCTGATGTGGGGGGGTGCAGTAAAAAATGTCAGGGAGGCAGAGGATGCAAGGTTAGCAGGGCAGTGTATAGAAGTCAGTAGGAGAATATACAGTGGGTCAGCAGGCCTGAGGATATGGTCAGCAGTTTGTAGGGTAGTGTACAGAGGCCATTAGTTTGTAAGGCAGTGTACAGTGCATTATCAGGGCAGTGTAAAGGGTTTAGCAGGGCAGAGGACATTGGACAGCTGGGCAATGTTCAGTGGGTCAGCAGGGCATTGTACATTGGGTTAGTAGGGAAGAAAATGAGAAATCATCAGAGGAGTATACAAGAGTTAGTAGGGCAGAGTACAGGTGGTCAGTAGGGCAGATGATAGGGTCTGCAGGGCAGAGGATGGGAGGTCAGCAAGGGAGTGTACAAGAATCAGTAGTGCAGAGTATAGGGGTCAGCAGGGCAGAGGACAGAGGTCAGCAGGGTGGAGAACAAGGATTATAAGGGCAAAAGACAGGGGTCAGTAAGGCAAAGGACAGGGGTCAGCAGGGCAGTGTACAGGGGGTCAGCAGGGCAGTGTAAAGTATTTAGCAGAGAAGAGGACATGGTCACATCTGGCAGAGCACTCAGCTCAATCCGCACAGTGTGTAGCTGGCTACTACAGCTGCACTACCATTCTAATCTGGCAATTTCACAGGTTAGAACTGCAACTGCATACAGTAGCAGCCAGCTACACACTGTGAAGATGAATGATGTGTCTTTAAAGGAATCTTATCTCAGATATGGGCTGTATAGGGAGGAGGAGATCTGTTGAGTGCCCTGTGTGAAGTGCAGGTAGTGCTAGGACAAGGTCATCAAGTGCCTAAGGAGAAGATGACAAACTACAAGCCCCCCAATGTGTGAGCAAAATGTCTCAGCATAACCCCCCCCCAAAAAAAATCAGCACTGATCAGTACGCCCCTTAAAGCGGAGTTCCACCCAAAAATGGAACCTCCGGTGTCAAGCTTCCGGTGAGTGACTCCCATGGGAGTCACTCAACTCCCCCACCCCACTGTCTCCTGGGAAACACACTGGTCCCAGGAGAGAGCGGGGGCCACTGGAAACGCGCTACGCTACTCACGCATGCGCAGTTGGGAACCCCACACCGAGGATGGCGACGGGGGCAGCCAAGAGACGAGCGATTGCTTGTCTGCTGCTGCCGACAACGCAGGAACCCTGGACAGGTAAGTGTCCATTTATTAAAAGTCAGCAGCTGCAGTATTTGTAGCTGCTGGCTTTTAATATATATTTTTTCGCGGGACCTCCGCTTTAAGCATAAATTCCTTCTGCAAGACAAAATTATTCCCAAACAAAAATTCAAAAACTCCTCCTAGCTCAAATCCTCCCCAATTCCCCTCTCCTTGCACAAATCTCCCATTCCCAAAAAATCACCCCTCTTAGCACACATCCTCTTTCCTCTCAAATTTCCCACCCTAACATAAAATACCCTATCCCACTAATCCTCCCTCCTAGCATAAATCCCCCCACCCCCTCCTAGCACAAATCCACCCCTTAAATCCCCTTCTTATTCCTATTCCCCTATTTCTCTCCCAATTACCCATCCCGGAAAAAATAGCTCCCCATCCCCTCTCCTCCACAAACTTCTAATCCCAAGCACAAATGATTGTCAAACCCCCCCCCCCCCCACATTGTGTCACCAATACAATTCCACCCGTGAGTTCCACCCCAAAAAATTAACAGGCTGAACATTGCTACAGAGCTGGGAGGTGGAGTGAGCTGTGCTGTGATCTCCTCTCCCTGTCAGAACAGTAATCCGCTATACAGCAGATGACATAGGAGATCACTCTTAGGCCTCGTACACACGACCGATTTTCTCGGCAAGAACCAGCAAGAAACTTGCTGGCAGAGAGGTCTTGCCGAGTAAATCGGTCGTGTGTACGCTGCTAGCGTGTTTCTCGTCGAGAAAACCGACAAGAAACCTCGACGAGAAAATAGAGAACCTGCTCTCTATTTTCTCGTCGAGATTCTCCTCGGCGTGTTTCTCGACGAGAAAAGTGAGTGTGTGTACATTTACCTGTCCGCCCGGAAGCCCGCGCATGTTCGAAATGAATTTGACGCATGCGCGGTAGCTTCCTAGGCATACGTAGGGTGTACCAAGATGGCGGCGACGGCATCGAATGTGACGAGCGCATGCTCGACGTAGTCGATGACGTCACCGCGTACACTCCTTTCAAAGAACCGCGGGTTCTTTGAAACGAGCGTGTGTACACTCGGCCGGGACAAGTTTCTTGTCCAAGAATCTCGTCGAAAAAAACGACATGTTTTTCTCAACGAGAATCTCGGCCGTGTGTACGAGGCCTTACTGTAGATCGGACTGCTGATTATTTGCCCCCATCTCTCCTAAAAAATGCTCATCTCTTGGCAGCAGGAAATGTCAGTAGGGGTGGGTATTGTCCATTTACAGTCCAATTTGAGAGCAATCCTGTGTCATCTACTGCATGGAGGAGGGCTGTTCTGATAAGAGTGGGAAAAACACAGCACAGTCCACACTTCTAAAAGTGAAAGTCCTTTGCGCTACCAAGTGAACTAATACTGAAAAGTGAATAAATCTAAAAAACTTTGTACCCCTACCCATTCACCCAAAAAAATAGAAGTGCAGTGTTATAAAAAAACAAGAGGTGGTTTTTGACAAGTCCTTAAAATGTAAGAATGCCCCCCATCTTAGAATCAACGTCAAGCACAATGCCTTATTTCTCCGCCGATGTCTTCTTTCTCCAGTTCCTCCATCGATGACTTCTTTCTCTGCTGCTGACTCGCTAAAAAATAAAAATAAAAAACACTCCTCCTCCGATGCTGGCTACCACTGTTCTGTGAGCTTCGGTGTCTGACAGTTCTTATATAACTATGGGGCGTGGTGTAAACCTGAGACCCTGCCCCTTGTGACATCACTGACCCATCATACCTGGGCCTGTGATGTCATATGGGGGTGGAGTCTCAGATTAACGTCACCTTATGGCCACGCCCCATAGCTATATAAGAACTGTTAGACACCTGAGCTCACCGAACTACAGGAGGCAGCATCAGAGGGGGAGTGTTTTTATAAAGACATGGATGAGCAAGTTTGGGGTGGAGGAACTTGACCTGCCTGCACAGAGTCCTGATCTCAACCCAATAGAACACCTTGGGGATGAATTAGAGCAGAGACTGCCAGCCAGGCCTTCTCATCCACATCAGTGCCTGACCTCACCAATGCGCTTCGGGTTGAATGGTCAAAAATTCCCATACACATACTCCTAAACCTTGTGGACAGCATTCCCAGAAGAGTTGAAGCAGTTAAAGTTGGAAAGGGTGGGGCAACTAAAAAATGAACCCTACGGGCTAAGACTGGGATGCCATTAAAGTTCACCCAAAATGGAACCTCCGTTTTTCGGAACCCTCCCAACCTCTGGTGTCACATTTGACACCTTTCAGGGGGGAGGGGGTGCAGATACCTGTATAAAACAGGTATTTGCACCACTTCCGGGTATAGACTCCCGCGGGAGTCCCGCCCCTTCGCGTCACCCCCCCAGCTGTGTTCTGGGAAACACTCCGCTCCCAGGACACAGCGGGGACCTGTTAGCACACGCAGCGCGACTCGCGCATGTGCAGTAGGGAACCGGGCAGTGAAGCCGCAGCGCTTCACTTCCCGATTCCCTCACCGAGGATGGCGGCGGGGGAAGCCAGGAGCCAAGCAGTAGCTCGGCTTCGGCTGCCGACATCGCGGGCGACCTGGACAGGTAAGTGTCCATTTTTTAAAAGTCAGCAGCTGCTGTATTTGTAGCTGCTGGGTTTTAAAAAAAAATTCCAGGTGAACCTCCGCTTTAATTCTGTCGGATGTTCTAAGAAGATTAGACGAAGCAGCTAAACTGTACAACGCTGCAATCGTACATTTCTGGTCGAATGCTCCGCCCACAAGCTATAGTAGAATTCTAATGTTGTATGACTAGTAATAATAATATTTATTAATTATTACTAGTCAACCAACATTAGAATTCTTCTATAGCCTATGGGCAGAGCATTTGACCATAAATGTCCGCTCGTGGCGACTGCTTCGTCGAATATTCATGTCAAATATTTTCTCTCTATGTTGAATAATCTTGGACTAATAGAGTTAGGTTAGGCACATTCAACCGCAGTTTCGATAGACACGGATCGCTATTGTCACCGTCATGTCGAATCTTCTATCTATATTGAACTGTTGAGAAAACGAAGCAAAAATGCAGTAATATAGGCGTCAAGAATGCAACGATTGGGGGGGGGGGGGGGTTGGGACCTTAAATGAAGCTCTTGGTGAAAAAGTAAATAAAATGGTGGCTAGTAAAACATGTATTAGTGCATAGATACATGTTTGAATACATTCATTTCATATATATAAATAAATATAAAAAGGCACATTCAATGGTGCCAATTCCTAAAACGGTAATTTCAGGTAATAACATTATTACAAAAATTGATCACATTGTAAATTAAAGGGGTCCACCACTATTCATGATAGGGTGTGCATAATAAGAACATATGGTCTGCACGGTCTGGGGTCTTTCTGATCCCTGTAAATTGGTAAGTGGTGGGCACATAACTATGGGGGCCGTGTAATAGATGTACACGGCAAGTAGTAGCTCGATGCGTTTCGCGGCTTTAAGCCGCTCTTCAGGAGCAAGTGTATGAGAAATCTGCAATAAGAAAATAAAAAGTATAAAGAAGCTTGGTAGACTAATTTGTCTCAGTTAAAATAAAGTTAGAAAAAAGCATCCATCCCTAAATCGGAACAGGGTCACTTACAAGTATATGTGCACTTCGGAGTACAATTGAGGGGACCGTGAGCAACCCGAAAGTAACAGGGCCGGGAGCTGAGGGCATGACCAGCGGCAGTGCCTGAAAGGAAGGAGAGAAAAGGATGGGACAAAAGGAATGTGTGTGGTGAGGTCTATTGATACCTGGTGCTTGGGAAGGAAGAAGATCCAGTCCAGCAGGGAGACATGAAAGGCTGTGTGTGAGAGAGCTAGGAGCAATCCAGACCCCACCAGGGCAGCCACCCATAAATGCATGCCGCCGCCGACCAACCCCCAACACCACACCCACAGGCACGAGGGGGAGGGGGAGGGGAGGCCGACAGGCAGCACTGACACACCCCCACCCCATAGCCCGTGGAGATGGAAAAGATCCGCCGGCGAGACAGCGTCGCTGGGACGCTGCACGTCCGACGCGTGTGTGTGATGACGATGTTTTATTTAAAGTCCCAACCTCCCCCCATCGTTGCATTCTTGACTCCTATATTGCTGCATTTTGGCTTCGTTTTCTCAATTTGACAGGGATGGAGGCACTCGGCCTCACCAGGCCCATGGCTTCAATTAAAAGTCCAATTTTTTCGCCCCCTTCTCTATTATTGAATTAGGGATGGAAGCTCTTGGTGACATCCAGGGCCGTCTTTACCGCAGGGCAGAAAGGGGCAGCTGCCCAGGGCCCAGTCATTGTTGGGGGCCCAAAGTAGCTGCTCCTACAGACCGCGCTGCCCATACTCTCGAACTGTCAGAAAGCTCCCAGAAATCAAAGCCGCGGCGCGGGCGGGACAGCACATCGCAGATCACTGTACCGGGGATTGCTGTCCGCACAGACTGGAATCTCCGCCCCCTGTACCACCCCCTTCCTCGCTCCCCCTTGCTTTGCGGGCACTCTCCTGAACGAAGGGACATCCCTAAGACAGAGCCTCCTGTTAGATGTAGGAGCGGACGGGGCGGGGATGTGACTGACCTATGAGAACTCCTGCTGGAAAGTGTGCTGAGGAGATAAGCCGAGGCCGGACTGCGGAGGTAAACTCATTTGCAGGCACCTCTATGCTAACTAAGTCTGAGTTATTGCAGCTTAGCATAGAAGTGCTGCATGTTTGCTGATGGCCTCTTTTTCATGTAGCGCTGGGAAAAATTAATGGATTTATTACAGGTTGTCACTGCCTCCGGGTTTTTACTGCCCCCTAGCTAGTGTGTGCCCTCCTGACCCTGTGTGTATTCTTTCCAGCCCCATACTGTGCCCTCCTCACCCCTGTACTGTGCCCCCCACCCCTGTACTGTGCCCTTCTGACCTCTGTACTGTGCCCACCTGATGCCAGTACTGTGCCCTCCTCACACATGTACTGTGCCTCCCACCCCTGTACTGTGCCCACCTCATGCCCGTACTGTGCCCTCCTCACCCCTGTACTGTTCCCCCCACCCCTGTACTGTGCCCACCTCATGCCCGTACTGTGCCCTCCTAACCCCTGTACTGTGCCCCCCCACCCTTGTATTGTGCCCTCCTGACCTCTGTACTGTGCCCACCTGATATCCGTACTGTGCCCTCCTCACCCCTGTACTGTGCCCTCCTCACCCCTGTACTGTGCCCTCCCCACTCCTGTACTGTGCCCTCCTGACCTCTGTACTGTGCCCACCTGATGCCCGTACTGTTCCCTCCTCACCCCTGTACTGTGCCCCCCACCTCTGTACTGTGCCCACCTGATGCCCGTAGTGTGCCCTCCTCACCCCAGTACTGTGCCCTCCTTACCTCTGTACTGTGCCCTCCTCATGCCCGTACTGTGCTCTCCTGACCCCGTACTGTGCTCTCCTGACCCCCGTACTGTGCTCTCCTGACCCCCATACTGTGCTCTCCTGACCCCCGTACTGTGCTCTCCTGACCCCCGCACTGTGCTCTCCTGACCCCCGCACTGTGCTCTCCTGACCCCCGTACTGTGCCCTTCTGACCTCTGTACTGTGCTCTCCTGACCTCTGTACTGTGCTCTCCTGACGCCCGTACTGTGCCCTTCTGACCTCTGTACTGTGCTCTCCTGACCTCTGTACTGTGCTCTCCTGACACCCGTACTGTGCCCTTCTGACCTCTGTACTGTGCTCTCCTGACCTCTGTACTGTGCTCTCCTGACGCCCATAGTGTGCCCTTCTGACCCCTGTACTGTGCTCTCCTGACCCCTGTACTGTGCTCTCCTGACCTCTGTACTGTGCCCTCCTGATGCTCGTACTGTACCCTCCTGACGCCCGTACGGTACCCTCCTGGCGCCCATACTGTACCCTCCTGACGCCTGTACTGTGCCCTCCCAGCCCCTGGTGTGTGCCCTTCCAGCCCCTGTACTGTGCCCTCCCATCCCCATACTCTTACCTCCTGACCCCCCTGTACTTTGCCCTCACTCTCCTGACCCCTTTTACTGTGCCTTGCTGACCCCCCTGTCCTGTTACCCCCTGTATTCTGCCCTTGTGACGCTCAGTCTTTTGCCCTGGTGTCTCCCAGTCCTCTGCCCTGCTAAACCCTGCAAACTGCCCTTTGCTCTAATGAACTCCATACACTGCTCTACATCCCACTTACATCTGTACACTGTCTTGTTGCCCCCTGTCCTCTGCCCTACTGACCCCCTATCCTCTGTCCTGTCATCTCCTGTCCTCTTCCCTACTGACTCCCTATACTCTGTCCTGTCATCTCCTGTCCTCTGCCCTACTTTTCTCTGTACGGTGCCCTACCTACTACTGACATGTGTACACTGCTCTGAATCCCAAGGCTAGGCTCACACTTGAGTGTGTTTGAGGCCCGCATCTGCCGGGGACGACAGCCCATTTATGTGTATGGGGAGCTTTGCCTACATTTTCAGGGGAAAAAAAGAAGCCTGCACCTTTTTTCAAATGTAGCCACAGGGAAGTCGCATGGTGCTTTACGGTTCCTGTACCCACACACCCGCTACGTGTTTTGTGTTCTGACTGTGGGTGGTTGCCAGTGTGGGAATGGCCGCGATTTTTGTAATTAATAATATATATATTTTGTGTCTGTTGATGTTTTTTTGGTGCGTAAGTATGGCACTTATTGTTTCTATGTGTTTTAAATAAATGGATGCTAAAAGGATAAAAATGGATAAAAGGCTGAAACTTTCAGCAACCAATCAGTGAGCGGTAATAATGTTCAGTAACCTCTAGCAACCAATGGGTGAGCAGTATTAATGTGCAGTAACCTCTAGTAGCTGAATCAGTGAGCAGTAAGGATGTGCAGCAACCAATTAGTTAGCCTGGACCAGTTTTTGGGATGGAGAGCGAAAGTGCATGGGGGGGGGCCCAAAAAAATGTTTGCCCAGGGTCCAATCAATGTTAAAGACGGCCCTGGTGACATCTCTGGTCTTATCTCCTTAACAAATTATGTCTGCGCTAGTAACATTGGTCTATGGTAGCTTTCCCCCGGATAATCTGCTTACTTTTTGTACCATTTATACATTTTTACCTTTTTACTTTTTGACCATCTTTACCCTGGTTATTCATTTACCTATTTACCAGCTCCTTTCCATATCTTTATATCCCGAATTACTGTGCTCTGGCTACATGGGGGATGCTGTGACTTGCCTGGTTCACTTGGTCGGGAGCTGCGATGCGCACTGCAGGTGTTCCCCCCCCGCCAGCCCCATTGGCGCTCGGGGGCGGGTGCGCCATCACTGCGCATTGACATCACACACACGCGCCGGACGTGCAGCGTCCCAGTGACGTTGTCTCGCCGGCGGAACTTTTCCATCTCCACGGGCTATGGGGTGGGGGGGTGTCAGTGCTGCCTGTCGGATGAATCACCGCCCGGGTGTCGGCCTCCCTGCCCCCTCCCTCTCGTGCCTGTGGGTGTGGTGTTGGGGGTTGGTCGGCGGGGGCGTGCATTTATGGGTGGCTACCCTGGTGGGATCTAGATTGCTCCTAGCTCTCTCACACACAGCCTTCCATGTCTCCCTGCTGGACTGGATCTCCTTCCTTCCCAAGCACCAGGTATCAATAGACCTCACCACACACATTCCTTTTGTCCCCTCCTTTCCTTCCTTTCACCCCCCACCCCCCTTCCCTATCTTTTTCACTCCTCTCTCTCCAGCTATTGGGTGTTTTGGTGTCGACATTTGTTTGATGTCCCTCACCTGCACCCTCGTCTAGCACCTTACACCCCTTCCACTGCTGCTCATATCACATTCATTCCAGTCCACCCCCACTCGTTCAACTTACTACCCCTCACATAGCTTCACTCCATTTTCACATGATTGTCACTTTCATCCACACTTTATTTTATTTTGTTTTGTATTGTCCAATTAGGAGTGCTTGGTGTGTCCGGATACGGCTGGAGCGCTGCCTGTGGAAGGCACCACCGCTGATCCTGTCCTCTCAGCTCCCGGCCCTGTTACTTTCGGGTGGCTCACGGTCCCCTCATTTGTACTCCCAAGTGCACATATACTTGTAAGCGACCCTGTTCCGATTTAGGGATAGATGCTTTTTTCTAACTTTATTTTAACTGAGACAAGTTAGTCTACCAAGCTTATTTATATTTTTTATTTTCTTATTGCAGACCTCTCATACACTTGCTCCTGAGGAGCGGCTTAAAACCGCAAAACGCGTCAAGCTACTACTTGCAGTGTACATCTATTACACGTCCCCCATAGTTATGTGCCCACCACTTACCAATTTACAGGGATCAGAAAGACCCCAGACCGTGCAGACCATATGTTCTAATTATGCATACCCTATCATGAATAGTGGTGGACCCCTTTAGTTTACAATGTGATCAATGTTTGTAAATATGTTATTACCTGAAATTACCATTTTAGGAATTGGCACCATTGAGTGTGCCTTTTTATATTTATTTTTATATATGTATATATATATATATATATATATATATATATATATATATATATATGAAATTAATGTATTCAAACATGTATCTATGTGCTAATAAATGGTTTACTATCCACCATTTTATTTACTTTGTCACCAAGAGCTTAATTTAAAGTCCCAACCCCCCCCCCATCGTTGCATTCTTGACGCCTATATTGCTGCATTTTTGCTTCGTTTTCTCAATTTGACAAGGATGGAGGCACTCACCAGGCCCATGGCTGCATTAAAAGTCCCATTCCCCCCCTTCTCTATTATATCGAACTGTTGTCACAACAAACCAAAAATAAAGCATTTTCAATGTCGGATCTTTCGGATTTCGGATTCTGCGCGTTCATTAACGTTTGTTAAAGCGAATGCGAAAATCCCTGAAATTTGGACGAAAATGCATTCGGACGAAAACGAATGCACATGTCTACCCAAGACACTAAGCAATGAAGATGCATTGTAGTGCACCACAAACCACTGTGATGCAATACCACGTGATGTGATGTTCTGCGTTGGGAAAAAAGATGCCGGTGCATTTTTAAAATGAATGCTACAGTAATGCTCAAAAAAATGCACATTAACAGGTCTGCTAAAGCAACACACCACAATAGTTGTGAAGGGGGTTAAAGACTGCACACCTTTTGATGCACCTGAAATGTATTTTACTAGTTAAACTGTAGGTGCAGTTCATTTTTAGAGTAGAACTGAAGGTAACACTTTTTCTTTTGTTTTGGAGAGAGTAAAGTGTGTTATAACCACTTCCAGTTTCTTTTTTGCCATCTGTGTCCCATTGGGGAGATTTCCTTTCACTTCTTGTCCAATAGCCACAGCAGGACATGAGAGGAAATCTAAGTAAGAAAAATCCCTGATAGTCACTTAGGTCACCCAAACTAGTGTCCCCAATAATATAATATATAAATGTGCAAAAATGGTATACTAAATCAAGTCCAAAAACGTCTAATCCACATAGTTCTTTGTGCTAGAGGTGTCTCTAATATATATTAATTTTGTGCCTTTACACAACTGTTATGTGCTCTCAGAACTCTCACCTTAAGCCCACATTCACACTGGGGCTGCGGGAGTGAAGCCTGCGAGTTCAGCTGAACTCGCACGATTTCACTCCCGCTGGCAGTCCCGATTTCAGCCACGATTTCAAAGACATCTGAAACAGATGTCAATGTAAATCGCGGCTGAAATCGCAAAAAGTAGTACAGAAATTACTTTTTGAAATCGGTGCAGCGCCGCAGATGCGGCGTCGCACCGATTAGGACGGTGCCATTGCCCGCAAATTTCGCCGATTTGACATGCGATTTGACATGTCATATCGCATGTCAAATCGCACCAGTGTGAACCAGGGCTAAACCAGTAAATATCCAGCCTCAAAATATAAAGGAATATCCAGCCTCCAAATGTATCACTGCGGGATCCTCTTACTGGTATATTCACGCCTTTCTGAAACCCATAGGGTAAACCAGTTCCGGACTCTAAAACGCCAGACTTTAAACTGCTACCAAATCTCTATAGGCTCCAGTTGAAATAGGACTCAAAAAGAAAAAAATGCCCTCCATAGTGTAGTAAATTTGAATACAGGGGTATTTATTGTAAACAAATGGACTCTTTTATAAAATAAACTTTAAAAGTGCATAGGAATAAAAACACGTTTGAGCACCTTCTCACACCACTTCCGGTCTGTGTCTGTCTCCAGTCACGCCCTAAGCATTACGTCACAACACGTGACTTCCTCAGGGAAACCGGATTGGCTATTAGGTGATTATATTTATATGTTACAGACAGGAAGTGATGCCATTTTCTTGTAGTCCTTTTCTAAAATAAGGCATCAAGGCCATTTTCTTAGTGATATGTGTATGTGATCAATATGTCTAGCGGCCATTTTCTTGTGGTCAGTCTCCAAATGTATTTTCGCTGCCATTTTCTAACAGATTCTAGAGCCATTGCTGAATACTGGTGACCACACAAGCCCTAAAGAAGCCATTGTTTGGCAAAACATGTAGGAACCTGAAATACATCAGTAACCATCCTATGCATATGGATACTTTGGCCAGTATTAATGCTCATACATGTACTCTGTCTATCTTTTACACACCCCTGATTGCTCTTGTCGTATATTCATGTAATAAAAATTATATTTTTAAGTAAAAATGTATCTCTTATGTATTTGGGCACCAATATAATGCCGAACTCAAATCCCTTTGCACCTATTCTAACAATACAATTCACACCCTACTACAATATATTTTGGATATGTTCCTTTATTCTTGCTTCTACTGCCCTTTTTGTTCTTCCAACATATTGTAGATTACAACTACATTGGAGAACATAAACAACTCCCTCATGTGACAACAGATAAAGTTCCTGATAGGGTAGGTTTGCCCTGTTGTAATGGCTACAAACTCCATTCTTTTCTTCTGTGGTTTCTGGGAATAACGACAAGCAAAACTATTTTTACAGGGATAAAATCCCTTTCCTGTAAAAAATGTATAGCCCACTTTGGGAGGTGGCTCAACTATCATTTTTACAATCATGTCCCTCAGTGTTGGAGCTCTTTTATAGATAATGTTGGGTTTATCTGGGAGAATACTTTTAAGATGTTTATCATTTCTCAGGATGTGCCAGTGTCGTTTCACTAGTCTTTCCACCTCTTTGTGTTGAATATTGTAATCCAATATCAAACATGTATGATATGGCCTTTTATTGTAAGTTTGTAAAATTGATGTTCTGTCCATTCTATTAACATGATCTATTTGATTCTGTATGGATAATTGATCATACCCCTTGTTCTTAAATCTGGTTCCAATAAGGTTTGCCTGTGTCATGTAGTCTTCTTCTTTAGTACAGTTTCTCTTGATCCGAATGAGTTGACCCTTTGGAATGTTATACAACCACGATTTAAAGATTGATAGATAGCTGTTTGCATCCACATTTTTAAAATAGGTTTTGGAAACCACGTTGTTTTCTTCCAGACCAATATTAATATGCAAAAATCTGATAGATTTTTCATAAATTTTCCATGTAAGCTGTATGTTCTCATCATTATCGTTCAATTTCAATAGAAAGCTTTCTAGTGTGTCCCTACTTCCATTCCAGACAATAATTAAATTGTCAATAAACCTTTTATATAGGGTACATTTTGCACCCATTGCAATACCAGTAACTTGCTTTTAGTAGGATTGATTATGCCAAAAATAATTGTACTTCAGGCAGAATTCTATACACTTAATCAATAATTTTCTTTATTTACATATCAATGTGCTATATTCTCTTAGAAACCATTTTGTTGCTGCACAGGCTTGATGGTGTATAGGGATGAGCTTCGAGTTCGAGTCAAACTCATGCTCGACTCGAACATTGCCTGTTCGCCCGTTCGCCGAACAACGAACAATTTGGGGTGTTCGCGGCAAATTCGAAAAGTCTATGGGAGAAATCTAAAGAGTTAATTATAAAGGCTTATATGCAAGTTATTGTCCTAAAAAGTGTTTGGGGACCTGGGTCCTGCCCCAGGGGACATGTATCAATGCAAAAAAAAGGTTTAAAAATGGCCGTTTTTTTAGGAGCAGTGATTTTAACCACTTGACCACTGGGCACTTAAACCCCCTTAATAACCAGACCAATTTTCAGCTTTCGGTGCTCTCACATTTTGAATGACAATTACTCAGTCATACAACACTGTACCCATATGAAATTTTTGTCCTTTTTTTTCACACAAATAGAGCTTTCTTTTGGTGGTATTTAATCACTGTTGGGTTTTTTATTTTTTGCGCTATAAGAGAAAAAAGACTGAAAATTTTGTAAAAAAATGATTTTTTTTTCGTTTCTGTTATAAAATTTTGCAAATTACTATTTTTTCTTCATAAATTTTGGCCAAAATTTATACTGCTACATATCTTTGGTAAAAATAAGTACAAATTGGTGTATATTATTTGGTCTTTGTGAAAGTTATAGAGTCCACAAGCTATGGTGCCAATATCTGAAAATTGATCACACCTGAAGTACTGACGGCCTATCTCAATTCTTGAGACCCTAACATGCCAGAAAAGTACAAATACCCCCCAAATGACCCCTTTTTGGAAAGAAGACATTCCAAGGTATTCAGAAAGAGGCATTGTGAGTTTTTTGAAGTTGTCATTTTTTCCCACAATTCTTTGCAAAATCAAGATTTTTTTTTTTCTCTTTTTTTTTTTTCACAAAATTGTCATATTAGCAGGTTATTTCTCACACACAGCATATGCATTCCACAAATTACACCCCAAAACACATTCTGCTATTACTCCCAAATATGGCGATACCACATGTGTGAGACTTTTACACAGCGTGGCCACATACAGAGGCCCAACATGCAGGGAGCACCTTCAGGCGTTCTGGAGCACCAAGGCCAATTCTGACATTTCTCTCCTACATGTAAAAATCATCATTTATTTGCTAGAAAATTACATAGAACCCCAAAACATTATATATGTTTTTTTAGCAAAGACCTTAGAGAATATAATGGTGGTTGTTGCAACTTTTTATCTCGCACGATATTTGCGCAGCAATTTTTTTAATGCGTTTTTTACGGAAAAAAAATGTTTTGTGCTTAAAAAAAACAAAAAACAGTAAAGTTAGCCCAATGTTTTTGCATAATGTGAAAGATGAAGTTACGCCGAGTAAATAGATACCTAACATGTCGCCCTTAAAAATTGCACACACTCGTGGAATGGCGCCAAACTTCGCTACTTAAAAAATCCCCATAGGCAACGCTTTAAATATTTTTACTGGTTACATGTTTTGAGTTACAGAGGAGGTCTAGGGCCAAAATGATTGCTCTCGCTCTAACGTTCGCAGAGATACCTCACATGTGTGGTTTGAAAACCGTTTTCATATGTGGGCGGGACTTACGTATGCGTTCGCTTCTGTATGCGAGCTCACGGGGACAGGGGCGCTTTAAAAAAAATATATATTTTATTCTTCATTTTACTTTATTTATTTTAGTTTGACATGTTTTTCCGCCCTAAACATTTTTTTGATCACTTTTATACCTATTACAAGGAACGTAAACATCCCTTGTAATAGGAATATGGCATGACAGGTCCTCTTTACAGTGAGATATGGGGGGGGGGTGTCAATAAGACCCCACATCTCACCTCTAGGCTGGGAAGCCTGAAAAAAATACAAAAAAAAAAAACAACAATCCTGGCTTTGATCGTAGCGGTGAGTCGGTAGAAGCACCGGAGGGCGGCGGGGGGGGGGGACATCCCCTCTCGCCTCCCGTAAGAATGATCAAGCGGCGGAACAGCCGCTATGATTGTTCTTATGGTGTAGGGAATCGCCGGCTGAAAAAGCTAATATCTGAATGATGCCTGTAGCTGCTCCCATCATTCAGATATCCCCGTACAAAGTCAAGGATGTCATATGACGGCCGGAGGGCGGGAAGTGGTTATTGCGGAGTATTGCCGGGCATTGCGGAGTATTGCCGGGCATTGCGGAGTATTGCCGGGCATTGCGGAGTATTGCCGGGCATTGCGGAGTATTGCGGACTATGGCAGGGTATTGCGGTGTATGGCAGGGTATTGCGGTGTATGGCAGCGTATTGCGGTGTATGGCAGCGTATTGCGGTGTATGGCAGGGTATTGCGGTGTATGGCAGGGTATTGTGGAGGGTATTGCACAGGGTATTGTGGAGGGTATTGCAGAGTATTGTGGAGGGTATTGCAGAGTATTGTGGAGGGTATTGCAGAGTATTGTGGAGGGTATTGCAGAGTATTGTGGCGGGTATTGCAGAGTATTGTGGCGGGTATTGCAGAGTATTGTGGCGGGTATTGCAGAGTATTGTGGCGGGTATTGCAGAGTATTGTGGCGGGTATTGCAGAGTATTGTGGCGGGTATTGCAGAGTATTGTGGCGGGTATTGCAGAGTATTGTGGCGGGTATTGCAGAGTATTGTGGCGAGTATTGCAGAGTATTGTGGCGGGTATTGCAGAGTATTGTGGCGGGTATTGCAGAGTATTGTGGCGGGTATTGCAGAGTATTGTGGCGGGTATTGCAGAGTATTGTGGCGGGTATTGCAGAGTATTGTGGCGGGTATTGCAGAGTATTGTGGCGGGTATTGCAGAGTATTGTGGCGGGTATTGCAGAGTATTGTGGCGGGTATTGCAGAGTATTGTGGCGGGTATTGCAGAGTATTGTGGCGGGTATTGCAGAGTATTGTGGCGGGTATTGCAGAGTATTGTGCAGGGTATTGCAGAGTATTGTGCAGGGTATTGCAGAGTATTGTGCAGGGTATTGCAGAGTATTGTGCAGGGTATTGCAGAGTATTGCACCAGGGTATTGCAGAGTATTGCACCAGGGTATTGCAGAGTATTGGCAGGGTATTTTGCAGAGTATTGGCAGGGTGTATTGCAGAGTATTGGCAGGGTATAGCACAGGGATGGCTGAGCAGGGATGGATGGATGGATCTGTGACTGCAATTGTCACAGATCCAGCCCACAGTGCTGCTGCTGCCATCCGCTCCCTCCCCCTCCCCTCTCACACTGTACCGATCGGTACAGAGAGGGGAGGGAGGAACCGGCGTCATCAAATGACGCCGGTCTGTTTACAAGTGATTGCTCCGTCATTTGACGGAGCGATCACGTGGTAAACGGCCGCTATCAGCGGCGATTTACCGCGATTCGTGATCCGCCGGGTCCTCTGGACCCGGCGGTCACGGAGTTTCCCGTGTGCGCGCCCCAGGGGGCGCGCGGGAGCGCGATTCTGGGAGGACGTTATATAACGTCCTCCCAGAGTTAAGCAACCACCTTGTCGACGTTATTTGTCGGCAGGTGGTTAAGTGGTTAATAATGCTTAAAGTGAAACAATAAAAGTGAAATATTCCTTTACATTTCGTACCTAGGGTGTGTGTATAGTATGCATGTAAAGTCACGCATGTTTCCCGTGCTAAGAACTGTCCCTGCACAAAGTGTCATTTTTGAAGGAAAAAAAGTCATTTAAAACTTACTCGCGGCTATTAATGAATTGTCGGCTTTTATCAATACATAGAAAAGTCATTGATAAAAAAAAAAAAAAAGCGTGGGGGTTCCCCCAAATTCAATTACCAGGCCCTTCAGGTCTGGAATGGATATTAAGGGGAACCCCGCCGCAAATTTTTAAAAAAATGGCGTGCGGTTCCCCCTAAATATCCATACCAGGCCCTTCAGATCTGGCATGGATTTTAAGGGGAACTCCACCCCAAATAAAAAAAAATGGCGTGGAGTCCCCCCAAAAATCCATACCAGACCCTTATCCGAGCACGCAACCTGGCCGGCCGCAGGGGAAGAGGGGGGCACGAGAGAGCGGCCCCCCCTCCCTCCTGAACCGTACCAGGCCACATGCCCTCAACATGGGGAGGATGTCCCCATGTTGATGGGGACAAGGGCCTTATCCCCACAACCCTTGCCCGGTGGTTGTGGGGGTCTGCGGGCGGGGGGCTTATCGGAATCTGGAAGACCCCTTTAACAAAGGGGACCCCCAGATCCCGCCCCCCCATTGTACCCCTACCATTTCACGAAGAAAGTGTCAAAAAATTTAAATAAAAACACACAAACACCTTGAAAAAAAAAAACATTCCAGCGATGAAATCCAGTGTCCCGCGGCGATCCCGATGTCCAGCGCTGTCCGTCATTGGTTGTGCCTGAGCGGACCTGATGGGGAACTTCCTCCGCAGTGTTTTAAATGTATAAACCCGCCCCTTCTAAAGTTCCCCATCAGGTCCGCTCAGCGGACCAGATGCGGAATGCGAGAAGGGGCGGGTCTATTCATGTATTACACAGCCAACTAAGTTCCCCATCAGGTCCGCCCCCTCGGTATGTCCGACCCCGCCTACGTCATTGGCCTGAGCGGGGAACTTCCTTCACTGTGTAATTTAAATTTACACAGTGAAGGAAGTTTCCCGCTCAGGCCAATGACGTAGGCGGGGTCTGACATACCAAGGGGGCGGACCTGATGGGGAACTTCGTTCGCTGTGTAATACATGTATAGACCCGCCCCTTCTCATGTTTCGCATCAGGTCCTCAGCCTTACACCTAGTCATTGGCTGAGCGGACCTGATGGGGAACTTGAGAAGGGGCGGGTCTATACATGTATTACAAAGTGCGAGAAGTACCCCATCAGGTCCGCCCCCTCGGTATGTCAGACCCCGCCTATGTCATTGGCCTGAGCGGGAAACTTCCTTCACTGTGTAAATTTAAATTACACAGTGAAGGAAGTTCCCCGCTCAGGCCAATGACGTAAGCGGGGTCGGACATACCGAGGGGGCGGCCCTGATGGGGAACTTCGTTCGCTGTGTAATACATGAATAGACCCGCCCCTTCTCGCGTTCCGCCTCTGGTCCACTGAGCGGACCTGATGGGGAACTTTAGAAGGGGCGGGTCTATACATTTAAAACACTGCAGAGGAAGTTCCCCATCAGGTCCGCTCAGGCACAACCAATGATGGACAGTGCTGGACATCGGAATCGCCGCGGGACACTGGATTTCATCGCTGGAATGTTTTTTTTTTCTTTTTTTAATAAAGGACTTTTCCAAGGTGTTTGTGTGTTTTTTATTTAAATTTTTTGACACTTTCTTTGTGAAATGGTAGGGGTACAATGTACCCCTTACCAATTCACATAGGGGGGGGGCGGGATCTGGGGGTCCCCTTTGTTAAAGGGGTCTTCCAGATTCCGATAAGCCCCCTGCCCGCAGACCCCCACAACCACCGGGCAAGGGTTGTGGGGATGAGGCCCTTGTCCCCATCAACATGGGGACATCCTCCCCATGTTGAGGGCATGTGGCCTGGTACGGTTCAGGAGAGACTGGGGGGGGCGCTCTCTCGCCCCCCCCCTCTTCCCCTGCGGCCGGCCATGTTGCGTGCTCGGATAAGGGTCTGGTATGGATTCTTGGGGGGACTCCACGCCATTTTTTTTTTATTTGGGGTGGAGTTCCCCTTAAAATCCATGCCAGATCTGAAGGGCCTGGTATGGATATTTAGGGGGAACCGCACGCCATTTTTTTTTAAATTTGCGGCGGGGTTCCCCTTAACCACTTAACGACCGCCCACCGCCGATTTACGTCGGCAGAATGGCACGGACAGGCAGAATCACGTAGATCTACGTGATCGCCTTTGTGCAGTTGGGGGGTCCATCCGGACCCCCCTTCACTGCAGTGAGCAGCCGTTAAGTGTTCGGGATCGATCAGGCATGAGGGGGCGGCCGCTCGATTCCGCCCCCCCCCCCCTCGCGATCGCTCCCGGCCAATGAAAATGCTTCCTCCGCCATGTGATGTAAACAAGGCTGGAGGAAGTGATGTCATCTCCCTCGCCGCGGTCTTTTTGTTCCCGGCGCCGAGCAGAGAAGAAGCAGGTTAGTGCTCCAACAGTCCACTGACACGTAGGTACACATAGGCACACAAATCACCCCCCAGTCACCCCCAGATCACCCCCCAGGTCACCCCAAAGCCCCCAATCACAGTGTCACTGATTGCAGTGATCATTTATTTTACTGATCACTGCATTTAGTGTCATCTGTGATTGTAAAAAGTTGCAGGGCAGTTAGGATTAGGCCCCTTTAGGTCCAGGGTAGCCCCCTAACCCCCCCTAATAAAGTTTTAACCCCTTGATCACCCCCCAGGTAACCCTTTCACCCCCTAACTTCAGCGTCACTAAGCGATTGTTTTTCCGATCGCTGTATTCGTGTCGCTGGTGTTTTAGATAGGCAGTTATTTTTTTTTAGGTTCGCTGCAGGTTTTTATTAGTGTCAGGTACCCCCATATATTATTTTAACCCCCTGATTGCCCCTAGAGTTAACCCTTTCACCAGTGATCGCCGTATAAGCGTCACTGGTGTCACTGGTTAGCCAGTAAGTTATCTAGTTATTTAGGTAACCCGTCAGGTTTTTATATAGCGTCGGGTACCCCCATATTTAACCTAATAAAGGTTTTAACCCCCTGATTGCCCCTAGTTAACCCTTTCACCAGTGATCACCATATAAAGGTTACAGGTGACGCTGGTTGATTAGTTTGCTTTTTATAGCATCAGGGCACCCGCCGTATATAACCCAATAAAGGTTTAACCCCCCTGATCGCCCGGCGGGTGAGATCAATTAGGTTTTAGCGCCAGAGAGGGTCTGCGTCGCCCCAGGCAGTGTTAGGTTAGTTCCAGTAACGCTAACACCCACGCGCAAAGCATACACCCCCCTTAGTGGTATAGTATCTGATCAGATCTATACTAGCATCCCCAGCGGTTTAGGGTTCCCAAAAACGCAGTGTTAGCGGGATCAGCCCAGATACCTGCTAGCGCCTGCGTTTAGCCCCTCCACCCAGCCCAGCCCAGCCCAGCCCACCCAAGTGCAGTATCGATCGATCACTGTCACTTACCAAACACAACACACATAACTGCAGCGTTCGCAGAGACAGGCCTGATCCCTGCGATCGCTAACAGTTTTTTTGTAGCGTTTGATATATTTGCTGACGACAGTCAGGTGCTTTTTTTCCTGTGAATCTTACTAGTGTACCCCTAAATTTAGAGCCCAAAATGGCAAGACGAAGGTACACTAGTAAAGAGGCCTACGAGATTCTGAGCATGACAGATAGTGAAGAGGAGGTCACGTATCTGTCAGATTCAGGCTCAGAATATCTTCCCGTAGAAGACAGTGACGTCAGCGGCCCCACGTCAGATAGCTCTGACGACGAAGTTGAGGTCCCTGCTAAGGTCAGGTGTACCCGATCCCGATCTTCTGAGGTTGTTGAGGAGCAAGAACCGCAGGTCTCTCGTATCATGGAGCAGAGTAGTACTAGCGCCGCTATTCCTTCTGGTGAACTGGCAAGCACCAGCGGCCTAGTACAGCCTGGACGTACATCCAGCACTGCAGTAACACTTGGTGACGTGGCGAGTCCCATAAGTGCAGTTCAAGCTGGCGAGGTGGCAAGCACAAGTAGTGTCCCGCTGCCACCAAGAAGACAAAGGCAGGCCCGCCGTGCCCATACTGCCCTTCCTGCAGAATTCGCCTATCCTGATTGGGTCCCCACCACTTCTGCAGAACCCGTACTTCCCCCATTCACTGCCCAACCCGGTATTCAGGTGGAAACAGCTGATTTTATTCCAATTGATTTTTATTCGCTGTTTTTCACGGAAGATCTCTATAGATCTATTGTGGACCAGAGTAATTTATATGCTGGTCAATTTATCGCCACTAACCCCCAGTTGCCTAAAATTGCCAGAAATTGGAAACCAATTACGGTTTCCGAATTTAAGACCTTTCTGGGCCTTTCCCTCAACATGGGCACACATAAATTTCCGTCATTGCGTGCTTATTGGTCCACGCACCCAATTGACCACATGCCCGTGTTCTCTGCCTCCATGTCCAGGGCACGATACGAGCAGATTTTGCGGTTCATGCACTTCAACGACAATGAACTTTGTCGTCCACGTGGGGACCCTGAATACGACCGGCTCTATAAAATTCGGCCCCTCATAAACCACTTCAACGAACGTTTTGCAGCCTTGTTTACTCCCGATCAAGTTGTCTGCGTTGATGAGTCCCTGATTAAATTTTCTGGCCGCTTGTCTTTCAAGCAGTACCTTCCCAGCAAGCGTGCCAGATACGGGGTCAAGCTCTACAAGTTCTGTGACAGGGCAACAGGCTATGTAGTGAACTTTACGGTTTATGAGGGAAAAGACAGTCAGATTGAGTCGGTCAACTGCCCGGATTACATAGGGAGCGCTGGCAAGATAGTGTGGAACTTGGTGTCACCCTTATTCGGAAAGGGGTACCACTTGTATGTGGACAATTATTACACGAGCGTGCCACTGTTTAGTCACTTGTTTGATCATAAGATTGGAGCATGTGGCACCGTGCGACCTAATCGCCGGGGCTTTCCCCAGCGGCTTGTAGATGCCCGTCTTAGGCTGGGGGAGAGAGCCTGCTTGAAGTGTAATAACTTGCTCGCTATGAAGTGGAGGGACAATAAGAATGTTTTCCTTCTTACCTCCCTTCATGCAGACACGACAGTCCAAATTCGTACGGCGACTGGTGTTGTGGAGAAACCCCTGTGTCCACGAATATAACCAAAATATGGGAGGGGTGGACCTCAACGACCAGTTGATGGCGCCGTATCTAATTGACCGTAAGGCGAGACGCTGGTACAAAAAAGTGTCTCTATCATTATTCCAATTGGCTTTGCTGAACGCTCATGTGCTATACAGAGCTTCAGGCGGGACGTTATCTCTTCTAAAATTCCAGAATGAGATAGTCACAGAACTCCTGTATCCAGGCGGTTCTGCACCTCACCATCCCCAACCAAATGCAGTAAGCCGGCTGCATGAGAGGCATTATTCGTATGTCCTCCCGAGTACCCCTACCCAAAGCCACCCCCAAAAAAGATGTTGTGTCTGTAGCAAGCGCGGATTTAGGCGTGACACCCGTAGTTTTTGTCCACTCTGTCCTGACAAGCCTGGTCTTTGCCAAGGTGAATGTTTTGAACGCTACCACTCAAAAGTGAAGTTTTAGCGTAGGGTACAGCATTTCACAGACTAGGACACACTTACACAGGGTCTCCCAAGATGCCATTACATTTTGAGAGACCCGAACCATTACAGTTGTAAAGTTACAAAAAAAAGTGTAAAAAAGAAGGGGGGGCGTGGCCGGACGCAGGACAGGGAAGACGTGTGAGAGCTGAGCTCCACACAAGCGTGGCGAATCCATTGCCATCCTCGCCCTAGGTCACCAACTGAGGCTTAAAACCGCCATCAATAACACCTGGGCCTCCCCTGCTACAGCCCAGGCTAGCTATTAACAGAAACGGTGCCTGTTCGGGGCAGACGAGCAGACCCGCACTGCAAGGACACGTCGCCATCTTGAGGCCTGCTGACCCTCCGGGGCCCTCAGCTCTCTGCCTCCGTGATCGAGAGACGAGGAGACTGCCCGGTTCCGACCGATCAGCTGCCGCTGTCGCGTTCTGCAGAACAGAACTACCCGAAGATCCCGGCCTCCAGCTCCAGCATCCAGCTGCCTGACGCCATCCTGCGGCCTGCCGACCCGGACTTCCCCTTCTCTGGAGCGCAGTAAGTAGCAGGGCAACAGCCCTATCTTGCCACAACGAGACGCCCCCTGAAGTGACTGTCCACGGGTGCACTGGAGGGGTTCTTAGCGGGGACACCGTAGGCCTATTCCGAGCGAAGCACCCTCGATCGGCCTCCATCCCCAGGAAAGACCGCGGCTTCGGCCTACCCTCGGAAGTCAGCGGCCATCTTGCTACTCCCGGAACTCCGCTCCTATCCCACTCCATCCCACCACAGCTACCTCTACACCAGTTTCAGTGCCCCAGAGGGATTAATACCCACCCTATTTAACTGTCAAGGCACAAAACTGACGCTCAACCCGCAAAGTAGCTGCAGGGAGGGAGGGACTTGCTCACTGGGCCTCAGCTTGCTACACCTTTAACCTAACAGCAGCAAAGGCCCAATCACCCTGGTCTGACTCAGCCCAGCCCCTAATTAGCAGCAGCAGCCCGGCATGCAGTCCAGGGGGGACGCACAGACCGCTGCAGCTTGGGCCTTTCCTATTGGACTGTAACCAGGTATCTGCGATCTTTCGCAGCAATCATTCCTTCCCCAACGCAACTCTCATACACGTCACACCGACGCTCAGACCGTGCACCTACCCAAGCACGACAGATCCCCGCTCTACAACCTTCACTCAGGAATCAGGGATAATGGCTTGGCGCGTGGAGCTGATAACAGATATGTGAGTGAATCCTGAGTCGCTGTGAGACCTGGGCCTGAAAACAAACCGTACGCACAGTGAATATGTCCACACAGATTAAAAAAGGGACACATAACCACGTTCTCCGCTCTCTGACTACCCCCAAAAGGCGGCTATCATCATCAAACTTGAACAAGTACAGATATAGTGGGGGAGGGAGAAACTCAAAAATGGAGACACCCCACAGACATAATATGGAAGAGGACTTGGATGAAGACGAAGTATCCCTCCCTCCATCTGAGGATTCTGCAGCGGGTCACAACGATGATGACAGACCTCTGACCTATGCTACCATGACAGACATAGCTGCGGACATCAAAAGATCATTCACCTCCGCCATTACGGACATTAAAACTGAGCTGCTTAGGCTCTCAGAACAAATGGCTGTGTCGGAACGTGCAGGGAAAAGAAGAGACAGGGCATTGATCAGATTGGATGACATTACCGCTTCCCATTCCCAACACCTGATTGTAATGAATAGGCACCTGGAAGACTTGGATAATAGAGGGAGGAGACATAACATAAGAATCAGAGGTGTTCCTGAGACAGTCCTTCCAGACCAAATTAAACCAGCACTAACTTCCATCTTCAATAGTCTCCTTGACAGACCTGAACAATCTCCCATAGAATTTGACAGGGCTCACAGAGCTCTAAGACCTACAGCACCAGAGGGAAACCCACCTAGGGATATCATATGTTGCCTACCCAATTTCGGCCTGAAGGAAGATGTCATCCAAAAAGCAAGATCCAAAGACCAAATCCTGTTCAACGAATCCACAATTCAATTGTTTCAAGATCTGTCACCACTTACTCTTAAGAACAGAAGAGCATTGCGGCCACTACTGGATGTCTTAAGAGAAAAAGGCATCAATTATAGATGGAAATTTCCGTTTGCACTTCAAGCCTCTTACATGGGCAAACAACACCTGCTCAAAATCCCAGAGGATTTAAAAAAATTCTGCGAAAACCTACAAATAGCTCCGATTGATCTTCCTGAGTGGTATGCGGAATTTTTGCTGCCGCCGGAAATCAACAACTACCAAACCAGCTCTGGATCAACACCCTCCCGATCACCTTTCCAACAAGGATCCTATCGCAGAAACGCCAACAGAAGCAATTTTGATCCTCCTTCTTCCGCCAAAGGAACCAAAAGTCCAAAGCTCATGTAAAAAGACCAATATTCACTTCTACAGCATCCGCCCACAACACGGACAGGGGACATCCACACATCCCCCTCCTCCATCCCCCCCTTTGTAGGGGGGAGGGTTTTTTTTTTTCTCCCTCCCCAGGAAGCCCAAGACTGTAACCTCTGTTTTGAAGCCCAGTTGGCTTTGCTGTCATTTCATGAAGGCGACCAGTCAACCCTCTTCACATCGCTCAATTATCTCCCTCTCCTGACCCGATCCGCCGTGCATAAAACTTGCAACCTAAGGACACTGTACCCACAGCGTACGACGACTTAGGAATAGAACCCAAGGGGAGACTACTTTCAAAGGATTTATTAGTACTTGCACGATTTCTCCCCTCCCAACTGAGGGGTGAGACGAGTGAACAGGCCGGGAACTGACGACTTCAATATTTCTACTCGCCTCTTCTCTTTCTATACCCCGAAATTCCTGAGACTAGCTCTCCAGGGAACCACCTCGGGCTGGGTGCCCAGAATACACAACACTCTCACGAGAACTTCTTTCTCCAATCCGACAGAACAGTGAGTATTCTAACGGGCTACACTTAAAGATATAGTGAGAATTATCTCCCTGGATATCTGAGGGTGCACCAAATTCACATCTGCAAACATAAGCTATGTCGCACAGACACTGACTGCTTTTACACGCATTGGTGGACCCACTTATATCGGCAGTTACTGGTGGAGACAGACTTTCCCACAAATTTGTTAGGGGTAATCCGCCAACATGCCACCACTCTTAGGAAACTATTGTTATTTGGAAGATGTGGGTCCTCTCTTTATGATTGCTGTTATCCGTTTTGTGTTATTTTTCAATTGTACAAGCCTCTTTCTGGGCTTCTAAGCGCTCTCTCCTGTCTATCCTGCACGGAGCAACAAGCTGTTTGTACCATGTGAGATAGTGGGACAAGACTTTTTCATGATACTAACTATCTAAAGACTCTAACTGTTACCATGCGAGGCATGAACTGTTCCACTTAACCTAGTGAGACAGCTTCATTGTTACCATGAGAAGCATGAACTGTTCCACATAATCTTGGAAGACAGCTGGGTCCCCCCCCCATTCCCCCCCCCCTTTTTTTTTTTTTTTTCCCCCCCTGTCCTACAATGTTGTTACTATTCTGTCAGTTAACGGTTTAAGATCACAATATGACTTTACGATGCTCAACTCCCCAGGTCTCCCGGATCTGTCTCACTTTCTAGGAGATACACTCTCACACACAACACACCTTAGTGATACTTTTTTAGGAATCACCACCTCACGGCCACATCTGTTCTGTTGCGCCTCCCATTCAACCCTCAGAGTTGTCACAGACGTCTCGTTTCAAAGACGACTTATCTGCTCCTCACCTTTTAGGTGTGACTCGAGCATCCACTTAACCTCCCCTTCCTGTTCATCCCTTTTTCTTCTCCACAATCCCTATCCCCGTCCTTACCCTACCCCAACCCTATTAATAACAAGATACAGTACTATCT
Organism: Rana muscosa; assembly: GCA_029206835.1. Classification (NCBI taxonomy): domain Eukaryota; kingdom Metazoa; phylum Chordata; class Amphibia; order Anura; family Ranidae; genus Rana; species Rana muscosa. The sequence goes on from CM055116.1 coordinate 179,141,342, forward strand.
AGTAACTCCCTGTTTTTAGATCATGGCTTACACTCATCTAGGGAAATCTCCTACACTAATATCCCACAATGTTAATGGTCTTAATATTCCAGAGAAGAGATCTAAGCTGCTCAGAGAACTTAAAAAAGCTCGCCCATCAGTAGTTTTCCTGCAGGAAACACATTTTAAGAGCAAAAATGTCCCTACATTCACTGATAAAATATTCACAAAAATGTACCATGCCACAAACCCCCTAGCCAAGACTAAAGGAGTTTCTATATTAATTGACAAAGATTCCCCTTTTGTAGTCAAACAACACCTCACGGACCCCGATGGTCGCTATCTTTTCCTTAAAGGCGAATGGGCAGGTACCTCCATCACACTCGCTAATGTATACTTCCCAAATACCGCCCACATCTCATTCTGCCACAAGATAATCAATGAGCTTAAATGGTTTGCAGAAGGTTGTATCATTTTGGGAGGAGATTTCAATATCCCCCTCTCTCCCCTCAAGGACACTTCTACAGGACACACGGCAGTAACATATAAGATCCTCAAACGAATTAAGGCACTCTTAAGATCCTTATCTTTGGTAGACACCTGGAGATCTATACACACTACTGGGAGAGATTATACCTTTTTCTCCTCTCCGCACAAACGATACTCGCGAATCGACCTGATTCTGATCTCGCAAAGGGACTTGCACTCCCTACTTCAGGCTGAGATAGGTATAATCTCCTTATCGGACCATGCCCCTACAGCCATCTCATTGAAATTCGACCGTCCGAAACAACCCACCTTTAACTGGAGACTCAATGCTTCACTCCTGACTGACCAGATCATTAAAGATGACATTCATGTAGCAATTAATGAGTACTTTAAAACCAATAACGACGCAGACACTAACCCACTAAATAACTGGGAGGCTCATAAGAGTGTTATAAGAGGAGAACTTATGAGATGGGGCTCCAGGAAAAAAAAAGAGAGGGAGAAAGAAATAACTAAACTGTCCTCACAGATAGCCACACTGGAGTCACAACACAAACAATCACTCTCAATCAAGGTAGAAGAAGAGCTGACACGCTGTAGGGAAGCCCTCAAATTTATACTTGATCTTAAAATCAGAAAGGCCCTCTTCTTCAAGAGAAGCATTTACTTTGAGCATGCAGATAAAAGCGGGAAATTGTTAGCCAAAGCACTTAAAGACACTACTATGAAAGGACACATATACGCTATCAGGGACAAAGACGGTACCCCCAAACACAAGCCTACTGAAATAGCAGACCTTTTTCATAAGTTTTATTCAAAACTATATAATCTTCCAGTACAACACAGACCCCCACATATAACAACCACAAAACAAGAAACGATCCATGAATTCCTTAAGGATAGCAAAATGCCCACACTCAATCAGGAGGACACGGCAAAAATAGAAGAACCCATTACCACCGAAGAAATTCTATTGGCAATTAAAGGCCTCAAAACAGGGAAAAGTCCGGGACCAGATGGTTTCACGTCACAGTATTACAAAACGTACACACATCTCCTTGTAAAGCCCCTTAGATCCACCTTCAACTATTTAGCTACAAATGAACATAACTCGAAATCCTTCCTCATGGCAGACATTGCAGTAATACCCAAGCCAGATAAAGACCATTCTGAATGTGGAAATTACAGACCCATTTCCCTACTGAATATTGATCTGAAACTATTGGCCAAAATATTAGCTAACAGACTGAAACCCTTATTATCAAAAATTATAGGCCCAGAACAAGTAGGATTTATGCCTGGTAGAGAAGCACGAGATAATACCACCAAAGCATTAAATTTAATACACTTCTCCCGAAACTCTAAAACAAGAGGTATGCTGCTTTCCACCGACGCTGAGAAGGCTTTTGATAGAGTCTCCTGGGACTATATGATGGCTACATGCGCCCATGTTGGCTTAAATGAACACATGCTCTCATGGATCGCAGCCCTCTACCGAAACCCGTGCGCAAAGATTAAAGTCAACAATATCTTCTCTGACCCCGTTAAGATTAACAACGGTACACGTCAGGGATGCCCCCTCTCCCCCCTTCTCTTCATCATCTCACTGGAGCCCCTGATAAGGAAAATAAACCTGTCGACTGATGTATCAGGATTTAAGATAGGAAAGAGGGAGTACAAAGTCGCTGCCTATGCAGATGACTTATTATTTTTTATATCACAACCACATATCTCCATCCCTAACTTAAAAAAAATCTTTGAGACGTTTGGATTCATATCCAACTTTAAGATTAACCAATCTAAATCTGAAGCCCTGAATATTAATTTACCCCCTGACCAACTAAACTTAATAAAAGACAACTACAATTATAGATGGGATCAAAACACACTGAAGTATCTAGGGATAAACCTGACCAACAATTTAGACTCTCTATATCAACATAACTATAAGCCGTTACTTACCTCACTGATTAAAGAGCTACGAGCATGGTCCTCCAAGACCTTCTCGTGGTTCGGCAGAGCTTCAATTTTAAAAATGACAATCCTCCCGAGGTTGCTCTACCTTTTTAATGCACTTCCCATTAAAATCCCAGGGGCTTTTTTCACGAGCCTTCTTAAAGCACAGAGAGATTTCCTATGGGCAGGCAGGAAACCAAGAATCAACTTCAACTTGCTGACACGTCCCAAAAATAGAGGAGGAATAGGCCTACCGGACTTTAAAAAATATCACCAAGCATCCCACATCACTAGAATACTTGATTGGCATTGCCACGGACAGGACAAGGACTGGATCCAATTGGAACAAAGCTTAACTCCAAACAACCTACTATTCTACCCCTGGACACTACACTCCAAAAGAGGCAAAAATCAGACGCACCCCTTAGTAGCAAACACCCTTTATGTATGGCACAAAACTGTAGTCAAACACAACATTGCTTCCATACCTGGTCCTCTAACTCCGGTCACCAACAATCCTGATTTTATCCCGGGACACCTCTTGATGGTTGCGACCCCATGCACGACTTCCCAATGCCTATCAAACTCAAAGGTTAAATCTTTGGAAGCCCTACGGGCAGACTGGAAGGGACCATTCCCTGGCCTCTGGTTTTACTTACAACTAAGAGACTTCTTGATTAATAGCAGATGTAGGTCATTATACTGCTTGCCAATGACTCCACTCGAAAATCTCTGCTTCAAGAGAACCTCAGTAGCACATACCACTTCCCTAGCCTACGCCTGGTTAATGGAGGCTCAGCACACAGATGACTTGAAACATAAGGCTAAATGGGAAAGTGACCTTAAAACTAAAATATCGACAAAACACTGGGAGAAGGCATGTATTATGACACACAAATGTTCCATCAGCTCCAAATATCAGGAGGTCTCTTACAAAATCCTCACTCAATGGTACATTACACCCCAGAGATCCGGGAGGTGGTCCACCGCAGCCTCGGATACATGTTGGCGCTGTGAACAGGATGTTGGCACTTTCCTCCATATTTGGTGGGAGTGTCCATTAATTCTTGAGTACTGGGCTGAGATCAGGAAGTGGATCCAATTCATAACTGAAACCACTGTAAAACTCACAGCGGCTGCCTGCCTGATTAACGTTAACACCCTCACTATAGGCAAATATAAGAAATCTCTCACTAGACACCTCCTCCTTGCAGCAAAAACACTCATCCCCCTTCATTGGAAGACCAAACGGATACCAAAAATCAGAGATTGGTTGGATAGAGTAGAACACATACACAAAATGGAAGAAATAGCAGCCATGAAAAGAGAAATCAGCAACAACTTTAATGAAACCTGGCAACCTTGGGTTTTATTCTCGTTCTCCCCCGAATTCCAGCTGCTTACTGCATAACTCCTCACTCCCTACATTAGGTAAATGAGACTGACTGTGAAGTCCACACTTGCTGAGACTAAGCTATAATACACTGAATATGTATTCGAGATGATCTGCTAATGTATCTGTATACCCTGTACCTTCATGCTCTATTGATCCTGCTACTACCCCCCACCCCCCACCCTTCCCTTTCTTACCCTCTTTTCTTTACCCTCTCACCCACCCCATTTCCTCCCGCCACATTTTCTTAAATTTTATGTACAGCATATACCTATTTCATATTGCGCCTTTATCATTTTACGGGCTTGATAATGATTAAGCCCTAGATGTTAAAAAAAAAAAAAATTCTTTTGTTGTGATATGATTGCTTCTTTTTTATTACCTGTTATCTGTACCAAGCCTCAATAAAACTTTGATTGTGAAAAAAAAAAAAAAAAAAGAAAAAAAAAACGTAAAAAACAAAACACAAAAAAAATATAAAATAAAAAAACCAAAAATAGTTGTTGTTTTATTGTTCTCTCTCTCTATTTTCTCTCTATTGTTCTGCTCTTTTTTACTGTATTCTATTCTGCAATGTTTTATCATGCTTGCTTTTCAGGTATGTAATTTTTTGTTTTCAGGTGCGCCATTCAACTGCAGCGCGGAATTATTTATCTTGACAGCAACAGCGTTTGCTCCCACGATACATAAAGCCGTGACTCCAGTGCTGTAGGAGGTGATTTCACCACCACAGTTAAAAAAAAGAGCATATATGCCGAAGCATGGGGGCAGCAGGGGCGGAGGAGCGATTTTGCTCCTAATGCCGCGTACATACGGTCGAAATTCCGACGGAGGCCTGCCCGTGGAAAATTCCGACCGTGTGTACGCGGCATAACTTTTTTGCGGGAGGATGCCCCCATGCTTCGGCATATATATATTTTAGGCACAGGTTGCGTTAAAACATTTTTTTATTTTTTACTAGGTTTTGTTTTGGTATTTGCTTTGCAGGTATGGCATGGTAAGGTCTTACTGTTGTACTGTAATGTTACTTTGTTTTAATGTTAACCACCATTTGCTTAGCAGGTACGCCATTCAGTTGCAGCGCGGATCTATTTATCTTGACAGCAACAGTGTTTGCTCCCACGATACATAAAGCCGTGACTCCAACGCTGTAGGAGGTGATTTCACCACCACAGTTAAAAAAAAGAGCATATATGCCGAAGCATGGGGGCAGCAGGGGCGGAGGAGCGATTTTGCTCCTAATGCCGCGTACATACGGTCGAAATTCCGACGGAGGCCTGCCCGTGGAAAATTCCGACCGTGTGTACGCGGCATAACTTTTTTGCGGGAGGATGCCCCCATGCTTCGGCATATATATATTTTAGGCACAGGTTGCGTTAAAACATTTTTTTATTTTTTACTAGGTTTTGTTTTGGTATTTGCTTTGCAGGTATGGCATGGTAAGGTCTTACTGTTGTACTGTAATGTTACTTTGTTTTAATGTTAACCACCATTTGCTTAGCAGGTACGCCATTCAGTTGCAGCGCGGATCTATTTATCTTGACAGCAACAGCGTTTGCTCCCACGATACATAAAGCCGTGACTCCAACGCTGTAGGAGGTGATTTCACCACCACAGTTAAAAAAAAGAGCATATATGCCGAAGCATGGGGGCAGCAGGGGCGGAGGAGCAATTTTGCTCCTAATGCCGCGTACATACGGTCGAAATTCCGACGGAGGCCTGCCCGTGGAAAAGTCCGACCGTGTGTACGCGGCATAATCTTTTATGCTGCGTACATACGGTCGAAATTCCGACGAAGGCTTGACCGTGTGTACGCGGCATAACTTTTTTGCGGGAGGATGCCCCCATGCTTCGGCATATATGCCCATCATTAGAAGTGGGTGGATGAAGGGAGGTATTCTAATGGTGGGCATACCCACCAATCAATCTCTTTTTTTCGTTCAGCCAATAGGCTGTATGAAAAAAAAGATTACAATACATGTCCAACAAGGACCAGCAACGTACTGGTATGTTGCTGGACTTTGAATGTTTATACCAGAATGATGCCTGCGGGTTTAGGTATCATCTTGGTATCATTCTTTTCAGCCAGCGGCCGGCTTTCATGTAAAAGCAATTCTAGCAGATAATTAGCCTCTAGACTGCTTTTACAAGCAGTGGGAGGGAATGTCCCCCCCCCGGATATAAAAAGCGCCATTGGGAAATTGGGAAAGCATTTTATCACACCGATCTTGGTGTGGTCAGATGCTTTGAGGGCAGAGGAAAGATCTAGGGTCTAACCCCCCAATTTTTTTCAAAAAAAGAGTACCTGTCACTACCTATTGCTATCATAGGGGATATTTACATTCCCTGAGATAACAATAAAAATGGTAAAAAAATAAAATATGGAAGGCACAGTTTAAAAATAAAATAAAAAAGCCAAATAAATAATAAAAAAATAAAAAAAAAGCACCGCTGTCCCCCCCTGCTCTTGCGCAAAGGCGAACGCAAGCGTCGGTCTAGCGTCATATGTAAACAGCAATTGCATCATGCATGTGAGGTATCACCGCGAAGGTCAGATCGAGGGCAGTCATTTTGCAGTAGACCTCCTCTGTAAATCTAACGTGGTAACCTGTAAAGGCTTTTAAATGCTTTTAAAAATGAATGTAGTTTGTCGCCGCTGCGCGTTTGTGCGCAATTTTAAAGCATGTCGTGTTTGGTATCCATGTACTCGGCCTATGATCATCTTTTTTATTTCATCAAACATTTGGGCAATATAGTGTTTTTTAGTGCATTAAAAAAAAAAAAGTGTGTTTTTCCCCCAAAAAATGCGTTTGAAAAATCGCTGCGCAAATACTGTGTGGAAAAAAAAAATACAACACCCACTATTTTAATCTGTAGGGCCTTTGCTTTAAAAAAATATATAATGTTTGGGGGTTCAACATAATTTTCTTGCAAAAAAAATATTTTTTTCATGTAAACAAAAAGTGTCAGAAAGGGCTTTGTCTTCAAGTGGTTAGAAGAGTGGATGATGTGTGACATAAGCTTCCTAATGTTGTGCATAAAATGCCAGGACAGTTCAAAACCCCCCCAAATGACCCCATTTTGTAAAGTAGACACCTCAAGCTATTTGCTGAGAGGCATGTTGAGCCCATTGAATATTTTTTTTTTGTCCCAAGTGATTGAATAATGACCAAAAAAAAAAATGTACAAAAAGTTGTCACTAAATTATATATTGCTCAAACATGCCATGGGCATATGTGGAATTACACCCCAAAATACATTCTGTTGCTTCTCCTGAGTACGGGGATACCACATGTGTGGGACTTTTTGGGAGCCTAGTCGCGTACGGGACCCCAAAAACCAAGCACCGCCTTCAGGATTTCTATGGGTGTAAATTTTTGATTTCACTCCTCACTGCCTATCACAGTTTCGGAGGCCATGGAATGCCCAGATGGCACAAACCCCCCCCCCCAAATGACCCCATTTTGGAAAGTAGACACCCCAAGCTATTTGCTGAGAGGTATGTTGAGTATTTTGCAGATCTCGCTTTTTGTCACAAAGTTTTGTACATGTAAAAAAAGAAAAAAAAAAAGAAAAAAAAATGTCTTTCTTAATTTTCAAAAACAAATGAGAGCTGTAAAATACTCACCATGCCTCTCAGCAAATAGCTTGGGGTGTCTACTTTCCAAAATGGGGTCATTTGTGGGGGTTTTGGGCTATTTTGACATTTTATGGCCTTCAAAACTGTGATAGGTAGTGAGGAGTGAAATCAAAAATGTATGCCCTTAGAAACCTTGAAGGCGGTGCTTGGTTTTTGGGATCCCGTACGCGGCTAGGCTCCCAAAAAGTCCCAGACATGTGGTATCCCCGTACTCAGGAGAAGCAGCAGAATGTATTTTGGGGTGTAATTTCACATATGCCCATGGCATGTGTGAGCAATATATCATTTAGTGACAACTTTGTGCAAAAAAAAAAAAGTTTGTCATATTCCCGCAACCTGTGGCAAAATATAAAATATTCCATGAACTCAACATGCCTCTCAGCAAATAGCTTGGGGTGTCTACTTTCCAAAATGGGGTAATTTGGGGGGGTTTTGTGCTATTTTGGCATTTTATGGCCTTCGAAACTGTGATAGGTAGTGAGGAGTGAAATCAAAAATTTACGCCCTTAGAAATCCTGAAGGCGGTGCTTGGTTTTTGGGGCCCTGTACGCGGCTAGGCTCCCAAAAAGTCCCACACATGTGGTATCCCCGTACTCAAGAAAAGCAGCAGAATGTATTTTGGGGTGCAATTCCACATATAACCATGGAATGTGTGAGCAATATATCATTTAGTGACAACTTTTTGTACATTTTTTTTTTCTTTTTGTCATTATTCAATCATTTGGGACAAAAAAAAAATATTCAATGGGGTCAACATGCCTCTCAGCAAATAGCTTGGGGTGTCTACTTTCCAAAATGGGGTCATTTGGGGGGGTTTTGTGCCATCTTGGCATTTTATGGCCTTCAAAACTGTGATAGGTAGTGAGGAGTGAAATCAAAAATGTATGCCCTTAGAAACCTTGAAGGCGGTGCTTGGGTTTGGGGTCCCGTACGCGGCTAGGCTCCCAAAAAGTCCCACACATGTGGTATCCCCGTACTCAGGAGAAGCAGCAGAATGTATTTTGGGGTGTAATTTCACATATGCCCATGGCATGTGTGAGCAATATATCATTTAGTGACAACTTTGTGCAAAAAAAAAAAGGTTTGTCATATTCCCGCAACTTGTGGCAAAATATAAAATATTCCATGGACTGAACATGCCTCTCAGTAAATAGCTTGGGGTGTCTACTTTCCAAAATGGGGTCATTTGGGGGGGTTTTGTGCTATTTTGGCATTTTATGGCCTTCGAAACTGTGATAGGTAGTGAGGAGTGAAATCAAAAATTTGCGCCCTTAGAAATCCTGAAGGCGGTGCTTGGTTTCCGGGGTCCCGTACGTGGCTAGGCTCCTAAAAAGTCCCACACATGTGGTATCCCCGTACTCAAGAGAAGCAGCAGAATGTATTTTGGGGTGCAATTCCACATATAACCATGGCATGTGTGAGCAATATATCATTTAGTGACAACTTTTTGTAATTTTTTTTTTTTGTCATTATTCAATCACTTGGGACAAAAAAAAAATATTCAATGGGCTCAACATGCCTCTCAGCAATTTCCTTGGGGTGTCTACTTTCCAGAATGGGGTCATTTGGGGGGGGTTTGTACTGCCCTGCCATTTTAGCACCTCAAGAAATGAGATAGGCAGTCATAAATTTAAAGCTGTGTAAATTTCAGAAAATGTACCCTAGTTTGTAAACGCTATAACTTTTGCGCAAACCAATAAATATCCGCTTATTGACATTTTTTTTACTAAAGACATGTGGCTGAATACATTTTGGCCTAAATGTATGACTAAAATTGAGTTTATTCGATTTTTATTATAACAAAAAGTAGAAAATATCATTTTTTTCAAAATTTTCGGTCTTTTTCTGTTTATATCGCAAAAAATAAAAATCGCAGAGGCAATCAAATACCATTAAAATAAAGCTCTATTTGTGGGAAGAAAAGGACGCAAATTTCATTTGGGTACAACATTGCATGTCCGCACAATTTACAGTTAAAGCAGCGCAGTGCCGAATCCCAAAAACAGGCCTGGTCCTAATGGCCCGAAATGGTCCGGGGCTTAAGTGGTTAATATCCATTCCAGACCTGAAGGGCTTTTTTTTTTTAATTTTATCAATGACTTTTCTATGTATTGATAAAAGCCGACAATTCATTAATAGCCGCGAGTGAGTTTTAAATTACTTTTTTTCCTTCAAAAATGACACTTTGTGCAGGGACAGTTCTAAGCACTGGAAACATGCGCGACTTTACATGCATATCATACACACCCCCTAGGTACGAAATTTAAAGGAAAATTTTACTTTTATTTTTTAATTTTAAGCATTATTAAAATCACCGCTCCTGTAAAAACGTCTATTTTTTAAACCTTTTTTTGCATTGATACATGTCACCTGGGGCAGGACCCAGGTCCCCAAACACTTTTTAGGACAAAAAATTGCATATTAGCCTTTATAATTAGCAATGTTGGAAAGTGGGGGCACTTTTGGTCAAATCTTGTAGCACCACATCCCATGTAATTTGAAATTGGAAAAAGAAGGGGTCAATGGGTATACTCAGTACCCTGGGATTTTCAAATACGGTGCTAAGTAGAGATTGACAACAAGATCAAATCTTAAAAAGTTTTATCATTTTATTAACATGAGAAAGACAAAAATACACAAAATAAAATAACCATCCTTGAAGACGTGTAACTCAATGATCAAGGTGCAATTTGCTAGGTCGCCACTCTACTAGTTTCGCTAAAATAGCTTCCTCAGGAGTGATTGTGACAGTAGCAGAATTATACTGAAAGCACAGAATACATGTGGTTAGCACAGAGGATGGTTAAAGATAAATGTTGCATCAACATAAAACATTGTTTAAATTCACTCGCGGAAGTTAACGCATCAATATTGACATGATAATAGGGAAAGTATAAATAAACAAATAAACATGCATAGTTGATCAAGACCCATGCTGAACACCAAACATACATATGTGTACATATGCACTCACCAGTTTGCAATAAAACTCATCTAATATAAATGGAGGAAGGATTCTCTCAAGGCCACACAGTTCAAACGAGACAGCAATGTTCCATTGCTCCACTCAACCCCCTAGCAGAGTCCAGTGACCCACCTATTAGTATACGCAACCATAGGGGTATATTAGGCAGCATGAAATGGATACCTAAAAACGGTAAGTAAAATGTGTTATAAGTACCAAGGCTGCACAAACACATTCTATTGTGTAATACTTAAAATAATAACCTCTTACCTTTGTAAAGTAGGTATGCCAATAAATTGTCGGTAAGTATCTGGCATCTAGATTGCTCATAAGGGTACTAAGGCTAAGATGTTTGAATGGGGAATGAATGAGCCCGCGGGAGTGCACATCAACCCAAAAGAGAGATAAGATGCATTGGAAGATATCTGTCAGCTATTAAAGCAAAAACAGAACATATGTATCAGAATAAAAGAGAATGAATCCTAAAGAAAAAGCATAAATCAAAAGGTCTGGTGACAAATCATCCGTGCAATGCCTTACCTGGATGAATAAACATACAGCATAGTCCGGCTGGGAGGAGTGCAGCCAGCCCCTTGGTGTGGGGAAGAATCCTGGCAGAAAGTGAGCGGTGCAAACCGCGCTTCATATACCCCCACCACGGCGGCGTCTGACCTCATCGCCGTGGTGCGGACGTCTGCTAGGAGGTCCATGTAGGACGCAAGCGCCGTCCAATGATTAGGACTGGTGCGTGCGTCAGTGAAGCAGCCAACCGGCGTGGCTCATCACACGTCAGAAGGCGTGTGTGTTGAAGCCCTCCGTGCTGCTGAAGTCCGCCGCGCCATCTTGAAAAAGGGAAAGGCCACACTATTACATGTGTAAAGTGGGAAAATAGGTGGTAAAACAATGGGAATGGAAAAATTGGATGGAAATTCGGGGCTGACTAGACAAGGACCTACTGATAAAGGGCGACCTAAGTAAACATAAGATTGGCAAAACAAATGAAATAAACAAGGGCGCCCCGGGCGTCCGTATGGTTGCACTAAGGTGCGCCAAAGGATAAACTGGCAAGGGAGAAGTGCTGCATGGAGTTAGCTGAATTATATCAACACACAAAAATGTGTATTAATATGTTTGAACAATCATAAGAATATATTGATTGATAGAGAAATTACATCTCCAATAATTTCGATTAATTGAAAAATCGCAGAGAGATAAAGTGCTATTTATGAGACATAGCCAGAGTTAATAAAAGTATAGAAAAAAAGGCAAACTGGTGAGATTGGAGGAGCACATAATGGGCCATGAGCATCACAATAAAAAAACAGTTTGTTATCTATGATGCCACCGACGCTGTGGCTACTATCAGTTCGAAATAAATACATCAACAAATTTCATATAAAGAAACGAACATGCATAAGTAAAAAAACAATGTATTCATGGTGAGGCCACAGACATCCTGCGGCTACTGTTCAATAAGAAGTAAATACGTCAAAATGCATATAGATTGTAAATAATGAAAAAACTATATAAAGGTATCCAACAAATGCTGGGGGTAAATCAAATAAACAAACAAACACACACAAAGAAAAAGAAAAAAGGAAAAAAGGAGGGGGGCCCTATAAAAAGGGCTTAAAACTGAATGCATCATTCAGACCAGGGTGCCTAAGGGCAGAGAGCCTATGGATCCACCTGGCCTCTTTTTGGAGCAGGATCCTGTCAAAATTCCCCCCTCTATCTCCCGGGGGGACATGTTCCAAAGCAGAGAAGTGCATTACTGTACTGTCAAATTTATGGAAAAGGCCCACATGACGACTTATGGGAGTTTCCATTTTTTTCTTTTTGATCAAAGAGACATGGTCTCTTATGCGATGGAAAAATGGTCGTTTGGTCTTCCCAATATAAAAGGCATCACATTGGCACTGCATGAGATATACTATGCCAATGGAATCACACGTAACAGAGAATGAGGGTCTATGTACCTGTCCATTAGGAAGAATGACAGTAGATGATGAATGCACATATCTGCAAAACTTGCATTTGTGACAGGGCCTGGTGCCCCTGAAGGGGATGGTATTGGATGATGATGAAGAAAAATGACTATGAACCAAGGTATCCCTCAGAGATCTGGCTCTCCTGTAGGTAATTTCAGGATAGGGTTTAATCCACTTGGAAATTTGTTCATCATTTGTTAGTAGGTGCCAGTGTTTTTGTAAAATATGGCGGACTTCTCGATGTCGATTTGAGTATTTGGTTATTAGACGTATTCCCGGGTCAGGTTTAGCTCTCTTAGGGCCATGTAAAAGGGCATTTCTATCCTGTTTTTTAGTTCTTGCATATGCTTTTTTGAGGCTTTTGTTACTATAGCCTCGTTCTAGGAAGCGTGCTCTGAGTAGTCTAGCCTCAGATTCAAAATCTTGTTGATTGCTACAATTCCGGCGTAGTCTGAGGTATTGCCCGTAAGGCACACTGGAAATTAGAGATTTTCGGTGTGCACTTCCTGCGTGTAGCAGGGAGTTTCCTGCCAAGGATTTGCGGTATAAAGAAGTACCAATAGTGCCATCACTGTTGGCACTAATTTTTAGATCAAGGAAAATCAAGTCTGTTTGACTTGTTTCGAAGGTAAACTTTAAATTAAAGCTGTTGATCTTGAGGCGGTTTAGGAAGGTGGTGAGGGCATCCCTGGGACCGGTCCATACAAAGAAAATGTCATCAATAAATCGTCGCCATATTGGAATGAATTCCAGAGAATCCTGAAGGTCTTCTCTGAAAAAAAGTTGTCTCTCCCACCCCCCCAGATACAGGTTGGCATAAGAGGGGGCGCACTTGGTCCCCATTGCCACCCCCTGTATCTGGAGGTAGTGGGAGTCTCCAAACAAAAAAATATTGTTAGATAAAATAAACTCCAGTAGATTAAGGATAAAGTTTATGTAGGTCCGAGGGATGCTCCTGTCCTCGACGATGAAGCCCTCCACAGCCCGAAAGCCAAGATGATGTGGTATGGAGTTGTAAAGGGCCTCAACATCGAGCGCCACCAACCATGATCCCCTGGGCAGGGAGAGCCCATCCAGAGCCCTGAGGAGGTCAGTAGTGTCCTGAAGATATGATACCAATCCTTCAACATGTGGTCGCAAAAAGTCATCGACCAATTGACTGGCGGTTTCCGTCAGTGAACCATTACCGGAGACGATGGGACGTCCCGGAGGGGAAGATAGACTCTTATGAACTTTAGGTAATGCATAGAGAGTTGGAGTTCTGGGATTTGTGATATTGAGAAACTCCCAGGTTTTTTTTGTAATTAAACCATCGTGGTAGGCATTACCAATCAGGTGTTTGTAACGTGTATTAGTTAAATCAAGATGAGTATTTGACACCTTGCGGTACCATTCTTTCTTGGTCAATAAGTTCATGACCATCTGTTCATAGTCACGAAGGTTCATGACCACCAAGTTGCCCCCCTTATCGGAGGGCTTGATAATGATATCCTTATTGAGCTGTAGAGATCGCAATGCGTCAAGTTGGGAATCACTTAGATTGGATTCAGCCTTCGATTTCCAATTGGATTGGTTTATTTCCTGGGTTACCTGTTTAGTAAAAGCCCAGATGTTGGGATTTCCCTGCAATAATGGGAACAGATTAGATTTGGGCCTGTATTCTCTCTGAACTGATTTAATTACTGGAGGACTTGAGGAAGGTGGGGTTGAGGAGGGAAGCAGAGTCGCCAGTTCCCCCTCTAGGGCAGATGCCTCATCAAGGTCCGTGGAGTCAATGCCTCCCTCCTCCCACAACTCCATCAAATCCTCCAGGGCCTTGATGTCCTCAATACTCATCTCTTGCCAGAGAGGGTTAGCTGGAATGGTGGTCTCCGGCACATTCCTTGGTTTATCATAGAGAACTCGGAATAGCAATTTCCTTGAAAATAAATTTAAATCTTTGATAAGTTCGAACTTATCAATTTGTTTGGTGGGACAGAAAGTAAGACCCAGCTTCAGAATTGAAATCTGGTCTAGAGTCAAAAGATATGATGAAAGATTTATTATCTCAAGTTCAGTTTGGGAGGTTTTTGACTCAACAGTGGATCTGTATTTGGCTGCTTCCTTGGGTCTAGTGCCAGTGATGGGAGTGATTGGGCCAGACGAAAATCCGCCTGATTGGAAAAGCCTGAGTAGGATGGATTGCTTACCTGTGCCTGAAGTGAGGGAGAGACGACCGAGGTGGAGATAGAAGTGCTAGGTTGGTGATCGGGGAGTGCCAGTGCAGTGGTCGAAGAGTTCTTGGCTGAAGTTGCCCTGGTGGTGATGGGTGCCCGAGAAGAGGTAGTGCGTTGGGAAGGGGTGGGTTTAGCGGTCGCCTTACCGTTACGTGCTTTGAAAAAACCATGAGTTTTGAGTGAGGGAGGTGGATCCGATGCCTGTGTGGAAGAAAAAGAGGAAGCAGAGGAATCAGATTCACTGGGGTCATGAAAGGATTCATTAGGTTGACGTTTTGTATTATTGACTCGTCTGCGATTTTTAAAGCCGGTGCCCCAATTATAGGCCTGGGTGTTGTCATAGGCCAACTTGTCTCTGACAAATTTTATTTCTTTAGTTTTGAGAATGTTTGAAACAAAAGCCTCAAGGTCAACCTTGAGGGTGGTTTCCCTAGTTGGAAAAGATTCGTCAGAGACAATGGTTTCATTGGCCTTGTATAAATCTTCAATCTCCCCATCAATTGTAATTAGATCCGATGTGTACTGTTTGTTCAATAGTTCCATCATTTGGATGGAACATGTTTGGAGATTTTTCTCCCATTCCACTTTGAATGAAGGATCAATTTGATTGAGGGTTGGAAATATTTGTACTCTGAGACCCCATGGGACAATGTTGTCCTCAATGTATTTGAGGAAGTACCATCTGTTCCAAAACAGCCTGGACTTCCTTTCCAACATTCGTTGGAGTCTCAGAATAAATCGATCCATGGAAAGACCTCCACTGGCATTGTTTTGAGCCTTGTGGATTCTGTCCATGTATCCTTCAAATGCATTACCACAATAACTGGACATGTTGAAAAGAGTAGGTCATAAAAAAGAAAGAGGAAAGAAAGAAGAAAAAAGAAAAGTACATAACACAAATGAAAAACAAAACAACAGAAATGTATGTATATAGATATACACCCAATACTTGTACAATGATAAATCATTAGCACTTTAGATTTTGAACGTTCGAGTCCATTGTATTTAATAGGATTCTAAAGTTCACACGAACATTCTGTCTGTTCGCAGGTTCTGGTGCGAACCGAACAGGGGGGTGTTTGGCTCATCCCTGATGGTGTAATACTATGGTGTACAAGGAAGATACATCTGTGGTTGCCAGTAAAGTTCTTCCTTCTAATACTGGCAACGTATCTAGTAATTAAAGTACAGGTTTCGTATCTTTGAGATAAGCTTTCGTGTGTTGTGCAGCTGGTTGAATTAAATGGTCTATGTATTGCCCAATCCTTGCTGTTAGGGAATCTATCCCATTCACAATGGGTCTTCCCGGCAGGTTTTCTTTATCCTTGTGGATTTTGGGGATTGTATAAATCACTGGAATTCTACATGACTGGGTATAAGATATTTTGCTTCATTTTTATTTAGTGTATCTTTTTTGGTTCCTAAATGGACTATTTGTTCAAGCTCTTTTTTATATTTGATGGTGGGATTACCCAAAAGTTTCACGCAGGTGGCTTCATCCTGTGATTGTTGATTTAATTCACCTTGATATTGTTCTTTAGATTGTATCACTACACCTCCTCCTTTGTCTGATGGGCGTATTACGATATTGTTCCTCTTCATTAATGTTGGTATGCCTTTTTTCATATGGATGGGATCCGAGACCTTTTTTAGTTTCAATGATTCTAAATCTTGCAATACTAATTTCTGAAAGACTTCTATATGTTTGTTGTCATGTACTTGAGGATTGTACAATGAGTTGTTGTGTAACGTGCTATGGCATTATTACATCCAATTTTTAGTTTAAAGGGATTACTTAAAATATACTTCTGAAGCCCTGTACACACGATCAGTTTGACTGATGAAAACCGTCCAATGGATTGTTTTCATCAGACAAACCGATCGTGTATGGGACCCATCAGTCTTTTTTCCATCGGTTTTAAAAAATAGAACATGTTTTAAAATTATCTGATGGATAAAAAACCGATGGCAATTTCCGATTGTCTGTGGGGAAATCCATCAGATGAAAAACCCTAGTATGCTCAGAATCAAGTCGACACATGCTCAGTAGCATTGAATTTCATTTTTCTCAGCTCATCGGAGTGTTTTACGTCACCACGTTTGGAACGGTTGGTTTTTTGACTGATGGTGTGTAGGCAAGACTGATGGAAAACAGTTTCATCGCATTTCTGATGGACAA
The DNA here is from genome assembly GCA_029206835.1 of Rana muscosa. NCBI lineage: Eukaryota > Metazoa > Chordata > Amphibia > Anura > Ranidae > Rana > Rana muscosa. The sequence continues at coordinate 179,158,150 of CM055116.1, forward strand.
ATCCATCAGACGAAAATCCATAGGTTATCTGATTGTGTGTACAGGGCTTTAATGTTAATTTTCCTCACATACTTCTGGAGACCTATGTATGTGTAAATTTTTATTTTTTTACAGGAGCATGTTTAAGACCTTCCAATACTGCGAGTTCTTCTATTGTAATTTCCTTCCCACTCAGATTAAACACACCCTCCCCTACTATTCTCTTTTTCTTTTGGAGTCTCTTTCCCACTCTACATCCTCTCTTCTTTCTGGGCTTCGCCTTGGTCTGTCTTCTTGGAGTCGTCTTCTTGGTGACCGGTAAGGCTCTTGTGGTTCCTTCCTGATGAGCGATAATGTTCTCGTGGTTGTCTCCTTGGAGAGTGATCCCTTCTCTTTGTCTAAAAAAGACCTCTGTTGCTCTTATTCATAGTAGCTCTGTTGATGTTGTTGGTCTGGGTAGTTTCTGATAGGTTCATACCTATTATAGGTGGGTATGGGACTTCTCTCAGATCTCCCATAGTGTTCTTGTTGGTAAGAGGGGCCTCTATTGTCCTTCTGATTTCTCTCATTATTGTGCAAGTTGTTATATGGCTTCTTGAAAGGTTTTTTGAAAGGTTTCTTCTAGGAATTCCTTGGAGTTTGATGCCAGTAGTTGCCATTATTTCTCTGTTCATATTTTGGTCTATGTGTCCCATTGTATACATCCCTATTATCCCATCTTGGTGGGTTCTTGGTATGTTGAAACAGGTTCTTGGATTCTGACTTCTCTCTCAGGTGTCGAATATGTAGAAACTGGTTGTGGGCTCTATATTTTACTCTTGACATTTGAAAACTTGATCTGATTTCTAATCTGCTAGATCGCATTGATACCTCTTCAATTTTCTTTGTTGCACTTCTAGAACTTTCACTATCAGGTCTTAATTCAATTGGGTGGCAAGTTTGTAGAAATTAATGGTTTGAATTTTTGAATAGTAAAAGTGTAGAGGGTCTCAGATTCCTTCTTAAAAGAAAACAAAGAAAAGAAAACAAAGAAAAACACGACTTATAGAACAACAAAAATACATTTAAATTAAATTAGAACCTCACAAGGAATCTACAGAATTTAACAAACTTGCCACCCAATTGAATAAAGACCACAGAAGAAAATAATGGAGTTTGTAGCCATTACAACAGGGCAAACCTACCCAATCAGGGACTTTATCTGTTATCACATGAGGGAGTTGTTTATGTTCCCTGATGTAGTTGTAATCTGCATGTTGGAAGAGCAAAAAGGGCACTAAAAGTAAGAATAAAGTAACATATCCAAAATATAGTTAATGTTTCCCCAAACACAATGTATCGAGACACTTTGCGGCAGTTCATAACTAGGGATGAGCTTCGTGTTCGAGTCGAACCCATGTTCGACTCGAACATCGGCTATTCGATGAAGATCGAACATTATGGGCTGTTCACGCCAAATTCGAGTGGCGCGTCACGGCCCATAATAAACTGCGACATCGCAGTGCATTGCTGGCTGATGATTGGCCAAGCATGCATTATGACCCGCATGCTTTGGCCAATCACAGAGCAGAAAAAACGGAGAGCCGTAATTGGCCAAAGCCAGGGTGGCTTTGGCCAATTATGGCTCGGGGGGTTTAGTAAACGCCCCACACTATATAAGGGCTCCGGCTCGGCGGCCTTGTGTAGTGTGTTGGAGTTGTGAAACAAGAGTTTACAGAGACAGACTGTGTCATTTATATTGAGTTAGATAGAGCAGGCAGGCGAGTCAGTTAGCTGCAGTTACAGTGTGTAGAGGATATATATGCATCCTAGGTGTTGTATATATTTTTAAACACTGTATTTAGTTTAGCTAGATCCGTTCCTGGTTTTCTCTATACTGTGACAGGCAGGCAGGTGATTGTGCTAGCTGCAGACAGTCATTGTTTCACTTAGTGTACTGTGTGCTTTGCATAGCGTTCACCTAAAGCTTACCTGAATACAGTTAGTGAGTGACTAATAGTGGTGTTCTCATAATTAAACCACAGGCAGAGAGCTGCAAGTATTTTCAGTGTACTGTGTCCCTCTCTGCACAGTTTTCACCTAAAACTAACTGCTGCTGTTTTTCCCATACTAATACCACAGCAGGCAGTTGATTCTGATAGCTGCATTATCAGTACAGACAAATATATATATATATATATATATATATATATATATATATATATATATATATATACATCCCACCTTTGTGCAGCTACATCTCACTGCAGGCCATTAGTATGTCTGGAAGGCAAACAAGGAGAGGCAGACAGTCACGAGGCAATAAAAGAGGGGAAGCGGGCTCTGTGTCTAGAGGCAACAGTGCTGCTGGTCGTGGACACGGTGCATCCTCATCAGCACGTGGCCGTGGGACACGCTTGTCCTTCTTTTTGGCAGCTGACCATGTTGAGCCGCAACATGCCCAAGACTTGGTAGAGTGGATGACCAAGCCGTCCTCATCCTCCTCATCCTCTCTCAGCTAGGCTCAGGGTACTTTGTCTGGCAAAGCAGCTGCCAAAGCGGCCTCTTCCCTTGGCTCAATGGCATCAGTCACTCCTTCCCTAGCCCCACCATGTCCTCCTGAGGAGTCCCCCGAACTGTTTGACCACAGTGTTGGGTACATGCTCCAGGAGGATGCCCAGCGTTTTGAAGGCTCCGATGATGGAACCCAGCTGGAGGAAGGCAGTAACGTGGGTTTTAGATAGAGGGGGTAGTAACGTTAGCCCAGAGAGAGGGGGTGCCCAACAAGGACAGCAATATGGCAGTCATGTTCCCCCAGCTGCAGCATACTGCCAGATTGGCTCCAGTGATGAGGATGGAGGGGATGATGAGGTCACTGACTCCACGTGGGTGCCTGATAGGAGAGAGGAGGAGGAGGAGGAATCACATCTCCAACGAGGCAGGATGCCCTCCAGGGGCCAGCTTAAGGGCAGCACACCGACTGCATCACACCGCAGAGCTCCGCATGTGCAGGGCGCTGCTGTCTCTGCGCGTTATTCCAAAAGTTCTTTGGTGTGGGCCTTTTTTCAGACGTGTGCAGCAGATGTCTAAAGCATATCTCGCGTGGCCAAAACATCAGCCGCTTGGGCACCACGTGCTTGACCAGACATGTGTTGATCTGCCATGCAGTCCATTGGCAAACGTACCTAAAAGACCCACACCAAAGAACAAAGCGGACCTCTCCTTGCTCCTCATCAGCTGAGATATCCAACCCCACTATTTCTTCAGTCCTCTCTGAAACCTGCACTGAGAGGAGTGAAGGTGTAGAATTAGGTCTGTCACAGCCAAGTACTTGCGGGCAATCTGATGTCCGATTGTACCAGGCAAATTTCCCTGCCCTGGCTGCTGCACCGCCAAAAGAAGTTCACTCCCAGCCATCCACATGCCCAGCAGTTGAATGCTAGCTTGGGTAAATTGCTAGCACTTCAACTGCTGCCTTTTCAGTTGGTAGACTCTGCCCCCTTCCGTGAGTTTGTTGAATTTGCGGTTCCTCAGTGGCAGGTTCCCAAACGCCGCTTTTTCTTACAGAAGGCGATTCTGGCTCTCTACCGGCATGTGGAAGGCAATGTCTTGGCCTCGCTGGACAGGGTGGTCAGCGGTAAGGGGCTGACTTATGGTCCAGCAGGCATGGACAGGGACTTTACCTATCTTTCACAGTGCATTAGGTGACTCTGCTGGCAGCTGGGAAGGATGCAGGACAAGATGCAGTAGTGTTGGAGGTTGTTCCGCCACCACGCCTCCAAAATGTTACTACTGGTGATTCTGACACACCTCTCTCCTCCACCCCCTCCTCTTCTTCTTCCTCCATGGCCTCTACCTGTGCTTTGTCCTCGGAACCAGCGGTGCTCCGTAGGCGTTCAAGGGGCTACGCAAGTACGCAGGCAAAAAGATGCCATGCGGTGCTTGAGCTGGAGTGCTTGGGGGACAGGAGCCACACTGGGGCAGAGATTCTGTCAGCTCTGCAGGGGCTGGCTTAGAGGTGGTTAATGCCATGCCAGCTTAAGCCAGGAAAGGTGGTTTCCGACAATGGCACCAACCTCCTCTCCGCCCTCCGACAGGGACAACTGACCCATGTGCCCTGTTTGGCTCACGTCCTTAACTTGGTGGTGCAGCGGTTCTTGGGCAGGTACCCGGGCTTACAGGAGGTCCTGAAACAGGCCAGGAAACTCTGTGGGCATTTCCGCCGGTCATATAATGCCAGTGCTCGGCTGGCTGGCTGACCTGCAAAAGGATTACAACCTGCCCAAAAACCGCCTAATCTGTGACATGCCCACCAGGTGGAACTCTACGTTGGCCATGCTGCAGCGGCTGCACACGCAGCAGAGGGCCATCAATGAGTATCTGTTGCAATATGGCACCAGGACAGTGTCAGGGGAGCTTGGATTTTTTTCCCCACGCCAGTGGGCCATGATCAGGGATGCATGCACTGTCCTGGCACCATTTGAGGAGGCCACGAGGATGGTGAGCAGTGACAGTGCATGCATCAGTGACACTGTCCCTCTTGTCCACCTGTTGGAGCACACGCTGTGTGGAATAATTGACAGGGCACTTGAGGCAGAACAGAGGCAGGAAGAGGAGGAGTTCCTTACCTCTCAAGGCCCCCTTGATCCAGACAGTGTTCCTGCTGGCCCGGCTATCACACAGGAAGAGGAGGAGGAGGAGGAGGATTATTGTGTCAGCATGAAGGTGGAGCCTAGCATCAGCAGCAGTCTTCAAGGGATCAATTACAGTCCCAAGACACCCATGGACTTGTACATAGCTGGGAGGAGGTGGCTGTGGATCTTGTCATCCTCACTCAGTGACCCAGAGGACTCCACACCGAATGCCTCAGCAAACCTACGCTGCATGGCCTCCTTGATCCTACAAAGCCTGCGGAAGGATCCTCGTATTCGTGCGATCAAGGAGAGGAATCATTACTGGCTGGCAACCCTCCTTGATCCACGTTACAAGGGTAAGGTTGCGGACCTTATCTTGCCGTCACAGAGGGAGCAGAGGATGAAGCATCTTCGGGAGGCCTTGCAGAAGGGTCTGTTCAACGCATTCCCAGAGACTGGGAGGTTACAAATTCCTGGTCCTGGACAACGTGTTGCCGAGGCTCCGGTCAGTCAAAGAAGGAGCAGTGGAGAAGGTGGCCGTCTGACTGATGTGTTCAGACAATTTTTTAGTACGCAGCCCCAAGGTACAGTATGATAGCTTCCAGCAACCATCGCCAGCATCTGGTTTACATGGTGCAGGAATACCTAGGGGCAAGGTCAGACTTGGACACCTTTCCCACCGAAAATCCTCGGGGTTACTGGGTCTTGAGGATGGATCACTGGCCAGAGCTTGCACAGTATGCAATTGATGTACTGGCCTGTCCTGCATCCAGCGTTCTTTCGGAACGCACATTCAGTGCTGCTGGAGGCTTTTCTAACCGATCACAGTGTGCGCCAGTCCATCGACTCGGTCGATCGACTGACCTTCATAAAAATGAATCAGTCTTGGATCACCACCAGCTACCAAGCACCTGATGCTGATGTAACCGAATAATTTTTGGGGAAATGTCAGATCCCTTCAAGACTGCCTATGCTGATGCTGAGTGACTATCCTGTTATGCTGATTGACTAGCCTCTTTCTCCTCAATAATCATGCTGATAGCTTGAAAGAACATTTTTGGTTCTGGGCACCGCCACCAGTGACTAAGGCCCAATTTTTCATCCCCTGTTTAACAGAGGCGTGTATTTACAATTTTTGATGCAATGCTTTGCAGCAGGGCTCATTTCTGTGCTCCAACTACAGTATCTGTGAGGGGCTGCAGTGTTGTGGCACAAGCACCAGTGCCTAAGGCCCAATTCTTTAGCCCCTGTTTAACCACTTCCCTACCCAGCCATAGTCAAATGACGTCCACAGATGGGATCTCCCATCCTGGGTGGACGTCATATGACGTCCTCTGCTTTGTAGGGGGATATCTGAATGATGCCTGCAGCTAGAGGCATCATTCAGATATCCTTTTGAAGTGCCGGCGATTCTGCGCACCATAAGAATGATCATAGCGCCGCTTGATCGTTCTTACAGGCGGCGGGAGGGGACATCCCCCCCTCCCGCCGCCATCCGGTGCTTCTCCGGTCTCCCCGTGCGATCGGGGACCCGGAGCGAATCTTCCGGCGTCGTTGGTGGGGTCACGTGATGAGCATAGAGATGACTGGTGACCAGATGGTCACCAGTCATCTCTATGATCGTCGGAGGCCCGGGCGCGATGTGATGACGTCACGCCCGGGCCTCAAATGTAAACAAAGCCGCCATTGCGGCTGTAAGTATGAGATCAGTGAAAAAAAATTCACTGATCTCATGCTTTCCAGCCTGGAGGAGAGATGTGGGGTCTTATTGACCCCGCATCTCTCAATAAAGAGAACCTGTCACACACATTCCTATTACAAGGGATGTTTGCATTCCTTGTAATAGGAATAAAAGTGATAAAAAAAAGTAAAATCATTGTAAAAAAAAAAAAAATAAGTAAAAAAAATTTATAAATAATAATAAAAATTTTTTTTAACGCCCCTGTCTCCGGTAGCTCGCGATCAGAAGCGAATGCACACGTAAGTCGCCCACATATGTAAACGCCGTTCAAACCACACATGTGAGGTATCGCCGTGTGCGTTAGAGCGCGTGCAACAATTCTAGCACTAGACCTCCTCTGTAATTCTAACCTGGTAACCTGTAAAAAAAATGTAAGCGTCGCCTATGGAGATTTTTAAGTACCGAAGTTTGGCGCCATTCCATGAGTGTGCGCAATTTTAAAGTGTGACATGTTAGGTATCTATTTACTCAGCGTAACATTATCTTTCATATTTTCCCAAAAAATTGGGCTAACTTTACTGTTTTTTTGTTATTTTTTAATTCATGAAACCATTTTTTTTTTTTAAAAAGGCGTTTGAAAAATTATTGCGCAAATATCGTGCAAGAAAAAATGTTGCAATGACCGTCATTTTATTCCCTAGGGTGTCTGCTAAAAAAACATATATAATGTTTGGGGGTTCTGAGTAATTTTCTAGCAAAAGAATGATGATTTTGTACATGTAGGAGAGAAGTGCTAGAATAGGCCCGGTATTGAATAGGTACAAAAAGCCCTGTATTGAAGTGGTTAACAGGGGCGTGTATTTACAATTTTTGATGCAATGATTTGCAGCAGGGCTCATTGCTGTGCCCCAACTACAGTATCTGTGAGGGGTTGCAGTGTTGTGGCACCAGCACCAGTGCCTAAGGCCCAGTTTTTCTGCCCCTGTTTAACAGGGGCATGTAATTACAATTTTTGCTTTAATACTTTGCAGCAGGGCTCATTCCTGCATTCCAACTAGAGTATCTGTGAGGGGTTGCAGTGTTGTGGCACCAGTGCCTAAGGCCCAATTTTTCTGCCCCTGTTTAACAGGGGCGTGTAATTAAAATTTTTGCTGTAATACTTTGCAGCAGGCCTCATTCCTGCACTCCAACTAGAGTATCTGTGAGGGGTTGCAGTGTTGTAGCACCAGCACCAGTGCCTAATGCCCCATACACACGATCATTTTTAATGTCATTTTTAAAACTGACGTTTTTCTTGTCTTTTTTTTTCTTGTTTCCTCTCAAGCCTGTCTTGCGTACACACCATCATTTTAAAAAATGTTCAAGCAAAGCGCAGTGACGTACAACACGTACGACGGCACTATAAAGGGGAAGTTCAGTTCGAATGGCGCCACCCTTCATGTTAGTAAAGTTTGTTGAGCGAAGATTCGCTCTTTTCAGTCTCGTGCTTTTCAGTCCGTGACTGCGTGACGAATGTGCTATCTCCATTACGAACGCTAGTTTTACCAGAACGAGCGCTCCTGTCTCATACTTGATTCTGAGCATGCGCGTTTTTTTTCACGTCGTTAAAGCATACACACTATCGTTTTTCACGTCGTTAAAAAAAACGACATGAAAAACGACGTGAAAAAAGAGAGCATGTTCGAAATTTTTAATGGCCGTTTTTCACATCGTTAAAAATGCTCTGGAGCCTACACACGATCATTTTTAATGGCCATTTTTTTTAATGGCATTTTTAACGGCATGAAAAACGATCGTGTGTATGGGGCATAAGGCCCAATTTTTCTGCCTCTGTTTAAAAGGGGTGTGTAATTAAAATTTTTGCTGCAATACTTTGCAGCAGGCCTCATTCCTGCTCTCCAACTAGAGTATCTGTGAAGGGTTCCAGTGTTGTGGCACCAGCGCCTAAGGCCCAATTTTTCTGCCCCTGTTAATCATGGGCATGTAATTACAATTCTTGATCTAATATTTCACAGCAGGGCCCGTTCCTGAGCCCACCAAGAGTAACTGTGAGGGCTTACAGTGTTGTGACAACACCAACACCTAAAGCCCACATTTCTGCAAAGTATATAGGGCAGGCCCCTACTTTCAAACATCCGACTTACAAATGACTCCTACTTACAAACGGAGGGAGACAACAGGAATTCAGAGGAAATCTACCCCTAGGAAGGGAAATTCTCTCCTGTAAGAGTTAATATGGGGAAAATGTGTCTCCTCTCCACTGATGCTTTATCACCAATCCTTGTTTCTCTAAAAAACTCAAATTTTCAAAATCCAATTGTCATTGGGACAGAAAGTGAGGTGAAATCTTCTGAACAGGTGCACAGACAGCAAAACAAATGTTACAGGGGTGATAACCCTTCCCTATGTTTTCCAAAAAGCTTAAAAATAGATTTTTTGGCTGGAGCTACACTTAAAAAATGTACCTGTTCCAAATTACAAACAGATTCAAGTTAAGAACAAACCTACAGTCCCTGTCTTTCTTGGGACCGCCTGTATACTGCTGTTCAGAGTATATAGGTCCTGGGGGCCCCACGCCTGTCTCTTTTTTTAGTTTGGGTGCGGGGTTCCCCTTAATATACATACAAGACCCAAAGGGGCTGGTAATGGGCTGGGGGGTACCCATGTCGTTTTTCTCAATGATTTTCATCCATATTGCCGGGACCAGACATTACATTAAAGCCGCAAGCAGTTTTAATTGAGTTTTATTCCTTTAGAAATGTCATTTTGTGCAGGGACAGTTATAAACATGGGAAACACGCGCCACTTTACAGGCATACTATAGACACCCCCAGGCACGATATTTAAAGGAATATTTCACTTTTATTTTTTCACTTTAAGCATCATTAAAATCACTGCTCCCGAAAAAAACTGCAGTTTTTTAAACTTTATTTTGCATTGATACATGTCCTGATTTCTCATGTTCGAGTCCCATAGACTTTAACGGTGTTCGAAAGTTTGCGCGAACTTTCGGTCCGTTCGCATGTTCTGGATGCGAACCGAACCAGGGAGTGTTCAGCTCATCCCTACTCAACATACAGCTCTCACAATACACACTGCTGTATGTTATATTGTCTACCTTTCTCCTACTGTATTGTCCATATTCTGACAAAAGTCTGTTGTCTCCCTTCAGGTTCACCACACAGCAGATTGCATTCATAGACACGGATCCTACTGAGCCCAAGTGGTACAATTGTATTAGTAATGGTAAAGAGGTTTCCAATGTGAGCTGGAATTGTTCCAGCAATGTAGTTGGAATGATTTGGAATTAGCTGTGGGGGAAAAAGAAGGCTTTTAGTTGTAATTGTTGGAGTAGAATTTCAAGTTTTATATAACTTATCTTAAAAATACTCACTCACCTCTCCTAACACCTATTTTGACTAACCAGTGTAAGAAAGGTCTGTATACTTACTTATTTTCAGGTCGTTCTGATCCAGTCACTTGATCTGGCTCCCTTGTGTCAGCCAGAGGTGGTTGCAGGGGAGAGGAGGGAGTGCTGACAATGAATGGGCTGTAGTCAGTCTGTGGGTGATGTTGCTGCTTCCAAGCATTGCCAGCCATTGTCTGGTGCTCTCTCCTCTCCCCTGTAGTTAGAGCAGGGTGACACAGGGGAAACCACGTGACTGGGCCAGAATTGCCTGAAAACAGGTTAGTCAGAATAGTTGTTAGGAGAGGGAGGGGACATTTTTAAGATTAGTTAGGTATAACATGTAATTTTAACCACTTCCCTACCGCCCATAGTCATATGACGTCCACAGATGGGATCTCCCATCCTGGGTGGACGTCATATGACGTCCTCGGCTTTGTGGGGGGATATCTGAATGATGCCTGCAGCTAGAGCAGGGGCAGATCCAGAGTCTTTTCTCGGGAGGGGCACTGCCAAAAAATATGTTTTTTTTGTGGGAAATTTATCGGGGAAATGGCTGGTGTCGGCGCTTCAATCATCCCGGCACCATGGTTGTTATGGTGTCAGGATGATTGAAGCGCATTATTTCTATTATTACGTTGTAATATAAAATGAAATAGTTCAATGCAGAATCAGTGGGAGCCCAGAGTGTGTCACTTGCCACCGTCGCCTGCAATTAGTGGGAGCCCTGAGCGTGTCATTTGCCACACGTTGCGGATTGTCACTTGCCACATCACCTGCCACACCTTGCGGATTGACACTTGCCACTCACCTGCCACACCTTGCTGATTGTCACTTGCCTGCCACCAGATGCAGATTGTCATTTGCCACGTCACCTGACACAATTTGCGGATTGTCACTAACTTGCCTGCTAAGGTGTAGTTTTGGTTGTCTCTTGCTGTGTCCCAGACTCCCAGAGTCAGGCAGCAGAGAGATAATGTAATCTCTCTGCTGCCTGCACAGTGAGGGCGGAAGTCACTGCAGGAATGCAGGGCAGGCACGGGCGGTGAGAGATGAGCCTGCTCTCTCACTCTCTCCTGCGCTGCCAACATACTGAGCAGCACGGTCTGCCCACAAACCGTGCCACCCGCCCGCCCACAAACCGCGCCATAAGTGGAGCCGCCCACTTTCTTACCCGTCTGTGGAGCCGCACGCTATCGCACCTGCCCGCAGAGCAGCCCGACGTGACTCACTGACATCACTCGTTGCTAGACGCCAAGCGGCCCAGGCGTTAGCAACGAGTGCAGGGAAGAGGCTCCACCCACCTCCTCCGCTCCTGGTATCGTGTCAGTGCGCCACGTAACTACATTAGACGAGTCTCTCTCTCGGCGCCGCTGATCGGCTGATGTGAGGAACAGAGAGAGACTCAAAGAGGCAGCGGCAGTCGCAGAACAAGTACTGTATATACTCGAGTATAAGCCGACCCGAATAAAAGCCGAGGCACCTAATTTTACCCCAGAAAACTGGGAAAACTTATTGACTCGAGTATAAGCCTAGGGTGTCCATCTGCATGCCTCACTGTGCCTCACTTTGCCTCACTGTGCCCATGCCTCACTGTGCCCATGACTAGACTGATGTTTAACATGAGAGTCTATGGAAGGAGTTCCCGGTTTTGAAAAATCGGTTCTCCCTGGCCGTAGGTCGCCCAGACACCAAACTTTGCGCACTTATAGAGGAGACATGGGGCTACATGTGTGCCAAGTCTGGGGTCCAGGAGACCAATGACTGGCCGGTACCGGGTCTGCAAAGTCACCAGAGAAATTACCGTTTAACATTGGAGTCTATGGAAGGAGTGCCCGGTTTGAAAAATCTGTTCTCCCCAGCCGTAGGTCTCCCAGACACCAACCTGTGCACACTTGTAGAAGAGACATGGGGCTACATGTGTGCCAAGTTTGGGGTCCAGGGGACCAATGGCCGGCCCTTACCGGGTCCCCAAATATCTGGGAGATCAGGCGCAAAAAAAAAAAAAAAACAGAGCAAGTGAGTGTGACAGATGGTCTGGGGGGGGGCAATTGCCCTGTTGCCCCCCCTGGATCCGCCCCTGAGCTAGAGGCATCATTCAGATATCCTTTTCTTGTGCCGGCGATTCTGAGCACCATAAGAACGATCATAGCGGCGGTTCCGCCGCTTGATCGTTCTTATAGGCGGCGGGAGGGGGCATCCCCCCCTCCCGCCGCCATCCGGTGCTTCTCCGGGCTCTCCCGTGCCATCGGGGACCCGGAGAGAATCGTCCGGCACTGGTGGTGGGTCACGTGACGAGCATGGAGATGACTGGTGACCAGATGGTCACCAGTCATCTTTATGATCGTCGGAGGCCCGGGTACGATGTGATGACGTCACGCCCGGGTCCTCAGATGTAAACAAAGCCACCATTGTGGCTAGTAAGTATGAGATCAGTGAAAAAAAATTCACTGATCTCATGCTTTCCAGCCTGTAGGAGAGATGTGGGGTCTTATTGACCCCGCATCTCTCAATAAAGAGGACCTGTCACACACATTCCTATTACAAGGGATGTTTACATTCATTGTAATAGGAATAAAAGTGATCAAAAAAAAAAAAAGAAGTAAAATAAGTGTTAAAAATAAATAAATAAGTAAAATAAAAAAAAATAAAAAATGTAAACGCCCCTGTCCCCGGTAGCTCGCGATCAGAAGTGAACGCACACGTAAGTCCCGCCCACATATGTAAACGCCGTTCAAACCACAAATGTGAGGTATCGCCGCGTGCGTTAGAGCACGTGCAACAATTCTAGCACTAGACCTCCTCTGTAACTCTAACCTGGTAACCTGTAAAAAAAATTAAAGCGTTGCCTATGGAGATTTTTAAGTACCGAAGTTTGGCGCCATTCCATGAGTGTGCGCAATTTTAAAGCGTGACATGTTAGGAATCTATTTACTCAGCGTAACATCTTTCATATTTTCCCCAAAAATTGGGCTAACTTTACTGTTTTTTGTTATTTTTTAATTCATGAAACCATTTTTTTTCCCAAAAAAAAGGCGTTTGAAAAATTATTGCGCAAACACCGTGCAAGAAAAAAAGTTGCAATGACCGTCATTTTATTTCCTAGGGTGTCTGCTAAAAAAACATATATAATGTTTGGGGGTTCTGAGTAATTTTCTAGCAAAAGAATGATGATTTGTACATGTAGGAGAGAAGTGCCAGAATAGGCCCGGTATTGATGTGGTAAAAAATGCCCAGTGTTGAAGTGGTTAATGATGGATGTAGAGGGGAACACAGCCATCAGGGGCTAAAGATGACAGAAAAGGTTTTGAACATGGGGTAAGGAAACTCCATTTCAAATAGGTACAATGTTTTCCTGCAGAATTTCTCAGAAGGAAGGGATGGGAAAGCTGAGGATACTGCATTAACAGTGCAGTCATACATTGATATCTTTCTGGATTTCTACTTTAAGAAAAATAAAATGCACACCTCTGTATTGTAACCTCACACATGAAGATCAGCAAACCCAGAAATATGCACTGAGTCTCCTTCTTTTGGTTCAGTAGTTCATTCTGATTGAATAAAGAGTGCAGAATGTGCTGAAACATGTAAATTGCAATAATAGTACATTTAAACCTTCATGTATTTCTGCAAGCTGAATTGGCAGGGAATATTCTCATGCAAAACAAGGGCAAAATGTTTATAGTTTTTCCTCTAGTGGCAATGAAATAACACTATTGTTGAATGCAATCTTTTTTTAATGTAGTATGGCTTGTTGGATAAAAGGTAAAAGACGGCAAAAATTGTATCATTTTAAACACAGATGACAGAAAAACAAGATAGATGGATTTTTTGCAGATAATCCATTCATGTAAACAAATGCTATGCAAATGCTCAAAAAGGGGGAAAAGTTTTTTTTTTTTTCCCTTTTCTTTAAGTAAATTGGAAATGTACAATACACAGATAAGAAACCAAACTAAGCAGTTTTAGAGGTCAATCATTAGTCTCTCTATAAATATTTAATACTCTTTCAGCTCCACTGGATATATACACAGTTCTTTGGAGACGAGAATATTGTAATAAGATATTAAAATTTTATACAATGCCACAGCTGAGGTGATTGTCATAGTGAATGTGTGATTTTTTTCGAGGCACTTTAAAAGTTTGCTGAATAAAAAAAAAAATCACCTACAGCTTAAGAGAGGTTGTGGTAGAATAAGGTAAGGAGATTTTGCAAAATGAGCAGATACCAGGTGAGTTAGCCCTTAAGCCCTGTACACACGATCGGATTTCCTATGGATTTTAAACCGATGGATTTTTCCATCGGTAATCCGATGAAGCTGACTTCCATCAGTCTTGCCTACACACCATCAGTCAAAAATACGACCGTCCCAAACGCTGTGACGTAAAACACTCCAACAAGCTGAGAAAAATGAAGTTCAATGCTTCTGAGCATGCGTCGACTTGATTCTGAGCATGCGTGTTTTTTTTGTCCAATGGAGTTCCACACAGACGATCGGAATTTGCTATCGTTTTTTTTCCCATCGGATAAATTTAAAACATGTTCTATTTTTTCTCACCGATGGAAAAAAGACCGATGGGGCCCATACACGATCGGTTTGTCCGATGAGAAAAGTCCATCGGACTGTTTTCATCAGTAAAACCGATCGTGTGTACACGGCTTTATACCCAAAATACATACTATATATATAAAAAAAATCTATACCCTATATTTACTGTAAAAGAAGAAAACAGGGAGTAAAATGGAGTTTTAGCATTTATGATTTTCTAGAGATTACATATGAAAAATAATTCTAAAGAGTGTTCAAGAGAAGTGATATATTTATATCATATTTGTATATTTTGTGGTGTTGAATTTCCTATAAAATGGTTACCTTGAAAATAAAAGAATTAAAGAATACAAGTGGATGTCGGGCCTATAGGAAATAGCTACTGCATTGAAGTTCTGTAATAATGGAGGTAGTAGGTGTGTTAGTGTTTGGCATTTGGCTTCCTCTCATCCCAAGTGTGTACCTCCTCTACACATATAATGGGGTTGATTTACTAAAGGAGAATAAACTGTTCACTTTGCAAGGGATGTTGCAGATTAAAAGTGACTTTTTCCCAGAGCTTAGTGAATGTAGTAAAGTTTCACTTTGCTCACTTCTTGCACGTGATTGGAAGTCAGCAGAGCTTCACTTCATGCTCTAGGGAAATTTCCCTTCCAAACTGAAACTTTGCAAAGCGAACTGTCTATTTGACTTTAGTAAATCAACTCCAAGGTGTTAGAGCCCCCAGAGGACACAGTAGCCTCTACAGCCTGCACTGGGGAGGAGATGATATTACCAAAGAGAGAAAGTGGGCAGAGAGCCCAGAAATTCCAGGATCAGCTTTTTTTTCCTCTCTGCCTGTCCTTTGACAAAGCAAATTATAAATTAACCACTTCCTGGCCGGCCATTGTATATATATGGTTGGGTGGGACAAGTGTCATTCTGGGAGGACATACCCATTCTTCCTCCCAGAAGTGTGCCAGGTCACTGTACTCCGCCCTGATACCATGTGGTCCATGTGACCACATCAATCACAGCAATCACATGTCTAGTCATTCCTGACACCATTGATTACTAATGTGATTTCTGTGATTGGTCACAGTGATTATATGACACAAGGCCAATCACAGCGGCCCTGTATCATGTGATAGCTGTGACCAGTCACAACTATCACAATAGTAAAGAATGGTTTTATACATTTATGCCATTAAACAGTGTAAATGATTGTTTATACAGTAATCATCACTGAAATAAGCAATCATAGTGTGAAAAAAAAATCCTTATCACCTCCCCAGAGTGGTACAGTGGCACTATGATGACACTGCACTGATCTGGTAAAGAAATTGTAAACAAAAACTATAAAAAGTTACTAATTTTTTTTACATACTGTCACCAGAGCAAGTGCACTGTACTGCTGTGACATTGATCATGTACTGTACAATGGCTGGCTGCTCTGATATCAATGTACGCCACAGTGCTGCTAGCCATCATCTCTGATCACCACCACAGCAGTATAATGTCACCAGACCAGTGTTAGGAGTCAATATCCCTAATCACCGCTGCACTATTCAGTGCTCCTAATCACCGCCACCCACTGTTAGCATCCCAATTGACAGCTGCATCACTTACAGTGTCATATCGTCCCTGATCACTGCCACACCAGTTACAGTATCCTTGATCACTGCCACATCAGTCCCAGTCCAAATAAATTTATTGATGTTGTGTTAAAAGATAGCCAACACGTTTTGGGGGTCAAAAGGAACTACTGACCACCAGTCAAAAAAATGCAGATACTGCTGGCTGATGCAGACACTGCTGGCCAGGAATTCTGATCTAGCAATCAGCTTCCCTGCACAGATACAAACAGGTAAGCCTTACTTTGAGTCCGCTCAAGATTCTAATTTTTAACTGAGGCCCTGAGGAAGGGGGAGTTCCTTTGACCCCCAAAACAGACTGGCTCTCTTTTAACACAATATCAATAAATGTATTTAGATTTTTTATCTTTTGGTCTGGAGCTCCTTCCATATATGCATGTCTTTTCCTGGTAATCTGCTGGAGTACCCACAGTAGGGTAGCCTTGCCTGTTGTGAGCAGCACAACCTGAGCCAATGGGCTCTTCAATTGTTTCTTGCCCTCTCACTACCTTGTTTAAATGTTAATCACAGTTCCAGCACCTCTTGGATGCCTTTTTATTTACATCAGTCCCAGTGTCACTAGACCAGTGTATGCCAGCAACAGTGTTCCTTATCACCGCCACACCAGTCACAGTGTCACCAGACCAGTGAAAGTCAAAAGCAGTGTTCCTGATCACCACCACACCAGTGAAGTGTTGCCTCTGCCTTCCGCCTGTAATAACCAGGGCCTGTTTATTGATCACATTTCTGCCAGTTGCCTAGACCAATCATCTGCCTGTGACCTGAACTGAACCATCTGCATGTCCGACTGACTATGTTCCTGTGAGACACCAGTCATGCCACGTACACACGACCGTTTTTCATGACGAGAAAAATGCCATTTTTTAATTTGGTCATTAAAAACTATCGTGTGTAGGCACCAGAGCATTTTTCTTGACGTGAAAAATGGGCATTAAAAATTTGGAACATGCTCTATTTTTTCTCGTTGTTTTTCTTGTCGTCGTTTTTCTCGTCGTGAAAAACGTGCATGCTCAGAAGCAAGTTATGAGACGGGAGCGCTCGTTCTGGTAAAACTAGTGTTCATAATGGAGATAGCACATTTGTCACGCTGTAACGGACTGAAGAGCACGAGGCTGAAAAGCGCAAATCGTCTCTCACCAAACTTTAATAACACGAGGATCAGCAAAGGCAGCCCAAAGGGTGGCGCCATCTGAATGAAACTTCCCCTTTATAGTGCCGTCGTACCTGTTGTCGAACTTGTTGTACGTCACCACGCTTTGCTCAAGCATTTTTTTTCACGATCGTGTGTAGGTAAGGCAGGCTTGAGAGGAATTACGTAGATAAAAACGCTGTTTTAACAATGACATTAAAAACGGTCGTGTGTACGCGGCATCAGAGTCCTCCCCTGCAAACAATTGCATGAATGGAACCACAGGAACTCTTGTGTTCTTCCTTTCTTTAGCCTCCTGTACTTCTTGGCTTGTGAACATGACATTCCTGGGGCAGCCATGTACCAGTAGGCTAGGTATGCTTGGCTTATAGGAACTGGGACTTCTATAGATGACCCTACACTAAGCTAAATTTCTTGACTCATATAGAGGGTACCATTACATTACATTGGTAATCGTCTCACACATTTGGAGACGCAATACTTGGGAGGAGTATTAGAATGTGTTTTTGGGTTGTAATTCCATGTATGTCCATGCTGTATGTGAGAAATTTCTTATTAGCACCTTCCTGCCCGACCTATAGCAGATATGATGTCCTCTCAGAAGGGGCCACGCAGCGGCACGATCTGTCACCGGTTGTGACTAATCACTATACCAGCCAACTGCCAGTGTGACCGCTCTGACCAATCACAGGAGATCCCACGACAATTGTAAACAATGGATGGCTCCCTTTCATGCCATCCATTTTCTACAATTGTGTTGCTAGCTGTGATTGGTCACAGTGATCATATGGCACAGATAGAATGAGTCACAGCCCATCTGTACCATGTGATTATCTTTGGTTAATCACAACAAAAGACACTGTATGAATCAGTTTCATTCAGTAAAAATGGTTGCTTATACCAATTAAATTCATTGATATAAGCAATCATAATGTGTAAAAAAAAAATCTTGATCACTTCCCCAGAGTAGTATAGTGTTACTATGGTAACACTGTATTGCTTTGGTCACAGTGTGTTAAAAAGTAGATCTTAAAAAAACAAAAAAAAAGTAATAAAAAAATTGAAAAATGCACTGGTGACAGTATGTAAAAAAAATATATATATATATATATATATATATATATATATATATATATATATATATATATATATATATATATATATATATTTATAATTTCCTTATTTTCCAAAAAATTTTGACAAAAAAAATTTCAACTTAAAAAAAAAAAACTTGCCATGCCTCTTACTAAATACCTTGGACTGTCTACTTTCTAAAAATTTGGGGGATAATTGTACTATCCTGGTGTTTTCGGGCCTCAAGAAATGAGATAGGCCATCAGTGCATCAGGACTGATCGATTTTCAGATAACTACACCATAGCTTGTGGACTCTATACCTTTCCTACAGACTAAACAATATACACTGATTTGGGTTATTTTCACCAAGGAAATGTAGCAGAATAAATTTTGACTTAAATGTATGAAGAAAGGTTATTTATTTACAAAATGTTATTGAGGAAATACATCTTTCATTGGGGTGCAGTGTTGCATGAGTGAGTAATTGCCATTCAAAATGTGACAGTACTAAAAGCTGAAAAATGGCCTGGGCAGGAAGGGGGGTGAAAGTGTCCAGTCTTGAGGTGGTTAAAGCAGAGTTTATTTTCGGCAAAAGGACCACCATGCAATGTTTCCAAATACACACATAAATTTGTCCTTTCATTGATTCCCACTTCCATACGGGCCTATTCTGGCACTCCTCTCCTATATGTAAAAATCATAATTTTATTTCTATAAAATTACTCAGAACCCCCAAACATTATATACCGTATTTATCGGCGTATAACACGCGCCGGCGTATAACACACACCCCAAGTTTAGGAGGAAATTTTAGGGAAAAAAACTTTTAGGAGGGAAGTTTAAGGAAAAATAACTTACATTTAAATGCAGCCTTGTCAGTGTCCATTGCAGCCTTGTCACAGTGCAGCCTTGTCAGTGTCCATTGCAGCCTTGTCACAGTGCAGCCTTGTCAGTGTCCATTGCAGCCTTGTCACAGTGCAGCCTTGTCAGTGTCCATTGCAGCCTTGTCACAGTGCAGCCTTGTCAGTGTCCATTGCAGCCTTGCCCCAGAGTCCATTTCAGCCTTGCCCCAGTGTAGCCGTGCAGCCTTGCCCCAATGTCGCCGTGCAGCCTTGCCCCAGTGTCGCCGTGCAGCCTTGCCCCAGTGTCGCCGTGCAGCCTTGCCCCAGTGTCGCCGTGCCGGATTTTAAAATTGGCGCTGAGACTGTGCGGAGCGGGGCGGACACCGCCGAGAACGCAGGGACGCAGGGACTGGGCGGAGCCGCCGCCGAGATACACATAGCCGAGTGTACTCGGCTATACTCGGCTTTTCTCGACTCCGCTCACAGTCACGCCGAGTCCCGCCCTATGATGGACATAACACAGGTCCAATGGCGGGACTGGGCGTGACTGTGAGCGGAGCCGAGAAAAGGCGAGTATAGCCGACTACATTCGGCTATGTGTATCTCGCTCCGCTCCGCTCAGTCTGCGGAAACAGCCCAGGGATGTGGGTATCGGCGTATAACACGCACCCACGATTTTCCCCTGATTTTCTGGGGAAAAAAGTGCGTGTTGTACGCCGATAAATACGGTATGTTTTTTTAGAAGACACCCTAGAGAATAAAATGACGCTCATTGCAACTTTTAATGTCACATGGTATTTGCAAGACAATTTTTTTAACGCTTTTTAAAGAAAAAAAACAGTTTCATGAATTAAAAAATAACAAAACATTAAAGTTAGCCCAGGCTGAAAATCATCAGATCAAACATTTTTTTATCAATCTGATGCTTTCCAGCCGGGATCTCAGGTTTGTTTACATCCACAGCCCGGACGTGTTGTCATAACGTTGCGCCCAGGCCTCCGACGGTCATAGAGATGACTGAAATCTCTAAGCTCTTCATCCGGCGGTGGCAGATTCTTTCTCCAGGTCCCCGATCGCACGGACGAGCCCGGAGAAGCACCGGAGGGCGGCAGGAGGAGGATGTCCCATGGTGAAGTGGGCACAATGGAAGATGCGACCCTTTCAGAAGTGTTTTCTCCAGCAGTGGGATCCGGGGTCTCGGGATCATTTCATACGGTTAACCCCATCCATGCGGGAGAGCCTTCCCTGGTGGCTACTACCGTCTCCTGGATCACAATCACAACGGATGCCAGCTGGGGAGCCGTCTGCCTGAAGGAAGTAGCTCAGGGCAAGTGGGACTTCCCGTCCAGAAGGTTAGTGTCCAATGTCCTAGAACTCCGCGCAGCCTTCTGTGCTCTACAAGCCTTTCTTCACTTGATAAAGGGTGCCTCAGTTCTCCTAAGGCTGGACAACACATCGGCAGTCTCATATATCAAGAGGCAAGGAGGCACTCGCAGTCTCTCTCTACAGAGGGAAGTAGAGCCAATCATGTCATGGGCCCAGACAAATCTGACAAATCTGACAGCTTTCTATCTTCCCGGAACACAGAACCTACAGGCGGACTTTATCTCAAGAACGTCCCTCGACAACAACAAGTGGTCTCTCCACACCGAGGTTTTCAATTGGATTCTGTCCCTGGAAATTGTACCAGAAGTGGATCTGTTTGCCTCCCCGTACTGATGAAGTATTACACGAGATGTCGTTGTCCCCAAGCCTTCGGAGTGGATGCCCTGACGGATCAGTGGAGATTCAACAGGGCCTATGCCTTTCCCCCGGTACCCGTCATTCTACGGTTCCTATCGAGACTCAGGTGGGAATAGGCTGAAATAGTGGCGATAATTCCATACTGGCCCAACAGACCATGGTTTCCTCTGCTGTTACAGCTGAGCTTCCGAGATCCAGTTCCTCTCCCAGACAGACCAGATCTCCTGTTGCAGGGAACAACTCTTGATCCATGCCCACCCCATCTCCATCTGATGGCTTGGTTTTTGAGAGTGGAAGGCTGGAGGCATTAGGTTGCCCAAGCAGAGCAATTTCTACACTGATGAACGCCAGGAGAGCAAGTACCAACAAAGTCTATCAAAGGATCTGGTCAAAATTGACAGACTATATTTCAACCATGGAGGGTTCTCCTGATGATCCCAGGATACAAGATGTCCTAGGTTTTCTTCAAACAGGCCTGGATCTATCCTTGTCAGTTAGCTCCTTAAGAGTGAAAGTTTCTGCTATCTCTGCCTTCACAGGTATACCCTGGGCTAGACACTCTCTTGTTAGGCAATTCTTCAGAGGAGCTATAAGGCTCAGACCTCGAAGAAAACCAAGACTTTCCAAGTGGGACCTGGTCTTGGATTTTTTCTCAGAAAGAGAAAGGCAACACACAGGTCAACTATCCATCAAAGAACTCTCCCTCAAAGTTGTCTTCCTTGTAGCCATAACATCGGCTAAAAGGGTTTCCGAAATTGGTTCTTTAGGATCCAAGGAACCATTCTTTACTTTCATCCCGAATCGTGTAGTAATGATTCCTATGCTAGGATCAAATCCTAAGGTACAGTAACATCAGTTTTTCATGAGAATCAGGAAATTGTTCTTCCTACCTTTCGATCATCTGAGAACTCTAATGTTCATCCTCTAGATGTTGGAGAAGTTTTGAAGCAATACTTGGAAGCCACAGCTTCTTTTCGCCAATCTGATCATCTGTTAATTTTCTTCCAAAGGAAAAACAAAGCTTTGCGTGCTTCTTACAGAACCATCGTAGCCTGGATCGTTCAGGCCATCCAAGGGGCATATAAGGCGATTAAGGCGAAGGGTCTGGCTCCTCCAGAGGCAGTGACCGCCCATTCTACCAGAAGCGTTTCCACATCATGGGCGGCCACCCGGCATGTCTCCCTAGAAGTAATCTGCAAAGAGGCCTCTTGGTCGTCGATAAACACATTTATGACGCACTATTGCGTTGAACCGGCTTCTTTGTCTTTGGTTAATTTTGGTTTACATGTTTTATCTGTTGACGGTGTTAATTAAACCTTTTTCTTTAACCATCAATTGCCCACCCAGGTGTGTATGGCTAGTCATTTCCCACAGGTTGGCTGCCATGGAGTCTGTCAGGAAAACAAAAAATTTATATCATATACTTACCGTAATTTTCCTTTCCTGATGGACTCCATGGCAGCAGGAGTTCCCTCCCATTTGCTGGAGTAGGCTATATTACGGAACCCGGTCTCTGGCTAGAAGCAAATATTTATGGGAGTAGGGTCCTATGAGGTATGAGAGGCGGGATTAACCCACACGTAGGCTACCATGGAGTCCATCAGGAAAGGAAAATTACGGTAAGTATATGATATAAATTTCCCGTTGTTTTCAAGTTTAAAGGGATGAGGTGGCAACCCTACTCAGGAGTGGAAAGGAAATGGTGAAGGCTGCATCCAAACAGAATAATCATGGTCACTGTGTAAGTAACAAGAAGTTTCTGTGAATAAACTTTGCTAATATGAATTAGATGGAAGCCTGACATAAACAAATAAAATACTTAGGCTGGGTTTAAATATGTGCAGCCGCAGTTCCCAGCATGGAGTTCCGGTGCGTTTCTGTTCACTGGTTCAGGTGCGATTCAGGTCCAAATTTTTGCCTGAATTTGCACCTAAACCAGACCCAAAAACGCACAGGACCCTTTTGAAATTCGCACCATGCCCGTCCTTGACCGGTGTGAACTGGCTCCATTGAGAGCCAGTCACATTCGCCTCTCATGGAAATAGATCCGGTGAAAACCTCATCCAATTTGCACATATGTAAACCCAGCCTAAATGTTTTGACATTACAATATCATATGCAACAACATATTTAGTTTAAACATTAGTTTTTTTCTTACACTGAGTTAAAAAATAAAGTTAAATCAATTTTTCTTGACCCATGCTTCCTTTCCCCTGGTAAGGTCTACTGTTACAATAACAAATGTTTTAGTAGCCATAGTGATAAACTTGAACTCAACTTGATCTTTATCTTTCATCATAGGACAAGCGGATTCACTGGTATCTAACTGCTTTTACTCATTTTTTTTTATTTTTATTTTTTTAACAAGTTTTTATTGGAATAATGAAAGACACTTGAGCAGGTGTAAAGATAAGTACACAAGTACAAAAGAGAACATAAGAGAACATAAGGCTGTTAGTCAGGTTTAAAACAATGGTACATAGGAATATCGGTGTAGCTAGATGGGTACAACAGGTAGGGCAAAACAAAATGTAGCACATAACACTAGCACACTTGAAGACTAACCTTATGGGGTTATGAAGTTATGAAGATATGAAGATATGAAGATATGAAGAGAGGGTGCTGTATACACAAAATTCTCACCTAGTGAGGGTACAGCAGGTCATCCTAGATAAATACCTAAAAAGCAATGCAACCGGAAGGTGGAATACTGGATGGATCTGTCTACGCGCCCCTATGTTTAGAATCAGGAATAGGGGAAAACTCAAAACAAACGGGGGGAGGGGAGAGAGCTCCAGAGACAGTGGTGTGCTGATCATTCCATTACATGAATGGTCCCGAGAAAAGAACAGCCCTGGTGGGCCATCCGGAATATATAGACTGTGCAATGTCATCAAGATTTACAGTCCAATTGGGAAAGGGTCAGCGTACGAGAAAGAGAGTTGTTCCAGAGCTGCCTGATCCGCTGCCGAGAGGGTTGTTATGATGAAGGATTCCCATCTGTAGAGAAAGCGAGCTCTAGATCTGGGTTCTTTAAAGTCCGTAAGAAGTCGTTCTTTGTAGAAGAGGTTGAGGCAGTCCTTTTCGAGTTGGATGAGAGAAGGGCTTTGGGGAGAGATCCAGTGCCTAAGAATGAGTCTCCTCGCGAGAAGCAAACAAAGTAAAATCCAGTCTTTCAAGGAGGGACGTTTGGTAGTCCCTGAGGGGATCGTTGCAGCCGGCGAAAGAGACCAGAGTAACAATATAGGGTCCCAATAACCAAATATTAGAAGTAAAGGGTCTTTGGGGAGTTTCAGCAGAGTGATTTTGAATATATAGGATAGGACTTGATCCCAAAATGAGGAAATGAAGGAGCAGGACCAGAAGCGGTGGGAGAGAGAAGGTCTGGGTGCCTTGCATAGAGGGCAGGAGGCGCCATCTCTATTGGAGTTAGGAGAGATAAATGGGATATAAGCCCGGTGTGCGATCTTGAGTTGGGTTTCTCTCCAAATTTCGTTGGGTGTCAGTCGAAGGGTTTTCTGCAGGCCAGATAGGATTTTTTTCGTTATATCTGGAACTGGGAAATCCCTAGCCCAGTTCGCAATAGAAGAGGAGGACATAGACGGGGAAGATTCTTGCAGGAGAGGTCTGTAGATGTCCGCGATTTTATAACGTCCACTTCGCAGTAAACGTTCAGAAAAGCTGTTTTCGAATCTCCGGAGGTTGTCTTTACACGTGTTAGATAAGAAGCTAATGCATTGGTTATAATGAAATACGTGAGAGGGGGCAGAGAAAAAAACAAGGATATTGTAGAAAAGGGCAGTGGTTTTCCAGTGTTGCCATCGCACAGTGAGGAGAAATGTGTCAGACCTTGAGCCTGCCAGACCGAAAAGGCTTTGTAGTGGAGACCAGGGATGAAGTCAGGATTGCCTTGGATTGGTAAATGGGGAGAGATGAAAGGAGATAACTTGAGTGTTTTTCTGATTTCTCTCCAAGCTATAGCTGTGTCCCTTAGCAGGAGATTGTGTTGATAAGGTGGGGGGACAGTTTTCCATCTGCAGTGTAGAAGGGCCACCAGAGAGTGCGGGTGAGCCATTTCGGATTCCAGGACGTAATTAGAGTATTGGGATGATTGAGCTATCCAATCTAAGCTGGTCCTGAACAGATATGCTAAATTATACAATCTAATATGAGGTAGACCGATACCCCCGTCGCTTCTAGGAAGGTGTAGTTTTTTAAAGGCTATCCAAGGTCTTTTGCCGTGCCAGATGAACTGTAAAATTTTGGAGTTTAGGAGTTTGATATCTTTATGTTTCAAAAGCAAGGGAATGGTTTGCAAAGGATAAAGCAGTCTGGCGAAGCTAATCATTTTGATAAGGTGACACCTTCCTAGGAGCGAGAGGGGAAGATCCATCCAGTTCGACAGTTCCTGATAGAGTTTTGTGAAGAGGGGGGGTAATTGAGGTGATAGATGGAAGAGGGCAATTTCCCAATCTTTATACCTAGGTAGGTGATGTGAGAAGATGCAACCTTAAACAGAGAGTGGTGAGCCCAGGGGGGTGTGGAGTGTGTCCCTATAGGGAGAACCTCGCTCTTGGAATAATTGATACGGAGGCCGGAGCACAGTCGAAATTCGTCAAAGGTAGTTTTAATGGTCGACATGTCGTTACTGGGGTTGCCCGTGAATATGAGGACGTCGTCGGCGAATAGTGAGGTGCGAAGTTCCGCTTTGCCTATTTTGATGCCTCGTAAAGGGGCTATCTGGGAAAGGTATCTAGACAGAGGTTCTAAGGCTAAGTTGAACAGGAGGGGGGAGAGAGGACAACCCTGTCTGGTCCCTTTATGGAGGCGGAAATCCTCTGAGAGGAGTCCAGCCGCAACAAGTCTAGCTGAGGGCGCTGTATACATGGCATTGATAAGATGACAGAAAGGGCCTGTGAATCCCATTTTAGATAAAGTGAGGGAAAGCCAGTCAAAGCTTACATTGTCAAAAGCTTTTTCAGCATCTAACGTTATAATGGCATAATCTCCCGTAGGGTCCTGTTTGGCTCGTTCAAGGGCCAGGAGAACCTTACGTATGTTAAGGGTGGCTGTCCGCCCTTTCATGAATCCTGATTGGGCCGGGTGAATGAGGTCCGGGAGGATGACTGCTAGTCTGGAGGCCACAATCTTCGAGAGGATTTTGACATCCAGGTTGAGTAGTGAGATAGGCCTGTATGAGCCCGGATCCAGAGGATCTTTGCCCTTTTTAGAAAGTAGCTTAATGATGGCCTGGTTGCCTGTCGGTAGATAGGGACCTCCCGCCCAGATGTTGGAATAGACCGAGTGGAGCATGGGCGCAGTTATATTTTGGAGAGTTTTATAAAATTCACTTGTGAAGCCGTCCGGGCCAGGGGCTTTAGAGGGGCGGAGAGCATGTATAGTGCCTTCTATTTCAACGAGGGAGATAGGGGCATTCAGGGAATCTAGAAGGGCAGTTGAGATAGTTGGTAGATTCATTTTTTCAAGGAAAGCTTGGGCTATTTTATGGTCAATGGGATCGGGTGCATAAAGGGCTGTGCAATATTCCAGCATGGTTTTATTGATGCGAAGTGGGGTAGAGTGTGTAGTTCCCGTGCGGTCCCGCAGTGAGGTGATGTGCGTCGGGCGGTGCGCCCCCTTACAGAGTCTGGATAGGAGTTTGCCAGCTTTGTTACCAAATTTATGAAGGGAGGCATCTAGGTGAGATTTTTTTGTGAGTTCCAGGGTGTCCGCCCAGGTGTCAAAGGCAGTTTTAGCCGCGGACCACTCCGCCTTGTTTGCCTGTGACATCGAGGCGGCTAGATTGCGTTGTGCGAGGTGAAGTCTGTCGCTGGCCAGCTTGAATTTCGATAGTGCGTTTCTTTTAAAGGAAGTGGCATATGAGATGATCCGACCCCTCAAGTATGCTTTTCCAGCATCCCAGAGAAGGTTCGGGTCCCCTGCATGTGGAGCATTCGCGGAGGAAAACTCCTCCCATGCTCATTCCATGTAAGCGCGAAAATCAGCATTATTGTGGAGGAAGGAAGGGAAGCGCCAGATGTTAGGGTGGGGGGGGAGGTCTAGATTGTCTAGGGTAAGGAGTATTGGGGCATGATCCGAAATGGCTATGTCTCCGATCTCTGCGTCTGAAACCAGCGGGATGATACTGTCGGTCCCAAAAAAATAGTCGATCCTAGTAAGGATCTTGTGAGGATTAGAATAGAAGGTGAATTCCCTGTCTACCGGGTGTGTTAAGCGCCAGATGTCTGTAAGATGGAGGGAGTCCATAGTGGAGGCAAATAGTGTGGGAGCAATTCCAGCAGGCGCCGGTGTGGTTTGTTTTGGAGAGGACCTATCGTCTGTAGGATGCATGAGGTCATTAAAATCTCCCCCAACTAGGTGGGGTAAGTGAGAAGTGTTGAGGAGCCAAGTGGAGAGCTGAGAGTAAAATGTCTTTGTGGGACTGTTGGGGGCGTATACATTGGAAATCACTATTTCTTTTGACCCAATTCTAACCCTGGAGGAGATGAAGCGGCCTTGGTTGTCTGTATGCGTGGATAGAACAGTACAAGGGAGGTTTTTGTTGAAAAGAAGGAGGACCCCAGCCTTCCGTCCAACCGATTCTGAACCCAAGACTGTTCCAACCCAGAGTTTCTGCAATCGACTAAAGTCAGACGCCGAAAGGTGGGATTCCTGAAGTAATGCTATGTCCGCTTTTAGCCTTTTGAGGTGGCGAAGAATCTTCATTCTCTTGTTAGGAGAACGGAGACCCCTCACATTCCATGAGATTACCTTAAGATATCGTGGATGATAAGGTGTAGAGGCGGCGCTTTAGTAGCTGTAAGATTATAGGCAGGGATCAAGAGGTAAAGTTTAGGCGCGTTAGTGATGTGAGCATCTGTGTGTGGAGCCCTCGGGTAGGGAGTGCATGTTGAAATGTGGAGTGGGGAGAGGGGGGATGAGAGGGGGTAAAGGAAAAGAGAACAAAGTAAAACAAAACAACAAATTAACGTGAGCATCATAAAGAACTTCGCTTTTTTTCCGCATGAGTTCGCTGTGCAAAGTAGCTCCCCATACATGACCCGTCTCGGAAAAGAAAGACCAGCTATTGTGCCTGAGCGCCCCGGGGACCTCGATAAAGTGCGAGGGACCCCTGGAATGGAGTTATGGCAGGGAGCCAAAAAAAAAAAAAAACACACAGCGGAGTCAGGGAGGGCAAGTACAGTACAAATGAACTAGTGTGCAGTGCGGCCTGTAGGCATGTGCGCACGCATTACCACCCTGGAAGGGGGAAAAAGAGAAAAAAGAATGGTTTTAGGCATAACATATGAAACAATATATTGATTGAACCACATAAGATGGGGAAAAAAAAACTAAATAAAAAATAAGATGGAATGGATGGAACGGCCCACGGATTCAGAGCCGTTGTGGGGAAGATCACTGGGTGATCACTCGGGTGACAGTGCCTGATTGAGGATAAATGGAGAGCACGATGAGTAGATCGTGTATCCCCGACACTCGAGTTGACAGAACAAAAAAAGATCATACGACCTGTAATGGTGAGGAAGGAAGTTCATGGCGGTGTAAGGCAGTCCATCAACGGGAGTTTTGGTAGCGCTGTTCTGGACCAGAAAGTCTAAAACGTTTTGGAGAGTCCTTGCGGGGGCTTCTCTGTTCCAACGCTCGTGGACTGGAATTCGACTTGGAGGGCGTGTGGGGGTGAGATTCACCCCTTAGGGAGCGGAGAAAAGATTCTGCTTCCGCCGGATCCTGGAAGGAAAGTTGATCCCCTTTCAGCGATTTGAGGCGTAGAGTTGCAGGAAAGGCCAGGGTAAATTTTATGTGTTGCTTGAAGAGTTCAGTACATATCGGTTGAAAAGCTTTTCTTTTCTTGGTGACTTCAATCGAGTAGTCCGCAAAAATTAGGATTTTTACCCCGTCTATTTGGAGAGAAGGGGACTGTCTGAATGTCTGAAGAATGATGGATTTGTCGGCATAATTGAGATACTTGGCAATAATAGGTCGGGGTGTTTTACGTTCGGGATTGAAGGACCCCATACGGTGTGCGCATTCCACTGTGAACAGGCCTGAAAGGCCTAAAGCCTCCGGGATGCGTTTTGAGCAGAATTCAGCCGTAGCTGCTGAGGGAAGCGATTCGGGGACACCTACAAATCGCAAGTTGCTCCTTCTCGACCTATTTTCCAAATCTTCTAATTTTTGAATGATGTACTGATTTGTTTTGTCCTGCGACTGTTCTGTGGCTTGCGCTTGATAGAGTTCATCTTCAACCTCAGAGAGGCGGTGTTCCATTTCATTGAGCCTAGTGGAGTGTTCAGCAAGTTGGGCTTTAATTTGTTGCATGCCTGCATTGACTGCCTTTTCCACCGAGGCAGAGATCATGGGGGAGAGAAGAGCTGCTACAGCAGCAGCAATTCGATGGGTGCTATCAGCAGCATCCCCGGGGGGTGGGGAGCTGGAAATGTCCCCTGGTGTGGCTAGCTGTGAAGACAGCATAGAGGGACCCTGAGATGCAGTGGCAGGGGGTGTGATGATCTGCAGGGAGGGATGAGCGCTCACCTCCATGTCGGCTGCCTGAGCTTCTTCCGCGGCGTGGGAGTAGGCCGAAGCCGGGGCCTCGATTTGCGGCTTGCCCGGCGGCGCGGCCGCGAACGAGCGAGCGGCGCTTTTTTCCAGGAAGCGGTCCATGGTAGTGAGGGGGTAGCCCGGGTGAAGAGGATGGCTACGAGGGGCTGCTCTGGCTGGCTTTATAAGCTGCGTTTGGGTCCTGGTGCGGGAGCTGTGAGGAGGTGCAGTTACCTCATGCGGCGCCGGAACCGGAAGTTCTTTTACTCATTTTAATTGGAGAAACGTTTTATTGCCAAGCATGTTAACAGAACATTCCTCAAAACTAGAGAAAACTTTCCAGAAATTTTGAAGCCATGGGAAGAAAAAAAAATGTCCATGTTTTTTCTGGATTTTTTTTTTTTTAAATAATTTAGTGTAGAGTAGTTTTACATACCAAAAGTCATTTTGCACACTGGGAAGGTAAAATACAATGTATATAAAAGTATTATGTTTGAAATGAAAGTACAGCTTTTTCAGTAAATAAACTAAACTTGCTTTTTAAAATTGTATTTTTATTACAAATAGAATAACAAGGACTGTATATGATAAGACCATTTCAACTATACATGAGAACAGGTAACGACACCCTTTCCTTCATAATAATGTATAAACTCCCTGCCAACATGAATTTTCAGTCATTGACAATGCTGATCCAGAAGCTCTATGCTCTATGAAGAACTTGATGAATGTTCTTCTGATTTGTAGGTGTCATGTTATCTATAAATTAAAGTATTGTATATTGTGGGAGGCTGTAGTTTATAACACTTCCTTACTTGAAGATGCTGGAATGAGAACTCTGGAGGGAAAAGCTACTCACCCTTTCATTATGGCCCTCATCATGTAATTCCATAAAGTATTTTTTAATGTCTTCAGGGCACCTCTGGACATGTTTTCTCATCCTTGTAGCATTTGGAAAATATTTATTTTCACAATATTTGCAAATTGCAGCTTTGCTCTCAGCAGAAATTGCACTGTGGAAATGTTTCCAAATTCTAAATGTTGGTCTCACCATTTTACTGAGAGGAAGAAAAGAAAAAAAAAAATACCTGACCAAACTATAGGTAAACATTATGCTGTGATGGTGGAAAACATTAGTAGGAATCATTTAAATGTTATAAAGATAAGCTTGACAGAATCGTATCCCAACAATAACCCAACTGTAGGAGGTACAAGATGGAGCCCACAAGCAAACAAAACTGGAGTCTCTCTCCTAAAAAGCCCCCTAGTGGCAGAAAAGCACATTTCACAGTGTTATTTGAATTGCATTCTAAGATTTGCTTGTCTTCAGCTGAGAGAACTTAATAATGTAAGACTTTACATAAAGTCTCAGAAATATTAAATTAGGTCTTCATGTAATATAGTTTGAATACCATGACATATATATATATATATATATATATATATATATATATATATATAATATCTTTATATATATATTTTTTTTTTGGGGGGGGGGGGTGCTTTGAAAAAGACATGGAAAAATTACTGTTTTATTTCCCCAATTTTTCAGGTTTTTTTCAGGCCTTCCCATCTATACTTAAAACTAACCTTGATGGAAATCAGAAGTTACAACTACCAAAAAGTTGCTCTGTAAAATGGCTGTAAAAAAAAAAAACATGCATGCTGCTTTTGGTCATGGTTTCAAGGGAAAAAAACAAAACAGTCAGGTGGGAAAATCCATTGGTGGTGGTTCATTCTTCTGCTGAACTATAGAAAACCTATATGTTTGTGAAGATCTTTACCAGTTCCTTACTGAATCACTGGTAAGGCTAGGTACTGGCTATGCTTAATCTGGTTGGGTGGAGTACAGTGGGGTTCAAGAGACCCCTTAAGCCTCTGTAAAAAGAATATGCCACTCTGTACATGCTATCACATAGGGGGCTTGTCATACAATATGCTAAATTAAATAATAATAATAAGCTGTAAAGGATGTTTAAAGTGTCACTTATGGAAAATGTTGGGTAGCCTAATGTTTTGCAATTTTGGGGAACATGTAGTTTTAAATCTTGATGTATTTGGTATATATTTACAGTCTTAGCTTTTAAATTGTACAGAAAATTTGGAAATGCTATTGTGTTTGTGTGCACTAAAATTATTTAATTGTATTTTTTACTGAAAATATATAGTATCTCACAAAAGTGAGTACACCCCTCACATTTCTGTAAATATTTTTTTATATCTTTTAATGTGACAATACTGAATAAATGACACGTTGCTACAATGTAAAGTAGTGAGTGCACAGCTTGCATAACAGTGAAAAATTGCTGTCCCCTCAAAATAACTCAACACACAGCCATTAATGTCTAAACCGCTAGCAACAAAAGTGAGTACACCCATAAGTGAAAATGTCCCAATTTGGGCCCAAAGTGTCAATATTTTGTGTGGCCACCATTATTTTCCAGCACTGCCTTAACCCTCTTGGGCATGGAGTTCACCAGAGCTTCACAGGTTGCCACTGGAGTCCTCTTCCACTCCTCCATGATGACATCATGGAGCTGGTGGATGTTAGAGACCTTGCGCTCCTCCACCTTCCATTTGAGGATGCCCCACAGATGCTTAATAGGGTTTAGGTTTGGAGACATGCTTGGCCAGTCCATCACCTTTACCCTCAGCGTCTTTAGCAAGGCAGTGATCGTCTTGGAGGTGTGTTTGGGGTCGTTATCATGTTGGAATACTGCCCTGCGGCCCAGTCTCTGAAGGGAGGGGATCATGCTCTACTTCAGTATGTCACAGTACATGTTGGCACTCATGATTCCCTCAAAGAACTGTAGCTCCCCAGTACCGTCTGCATGCATGCAGCTCCAGACTATGACACTCCCACCACCATACTTGACTGTAGGCAAGACACACTTGTCTTTGTACTCCTCACTTGGTTGCTGCCACACATGCTTGACACCATCTGAACCAAATACATTTATCTTATTTCAGTAATCCATGTCCTTAGTCTGCATTTCTTCAGCAAACTGTTTGTAAGATTTCTTGTGCATCACCTTTAGAAGAGGCTTCCTTCTGGAACGACAGCCATGCAGCCCAATTTGATGCAGTGTGCGGCGTATGGTCTGAGCACTGACAGGCTGACCCCCCACCCCTTCAATCACTGCAGCAATGCTGGCAGCATTCATACGTCTATTTTTCAAAGACAACCTCTGGATATGACGCTGAGCACGTGCACTCAACTTCTTTGGTCGACCATGGTGAGGCCTGTTGTGAGTGGAACCTGTCCTGTTAAACCGCTGTATGGTCTTGGCCACCGTTCTGCAGCTCAGTTTCAGGGTCTTGGCAATCTTCTTATAGGCTAAGCCATCTTTATGTAGAGCAACAATTCTTTTTTTCAGATCCTCAGAGAGTTGTTCTTTGCCATGAGGTGCCATGTTGAATTTCCAGTGACCAGTATGAGAGAGGGAGAGCGATAACACCAAATTTAACACACCTGCTCCCCATTCACACCTGAGACCTTGTAACACTAACGAGACACATAGGAGGAGGGAAAATGGCTAATTGGGCCCAATTTAGAAATTTTCACTTAGGGGTGTACTCACTTTTATTTTAAGGGGACAGCAAATTTACACTGTTATACAAGCTGTAAACTCACTACTTTACATTGTAGCAAAATGTAATTTCTTCAGTGTTGTCACATAATAAAATATAATAAAATATTTACAAAAATGTGAGGGTGTACTAACTTTTGTGAGATACTGTAGATTTGATAAACAATTGCACTATTATCATGTGCATAGTTTTGATAACATTTGTGCTATATTATGTAACATAAAAAAGTGCAACTACCAAACTTTTTTTATATGGTACCTCTGCTTTCAAAAGATATAATGGTTTTGTGTTTTTAAAGCGGAGTTCCACCCATTTAATAGTCTGCAGTTACAAAAAGTGTAGCTGCTGACTTTTAATAATCAGACACTCACCTGTCCCACGGTCCAGCGATGTGGGTGCAGGAAGCCTCGCTCCTCTCCCCCTCCTCTCCGAGGCACCGGCATTCCAACTGTGGGCGCCTGGCTTTGGCTTCACAGCTGGGCGCACACTGCCCATACACGAGCTGTGCTGCACGCTGTGAATGGTCGGGCAATCTTCTGGGACCTGTGACGTGTTCCAGAAGATTGCAGGGAGGGAGGGGGGAGAGGTGGAGAGCCACAGAGCCAGGGGAGGAAGTGGGAGCTGGGTGCCCGTAATAATAGGGTACCCGCTCCTTCCCAAAAAAAATTACATGCCAAATGTGGAATGTCAGGGGGTCACCTGCACTTAAAGCGGAAGTTCCATTTTTGGGGGGAACTCCACTTTAAGTGTTTTTTTTGTGAAAAAATCATTGTCTATCGGCATAATAGGTAAGAATGGGAATGAATGGGTAAGAATGGGAATATAGATATATAGTGGTAGATAAATGTCTTCCACTCAGACTGGCCGTAATATTTTTATGTCTGTGTTACTTTGGTCACCTTCTTTGGTGTCAGGGAGTGATGTTCATGGACTATGCACCCTGTAAAGTGCATCAGAATTAACAGTCAGTTCATGATGTCACACTCCCCCACTGGAGGGCTTGGTTCTGAGGTAAGTATTTCATAATGTGCTAGTATGCCATGCTTACAGCACATTATGCCATTGTCTTGCAGGGTTTTTTGTTTTTTAAAGATGCGGTTTACTACCGCTTTAAATGCATTTTTTTGGCACATCTTTTTTATACTCTATATCAGGGGTAGGCAACCTGGGGCCCTCCCTCCCTCCTGGGAACTACATTTCCCATAAGGCATTGCAAGGCTGACAGTTACAATTACTCCCAGAGACATGGTGGGACTTGTAGTTCTGCAACAGCTGGAGGGCCCCAGGTTGCCTATCCCTGCTCTATAGAGTATGCAAAGCCATTCACAACAGCCCCTGTTCTGTAAGTATATTGTCCATCCTACTTATATAAACATTAGAGATATTGGAACTAGTGGTAAGGAATCAGCAAAATATTCTAATATCTGCTCTGTAAATTAAATTTGATTCCTAAAATACAGTAATTGAATACATATAATATACACACTTTTGTAGAGTCTGTTCTACCATGAAGCTAAGAGTTCTTCCCCCCCTTCTTATGTGATATTTGGTTATACTTCTTGTAGATCAAACTAAACTGTGTAAATGGGAATTCAAAGTAAGGCATCTTTACTAGTGGCTTTCTCCATTTATTGACCATGAAACACATGCAGACTGGGGCTGTTAATGAAGTTATACTTTAACAGTATAACTAAAGGCAAAACTTATTTTGTTTTGGACAAAGTGGAGGGATTAGAACACCCGTAAGTGTTTTTTGCTGTCTATGCCCCTGTTAGGGAGATTCATCCTCACTGTTTTTCATAAAAAGTAAGTGAAAAAAATAAAAAATACCAAATTTTGTGTTGTCCCCAGAATAGCAATAGATGGGAAATCTTCTACTGGGGACATTATTTCCCAACCACAGGATTCCTTAACCCCTTCCTGCCTCATGCCGCGTACAGACGATCGGTTTTCCCGTCAGAAAAAGTCAGATGTGAGCTTTTGGACGGAAATTCCGACCGTGTGTATGCTCCATCGTTTTTTTCTGTCAGACTTCCCGCCAGCAAAAGTTTGAGAGCAGGTTCTCTATTTTTCTGCCGGGAAAAATTCCTATTGGAAAATCCGATCGTCTTTAGAAAATTCCAACGCGCAAAATTCCGACACATGCTCGGAAACAATTTGACGCATGCTCGGAAGCATTGAACTTAATTTTCTCGTCTCGTCGTAGTGTTGTAAGTCACCGCATTCTTGACGGTCGAAAGTTCAGAGAACTTTTTCTGTGACAGTTTGTATGCAAGACAAGCTTGAGCGGAAGTTTTTTCCGACGGGAAATCCGATCGTGTGTGTGCGGCATAAGCCTTTTTCAGACATTTGTTGTTTTACTAGTTAAAATCCATATTTTATATGTATTTTTTAACAGAGACCCTAGAGAATAAAATGGCAATCGTTGCAATATTTTATATCACATTGTATTTGGGCAGCGGTCTTTCAATTTTTTTTGGAAGAAATACACTTTCGTGAATTAAAAAATAAAAACAAACGGTAAAATTAGCCCAATTTTTTTTGTATACTGTGAAAGATGATGTTATGGCGAGTTATTACAAGAAAGTCGACCGTTGGCTCTAAAAAAACGGTACCAGGGTGATAGGTGCAGCTGCATGCATCACCTTGGTAAAACCCCTTCAAGCCAAAGGCTGCATATTTACATTATGTTGGCGTGAAGGGGTTAAGTTTCTGACTTGGCTATGAAACAATGGGACACAGAGCAAAAAAGCCTGACAGTGGTTATATTCCTCCTTTACTTTCCAGATTAAAAAAAAAAGAAGGTTTTCTTCTGTTTCTAACAAAATCTGCATTATTATGTTCAGGAGGACTACCCTATAAAGTGGATCCAAACCCAAAAGCAAACATTTTATATATTGCAGCTTACTAGTCATCGGGTGTTGTGGCTGTAATAGCTCTGTTTTTAGGCTTTTGTTCTCTGTTTTCTTTTGGTGATCCTCCCATGAACACACTTCCCTTACTATAGTAAAAACACCCACCTGCTATACTTTGTATGATAAATAGACCTGTCACCCTGGAACAAGACTATAGAACACCTCTCATCTTCTCCATAACATAGGGAGGTGTTTTGTGGTCCACAGAGATAGCTGGGAACAATACTACCGTATATACTCGAGTATAAGCCGACCCGAATATAAGCCGAGGCACCTAATTTTACCACAAAAACTGGGAAAACGTATTGACTCGAGTATAAGCCTAGGGTGTCCATCTGCATGCCTCACTTTGCCTCACTGTGTCCATGTGCATGCTTCATTCTGCCCATGCCTCACTGTGTCCATGCCTCACTGTGTCCATGCCTCACTGTGCCCATGCCTCACTGTGCCCATGCCTCACTGTGTCCATGACTAGACTGACGTTTAACATGGGAGTCTATGGAAGGGGTGTCCGGCTTTGAAAAATCGGTGCTCCCCGGCCGTAGGTCCCCCAAACAAAAAACTGCATACTTATAGATGAGAAATGGGGCTACATGTGTGCCAAGTTTTGGGTCCAAGGGACCTACGACCGGCCGGTACCGGGTCCCCAAAATCACTGGAGAAATTACCGTTTAATATGGGAGTCTATGGAAGGGGTGCCCGGCTTTGAAAAATTGGTGCTCCCCGGCCGTATGTCCCCCGGACAACAAACTTTGCACACTTGTAGAGGAAGAGAGGGGCTACATGTGTGCCAAGTTTGGGGTCCATTTTCAAGCGGTAACCATATTGCCATACCATACTTGTACTGTGATGTATGATTATATATTTTTTGAATATTTTAAGTTATTTTATATGGCTCTTAGAGTCAACGATCCCCCTGAAGATGACCACCGAATGTCAAAACGCATCGGGGATTTACACCCACATACATTTGTTATGCAATCTTGTTTCACATTTTGCATGTATGGTAATATTGGAATATGCAGGAACTTATCTGGCCAGACCGTTTTACGTGTTTTATTCATTGTAACCTAACTGTGTCTTTTGACAACTTTCAAATAAATATGTTTTATACTTTTATTTGACATACAATTTTTCGATCACATTTATATTGCTGTCCAAAGCCCCATTGGGGAAAAATGTCCATTATCGTATATACCGGGGTTTGCAGCGCTTACATCTCTCCCATGTGTGTTTCCATTTTCCTCATGCCCACCATATCTGTTTATCCACTTGTCCCCCGCCCACTGTCAATTGACGGCGGGCGGAGGATACTCTCGTTCTGGGAGGACGTCATATGACGTCCTCCCTTTAAAACGAGCTAGGAGGCGCGCGCTCGCCGCCAGCGGCGCACGCCCGCCGCGTTCACAAGGCCCCGGTGCGCGTGCCCGGCGGCCGCGATTGCCGCCGGGCACCTGCGATTGCCCGGGAAACGAGCAGGAAAGTGGGTCTCTGTGTGTAAACACACAGATCCACGTCCTGTGTAGGGATGAGCTTCGAGTTCGGGTCGAACTCATGTTCGACTCGAACATTGCCTGTTCGCCCGTTCGCCGAACAACGAACAAATTGGGGTGTTCGCGGCAAATTCGAAAAATCTATGGGAGAAATCTAAAGTGTTAATTATAAAGGCTAATATGCAAGTTATTGTCCTAAAAAGTGTTTGGGGACCCGGGTCCTGCCCCAGGGGACATGTATCAATGCAAAAAGAAGTTTTAAAAACGGCCGTTTTTTCGGGAGCAGTGATTTTAATAATGCTTAAAATGAAAAAATAAAAGTGAAATATTCCTTTAAATTTCGTACCTGGGGGGTGTGTATGATATGCATGTGAAGTGGCGCATGTTTCCCGTGCTTAGAACTGTCCCTGCAAAAAGTGTCATTTTTGAAAGAAAAAAATGCATTTAAAACTGACTCGCGGCTATTAATGAATTGTCGGCTCCCGGCAATACATACAAAAGTCATTGATAAAAAAAAAAAAAAAGCGTGGGGGTTCCCCAGAATTCAATTACCAGGCCCTTCAGGTCTGGAATGGATATTAAGGGGAACCCCGCCGCAAATAAAAAAAAATTGACGTGGGGTTCCCCCAAATATCCATTCCAGGCCCTTCAGATCTGGCATGGATTTTAAGGGGAACTCCACCCCAAATTTAAAAAAAAAATGGCGTGGAGTCCCCCTAAAAATCCATACCAGACCCCTTATCCGAGCACGCAACCTGGCCGGCCGCAGGGGAAAAGGGGGGGACGAGAGAGCGGCCCCCCCTCCCTCCTGAACCGTACCAAGCCACATGCCCTCAACATGGGGAGGATGTCCCCATGTTGATGGGGACAAGGGCCTCATCCCCACAACCCTTGCCCGGTGGTTGTGGGGGTCTGCGGGCGGGGGGCTTATCGGAATCTGGAAGACCCCTTTAACAAAGAGGACCCCCAGATCCCGGCCCCCCCCTATGTGAATTGGTAAGGGGTACATTGTACCCCTACCATTTCACGAAGAAAGCGTAAAAAAATGTTTAAAAAAACACACAAACACCTTGAAAAAGTCCTTTATTAAGAAAAAAAAAAAAAAAAACATTCCAGCGGTGAAATCCAGTGTCCCGCGGCGATCCCGATGTCCAGCGCTGTCCGTCATTGGTTGTGCCTGAGCGGACCTGATGGGGAACTCCCTCTCAGTATTTTAAATGTATAGACCCGCCCCTTCTAAAGTTCCCCATCAGGTCAGCTCAGCGGACCAGATGCGGAACATGAGAAGGGGCGGGTCTATACATGTATTACCAAAGTGAGAGCAGTTCCCCATCAGGTCCGCCTCCTCGGTATGTCGGACCCGCCTACGTCATTGGCTTGAGCGGGGAACTTCCTTCACTGTGTAATTTAAATTTACATAGTGAAGGAAGTTCCCCGCTCAAGCCAATAACGTAGGCGGGTCCGACATACCGAGGAGGCGGACCTGATGGGGAACTGCTCTCACTTTGGTAATACATGTATAAACCCGCCCCTTCTCATGTTCTGCATCTCGCCCGCTGAGCGGACCTGATGGGGAACATTAGAAGGGGCGGGTCTATACATTTAAAATACTGAGAGGGAGTTCCCCATCAGGTCCGCTCAGGCACAACCAATGAAGGACAGCGCTGGACATCGGGATCGCCGCGGGACACTGGATTTCACCGCTGGAATGTTTATTTATTTATTTTTTTAAATAAAGGACTTTTTCAAGGTGTTTGTGTGTTTTTTTAAACATTTTTTTACGCTTTCTTCGTGAAATGGTAGGGGTACAACGTACCCCTTACCAATTCACATAGGGGGGGGCGGGATCTGGGGGTCCCCTTTGTTAAAGGGGTCTTCCAGATTCCGATAAGCCCCCCGCCCGCAGACCCCCACAACCACCGGGCAAGGGTTGTGGGGATGAGGCCCTTGTCCCCATCAACATGGGGACATCCTCCCCATGTTGAGGGCATGTGGCTTGGTACGGTTCAGGAGGGAGGGGGGGCCGCTCTCTCGTCCCCCCCTTTTCCCCTGCGGCCGGCCAGGTTGCGTGCTCGGATAAGGGGTCTGGTATGGATTTTTAGGGGGACTCCACGCCATTTTTTTTTTAAACTTGGGGTGGAGTTCCCCTTAAAA
The DNA here is from genome assembly GCA_029206835.1 of Rana muscosa. Lineage (NCBI taxonomy): Eukaryota > Metazoa > Chordata > Amphibia > Anura > Ranidae > Rana > Rana muscosa. The sequence continues at coordinate 179,197,539 of CM055116.1, forward strand.
TCCATGCCAGATCTGAAGGGCCTGGTAATTGAATTCTGGGGAACCCCCACGCTTTTTTTTTTTTTTTTATCAATGACTTTTGTATGTATTGCCGGGAGCCGACAATTCATTAATAGCCGCGAGTCAGTTTTAAATGCATTTTTTTTCTTTCAAAAATGACATTTTTTGCAGGGACAGTTCTAAGCACGGGAAACATGCGCCACTTTACATGCATATCATACACACCCCCCAGGTACGAAATTTAAAGGAATATTTCACTTTTATTTTTTCATTTTAAGCATTATTAAAATCACTGCTCCCGAAAAAACGGCCGTTTTTAAAACTTCTTTTTGCATTGATACATGTCCCCTGGGGCAGGACCCGGGTCCCCAAACACTTTTTAGGACAATAACTTGCATATTAGCCTTTATAATTAACACTTTAGATTTCGAACGTTCGAGTCCATTGTATTTAATAGGGTTCTAAAGTTTACACGAACATTTTGTCTGTTCGCAGGTTCTGGTGCGAACCGAACAGGGGGGTGTTCGGCTCATCCCTGGTCCTGTGAGGGAGAGGGGACCGATGGTGTGTCCCTTGTACATAGGGACAACCATCGGTCACCTCCCCCAGTCAGTCCCCTCCCCCCACAGTAAGAACACATTGAGGGAACATATTTAACCCCTTCCTGCCCCCTAGTGGTTAACCCCTTCCCTGCCAATCACATTTATACAGTAATCAATGCATTTTTATAGCTGGGATCGCTGTATAAACGTGAATGGTCCCAAAAATGTGTCAAAAGTGTCCGATGTGTCCGCCGCAATATCGCAGTCACAATAAAAAATCGCAGATCGCCGCCATTACTAATAAAAAAATAAAAAAATAAAAATGCTATAAATCTATCCCCTATTTTGTACACGCTATAACTTTTGCGCAAACCAATCAATACGCGCTTATTGCGATTTTTTTTTTACCAAAAATATGTAGAAGAATACGTATCGGCCTAAACTGAGGAAAATTTTATTCAAAAAAAAAAATGGGTATTTATTATAGCAAAAAGTAAAAAATAGTGTTTTTTTTTCCAAACTGGACGCTCTTCTTTTGTTTATAGCACAAAAAATAAAAACCGCAGAGGTGATCAAATACCACCAAAAGAAAGCTCTATTTGTGGGAAAAAAAGGACACAAATTTCGTTTGGGAGCCACGTCGCACGACCGCGCAATTGTCATTCAAAGTGTGACAGCGCTGAAAGCTGAAAAATGGCTTGGGCAGGAAGGGGGTTTTCGTGCACAGTAGAGAAGTGGTTATATTATGAAGGGAAACTGCACTTCTTGGAGAAGCCTAAAATTACACAGGAAAGCCTGCAAATTAAACATAGGCAGCTTTTTGGGGTGCATTATAATGTTATACAAATAACATTTTCAAAAGAACCAGAATAGGAACATTTTAATTTTAAAATTCCAGTAAGCTTTTAAAAGTTGGATTTAAAACCTCCAACTGGGCCATAATGGTAGCTTTGGCTTTTGTTCTAAGCTGCCTATAACAAAAAAGGAGCACTGCATTAGACTGTTTTAATTAAGTGCCACCATGGACCTATTTTGATTTCCTATCATTGCCTTTTACTGAACCACAGCAAAAGTGTTTCTTTTATTTTCAATGTGTTCTGCTAATCTCTTCAAGTCTTGGCAGGCTAAACTTTTGAATCTTAAAAACAGTGGCGAGAATTGTTATCTAATGTGCTCTTAAGAAATTCCTCCTCCTTTATTGATCATATGACATGGAAAGGTCTATAAATTAGGCTGCTCTCCTGGGGAAGGCTGTAGCACATTTTACATGATAAAGGAGCTCTGTGCCTGGTGAGCGCGACGTATTAGAGAAAATACTGCCTAATACTGACTCAGCTGTAGAATTACTTAAAAATAAATGTTCTTATTCTCATTAGTGAGGTTTTAATTAGTCTTAGCCATGCACCACAGACACAATGAACTTTGAAATCAAAAGTAGAAGTACATGCTGTATGTGAACTGAGATTTCATGTCTGTACTCTTCGTGACTTGTTAGTTAATTGCGCAAAAAATGCATATACTGAAATAAAGTACTAGACTGCTGTATGGAGAATTGCATTACTGCAAAAGCCTAAAGCCCTGTACACACGATCGGTTTTACCGATGAAAACAGTCTTTTTCACCGGACAAGCCAATCGTGTATGGGCCACATCGGTCTTTTTCCATCGGCGATTAAAAATAGAATATCCGATGGAAAAAAAAAACGATAGCAAATTCTGATCGTCTGTGTGGAACTCCATCGGAGAAAAAACCCACGCATGCTCAGAATCAAGTCGACGCATGCTCAGAAGCATGGAACTTAATTTTTCTCGGCTCGTTGGAGTGTTTTACGACACAGCGTTTAGGACGGTCGGATTTTCGACTGATGGTGTGTAGGCAAGACTGATGGAAGTCAGCTTCATCGGAAATCCGATGGAAAAATCCATCGGATTTTATTCCATTGGAAATCCGATCGTGTGTACAGGGCTTGACTGTCTCTAATTATATTTTAAGCCAGAGAGGCTTGATGTCTGAAAACAACATTCTTTTTGCTACAGTAAGTAACCTTGCTAAATGTAACCTAAATCTGAACTTCAGGCAATATACACAAATGGAATGTATGTATGAGTGCTCTATTACCTGTGTAAAATTGGGGTGATCAGACTCCAGCGATAGGTGCGTTTTTAGTGAGTACGCCAGTCCAGAACTGAATTTTTAGGGGCCTGGTAGCCCATTTTTATTTAAAAGCACAAAAAGTTCACAAATACATCAGTAGCCCTCACAGGGGGGTTCCACCATTATTGTATCTTGCATACTCGAAACTTTAGCCTCCTGGCTTTCATTCTTGCTATTTCAGGCCTTTAGCCTAGGCCGTAGGTCTGCTCCTCAGAACCAAACAGTTTCCTGGAGTTAAACTCACTCCTGATCAGCGCCTTTCTGCTCTATCACCAAGTACATCTGCCTCCTGCAGACATGCATGCTCTGGCTGCACCCATGCAGCCTCTGACTCCTCTCAGAGGGATGGGAGTCCACCAGACTCGCATGCACAGACTTCCTGTCTGTTGGGTGGGCCCCCGAGCTATAGTCAGAGTACAACTGTACAACTAAATAGCCCAACACACAGCTGTGCAATCAGCGTGTCTTTCTCTACAAAATCTGGCGTAAACCAACACTCTTTAAGGTCGCACACGGTCCCACCGCCACACCTGCTAAAGGATTTCTAATTCATTCCATCAAGTTCTGAATTATACACAGCTCTGCTACATTCTGGCATGGCAAGAGACTTGATTTTTCTCTGCTGCAGTCAGGTAACACATAGGGGTCTTGTATTTCCTTCAGCCTGTGACTGGACACTGAAAGGATGGATTAAAGCTGGCCAATACATGGATCGGAATTCAACTTTTCCACAGGGACTGACCAAATTTCGATCCATGTGTGGGCAGAAAGGTTGTGCAGAAGTCGATCAACTTCTGTACAACTGCCCTGTCAGATTTTCATGGCTCAATCAGCACTGTAGGCTATATTTTCCCAACTGCCAGAATACAATAGCTCAGCGAGGAGGACTCCCCCGTCCACACCAAGTGTGTAGATGGGGGATTTGAGTCCGGTTTTGTCTTCGTTCAATTTACAGGTTAAAAGAAAAAAAAACGGACTAATCTATAGGCTGTCTTAAGCCCTGTACACACGATCGGATTTCCTATGGTTTCAAATCCGATCGATTTTTCCATCGAAATTCCGATGAAGCTGACTTCCATCAGTCTTGCCTACACACCATCAGTCCAAAATCCGACCGTCCTAAATGCCGAGACGTACAACACGTACGACGGCACTATAAAGGAGAAGTTTAAATCCAATGGCGCCACCCTTTGGGCTGCTTTTGCTGATTTTGTGTTACCGCGTGTTAGTAAAAGTTTGATGAGAGCCGATTCGCGCTCTTCAGGCTCTGTGCTTTTCAGATTGTTTTCTGGTGTTCAGTTTGTGCTTGTGGGTTCGTATTTGTCTTTCAGTGCGTGCAGTCAGGTTGAATCTGTTTCGCAGTGCATTCTTGTCCGCTCGTTTACTGTTTTTCAGGTCGTTCTTCACAGGCCTTGCTGTTCCTCGTGCGTTCTGTTTAAAGTACGTTCTGACCAGCCATGTTGGAAGTACGTTCTCATTCTCGAGTTCATGCTGCACATGGGCTTGGTGTTGCGGTTATTACTGTAACCCGAGCTCAGTCCATGAACAGGGCGAGTTCATGGACCAAGAATTGGTTGCTCCAGCCGGACCAATTCTCTCATATGCCTCTGCTGCGGGAAATCCAGGAGAATAATCCTGATGACTACAGGAATTATCTCCGGATGACGGACCCCGTTTTTCACCGTCTGTTGGATTTGCTGTCCCCCTATATGACGAGGCAGGACACTGTGATGCGCCAAGCCATCACTGCCGAGCAGAGGCTTATTGCCACGTTGAGATACCTGGCAACTGGGAGAAGCTTGCAGGACCTCAAGTTCACGACAGGCATCTCTCCCCAGGCTCTGGGGATCATTATCCCTGAAACGTGTTCTGCCATCATACAAGTCATGCAGAAGGACTATATTAACCACTTCCCTACCCAGCCATAGTCAAATGATGTCCACAGATGGGATCTCCCATCCTGGGTGGACGTCATATGACGTCCTCGGCTTTGTAGGGGGATATCTGAAAGATGCCTGCAGCTAGAGGCATCATTCAGATATCCTTTTGACATGCCAGCGATTCTGTGCACCATAAGAATGATCATAGCGGCGGTTCCACCACTTGATCGTTCTTATAGGCGGCGGGAAGGGACATCCCCCCCTCCCGCCGCCATCCGGTGCTTCTCCGGGCTCTCCCGTGCGATCGGGGACCCGGAGCGAATCTTCCGGCGCCGGTGGTGGGTCACGTGATGAGCATAGAGATGACTGGTGACCTATGATCTATGATCATCGGAGGCCCGGGCGCGATGTGATGATGTCACGCCCGGGTCCTCAAATGTAAACAAAGTATGAGATCGGTGAAAATTTTTAAACTGATCTCATGCTTTCTAGCCTGGAGGAGAGATATGGGGTCTTATTGACCCCGCATCTCTCAATAAAGAGGACCTGTCACACACATTCCTATTACAAGGGATGTTTACATTCCTTGTAATAGGAATAAAAGTGATAAAAAAAAAAAGTAAAATAAGTGTAAAAAACTTAATAAATAAGTAAAATAAATAAATAAATAATAATTAAAAAAAATTAAAATGCCCCTGTCCCCGGTAGCTCGCGATCAGAAGCGAATGCACACGTAAGTCGCCCACATATGTAAACGCCGTTCAAACCACATATGTGAGGTATCGCCGCATGCGTTAGAGTGCGTGTAACAATTCTAGCACTAGATCTCTGTAATTCTAACCTGGTAACCTGTAAAAAAAAAATTAAGCGTCGCCTATGGAGATTTTTAATTACCAAAGTTTGGCGCCATTCCATAAGTGTGCACAATTTTAAAGCGTGACACGTTAGGTATCTATTTACATCATCTTTCATATTTTTCCAAAAAATTGGGCTAACTTTACAGTTTTGTTATTTTTTAATTCATGAAACCATTTTTTTTTTTTTAAAAAAGGCGTTTGAAAAATTATTGCGCAAATACCGTACAAGAAAAAAAAGTTGCAATGACCGTCATTTTATTCCCTATGGTGTCTGCTAAAAAAAATATATAATGTTTCGGGGTTCTGAGTAATTTTCTAGCAAAAGAATGATTATTTGTACATGTAGGAGAGAAGTGCTAGAATAGCCCCGGTATGGAAGTGGTAAAATAAGCCCTGTATTGAAGTGGTTAAGGTAAGTTTTCTCCTTTAACATCACATTCTATGTATTTAATGTATGCTAATGTATTGTATTTCTTTCATCATTCCCTAATTACCATGATTGTAATATGCTGTGAATGTCCCATTTGTCCTCATGCATGCTGTAAGCTTTTAATTATCCATTTTGGCCTACATGCATATTTCCCTTCACTAACCTCTCCAGCATTTCATCCTGGGCCCAAACACACCTAGCCTAGTCTGTTAACAATGTATCTTGTCAGCTCCATTGTAGTTCTGAACCCCCCCCCCCCTAAAATGTGTCCAAATGTTTTATTTAACATTCAATTTAGGCAGAGTGGTAGAGGCTTTTTTTGGGGGGCCCAAACTCAGCTAGAACCCCCTCCCCCCCTTAATTTTTTCCAATGGGCCATCAGAGGGGGTGAGGAATCTGATAAGTGGGCCTTCTATTTTTGTCTTTAAATACTCCTTCAAATAAATGTTATACTGACGTTGACCAAGAATGTATTTGTGTAATCTGCTTGCAATGTTATGTGCAAAAGTACTAATTATTTTTTCTTGTTTGACTCCACAGTTTCCTTCATCGCCACAGGAATGGCAGAATGTGGCATCCCAGTTTTCCCAACGGTGGGATCTCCCCAACTGCGGAGGGGCAATTGATGGGAAGCACGTCCGCATAGTGCCGCCACCCCGTTCGGGGTCGTACTATTATAACTACAAGGGGTTTAATAGTATCTTGTTGATGGCGGTGTTGTCGGCACTAGGGATGAGCCACCCCCCGGTTCGTTTCGCACCAGAACCTGCGAACGGACCGAAAGTTCGCACAAACGTTAGAACCCTATTAAATACAATGGACGCGAACGTTCAAAATCTAAAGTGCTAATTATAACGGCTAATATGCATGTTATTGTCCTAAAAAGGGTTTGGGGACCCGGGTTCTGCCCCAGGGGACATGTATCAATGCAAAAAGAAGTTTTAAAAACTGACATTTTTTCGGGAGCAGTCATTTTAATGATGCATAAAGTGAAAAAAAAAGTGAAATATTCCTTTAAATATCGTACCTGGGGGGGGGGGGTGTCTAAAGTATGCCTGTGAAGTGGCATGTGTTTCCCGTGTTTAGAACTGTCCCTGCACAAAATGACACTTCTAAAGGAAAAAAAGCCATTTAAAACTGCTTGCGGCTTTAATGTCATGTCTTGTCCTGGCAATATGGATGAAAATCTCTGAGAAAAATGGCATGGCTACCCCATCACCCCCCCCCCTCTACCCCAGCCCATTACCAGCCCCTTTGGGTCTTGTATGGATATTAAGGGGAACCCCGCACCCAAAATAAAAAAAGGCCCTATATACTCTGAACAGCAGAATACAGGCGGTGCAAACAAGACAGGGACTGTAGGTTTGTTCTTAAGTAGAATCTGTTTGTAATTTTGAACAGGTACATTGTTTAAGTGTAGCTCCAGCCCAAAAAAATATTTTTAAGCTTTTTGGAAAACATAGGGAAGGGTTATCACCCCTGTAACATTTGTTTTGCTGTCTGTGCACCTGTTCAGAAGATTTAACCTCACTTTCCATCCCAATGACAAATGTTTTTGGATATTTTTTTTTTTTTTTATTATTGAAACAAGGGTTGGTGATAAAGCATCAGTAGAGAGGAGACACCTTTTTCCCATATTAACTCTTACAGGAGAGAATTTCCCTTCCTAGGGGTAGATTTCCTCTCACTTCCTGTTGTCTCCTTCCGTTTGCAAGTAGGAGTCGTTTGTAAGTTAGATGTTTGAAAATAGGGGCCTGCCGTATATACTCTGCTGAAATTTGCCCCTTAGATGGTGTTGCCACAACACTGTGAGCCCTCACAGTTACTCTTGGTGGGCGCTGGAACGCCCTGCTGTTAACTATTATATCAGGAATTGTAATTACATGCCATTGTTGAACAGTGGTAGGAAAAATTGGGCCTTTGGTGGTGGTGGTGGTGTTGCCACAACACTGTAAGCCCACACAGTTACTCTTATTGGGCGCAGGAATGGTCCCTGCTGTGAATTATTAGATCAAGAATTGTAATTACATGCCCCTGTTGAACAGGGGCAGAAAAATTGGGCCTTTGGTGGTGGTGGTGCTGGTGTTGCCACAACACTGTAAGCCCTCACAGTTATTCTTGGTGGGCACAGGAATGGGCCCTGCTGTGAATTATTAGATCAAGAATTGTAATTACATGCCCCTGTTGAACAGGGGCAGAAAAATTGGGCCTTTGGTGGTGGTGGTGTTGCCACAACACTGTAAGCCCTCACAGTTACTCTTGGTGGGCGCAGGAATGGACCCTGCTGTGAATTATTAGATCAAGAATTGTAATTACATGCCCCTTCTGAACAGGGGCAGAAAATTTGGGCCTTAGGCACTGGTGCCACAACACTGCAACCCCTCACAGATACTGTACTTGGAGCACAGCAATAAGCCCTGTTGCAAAGTATTGCATCAAAAATTGTAATTACATGCCCCTGTTAAACAGGGGCTGAAAAATTGTGCCTTAGGCACTAGTGCCACAACACTGCAATCCCTCACAGACACTGTACTTGGAGCACAGCAATGAGCCCTGTTGCAAAGTATTGCATCAAAAATTTTAATTACACGCCCCTGTTAAACAGGGGCTGAAAAATTGGGCCTTAGGCACTGGTGCCACAACACTGCAACCTCTCACAGATACTGTACTTGGAGCACAGCAATGAGCCCTGTTGCAAAGTATTGCATCAAAAATTGTAATTACACGCCCCTGTTAAACAGGGGCTGAAAAATTGGGCCTTAGGCACTGGTGCCACAACACTGCAACCCCTCACAGATACTGTACTTGGAGCACAGCAATGAGCCCTGTTGCAAAGTATTGCATCAAAAATTGTAATTACACGCCCCTGTTAAACAGGTGCGGAAAAATTGGGCCTTAGGCACTGGTGCTGGTGCCACGACACTGCAACCTCTCCCAGATACTCTAGTTGGAGTGCAGGAATGAGCCCTGCTGCAAAGCATTGCATAAAAAATTGTAATTACATGCCCCTGTTAAACAGGTGCTGAAAAATTGGGCCTTAGCCACTGGTGGAGGTACCCAGAAACAAAAATGTTCTTCCAAGCTATCATCATGAATCGGATCATTGAGGAGGAGGAGGATAGTCAGTCAACATAACAGGACAGTCACTCAGCATGAGCATAGGCAGTCTTGAAGGGATGTGACATTTCAAAATAAATTATTCTGTTACATCAGCTTCAGGTGCTTGGTAGCTGGTGGTGACCCAATACTGGTTCATCTTTATGAAGGTCAGTCGATCAACCGAGTCGGTGGACAGGCGCACCCTGTGATCCGTGACAAAGCCTCCAGCAGCACTGAATGTGCGTTCCGAAAGAACGCTGGATGCAGGACAGGCCAGTAGCTCAATTGCATACTGTGCAAGCTCTGGCCAGTGATCCATCCTCAAGACCCAGTAAGCCAGAGGATTTTCGGTGGGAAAGGTGTACAAGTCTGACCTTGCCCACTGCTCCTTCTTTGACTGACCGAAGCCTCAGCAACTCGTTGTCCAGGACCAGGAGTTTGTAACCTCCCAGTCTCTGGGAACGCGTTGCACAGACCTTTCTGCAAGGCCTCCCGGAGATGTCTCATCCTCTACTCCCTCTGTGACGGTAAGACAAGGTCCCGTACCATGGATCAAGGAGAGTGGCCAGCCATTAATGGTCCCTCTCCTTGATCTGAAGAATACGAGGATCCTTCCGCAGACTTTGCAGGATCAGGGAGGCCATGCAGTGTAGGTTAGCTGAGGCATTCGGTCCGGAGTCCTCTGGGTCACTAAGGACGACATGATCTGCAGCCACCTCCTCCCAGCCACGTACAAGTCCACGGGTTTCTTGGGACTGTAAATCTCCCTAAATGACTGCTGCTGTTGATGCTTAGTGCCAGGCTCCACCTCCATGCTGACACAATCCTCCTCGTCCTCTTCCTGTGCGATGGGTGGGACAGAAGGAACACTGTCTGGGTAAAGGGGGCCTTGAGAGGCAAGGAAGTCCTCCTCTTCCTGCCTCTGTTCTGCCTCAAGTGCCCTGTCCAATATTCCATGCAGCGTATGCTCCCACAGGTGGGCAAGAGGTACAGTGTCACTGATGCATGCACTGTCACTGCTCACCATCCTCGTGGCCATTGTCGCAAACCTCTCGGCCTGCCCCTGCAGAGCTGACAGAACCTCTGCCCCAGTGTGGCTCCTGTCCCCCAAACACACCAGCGCAAGCACGGCATGGCATCTTTTTGCCTGCGTACTTGCGTAGCCCCTTGAATGCCTATGGAGCACCGCTGGTTCCGAGGACAAAGCACAGGAAGAGGCCATGGAGGAAGAAGAAGAGGAGGGGGTGGAGGAGAGAGGTGTGTCACAACCAGTAGTAGCATTTTGGAGGCGTGGCGGTGAAACAACCTCCAACACTACTACACCTTGTCAGGCAAAACAAAAGATCAAGTCTTCTGGACAGCAGCACTCCAATAAAAAGCCTTTATTATGTAAAATCTTCAAAAATCCAAATACAGCACAGCAAGTCACAAAATTCTGGTTAGAGCTGACTAGTTTCACACTTTCTTAGTGTTTAATCAACTACTACACCTTGTCCTGCATCCTTCCCAGCTGCCAAAAGAGTGACCCAATGGGCCGGGAAAGAAAGGTAACGTCCCTGTTCATGCCTGCTGGACCATGAGTCAGCGGTAATATGCACCTTACCGCTGACCACCCTGTCCAGCGAGGCATGGACATTGCCTTCCACATGCCGGTAGAGAGACGGAATCGCCTTCCGTGAGAAAAAGTGGCGTTTGGGAACCTGCCACTGAGGAACCGCACATTGCACAAACTCACGGAAGGGGGCCGAGTCTACCAATTGAAAAGGCAGCAGTTGAAGTGCTAGCAATTTAGCCAAGCTAGCATTCAACCGCTGGGCATGTGGATGGCTGGGAGTGAACTTCTTTTGACGGTCCAGCAGCTGGGGCAGGGAAATTTGCCTGCTACAATCGGACGTTGGTGTACTGCTAGCAGAGTGCCCGCAAGTACTTGGCTGTGACACACCTAATTCTACACCTTCATTCCTGTCAGTGCAGGTTTCAGTGGGGTTGGAGATCCCAGCTGATGAGGAGCAATTAGAGGTCTGCTTTGTTCTTTGGTGTGGGTCTTTAAGGTACGCTTGCCAACGAGCTGCATGGCAGGTCAACATATGTCTGGTCAAGCATGTGGTGCCCAAGCGGCTGATGTTTCGGCCACGCGAGATACGCTTGAGACATATGTTGCAAATAGCAGCGGTGCGATCTGATGCACTCGACTCAAAAAAGGCCCACACCAAAGAACTTTTGGAATAACGGGCAGAGGCAGCGCCCTGCACTGGGGGAGCTCTGCGGTGTGATTCAGTCGGTGTGCTGCCCTTACGCTGGCCCCCGGAGGGCATCCTGCCTCGTTGGAGATGTGCCTCCTCCTCATCCTCCTCCTCCTCCTCTCTCATATCAGGCACCCACGTGGAGTCAGTGACCTCATCATCCCCTCCCTCCTCATCACTGGAGCCAATCTGGCAGTATGCTGCAGCTGCTGGAACATGACTGCCAGATTGCTATCCTTCTTGAGCATCCCCTCTCTCTGCCTTCCTCTAGCTGGGTATCATCATAAGACCCTTCAAAACGCTGGGCATCCTCCTGGAGCATGTACCCAACACTGTGCTCAAACAGTTCGGGGGACTCCTCAGGAGGACATGGTGGGTCTAGGGAAGGAGTGACTGATGATGACATTGATACCACTGAAGAGGATGCTTTGGCAGCTGCTTTGCCAGTACCCTGAGCCTGGGTGAGAGAGGATGAGGAGGATGAGGAGGGCTTGGTCATCCACTCTACCAAGTCTTCGGCATGATGCGGCTCAACATGTCCAGCTGCCGAAAATAAGGACAAGCGTGTCCCATGGCCACGTGCTGATGACGATGCACCGCGTCCACGACCAGCACTGTTGTCTCTAGACACAGAGCCTGCTTGCCCTCTTTTATTGGCTCGTGACTGTCTGCCTCATCTTGTTGGCCTTCCAGACATAGTAATGGCCTGCAGGGAGATGGGAAAACCAGAAGTTGGGTAGTGTTTTTTGTGCTGGAGGCACACAACACCCACTAACTCCTGCAGATGCCTGTATTAGAGAACACCAGCAATAAAGGGTAGATACAGGTGTATACTATGCTGTGCTGGAGGCACACAACACCCACTAACTCCTGCAGATGCCTTTATTAGAGAACACCAGCAATAAAGGGTAGATACAGGTGTATACTGTGCTGTGCTGGAGGCACACAACACCCACTAACTCCTGCAGATGCCTTTATTAGAGAACACCAGCAATAAAGGGTAGATACAGGTGTATACTGTGCTGTGCTGGAGGCACACAACACCCACTAACTCCTGCAGATGCCTTTATTAGAGAACACCAGCAATAAAGGGTAGATACAGGTGTATACTCTGCTGTGCTGGAGGCACAAAACACCCACTAACTCCTGCAGATGCCTTTATTAGAGAACACCAGCAATAAAGGGTAGATACAGGTGTATACTGTGCTGTACTGGAGGCACACAACACCCACTAACTCCTGCAGATGTCTTTATTAGAGAACACCAGCAAAAAAGGGTAGATACAGGTGTATACTGTGCTGTGCTGGAGGCACACAACACCCACTAACTCCTGCAGATGCCTTTATTAGAGAACACCAGCAAAAAAGGGTAGATACAGGTGTATACTGTGCTGGAGGCACACAACACCCACTAACTCCTGCAGATGCCTGTATTAGAGAACAGCGAAAAAGTGTATATACAGGTGTTTACTGTGCTGGGGCACACAACACCCACTAACTCCTGCAGATGCCTGTATTAGAGAACAGCAAAAAAGTGTATATACAGGTATATACTGTGCTGGGGCACACAACACCCACTAACTCATGCAGATGCCTGTATTAGAGAACAGCAATAAAGTGTAGATACAGGTGTATACTGTGCTGGGGCACACAACACCCACTAACTCCTGCAGATGTCTGTATTAGAGAACAGCAAAAAAGTGTATATACAGGTGTATACTGTGCTGGGGCACACAACACCCACTAACTCCTGCAGATGCCTTTATTAGAGAACACCAGCAATAAAGGGTAGATACAGGTGTATACTGTGCTGTGCTGGAGGCACACAACACCTACTAACTCCTGCAGATGCCTTTATTAGAGAACACCAGCAAAAAAGGGTAGATACAGGTGTATACTGTGCTGTGCTGGAGGCACACAACACCCACTAACTCCTGCAGATGCCTTTATTAGAGAACACCAGCAATAAAGGGTAGATACAGGTGTATACTGTGCTGTGCTGGAGGCACACAACACCCACTAACTCCTGCAGATGCCTTTATTAGAGAACACCAGCAATAAAGGGTAGATACAGGTGTATACTGTGCTGGGGCACACAACACCCACTAACTCCTGCAGATGCCTGTATTAGAGAACAGCAAAAAAGTGTATATACAGGTATATACTGTGCTGGGGCACACAACACCCACTAACTCATGCAGATGCCTGTATTAGAGAACAGCAATAAAGTGTAGATACAGGTATATACTGTACTGGGGCACACAACACCCACTAACTCATGCAGATGCCTGTATTAGAGAACAGCAATAAAGTGTAGATACAGGTGTATACTGTGCTGGGGCACACAACACCCACTAACTCCTGCAGATGCCTGTATTAGAAAACAGCAAAAAAGTGTATATACAGGTGTATACTGTGCTGGGGCACACAACATCCACTAACTCCTGCAGATGCCTGTATTGGAGAACAGCAAAAAAGTGTATATACAGGTGTAAACTGTGCTGGGGCACACAACACCCACTAACTCCTGCAGATGCCTGTATTAGAGAACAGCAAAAAAGTGTATATACAGGTGTATACTGTGCTGGGGCACACAACACCCACTAACTCCTGCAGATGCTTGTATTAGAGAACAGCAATAAAGTGTAGATACAGGTGTATACTGTGCTGGGGCACACAACACCCGCTAACTCCTGCAAATGCCTGTATTAGAGAACAGCAATAACGGGTATATACAGGTGTATACTGTGCTGGGGGAAAAAATACCCACTAACTCCTGCAGATGCCTGAGAAAAGAACACACTGTCCCTGCCTATGTAGCTTAGAGAACAGCAATTAAGGGTAGATACAGGTGTATACTGTGCTGGAGGCACACAACACCCACTAACTCCTGCAGATGCCTGAGAAAAGAACACACTGTCCCTGCCTATCTAGCTTAGAGAACAGCAATAAAGGGTAGATACAGGTGTATACTGTGCTGGAGGCACACAACACCCATTAACTCCTGCAGATGCCTGAGAAAAGAACACACTGTAGAACACACTGTCCCTGCCTATCAAGCTCTTTCCCTGCACGCCGGAACACACTACACAAGGTCGCCACGCTGGTGGCCTTTTATAGTGTGGGGCGTGTACTAAACCCCCCTGAGCTATAATTGGCCACAGGCATCCTGCCTGTGGCCAATTTTGTCTCTCCTCGCTGCCGGCACATGCGGGGTCACAGTGCATGATTGGCCAATCACAGCGCCGGCCATGCAGTGCGATGGCGCAGTGCATTGTGGGCCGTTCGCGTCACACGAATTTGGCGCGAACGGCCCGCAAAGTTCTGGTTTCGCCGAACATGTGTTCGACTCGAACACCGAGCTCATCCCTAGTCGGCACACTATGAGTTTTTATATGTGGACGTGGGGAAGAATGGCCGGATGTCCGATGGCGGAGTCTTCGCACAGACGGAGTTTGCCCACCGTCTGCAGACTGGTGGCCTGGCACTGCCACCTGATGCAGATAATGTGGAGGGACTTTCATTTGTGTTTCTTGCTGATGAGGCTTTCGGACTGGGACCACACCTGATGGGGCCGTTTCCCCAGAGGACCCTCACCCCGGAGAGGAGGGTTTTTAATTACCGGCTGGCCAGAGCCCGGAGGGTTGTTGAGAATGTCTTTGGGATAATGGCCAGCCGGTTCCGCCTGTTTCTGACAGCCATCCACATGGCGGAATACAAACTGAACCATATTGTCTTCAGCTGCTGCATACTGCACAACTTTTTGCGCATACATTCTTCAAGTTATCTATCAAATGTTGGGCCTGAGGCCGGTCTTTCAGACACTATCAATGACAGGCCTGGACACTGGCCGTACTGGTTTGGCCCCCCAAAGCGCCCGTGAAGTACGTGATAAATACGTTGAGTACTTCACGGGTAGGGGGGCCATCGCTATGCCAGACAATATATGATATTTTTCTTACAAAATAAACCAAAATTATCTGTGAAATACTTGTTTTGTCATTATTGCTTGTGTTTTTTTTTATTATCTGTCTCCCAGGTTCTCATAGTACACTTGTAGTGCCAATTGGAGTTGTCTTTATTAAATAACCACAATTGTCACAGTAAACAAGAACATAGGACTTAGAAATTTTCAAACTGGTATTGAGCATAGAAAGAAGAAGACACACATGAGTATAAAACACATTTTTACTCTGTGCACAACATGTGCGTTATATTTTTTTGTTAAAAAACATTTTTGTTTTATTTATTTTTTCAAAATTTGTTAAATATATATATATATATATATATATATATATATATTTGGGTTTGCTTAAACAGGCATGGTTCAAACAAGAACACATATAAAAACAATGGAACTTACACATTTCTACCTTAGAAAAACATGAGATGGGGTGATGTCACCCCTGAACCAGACAAAATTTGAAGATGCACACAGTTTGTGTGGCAAAATGGGTATTTTCATCCTGATCCCATGCCTAATGTCAACATGTGCTATCTGCCATCATGGGGGATCAATGGACGTGTTTTGGGGGTGCAAACCCTTCCTCTCACCTACTTGAATAGCGAGGAAGGGGTTGCACCCACAAAACAGGGACATAGATATCATGTGATGGCAGATAGCACATGTTGACACACTGTGTGCATCTTCAAAATTTGGCTTGTGGAAAATCAAGTGCAAAATTTTGGAGCAAAACAAGCTGTCCACCATCTCAGCAAATTACATATTAGTCGCCTTGTATCTTTTATTACTCCTGGATCGGGACATTCCCGCCTCCGGGCTTTCCTCGTCGGTACTTAGTATAACACGCACCTGTGTCACCACCATGTTGTCGTCTCACACTGTGCGCCGAACGAGAAGGGGCGGGGAAAATCCGAAAAAGACCGTCATGGGCGGGCGACGCGGGCGGAGTTTCTTGCATGCGCAGGGTATATAAATGCTAACGAAGTAACTACGTTGTGTGTGCGGAGTAAGGACGTCCGGAAGTGCCGAACGACTCAAACGAAGGTAAAAATGTAACTTGGGGCATCAGTGGCCTATACTGATTCATGATTATAAAGGCCTATATTGGGATAAGATTAGGACAATTTAAGCTGACCTAGTGTTTTTGACTTGTGTTTTATCTTGCAGAAATTATGCATAAATTAAGGGAACCTGATATTATGATGGCTTTCATAGATAAATACCGCAAAATGAAAAACTTGTGGGAGGTCAAAAATAGTTTATACCACAACAGTGTGGTACGAAGGGCAACAATTGAAAAATTAACTGCATATATGAAGACCTGGATCCCAGAGGCAGACTATACGATGATGAACTATAAAATTAACAACATGAGGAATTAAAAAAAAAAAAAGATTTTCAAACCCTGGTAGATATAGCAGTAAGAGTGGGAATTTTTACATAGGATGAGGGAAACATATCCATTCCTCAAGCCCTGATCATGCCCATATTTCACCATTTACCTAAGGTGCACAAGGAGTTAAACTCATTGGTTGGTAGACCCAATGTGGCAGAAATTGGATCCTTCAATGAACGGCTGAATCAGTGGATGGACCATCAATTACAGCCTCTTGTTGAACTGCCTGGACACCTTAGGAAAACCAAACAGTTGCTGCCCAAGTTTCAGGATTTTGAGTGGCGTCCTAATTATGTGTGGGTCACATGTGATGTGACTAGTTTTTATTCTTCTATTCCCCACATGTTGGGATTACAGACAGTCACTCATTTTCTGAAAGGTTCCATCGACTATTCTTTGGTGCACCAGGTGTTAATTTTTACAGTGTTTGACGTATTTACTGGCACATAATAGTTTTTATGTTCAATGGGGACTACTACCTTCAGAGGTGTGGAGCCTCTATGGGAGGTTCTCCCCTTCCCTGGCCAACCAGTTCATGGGTTAGTGGGAGAGGTCATGCATCTTTGAGGCTGGTTGTCCCCACTGGTCATCTATCAAGTTTTACTGTTGCTACATAGACGACCTGTGGTTCATTTGTTCCAGTGAAGTTGAAAGTTTGGAGAATTGGTTTGAATACTTAAATAATAACAAGTTAAATTTGAGATTCACTGGCCATATGGACCCTAGATCAATTTCCTTTCTGGGTGTCACTTTGTTAGGTGAGGATGGCAAAGTGTTGCCTGAACTTTATAGAAAGCCTACTTCCGGCAATTCTTTGTTGAGAGCAGATTCCAGCCATTCTCGTCATACTGGTGGGGCAATTTTTAAACTTTGTCAGATCTGTTTTGACAACATTGATTTTGAGAACTATTTCAATCCAGAGGCTTTTCTGGTCCCATTTTGAAAAGCGCATTGAATATATAAAAGGAAAACTCTTCAGGGTAAGTTTTCTCTCTCTCTTATAGTTTGGAGTGTGGGAAATCTAAAAATATAATTCAGAAACATTTTCCTGTTTTATTTAATGGTGTAATTTATCCTCAAATACTATATGGAACCATATGATCTGTTTCTCGTAGGGCTCCAAAGGTACAGTAGATCTTTTTCTTCTAGTTTATATTCTAGCAAAAGAAAAACACCTCCTCACTGGTTACACTTCAGAGGCTCTTTTCTTTGTGGAACTAATGCATGTCCTTATTGTTCTCGTATTAAAAGGGGAGGGGGGGTGTTGTCCATTTTACTATTATTAATAACGATTATCCTCTTTTATTAATTGTAATACCAAATGTCTGGTATATGTCATTATCTGCGGGCTGTGCTCTATACAGTGTGTGGGTCGCACTACCCGCAGGCTGAGAGATCGCCTGCATGATCACCTGAATGACATAGAGAAAAATCATTCTAACGTAGCAAAACATTTTAATGAATGTCATGCTGGCGACCACTCAGCTTTGCATATACAGGGTGTTGAGAAAGTTGTGGTTTCTAAGAGAGGGGGTGACAGGTTCAGATTACTATGTAAAACTAAAAAGTAAGTGTTCTGGATCTTTAGTTTAAATACCAGAAAATAGGGAAGAGCCAAACACCCCCCCAGTTCGGTTCGTACCAGAACTTGCGAACAGGCAATAAATTTGTTCGAACATCCAGGAGGGGGGCACTCTCTCATCCCCCCTCTTTTCCTGTGGCCTGCCAGGTTGCGTGCTCGGATAAAGGGTCTGGTATGGATTTTTGGGGGGAACTCCACGCCATTTGTTTTTTAAATTTGGCGTGGAGTTGCCCTTAAAATCCCTACCAGAGCTGAAGGGTCTGGTATGGATATTTGGGGGGAACCCCGCGTCATTTTTTTTGTTATTTGACGCAGGGTTCCCCTTAATATCCATACCAGACCTGAGGGGCCTGGTAAGTGAATTTGGGGGGACCCCCACAGATTATTTATTTTTTTATCAATGACTTTTCTCTGTATTGCCGGGAACCGACAATCCATTATAGCCGCGAGTGCTTTTAAAACTACTTTTTTTCTTTCAAAAATGACACTTTGTGAAGGGACAGTTCTAAGCACGGGAAACAAGCACTGCTTTACAGGCATACTATACACACCCTCTAGGTACAAAATTTAAAGGAATATTTCACTTTTATTGTTTCACTTTAAGCATTATTAAAATCAGTTCTCCCGAAAAAACGGCCATTTTTAAAACTTTTTTTTGCATTGATACATGTCCCCTGGGGCAGGACCCGGGTCCCCAAACACGCCCTCAGTGTGTACCAATGCCTGACCCACAGCCACTACACACCAGAAGGATGATCAAGAGAATGGTAATGACGTAGGTGTGCTGGGGGTGAAAGAGATTGGAAGCAGTACATGTGCTGGATTGGGGTGGGGTTGGAGACATAGGTATGTTGGGGGATGGAACCAGAGGTGTGCTGGAGGGGGGACTGAAATCACATATGTACTGGATTTTGGGGGTTTATGACCCTTGGGGACACCCAGGTCACCAGAACTAGTGTCCCTATGAAAGATTCCCCATCTGTTACTTCTCTGGAGATTTTCTTTACTTTCAATGCTAATGGTAAACAGGACAAATAGAGAGGGTGGATCTCCCTAACAGGGACAAAGACAGAAATTAAAGCCTGACAGGTGTTCTAATCTCTCTCCACTCCATCCCAATAAAATAAAATAAAATGCATTTAGTTATATTTTAAGAATGTTTAGGTGATTTATTTCCTTTTCACTTTGAGGGCTCATTCAAATCAGATGTGTTGTGCTGTGTTGATTTGCATTGATCAACACAGGCTCAACACAAAATCACAGAGAAACAATTGTTCTCTATGTGCCCTATTCATACCATGAGTGTTGGTGTGTGTCATGTAATAATGCAGTGCGGTCAGTAAGCAGGACAACTAAAAAAATAAGTAAACCCTGCTGCTTCATGCAGCAGGGCTAAATGTAAAAACAAACTACCTGCCTGGTGCCCGAAAACTGCATGTCCCCTACATCAGGCTATATGATTTGCGCATCCCTGGGATGTGTTTGTTGTTACTCCTGCTGGGGAGGGGGGTGGCAGGAGGATGATTGGGGGGGGGCACCAAAATCTACCTTCGCCTAAGTAGACAAAAATCCTTGCACCAGTCCTGCATGTTATTGTTTGTGGTTTTAACAAGCTTTTGTTTAACTGTTTTTTATGTGGCTAA
This sequence comes from Rana muscosa, assembly GCA_029206835.1. Classification (NCBI taxonomy): domain Eukaryota; kingdom Metazoa; phylum Chordata; class Amphibia; order Anura; family Ranidae; genus Rana; species Rana muscosa. The sequence continues at coordinate 179,217,328 of CM055116.1, forward strand.
ATTTCAGACACAATAGATTGTGAGACACAATAGATTTGGTTGATTGCCAACATTAGTTCATTCATTATTTGCTCCACATGGAGGGTATTAATTTAGAGGTTAGCTTGACCTTACATTTACATCACACATATGTGTGTGTAAATATATATATATATATATATATATATATATATATATATATATATATATATATATATATATATATACAGTTGTGCTCATAAGTTTACATACCCTGGCAGAATTTATAATTTATTGGCCATTTTTCCTAGAATATGAATGATAACACAAAAACTTTTCTTTCACTCATGGTTAGGGTTTGGCTGAAGCCATTTAATATCAATCAACTGTGTTTACTCTTTTTAAATCATAATGACAACCGAAACTACCTAAAGGACCCTGATCAAAAGTTTACATACCCCAGTTCTTAATATTGTGTATTGCCTACTTTAACATCAATGACAGCTTGAAGTCTTTTGTGGTATTTGTGGATGAGGCTCTTTATCTTCTCAGATGGTAAAGCTGCCCATTCCTCTTGGCAAAAAGCCTCCAGTTCCTGTAAATTCTTGGGCTGTCCTGCATGTCCTGCTGTCCTGGCTTGAGATCTCCCCAGAGTGGCTCAATGATATTGAGGTCAGGAGACTGAGATGGCCACTCCAGAACCTTCACTTTATTCTGCTGCAGCCAATGACAGGTCGACTTAGCCTTGTGTTTTGGATCATTGTCATGTTAGAATGTCCTAGTAGGTCCCATACGCAGATTCCTGGCTGATGAATGCAAATGTTCCTCCAGTATTTTTTGAAAACATACTGCATTCATCTTGCCATCAATTTTGACCAAATTTCATGTGCCTTTGTAGCTCACACATCCCCAAAACATAAGCGATCCACCTCTGTGTTTCACAGTAGGAATGGTGTACCTTTCATCATAAGCCTTATTGACTCCTCTCCAAATTAAGTGTTTATGGTTGTGGACAAAAAGTGAAATTTTGGTCTAATCACTCAAAATGACTTTGTGTCAGAAGGTTTGAGGGTTGTGTCTGTGCTGTTTGGCGTATTGTAAGTGGGATTCTTTGTGGCATTTGCGTAGTAATGGTTTTCTTCTGGCGACTCGACCATGCAGAACATCTTTCTTCAAGTGCCTCCTTATTGTGCATCTTGAAACAGCCACACCTCATGTTTTCAGAGAGTCCTGTATTTCACCTGAAGTTATTTGTGGGTAGTTTCTGTTGTGATTAGGATTTAAAAAGAGTAAACACAGTTGATTAATAATAAATGGCTTCAGCCAAACACTAACCATGAATGAAGGAAATGTTTTTGTGTTATCATTCATATTCTCTAAAAAATGGCCAAGAAATCATAAATTCTGCCAGGGTATGTAAAATTATGAGCACAACTGTATATATCTTTTTATATATATATATATATATATATATATATATATATGTGTGTGTGTGTGTGTGTGTGTGTGTGTGTGTGTGTGTGTATATATATATATATATACACATACACATACACACACATATCTGTGTAGGGTTATATCATTTGAGCTACAATTAAGCACCTATGTTGGCATGAAATGCGTTAACTAGTGGCTATACTACCTCATCTGTACATTGTGGATTGGTGTTGGGAATTATGAATCAATAAAGGTGATTTTATGGAAGTGCGGCCAACCGGGTCTTTGTAAACATCAATCTATTTTTTGTGCATACAATTTTGTGCAATCATACAGTAAATAGTACTAGCTTTTAGTATTTTTATTCATTATCTTGTTTATCACATTAAAATATTAGAATAATATTTTCTAATTTATCTAACTGATACATCCTTTAAAAAAAACTACACTGCTATGTCTGCAATGATAAATGCAAGTTATTTTGTTAGTCATATTAAATATGCAAAGACTTTATTATAATTTCAAGACATTTCACACATGTTTTAACAATGCAGATTTTAAAAAGGATGAGTTACTTGAGTGATTAACAGAATGAATCTGACATACCCAGGGAGTTGTATGTAATCAATTATGAATGTTACATTTGTAATAAAATGTATTTATTTTACAGCATAAATAGGCACCATCAATGTGCGCAGTTATGTGTTTTCTGAACATGCTCATTTATAAAACAAATGTGAAGACAAATTAAAGACTTCAAATGACTTGTATAGATGTATTGAGATAATAATTTCCGTTGTGCAAATTGCTTCCCTTTTCATTCTGGAGATGCAACAAAATTGTGCCTTAAAGAAGAAAAAACTGCCACAATTTAGTGACTGTTGTATTTTCCCTCAGAAAAGGCATTATTTTAAAACCTTAACTGGATGACTTTCATTTTCCTAAAACACTGTGCATTATATACATATTCCATGATTTTTCTCCATAAAATGAGTCCTAAGGTGTTGTATTTGTGTGATGTTTTAAAGTATATGTGTTAAAGAGGAGCTCCAGTCATATGTGTTAAAATTAAAAGTCAACAGCTGCAAAAACTGTAGCTGCTGACTTTAAATAAACAGATACTCACCTGTCCTAGGATCCTCAGGTACTGTTGGGGTCTGCACTGCACATTTCCTGGAGTTGAGCTTTAAATCTGGACTTGCACACCTAGTCTCTACTGGAGCAAACAGCCAGTCCCCCTCAAGGGAGAATAGCCTACGAAAAATCATCCCATTTACAAAGCTTAACGTGTTTCAACTTTTGCGGTCAAATTAGGGAAAAAATTACTTTTATGTTTGGTATGTGTTCCATTCACACAGCATATCAAAAAAAATAAAAAAATACCAGCGCCATGGCTGATTCTCAAAATTTCGCACTGCACAAAACTAAACTTTCCCTCATTAACCTACAATGCAGGAGGTTGTTTTCAATTTTTTTATCCCTTGTTAGGTCAAACAGATTTAATATTTTTTTTTTAAACCTGAAAGGCAATGTAACTTACCTGAAAATAAAGCCTTCCAGCGGGGCTCTGTCACCGCTGAATGTGCTTCCATCTTTACCAGGTCTTCCTTCTGGGTTTGTGGACTCTGGCTGTGTGAGTGGCCGAAGCCACGATGACGTCACTCCTGTGCAGGCACAAGGGAACCACCATTTCCAGCACAGGACTCTGAAGAAATGGCAGTATGCCAGGTATGCTGTTCCTTCAGAACGCATGCGCCGGTAATGTTGCATGCTGCCTCTACAGTAAATATCTCCTAAACAGTGCACATTTAGTAGATATTTGCAGTACCTATAAGTAAGCCTTGTACTTGAAACAAGGACCCTCATTAATGGGACTTTACATGGCAACATTTATAAAGCCCCATTTATGAGGGTCCTTGTTTCATGCACATGTGTTTAAGGGATGTAGGCACCTATCAGCTACATTTTATACTTGCCTAAAGATAAGAATTATTATAGGCTTACCTATAGGTAAAATTCATACATGGGAGTACACTTCAAACAAGAAAAAATCACTTAAAAAGGCAATCGGCACTTTTTTTCTTTTAAGATATGTTATGTTTTGTTAAATGGAACATGCAACAAATATAAAATAGCTTTAGTTTGGCTGCAAAAGTGGAAATACACTTGAATACCTGATTAAGAATACTTACTGCTTTAAGAGGTCCAGCATCCCAATTTTTATTCCACTTTCTGTAAAAGTTCTGATTAAGGTAGCAGGTTTTTTTAAACTTGTCAATGCAGCCCAGCATGTCCAAAATCGGACATGATATTCTACCACACCTTGCCATGCATTATGGTGTGCTTTAACATGGGTAAAATATGATTTACTTTTTTTATGCAAGTTTAAGTCAATGATTTATTAACGTATGTAGCTAGGTGAAATAAGGTGCAGTGAAGGCAACCTACTTTTGCTTTAACCATTCATTCAATCGTAAGATAAATAAAAAAATATATAACTACCTTATCAAATTGGTTGTTTGAAGTGCGATAGAGCATACACACGGCAGGGATTCCCGGCCAAAAGTTCTCATAGCAGTTTTCCCGTCGGAAAAAACGGTCGTGTGTACAAGGCTTAAGGCTTATCTCAGTGGTCATTAAGCAGGAATGCTGATCACAATTCCAGATATACTGATGGCAAAAAGAGGGAGAGTTTACACATCTGTATTCTAAATAGAGAAACTAAAGTATGAACCAGGTATTTCAAAATTCCGTTTGCATCAAGATGTATTCCTAGTGTAGCGGGCATTTAAATTTGGGGGGGAGCATCTGGGTTATTCAACCCGGATGCACTAATTGTTAGGGAGTCTGAGAACCTCTTTTGTGGTTCTTGGAGGACTCTGGTGGTGCAAGGTTCCCTGCAGCCTGCAGATGGCGTTGTCGCCCTGGGCCGGAGTTGAATCTGCACCGCAAGACTGCTCCCTTTTTGTCCTTTCCTGGTGCTGGTACAGCGGGGCGGGAAACCCGCTGTGACACAAAGGGAGAGGGGATAAAAGGGGCGGACGCCCTTACCACATGGTTGTCCGGAGTGGTGGTCCGAGGGTTCAGAGTTTGGAGTTGGAGGACGCGGCTGCACCCAGGCACCTTCAGCCTGGGTGCTGGCGTTCCGGGCCCAGGTGCCCTTGACCTGGCCAGAGCGGGAGATGGAGTCCATCCCAGGCACCTTAAGCCAGGGGTGAGGTACTATGACCAAGGCCTGGGGCCCAGTAACTTCGACTGGGTTCCGCGAGGGTGGAGGAGTCCGAGGGGCCCTAAGGTGTTGGGACCCGTATCTGAGGTGAGGAGGCCGGGGGGTGTAACCCTTCCGAATAGCCCGGTACAGCATTAATCTGGTGACGGCGGGGCCTCTGGTAACTCTCTTGGAGGGATGTCTTCCCCCTGACAGGGGCTGCAGCGTAGCGAAGGTAACTCCAGTTCCTGTTCATTAGAGTCGCTGGAAGAGACTCTGAAGCCAAAAAGTACGTTTTACAGCCACTGTGCTTAGCAACCATTGGTGAAACCTCAACGGTTTAGTTTCTTTGAGGATTGTGCCTTGATCTACTCCCCACCAATACTGAACTGTTCTATGGGTCTCAAACTGTCTGCTCACAAGGGACTATTTGTTTGCCGTTATGGAATAAATAAGTGTTGGACCTTTTCAGTGTGTGGTACACCAATTACTGGGAGCAAAGGGGGTTATCAGCAGAACAGACTTGGCTCTGAGCGTATACACAGCCCGAAGGTAATCTGGTGCTGGCCTTCACCTCTACATGCTGTAATCTAGAGGACATGGGCCGTGGCACACCTCGCTCTCCCCTTCAAGGTACCCCTAGACCAGAGCCAGAGTAACCGCTAAAGAAGAAGAGAGAGGGTGAGGTCGCTACACTAGGTAATACCTCAAAATATGCACTTGCAGAAAATACACCAGTGGCAGAATTAGCAGGGTCACAGCAGGGTGGGAACAGTGGCAGCGGTGGTATTGAGGGGGTGGGATCAGTGGCAGCGGTAGTGTTGAGGGGGTGGCAGCGGTGATATTGAGGGGGGTGGCAGCGGTGGTGTTGAGGGGGGTGGGATCAGTAGCAGCAGTGGTGTTGAGGGGGGTGGCAAGAGTGATATTAAGGGGGGTGTCAGCGGTGGTGTTAAGGGGGATGGGATCAGTGGCAGCAATGGTGTTGAGAGGGGTGGCAGCGGTGGTGTTGAGGGATTGGGATCAGTGGCAGCGGTAGTATTAAGGGGGCTGGCAGCGGTGATGTTGAGGGGGTGGGATCAGTTTTTTTCTTTGTTTCTGTTATATAATTTTGCAGATAAATAATCTTTCTTTATAAATTTAGGCCAAAATGTATTCTGCTACATTTCTTTGGTGAAAATAACCAAAATCAATATACATTATTTAGTCTGTAGGAAAGTTATAAAGTCCACAAACTATTGGTATACAGTATATAGTATATCTGAAAATCTCATTTCTTGAGGCCTGTAAATGCCAGAACAATACAAATATCCCGAAATGACCCCTTTTTGAAACGTAGACAGTCCAAGGTATTTAGTAGAAGTTGTCATTTTTGTCCAAATTTTGGGGAAAATTAAGAAATTAAAAAAAAAAGTTTTTTTTACATTTTAGAATTATTATTTTTTTACATATTGTCCCCAGTGCAGTATGGCATCATAATGTAACATGGCAGTGAGCAGAGACACTGACTGGTATGTAAAAAATATTCTTTTTTTTTTTTTTTTTTTAGATAGATTTTTTCTTTTTTTTAATATACTGTTACCAGAGCAATACAGTGTTATCATATTAACACTGTACTACTCTGGAGAGGTGATCAGGATTTTTTTTACACGCTATTTGCTTATAGCAGTGAATTTGTCTGTTATAAGCAAGCATTTTAATGAATGAAATAGATAATTCTGTGTGTTATGTTGTGATTAGCTGTCATTGTGTCATTGGCTACAGCTAATCAAATGGTACAGATGGGCTGTGATTGACCATTGTCCTGTACCATGTGATCACTGTGACAATCACAGAGATCAATACATTAGTACACAATGAATGGCATCATTTGAAGCCATTCCTTACTTACAATTGTCATGTGAACTGCTGTGATTGATCACAGCAATCACATGGTACCTGCAGAGGGCCTGTACACTGATCCCCAGTTATCCCCAGAACAAAGAGGGTGACAGATTGTGTCAGAGCGTGGCCCATGAGGCATGTTCTGGGGAGAACGTCATGTGCGGTGGAGGTACTATCATTCTGATATGTTTTTAATCAGAACTTATACTATGTACTATATACAGAATGTACTATTTGGGGTCCTTAATTACGCAAATTGTGCAAATGGGCAGTGTATTTATTACCTTTTTTATGTTACATTTGACAGTCTTTATTAATTAATAGTCATTGTAAAGCGATTGTAAAATAAAATAAAAAAACAACAAGCAAGTGTATACTTATCTGCTCTAAAGGACCACAAACCTCCTCTTCTCGCGTCCCCCACTGGCATTTTTATCTCCTCTTCCCTAGCGATTGCCCCTATTAGGAAGCTGCTTCCTTGCTCTTAGGCCTTTCTGTCTACGTCTATCGGCACAGACAGTGTGACTTGACCCCCCCCTCCTCATCACTGGTTATTTGATTAACAGCAGTTTCCTGGAATACACTCTTTGCCTGCCAATTCTACATTACTCTACATTGCCCTCAAGATTTGTTGCTGACCCAGCCTGCCTGACTACACTAAATGCCTCAACCCCAGCCAAAGCTCCACTATAGACCTAACCTTTTACAGGTACCTTAACCACTTGCCCACCAGACGAATTCCAGCACTCCTCTCCTACATGTAAAAATCATATTTTTTTTGCTGGAAAATTACTCAGAACCTCTGAACATTATATATATTTTTTTTAGCAGAGACCCTGCGGAACAAAATGGCAGTCATTGCAACTTTTTTTGTCACACGGTATTTGCGCAACATTTTTTCAATTTTTGGAAAAAGAAAACGCTTTAATGAATAAAAAAAAAACCTGTAAAGTTAGCCCAATTGTTTTGTATAATGTGACAGATGATGATATTCTGAGTAAATAGACACCTCACATGTCACGCTTTAAAATTGCGCACACGGGGGGCGTGGCCTGGATATGGCGGAGTGAGAGACACGCTCTAGCAAAACTCCGGGACCTCCGTCTAATCCCTGATGAATAGTGGTGGATAGAAGGCCGATATTGCGGCATGAATAGTGGCCGCAAATACGGGACCAGAGCCGCCATAAAGAAAGCGCCTGTAAGTACCTCTCAAGGAGACATCCAGCAATACCTTATCATTCCCCCATCCTCACGGGGCCCTCGGAAATAGGGGGGCCAGCACAGCGGAGCTTAGGCAGTGGTGTAGGAGCGATGCTGAGCGCACGTCGGATGTCTTCCGGGTCAGGCTGCAGGCGGGAAGCGGAGACGCCACTGCAGTCTGGAGTACAGAGGAGAGGAGATACCGCGATAGTGGCTGACACATCAGCTATGGAGGTAGGAGACATCAAAGCAATACTGTCAGCACTGCCCACACGACAGGATATAGCGGCATTACCGACTCGCCAGGATATAGAAGCACTAATCATGTGGGTAGAAGAGGTACACCACCAGGACCTCCAGCTGGTAAGGTCTGATGTGAACGCTTTGGCAGAGAGGATGGATGTGGGAGAGGGCTCTATTGCTGCTATAGAACACCGCGTTGGCTTTATGGAAAAGACGCAGTCTAAACAGGCAGATACAATAATAGACCTGCAACTACAAATTGAAGTCCTCGAAGATAGAAGTCGCAGAAACAACGTGCGACTTAGGGGACTCCTGGAGGCAACAGACACAGAGGACTTAGACAGTAAAGTGTGTGGGGTGTTTCAGACCATCTTAAATTCACCGCAGATAAATATTGAGCTGGATAGCGTACATAGAGCACTAGGCCCTAAATCTCAAAACCCGGACAGACCCAGGGACGTAATCTGACCGTTACACAGATAACATCAAAGGGAGCAGATCCTCAGGGCAGCATGGGACCTGGGAGACATTCTTTATGAAGGGGTCCAAATAAAAATCTTACCAGATATATCCCGGGCCACACTCCAGCGTAGAGCCTGCCTGCGTCCAATCCCAATGGGCCTTAGAACAGGGGTGCACATACAGGTGGGGATACCCATTTGCAGTGACATTTCGAAGGGCATCAACCATGTTTACTCCAAGGACACCAGCAGAGTTACCAGAACTTTTTCTTTATTTAGAAGTCACACCCTTCCAGATTCCAAACTGGCTCTCACTCTTTACATATACGGGGAACCGCTGGGGACTTCCAGACACTCAGGGACAAAGCAGGAATTCCCAAGTAGGCCGCCAGGACGACAGCAAAGGGGTCTGATTTCTCAGGGAGCAGGTGGGGATTTAAACCAGGAGCCCGGGCCTACAGCCGGGAACACCGAATGGAGCGGAGGATGATGGATGTTTGGTATACCTCTGCATATTTTGGAGCTTAAAGAGACTGAACCCCTCGGGCCCCCCTCTTTTTTTTTTTTACGGAATACACGGATGTATACACAGGGCAACTGTGTTTAGTAGATTGGACCGGGGGCAGGGTAGAGGTCCAGGGGGGATTATCAGTAGTATAACGAAGAGACCCACCCACTCCTTATATTATTAACTCAAGAAATGGAGAATAGGTATATATCGATATGATATGGTATTTTGTTAAATATTTTTTGCTTCTTCTTATGAGGAGGGAAAAGGGAGGGGTGGGGAGAGAATTGGGTCCAGGACTATCAGTTCGAACAGAGGGACCCAGAGGGAGGAGGGAGGGAATTACTCTATGGATATATGAATTTTATAGGTGGTCTATAGTGGATAAGTCTCTGTTTAAATCTACATGATGAACAATGAGTTATATATTAATTTATCATTTTTTATTATCTATCAGTCTTTTTTTCTGAGGTGGTTGAGAGAATGTATTGTGAGGGGGCTAGCTCGGCAGCGGGTATGTGTGACCCCCGGGATGGGCTCCCCACCCAAAAACAGGCCCAGCAGACGGAGGTTGTGGTTTTCAAAATCAAAAAAAGGTGCGGTTTATTTTCTATTTACAGTGACAAAAACACAGCAAGGCAAAAAAAACAAACACAAAATAAATCCTGGTCAACTTGACCTCTGACTAAACTTACAGGTTTCCTAACTAACGACTGGGATCAGCCTAGTGCTGTCCTAGTCCCTGGTTTTAAATGTCCAAGCAAAATATAGCCACACAGGCTTTCTCTCACCGCACAGGGGTTCACTCTCCCTAGACAGTCCACACAGGTCTGCTTCCAGGCATGAGCTAACATCTAATGAATCTGGGCTTTCTTATAGAGGCCTAAATGAGCTGACAAGGTTCAGCTGGACTCATCAACTCCCTGTCTGCACGACGCCCAGCCCTCTCCCTAGAGGTATGAGTCATCAATGAGCCCACTAGTCTCAGCTGGGCTTATACAACTCTCCACCTAGCTGTATAAATCGGCGTAAAGCCTGAATCTGGGCGAAATATATCTACCCCCCTGGATGCAACCAGGTGACTTTACCTTCCTGCTGTCACATACCCCCCCCTCTTGTTTTAACCTCGGGGTTGGAACACCAGCAATCAGGCATTCATGTACTCGAGACAAAGCATCCACATTCCCCATTTGAACGCCAGGGCGATGCTTTACTGTGAAGTTGAATTCCTGGAGGGCCAGGAACCACCTATTCACTCTTCTATTTGTTTCCTTGTTTTGAGCCATCCACTTTAACGGAGCGTGATCCGTAACCATGTCAAAGTGCCTACCTAGCAGGTAGTACCGAAGGGAATCTAGAGCCCACTTCACCGCTAAACACTCCTTTTCAACGGTGGCGTAATTTACCTCATGGGACTTCAACTTCCTGCTGAGGTAAATGACTGGGTGCTCTTCCCCGTTCCAGACCTGGGACAATACTGCTCCTAACCCCACATCTGACGCATCACTTTGTACGACAAAGTCTTTAGAGAAGTCGGGTGAGTACAACACTGGCTGGCTACATAAGGCTTGTTTCAAGAATTGGAATGCTGCCTCAGCCTCGGGGGTCCATTTAATCATGACCGACCCTTTCCCCTTCGTCAGGTTGGTTAGGGGCACAGCCTTAGAAGCAAAGTGGGGAATGAATCGCCGATAATACCCAGCGATTCCCAGAAAGGCTCGTACCTGCTTCTTGCTGTTGGGACGTGGCCAACTCTGGATGGCCTCGACTTTGTTGAGTTGGGGTTTTATTACTCCCCTCCCAATGGTGTACCCAAGATATTTGGCCTCCTCCTGCCCAATGGTACACTTCTTGGGGTTAGCCGTAAACCCTGCTTCCCGAACAGAGTCCAGGACTGCTTGCACTTTTGGCAGATGTGAGGCCCAATCTGTGCTATGGACAATTACGTCATCCAGGTAAGCCGCAGCATACTTCCGATGGGGCCTCAGCATCTGGTCCATTTTCCGCTGGAATGTGGCCGGCGCATTCTGTAACCCGAACGGCATTCTTTTATATTGGAACGCCCCGTCTGGGGTTACAAATGCGGTTTTCTCTTTGGCTGACTTGGCCAGGGGGATTTGCCAATACCCTTTTGTGAGGTCAAGAGTCGTCATGTATCGGGCTGTTCCCAGCCGGTCGATCAACTCATCTATACGTGGCATGGGGTAGGTGTCAAATTTTGTAACTTTGTTCAACTGACGAAAATCGTTACAAAATCGCCAGCTCCCATCCGGTTTAGGCACCAACACAATGGGACTAGACCAATCACTTTGGGACTCCTCTATCACCCCTAAGTTCAGCATTTTCTGTACTTCCTCCCGTATTGCCTCCCGTCGGGCCTCTGGGATCCGATAGGGTTTTAACTTCACCCTTTCACCGGGCGGGGTAATAATGTCATGCTCTACCCCAGATGTTTGTCCCGGCAGCTCAGAGAATACCTCCTTGTTGCGAAGCACAAACTCCTTAACCTCCTGTTGTTGGGGTTGTGACAAGGTGGCTGCGATTCCAACCTCAGGAATCACGCAACCAGTTTGAGCTGGTGACCAAGTGTCTGCGACTAGGGACTCTCTATCCCTCCAGGCTTTCAACAGATTAACGTGATAGATCTGTTCGGGCTTTCGCCTTCCTGGTTGTCTGACCTTGTAATTCACTTCGCTCACTTTTTCCATTATCTCGTAGGGGCCTTGCCATTTGGCAAGGAATTTACTTTCAACCGTAGGGACAAGTACCAATATCCTATCCCCCGGGGAAAAGGTACGGGTCTTGGCTCCACGGTTGTACACTCTCTGCTGTGCCAACTGCGCTTGGGCCAAATGTTCCTTCACGATGGGCATTACCTGTGCAATTCGATCTTGCATCAGGGCGACATGCTCAATCACACTCCTGTGGGGAGAACTCTCACTTTCCCAAGTTTCCTTGGCAATATCCAACAGCCCTCTTGGGTGTCTCCCATACAGTAACTCAAAGGGGGAGAATCCCGTAGAGGATTGGGGCACCTCCCTAATAGCAAACATCAAATAAGGAAGTAGACAGTCCCAATCCTTTCCATCCCTATCCACCACTTTCTTCAACATTTGTTTTAGGGTTTTGTTGAATCTTTCAACCAGCCCATCGGTTTGGGGGTGATACACAGATGTACGTAATTGCGTCACTTTGAACAATTTACACAGCTCCTTCATAACCCGGGACATAAAGGGTGTACCTTGGTCCGTAAGCAGTTCTTTACAAATACCCACCCGGCTAAAAACAAGAGATAGCTCTTTGGCTATGGTTTTGGCCGAGGTATTTCTGAGAGGGATCGCTTCTGGATAACAGGTGGCATAGTCCATTATAACCAATATGTACTGGTGCCCCCTAGCGGACTTGATTATAGGACCTACCAAATCCATTGCGATTCTCTCAAACGGGACCTCAATGATGGGTAGAGGGACCAGCGGGCTACGGAAGTGTGGCATCGGGGCCGACCTCTGACACACAGGGCAGGAGGAACAATAATTTTCTATGTCCTTCATCACCCCAGGCCAATAGAATCTCTGTAATACCCTCTCTCGGGTTTTCTCTGTCCCCAGATGACCTCCAAGAATGTGCCCATGGGCCAACTCCAACACCAACTTCCTGTAAGGTTTGGGCACCACCAGCTGCTCAACGGTTTCTTCTGCCCTTTTTGCCACCCGATACAGTAGGTCCTTCTCTACGCTGAAGTATGGGTAAGTGCAGGTATTATCTGGGTTCACTAACTCGCCATCTATTTTCACTACGTTTTCCCGTGCCTTTATTAGGGCGGGGTCTTTCAACTGTTCTGTGGCAAAGTTTTCCCTGTGAACCTCAAGATCAGAAAACTCCACAGACGGTAGGTTTTCGTCTGAGGAGGTGGGCTCCTCTCCAGTTTCTTGAGTCTCCCCTGCCAATACTGACAAGGGAAATTCGGGAGAGTCCTCACCACTCTCAGAGGAGTTCTGGCTATCATATTCCTGGTACATAGGGGCACCAGTGGGGGGCTCAGGATCATCCCACAGTTCCCAGAACTTCGGAAAATCCCTTCCCACAATGGCATCATGCGGTAATTGAGATACTAACCCCACTGGATGAGAGAGGGTACCTTTGGGGGTCTCGAAACACACTGTAGTCACTGGATACTCTCGGGTGTCCCCATGCACACAAATAACAGCTACCTTGCTATTCCCAGAGACCTCTGTTTTAACTAATTCAGCCTTTATCAGGGTCACAAGGCTACCTGAATCCAGTAATACCACAACATTTCTACCATTAATACACATTTTGCATAAATGTTTCTCAGTTCCCCGAATGGCAGTGCATGCGACTGTCGCACACAGCGACTGACGTCTGCCCGTCAGAAAGTCACACTGCATGGGTTCCTCCAAAACCGGGCAATTTGCTGCAATATGTCCCGCTTGCCGGCAGCGGTAGCAAATGATCCTTCTTGCCGCCTCTTGAGCCGCTGATTTCCCAGGCTGTTCTCGCCAAACTTGGGGTAGAGCTCCCACCCTCTCACTCTCTCCACCCTTACCCCTTGGAATCATCTTATCCGCCCCTGGGGATGGTCTGGTCTTAGGGTGGAAAGTCCGAGTGTCTCTGGAAGAGGCCGTCAGGTTCTCTGTAGCCAAGTATTTCTCCACACGATCCACAAGACCATCGGCCGTCTCTGGGTCTCCATGGCTTACCCACTTTTGGATGGCAGTAGGAAGAGCTCTCAAAAACCGATCCATTACAACACGTTCCACAATCTTTGGTGCGGACAAAGTCTCTGGCTGTAGCCACTTTCTGCTCAGGTGAATGAGATCATACATTTGAGACCTGGGGGGTTTTCCAAGCTGGAAAGTCCAGTTATGCACACGCTGAGCCCGGACAGCCAGGGTGACACCCAGCCTTGCCAATATTTCAGCTTTTAGCATCACATAGTCTTTTGCTTGGTCAGGCTCTAGGTCATAGTAAGCTTTCTGCGATTCACCCGTTAACAGAGGAGCCACCAGTCCAGCCCACTGCTCCTCAGGCCACTTTTCTCTTTCAGCGGTCCTTTCAAATGTGGTCAAAAATACCTCTGGATCATCCTCTCCAGTCATTTTTGTCAATAAACGACTCACCCCAAAGGACGCGGTATTAGTGGGACGGCTTTCCTCACCGGTCTGCGGACGTTGCTGCATTACTGCTTCCATCTGTTGTTGTAGTCTCTGCTCTTGCTTCTGCAACAGGTCTATGAAGCGGGCCTCAGATTGCTGTTGGGCTTGTTGCTGAGCCTCCAGACTCTGTTGTAAAGTTGCAAGGCTCCTTTGCAAACCTGCATTTGTCTGCTGTTGATTGGCATTTGCTAGAGCCAGCTGTTTCAGTATCTCCTCCATGCTGGCTTAAAAAAAAACTGCCCGCATTCTCCACCAACTGTGAGGGGTCTAGCTCGGCAGCGGGTATGTGTGACCCCCGGGATGGGCTCCCCACCCAAAAACAGGCCCAGCAGACGGAGGTTGTGGTTTTCAAAATCAAAAAAAGGTGCGGTTTATTTTCTATTTACAGTGACAAAAACACAGCAAGGCAAAAAAAACAAACACAAAATAAATCCTGGTCAACTTGACCTCTGACTAAACTTACAGGTTTCCTAACTAACGACTGGGATCAGCCTAGTGCTGTCCTAGTCCCTGGTTTTAAATGTCCAAGCAAAATATAGCCACACAGGCTTTCTCTCACCGCACAGGGGTTCACTCTCCCTAGACAGTCCACACAGGTCTGCTTCCAGGCATGAGCTAACATCTAATGAATCTGGGCTTTCTTATAGAGGCCTAAATGAGCTGACAAGGTTCAGCTGGACTCATCAACTCCCTGTCTGCACGACGCCCAGCCCTCTCCCTAGAGGTATGAGTCATCAATGAGCCCACTAGTCTCAGCTGGGCTTATACAACTCTCCACCTAGCTGTATAAATCGGCGTAAAGCCTGAATCTGGGCGAAATATATCTACCCCCCTGGATGCAACCAGGTGACTTTACCTTCCTGCTGTCACAGTATATATAAGGAGATATATGTAATTTCAGGGTATGTGATGTTAATAAAATAGTCAATAAGATAGATACTGGTACTGTATATCCGTGTCCCCCCTCCCCCTCATCCTTTGTTATTCTATTTAAACCTATGGTAGGCCACTATTTTCCTTTTCTTTTTTTTTTTGGCCTTCGGTTATAAAGTAAACCAGGGAGCACGGAGGGGCCAGGAACTTGCTTTACCGATTCCTCTGACTAATCCAGGTACACACACCCATATAGGTAGACGCTCAAATACCGTTCAACCGGTGAGCGTCCTTTTTTTTAGCATATAGCTAATAGTATTAGATAAAGGTTTTTTTTTCCTTCTCCCCTCCCTCCCCCCCTTCTTTTTTTTTTTTTCTCTTTTTTTTCTTCTTAATTTTTCTCTCCTACGGTCTCTCTCGCTGGGTCATGAATTAAAATGGAGACCCTGAAAATATTATCACTGAATGCTAAAGGGTTAAATACGCCAAAAAAATGGAGGATGCTCCTACATGATATGCGGCGTCTGGAAATAGACGTTGCTTTCATACAGGAGACACATTTTAGAGATGATAAAACCCTGATCTTAAAAAAACAGCTTTTTCCAACAGTATATCACTCGACCAATCAGATAGCCAAGTCAAAAGGGGTCTCTATTCTTCTAGCAGGAAGAATACCGTGGACCTATACAGATTCTATGAGAGACTCATTAGGGCGCTACTTGTTTGTGAAGGGTAAAATAGGAGACATAGGGGTTACACTAGCAACTTTATATGTCCCCAACTATCATCAAGAGGCTTTTTTGAACAAAGCGCCTGATGGGATTTACAGAAGGTCAATTGATTTTAGGGGGAGACCTGAACATTGCATTCGTTCCTAAAGAGGATACTTCCTCGGGAGTGTCATCTATCCCTTTCAGTGCGTGAAATTGAGTTGCCAAATCTTGCACAAAAATCAACTGATTGATGTATGGCGGCTCCTTCACCCAAAGAAAAAGATTTCACGTTTTACTCTCCTCCCCACAAAACGTATTCCCGGATAGATTTTTTTCTTGTTCCACATGCTCAACTCCACTCAGTTAAAATGGCTAAAATAGGCTCAATTACGTGGTCAGACCATGCACCTATTTTTTTGACCTATGTATTACAAGATCCCTCTCGGACCAGACTCAATCAATGGAGAATAAATGAAAGTCTTCTACAGGACAAAGATGTCCTAGAAGATGTGATTAAAGAATTACATTTTTACTTTAACACTAATGATACCCCAGACTGCGACCCATGAATTATCTGGGAAACACACAAGGCGGTCATTCGTGGGGTGTTGATTAAACACGGTGCAAGGATTAAGAAGAAACGTACAGAACAGTTAAAACATTTATTAGAGGAATCAGCCATATTGGAGTCTAAACATAAACGGACATACTCAATATCTTTGGAGAGAAATCTTATCGATAAACGAACACAAGTTACAGATCTTCTTTACTACAAGGGTAAAGCAGCTTTACATATATGTAGGAAGTTCTCATATGAATCAGAGGAAAAGTGCGGGAAACTATTGGCCAGAACTTTACGAGAACAGAAGTTAAGAAATTATATACCTCACATTATCTCACCAGACAAATCTAAGGCAACGAAACCACAGGAGATAGTGCGAGAATTCCAAGAATTTTATCATACCCTCTATAATCTAGAGAGTAAACCTCCTACGCAGGAGCAAATAGATCTTTATCTCTCTGCGTCACTAAAGTCAAGACTTTCGGAAATCGATAGAGATAAACTTGAGACCCTGATAAATAGGGAAGAACTGCAGGAAGCCGTAGGCTCTATGAAACTGGGGAAAGCCCCGGGACCGGATGGCCTTACGGCCCAATATTATAAAACATTACTCCCCTACCTATCTGAGTATATGGTTAAGCTATTTAATGGCTTAGGGTCCTCAGCAACTCTAACAAAAGATACTCTATTAGCATACATTGTAGTGATACCGAAAGAAGGGAAAGATCCAGTCTCCTGTGGAAGTTATCGCCCAATTTCACTGTTAAATCTAGATCTTAAACTTTTTACCAAAGTTCTGACAAATAGGATTCAGCAGTATGTCCCGAATCTGATACACTTAGACCAGGTGGGATTTGTCCCTACAAGAGAAGCTCATGATAATACTACGAAAGCCATTAATTTGCTACACATAGCGAACAAAACACAGACTCAATGTGTATTCCTGAATACGGATACAGAGAAGACCTTTGACAGGGTGAATTGGAAGTTTATGCAGGCAGTTCTCCAGCACAGAGGGTTTGGTAGCAAGATATTACAGTGGATCTCCTCGATCTATTCTTGCCCAACGACTCAGGTACGGGCAAATGGAATACTATCAGAGCCCTTCCCTATCACAAACGAGACACGACAGGGGTGTCCCCTGTCCCCACTCCTCTTCGCTCTGTCATTGGAACCGTTTCTCTGCACATTACAACACAATCAGGATATCCTAGGGATTAAAATAGGGAACATTCAATGTAAAATCTCGGCCTACGCGGATGATATGCTGTTTACCCTTACTAATCCCTTGATTACGATCCTGAACCTGATGAGGGAATTTGAGAAATATGGCGTACTTTTGAATCTTCGTATTAACTTAAAAAAATCGGAAGCAATGGGGGTTAACCTACCACATACATCGATAATACAGTTGAAACAAAACTTTAAGTTTAAATGGACAGATAGAGCTTTAACATACTTAGGTATCCTACTCCCAAGAAATATAGCAAAGATCTATGAGTTAAATTTTCCTTCTCTATTGCAAAGGGTCAAGATCTTATTAGATTGGGTACCAAGAAGCCCTACACCTAACAAGGGTTATGGACTGGTGTGTATTTCAAAAAGACAAGCCATGGATACACTTGGAACAGGCAATGTCCGAGTTACCCTTGGAGGGTTTAGTATGGCTCCAGGACCCGTTGATACCGCAGACAGTAAAACGCCATCCGACGGTGGGCGCCACACTTTTGTATGTGAAAAAGGTATTAAAAAAAAACAAAATGACGATGTATCCGAGCCTAATGACCCCAATTGTGGGTAATCTGGCCTTTGAACCAGGCTTAAAAGATCGAGGTTTTAGGAATTTAAATCGACAGGGTAAAGGTAGACTCGTACACTTCATGAAGGACAACCGAGTGATGTCCAGGGAGGAGATTGAGCATGAGTTTTCTGGGGAATTTGACTCATTTAGGAGAATGCAGATGAATGCTTTTCTCCGATCAATATCAAAGCGAATGACAGAAGGAACAACACTCTCTAAGTTTGAGGAGCTATGCCTAAAAGGGGAATCAGTGGGACATTCAGTGTCCCTGTTGTATGCCTTGTTGACCGAGTTAAAAGCCCCGCAAGAACTGGGTTTTATACAGGCTTGGGAAAGAGACCTAGGGATTACACTATCCGAGACGCAGAAAAATAAGATGTTTAGGTTCACACATAAGGCCTCACTAGCAACTAGGGATGAGCTTCGTGTTCGAGTCGAACATACGTTCGACTCGAACATCGGCTGTTCGATCGTTCGACGAAGATCGAACGATTTGGGCCGTTCGCGCCAAATTCGAGTGACGCGAACGGCCCACAATGCACTACGCCATCGCAGTGTCATCCAGGCGCTGTGATTGGCCAAGCATGCACTGTGACCCCGCATGCTTGGCCAATCACAGCGCCGGCAGCGAGGAGAGCAATGATTGGCCACAGGCAGGATGCCTGTGGCCAATTATTGCTGAGGGTGTTTAGTACACGCCCCACACTATAAAAGGCCGCCAGCACGGCGGCCTAGTGTAGTGTGTTCCGGAGCAGGGAAAGACAAGCATAGGCAGGGACAGTGACATTTATTTCTTTCTTGCTTAACCTGGATTCCTTTAGTTTAGGGAAAGAGAAGGATAGGTAGGGAGAGTGTCAGTGTGTTTTACTGTGCGAGTCCTTGTTTCTAGGGACAAAGAAGGAAAGTGAGGGGAATTCTCCTTGTGCTATAGTGTGCTTTAAAAAAACATTTTTTCTAGGGACAGAAAACTCTAGGTAGGGAGAGTGTCAGTTTCTTTCACTGTGCCAGTCCTTGTTTCTAGGGACAAAGAAGGAAAGTGAGGGGAATTCTCCTTGTGCTATAGTGTGCTTTAAAAAAACATTTTTTCTAGGGACAGAAAACTCTAGGTAGGGAGAGTGTCAGTTTCTTTCACTGTGCCAGTCCTTGTTTCTAGGGACAAAGAAGGAAAGTGAGGGGAATTCTCCTTGTGCTATAGTGTGCTTTAAAAAAACATTTTTTCTAGGGACAGAAAACTCTAGGTAGGGAGAGTGTCAGTTTCTTTCACTGTGCCAGTCCTTGTTTCTAGGGACAAAGAAGGAAAGTGAGGGGAATTCTCCTTGTGCTATAGTGTGCTTTAAAAAAACATTTTTTCTAGGGACAGAAAACTCTAGGTAGGGAGAGTGTCAGTTTCTTTCACTGTGCCAGTCCTTGTTTCTAGGGACAAAGAAGGAAAGTGAGGGGAATTCTCCTTGTGCTATAGTGTGCTTTAAAAAAACATTTTTTCTAGGGACAGAAAACTCTAGGTAGGGAGAGTGTCAGTTTCTTTCACTGTGCCAGTCCTTGTTTCTAGGGACAAAGAAGGAAAGTGAGGGGAATTCTCCTTGTGCTATAGTGTGCTTTAAAAAAACATTTTTTCTAGGGACAGAAAACTCTAGGTAGGGAGAGTGTCAGTTTCTTTCACTGTGCCAGTCCTTGTTTCTAGGGACAAAGAAGGAAAGTGAGGGGAATTCTCCTTGTGCTATAGTGTGCTTTAAAAAAACATTTTTTCTAGGGACAGAAAACTCTAGGTAGGGAGAGTGTCAGTTTCTTTCACTGTGCCAGTCCTTGTTTCTAGGGACAAAGAAGGAAAGTGAGGGGAATTCTCCTTGTGCTATAGTGTGCTAAAGCATTCCTCATCAACCATCTTTGAAATCCTTGTTTTTTGGACAGTCAGGGAAATTGTCGTTGTGCTATTCTGTGCAAAAGCAATCATCCTCAACCTTATTTAGAAATCCTTAAGTAAAGGGACAGAGAAGGACACCTGAAGGTAGCCCTTATTGCTTTTTTCCCATCTCCCTGCAGGCCATCTATTAGAATGTCTGGAAGGCAAACAAGGAGAGGCAGACAGTCAGGAGGCAATAAAAGAGGGCAAGCAGGCTCTGTGTCTGGGGGCAACAGTGCTGGTCGTGGACGCGGTGCATTGTCATCAGCACATGGCCATGGGACACGCTTGTCCTTTTCGGCAGCTGGACATGTTGAGCCACATCATGCCGAAGACTTGGTAGAGTGGATGACCAAGCCCTCCTCCTCCTCCTCCTCATCCTCTCTCACCCAGGCTCAGGGTACTGGCAAAGCAGCTGCCAAAGCGTCCTCTTCCCTGGTATCAATGTCAGACTCATCATCAGTCACTCCTTCCCTAGACCCACCATGTCCTCCTCCTGAGGAGTCCCCCGAACTGTTTGAGCACAGTGTTGGGTACATGCTCCAGGAGGATGCCCAGCGTTTCGAAGGGTCTGATGATGAAACCCAGCTACAGGAAGGCAGTAGCGTGAGAGCAGACAGAGGGGATGCTCAAGAAGGACACCAATCTGGCAGTCATGTTCCAGCAGCTGCAGCATACTGCCAGATTGGCTCCAGTGATGAGGAGGGAGGGGATGATGAGGTCACTGACTCCACGTGGGTGCCTAATAGGAGAGAGGAGGAGGAGGAGGATGAGGAGGAGGCACATCTCCAACGAGGCAGGATGCCCTTTGGTGGCCAGTGTAAGGGCAGTACACCGACGGAATCACACCGCAGAGCTCCGCCTGTGCAGAGCGCTGCCTCTGCCCGTCATTCAAAAAGTTCCTTGGTGTGGGCCTTTTTTGAGGCTAGTGCATCAGATCGCACAGCTGCTGTTTGCAACATATGTCTCAAGCGTATATCGCGTGGCCAAAACATCAGCCGCTTGGGTACCACATGCCTGACCAGACATATGTTGACCTGCCATGCAGCTCGTTGGCAAGCCTACCTCAAAGACCCACACCAAAGAACAAAGCGGACCTCTCCTTGCACCGCATCAGCTGGGATCTCCAACCCCACTATAACTTCAGTCCTCTCTGAAACATGCACTGAGAGGAATGAAGGTGTAGAATTAGGTGTGTCACAGCCAAGTACTTGCGGCCACTCTGCTAGCAGTACACCGACGTCCGATTCTAGCAGGCAAATTTCCCTGCCCCAGCTGCTGGACCGTCGAAAGAAGTTCACTCCCAGCCATCCACATGCCCAGTGGTTGAATGCTAGCTTGGCTAAATTGCTAGCGCTTCAACTGCTGCCTTTTCAGTTGGTAGACTCGGCCCCCTTCCGTGAGTTTGTGCAATGTGCGGTTCCTCAGTGGCAGGTTCCCAAACGCCACTTTTTCTCACGGAAGGCTATTCCGGCTCTCTAACGGCATGTGGAAGGCAATGTCTTGGCCTCGCTGGACAGGGCGGTCAGCGGTAAGGTGCATATTACCGCTGACTCATGGTCCAGCAGACATGGACAGGGACGTTACCTTTCTTTCACGGCCCATTGGGTCACTCTTTTGGCAGCTGGGAAGGATGCAGGACAAGGTGCAGTAGTGTTGGAGGTTGTTCCACCGCCACGCCTCCAAAATGCTACTACTGGTTGTGACACACCTCTCTCCTCCACCCCCTCCTCTTCTTCTTCCTCCATGGCCTCTTCCTGTGGTTTGTCCTATGAACCAGCGGTGCTCCGTAGCCGTTCACGGGGCTACGCAAGTACGCAGGCAAAAAGATGCCATGCCGTGCTTGCGCTGGTGTGTTTGGGGGACAGAAGCCACACTGGGGCAGAGGTCCTGTCTGCTCTGCAGGGCCAGGCCGAGAGGTGGTTGACGCCACGCCAGCTTAAGCCAGGAATGGTGGTTTGCGACAATGGCACCAACCTCCTCTCCGCCCTCCGACAGGGACAACTGACCCATGTGCCCTGTGTGGCTCACGTCCTTAACCTGGTGGTGCAGCGGTTCTTGGGCAGGTACCCGGGCTTACAGGATGTCCTGAGGCAGGCCAGGAAAGTCTGTGTGCATTTCCGCAGATCTTATAATGCCAGTGCTCGCCTGGCTGAGCTGCAAAAGGAGTTGAACCTGCCCAAGAACCGCCTTATATGTGACATGCCCACCAGGTGGAACTCAACGTTGGCCATGCTGCAGCGGCTGCACACGCAGCAGAGGGCCATCAATGAGTACCTGTGCGACTACGGCACCAGGACAGGGTCAGGGGAGCTTGGGTTTTTTTCTCCATGCCAGTGGGGCATGATCAGGGATGCATGCACTGTCCTGGCACCATTTGAGGAGGCCACGAGGATGGTGAGCAGTGACAGTGCATGCATCAGTGACACTGTACCTCTTGTCCACCTGTTGGAGCACACGCTGCGTGGAATAATGGACAGGGCACTTGAGGCAGAACAGAGGCAGGAAGAGGAGGACTTCCTTGCCTCTCAAGGCCCCCTTTACCCAGACAGTGTTCCTTCTGTCCCACCCATCGCACAGGAAGAGGAAGAGGAGGAGGAGGAGGATTGTGTCAGCATGGAGGTGGAGGCTGGCACTCAGCATCATCAGCAGCAGTCTTTTAGGGATGATTTACAGTCCCAAGAAACCAGTGGACTTGTACGTGGCTGGGAGGAGGTGGCTGCGGATCATGTCGTCCTTAGTGACCCAGAGGACTCCGGAGCGAATGCCTCAGCAAACCTACGCTGCATGGCCTCCCTGATCCTGCAAAGTCTGCGGAAGGATCCTCGTATTCTTCGGATCAAGGAGAGGGACCATTACTGGCTGGCCACTCTCCTTGATCCACGGTACAAGGGTAAGGTTGCGGACCTTATGTTACCTTCGCAGAGGGAGCAGAGGATGAGACAACTCCGGGAGGCCTTGCAGAAAGGTCTGTGCAACGCGTTCCCAGAGA
Source organism: Rana muscosa (assembly GCA_029206835.1). NCBI lineage: Eukaryota > Metazoa > Chordata > Amphibia > Anura > Ranidae > Rana > Rana muscosa. Next base: position 179,240,244 of record CM055116.1, read on the forward strand.
CTGGGAGGTTACAAACTCCTGGTCCTGGACAACGAGTTGCTGAGGCTTCGGCCAGTCAAAGAAGGAGCGGTGGGGAAGGTGGCCGTCTGACCGATGCGTTCAGACAATTCTTTAGTCCGCAGCCCCAAAGTATGATCGGTTCCAGCAACCATCGCCAGCGTCTGATAAACATGGTGCAGGAATATCTAGGGGCAAGGTCAGACTTGGACACCTTCCCCACCGAAAATCCTCTGGCTTACTGGGTCTTGAGGATGGATCACTGGCCAGAGCTTGCACAGTATGCAATTGAGCTACTGGCCTGTCCTGCATCCAGCGTTCTTTCGGAACGCACATTCAGTGCTGCTGGAGGATTTGTCACGGATCACAGGGTGCGCCTGTCCACCGGCTCGGTTGATCGACTGACTTTCATCAAGATGAACCAGTCTTGGATCACCACCAGCTACCACACACCTGATGCTGATATAACAGACTAATTGATTTTAACATGTCACATCCCTTCAAGACTGATGCTGATGCTGAGTGCCTGTGCTGTTATGTTGACTGGCTATCCTCCTCCTCCGAGTCCTCAATGATACGATTGATGATGATAGCTTGGAAGATCATTTTTGTTTATGGGTGCCGCCACCAGTGGCTAAGGCCCAATTTTTCAGCCCCTGTTTTACAGGGGCGTGTAATTACAATTTTTTTAGCAATAATTTGCCATAGGGCTCATTGCTGTGCTCCAAGTACAGTATCTGTGAGGGGTTGGAGTGTTGTGGCACCAGTGCCTAAGGCCCAATTTTTCAGCCCCTGTTTAACAGGGGCGTGTCATTACAATTTTTGAAGCAATACTTTGCAACAGGGCTCATTGCTGTGCTCCAAGTACAGTATCTGTGAGGGGTTGTAGTGTTGTGCCACCAGTGCCTAAGGCCCAATTTTTCAGCCCCTGTTTAACAGGGGCGTGTCATTACAATTTTTGAAGCAATACTTTGCAACAGGGCTCATTGCTGTGCTCCAAGTACAGTTTTTGTGAGGGGTTGTAGTGTTGTGCCACCAGTGCCTAAGGCCCAATTTTTCAGCCCCTGTTCAACAGGGGCATGCAATTACAATTCTTGATCTAATAATTCACAGCAGGGCCCATTGCTGCACCCACCAAGAGTAACTCTGAGGGCTTACAGTGTTGTGGCAACGCCACCACCACCACCACCACCACCACCACGAAAGGCCCAATTTTTCAGCCCCTGTTCAAAAGGGGCATGTAATTACAATTCTTGATCTAATAATTCACAGCAGGGCCCATTCCTGCACCCACCAAGAGTAACTCTGAGGGCTTACAGTGTTGTGGCAACACCACCACCACCACCACCACCACCACGAAAGGCCCAATTTTTCAGCCCCTGTTCAACAGGGGCATGCAATTACAATTCTTGATCTAACAATTCACAGCAGGGCCCATTGCTGCACCCACCAAGAGTAACTGTCAGGGCTTACAGTGTTGTGGCACCAGCACCACCATCAAAGGCCCAAGTTTTACTACCACTGTTCAACAATTATATGTAATTAAAATTCCTGATATAATAGTTGACAGCAGGGCGTTCCAGCACCAACCAAGAGTAACTGTGAGTGCTTACAGTGTTGTGCCAACACCAACAACTAAGGGGCCTATTTCTGCAGAGTATATACGGCAGGTCCCTACTTTCAAACATCCAACTTACAAACGACTCCTACTTGCAAACGCAAGAAGACAACAGGAAGTGAGAGGAAATCTACCACTAGGAAGGAAAATTCTTTCCTGTAAGAATAAATATGGGAGAAAGGTGTCTCCTCTGTACTGATGCTTTATCAGCAATCCTTGTTTCAAGAAAAACACCACATTTCAAAAACAGTTGTCATTGGGACGGAAAGTGAGGTGAAATGTTCTGAACAGGGGCACAGACAGCAAAACAAATGTTACAGGGGTGATAACCCTTACCTATGTTTTCCAAAAAGTTTAAAAATAGATTTTTGGGCTGGAGCTACACTTCAACAATGTACCTGTTCAAAATTACAAACAGATTCTACATAAGAACAAACCTACAGTCCCTGTCTTGTATGCACCGCCTGTATACGGCTGTTCAGAGTATATAGGGCCTTTTTTATTTTATGTGTGGGGTTCCCCTTAATATCCATACAAGACCCAAAGGGGCTGGTAATGGGCTGGGGTAGGGGGGGGGGGGTCATGGGGTAGCTATGCCATTTTTCTTAAAGATTTTCATCCATATTACCGGGACCAGACATTACTTTAAAGCCGCAAGCAGTTTTAAATGGCTTTTTTTTTTCCTTTAGAAGTGTCATTTTGTGCAGGGACAGTTCTAAACACGGGAAACACGTGGCACTTCACAGGCATACTTTAGACACCCCCCAGGTACGATATTTAAAGGAATATTTGACTTTTTTTTTCACTTTATGCATCATTAAAATGACTGCTCCCGAAAAACGACCATTTTTAAAACTTCTTTTTGCATTGATACATGTCCCCTGGTGCAGAACCCGGGTTCCCAAACCCTTTTTAGGACAATAACATGCATAATAGTTGTTATAATTAGCACTTTAGAATTCGAACGTTCGCATCCATTGTATTTAATAGGGTTCTAATGTTCGTACGAACTTTCGGTCCGTTCGCGGGTTCTGGTGCGAACCGAACCCGGGGGTGTTCGGCTCATCACTACTAGCAACTAGATACCAAGAAGGGGGGTACAAGATACTAACCAGGTGGTACAGAACCCCAGCAGTATTAAATCGAATATACCCACAAGTGTCAAACCTTTGCTGGCGATGTCAAGGAGCAGTGGGCACATTGTTACACATTTTTTGGGAATGCTCAGGAGTTAGAGATTTTTGGAAAATGGTCTCCGAAACAATTACAGAAATTACAGATGTGTCTCTTGAAGAAAATCCGGTTACTTTTTTGCTATTCGATATTCCCCTCTCGACCGAAAACTTTAAAAAATCATTGATGAGACATCTGCTTACTACAGCAAAAGCATGTATTCCAGCTTTATGGAAAAGTACCATTCCCCCAACTAGAGCACAATGGTTTAATAAGATAACAGAAATCCAACAAATGGAAAAATTCACCATGATTATAAGGGAGCAGGAGGATAAATACCGACAAACTTGGGCCCCCTATGATATATATAAGGAGCGGCTGAGGTAGTGGGGGGGGGAGTATGGAGGGAGGTCGGGTGGAGGAGGAGACCGGCGGATGTGAATAATCTTCAATACATTTTTTTTTCTCTCTCTCTCTGACTTTTTCTATTTATTTTACTATTTCCAACTTTTCTATAAACCTGTTCTAGGCCCGAACACTCAGGGCAAACTGTTCAAGGGAAGGGGGACAATCAGGGGGGATCCCAGGGGAATAAAAACGAAACAAAGATAAAGATATTAAAGAAGAATAGGAAAAAGGTATCGGGTACAGTGACTAAAGAGGAGAGAGAGGAGGGAGGAACTAGCGGAATGGAATGTATTTCATTAATTGTTATATAGATAGATCTTCCCCTACTAACATCCCATTAATAGCTGAGATTTGTAAGGATGTGTAAAAAGTAGGAAACGTAAAATAGGTGGAAGATGCTATGAGTGAACTAACAGAATCATGTGTATAGATGCATTATATGAAATGTTGTATAACTATCTTTGTGAATGTGAAAGAAAACGTAAAAATAAAGAATTGATAAAAAAAAAGATCTTATTAGATAAATGGAGTTCTGGCTTCCATACCTGGTTAGGACGTTGTAACATAATCAAGATGAGTATACTTCCTAAGTTTCTCTATCTACTACAGGCATTACCAGTATATATCCCCATAAGTTTCTTTAAACAGACTCAGAAGTTAATATTTGAATACCTATGGGCACATAAACAGCCTAGGATACAATGGAAACAATTAATGTATACTAAGAGGCAGGGAGGATTGGTTGTACCGGATATACGGAAGTATTACCAAGCAGTACACTTGAATAGAGTTATTGATTGGAACAGACATACAGATACCAAATTGTGGGTACAATTTGAAAATGCTCAGTCATCGGTGCCTTTGAGTGGAGCACCATGGTGCTATGCAGCACTTCCTAGAGAGGTGACTGCAAATCCAGTGGTGGGCAACACAGCCAGGCTTTGCTCGACCTTGTTTCGCAATATAGGTATAGTACCCACGACTTTCCCCTTATATCCGATACTAGGTATTCCTCTCTTCCAACCAGGATGTAAAGATAGTGCATTTCGACGTCTAGTGAGTATGGGATATATCCAAGCATTTAACTATATTTATACAGGAGCATGGCTCACAATAAGGGAGTTGATGGGACAAAGAAATATCTTTAGATTAAAATTTTGGAATGCTCTACAGATCACTAATTTTTTTGGTACTCTTCCGAGTCCGGGGCAGTTTGATAGACCCCTCACTACATTTGAGAAACTCTGTAATGGGAAGGGAGTAATATCGCATACATTATCTGTATGTTACGGACTGTTAATCACACAGCCGGAAACCTACTCCCTGAAATGTGTTCAGGAATGGGAAAGGGAACTAGGGAGGACCTTTAGCTTGGAGCAGCGACAGAGGATGTGTAGGTTCACACATGAAACATCAATTTGTGTTAAAATACAAGAAACCAATTTCAAAATTTTCTCTAGGTGGTATAGAACACCAGAACAACTTGGGAAAATGTTCCCGGATGTCTCAGACCGGTGTTGGAGATGTCAGGAAGACACAGGTACCATGCTACACATTTTTTGGGACTGCTCCAAGCTAAGGCATTTCTGGCGGGGGATTAAACAGATCCTCCAACTCTGTACGGATCTAATAATACCAGAAGATCCGGCGTTCTTTCTTTTACATGTTAATCAGATACCCAAGAGGGTATATAAGGAATCATGCGTCCCCTATCTTTTAGACGCTGCAAAGGCATGTATTCCTTTTAAAGTGGAAATCATCATCGCCACCGACAATAGAGATGTGGACCCGTAAGGTGAAGGAGGTTAGTAAATTAGAAGATCTAGTTCTTTCTGCACACCACCAGCATGAAAGGTTTTCCGAGACTTGGTCTGCCTGGAATGCCTTCCTGGTCTCGGATGAGGGAAAACCCTCCTTGAGAATGAAATGATGGATGAGAGGCTTAATGAGTTTTAAACCCATCTATTGTTGTAAATGAGGAGAGGAGGGTAAGCCCATTGATTTTTGGCGGTCATAGAGAGAGAGACTGGGGGAGAGAACCCCCCTTTTTTTATTTATTTGGCTTTTGTTTTAGTTTGTGTTTTTTGTTTTTCGTCTTGGAATATGAGGTTAAGCTTTAGATGCCTTTCTTTGTATGTTTTGTGAAATAATTAATATGAAACTTGGAGCTGTATGCATGTTTTTTACTTTGTATTTCCTTGTTCTCCCTTGTATTGAAAAAGATAAATAAATTGATTTAAAATTGCGCACACTTGTGGTATGGAGCCAAACTTCAGTACTTAAAAATCTCCATAGACGATGCTTACTTTTTTTTTTAATTGTGTAAAAATCCCTTGTAATAGGAAAGGTGCGTGACAGGTCCTCTTTATGGAGAGATGTGGTCTATAAGACCCCACATCTCTCCTCTAGGCAGGAAAGGCTGAGTCCCCGGCTTTGTTTACTTCCCGGACGTGTTGTCATAACATCGCACCCGGGCCTCCGAAAGTCATTGAGATTGCCGGGGACCATCTGTCTCTCGGAAATCTTTATGGCTAACTTCCGCTGGTGATGTATTCCTTCTCCGGTTCGCCGATCATACGGGCGAGAAGCACTGAAGACCGGCGGGCAGGGGGGGACATCCCCGATGCCTGTAAGAATTATCAAGCTGCTGAATAGCCGCTATGATTGTTCTAACAGTGAAGGGAATCGACGGCGGAAAAGATTCATATCTGATGGATGCCCGTAGCTGCAGTTATCACCACTGAAAGCCAAGGATGTTATATGCTGGCCAGCGGTCGGCAAGTGGTTAAATGCTCACTGTGAAATTGTGTAAAATGTTCAAATATTACTTTATTATTTAATAAATCACAGTCTCTTCTGTCACTGGATTTTTTTGCAATCATATGATATATTGTATTAGAAATCGGAATGTCTTCACAGACTGACAAGTAAATATATACCAGATAGGCTAAAAAGTCCATAGATCGTGAACAATTACATATATTATATTTATAGTGTCTGTCTTCTGGCAAACATACTCATAAGTGGATTAAGCTTTTAGTTTACTCATTGTAGAAAGTTGCTTGTTGTTTCTCCATGAATGCCAGGCACAGTGAGGCAATAAGAAATTACATTTTTAAATAAATATTGTTTAGAGTATATAGGAAATTGTTGGGTGGTAAAAATCCATGTAGCAATTCATCAATAATTCAATAAGCAGGCATAATTTGGCAATTTTCATTGCAAATGAATGCTGCAACTTTAGTGGACCCTTGAGAAATCTCAGTAGCTTGGTTTTACATCTAAAAAAGAGCTGTTAATATTGTTGGATGTATATGTAAACCTGAATATTTTACACATCCTATTCCTAGTTCATATTACTCTTTGATTCCTAGACACTGTAAAATAAAGAACCTCATATATAAGAAATGGACAAAAGGGTTACGGTGAAGTCACTAGAAGCCAATTCACAATACTATTACAGTTAAAATGATATAATTACATAGTAAGCCAGAATGAAAAAAAGACACCTGTCCATCTAATTCAACCAATAGAAAAGCTTGTTAAGCCACTCTAACCTGTATGCACCATCAGCACTTCCTCCTATTGTAGTATCCCCCTCTGTGTGTGATTTATAAAATAAATGCTGCAAATACATAATTTCACTGCTGAAATTGTGATCACGTGACTGGCCAACTTTCTCCTTTCCTCCTCTGAGAGATGCAGCGGGTGGGGGGCTGAGATTTCTCTGCTGACGTCAGTCTGGAGAGGAGGAGGAGCAGAGGGGAGAGCTGGCTGGTCATGTGATCACAATCTCGGCTCTTAAATTAAGTATTTACAGATTTATATTAATAAATCATTCACAGAGGGGGACATTTCAATAGGAGGCAGTGCTGATGATGTATACAGGTTAGTGTTATGAGAGCAGCAGTAGGGGGGAAGGGCATCTCACACACAGACAGAGAGGGGAGGGGGAGGAGGACACATGAGCAGAGAGGAAAACAGATAGCAGGCTGCTGATGACAGAAGCACGTAAACTGACCACGGTGTCTGGTTTCTGCAGCCATGATACACCGTGGTCAGTTTACAGGGGGGTGGGGAGAAATTTCAGGATCAGCCTGGTTTTTAAGGCTTAACCACTTAAGGACCAAGCCTCTTTTTCAGACTCTGTGTTTATAAGTTAAAAACAATTTTTTTGCTAGAAAATTACTTAGAACCCCAAACATTATTAGATTGTGGAATGGCGACAAACTTTTACCCTTAAAAATCTCCATAAGCGATGTTTCATTTTTTTTACAGGTTGCATGTTTTGAGTTACAGAATTATTGCTATCGCTCTAATGATCGCGGTTATAACTCACATGTGTAGTTTTAACACCGTTTTCATATGCGGGCGCTGCTCACGTATGCGTTCGCTTCTGCGCGCAAGCTCATCGGGACGGGGCGCTTTAAAAAAAAATGCTTTTTCTTATTTATTTCACTTTATTTTATTTATTTTGACACTGTTTTAAAAATGCAGAAAAATGTAGAAAAATGCATGACAGGTCCTCTTAAATATGAGATCTGGGGTCAAAAAGACCTCAGATCTCATATTTGGACTAAAATGCAATAAAAAAATAAAAATAAAAAAATGGCCCTTTAAAGTGTAGTTCCACCCAGAAAAAAAAAATTTCACCAAAAAAACTAAAAAAAAACAGAAAAAAAACAGAGAAAATAAAATAAAATTTATACTCACCCGAAATACCCATTGCTATGTGGAAGTCCGTAATCGGCCTCTTCCGTAACCGCGGTCTGTTTTCTTCCCCGTCCTCTTCTAGTGAATGGGGCGCGCTGCTTTCTGGGAACTGTGTGTAATCCCAGAGAGCAGCCGCCCATTCACAAGTCGGCGCGAGACTCACGCATGCGCAGTAGGAAACAGGCAGTGAAGCAGTAAGGCTTCACTGCCTGTTTCCCTTAGTGTGGATGGCGGCGCGGGACCTGCTCCGATCGAGGGATCGGCATCGGGGGGGCCATCAGTGCGGGAGTGTAGGACAGGTAAGTGTCCTGATTAAAAGTCAGCAGCTACAGTGTTTAGTAGCTGCTGACTTTAAAAAAAAAAATCACGGGTGGAGCTCCGCTTTAAGAGCTATGGGCAGAAGTGACGTTTTGACGTCGCTTCCGCCCTGCTATGGTATGGAGATGGGTGGGGGCCATCTTCCCCTCACTCGTTTCCATACCCAGCACGATAGAGGACCCAATCGCCTCCGACGCTACCGACTGCTCAGGTAAGCGGCGGAGGGCGCGGGAGAGCGCCGCAGAGACCACCATTATCGTAAACTGGACTGATCACTGAAGAGATGGATACATGGGTTATAGCAGCTAGCTGCTGCCATAACAGAGATATCCATCTTTAAAGTGCCGACTTATATATACAGTGGGCGGTCCGGAAGTGGTTAATATACACGAGACGTTTTTACAATCTCTCCTGAACGATTTAACTTGACAGTAGGGATGAGCTTTATATTCGGGTCGAACATGAGTTAGACATTGGCTGTTCGCCCGTACACGTCACCCAGTGACCTGTACGGGTGATCCCGCCCCCTCTGGCGCAACGCAGGTTTCCCCTTGCATCAAAGGGGGGCGGGGTCACCGTACACATCACTGGGTAACCCCGGCGATTCCCCTTGCATCTCTGGCCCCTCCCTCAGCTATATAAGAGCTGTCAGTCTGGCAGCGCATCATTTGTGGGGTGCCTCCAGTGGAGGCAGGATCGTGTGCGTCGTATCCTCGCTGGAGATCATCACTGGATACCGAGAATGGATTACATCGCTGGAGATCGAGAGTGGATTACATCGCTGGAATCTTTTTTTTATTTTTTATTTTTATTTTTTTAATAAAGGACTTGTCCCAAGCCGTCTCCTGACGTTTTTGACACTTTTTTCTGTGAAATGGTAGGGGTACATTCCCTTACCAATTCACATAAGGGGGTGGGATCTGGGGGTCCCCTTTGTCAAAGGGGGCTTCCAGATTCCAATAAGCCCCCCACCCGCAGACCCCCACAACCACCGGGCAAGGGTTGTGGGGATGAGGCCCTTGTCCCTATCATCATGTGGACATCCTCCCCATGTTAAGGGCATGTGGCCTGGTACGGTTCAGGGGGGGACGCTCTCTCGTCCCTCCCTCTTTTCCGGTGGCCTGCCAGGTTGCGTGCTTGGTTAAGCGTCTGGTATGGATTTTTGGGGGAACCCCACGCAATTTTTTTTTATTTTGGCGCGGAGTTCCCCTTAAAATCCATACCAGACCTGATGGGTCTGGTATGGATTTTTGAAGGAACCTCACGCCATTTTTTTTTTTATTTGGTGCAGGGTTCCCCTTAATATCCATACCAGACCTGAAGGGCCTGGTAATGGAATTTGGGGGGAACCCCAATCTTCTTTTTTTTTTTCAATGACTTTCAATGACTTTTATCTGTATTGCCGGGACCCGACAATTCATTATAGACGCGAGTAGTTTTAAATGACTTTTTCCTTTAGAAATGTCATTTTGTGCAGAGACTGTTATAAACACGGGAAACATGTGCTACTTTACAGGCATACTATAGACACCCCCCAGGTACGAAATTTAAAGGAATATTTCACTTTTATTGTTTCACTTTAAGCATTGTTAAAATCACTGCTCCCGAAAAAAGTTTTTAAAACTTTTTTTGCATTGATACATGTCCCCTGGGGCAGGACCCGGGCCCCCAAACACTTTTTATGACAATAACTTGCATATTAACCTTTAAAGTTAGCACTTTTGATTTTTCATGTTCGTGTCCCATAGACTTTAACGGTGTTCGAGTGTGCGAACAAATTTTTTGCCTGTTCGCATGTTCTGCTGCGAACCGAACCGGGGGTGTTCGGCTCATCCCTACTTGACAGATAGTAACCCACGTTTAAAACATCCGTTTTGCCGCATTTACATGCCGCATTTTATTTTTAAAATAGCCAAAAATGAAACGCGGCTAGCTGCGTTTAGAAGCGTTTGGCGCTTGAAATGCCTCTAAACTCAGCGTCTGAACTCATTTATTTGCTTTCCAAAAAAAGCCTCCAAACCCAACTGCCTAGAAACTACTATAAACGACCCTGTGTACATGTACTGATAACAAAGAGGAGAGATCAGGGGCAGTTGAAAAAAATGCCCAACTGCTCCTAAACATCCGTTTACCAGCAGCAGTGTACATGGGGCCTTAGGTGTTAAAGGGAGCCAAATAACACAGGACAAGTACTGTTTCATACACTGTAACATGCTTTAAAAGAGCAGGATCCATTTTTTCTTTTTTTGGGTTAACAAACGCTTTGAATAAATTAAAAATCTTCATCCATGGAACCCTAAACCCATGGTTAATCGAGAGGAAAGCAAAAATTGGCTACTGCTTGAGTCACCAATTTGCAGTGTTACTACATATAAATATTAATAGCTAGTAATATTCTGTCAATTTAAAACACACATTTCACGATTTTTAACCACTTCGATACAGTACACGTTTACCCTTTTCCTGCCAGGGCCAATTTTAAGATTTTAATGCTGTCACAGTTTGAATGACAAATACGCAGTCATGCAACTCTATACCCAAATGAAATGTATAAACAGATAGACCTCTCTTTTGGTGTTTTTAATCAAAAAGACAAAACATGTTGGAAAAAAAAATGCATTTTCTTATGTTGCAAATAAGTAATCTTTTTTTCATATATTAAGGTCAAAATATAATCTGCTACATGTCTTTGGTTAAAAATAAATTAATTCTGTATATATTATTTAGTCTGTGTATAAGTTATAGCGTATACAAGCTATGGTACATACATTTGAAAATTGATCAATCCCAATGTACTGACTGCCTATCTCATTTTTTGAGGCCCTAAAATGCCAGGACAGTACACACAACCCCCACATTATTCCTCTTTGGAAAGTAAACAGTCCAAAATTGTTATTTTACCAGGTTATTTCTCACACACAGTATGGGCATATTTATAATGACACCCCAAAACACATTCTTCTACTCCTCCTGTGTATTGGGATGCCACATGTGTGAGACTTCATAAAAGCCTAGACTAGAGATGAGCTCGGTGTTCGAGTCGAACATACGTTCGACTCGAACATCGGCTGTTCGATCGTTCGACGAAGATCGAACATTTTGGGTCGTTCGCGCCAAATTCGAGTGAGGCGAACGGCCCACAATACACTGCGCCATCGCAGTGAAATCCCGGCGCTGTGATTGGCCAAGCATGCACTGTGACCCCGCATGCTTGGCCAATCCCAGCGCCGGCAGCGAGGAGAGCCATAATTGGCCACAGGCAGGATGCCTGTGGCCAATTATAGCTCAGGGGAGTTTAGTACACGCCCCACACTATAAAAGGCTGCCAGCGCGGCAACCTTGTGTAGTGTGTTCCGGTTCAGGGAGAGAGAAGGATAGGCAGGGACAGTGTTAGTGATATTCATTCATTTACCTTGTGTGTAGGGAGAGAGAAGGATAGGCAGGGACAGTGTCAGTGATATTCTGCTAAACCTTGTGTGCAGGGAGAGAGAAGGATAGGCAGGGACAGTGTCAGTGATATTCTGCTAAACCTTGTGTGCAGGGAGAGAGAAGGATAGGCAGGGACAGTGTCAGTGATATTCTGCTAAACCTTGTGTGCAGGGAGAATGAAGGATAGGCAGGGGACAGTGTCAGTGATATTTTTGCTAAGCCTCCTGCACAGTATACACCTGAAGCTAGCGCTTATTGCTGTGTTTTGCTGTTGTGTAACACAGGCAGGCATCTTGAGCAGTTATAGCAGGCGTAGTGTGCTTCCTGCAAAATATACACCTAAAGCTAGCCCTTATTGCTGTGTTGTCCTGTTGTGTAACACAGGCAGGCATCTGCAGCACTTACAGCGGGTGTAGTGTGCTTCTTGCAAAATATACACCAGAAGCTAGCCCTTATTGCTGTGTTTTCCTGTTGTGTAACACAGGCAGGCATCTGCAGCACTTACAGCAGGCGTAGTGTGCCTCCTGCAAAATATACACCTGAAGCTAGGCCTTATTGCTGTGTTTTCCTGTTGTGTAACACAGGCAGGCATCTGCAGCACTTACAGCAGGCGTAGTGTGCCTCCTGCAAAATATACACCTGATGCTACGTCTTATTGCTGTGTTTTCCTGTTGTGTAACACAGGCAGGCATCTGCAGCACTTACAGCGGGCGTAGTGTGCCTCCTGCACATTATACACCTGAAACTACCCCTTATTGCTCGTAGTTTTTTTTCTTTTGTGTTACACTAACAGGCATCTGCAGCACTTACAGCGGGCGTAGTGTGCTTCTTGCAAAATATACACCAGAAGCTAGCCCTTATTGCTGTGTTTTCCTGTTGTGTAACACAGGCAGGCATCTGCAGTAGTTATAGCAGGCGTAGTGTGCTTCCTGCAAAATATACACCTGAAGCTAGCCCTTATTGCTGTTTTTTCCTGTTGTATAACACAGGCAGGCATCTGCAGCACTTACAGCAGGCGTAGTATGCCTCCTGCAAAATATACACCTGAAGCTAGGTCTTATTGCTGTGTTTTCCTGTTGTGTAACACAGGCAGGCATCTGCAGCACTTACAGCAGGCGTAGTGTGCTTCTTGCAAAATATACACCTGAAGCTACCCCTTATTGCTGGTTTTCACATCTCCCTGCAGGCCTTTAGAATGTCTGGAAGGCAAACAAGGAGAGGCAGACAGTCAGGAGCCAATAAAAGAGGGCAAGCAGGCTCTGTGTCTAGAGACAACAGTGCTGGTCGTGGACGTGGTGCATCGTCATCAGCACATGGCCATGGGACACGCTTGTCCTTATTTTTGGCAGCTGGACGTGTTGAGCCGCATCATGCTGAAGACTTGGTAGAGTGGATGACCAAGCCCTCCTCATCCTCCTCATCCTCTCTCACCCAGGCTCAGGGTACTGGCAAAGCAGCTGCCAAAGCGTCCTCAATGTCATCATCAGTCACTCCTTCCCTAGACACACCGTGTCCTCCTGAGGAGTCCCCCGAACTGTTTGAGCACAGTGTTGGGTACATGCTCCAGGAGGATGCCCAGCGTTTCGAAGGGTCTGAAGATGATACCCAGCTAGAGGAAGGCAGTAGCGTGAGAGCATAGAGAGGGGATGCTCAAGAAGGACACCAATCTGGCAGTCATGTTCCAGAAGCTGCAGCATACTGCCAGATTGGTTCCAGTGATGAGGAGGGAGGGGATGATGAGGTCACTGACTCCACGTGGGTGCCTGATAGGAGAGAGGAGGAGGAGGATGAGGAGGAGGCACATCTCCAACGAGGCAGGATGCCCTCCGGGGGCCAGCGTAAGGGCAGCACACCGACTGAATCACACCGCAGAGCTCTGCCTGTGCAGGGCGCTGCCTCTGCCCGATATTCCAAAAGTTCTTTGGTGTGGGCCTTTTTTGAGTCGAGTGCATCAGATCGCACCGCTGCTGTTTGCAACATATGTCTCAAGCGTATCTCGCGTGGCCAAAACATCAGCCGCTTGAGCACCACATGCTTGACCAGACATATGTTGACCTGCCATGCAGCTCGTTGGCAAGCCTACCTTAAAGACCCACACCAAAGAACAAAGCGGACCTCTCCTTGCTCCGCATCTGCTGGGATCTCCAACCCCACTATACCTTCAGTCCTCTCTGAAACCTGCACTGAGAGGAATGAAGGTGTAGAATTAGGTGTGTCACAGCCAAGTACTTGCGGGCACTCTGCTAGCAGTACACCGACGTCCGATTCTAGCAGGCAAATTTCCCTGCCCCAGCTGCTGGACCGTCGAAAGAAGTTCATTACCAGCCATCCACATGCCCAGCGGTTGAATGCTAGCTTGGCTAAATTGCTAGCACTTCAACTGCTGCCTTTTCAGTTGGTAGACTCGCCCCCTTTCCGTGAGTTTATGCAATGTGCGGTTCCACAGTGGCAGGTTCCCAAACGCCACTTTTTCTCACGGAAGGCGATTCTGGCTCTCTACCGGCATGTGGATGGCAATGTCCATGCCTCGCTGGACAGGGTGGTCAGTGGTAAGGTGCATATTACCGCTGACTCATGGTCCAGCAGGCAAGGACAGGGACGTTACCTTTCTTTCACGGCCCATTGTGTCACTCTTTTGGCAGCTGGGAAGGATGCAGGACAAGGTGCAGTAGTGTTGGAGGTTGTTCCGCTGACACACCTCCAAAATGCTACTACTGGTTGTTGTGACACACCTCTCTCCTCCACCCCCTCCTCTTCTTCTTCCTCCATGGCCTCTTCCTGTGCTTTGTCCTCGGAACCAGCGGTGCTCCGTAGGCGTTCAAGGGGCTATGCAAGTACGCAGGCAAAAAAATGCCATGCCGTGCTTGCGCTGGTGTGTTTGGGGGACAGGAGCAACACTAGGGGCAGAGGTTCTGTCAGCTCTGCAGGGGCAGGCCGAGAGGTGGTTGACGCCATGCCAGCTTAAGGCAGGAATGGTGGTTTGCGACAATGGCACCAACCTCCTCTCCGCCTTCCGACAGGGACAACTGACCCATGTGCCCTGTGTGGCTCATGTCCTTAACCTGGTGGTGCAGCGGTTCTTGGGCAGGTACCCGGGCTTACAGGATGTCCTGAGGCAGGCCAGGAAAGTCTGTGTGCATTTCCACAGATCATATAATGCCAGTGCTCGGCTGGCTAAGCTGCAAAAGGAGTTGAACCTGCCCAAGAACCGCCTTATATGTGACATGCCCACCAGGTGGAACTCAACGTTGGCCATGCTGCAGCGGCTGCACACGCAGCAGAGGGCCATCAATGAGTACCTGTGCGACTACGGCACCAGGACAGGGTCAGGGGAGTTCGGGTTTTTTTCACCACGCCAGTGGGGCATGATCAGGGATGCATGCACTGTCCTGGCACCATTTGAGGAGGCCACGAGGATGGTGAGCAGTGACAGTGCATGCATCAGTGACACTGTACCTCTTGTCCACCTGTTGGAGCACACGCTGCGTGGAATAACGGACAGGGCACTTGAGGCAGAACAGAGGCAGGAAGAGGAGGACTTCCTTGCCTCTCAAGGCCCCCTTTACCCAGACAGTGTTCCTTCTGTCCCACCCATCCAACAGGAAGAGTACGAGGAGGAGGAGGAGGATTGTGTCAGCATGGAGGTGGAGCCTGGCACTCAGCATCAACAGCAGCAGTCTTTTAGGGATGATTTACAGTCCCAAGAAACACGTGGACTTGTACGTGGCTGGGAGGAGGTGGCTGCGGGTCATGTCGTCCTTAGTGACCCAGAGGACTCCGGACCGAATGCCTCAGCTAACCTACGCTGCATGGCCTCCCTGATCCTGCAAAGTCTGCGGAAGGATCCTCCTTTTCTTCGGATCAAGGAGAGGGACCATTACTGGCTGGCCACTCTCCTTGATCCACGGTACAAGGGTAAGGTTGCGGACCTTATCTTACCGTCGCAGAGGGAACAGAGGATGAGACAACTCCGGGAGGCCTTGCAGAAAGGTCTGTGCAACGCGTTCCCAGAGACTGGGAGGTTATAAACTCCTGGTCCTGGACAACGAGTTGCTGAGGCTTCGGTCAGTCAAAGAAGGAGTGGTGGGGAAGGTGGCCGTCTGACCGATGCGTTCAGACAATTCTTTAGTCCGCAGCCCCAAGGTATGATTGGTTCCAGCAACCATCGCCAGCGTCTGATATACATGGTGCAGGAATACCTAGGGGCAAGGTCAGACTTGGACACCTTTCCCACTGAAAATCCTCTGGCTTACTGGGTCTTGAGGATGGATCACTGGCCAGAGCTTGCACAGTATGCAATTGAGCTACTGGCCTGTTCTGCATCCAGCGTTCTTTCGGAACGCACATTCAGTGCTGCTGGATGCTTTGTCACGGATCACAGGGTGCGCCTGTCCACCGACTCGGTTGATCGACTGACCTTCATAAAGATGAACCAGTCTTGGATCACCACCAGCTACCAAGCACCTGAAGCTGATATAACAGAATAATTTATTTTCAAATGTCACATCCCTTCAAGACTGATGCTGATGCTGAGTGACTGTTCTGTTATGTTGACTGACTATCCTCCTCCTCCTCAATGATCCGATTCATGATGATAGCTTGGAAGAACATTTTTGTTTCTGGGTGCCGCCACCAGTGGCTAAGGCCCAATTTTTCAGCCCCTGTTTAACAGGGGCATGTAATTACATTTCTTGATCTAATAATTCACAGCAGGGCCCATTCATGCGCCCACCAAGAGTAACTGTGAGGGCTTACAGTATTGTGGCACCAGCACCACCACCAAAGGCCCAATTTTTCCTACCACTGTTTAACAATGGCATGTAAATACAATTCCTGATATAATAGTTCACAGCAGGGCGTTCCAGCGCCCACCAAGAATAACTGTGAGGGCTCACAGTGTTGTGG
Organism: Rana muscosa; assembly: GCA_029206835.1. Classification (NCBI taxonomy): domain Eukaryota; kingdom Metazoa; phylum Chordata; class Amphibia; order Anura; family Ranidae; genus Rana; species Rana muscosa. Next base: position 179,256,805 of record CM055116.1, read on the forward strand.
CAACACCAACATGTAAGGGGCAAATTTCAGCAGAGTATATACGGCAGGCCCCTACTTTCAAACATCCAATTTACAAACGACTCCTACTTGCAAACGGAAGGAGACAACAGGAAGTGAGAGGAAATCTACCCTTGGAAGGGAAATTCTCTCCTGTAAGAGTTAATATTGGAAAAAGTTGTCTCCTTTCTACTGATGGTTTATCACCAATCCTTCTTTCAATAAAAACCCCACTTTTCAAAAACAGTTGTCATTGTGACGGAAAGTGAGGTGAAATGTTCTGAACAGGGGCACAGACAGCAACACAAATGTTACAGGGGTGATAACCCTTCCCTATGTTTTCCAAAAAGCTTAAAAATATATTTTTTGGCTGGAGCTACACTTAAACAATGTACCTGTTCAAAATTAAAAAACAGATTCTACTTAAGATCAAACCTACAGTCCCTGTCTTGTTTGCACCGCCTGTATACTGCTGTTCAGAGTATATAGGGCCTTTTTTATTTTGTGTGCAGGGTTCCCCTTAATATCCATACAAGACCCAAAGGGGCTGGTAATGGGCTGGGGTAGGGGGGAGGGTGATGGGGTAGCTATGCCATTTTTCTCAAAGATTTTCATCCATATTACCGGGACCAGAAATTACATTAAAGCCGCAAGCAGCTTTAAATGGCTTTTTTTCCTTTAGAAATGTCATTTTGTGCAGGGACAGTTCTAAACACGGGAAACACATGCCACTTCACAGGCATACTTTAGACACCCCCCAGGTACGATAGTTAAAGGAATATTTCACTTTTTTTTTTCACTTTATGCATCATTAAAATGACTGCTCCCGAAAAACTGCCGTTTTTAAAACTTCGTTTGGAATTGATACATGTTCCCTGGGGCAGAACCCGGGTCCCCAAACCCTTTCTAGGACAATAACTTGCATATTAGTCGTTATAATTAGCACTTTAGATTTCGAACGTTCGCGTCCATTGTATTTAATTTGGTTCTAACGTTTGCGCGAACTTTCGGTCCGTTCGAAGGTTCTGGTGCGAACCGAACGGGGGGGTGTTCGGCTCATCCCTAGCCTTTACAAAGAACACTGCGCTGCGCCGGTTCATACCGTAATAGGTGCGCCGGAAAAATCATTGATTGGGCGTGCGGACCGTCACACGCAGACGCGCACGGCAATAATAAATGTGTAAACGGCAACTGGTGCCAGGGTAACTGCTGTTTTCTCATTGATAATAGCGCACGCCCATCTCATTGGATGTGTCTTGTTAGGCAATTAGTAGGTGTTCTCACTTAATAAACCCTTGTGATGCTAATCTCATTCCTATTACTTCTAATATATCTTTGACATATTTTTTTATCTATTTTCACACAAATCTTTCAATACATTACAAAGAACAGAAAAGTGTTTCTAAACCCAATAAATGAATATTTTCAGATCTTGATCTTTACCACTTAACGACCGCTCACTGTACATATACGTCGGCAGAATGGCACCTGGAGGCACAATCACGTACCTGTACGTGCCTGACTTCGTATGGGTGGGGGGTCCGATGGACCCCCCTCCAGTACAGTGAGCGGTGGTTTTCCGTTCTGGAGCGATCCGTGATGAGGGGGCGGCCATTGGTTTCTGACCACCCCCTCGCGATCGCTCACGTCGAATGATATGCTTCCTCTGCTGTGTAAATGTAAACACAGGCAGGAGGAAGTGATGTAATTTCTCCATGCGGCGGTCCTTTCGTCCGGCGCAAGGAGAGAAGACATCTCACTATAAGTGCACCAACAGCCCACTGACACCAGCACACGTAGGCACACTTTTCAGCCCCCAGTCACCCCCAGATCACCCCCCAGGTCACCCCCCCAGCCCACAGTCACAGTGTCACTGATTGCAGTGATCATTTATTTACTGATCACTGCATTTAGTGTCATCTGTGACAGTAAAAAGTTGCAGGGCAGTTAGGTTTAGGCCCTTTTAGGTCCAGGGTAGCCCCCTAACCTCCCCTAATAAAGGTTTAACCCCTTGATCACCCCCCGGTAACCCTTTCACCCCTTATCGCCAGCGTCTCTAAGCGATTGTTTTTCAGATCGCTGTATTAGTGTCGGTGGTTTTATAGTGTCAGGTACCCCCATATATCATCTAATAAAGGTTTAACCCCTTGATCGCCCCTAGAGTTAACCCTTTCACCAGTGATCACTGTATAAGTGTCACTGGTTAGCCAGTTAGTTATTTAGGTTACCCGTCAGGTTTTTATATAGCGTCAGGTACCCCCATATATTACCTAATAAAGGTTTTAACCCCCTGATTGCCCCTAGTTAACCCTTTCACCAGTGATCACCGTATAAGTGTTACAGGTGACACTAGTTGGTTAGTTTGCTTTTTATAGCATCAGGGCACCTGCCGTATATAACCCAATAAAGGTTTAACCCCCTGATCGCCCGGCGGGTGATATCAATTAGGTTTTAGCGCCAGAGAGGGTCTGCGTCGCCCCAGGCAACGTTAGGTTAGTGCCAGTAACGCTAACACCCACCTGCAAAGCACGCACCTCCCTTAGTGGTATAGTATCTGAACAGATCAATATCTGATCTAATCAGATCTATACTTGCGTCCCCAGCGGTTTAGGGTTCCCAAAAACGCAGTGTTAACGGGATCAGCCCAGATACCTGCTAGCACCTGCATTTAGCCCCTCCGCCCAGCCCACCCAAGTGCAGTATCGATCGATCACTGTCACTTACCAAACACAACACACATAACTACAGCGTTCGCAGAGTCAGGCCTGATCCCTGCGATCGCTAAAAGTTTTTTTTGTAGAGTTTGATATATTTGCTGATGACAGTCAGGTGCTTTTTTACCTGTGAATCTTACTAGTGTACCCCTAAATGTAGAGCCCAAAATGGCAAATCGAAGGTACACTAGTAAAGAGGCCTACGAGATTCTGAGCATGACAGATAGTGAAGAGGAGGTCACGTATCTGTCAGATTCAGGCTCAGAATACCTTCCCGTAGAAGACAGCGACTCCATGTCAGATAGCTCTGACGACGAAGGTGAGGTCCCTGCTAAGGTCAGGCGCACCCGATTCCGATCTTCTGAGGTTGTTGAGGAGCAAGAACCGCAGGGCTCTCGTATCATGGAGCAGAGTAGTACTAGCGCCGCTATTCCTTCTGGTGAACTGGCAAGCACCAGCGGCCTAGTACAGCCTGGGCGTACATCCAGCACTGCAGTATCACTTGGTGACGTGGCGAGTACCATAAGTGCAGTTCAAGCTGGCGAGGTGGCAAGCACAAGTAGTGTCCCACTGCCACCAAGAAGAAGACAAAGGCAGGCCCGTCGTGCCCATAGTACCCTTCCTGCAGAATTTGCCTATCCTGATTGGGTCCCCACCACTTCTGCAGAACCCGTACTTCTCCCATTCACTGCCCAGCCCGGTATTCAGGTGGAAACAGCTGATTTTATGCCACTTGATTTTTATTTGCTGTTTTTCACGGAAGATCTCTATAGATCTATTGTGGACCATAGTAATATATATGCTGGTCAATTCATTGCCGCTAATCCCCAGTTGCCTTCCATTGCCAGAGATTGGAAACCAATGACGGTTTCTGAATTTAAGATCTTTCTGGGCCTTTCCCTCAACATGGGCACACATAAATTTTCGTCAATGCGTGCTTATTGGTCCACGCACCCAATTGACCACATGCCCGTGTTCTCTGCCTCCATGCCCAGGAAACGATACGAGCAGATCTTGCGGTTCATGCACTTCAACCACCTTTCCCGGTGGTTGTGGGGGTCTGCGGGCAGGGGGCTTATCGGAATCTGGAAGACCCCATTAACAAAGGGAACCCCCAGATCCCGCCCCCCCATGTGAATTGGTAAGGGGTACATTGTACCCCTACCATTTCACGAAGAAAGTGTAAAAAAATGTAAAAAAAAACACACAATCACCTTGGAAAAGTCCTTTATTAAAAAAAACATTCCAGCGATGAAATCCAGTGTCTTGCGGCGATCCGATGTCCAGCGCTGTCTGTCATTGGCTGAGCCTGAGCGGACCTGATGGGGAACTTCCTCCGCAGTCTATTAAATGTATAGACCCGCCCTTTCTAAAGTTCCCCATCAGGTCCGCGTGGCCAATGACTAGGTGTAAGGCTAAGCGGACCAGATGCGGAACATGAGAAGGGGCGGGTCTATTCATGTATTACACAGTGAAGGAAGTTCCCTATCAGGTCCGCCCCCTCGTATGTCAGGCCCCGCCTACGTCATTGGCCTGAGCTGACCTGATGGGGAACTTCCTTCACTGTGTAATACATGAATAGACCCGCCCCTTCTCACGTTCCGCATCTGGTCCGCTTAGCCTTACACCAAGTCATTGGCTGAGCGGACCTGATGGGGAACTTTAGAAGCGGCGGGTCTATACATTTAATAGACTGCAGAGGAAGTTCCCCATCAGGTCCGCTCAGGCTCAGCCAATGACGGACAGCGCTGGACATCGGATTTCATTGCTGGAATGTTTTTATTTATTTTTGTATTTTTTTTTTTTAATAAAGGACTTTTCCAAGGTGTTTGTGTGTTTTGTTTTTATTTTTTTTACACTTTCTTCGTGAAATGGTAGGGGTACAATGTACCCCTTACCAATTCACATAGGGGGGCGGGATCTGGGGGTCCCCTTTGTTAAAGGGGTTTTCCAGATTCCGATAAGCCCCCTGCCCGCAGACCCCCACAACCACCGGGCAAGGGTTGTGGGGATGAGGCCCTTGTCCCCATCAACATGGGGACATCCTCCCCATGTTGAGGGCATGTGGCCTGGTACGGTTCAGGAGGGGGGGCGCTCTCTCATCCCCCCCTCTTTTCCTGCGGCCTGCCAGGTTGCGTGCTCGGATAAGGGTCTGGTATGGATTTTTGGGGGGACTCCACGCCATTTTTTTTAAAATTTGGGGTGGAGTTCCCCTTAAAATCCATGCCAGACCTGAAGGGCCTGTTATGGATATTTGGGGGGAACCGCACGCATTTTTTTTTTAAATTTGCGGTGGGGTTCCCCTTAATATCTATACCAGACCTGAAGGGCCTGGTAATTGAATTTGGGGGGACCCCACGTTTTTTTTTTTATCAATGACTTTTCTATGTATTGCCGGGAGCCGACAATTCATTATAGCCGCGAGTGAGTTTTAAATTACTTTTTTTCCTTCAGAAATTACACTTTGTGCAGGGACAGTTCTAAGCACGGGAAACAAGCGCGACTTTACATGCATACTATACACACCCCCCAGGTACGAAATTTAAAGGAATATTTCACTTTTATTGTTTCACTTTAGGCATATTAAAATCACTGCCCCCAAAAAAACGGCAGTTTTTAAAACTTTTTTTTGCATTGATACATGTCCCCTGGGGCAGGACCCGGGTCCCCAAACACTTTTTTGACAATAACCTGCATATAAGCCTTTATAATTAGCACTTTAGATTTCTCCCTTAGACTTTTCGAATTTGCCGCGAACACCCCAAATTGTTTGCTGTTCGGCGAACGGGCGAACAGGCAATGTTCGAGTCGAACATGAGTTTGACTCGAACTCGAAGCTCATCCCTAACTTTGGGGTGTAATTTCACATATGCCCATGGCATGTGTGAGCAATATATCATTTAGTGACAACTTTGTGCAAAAAAAAAAAGTTTGTCATATTCCCGCAACTTGTGGCAAAATAGAAAATATTCCATGGACTCAACATGCCTCTCAGCAAATAGCTTGGGGTGTCTACTTTCCAAAATGGGGTCATTTGGGGGGGTTTTGTGCTATTTTGGCATTTTATGGCCTTCGAAACTGATAGGTAGTGAGGAGTGAAATCAAAAATTTGCGCCCTTAGAAATCCTGAAGGCGGTGATTGGTTTTCGGGGTCCCGTACGTGGCTAGGCTCCCAAAAAGTCCCACACATATGGTATCCCCATACTCAGGAGAAGCAGCAAAATTTATTTTTGGGGTGCAATTCCATATATAACCATGGCATGTGTGAGCAATATATCATTTAGTGACAACTTTTTGTAATTTTTATTTTTTTTGTCATTATTCAATCACTTGGGACAAAAAAAAAATATTCAATGGGCTCAACATGCCTCTCAGCAATTTCCTTGGGGTGTCTACTTTCCAAAATGGGGTCATTTGGGGGGTTTGTACTGCCCTGCCATTTTAGCACCTCAAGAAATTAGATAGGCAGTCATAAATTAAAAGCTGTGTAAATTCCAGAAAATGTACCCTAGTTTGAAGACGCTATAACTTTTGCGCAAACCAATAAATATACGCTTATTGACATTTTGTTACTAAAGACATGTGGCTGAATACATTTTGGCCTAAATGTATGACTAAAATTGAGTTTATTCGATTTTTCTTATAACAAAAAGTTGAAAATATAATTTTTTTTTCGAAATTTTCCATATTTTTCTCTTTATATCGCAAAAAAAAAAAATCGCAGAGGCAATCAAATACCATTAAAAGAAAGCTCTATTTGTGGGAAGAAAAGGACGCAAATTTCGTTTGGGTACAACATTGCATGTCCGCACAATTTCCAGTTAAAGCAGCGCAGTGCCAAATTGTGAAATCACCTCTGGTCATTATGGCCCGTATTGGTCCGGTCCTTAAGTGGTTAAAGGTGACCATACACTGCAATCTTAAAAAAAAATAAAAAATTATAAAAATTAGATTAGGCAAGAGCATGTTTGATTTCCAAAAATTTTAATTAATTGTTCAAGTGCGTATTCCTATTACTTATTCTGCCGAAAGCTCAAGTTGTACAGAGATTGGCCAATCAGATTGCATAGTGCATGACCATCTTAAGTGCCAAATTTGGAATGTAGATGTTGCATGACCCACTTGTATTTTCACAAGTGGACACAAGAACCTACATCTCTAGATACAGATTTGTGCAGCACGGTGGTGTAGTGGTTAGCACTTTCAGCTAGCAGCTAAAAGGGTCAATGGTTCGAAACCCGCCCGTGCCATCACCTGCCTGGAGTTTGCAATGTTCTCCCTGTGCCTGCGTGGGTTTCATCACACAATCTATAAACATTCTGTACATCGGATTCTGTCTAAATTGGCCATAATATGTATGAATGTGTGTTAGGGACCCACACAAACACCACCCCATGTTGAAGGAAAAAAAAATGTAATTTGCAAATAAGGATCATCTCTTTCTCAAAGAACTTAGCAGCAGTATCAGTAACTTCCTGTAGAGGTGTGATGTCATTCCTGTGTGCTGGCCACCGGTTTCTGAGAGCCACATATGCGCACACAGCAGTTGCGCATCTCATATACACAGCGGTGGTGCATCTAGCTGCAGGAGCTCTCTTTTTATGGAAATTAATAGTAAAGCAGATGCAGATTTCCAGGACTGCACTAACAAATTTTTCTAGTGAAAGGCAACTGGTGTTTTCTATTAAACAAGGTCTAAATGGGCCATTGACATGCATCACAGTTGTACTTAGGATTAGGAATGTTTCTTTGCAAAGTTAAACTAAATGCAATCCTTTCTTCTTTTTGCTTGGGGATAGAGTGCAGAGGGATTAGAAGTCTGCTCAGTTTTTGGGGATGTCTGCACCCCTGATAGGGTGAATACAACTCCCAAATGTTGCCACTTTCTCCTTCAAATGTATTCACTTCCTGTCACATAGCCAAACAAAAAGTGTGGGTAAATCTCTACCAATGTCTTTCCTTGGGGACACACAGGTCAATCTAAATAGTTTCCCCATTATGTCAATTGCACTCCAGCATTTTGCTGGATACACCCCAAATTATTACGTATCTTGGACTTTGGGGTTTATTTACTGAAAACAAATCCCCTTTGCACTACAAGGGCACTTGCTGGATATCCGAGGGGGACATGAAATGAAAGTAAAAAACACCAGCTTTGCTTCTACATGATTGGATGTTAAAATCACCAGTGCTTCCCCTCAGATTTTCAGCAACTACACTTGTACTGCAGAGTGAATTTTCCTTTACTAAACCCCAAACTACCTAATGATTTGGGGTGTACACAACAAAGTGCTAGAGTGCAATTTGCTTAATGGGGACACTAGTTAGATTGATCTGTGAGTCCTTAAGAAAAGACATTGGTAGGGTTTTACCTTCACTTCCTGTTTAGCTGTGTGACAGGAAGTGAAGCCAATTTTACTAAAAGGGACACAAAGCCCAACCTAAAAAAAACAAACAAGGGTTCAAATACTCACTTGGTTTCCCTCAAATGCCCACAGTTAGAATAGTATTGCCTTGAGCTAGATTTTAGTCCAGTGCTCTAAATCAGTGCTTCTCAAGCACTCCCAACAGGCCATGTTTGCAAGTTTTCCTTCATCTTGCACATGTGCTTTAAATCACAGTCAATGGCTTGGTATTTAGGACAGCAATTCTCGATAAGATAAATTCACAAAACATGTCATGTTGGGGGTACTTGAGGACGGAGGCTGAGAACCACTGCAGTAACAATGAAAATTTAATACTTACCACTCTGTATTTTTCCTTTCCTGGTGACTATCCAAGGCAGCACACACACAATCCATGCATATGCTACCATGAAGGCACCAGGTTAGACAAATCACACCTGTTATGTTTTGACATGCCAATCAGCCTAGTTAAGCTGCAGCTGTGAAATTTGTTGCATGGAAAATAACAAAAAACAAACAAACATCAAAATTTGCATCAAATTTTATTGGTCAACAAAACAGGACTTGGAAAAGAGCAAGGAAAGCAAAAAAAAAACATGTATGTTAATTTTAAACATTAGTCACAACATCTTGAGAAAGATTTAGCAAAATAATGCAGCACAGACAATTAAATCAAAGTGAACAAACGACACACATTTAGGCTCCATGTACACAGAAGCTCAAAAACGGTTGTTTTTAAAGCAGCAGAAAAAGCTAGCTTTTATCAGCGTTTTTTTACTAGCTTTTATTAGCGTTTTTCAGTGTAGCTTTTTAAAAAAAAATAAAAAAAAAATTTCAATGGACCAAAAAACGCTCACGGCCAGCGTTTATGAGCGTTTTTCGACGTTTTGCGTTTTTTTCTGCCAAAAAACGCCACTTTGAACGCGAATTTCTTGCGTTCAGAAAAAAGCCCATTAACTCCACTGCTCATTAAAGCTAAAAAACGTTATGTGTACATGAACACATAGGCTAACATAAAGTGCAGTTAATGGGCTTTTAAAAAAAAACGCCAAAATGCCAATAAACTGCAGTTTATCAGCTTCTGTGTATATGGAGCCTAACAACATCAACAATATTTCAGGGGAAAATATCCCCCACCCAAAAAAATACAATAAACAAAAGTAAAACAAACATCTATTTTGCAAACACATAACAAACAGAATACAAAGCGAAAATACATGTGTTACAAACTCGATAAGGACACCAAAATGTACTCTCATGCCAGCCACACACACACAATCTTGCCTCTTTTCTTTTTAAAGCAATAGTTTTTTATTGAAGAATTTCTTTTACATATAATAGACAGAGATAGAGGATAGAATATAAACAAGGGGTACATAAAGAGATATACACAAAAGGTGATACACAGTTGTGGTAAGTGTACAATTTAACCAAGGGACTTGGACCAGATAGCCCAGTCATCATCAAATTTTTTACATGTTAGAGAATTGATCGCTAGTAGGCGTTCGAACGTATAATTTCTATGAACTGCTGCTATGACTTCAGAGATGTTTGTAGTTTTATTAGATTTCCAATTGCGCAATATCAGCAGACGTGTTTCCAGAAGCATGTGTGTCACGACTTGCCTAACAGTCCGTGGGAATTTGTCAATGTTTAGGTGCAGTAATGCTAAAGCTGGATCGGGTCGTGTCAGTATGCCAGTCATGGAGGAAATCTGCTGGAAAACCTGGTTCCATAGACTTCTTATGCTGGGGCAGTGCCAGAACATATGTAATAAGTTACCAACATGCCCACAGTCCCTCCAGCAGTGCGAGGATGTTCCCGGAAAGAACGTGGCAAGTCGGAAAGGAGTATAGTGCCATCTATTTGTTATCTTGATCATCAGTTCCCAGTGCTTCACACAGTGGGAAGACTTGTGTACTGCCATGAAGGCCCTGTGCCATTGTTTGTCCGAGAATGTATCGCCTATGTCTACCTCCCATTTCTGCATTGCTTTTGTCTTCTTGAATGTCAGTCTGTCTTGCAGTAGGTTATAGAAAAAGGAAATACCCTTCTTGTCTAGTCCTGCACTGGAATAGAACTGCCAAATTTTAATCGGCATTGTCGCTAATGAGGGTGCCTGACATCTCAAGAAGTGTGTAATTCTGAGGCATTTGTAAGTGCCCTGTGGGGAGATTTTATATTGTGTCATGATTTGTTCTATGGGTTTGAGTCGTGGGCCTTCATATAGGTCCGATATGTGATATATGCCTTTGTCTATCATGTCAGTGACGTCCAACATTGGGATCTTGGATTCCAATATATTCAGGGGAAGGTCGAAGTCCATGGTTTGTACGTCCGTGTAACGCTTATCTAAAAGGAGTCTCCATGCTCTCAGTGATGTCTGCATGGTAGGCGGGAGAAGAGATATGTTCCATGGAGTCCAACGGTCTCCTAAGAGTAATTGGGTAAGATCTTTCGTTGGGGATAAATAAGTTTCTATGTCAACCCAAAGAGGTGCGTCGGATTGTTGAAACCAGAGTTTAATTTGGTCTAGGCGCACCGCCCATAGGTAGTCATAAATGTCCGTGAAACCCGCCCCTCCCGCTTGTTTATGTGAAGTCAAGTTGTTCCTGGAACACCTAGCTCTTTTTCCCTTCCATATGTACTTCCAACCCATTCTAGCGAGACTATTGATGAAATGAATAGGGATATGAATAGGCAGAGTGCGAAATACATACAAAATTTGTGGTAAGATGAACATTTTATATGCGGAGATTCTACCCATCCATGAGATTTCAGTTCTCGAAATGGCCTTGAGTTGGGCTTCCAGTTTGGTTACCAGCGGAGTCATGTTAGTTTTAGTGAGGGCAGCTATTTTACTAGTGAGTGAGATACCCAGGTACGTGATACTACCCGCACTCCAAGTATATGGTAATTGTTTTTGAAGGGACTGTTTCATTTGAGACTGTACTCCTAGGTCTAGGATGAGAGATTTTGTAAAGTTGACCTTATAGTAGGATATATCCCCAAATGTTGTTAATATTTTGTGCGCCTCTTTTAGGGACTGTAAAGGATTAGTCAGAAGTAGAATTACATCATCCGCAAATAGATTAATGGTATGCATATTGGAACCAAACTGGAAGCCCGTGATCGAGGGCGTTGATCTGATTGCTTCAGCTAGTGGTTCTATCATAAGATTAAAAATAGTTGGGGACAGGGGACAGCCCTGTCTGGTCCCATTTGATATGTCAAATGATTTAGACAGTAGGCCTGCAGAGTACACCTGGGCGGATGGACATGAATATAGAGATAGAATAGCTTTTAAAATTGATCCCTTGAACCCAAATTTTTCCAGAACCATTTCCATGTAGGTCCAATGGACCCTGTCGAACGCCTTCTCTGCATCGATAGAGAGCAGCAGAGAAGGCGTTCGATTTCTTTCAGCCTGATGTATTACATTGATGATTCTTCTGGTAGCGTCAGAGGTCTGCCTCCCCTTTATAAAGCCCATCTGGTCTTTTTTAATGATTAGTGGTATAATATGCGTAAGTCTTTTAGCTAGTAATTTTGCAAATATTTTTGTGTCAGTGTTTAAGAGTGAAATGGGTCTGAAGTTAGCTGGTGTGTGGGGTTCTTTCCCTGGTTTAGGGAGTGTGACTATGTGTGCTTTTAGCAATTCTTGTGGAAGTGTCGCTGTTTCTGTGGCTTTAATGAAGACTTTAGACATGTGGGGCGAAAGGATCTGTTTAAATGTTTTGAAATATTCATTGGAAAAGCCATCTGGGCCGGGGGATTTCCCGATTGGTAAAGAGTCAATTATGTGTTCTATTTCTAGTGCCGTGATTGGGCTGTTTAGGTCCTCCAGTTGTGTTTGGGAAAGGGATGGGAGTTTCAGCGTGTGCAAGAACGTTTGTATTTTTTCTGTTGTCGGTTGAGGGGTATTGGAGTCTCTCTGGAGGTTGTAAAGCGAGCTATAGTAGTCAGCAAATTGATCGGCTATATCTTGGGGGTGAATAATTTTTAGTGAAGTGGATGGGTGTTTCAGGTATTGTATTCTAGTTTTGGAACGAGTGGCTTTGAGTCTATTTGCTAAATATTTGCCTGCTCTGTCCGCGTTGGCATAGTGAAGGAGTTTCAGGCGTCTTAGGTGCCTATCAAATTGGCGCGATAGAAGTTCTCTAAGCTTTTCTCTGCTGGCGCACAGTTTACTAGTTAAGGGTTCTGACGGTGACTGCTTATGCATGGTTTCTAGAACCTGTATGTCAGCAATAGTAGAGTTAAGTGAGTGCGTTAGTTTTCTTTTTTCCCTAGCGCCAATTTGGATTAATACCCCTCGAATATAGGCTTTATGTGCATTCCACAGAATGTTTGGATCAGTTACAGAATCAGCATTTTCTGCGAAGTAATTCGTTAGGTGTTGGGCTATAGACTTTTGGAGGATTGGTTCTTGAAGAACCCTATTGTTACTACGCCAGATGGGGATAGAAGGGGAGACACCCTTTTCTATAATAGACAAAGATATAGCAGCATGGTCTGACCATGTAATATTGTGTATACTAGTTTTTTCAACGTTCTGCAGCAACCATTTATCAGTTAGGAACATGTCTATACGAGAATATGAACTGTGTCTGTTCGAGAAAAAAGTATAGTCACGTTCGTTGGCGTGGAGACATCTCCATACATCAAAGAGTTCCACTTTGTGTAACAAAGGTTGTAGAGACAGGTGGGTCCTGGGTTTGCCAGAGGTAGTATCCAGTAGCGGGTCCGATGTCATGTTAAAATCACCACATATCAGGAGGTTGCCATATTGCAAATTTTGGGCTTTGGTAAGGATTTTCCTCAAGAAGCGGAGTTGGTGAGTGTTAGGGGCATATACTGACACAATCGTGTATGGTTTGGAATTGACGTCTCCCGTAAGGATTATATACCTGCCTCCCTCGTCCAGAACAGTCGTTTTCGGTTGAAATGATAGGGAGTTTTTGATGGCTAATAGGACTCCTCCCTTCTTGTTGGCAGGCGTACAAGCCGTATATATGAAAGGGTAGTCCTTATGTGAACACTTCGGGGCAGCATCTTTTTGGAAATGTGTTTCCTGCACACAGAGTATGTCAGCTCTCTGAATGCCGGCTTCCTTCCACATGGAGAAGCGTTTTACCGGGTGGTTCAGACCCCGGGCATTAATAGATAGGATCTTAATCGTCATAGTGTTATTGGATTGGTATCGTGTGTGAGGAAACTGGTTAGGCACTTACTCGTCTCGGAGAAAGTTGGTTGGCTTCGTCCATCCTTGTGGTATGCTGAGGGTAGACTAACATGTTCTTCATTTACCGCTGTCATTATACATTGAACGTTCCTGTGTATATCAAAAGGGACACTGGGGAGAAAAAAGGAAAGCAGCAACGGAGACATAAGAAAAAAAAAATAGATATAACTGGATTTGCATAAGAAATGGATCCATAAATTGATCCTCGAGCAGACGTAGCTGCAAGTGCAGAACGGAGGGTATACAGTTGGTACCTCACTGCGGTACCTGTGCACCTGAGATAAACGAGATTGGTGAGTGTAAGTAATTATGTTGCTTCACCGGATTTTTTCTTACTAGCCTTCTTGTGTGACACTACCTGCCATTCATTCTGTATTGGCCGTGGGCTTGCAGAGGATTGGGATTGAGGAACTTGTTCCGGGAGAATCCCCCATTGGCGTAGAGCAGCCAGCCCTTCCTCTATTTTGGACACTGAGACACTGGTCCCATTGTAGGTGATAATAAGAGTGGCTGGATATTTCCACTTATGCGGTATGTTGTGATTCCTCAATGCTTTGGTTACAGTGAGCAGATTGCGTCTGCGCTGAAGAGTGTGTCTGGACAGGTCAGGTAGCATCCTGATGTTGGCGTATTGTGGCGGGACTTTCCCTGGGGTACGTGACGCTTGTAGTATGCGATCTTTGACGTGAAAAAAGTGTACTCTCATCAGTACATCCCTGGGAGTCTCATCAGGGAGGAACGACGGTTTAGGGACCCTATGGATTCTATCAATGATAAGATCCTGTGCTGTTGCATCTGGCAGCAACGTGGAGAACAGAGTCTGGGTGTATTGAAGGAGCTGTGTGGGGGGAACATTTTCAGGGACCCCTCTCAGTTTGAGGTTATTCCTTCTTGATCTGTCCTCGAGGTCCGCCATCTTATCCTTGAGCCAAACTATTTCCTCCCCCTGTGCCTTGATGGCATCCACCATCATGTTAAATGCAGAAGTGTGCTCTTCCACTTTGTCTTCCACAACATGGACCCTCTGTCCTATGGCCTGTACTTCTTTTTGGCATGCAGTGATCCCACTGTATATATCTGACTGCAGGGATGTTCTCAGTGAAAGGAGCATGTCCTTCAGCACGGTGTCGGATACTGGTCTATCTGCCGTGGGGAATTCTGATATGGGGTCCCCCCTCTGTTGCCGCTGGCTAGTGCTGGTGGATTGCGGCCCGCTTACCTCCATGTTGAGATCCGGCTGCGGCCTAGCTGGGGAATCCCTCCTCGGCCTCGATTTGGCTGGGCTCCGCGTTGAGGGGCTGGATGTCCCTGAGGAGGAAGCGCTGTGTGCTGTAGCCGAGCGGATGGCGACGGACGGCGGGCCGTTGCCTGTGGTAAGTGCTCCTGGCTGCGAGGCGTGCTGTGGGACTCGCGCTCCGTCATCGCCGCCATTTTGCTGCATTCCCCTCGCTGCTGCTCCGAAGAAGCTGTCTAGTTTCTGGGGCTGCAGCGGTGATTTACGATTCCTGGGCATCACCGGTTGTTCCTCGGCAGGTCAGTGATCGGATGACCGATCGCAGGGCTCGCAGGATCGCCGGTGGGCTGTGGAGGCTGATGCTATCTCAGGCTGACAAGCGGAGCTCCTGGGCTAAGCGTCCATCTTGGAGTCCGGTCACCACGCCCCCAATCTTGCCTCTTTTCCGGGCAAGGTAGAGAATGCTACAGTATCTGCAAGGTTTATATAACATAGGTTTGTGTGCTAATAAGGCAATTGAAAACACATGCACAGTCCATGAAACACACAGAACGCAAGTTCACCCAATGTAGAGACTGAACTTCAAAGTGGATACACCTGTTAAGGATGTCCTTAAATTACTAACCCAAAAAACACGCTCACTGAGCATGCCCAGAAACATCCAAGTGCTGTTCACACACAAAAAGCACCAAATAAAAAACAAAGTCCCTGAGCATGCCCAGACCAGCCCAAATACATTTCACACACCAAAAGGCACAGGAGAAAAGCAAAGTCCCTGAGCATGCCCAGACCAGCCCAAATGCATCTAGCTCAAAATAAGCCACCCCCCCTGTCCAAAATTAAGGACATCATCCAGCATGCTACTAAATTAGAGATGGGACATTCACCTCTCGGTCCAGGGGGGCAAACAAAGATCCTAACATGGGCAAAAGTTAGACAACAAATACCATTGCAGTCTATGGGAACTGACTTGGTTATTTTGCTAGTCCCCACTTGGCTGCCTTATCTTATAGTTATTGGCCTTAAAATGGGTATGGGGGCCCAGGTCCTACCCTAAGGGACATATATCAATGTCACCAATTTGGAGAACCCCAAAAACGAAACAAGGAGAAGTACCTTTAAATATGCCAAAATGCTTAAGGGCCAGTTCACACCACATGCAGTCTAGTGCATTTTTTTATGCCTCAAAAATGCATGGAAAGTAGGTTATATGTTTGTAGCGGGGTATTCCCCTTTAAAGACAGAGAGACAAGAAGTTCCAGGTGAGAGGTGAGTCGGGAGGAAGTAAAGAGACATTACTGGAAGTGAAAGCAGAGGAGAGAGAGAGACTACATCTCCCAGTACATCTTGCAGCACCCAGGGTACATTGCTCCGGAACAGAGACTGCTGGGGCAGACTTTATAAAGAGGAGGTGGAGTTTGTTCGGTCTCTTTGGACACCCCCTCTCCTAGCAAGAGGATCTCTGTGCTGAACTGCTGTGTGCACAAGGCCTGAAGCCTGGGCCTTGTGCTCCTTTCCAAAGAGCCCTCTGCCAGCCTAGCAGAACCTTAGAGACATCTTCTCATCCTTGCTGCAGTACACCAGAAGGATTGAAGACTTGGATGTCGGTGGATTCCTGTTCCTAGACGAATCGATGGAGGAAACCGACTTGGACTTGTCCTGGTGGTGAGAGCTGTTTAAAGACAGATACTTTATCTTTACTATTCGTTGGGATTACAAAGTTGTTCTTCAAGTGCACCACCGAAAAGATTGCTAGCGAATATTGTTTCACTGAACTTCCATTTAGATCAGTCAGGCCTGACTGCATAGGTAGACATTGCTGGGTGTTAGTCTACCCATGAGGGGAAGTAGCTGTAAAAGGGCAGCGCTAGAGTTGCATAGCAATACTTTATTATTCTGATTACTCTGTTTATCTTTATTACTGTTTATTGCAGGGATCTGCAACTTGTTATACTGTTGTTTATTACTTGCCCATTAGCCTCAGTAAAATATCTGGGTCAAGTACATTGGTGTCAGTTTCACTTACTTTAATAGAAGTTTTAAAGTAAATCACTGAGTGTGTGTTTGCCATAGGACTGCGTCACCTAGAGTTGCGGTCACGCAGTCCTATCTCCCCTTACTAGCTGTGCCACGGGAGGTAGAGCCGATTGCCAGGGGTTGACAGCGGTGCACTACAGGGCCCAAAACAAAACCAGTGGCTCTCTTAACTGGGGGTAGCGCTACACGTGGGGGTTCTCGTCCGGGATCCTGATACAGCAGGTGAACGCCTGAAGTGCCGGCATAGACCCCATCAAAGTAGTCCAATGGTGCGAAGCAGAAGGGACACGCTCAGAAGCGAGCGTGGCCATTGAACTTCCAGGGAGTGACTGGAGAGAGAAACAAATTAAAGAGGTGGTACAAATATTGTCCCCGGATAGAAAGGCTTACGTGGTCGCAATGAGACCAGACTCAAGGACCAACTGCACCTATGCACTGATAGAGTGGGGACAGGATGTCCCTGAAAACTTCCACGGTGCCAGTATAAAATTGTCTGAAAAGACTGAGTTCCACCTGACACATCCCAGTCAGAAGCAATTAGAACCCTTGGACAGGAAAGCAGGGGCTGCTGTTAAATCGCAGGCAGAGCAACAGCTGATTGATCTGAAACGACAGTACCGTGACATACAAGAGAGGTTTCAGGAGACTTCCAGTATGATAGCTGAACGCATTAAGGAGTTACGTGTCGCTCCTGAGGATCAGAAAGATGGTCAGATAAAGCCCAAACCTGGGAAGGTACCGAAGAAACGAGCTCAGGGTCGCCTGCAGGAAGTAACCATCCGGAAGGATTTCCGCATTGATGGCCAGATAGGAGAAAGAGGGCAGAAGGACAAACTGTCCTACACCAACCTCCTACACCAAATAGAGTTGGGGTTACAGAAAGGATATCAGGAATCTGAAATTAGAAGCTGTAATCCATGCCATCAGCCCAGGTTCAAGTGTCAGGGGCATGTTAGAGAGGAAGGGTGGATTGACCCTGAACCAGCTAAAGAGGATACTGAAAAGCTATTATGAGGAGGAAGATGCCGCCGAGTTATTTCATCGACTGATAAATATGACCCAGGAGAGTGGAGAGACTCCTCAGAACTTCCTATTCCGGGCCATTGAGCTCAAGGACCGCCTGTTGTCCACATCCAAGGATGAAGGAAATGGGGAGCATTTTGGAGTCGAGCTAGTCCAAAAGAAATTCCGGAGATCTGTGACTACGGGATTGAGGAGTGACTACATCAAGCTACAGCTGAAGCAGCATTTGGAAGATCCCTCAACTCCGGATGAGGTCCTCATTGAGAAAATGAATGAAGCAGATAAGATGGAGATTGAGAAGGACCAAAAACAGAGGAAACTTCAATCTCCTAGCACCACAAGTGCCAAAGTACAACAGATAGATGTCCCTTCAGACACTCGGGAGCTTAGTGTACTGGCAGCAAGCACTGAACAGGGATCATGGTCTTCACCTATTCACCACTTCCCCACAAGTCAGACTGGACTGGAGGAGCTGTTCCAGACCCAGAAAGAAATACTAGAGATGATGACGATGTTGATGACTCATCTGGTGAAACCCCAGTATGAAGAGGTCTCACCACTCATGGCACCAAAGACCCCTACCACTAACCGCTCTATGAAACCAATACAGAGGGCCTGCTTCAAATGTGGAGGAAAAGGACATCTCAGGCGAGTATGCCCAAGCCTGGTAGTTGAGGAAAAGTCCAAACAGCTGGCGGGAAACTTCAGTGGGCCCCGGTGAAGGAGCCGACCGGGTGCCCATCATTTTCAGTGAGTTCCAAACAGAATGAGAAGCTAAGGAAGAGAAAAGACAAAACTCCTCAGAGGAACTATAGTATCCCTCAGCAGGGGTACACCCCAAAGAGAGAGGGCCAGACCCCTCAGAAGAGGCACAGCATTCCCCAAAGGGAATGCACACCTAAGAAAAACTATAATATCCCTCAGCAGGTCTGTACGCCCATTAAAAGGAGGGAAATCGATGCATACCAGGCCCAAGAAAGACTAAAGTCAAAAGGGAGATGGACGAGAGAGAGTCCGAAGGGAAAGGACCAGAAGAAGGCGACTCCTGCCAGGCCATATCCGGAGAAGCTGGTAGGCCCATCTCCTGTATTGCCCATTCAAGTGGAGGGAGGCTACACCAGAGCCATCTTGGATACTGGGGCACAAGTGCCCCTACTATACCGGGATTTCTACGATAAGCACTTGAGTCATCTGCCCATCCAGAACTTAGAGGAGCTGGAAATATGGGGAATTGGAACCCAGAGCTTCCCCTATGATGGCTATCTGCCCATCCGGATGACCTTTGACCCATCTGTGGCTGGGAAGGCCGAAGTGTTTGACACCCTGGCAGTTGTGTGCCCTCGGCCGCCAGGAGCCAACAAGAGCTCCCTTATAATAGGGACGAACACGGACCTGGTCCGAGAACTCCTGACCCCCTTTAGTGGAAGAGAAGGGGCAAGCAGCCACCAAGATCCATCCCATGCTGAGGACGGCTTACCAAAGGCTGGTCCTAGAGCAGAAGACCCCGGTGGAGGGGATAGGGAAGGTGTGGAGACTTGGAAGAGGAGGGGTAGTGTTGCAGCCTGGCGAAGTAACCTGTCTCAGAGCCACTGTGAAGCTTACTTGGGAGCAGCCAAAAGGAGAGTCCTCAGGTCTGGAAGTGATACCAGAAGTGATTCCGCTGAAGGTTCTGAAGAAGGCCCATTGTAGAGTTCCAGTGAGTGTTAGAAACACTACCAGAGGCCCCATGGAAATCCCTGCCAGAATGCTGCTGGGCCAGGTGAGCCCTGCTGCCCCGGTTACCCTGTCAGAAGTAAAGGGGATGGGTGAAAGAGGAGATCTTTGGGAGAAGCTGTCCATGGAGAACTTGAATCTATCCAGGGTTTGGAAAGAGAGAGCCAAGGCCCAGTTGACTAGATGGGAGAAGATATTCTCCAGAGATGAGTTCGATGTGGGGTGTGCAAGGAGTGCCACCCATCGGATCCGCCTCCAGGAAGACAAGCCCTTCCGAGAGAGAGTCAGGCGGGTCCCCCTAGCAGATCTGGAGGATCTAAGGGAACAACTTGCAGAACTCAAGAGGACTGGTGTGATACGGGAGTCCAGGAGCCCCTATGCCTCTCCCATAGTGGTGGTCAGAAAGAAGAATGGGTCATTGAGGCTCTGTATAGACTACAGGACTCTCAACAGGAAAACCATCCCCGACCAATACACCACTCCGAGGATAGAGGATGCCCTACAGAGCTTGTCTGGAGCCAAATGGTTCAGCGTTATGGACCTCAAGAGCGGGTACTATCAGATCCCTATGCATCCAGAAGACAAGGAGAAGACCGCTTTCATAACCCCAGTGGGGTTCTTTGAATTCAATCGGATGCCCCAAGGTCTGTCTGGAGCCCCAGCTACTTTCCAACGTCTCATGGAGAAGACTGTAGGAGACATGAACCTTATTGAAGTCCTTGTATACCTGGACGATGTCATTGTCTTTGGGAGAACCTTGGAAGAACACGAAGAGAGGCTGGAAAAAGTGTTGAGAAGACTAAGTGAGGAAGGACTCAAGCTTTCGCCTGAGAAGTGTCGGTTCTACCAGTCTTCTGTGAACTATCTGGGGCACATAGTGTCTGAAGAGGGGGTGGCCACAGACCCTGAGAAATTGGAGGCAGTTACCTCCTGGCCACGACCCACCACAGTAACAGAACTCAGATCCTTCTTGGGGTTCTGCTCCTATTACAGGAGGTTTGTGGAAGGATTCACCCGAATTGCTAGACCATTGAATGAACTACTCAAGACCGAGGGGGAAGAGGACGACTCAGGGCCCAGGAAGCCGGGAGAGTCAGTCAGAGATCAGTGGAACCAGAAGTGTGAAGAGGCCTTCCAGGCATTAAAGGAGAGGCCTCTCAACTTAGTGAAAATGAAGAAGGAGAACTTGATTGGCTGTGGCCTTCCCCAACTCCAGAAACTTCTAATATTGATCTTCCAGCCACTGAAGACACTCAAGATGGAACACTGAACCCAGAAGCCACAGAGTTCATCCCTTCTAGTCCTTCAGCAGAATACTGGGAAGATGCCCAGGATGGTTGTTCAGAGGAAGAGGAGCCTGAGGCGCCAGAGCCAGAAATCCCAAGAGAGCAAAGGGCTCGAAGAGTCATCCGGCCTCCTAAGAAGCTGACCTACCCACAAATGGGGAACAGTTCGGAAGACTCTGTAGTCACTGCTAGAAGGAATGCTGAGAATCCGGATCCTTCCACTGTCCATTTAGTGGAGGGCAACCCCAGCTCACTCTCTGGCACAGTTAGACAGGTCGCCCCCACTGAAGTGACCTGTAGACAGGACAGCTCCCCATCCTATGATGATTGGTGGGTGGCTCCTCTGTCAATCCTATGCAACCGCTGGAATCTAAAATGTTTTGCAGATCTAAAAATGTTAGATGTCTTTGGGGACCAAAGATTTAAAGTGGGGGGAGTGTGTAGCGGGGTATTCCCCTTTAAAGACAGAGAGACAAGAAGTTCCAGGTGAGAGGTGAGTCGGGAGGAAGTAAAGAGACATTACTGGAAGTGAAAGCAGAGGAGAGAGAGAGACTACATCTCCCAGTACATCTTGCAGCACCCAGGGTACATTGCTCCGGAACAGAGACTGCTGGGGCAGACTTTATAAAGAGGAGGTGGAGTTTGTTCAGTCTCTTTGGACACCCCCTCTCCTAGCAAGAGGATCTCTGTGCTGAACTGCTGTGTGCACAAGGCCTGAAGCCTGGGCCTTGTGCTCCTTTCCAAAGAGCCCTCTGCCAGCCTAGCAGAACCTTAGAGACATCTTCTCATCCTTGCTGCAGTACACCAGAAGGATTGAAGACTTGGATGTCGGTGGATTCCTGTTCCTAGACGAATCGATGGAGGAAACGGACTTGGACTTGTCCGGGTGGTGAGAGCTGTTTAAAGACAGACACTTTATCTTTACTATTCGTTGGGATTACAAAGTTGTTCTTCAAGTGCACCACCGAAAAGATTGCTAGCGAATATTGTTTCACTGAACTTCCATTTAGATCAGTCAGGCCTGACTGCATAGGTAGACATTGCTGGGTGTTAGTCTATCCATGAGGGGAAGTAGCTGTAAAAGGGCAGCGCTAGAGTTGCATAGCAATACTTTATTATTCTGATTACTCTGTTTATCTTTATTACTGTTTATTGCAGGGATCTGCAACTTGTTATACTGTTGTTTATTACTTGCCCATTAGCCTCAGTAAAATATCTGGGTCAAGTACATTGGTGTCAGTTTCACTTACTTTAATAGAAGTTTTAAAGTAAATCACTGAGTGTGTGTTTGCCATAGGACTGCGTCACCTAGAGTTGCGGTCACGCAGTCCTATCTCCCCTTACTAGCTGTGCCACGGGAGGTAGAGCCGATTGCCAGGGGTTGACAGCGGTGCACTACAGGGCCCAAAACAAAACCAGCGGCTCTCTTAACTGGGGGTAGCGCTACATGTTTTTCAATGGCATAATTCACACCATTGCTTGCAGTTCCTGTGCGTTCCAGTTCCAGAAAAAAGAGTAGAACATGCTGCATTTTTCCTGCACTGGACTGTACTGGAATGCTGTAAAATGCAAAAAAAAAAAACTCATCATAAACGCACAGGAACGCATCAAAAACGCACATGCAGAAAAGCATTTGGACTGCGTTTCTATAGAATGAACTTGCCCTAAAGCTATTAACTTGGGGGGGGGGGTACTCTGGTTGTAAAGTGGTGCATCTGTAACATGTATCCAAAATGCTGCTTCAAAGATGTACGGCTTTAAAGCAAACTTACAAATCGACATTGCAGCTGCAATTACATTCAAGGCCATTTGGGTCTGGAAAGGTGTAAAATGAGAACCCCCACATCAAAAAAAAAAAAATAACTCCCACGCACTAACAAACCCCTAGCCAAACACAGCAAGCCAGCTAATGAAAGGGGTGGATGCTTGGGGACAGGAGGGGCTCAGGCACCCCAAAAGTGGTTTGGATTGTTAAAGGCAGCTCACAGACTTTAGAGAATGGAGTGGAGTGTAGAGTTCCCCATTAAAAGAAAAAACTAGCCCAAAGATAACATATGCATTAGAAGGGGGAGACAAAAGCATTGGAGTGTAGAGTTTCCCTTTAAAAGCAATAACTAGCCCAAAGATAACATATGCATTAGAAAAAGAAGACAAAAGCATTTGAGAATGGAGTGTAGAGTTCCCCTTTAAAAGCACAAGCTAGCCCCAAATAATTATATGCATTAGAAGGGGGAGACACGAACATTGGAGTGTGGAGTTCCCCTTTAAAAGCAAAAACTAGCCCAAAGAAAACATATGCTTTAGAGCGGGATGGTTAAATGCCTTTTTAGGAGGAGCTAGAGTAGTGAGAGTCTTTTTACATTACTTTAACAAGGTACATGTAACATGTTAACAACATAACACGCTAACATGACCTGTGTGCAAATATCCTTAAAAAAAGACATAAGTGAACCAGCGTTAAAACAAAAAAGTGAAGTTTAGAGGTGCGCCTGTTCAACCCATGCAAATGCATTTACGTTACTTGACATTTACTAAGATTTTGCCAGCGCAGTGAACCGGCGCACTTGAATGTGCGCAAATGAGTTCTAGACATACACAGAGTTCCAGACGTACTTTAAGGCGCAGCAGGCTTGTTCGGAAAAAGTTACTTTCTCATTCTATTTTGGCCATATTTGTTACTTGGGCAGTTTGTACTATATTTCCTCACATTACCCCACATCACCCCATAATATTGACACTTCCAGCTTTTTTTAATTTTGATTTGAAGATGCCGTGTGCCAGGTCCATAGTGGCGCACTGAGCGCCTCCTCCCGTGCACCGAGAACACTTTAGTAAATGGGGAATAGTGCTGCGTTACCATCGCAAACGTTTCGTAAATACCAAAACTGCCGTTGCGCCTCGGCATGCGCCGCAACTCAAGGCGCAAACGGTTCATAAATTAGCCCCATAGAGTTGCCCAACATCTATTGCCGCGTACACACGGCCGTTTTTCTCGTCGGGGAAAAACAAAATTTTTCCCATTTGACGAGAAAAATGATCGTCTGTGGGCATTTTGTCGTTTTTCTCGACGAGAAAAATGGCATTAAAAACGACGAGAAAAATTAGAACATGTTCTAATTTTTCTTGTCGTTTTTTCCTACATTTTTTCCGCGGCAGTGTTTCCCATAGGGAAACACTGCCGCGGAGCCCACAGACGGTCGTTTTTCTCGACAAGAGAAAAAACGATGTGAAAAACGACCGTGTGTGGGGAACAAGCTGTTCCCCCGTTTTAAATGACATTATTCACGGCGGTTTTTTAACCGCCGTGAATAATGATCGTGTGTACGTGGCATAAGAAGCACCTCTGGGTTTTCAAGGACATAAATTACGTATCCAAATTCCTGTATACCTATCACACCTTTAACCACTTAACGACCGCCCACTGTAATTATACGTCGGCAGAATGGCACCGACAGGCAGAATCACGTATATGTACGTGATCGCCTTTGTATAGTTGGGGGGTCCGATCGGACCCCCCTTCTGTACAGTGAGCGGTGGTTAAGTGTTCGGGAGTGATCCGGCATGAGGGGACGGCCGTTCGATTCCGGCCACCCCCTCTCGATCGCTCCCGGCGAATGAGAGAGCTTCCCCTGCCTGTAATGTAAACACAGGCAGGAGGAAGTGATGTCATCTCTCCTCGTGTCGGTCTTTTCGATCCGGCGCGAGGAGTGAAGACATCTCACAGTAAGTGCACCAACAGCCCACTGACACCAGTACACGTAGGCACACAAATCACCCCCCAGTCACCCCCAGATCACCCCCCAGATCACCCCCAGTACCCCCAGTCACAGTGCACCGTTTGCAGTGATCATTTTTTTTACTGATCACTGCAATCAGTGTCATTTGTGACTGTAAAAAGTTGCAGGGCAGTTAGGATTAGGCCCCTTTAGGTCCAAGGTAGCCCCCTAACCCCCCCTAATAAAGGTTTAACCCCTTGATCGCCCCCCAGGTAACCCTTTCACCCCCTAACGCCAGCGTCACTAAGCGATCGTTTTTCCGATCGCTTTTTTCTTGTCGCTGGTGTCCTAGATAGCCAGTTAATTATTTTTAGGTTTGCCGCAGGTTTTTATTAGCGTCAGGTACCCCCATATATTATTTTAACCCCCTGATTGCCCCTAGAGTTAACCCTTTCACCAGTGATCACCGTATAAGCGTCACTGGTGACACTGGTTACCCAGTGAGTTATTTCGTTATTTAGGTAACCCGTCAGGTTTTTATATAGCGTCGGGTACCCCCATATTTAACCTAATAAAGGTTTTAACCCCCTGATTGCCCCTAGTTAACCCTTTCACCAGTGATCACCATATAAAGGTTACGGGTGACACTGGTTGGTTAGTTTGCTTTTTATAGCATCAGGGCACCCGCCGTATATAACCCAATAAAGGTTTAACCCCCTGATCGCCCGGCGGGTGATATCAATTAGGTTTTAGCGCCAGAGAGGGTCTGCGTCGCCCCAGGTAGCTTTAGGTTAGTGCCAGTAACGCTAACACCCACGCGCAAAGCATACACCTCCCTTAGTGGTATAGTATCTGATCAGATCTATACTAGCGTCCCCAGCGGTTTAGGGTTCCCAAAAACGCAGTGTTAGCGGGATCAGCCCAGATACCTGCTAGTACCTGCGTTTAGCCCCTCCGCCCAGCCCAGCCCAGCCCAGCCCACCCAAGTGCAGTATCGATCGATCACTGTCACTTACCAAACACAACACACATAACTGCAGCGTTCGCAGAGACAGTTCTGATCCCTGCGATCGCTAACAGTTTTTTTGGTAGCGTTTGATACATTTGGTGACAGTCAGGTGCTTTTTTTACCTGTGAATCTTACTAGTGTACCCCTAAATTTAGAGCCCAAAATGGCAAGTCGAAGGTACACTAGTAAAGAGGCCTACGAGATTCTGAGCATGACAGATAGTGAAGAGGAGGTCACATATCTGTCAGATTCAGGCTCAGAATATCTTCCCGTAGAAGACAGTGACGTCAGCGGCCCCACGTCAGATAGCTCTGACGACGAAGTTGAGGTCCCTGCTAAGGTCAGGCGTACCCAATCCCGATCTTCTGAGGTTGTTGAGGAGCAAGAACCGCAGGGCTCTCGTATCATGGAGCAGAGTAGTACTAGCGCCGCTATTCCTTCTGGTGAATTGGCAAGCACCAGCGGCCTAGTACAGCCTGGGCGTACATCCAGCACTGCAGTATCACGTGGTGAGGTGGCGAGTCCCATAAGTGCAGTTCAAGCTGGCGAGGTGGCAAGCACAAGTAGTGTCCCGCTGCCACCAATAAGAAGACAAAGGCAGGCCCGTCGTACCCATAGTGCTCTTCCTGCAGAATTCGCCTATCCTGATTGGGTCCCCACCACTTCTGCAGAACCCGTACTTCCCCCATTCACTGCCCAACCCCGTATTCAGGTGGAAACAGCTGATTTTATGCCAATCGATTTTTATTCGCTGTTTTTCACGGAAGATCTCTATAGATCTATTGTGGACCAGAGTAATTTATATGCTGGTCAATTCATCGCCGCTAATCCCCAGTTGCCTTCCATTGCCAAAGATTGGAAACCAATTACGGTTTCCGAATTTAAGATCTTTCTGGGCCTTTCCCTCAACATGGGCACACATAAATTCCCGTCATTGCGTGCTTATTGGTCCACGCACCCAATTGACCACATGCCCGTGTTCTCTGCCTCCATGCCCAGGACACGATACGAGCAGATTTTGCGGTTCATGCACTTCAACGACAATGAACTTCCACGTGGGGACCCTGAGTACGACCGGCTCTATAAGATTCGGCCCCTCATAAACCACTTCAACGAACGTTTTGCAGCCTTGTTTATTCCCGATCAAGCTGTCTGCGTTGATGAGTCCCTGATTAAATTTTCTGGCCGCTTGGCTTTCAAGCAGTACCTTCCCAGCAAGCGTGCCAGATACGGGGTCAAGCTCTATAAGTTCTGCGACAGGGCAACAGGCTATGTATGGAGCTTTATGGTTTATGAGGGAAAAGATAGTCAGGTTGAGCCGGTCAACTGCCCAGATTACATAGGGAGCGCTGGCAAGATAGCGTGGAAATTGGTGTCACCCTTATTCGGAAAGGGGTACCACTTGTATGTGGACAATTATTACACGAGCGTGCCACTGTTTAGTCACTTGTTTGATCATCAGATTGGAGCATGTGGCACCGTGCGACCTAATCGCCGGGGCTTTCCCCAGCGGCTTGTAGATGCCCGTCTTAGGCTGGGGGAGAGAGCCTGCGTGAAGTGTAATAACTTGCTCGCTATGAAGTGGAGGGACAATAAGAATGTTTTCCTTCTTACCTCCCTTCATGCAGACACGACAGTCCAAATTCGTACGGCGACTGGTGTTGTGGAGAAACCCCTCTGTGTCCACGAATATAACAAAAATATGGGAGGGGTGGACCTCAACGACCAGTTGATGGTGCCGTATCTAATTGACCGTAAGGCGAGACGCTGGTACAAAAAAGTGTCTCTATCCTTATTCCAATTGGCTTTGCTGAATGCTCATGTGCTATACAGAGCTTCAGGCGGGACGTTATCTCTTCTAAAATTCCAGAATGAGATAGTCACAGAACTCCTGTATCCAGGCGGTTCTGCACCTCACCATCCCCTACCAAATGCAGTAAGCCGGCTGCATGAGAGGCAATATCCGTATGCCCTCCCGAGTACCCCTACCCAACGAACCCCCCAAAAAAGATGTCGTGTCTGTAGCAAGCGCGGATTTAGGCGTGACACCCGTGTTTTTTGTCCACTCTGTCCTGACAAACCTGGTCTTTGCCTTGGTGAATGTTTTGATCGCTACCACTCAAAAGTGAAGTTTTAGCGTAGGGTACAGCATTTCACAGACTAGGACACACTTACACAGGGTCTCCCAAGATGCCATTACATTTTGAGAGACCCGAACCATTACAGTTGTTAAAGTTACAAAAAAAAGTGTAAAAAAAAAAAAAAAAAAACGTAAAAAACAAAACACAAAAAAAATATAAAAGAAAAAAACCAAAAATAGTTGTCGTTTTATTGTTCTCTCTCTCTCTCTCTATTTTCTCTCTATTGTTCTGCTCTTTTTTACTGTATTCTATTCTGCAATGTTTTATCATGCTTGCTTTTCAGGTATGTGATTTTTTGTTTTCAGGTACGCCATTCAGTTGCAGCGCGGATCTATTTATCTTGACAGCAACAGCGTTTGCTCCCACGATACATAAAGCCGTGACTCCAACGCTGTAGGAGGTGATTTCACCACCACAGTTTAAAAAAAGAGCATATATGCCGAAGCATGGGGGCAGCAGGTGCGGAGGAGCGATTTTGCTCCTAATGCCGCGTATATACGGTCGAAATTCCGACGGAGGCTTGCCCGTGGAAAAGTCCGACTGTGTGTACGCGGCATAACCTTTTATGCCGCGTACATACGGTCGAAATTTCGACAAAGGCTTGCCCGTGGAAAAGTCCGACCGTGTGTACGCGGCATAACTTTTTTGCGGGAGGATGCCCCCATGCTTCGGCATATATATATTTTAGGCACAGGTTGCGTTAAAAAAATGTTTTATTTTTTACTAGGTTTTGTTTTGGTATTTGCTTTGCAGGTATGGTATGGTAAGGTCTTACTGTTGTACTGTAATGTTACTTTGTTTTAATGTTAACCATCATTTGCTTAGCAGGTACGCCATTCAGTTGCATTGCGGATTTATTTATCTTGACAGCAACAGCGTTTGCTCCCACGATACATAAAGCCGTGACTCCAACACTGTAGGAGGTGATTTCACCACCACAGTTAAAAAAAGACCATATATGCCGAAGCATGCGGGCAGCAGGGGCGGAGGAGCGATTTTGCTCCTAATGCCGCGTATATACGGTCAAAATTCCGACGGAGGCTTGCCCGTGGAAAAGTCCGACTGTGTGTACGCGGCATAACCTTTTATGCCGCGTACATACGGTCGAAATTTCGACAAAGGCTTGCCCGTGGAAAAGTCCGACCGTGTGTACGCGGCATAACTTTTTTGCGGGAGGATGCCCCCATGCTTCGGCATATATGCCCATCATTAGAAGTGGGTGGATGAAGGGAGGTATTCTAATGGTGGGCATACCCACCGATCAATCTCTTTTTTTCTTTCAGCCAACAGGCTGCAAAAAAGATTACAATACATGTCCAACAAGGACCAGCAACGTACTGGTATGTTGCTGGACTTTGAATGGTTATACCAGATTGATGCCTGCGGGTATCATTCTTTTCAGCCAGCGGCCGGCTTTCATGTAAAAGCAATCCTAGTGGCTAATTAGCCTCTGGACTGCTTTTACAAGCAGTGGGAGGGAATGCCCCCCCCCCGGATATAAACAGCGCCATTGGGAAATTGGGAAAGCATTTTATCACACCGATCTTGGTGTGGTCAGATGCTTTGAGGGCAGAGGAAAGATCTAGGGTCTAACCCCCCATTTTTTTTTCAAAAAAGAGTACCTGTCACTACTTATTGCTATCATAGGGGATATTTACATTCCCTGAGATAACAATAAAATGATAAAAAAAAAAATATGGAAGGAACAATTTAAAAATAAAATAAAAGAGCAAAATAAAAAAATAAATAAAAAAGCACCGCTGTCCCCCCCTGCTCTTGCGCAAAGGCGAACGCAAGCGTCGGTCTAGCGTCATATGTAAATAGCAATTGCATCATGCATGTGAGGTATCACCGCGAAGGTCAGATCGAGGGCAGTAATTTTAGCAGTAGACCTCCTCTGTAAATCTAACGTGGTAACCTGTAAAGGCTTTTAAATGCTTTTAAAAATGAATGTAGTTTCTCGCCGCTGCGCGTTTGTGCGCAATTTTAAAGCATGTTGTGTTTGGTATCCATGTACTCGGCCTAAGATCATCTTTTTTATTTCATCAAACATTTGGGCAATATAGTGTTTTTTAGTGCATTAAAAATAAACAAAGTATGTTTTTCCCCCCAAAAATGCGTTTGAAAAATCGCTGCGCAAATACTGTGTGGAAAAAAAAATGCAACACCCACTATTTTAATCTGTAGGGCCTTTGCTTTAAAAATATATATAATGTTTGGGGGTTCAACATAATTTTCTTGCAAAAAAAAATGTTTTCATGTAAACAAAAAGTGTCAGAAAGGGCTTTGTCTTCAAGTGGTTAGAAGAGTGGATGATGTGTGACATAAGCTTCCTAATGTTGTGCATAAAATGCCAGGACAGTTCAAAACCCCCCCAAATGACCCCATTTTGGAAAGTAGACACCTCAAGCTATTTGCTGAGAGGCATGTTGAGCCCATTGAATATTTTTTTTTTTTGTCCCAAGTGATTGAATAATGACAAAAATAAAAAAAATTACAAAAAGTTGTCACTAAATTATATATTGCTCAAACATACCATGGTTATATGTGGAATTGCACCCCAAAATACATTCTGTTGCTTCTCCTGAGTACGGGGATACCACATGTGTGAGACATTTTGGGGGCCTAGCCGCGTACAGGACCCCGAAAACCAAGCACCGCCTTCAGGATTTCTATGGGTGTAAATTTTTGATTTCACTCCTCACTGCCTATCACAGTTTCGGAGGCCATGGAATGCCCAGATGGCACAAAAAACCCCAAATGACCCCATTTTGGAAAGTAGACACCCCAAGCTATTTGCTGAGAGGTATGTTGAGTATTTTGCAGATCTCGCTTTTTGTCACAAAGTTTTAAAAATTGATAAAAGAAAAAGCTGTAAAATACTCACCATGCCTCTCGGCAAATAGCTTGGGGTGTCTACTTTCCAAAATGGGGTCATTTGTGGGGGTTTTGGGCTATCTTGGCATTTTATGGCCTTCAAAACTGTGATAGGTAGTGAGGAGTGAAATCAAAAATTTGTGCCCTTAGAAATCCTGAAGGCGGTGCTTGGTTTTCGGGGGCCCGTACGCGGCTAGGCTCTCAAAAAGTCCCACACATGTGGTATCCCCGTACTCAGGAGAAGCAACCAAATGTATTTTGGGGTGCAATTCCGCATATAACCATGGCATGTTTGAGCAATATATCATTTAGTGACAACTTTTTGTACATTTTTTTTTCTTTTTGTCATTATTCAATCACTTGGGACAAAAAAGAAAATATTCAATGGGCTCAACATGCCTCTCAGCAATTTCCTTGGGGTGTCTACTTTCCAAAATGGGGTCATTTTGGGGGGTTTTGAGCTATCTTGGCATTTTATGGCCTTCAAAACTGTGATAGGTAGTGAGGAGTGAAATCAAAAATTTATGCCCTTAGAAACCTTGAAGGCTGTGCTTGGTTTTTGGGGTCCCGTACGCGGCTAGGCTCCCAAAAAGTCCCACACATGTGGTATCCCCGTACTCAGGAGAAGCAGCAGAATGTATTTTGGGGTGTAATTTCACATATGCCCATGGCATGTGTGAGCAATATATCATTTAGTGACAACTTTGTGCAAAAAAAATAAAGTTTGTCATATTCCCGCAACTTGTGGCAAAATATAAAATATTCCATGGACTGAACATGCCTCTCAGTAAATAGCTTGGGGTGTATACTTTCCAAAATGAGGTCATTTGGGGGGATTTTGTGCTATTTTGGCATTTTATAGCCTTCGAAACTGTGATAGGTAGTGAGGAGTGAAATCAAAAA
The DNA here is from genome assembly GCA_029206835.1 of Rana muscosa. Taxonomy (NCBI): domain Eukaryota; kingdom Metazoa; phylum Chordata; class Amphibia; order Anura; family Ranidae; genus Rana; species Rana muscosa. Next base: position 179,288,105 of record CM055116.1, read on the forward strand.
TTTACGCCCTTAGAAAGCCTGAAGGCGGTGCTTGGTTTTTGGGGCCCCGTACCCGGCTAGGCTCCCAAAAAGTCCCACACATGTGGTATCCCCGTACTCAGGAGAAGCAGCAGAATGTATTTTGGGGTGCAATTCCACATATAACTATGGCATGTGTGAGCAATATATCATTTAGTGACAACTTTTTGTACATTTTTTCTTTTTCTTTTCTTTTTGTCATTATTCAATCATTTGGGACAAAAAAAAATATTCAATGGGCTCAACATGCCTCTCAGCAAATAGCTTGGGGTGTCTACTTTCCAAAATGGGGTCATTTGGGGGGGTTTTGTGCCATCTTGGCATTTTATGGCCTTCAAAACTGTGATAGGTAGTGATAGGTAGTGAGGAGTGAAATCAAAAATTTATGCCCTTAGAAACCTTGAAGGCTGTGCTTGGATTTTGGGGTCCCGTACGCGGCTAGGCTCCAAAAAAGTCCCACACATGTGGTATCCCCATACTCAGGAGAAGCAGCAGAATGTATTTTGGGGTGTAATTTCACATATGCCCATGGCATGTGTGAGCAATATATCATTTAGTGACAACTTTGTGCAAAAAAAATAAAGTTTGTCATATTCCCGCAACTTGTGGCAAAATATAAAATGTTCCATGGACTAATCATGCCTCTCAGTAAATAGCTTGGGGTGTCTACTTTCCAAAATGGGGTCATTTGGGGGGGGTTTGTGCTATTTTGGCATTTTATGGCCTTCGAAACTGTGATAGGTAGTGAGGAGTGAAATCAAAAATTTGCGCCCTTAGAAATCCTGAAGGCGGTGCTTGGTTTCCGGGGTCCCGTACGTGGCTAGGCTCCTAAAAAGTCCCACACATGTGGTATCCCCGTACTCAGGAGAAGCAGCAGAATGTATTTTGGGGTGCAATTCCACATATAACCATGGCATGTGTGAGCAATATATCATTTAGTGACAACTTTTTGTAATTTTTTTTTTGTCATTATTCAATCACTTGGGACAAAAAAAAAAATATTCAATGGGCTCAACATGCCTCTCAGCAATTTCCCTGGGGTGTCTACTTTCCAAAATGGGGTCATTTTGGGGGGTTTTGTACTGCCCTGCCATTTTAGCACCTCAAGAAATGAGATAGGCAGTCATAAATTAAAAGCTGTGTAAATTCCAGAAAATGTACCCTAGTTTGTAGACGCTATAACTTTTGCGCAAACCAATAAATATACGCTTATTGACATTTTTTTTACTAAAGACATGTGGCTGAATACATTTTGGCCTGAATGTATGACTACATTTGAGTTTATTCGATTTTTCTTATAACAAAAACTAGAAAATATCATTTTTTTCCAAAATTTTCGGTCTTTTTCCGTTTATATCGCAAAAAATAAAAATCGCAGAGGCAATCAAATACCATTAAAAGAAAGCTCTATTTGTGGGAAGAAAAGGACGCAAATTTCGTTTCAGTACAACATTGCATGTCCGCACAATTTACAGTTAAAGCAGCGCAGTGCAAAATTCTGAATTCACCTCTGGTCCTTTAGCTACCAAATGGTCCGGGGCTTAAGTGGTAAAAGGCCCTAGAGCACCAGTACAATTTAAACACCCACAAATGACTACATTTTGGAAAGGATTTTTTTCCCATAAGTTTTACAAAATGTGGAAAGAAAATTTAAATGTATTTTTTTAGCACAAAGTTGTTAATCTATAAGATACTTCATACATAAATACATTCTGTGCCTGGGTCTGGACTTGAACCTGGGGCCTCTGCTGGGTCTGGCAATGACTCTTCTTGCTGAGCCACCTGATATGCTGGAAAGCAACCTGTCTGATCTATTGGACGACCTCGCCTTGTGCCTTGACTTTTGCTGAACCTTGAACTCTTTGCTCCTCTTATAAACTTCCTGATTTAAGCCATGTCTCTGCACTTTCTGTTTGCCAGATTATTGTGCTCTCTTCAGCCAATATCTTGCTCTGATTTCCCTACTACCGTCCATATTTTGCTTCCTTGGCTTGTTCCTGGGCTATGCTTCTGCCTGATCCCAACCTGCAACTACTCGTTACTGACTTTTAGCTTGTTTACTGACTATGCTTCTGTTTGATCCTTACCTACTATAACAGCTTCTGGACCCTGGCTTGCTCACCTCCTGATCCTGAGGACCTCGACCTGGTACTAACACACAGCAAAACCCATTTCCACCATCAGAAGCTCTGGTGAACACCATTAGTACTTAGACCCCACACCTCAGGTGAGCCCACGTCATCCACCAGGGTAACCCGCTTTTATACCTATCCTGTTGATGGGTGGAAGTCCCGCTCCTGCTATAGCAACTGGTCTTCGAGCCTGACTCCTGATTGTGACATTTTGCTACACCTCCTGAGTATTGCGATATCACATGTGTAAGACCTTTTCAATGTCTGGACTGACATTGCAACCTGTGTAACACAAAAATCAACCAACACTGTAAAGAAAACATATACTGGCTCAAATCTGTCAGGCTACCATATTTGCCACACCAAACATAGTGGCCCTTGAAACCAATTACAAAGTACTAACCAGATGGTAACTGGTCCCTGCCAGGATATCAATATTCCTCCCCCAATACCCATCTCACTGCTTCAGAGGCTGTAATACACAGGCACATATATATATGGTGGGAATGTCCCATAGCCCACACCTTTTGGTCGAAAGTGTTCAAAATCCTCTCCACAATGTTCAATACTACCTTGCCACCTGACCCGACAGTAGCAATCTTGAATTGCAAACCACAGGCCATAACACACCATCAATTCAAACTCTTGCTCCTTGTAACCACAGCAGCAAAACAAACCATAGCGAAAGCATGGAAAACAACCACACTATGTACAGTGTCAGTCAAACAGAGAGTAACACAGCCAATGATCAACACCAAAACTGAAGCAGTCTTACTGGATAAAATATCCAAATTTGAATCACTGTGGAACCCATGGATCCAGCACCACCTACCACGGGCTTAGACTGCTCACTATTATTACCCTGAGGGTGAATATCACCCAACACGCCATTATCCATATACCGCACCCGGTTCACTGTACTGATGACCTTCTCTGGAGACACCTCCTTCCCCCCATCTTCCCCATACCCTCCACACCCCACTCTTTCCTCCCATTTCCACCCACCTGATGTACCCTTTTGTTCTCACGCTTTACGCTATAGCTTTACGCTATCTGTGACCTATCGGTTCCCATGTACATATGAACCCAGGACCATAAAGGTCCCGACACTTTGTTTAATGCCATACCTACAACGGGGACACCTGGGATAGTTTGGATTGTTGGTGCTCTCTCCAGGAAAAGCCAAACCACATAGCCGGATCTTGGAAAATATGCATACCCCCCCTCCCAACTATCCCACAGATAATTATTCTATCGACACACAGGATACTTTGTCCCCTCCATACCCTTGTTTTAAGATTGCATTAAACTGTTTTACGTTTTACTTGTCACTGTTTGCACAACTGATGAACTATAAATTGTACCACAAAACAAGATGTAAAGATAACACTTGCTAATTGTTTTGTACTTGAGAAGCCGCACTATCTGTGCCTATTCACATTGTTTTATTACAAATGTTATTGATATAAAACTTAATAATACTATATAACTTTCAATAAAACACTTGAAGAAAAAAACAATATACTGTAATGGTCGTCTCTGTATGAGTGCTCATTGAATTTGGAATAGTGTTGCTTCACCTATATCTGTTTCTGGACCCTGGCTTGCTCACCTCTTGATCCTAAAACCGCGATCTGGTACTAACATACAGCAAAACCCATCTCCACCTTTATGAGCTCTGGTGAACACCAGTTAGTACTGAGACCCCACACCTCAGGTGAGCCCATGTCATCCACCACTAGGGATGAGCTTCGAGTTCGAGTCGAACCCATGTTCGACTCAAACATCGGCTGTTCGCCAAATTTCGAACATTATGGGCATTTCGCGCCAAATTTGAGTGGAGCGTCACGGCCCATAATTCACTGTGGTATCGCTGTGCATTGCTGGCTGATGATTGGCCAAGCATGCACTATGACCCATATGCTTTGGCCAATCACAGCGCGCAAAAAATGGAGAGCCATAATTGGCCAAAGCCAGGGTGGCTTTGGCCAATTATGTCTCAGGGGGTTTAGTACACGCCCCACACTATATAAGGCCGCCGGCGTGGTGGCTTTGTGTAGTGTGTTGCGGTGGTTAAAGAGAGAGGTTAAAGAGAGAGAGAGCGACAGTGTCATTTATTTTGAGTTAGCTAGAGCAGGCAGGCAAGTCAGTTAGCTGCATTTACAGTGTGTAGAGGATATATATGCATCCTAGGTGTTGTATATATATTTACACACTGTATTCAGTTTAGCTAGATCCATTCCTGTTATTCTCTATACTGAAAGGCAGGCAGGTGATTGTGCTAGCTTCAGTGTTTCACTTAGTGTCCTTTGCACAGCGTGTACCTGAATACAATTGGTTGTGTTCTCATACCAATACCACAGGCAGGGAAGGGAGCTGCATTAATTTCATTTAGTGTGCCTCTGTCCTTTGCACAGCGTTCACCTAAAGGTACCTCAATAAAATTAGTGGTGTTCTCATACTAAAAACCACAGGCAGGGAGCTATATTGATTTCATTTAGTGTACTGTCACTGTGTCCTTTGCACAGCGTTCACCTAAAGGTACCTGAATACAATTGGTGGTGTTCTCATACCAATACCACAGGCAGGGATCTGCTTTATTTTCACTTAGTGTACTGTGTTCTTTGCACAGCGTTCACCTAAAGGTACCTGAATACAATTGGTGGTGTTCTCATACCAATACCACAGGCAGGGATCTGCTTTATTTTCACTTAGTGTACTGTGTCCTTTGCACAGTGTTCACCTAAAGGTACCTGAATACAGTTGGTGGTGTTCTCATATCAACACCACAGGCAGGTAGCTGCTGTATTTTCAGTTAGTGTACTGTGTCCTCTGCACAGTGTGCACCTAAAACTAACTGAAGACAATTGCTGCTTTTCTCATACTAATACCACAGCAGGCAGTTGATTGAGCTAGCAGCAGTATAATAGATCTATATATATACATCCCACCTTTGTGCAGCTACATCTCACTGCAGGCCATTAGTATGTCTGGAAGGCAAACAAGGAGAGGCAGACAGTCACGAGCCAATAAAAGAGGGCAAGCAGGCTCTGTGTCTAGAGGCCAGTGCTGGTCGTGGACATGGTGCATCCTCATCAGCACAAGGCCGTGGGACACGCTTGTCCTTCTTTTCGGCAGCTGGCCATGTTGAGCAGCACCATGCCGAAGACTTGGTAGAGTGGATGACCAAGCCGTCCTCATCCTCTCTCACCCAGGCTCAGGGTACTTTGTCTGGCAAAGCAGCTGCCAAAGCTTCTTCCCTCGGCTCAATGGCATCATTCACTCCTTCCCTAGCCCCACCATGTCCTCCTGAGGAGTCCCCCGAACTGTTTGACCACAGTGTTGGGTACATGCTCCAGGAGGATGCCAGCGTTTTGAAGGCTCCGATGATGGTACCCAGCTAGAGGAAGGCAGTAACATGAGCCCAGAGAGAGGGGGTGCCCAACAAGGACAGCAATCTGGCAGTCATCTTCCCCCAGCTGCAGCATACTGCCAGATTTGCTCCAGTGATGAGGAGGGAGGGGATGATGAGGTCACTGACTCCATGTGGGTACCTGATAGGAGAGAGCAGAAGGAGGAGGAGGAGGAGGAAGCACATCTCCAACGAGGCAGGATGCCCTCCAGGGGCCAACTTAAGGGCAACCAACTGACTGCATCACACCGCAGTGTTCCGCATGTTCAGGGCGCTGCTGTCTCTGCGCGTTATTCCAAAAGTTCTTTGGTGTGGGCCTTTTTTGAAACGTGTGCAGCAGATTGCACCATTGCTATTTGCAACATATGTCTGAAGCGTATCTCGCGTGGCCAAAACATCAGCCGCTTGGGCACCACGTGCTTTACCAGACATATGTCGACCTGCCATGCAGTCCGTTGGCAAGCATACAAAAAAGACCCACACCAAAGAACAAAGCGGACCTCTCCTTGCTCCTCATCAGCTGGGTTCTCCAACCCCACTATACCTTTAGTCCTCTCTGAAACCTGCACTGAGAGGAATGAAGGTGTAGAATTAGGTGTGTCACAGCCAAGTACTTGCGGGCAATCTGCTATCGGTACACTAACGTCAGATTGTACCAGGCAAATTTCCCTGCCCCAGCTGCTGCACCGCCAAAAGAAGTTCGCTCCCAGCCATCCACATGCCCAGCGGTTGAATGCTAGCTTGGCTAAATTGCTAGCACTTCAACTGCTGCCTTTTCAGTTGGTAGACTCTGCCCCCTTCCATGAGTTTGTGGAATGTGCGGTTCCTCAGTGGCAGTTTCCCAAACGCCACTTTTTCTCACGGAAGGCGATTCCGGCTCTCTACTGGCATGTGGAAGGCAATGTCTTGGCCTCGCTGGACAGGGTGGTCAGCGGTAAGGTGCATATTACCGCTGACTCATGGTCCAGCAGGCATGGACAGGGACATTACCTATCTTTCACGGCGCATTGGGTGACTCTGCTGGCAGCTGGGAAGGATGCAGGACAAGGTGCAGTAGTGTTGGAGGTTGTTCCACCACCACGCCTCCAAAATGCTACTACTGGTGATTCTGACACACCTCTCTCCTCCACCCCCTCCTCTTCTTCTTCCTCCATGGCCTCTTCCTGTGCTTTTTCCTCAGAACCAGCAGTGCTCTGTAGGCGTTCAAGGGGCTACACAAGTACGCAGGCAAAAAGATGCCATGCGGTGCTTGATCTGGTGTGCTTGGGGGACAGGAGCCACACTGGGGCAGAGATTCTGTCAGCTCTGCATTGAAAGTCTCAGAGGTGGTTGAGGCCACACCAGCTTAAGCCAGGAATGGTGGTTTCCGACAATGGCACCAACCTCCTCTTCGCCCTCCGACAGGGACAACTGACCCATGTACCCTGTTTGGCTCACGTGGTGCAGTGGTTCTTGGGCAGGTACCCGGGCTTACAGGAGGTCCTGAAGCAGGCCAGGAAACTCTGTGGGCATTTCCGCCGGTAATATAATGCCAGTGCTCAGATGGCTGACCTGCAAAAGGAATCCAACCTGCCAAAGAACCGCCTAATCTGTGACATGCCCACCAAGTGGAACTCTATGTTGTCCATGCTGCAGTGGCTGCACATGCAGCAGAGGGCCATCAATGAGTATCTGTTGCAATTTGGCACCAGGACAGGGTCAGGGGAGCTTGGATTTTTTTTCCCACGCCAGTGGGCCATGATCAGGGATGCATGCAGTGTCCTGGCACCATTTGAGGAGGCCACGAGGATGGTGAGCAGTGACAGTGCATGCATCAGTGACACTGTCCCTCTTGTCCACCTGTTGGAGCACACGCTGCGTGGAATAATAGACAGGGCACTTGAGGCAGAACAGAGGGAGGAAGAGGAGGACTTCCTTACCTCTCAAGACCCCTCTTATCCAGACAGTGTTCCTGCTGGCCCGCCTATCACACAGGAAGAGGAGGAGGAGGATTGTGTCAGCATGGAGGTGGAGCCTAGCACTCAGCATCAGCAATCTTCAAGGGATCAATTACAGTCCCAAGACACCCGTGGACTTGTAAGTGGCTGGGAGGAGGTGGCTGCGGATCATGTCGTTCTGAGTGACCCAGAGGACTCCGGACCGAATGGCACAGCAAGCCTACGCTGCATGGCCTTCCTGATCCTGCAAAGCCTGTGGAAGGATCCTCGTATTCGTGCTATCAAGGAGGGGGATCATTACTGGCTGGCAACCCTCCTTGATCCATGGTACAAGGGTAAGGTTGTGGACCTTATCTTGCCATCGCAGAGGGAGCAGAGGATGAAGCATCTTCGGGAGACCTTGCAGAAAGGTCTTTGCAACGCGTTCCCAGAGACTGGGAGGTTACAAAATCCTGGTCCTGGACAACGTGTTGCTGAGGCTTCGGTCAGTCAAAGAAGGAGCGGTGGAGAAGGTGACCGCCTGACTGATGCGCTCAGACAATTTTTTAGTCTGCAGCCCCAAGGTATGATCGGTTCCAGCAACCATCGCCAGTGTCTGGTTTACATGGTGCAGGAATACCTAGGGGTAAGATCAGACTTGGACACCTTTCCCACCGAAAATCATCTGGGTTACTGGGTTTTGAGGATGGATCACTGGCCAGAGCTTGCACAGTATGCAATTGAGCTACTGGCCTGTCCTGCATCCAGCGTCCTTTCAGAACGCACATTCAGTGCTGCTAGAGGCTGTGTAACCGATCACAGGGTGCGCCTGTCCACCGACTCGGTCGATCGACTGACCTTCATAAAAATGAATCAGTCTTGGATCACCACCAGCTACCAAGCACCTAATGCTGATGTAACAGAATAATTTTCTTTGAAATGTCAGATCCCTTCAAGACGGCCTATGCTGATGCAGCTTGATTATCCTGTTATGCTGAGTGACTATCCTCTTCCTCCTCAATGATCATGCTGAGAGCATGTAAGAACATTTTTGTTTCTGGGCACCGCCACCAGTGGCTAAGGCACAATTTTTCAGCCCCTGTTTAACAGGGGCATGTAATTACAATTTTTAATGCAATACTTTGCAGCAGGGTTCATTCCTGCACTCCAACTAGAGTATCTGTGAGGGGTTACAGTGTTTTGGCACCAGCACCAGTGCCTAAGGCCCAATTTTTCTGCCCCTGTTGAACAGGGGCGTGTAATTACAATTTTTGATGCAATACTTTGCAGCAGGGCTCATTGCTGCGCTCCAACTACAGTATCTGTGAGGGGTTGTAGTGTTGTGGCACCAGCACCAGTGCCTAAGGTCCAATTTTTCAGTCCCTGTTTAACAGGGGCGTGTAATTACAGATTTTAATGCAATACTTTGCAGCAGGGCTCATTCCTGCGCTCCAACTAGAGTATCTGTGAGGGGTTGCAGTGTTGTGGCACCAGCACCAGTGCCTAAGGCCCAATTTTTCTGCCCCTGTTTAACAGGGGCGTGTAATTTAAATTTTTGATGCAATACTTTGCAGCAGGGCTCATTGCTGCGCTCCAACTACAGTATCTGTGAGGCGTTGCAGTGTTGTGGCACCAGTGCCTAAGGCACAATTGCCACACATAAGACTGTTAATCTACCAGGTCTGGGCCTGACCTACAGCTAATTTACAGACTACAACTTCACTTTCCAAGGCTGAGAATCAGTGTGCTGTGTGGGTGTTGTACACAAACCAGCCCCAGGGAAATTTTTTGGTTTAATCATTTGAACATTGGCGAATATTTTTGTGATTGCACAATATCTATCATCTGTGTGGTTAACCTCAACATTGATTAATATTTAGCCATATATATGTTCCCTGTATTTGACACTTAGTTGGGTCCGGTGGGGTTTGGTCATCATTGGATTATACTCTCTGTGTCCTATATAAATTGGCTAGGACTGGTAATCTGTGGATTGTGAGTGCTTCACACAACCCAGCCCTTGGACATTTCTCTATATTTGTCCATCTTTTAATATTGGCGCAAATTTTTTCTGTTTATATTGTTTTGTGTTTATACCACCATTTTTGCTGCCTTTAAGCTATACAACCTTTAGCGCAGTTTTTTTCTTTGTTTATGTAATTACAATTCTTGATCCAATATTTCACAGCTGGGCCCATTTCTGCGCCCACCAAGAGTAACTGTGAGGACTTACTGTGTTGTGGCACCAGCACCACCATCAAAGGCCCAATTTTTCCTACCACTGTTCAACAATGGCATGTAATTACAATTCTTGATATAATAGTTCACAGCAGGGCGTTCCAGCGCCCACCATGAGTAACTGTGAGGGCTTACAGTGTTGTGGCAACACCAACACCTAAGGGCCAAATATACAGCAGGCCCCTACTTTCAAACATCCAACTTACAAACGACTCCTACTTGCAAACGGAAGGAGGCAACAGGAAGTGAGAGGAAATCTACCCCTAGGAAGGGAAATTCTCTCCTCTAAGAGTTAATATGGGAAAAATGTGTCTCCTCTCCACTGATGCTTTATCACCAATCCTTGTTTCAATAAAACCCCCAAATTTTCAAAAAACATTTGTCATTGGGACAGAAAGTGAGGTGAAATGTTCTGAACAGGTGCACAGACAGCAAAACAAATGTTACAGGGGTGATAACCCTTCCCTATGTTTTCCAAAAAGCTTAAAAATAGATTTTTTGGCTAGAGCTACACTTAAAAAATGTACCTGTTCCAAATTACAAACATATCCTACTTAAGAACAAACCTACAGTCCCCCTCTGGTTTGCACCGTCTGTATGCTGCTGTTCAGAGTATATAGGGCCTTTTTTTTAATTTGGGTGCAGGGTTCCCCTTAATATCCATACAAGACCCAAAGGGACTGGTAATGGGCTGAGGGTGGGGGGGTACCCATGCCATTTTTCTCAATGATTTCCATCCATATTGCCGGGACCAGACATTACATTAAAGCCGCAAGCAGTTTTTAAATGACTTTCTTTCCTTTAGAAATGTAATTTTGTGCAGGGACAGTTCTAAACACGGGAAACACGTGCCACTTCACAGGCATACTATAGACACCCCCCAGGTACAATATTTAAAGGAATATTTCACTTTTTTTTTTTACTTTAAGCATCATTAAAATCACTGCTCCCGAAAAAACGGCAGTTTTTAAAACTTTTTTTTGCATTGATACATGTCCCCTGGTTCAGGACGCGGGTCCCCAAACCCTTTTTAGGACAATAACTAACATATTAGCCTTCATAATTAGCACTTTTGATTTTGAACGTTCGAGTCCCATAGAATTTAATAGGGTTCTAAAGTTCACACAAACTTTCGGTCCGTTCGCAGGTTCTGGTGCGAACCAAACCGGGGGGTGTTCGGCTCATTCCTATCCACCACCTGTCACCTTTTGTAACACAGACCAATTTTCAGCTTTCAGTGCTGTTGCACTTTGAATGACAATTGCGCGGTTGTGCTACACTGTACCCAAACTACATTTTTATCATTTATCATTTTGTTCCCACAAATAGAGCTTTCTTTTGGTGGTATTTGATCACCTCTGCGATTTTTATTTTATGCTAAAAAAATAAAAAAAAGACTGAAAATGTTGAAAAAAAACATTTTTTTTGTTTCAGTTACAAAACTTTGTAAATAAGTAAGTTTTCTCCTTCACTGATGGGCACTGATGGTGCTGCACTGAAGGGCACTGATAAGGCGGCACTGATGGGCACCGATGAGGCGGCACTGATGGGCACCGATAGGCGGCACGGATGGGCACCGATAGGCAGCACGGATGGTCACCGGTAGGCAGCACGGATGGTCACCGGTAGGCGGCACGGATGGGCACAGATAGGCGGCACAGATGGGCACAGATAGGCGGCACGGTTGGGCACAGATAGGCACAGATAGGCGGCACGGATGGGCAAAGATAGGCGGCATGGATGGGCATGGATGGGCACTGATAGGTGGCATGGATGGACACTGATAGGTGGCACTGTACTGTAATCTGTTGTACTAATGGATGCCAATCAGTGCCAAACAATAATGCCTGCCAATCAGTGATGCCCATTGTGGGCACTGATTGGCATCCATTGTGGGCACTGATTGGCATCCATTAGGGGCAATGATTAGCATCCCTGGTGGTCTAGGGTGGCAAACCTGGTGGTGGGCATCCCTGGTGGTCTGGTGGCATCCCTGGTGGCCCAGTGTGGGCATCCTTGGGGGGGTGCGCTGATAATCGATCAGCACAAACCCCCCCCTGTCAGAGGAGCAGCTGATCGGCTCTCCTCTACTCGCGTCTGACAGACGCGAGTGAGGAAAAGCCGATCTCCGGCTTTTCCTGTTTACATCGTGATCAGCCGTGATTGGACACGGCTGATCATGTGGTAAAGAGTCTCCGTCGGAGACTCTTTACCTAGATCGGTGTTGTGACATCCCGCAACAACGATCGCTGCGATGCGCACCCCCGGGGGCGCGCAGTGGCTCAAAATCCTGAGGACATCATATGACGTCCAGTCAGGATTTTAAAACCACTTTGCCAACGTCAATCCGCTATAGGGCGGGTGTCAAGTGGTTAACGACCGCCCCATGTACATATACGTCAGCAAAATGGCACGGACAGGCACAATCACATACCTGTACGTGACTGACTTCGTATGGGTGGGGGGTCCGATCAGAGCCCCCTCCGGTACATGGAGCGGTGGTTTTCCATGCAGGAGCGATCCGGGATGAGGGGGCGGCCATTGGTTTCTGGCTACCCCCTCGCGATCGCTCCTGGCGAATGGGATGCTTCCTCTGCCTGTGTAATGTAAACACAGGCAGAGAAAGTGATGTCATCTCTCCATGCGGCGGTCTTTTCGGTCCGGCGCGAGGAGAGAAGACATCTCACAGTAAGTGCACCAACACTACACTGACACCAGTACACGTAGGCACACTTACACCCCCCAGTCACCCCAAGGTCACCCACCAGATCACCCCCAGTACCCCCAGTCACAGTGTCACAGTTTGCAGTGGTCATTTTTTTACTGATCACTGCAATCAGTGTCATTTGTGACAGTAAACAGTTGCAGGGCAGTCAGGTTTAGGCCCCTTTAGGTCCAGGGTAGCCCCCTAAACCCCCCTAGTAAAGGTTTAACCCCTTGATCGCCCCCCCAGGCTACCCTTGCACCTCATATCACCAGCGTCACTAAGCGATCATTTTTCCGATCGCTGTATTAGTGTCGATGGTGCCCCTAGGTAGCCAGTTATTTTTTTTTTCGGTTTGCTGCAGGTTTTTAGAAGGGGCCGGTACCCCCATATATTATTTTAACCCCCTGATTGCCCCTAGAGTTAACCCTTTCACCAGTGATCACTGTATAAGTGTCACTGGTGACACTGGTTAGCCAGTTAGTTATTTAGGTTACCCGTCAGGTTTTTATATATCGTCAGGTACCCCCATATATTACCTAATAAAGGTTTTAACCCCCTGATTGCCCCTAGTTAACCCTTTCACCAGTGATCACCGTATAAGTGTTACGGTTGACACTGGTTGGTTAGTTTGCTTTTTATAGCATCAGGGCACCCGCCGTATATAACCCAAAAAAAGGTTTAACCCCCTGATCGTCCGGCGCAAAGCATAAACCTCCCTTAGTGGTATAGTATCTGATCAGATCTATACTAGCGTCCCCAGCGGTTTAGGATTCCCAAAAACGCAGTGTTAGCAGGATCAGCCCAGATACCTGCTAGCACCTGCGTTTAGCCCCTCCGCCCAGCCCAGCCCAGCTCACCCAAGTGCAGTATCGATCGATCACTGTCACTTACCAAACACAACACACATAACTGCGGCATTTGCAGAGACAGGGCTGATCCCTGCGATCGCTACAGTAACAGTTTTTTTTTGTAGCGTTTGATACATTTGCTGACAGTCAGGTGCTTTTTTACCTGTGAATCTTACTAGTGTACCACTAAATTTAGAGCCCAAAATGGCAAATCGAAGGTACACTAGTAAAGAGGCATACGAGGGTCTGAGCATGACAGATAGTGAAGAGGAGGTCACGTATCTGTGAGATTCAGGCTCAGAATACATTCCCGTAGAAGACAGCGGCTCCATGTCAGATAGCACTGATGACGAAGATGAGGTCCCTGCTAAGGTCAGGCGTACCTGACCCCGATCTTCTGATGTTGTTGAGGAGCAAGAACCGCAGGGCTCTCATATTATGGAGCAGAGTAGTACTAGCGCCGCTATTCCTTCTGGTAAACTGGCAAGCACCAGCGGCCTAGTAAAGCCTGAGCGTACATCCAGCACTGCGGTATCACGTGGTGACGTGGCAAGTCCCATAAGTGCAGTTCAAGCTGGCGAGGTGGCAAGCACAAGTAGTGTCCCGCTGCCACCAAAAAGAAGACAAAGGCAGGCCCGTCGTGCCCATAGTGCCCTTCCTGCAGAATTCGCCTATCCTGATTGGGTGCCCAACACTTCTGCAGAACCCGTACTTCCCCCATTCACTGGCCAACCCGGTATTCAGGTGGAAACAGCTGATTTTACGCCACTTGATTATTATTTGCTGTATTTCATGGAAGATCTCTATATATCTTGAAGGGGGATATTGGTTCTGTTATAGGTGAGTACACTTGAGACAGTATATAGAAAAATAAATTTATTCATAACATGTTAAAATTGATATTGCACTGATACAGAATCATAAAATCTTGGAAACAAAGAACTAGAATGTGCAACTAGCCGACATGTTTCACACGGTTGTGCTTCGTCAGGGCTTGGCACTTCTTTTTTATTTCATCAAGTCTGTATAAGACATAAGAATTTATAATTAATGTCAAACAATGATATAATATCAATATATATGCATTTGTTACATAATACAAATTTGTTGCATATTGACAAACTTGGAAAAAGTTTTGACATGCTCACCTAGTTCACTCCAGGATTATTGAACAGAAACGCACTCCGCTGGACATGCACATCAAGACCGACAACCGACCCAGTTCCCGTTGCAGCTTACCCGATGGATGCCAGATCCAGCAGGATGAAACATGAGGGTTTTGACCGTGTAGGCTAACCATATGTTAGTAATATATACGGGTCTACAAACAGGTAAAAAGAGGGGGGGAAAAAAGAGAATATGGTAAATAATATCCCATTAGACTAAAGAGTCTATTGCTGAGTAAACCAGGATAGATAAATCCTGGAGCCCCATGTAGTTTTATGCAGAGAAAAAACTACAAAATCATATAGTAAACAAGGAAGATCAATACCAAGGGACTTAGAACTTTAGATCACCTAGTGACAGGTTAATAAGAATATTATTCCCCCCCCCCCCCCAGATATAAACAGTGCCATTGGGAAATTAGGAAAGCATTTTATCACACCGATCTTGGTGTGGTCAGATGCTTTGAGGGCAGAGGAAAGATCTAGGGTCTAACCCCCCCCAATTTTTTTCAAAAAAAAAGTACCTGTCACTACCTATTGCTATCATAACAATAAAAATGTTAAAAAAATATGGAAGGAACAGTTTAAAAATGAATTAAAAAAGCTAAATAAATAATAATAAAAAAAAGCACCCCTGTACCCCCCTGCATTTGCGCAAAGGCGAACGCAAGCGTCGGTTTAGCGTCATATGTAAACAGCAATTGTAAACAGCAATTGCACCATGCATGTGAGGTATCACCGCGAAGGTCAGAGCGAGGGCAGTCATTTTAGCATTAGACCTCCTCTGTAAATCTAATGTGGTAACCTGTAAAGGCTTTTAAAGGCTTTTAAAAATGTATGTAGTTTGTCGCCACTGCGCGTTTGTGCACAATTTTAAAGCATGTTGTGTTTGGTATTCATGTACTTGGCCTAAGATCATCTTTTTTATTTTATCAAACATTTGGGCAACATAGTGTGTTTTAGTGCATTAAAAATAAAAAAAGTGTGTTTTTTCCCCAAAAAATGCGTTTAAAAAAATCGCTGCGCAAATATTGTGTGGAAAAAAAAAGCAACACCCACTATTTTAATCTGTAGGGCCTTTGCTTTAAAAAAATATATAATGTTTGGGGGTTCAACGTAATTTTCTTGCAAAAAAAAAAAATATGATTTCATGTAAACAAAAAGTGTCAGAAAGGGCTTTGTCTTCAAGTGGTTAAGAGGAGTGGATGATGTGTGACATAAGGTTCCTAATGTTGTGCATAAAATGCCAGGACAGTTCAAACCCCCCCCCAAATGACCCCATTTTGGAAAGTAGACACCCCAAGCTATTTGCTGACAGGCATGTTGAGCCCATTGAACATTTTTTTTTTTGTCCCAAGTGATTGAATAATGACAAAAAAAAAAAAAAAATTCAAAAAGTTGTCACTAAATGATATATTGCTCAAACATGCCATGGTTATATGTGGAATTGCACCCCAAAATACATTCTGTTGCTTCCCCTGAGCACGGGGATACCACATATGTGAGACTTTTTGGGAGCCTAGCCGCGTACAGGACCCCGAAAACCAAGCACCGCCTTCAGGCTGTCTAAGGGTGTAAATTTTTGATTTCACTCCTCACTGCCTATCACAGTTTCGGAGGCCATGGAATGCCCAGATGCCACAAAACCCCCCCAAATGACCCCATTTTGGAAAGTAGACACCTCAAGCTATTTGCTGAGAGGTATGGTGAGTATTTTGCAGATCTCGCTCACAAAGTTTTGAAAATTGAAAAAATAAAAAATAAATAAAAAATTATTTTCTTTCTTAATTTTCAAAAATAAATGAGAGCTGTAAAATACTCACCATGCCTCTCAGCAAATAGCTTGGGGTGTCTACTTTCCAAAATGGGGTCATTTGGGGGGGTTTTGTGCTATCTTGGCATTTTATGGCCTTCAAAACTGCGATGGGTAGTGAGGAGTGAAATCAAACATTTACACCCTTATGCCCCATACACACGATCATTTTTAATGTCATTTTTAAAACTGACGTTTTTCTTGTCATTTTTTTTCTTGTTTCCTCTCAAGCCTGTCTTGCGTACACACCATCATTTTAAAAAATGTTCAAGCAAAGCGCAGTGACGTACAGCACGTACGACGGCACTATAAAGGGAAAGTTCCGTTCGAATGGCGCCACCCTTCATGTTAGTAAAGTTTGTTGAGAGACGATTCGCTCTTTTCAGTCCTGTGCTTTTCAGTCCGTTACTGCGTGACGAATGTGCTATCTCCATTACGAACGCTAGTTTTACCAGAACGAGCGCTCCCGTCTCATACTTGATTCTGAGCATGCACGTTTTTTTTCACGTCGTTAAAGCATACACGCTATCGTTTTTCACGTCGTTAAAAAAAACGACATGAAAAACGACGTGAAAAAAGAGAGCATGTTCGAAATTTTTAATGGCCGTTTTTCACGTCGTTAAAAATGCTCTGGAGCATACACACAATCATTTTTAATGGCCATTTTTTTAATGGCATTTTTAATGGCATGAAAAATGATCGTGTGTATGGGGCATTAGAAATCCTGAAGGCGGTGCTTGGTTTTTGGGGCCCCGTACGCGGCTAGGCTCTCAAAAAGTCCCACACATGTGGTATCCCCGTACTCAGCAGAAGCAGCAAAATGTATTTTGGGGTGCAATTCCACATATAACTATGGCATGTTTGAGCAATATATCATTTAGTGACAACTTTTTTTATATATTTTTTTATTTTTGTCATTATTCAATCACTTGGGACAAAAAAAAAATATTCAATGGGCTCAACATGCCTCTCAGCAAATAGCTTGGGGTGTCTACTTTCCAAAATGGGGTCATTTGGGGGGGCTTTTGTGCCATCTTGGCATTTTATGGCCTTCAAAACTGTGATAGGTAGTGAGGAGTGAAATCAAAAATGTATGCCCTTAGAAATCTTGAAGGCGGTGCTTGGTTTTTGGGGTCCCGTACGCGGTTAGGCTCCCAAAAAGTCCCACACATGTGGTATCCCCGTACTCAGGAGAAGCAGCGGAATGTATTTTGGGGTGTAATTTCACATATGCCCATGGCATGTGTGAGCAATATATCATTTAGTGACAACTTTGTGCAAAAAAAATAAAGTTTGACATATTCCCGCAACTTGTGGCAAAATATAAAATATTCCATGGACTCAACATGCCTCTCAGCAAATAGCTTGGGGTGTCTACTTTCCAAAATGGGGTCATTTGGGGGGGTTTTGTGCTATTTTGGCATTTTATGGCCTTTGAAACTGTGATAGGTAGTGAGGAGTGAAATCAAAAATTTGCGCCCTTAGAAATCTTGAACGCGGTGCTTGGTTTTTGGGGCACCGTACGCGGCTAGGCTCTCAAAAAGTCCCACACATGTGGTATCCCCGTACTCAGTAGAAGCAGCAAAATGTATTTTGGGGTGCAATTCCACATATAACCATGGCATGTGTGAGCAATATATCATTTAGTGACAACTTTTTGTAAAAAA
Organism: Rana muscosa; assembly: GCA_029206835.1. NCBI lineage: Eukaryota > Metazoa > Chordata > Amphibia > Anura > Ranidae > Rana > Rana muscosa. The sequence continues at coordinate 179,306,022 of CM055116.1, forward strand.
AAAAATTTTGTCATTATGCAATCACTTGGGACAAAAAAAAAATATTCAATGGGCTCAACATGCCTCTCAGCAATTTTCTTGGGGTGTCTACTTTCCAGAATGGGGTCATTTGGGGGGGGGGTTTACTGCCCTGCCATTTTAGCACCTCAAGAAATTAGATAGGCAGTCATAAATTAAAAGCTGTGCAAATTCCAGAAAATGTACCCTAGTTTGTAAACGCTATAACTTTTGCGCAAACCAATAAATATACGCTTATTGACATTTTTTTTACTAAAAACATGTGGCTGAATACATTTTGGCCTAAATGTATGACTAAAATTTAGTTTATTACATTTTACTTATAACAAAAAGTAGAAAATATGTTTTTTTTTCGAAATTTTCGGTCTTTTTCCATTTATATCGCAAAAAATTAAAATCGCAGAGGCAATCAAATACCATTAAAAGAAAGCTCTATTTGTGGGAAGAAAAGGACGCAAATTTCGTACAACATTGCATGTCCGCGCAATTACCAGTTAAAGCAGCGCAGTGCCAAATTGTGAAAACACCTCTGGTCTTTAAGCTGCGTATTGGTCCGGGGCTTAAGTGGTTAATAAGTAGTCAAAATGTTATTTCCTGATGGCTCCATGTCAGCACAGCTGGATGAGGCTCCGCCCACCCCTACATGATCAGGACTTAACTATAAATTTTTCACTCACCTCAACCTTAGCGTTCTTCTCTTTTCATCCTACGTGCAGGTCGGAGGTGTGCTCCTCTACCTAGCTGGTCTAAATGGCTGGCAGACCGTCCATACGTGTCTAGTCTAAATGACCATAATCCAGGGAGCCCCGCTGCTGGTCCTCGGGGCGGCTTTATCATGGCTAACAGCCGTGTCTGGGGTCCGCTTGATCCAAACAAGATGGACAGCGGTTGTGGCAGAGTACTCCCCTGTGCACGCGCACCCGCGCTGTGCCAAGTTTGACGGTCGGATGACGGAGGTTGGTTGAGCTAAATGCTTTGTATCCAATGTATGCTGCATTACTGGACAGGGAGTACTCTGCATAACAGATACACAAAGTAACACTTTGTCTGTTCACACATGGATATAATCTGTTGGAGGCTGCTCATGTTTGCTTACTGTCATGCCATTATTCCAAACACCTCCAAAGACCAGCATTTTGCAGAGAAGGTAGATGGAACCACCTGGAAGATGTCTACTGAATCCAGCCATGGCCTTTGGATGGAATATCCTTGTATTTATGTGATCTTTGGTCTTCCTTATAAAAAAAAAAAAAAAAAAAGAAGAAAAAAGAGTATGGAGAAGCATGTTTATGATGTCTACAATTCCCTTGGATTGTGTACACTGCAGATGGTTGCAATTTTGTTACAAATTCCTACCTTTTTGTTTGATGTTCTGAAACAAACTTTTTCATTATAACCTGATACCTTCCAGGATTATATTCTAGCCAAATTAACCTCCATCTGGTTAACAGGGCTGTAGGTGGAAGCTTCTGCCTCCCTCTAGCTGTGTTTAACCCCTCAGGGTTTGTCACTAAGCAATCTATTTACTGCATTTAACCGTTTTTTTCCCTAGTCCAGGGTCGCACTGGGTTGCGGGAATGAGGCTGTGCTATTCAGCTTTGTCTCCCGCTGGTCAGTCTCGGTTCCGGTCGCGATTTTTAGAGACATCTGTGCAAGTCTCTGTGCAGATGTCAATATAGGTTGCAACCCGAAATCGCAAGGTAGTACAAAACTGCCTTTTTGAAGTTGGTGTGGTGCCGCTGATGTAGCATTGCACCGATTAGGGAGGTGCAATTGCCGCATATTATTTTCATGCGATTTGACTGGTCGGGTCGCATGTCAAAAATGCACCAGTGTGATCCGGGGCTATGGGTTGGTTTGCTGAATGGTGCACAAGCCCTGTGGTGAGGTTATCTATTAGTGTTTACCAATCTTAGAAGGAACATGCTTCAGGCCCTTCAATAAGAAGTCATGGATGAACATGAAGGAGCAGTCTCATGGCTTTCCCAAGCCAGCAAACATCCCTCCTCAAGCTCTATAAGAGGAATACATGGATGGGCATGACAGTATGTATCCCACTGGCTTAAACAGCCAGGGAGGCGGGTGACACCTAAAAGGTGTTACACCCAATAAACAAATTGCCAATACACTCTAAAGAGGTGTTTCTGGCTCACCCTGTAAAAGGGTCATCTGCTCTGACAGTGAGAAGCCGCCTGTCCACACCAGGTGAAGCAGCCAATTTTCTGAATTTCCGGATGAGCATGACAGTATGTATCCCATTGGCTTAAACAGCCAGGGAGGAGGGTAACACCTAAAAAGTGTCACACCAATTAAACAAATTGCCAATACACTCTAAAGGGGTGTTTTCAGCTCACCCTGTGAAAGGGTTATCTGCTCTGATAATGAGAAGCCGCCTGTCCATACCAGGTGAAGCAGCCCATTCTCCAAACTTCCGGATGGACATGACTGCACACAGTCTGCTTTGTCAAGCAACCAGGGATATGGATGACGGCGCCTAACAGGTGGTTGCACTCATGAAACATGTGGTCAGTACGCTCTAAAAGAGTGTTTCCACTCACCCTGTGAAATCTCCAAGCCTTCCCAAGCAAACAATCCGCTTCAGATCCTTCCATAGAGAAACAGACCGGCAAGGATGTTACCTAGTTCAAGCAACCTAGGATAAAGATGACGACACCTAACCAGTTGTCAAAATTAAGCAGATGGTCAAGACACTCTAAAGGAATGACTAGATTCTTCTCGTTTGGGGACCGTCTGTTTGGCAATGTCCAGCCTTCTTTCAGGGCCTTCTTGGTCCAATCAATTCTCTCCAGTCTCTTCTGAACAGAAGAAAGAGGACGACCTGTGTCCAGATTGCTAAGGTTGGTGAAATGCCTGTGTATAGAGGTGAAACTTTGGAATTATTTTAAATACCTCCAGAAGACGGCTGGATGTTGAATGGATCAAGTGCTTGTTCGTCAAGATTGGAGGATATCGTCACAGCAGGATGTCAAAGTTATGCCCTTTGGAACAAATAGAGGTCCAGGGGTTGGGACCACCCTACTGGTTAATATGTGTCCCTTGTGGGATCGGCCATTCACATGACCTTACCATCAGAAGGTGCGACCCTCATGGACAAACGCGGTCACTGCATTTTTTCTTAATCGCAGAAGGGCAAGCATAAATTAAATAGTGGCCAGTTTGGCTTTCTGCCTCAAGATGAAGGTCTACGGAGTTAAAGACCGAAAATTCAAGAGTTATTGCTCACGCTCACGCCAGAGAGCATAGCTCCTGTGCTTTTCTGGATGGGAGTCCAGGAAAGACAAGGAAGCAAATGCTTAGTCCAAGAAGTCAATAAGAACTTCCATGTCAGGATGCTCTCTGTTATTTTGGGATTGTGCCACCCATACATGCCCTAGGGGCACTATGGGGTTCCTCTGTGAACATAGGGATGGCTTGTGGGTGGACATGTGGTCCCCTAAGGAAAGCATTTTGGGCCATATTTGGAGATCTTTCATCCTTCACGTCTCAGATTGAGCCATAGAAATCGCCTTGCCCCAGCAGCTCAGACAACCTGGTGGTACAGGCAGACACCAGCCAGTTTAGGGGAGCCCTACTTCAGGAACAATGAGCTCAGGACCAATGGTCTTATGTCAAGGATCCAAGACTCTATCTTGGAGTTGAGGGCAGCCTTTTCAGGCTCTTAGCCTTTAGTCATCTCATCCAGAGTAAGCCTGTCCTGGGAAAGTTGGACAGCACAACGACTGTGGTCTACATCTGGAAACAAGGCTCAGTCTCTCACTTCTGAAGTTTTCTCTAATTCTAGAATTCACCCAAGTCAATCCTCCCAACAATCTGCGACCTATGTGCCTGGTCGGAAGAATCTTCAGACGATCTATTTGTCCAGGTCAAGTCTGACGACAATGGATGATCCAGACTACTGCGAGACTTTCGAGAACTAACAGAGCTTGGTGTTTTGTCTGCCAGAGGTAGACCGCTTACATTCCCAGTCGGCACAAAGTTGCTGAAGTTCCATTCCAGGGCCCAGGAGCCGCAAGCTCTTGGAGTGGAGGTGCTGACCGCATAATGGATCACCAAGACAGCTTATACCTTTTTTTCAGCTTCTACCTCTGATTCTCAGCTTCCAGCTAAGGCTGGGGCGAGGGAAGGTGACAGTTTTGGTACCCGCTACTCATCCTGATGAGTGTCAAGGACTGACGCCCTCTGCCTGGTAGATCAAATCTTCTCCAGTCCCATTCATTCAGCATCCGACAGGCTCAGGCTGATGGCCTGGGTCGAGAGAGGCAGAGCCTAATGGATGTCGAATGCTCAGTGAAGATTTGAACAGTTCTACGAAACGAGAAAGGTCAGCGCTAAGCATGCCTATAGTAGAACAGGACATATATGCCCAGTATATTCGCTGATCAAGATTTTACGCTGGACTCTTCAGAAGCCTGCTTCGAATGCCTACAGGCATGGCTTGACTTAATTCTATGCGCAAGCATGCTATAGGCATGCATTTTGGCTATCGCTGTTTTTACCGGCATTCAGCAAGCTTCCAACGCTTAATTATACAGTTTTTCAAGATTCAATTTGGTGGAAACCTCAAACTTGTTTCCGGAATGAGATATACCAATGCTGATGGATGTTATTTCATCTGATGCCTTCAATCACCCTGTGGTACTTTCTCGCTGAAACTGATTTACTGGTGGCAATTACATCAGCATTGGTGTCCTTGGGTTTAAAGAACCCATACTCGCGTACTTCCCAGGCAGGATGGTGCTCATGCCAATGCTCTAATATGTGCCTGAACTGACCTTCATAGTTCATATACACAAGAGGTTTCCCTCCTACGTTCCCTTTGGGGAGTACTCAAGAAGTTTGCCCATCAGATGTGGGCTAAGCGCTAAAATATTTAATCAAGGCGACTCCTGCCATTAGGAGCTCTGTACATCTGTTTGTCCTTTTCAGGTGGAACACATAATAATCTTGCTGGGAGCCGTAAAATCATTATCTTTTGGTTGATCACCTCATCTCCTTGGCCTGCAGGTTGTAGGGCTGGCTGTGCCAGGAGAATCACGGCACTCTCACTAGAAGGGTCCAGACCTTGAGGGTGACAGCAGGCCGGGTGTCTCAAACTATCCGCAATACAACTATGTGGACACCAAAATATTCATATTCATGACAATTGAGTTTGTCAGAGGCATTATGTTTTCTGTTACCGTTTTAGTCAGAATTGGAGTGTGTAGCATTATCCCTCCCTTGTTTTGGCTAGTTAATTCCCAGCTGTGCTGACATGGAGGAAAGGAAAAACGTACCGCTCAAAAGCTTGAGAATTCACCAAATAGCTGCTTCCGCCCGGTCACTCACACAGGTGCTGGCTCTGCACTGATGCATGGGAGAAAAAGAAACCCTGGACTGCCGCACTCTGTATAGACAGTTATTTATTCCAAAATTTCAGGTAAAAAATCCAAATTCAAAATAAGTCCATAAATCCAAAACAACAAATGCAGATGGTGTGCATGCAGGGAAGGGTGGCTAACGCGTTTCACGTCACGAATTGACGCTTACTCATAGCTATGAGTAAGCGTCAATTTGTGACGTGAAACGCGTTAGCCACCCTTCCCTGCATGCACACCATCTGCATTTGTTGTTTTGGATTTATGGACTTATTTTGAATTTGGATTTTTTACCTGAAATTTTGGAATAAATAACTGTCTATACAGAGTGCGGCAGTCCAGGGTTTCTTTTTCTCCTGTGCTGACATGGAGCCGTCAGGAAAACGGAAAATTGAATTCAAATACTTACCGTAATTTTCCTTTCCTGACGAGCTCCATGTCAGCACAGAACCCGCCCAGTTAAGTAGTAATAGTTACGAAACGCTGAGGCTGAGGTGAGTGAAAAATTTATAGTTAAGTACTGATCATGTAGGGGTGGGCGGAGCCTCACCCAGCTGTGCTGACATGGAGCTCATCAGGAAAGGAAAATTACGGTAAGTATTTGAATTAAATTTTCAGTTTTTACACCGACAGTACGCTGTACGTCGGTCGCTTTCAGCGGGCTTGCAGGTGCATGCGCCTGCTGCATTGCGGGGGTGCCGATGCTCGTGACCAGCGGTCGCGATAACTGCCGGCCACGAGCGATCTCCGGGCACGAGAGGCAGAACAGGGACGTGTGTGTATAAACACACGTCCCTGTTCTGTTCAGTGAGGAAATGCAGATCGTTAATTTCTTAATAGCTAGGAACCACAATCTGTAATTTCCTCTAGGTCAGTCCCATCCCTCTTCAGCTAGAACACACATTAGGAAACACAATTAACCCCTTGATCGCCCCCTAGTGTTAACCCCTTCTCTGCCAGTGACATTTTTACAGTAATCAGTGCATTTTTATAGCACTGATCGTTGTATTAATGCCAATGGTCCCAAAAATGTGTCAAAAGTGTCCAATGTGTCCGCCATAATGTCGCAGTCCAGATAGAAAATTGCAGATCGCCGCCATTACTAGTATAAAAAAATAATAATAAAAATGCTATAAATCTATCCCCTATTTTGTAGACGCTATAACTTTTGCGCAAACCAATCAATATACGCTTATTGCAATTTTTATTACCAAAAAACATGTAAAAAAAATACATATCGGCCTAAACTGAGAAAAAATATATATTTTTTAAATTGGGGATATTTATTATAGCAAAAAGTACAAAATATTGAGTTTTTTACAAAATTGTCGCTCTTTTTTTGTTTATAGCACAAAAAATAAAAATCGCAGAGATAATCAAATACCACCAAAATAAAGCTCTATTTGTGGAAAAAAAAGGACGTAAATTTTGTTTGAGTACAGCTTCGCAATTGTCAGTTAAAGGGATGCAGTGCCGTATCGCAAAAAATGGCCCGGTCATTGGGCAGTCAATTCTTCTGGGGCTGAAGTGGTTAAGGATGGTCACTCCATGTTGGGACATTTATTTTCACTAATTGGTTCACTTTTATTTGATATCTTTTGTTTTTCACAATTTATGTTTGTGGGTTAGTGCAGCTCTATTTACAACTGCTAATTTTAGACTGTATATATATTACAGCAGAGTTACTGCTTTTTAGGATAATTGGAATTTATACCACAATTTATTTTCCATTTTCAGGATCAGTACAAGCAGCCAGTGGCGTCACTAGGATTGGTGTCACCCGGTGCGAAAAAAAATGGTGTCACCCCCGCCAACTATAGTCCCCCCTCAGTACAGACCCCCCTCCACTAACTACAGACCCCCCTCCCGCAGTATAGATCCCCCTCCCTCAGTACAGACCCCCTCACTAAGTACAGACCCCCCTCCCTCTGTATTAACCTCCCCTCAGTACAGACACCCCCACCTCAGTGCAGACTGCTCCATCAGTACAGACAACCCCACCTCAGTGCAGACCCCCTCAGTGCAGACCCTCCCCCAGTGCAGACACCCCCTCAGTTACACACCCCCCTCAGTTACACACCCCCCAGTTACAGACACCCCCCAGTTACAGACACCCCCTCAGTTACAGACCACCCTCAGTTACAGACCCCCCTCAGTGCAGACCTTCCTCAGTTACAGACACCCCCTCAGTTACAGACCCCCCAGTGCAGACCTTCCTCAGTTACAGACCCCCCTAGTGCAAACACCCCCTCAGTTACAGACCCCCAGTGCAGACCTTCCTCAGTTACAGACACCCCCTCAGTTACAGACCCCCCCAGCGCAGACCTTCCTCAGTTACAGACACCCCCTCAGTTACAGACCCCCCCAGTGCAGGCCTTCCTCAGTTACAGACACCCCCTCAGTTACAGCCCCCCCTTGGTGGAAACCCCCCTTAGTGCAGACCCCAGCAGTACAGACACCCCCCAGCATTAGACACCCCCTCCCCCATCAGAATAGACGCCCCCTTACCTTACAGACCTCAGAACAGAGCAGCAGATACACACAGCCGTGTCACCCTCGAGCGCGGGCTCCTCCTCCTCTGTGGATGTAAACAGAGAGGAGGGGGCGGCGGCTTCCTTCTGCTCCGCTGAGGGACACAGCCACGGCGCGAGCCGCGAGGCACAGGTCAGCGGGCGGGCGGTGTTAGTGTGGTGCCGCTACCCACAGGTGTCACACCTCTGGTGGGTGTCAGCCGGGTGCGGCCCACCCCCCCGCACCTGGCTAGCAATGCCACTGCAAGCAACAGGCAGAAACACGGTCAGCACAGCCAACATATTGGTCCAGGCAGAAGGCAGGAAAAAGGTCCATAAACATTGCAAGGTCAATACAGGCAGCAGGCAGAGACATGGTCAGCACATCCAAAGTATTGGTCCAGGCAGCAGGCAGTAAGATGGTCCATAAACGGGCCAGGGTCAGTACAGGCAGTGGGCAGAGGCATGGTCAATTACCAGGCCAGGGTCAGTTCAGGTGGCAAGCAGAGGCATGGTCAGTCCAGGCAGAAGGCAAATGATCAGCACAGTGGACAGCAGAAATAGGGAAATGACAGGTTGTGGGAAATATGTTCACTATACCTTCACTATTATCTGAAGAGTGGTATTATCGCAAGCTATCTCCTATGCATAGGCCCAGTTTGAAGGGACATTGGGGACAATGAAAATGGGTGTCTACAATTTTTTGGGGAGGGGGGGCTTGGGCCTGTTTCTGTGCGTGGGATATTCTCTGGGAAATGTTGCCCATGCAGCTTGCTCACTGCATCAGAGCAAATGATAAGCGACGATATCCTCTTAAAATTTGAGAAAGGAGGTAGGCCTTTCCACTGACTTGTGATAGATTACATAGGTTAAATTGCCAAATTGAAAAAGTAAAGGGAAACCTTTTTGTACCAGTAGCTTCTACCTTCTGGTTGCTAAATAGGGCTGTACCATTTGATCATTATAATCCACATTTTCTATGAACAGATTATAATCATGTATGCACTTTAAGCTTTTCCTTTTTGTTTTAAGCTTTTGAACTGTATCATGTCTTCTATGGATTTCGAATAGACATGTGCAGAATTGAAAAATGTGTTTTGTTTTGTTTCAGATTGATTCAGATTGATTGATTCAATATGTTACTAATTTTGTTTTGTTGATTCCTTTTGGAATTTGTTTAGTTTTGTTTAATTTCATTTAGTTTATTATTTTTTGAACAAGTTCCAAATTTTTGTAACAATTTGAATTTGGATCAGTCGAAAAATGTTCGACCGATTCTAATTCTGTGTGAAGAAAAGCTGGTTGTTAAGAAACAGGCAGGGAAGCCACCTGCCCCCTCATTTATAACCAATGATTCATCAGCTGTCAGCAGGATACGCCGCTGAGAGCTACAATGTAAAGAAAAGAATTGCGAAAATAGAAAAAAAAAAAGAATTCAAAATAAAATTTTCAAAAAAATGCTGTGGGGTCCCCCTCACATCCATACCAGACCTTTATCTGAGCCTTTATCTGAGCATTCACCCTGGCAGGTCAGACAAGGGGGGTACGAGCGACCACCCCCCCTCCTGAACCATACAAGGCTACAAGCCCCCAGATCCCGCCCCCCATGTGAATGAGTAGGGGGTACCCCTACCCATTCACCAAAAAAGTGTAAAAAGTGAATAACCACTTTAATACTGGGCACTTTTACCCCCTTCCTGCCCAGGCAAATTTTCAGGTTTCAGCGCCGTCACACTTTGAATGACAATTGCGCAGTCATGCAACACTGTACCCAAACTAAATTGTATTTTACTTTCAATATTTTTTATTAAGTTTAAATCAAAGAGGGAAATACAAATAACAATGTAAGTGTTGTCAATTAAACAATGATTCACAAGGCATAGGTTTAGTTATGCGTAAAATGTACGTGAAACATATTATCAATCAACTCAAGCTAAACCATTGGTAGCAAACAATAATTATAATGCATAGTTTGTGGTCTCCATCCCCTCTGACACTTCAACAGGGAACTAACTGAGTTGTGGGGGGTAAAGAGCATCACACAATCAATCAGTGAAAGTAACAATATATCTGAATGCATAAAACTGAACGATAATGGAGCTAGAATTATGTGACCCATTATGAGAAAGTATGAGGGTTACTATTGCCGATTGACAGGGACTAGGGGCTAGACTCTCTTAATGGTTAAGTAAGATTCTCCTCACCGACAACTGACAACAGGTCTCTCTCTGGATCCAAACCTTTAGGTTGTAAGAAGTTTCATAATCAGGCAGGACTAATTGACAACAGGCGAAGAAAGAGAAGAGAGAGATAGAGCGTCTAGAGTAGGAGGGGAAGAGAAAAGTGCGAGGAGAAGGGAGGAAAGAAGGATAGAAAGGACTAAAGACCATCTCAGAAAAACTAGTATAGGGAGAACTCCCCCGGTAGCCAAAAGACTACAACACTACGGGGGTGTGAATATAATTAGCCCAAGGTTCCCATAAGAAATGATACTGAAGCGTGTTTCCAGGCCTTGGCGATGGTTAATTTAGCTCCCGTAAGGATAAAAAAAATGAGACATTGATTACTCTTAGGCAGGGATTTAACCGGGAAATTAAGTGGGGCAAGGTATGGGGACTGTGGAACTGGAAACCCGGTCACCTTATGCAGCATATTAAATATTTTGTTCCATAAACCCCTGAGTTTAGGACATTCCCACCAAACATGCAACATGTTGCCAATTAGTTTGCAATCTCTGAAGCAGAAGGGGAGGAGGCCAGATATATTCAGGCTATTCTAGATGGAACCATGTACCACCTGGTTATAACTTTCAAGTTAGCTTCTACTAGAGAGACATTGAGCACCCCCCAGGAATGATCTAAAGAAAGCTTGATGCCAGGCCTCCAGGTCCCATTTGCTAGAAAGGTCTTTCTCCCATGCTACCATATAATTGGGCTTTGAAGTTGTTGAGGCTATAGACCTGTGTATCACCTGTATATCACCAAAATCCTCCCTCTCTGCTCCATAGCTTGACCACACCACTGTTCATAGTCAGAAAAGGTAGGGGGTTTGGGTTTAAATATGCATATTTTGTGTGGGAAATTTGTTAAAATCTAAAGTTCTCAGACCTAGGCATCTCTGGTTTACTGACACAATAGGCTTTGGACAAGGGGCCAGATAGGAGAAAAAAGTGACCAATTCTTTAAAGCTCTTTGCCCAACCACCATTTGAAAGCTTGTATATCTAGGCCAGGAGGAAAAAGAGGATTGTGGAAAATATGTGAAAGTGGCTTAGTGGGGGACACCAGTTGTGAGAGATCTCTTAGACCCCTTTCACACTGGGGTGTTTTTCAGGTGCTTTTGGGCTAAAAATAGCGCATGAAAAACGCCTCCTCTTGCAGCCCCAGTGTGAGAGCCTGAGCCCGACTGGGGCGGTGCACTTGCAGGACATTAGAAAAAGTCCTGCAAGCAGCATCTTTGGGGCAGGGGAGGAGTGGTGTATACACCGCTCCCCCACCACCACTGCCCAGTGAAATCAATGGGCAGCGGCGATTGTCGGGCACTACTAACCCTTTCTTCAGCCGCTAGTGTGGGTTAAAAGCTCCCCACTAGCAGCTGAAAAGCACCGCTAAAACGATGATAAAGTGGCGCTAAAACTAGCAGCGCTTTACCGCTTACGCGGCCGTTATCAGTGTCAAAGGGGTCTGAGTCCCAGAGAGTGAAGGAGTGTGATAGGGTCAGGGCTAGAATAGAGGGTCGTAATTTAGTAGGGCACCATAGTACATAGTTTAGGGTGTGGAGTGGGGTTGCTTGTCTTTCCTTCTGGATCCAGTCGGGGTGTGCCACTCGGGAATAAATCGCAGAGATTTGGGTGAGCTGGGTCGCTTGATAATACCAGAGTAAGTTGGGGACCCCCATTCCACCTTTGTCCTGGGCTCTAAAGAGATTTGCTTTAGATAGGCGGTGACCTGCTCCTCCTCAAATGACGCTAATGATTTTGGATTGCAAGCGTTGTAGATGAACTCTAAGACCCCTTGCACACTGAGGCAGTTTTCATGCGTCTTAGCACTAGAAATAGCCTCTGAAAAAATACCTGTAAACTGACTCCCATTCATTTGCATGAGTGCTTTCACACTTGGGTGGTGCGCTTGCAGGACATTAGAAAAATTCCTGCAAGCAGCATCTTTGGGGCAGGTTTGGAGCGCTGTAAAAAGTGCTCCAAAAATGCCCCTGCCCATTGAAATGAATTAAAAGCAGTTAGAAAATGCAGCACAACTGGTGATTTTTGGATTTTTTTAAAGCTCAAGTTGTCCCCTGACCTTAAAAAACCCACCCCGTTAGCGCCCGGAAATCTACGCAAAAGCTTTGCTAAAACGCAGCTAAAGCACTGGAAGAAATGACTGCCGCTTTAGCGCTGTTTTAAAGGTGCTTCATTGTGAAAAGGATCTAACTATTGGTATAGGTAGGGCTCTAAAAAAGTAATGAACACGAGGGAGTAATGTCACCTTGACTGTGTTGACTCTACCTAGCCAAGAAAGGTCCAACTGTGTTGACTCTACCTAGCCAAGAAATGGTTTAGATCCTAAATAAATTTTTTAAATAGAGGGGGATGGATTTTGTGTGTAAAGGTGTTCTATCGCGGCCGTAAAGCCCTGTACACACGATCGGATATCCTATGGATTCTAATCCGATGCTTTTGTCCATCGGAAATCCAATGAAGCTGACTTCCATCAGTCTTACCTACACACCATCAGTCAAAAAACCGACCGTTCCAAACACGGTGACGTAAAACACTCCGATGAGCCGAGAAAAATGAAGTTCAATGCTTCTGAGCATGTGTCGACTTCATTCTGAGCATGCGTGGGTTTTTTATCCGATGGACTTGCCCATAGATGATCGGAATTTTGATCCATCGGAAAAATTTAAAACATGTTCTATTTTTTAAAACCGATGGAAAAAAGACCGATGGGTCCCATACACGATCGGTTTGTCAGATGAAAAAAGTGCATCGGACTGTTTTCATCTGTAAAACCGATCGTGTGTACAGGGCTTAGGTCTCATCCCCAAATATGGGAATTCTCTATCACTCCAAGTGAATGGGAAGCTCTCTTTGAGACGCATCAGCAAGGGGGGTGGAATTTAGATATTTAAGGCTAGGGATTTGGAGACGTTCACCCAAAGACCTGAAACGAGGCTAAAGTCTTCTAAGAGGCGACATATATTAGGGAGGGAAATTAATGGGGAGGTGACAATTAACAGGAGGTCATCTGCGAAGAAGGCACATTTGTGTAGTTGCAGACCACAGCAGACCCCATGGATATCGAGGTAATCCCTAATAGCTATAGCTAGGGTCTCTATTGCAATGGGAATATTAGAGGGGACAGAGGGCAACCTTGCCTGGTGCCTCTAGAGATAGGGAAAGATTGGGAGTAAAATCCCTGCAGACGAACCTGAGCAAAGTGAGGAGAGGCAGAACAGGGAACTGCCTATGTAAACAAGGCGATTCCCCGTTCTGCCAGATGACATGACAGAGATATAGGGGCTGATTTACCAAACGTTTGCACCATGAGTATTGGCGCATCTGCGTGCGCAATGGCTGTTTTGGTATTTACAAAACATTAGCGCCTGTAGCGCAGCCCTATTTCCCATTTACTATAGTGTTCTCTGCGCCCGGGAGGAGGCACTCAGTGCGCTACTATGGACCTGGCGCACAGCATGTTAAAATCTAAATATAAAGAAGCTGGAAGTGAGAATATAATGGGGGTGATGTGGGGTGATGTGAGGAAGTGTAGTGACACCTGCCCAAATAACAAACATGGGCAAAATAGAGTGGAAAAGTAACTTTTTCAAAACCAGCCCGCTGCGCTGGCAATTCCGATTCGAGCTGCGGGAGTTTTTTTTTAGCTCAGCGCAGGAATTTCAATGGTTTAAATGCGCCGGTTCACTGCGCCGGCAAAATCTTAGTAAATGTCAAGTCACGTAAACTAATTTGCATAAGTTGAACTGGCGCAGCTCTGAAATTGCCACTGCGCCTGCAAAATTAAATTTCTAAATGAAAAAAAAAACATTTAAAAGCAGCCGCGGCTGTAATGAATTGTCGGTTCCTGGCAATATAGAGAAAAGTCTTTGAAAGTCATTGCTAACCAAAAAAAAAGCGTGGGGGTTCCCCCAAATTCCATAACCAGGCCCTTCAGGTCTGGAATGGATATTAAGGGGAACCCCGCTGCAAATTTTAAAAAAAAATGACGTGTGGGTTCCCCCCAAATATCCAAACCAGGCCCTTCAGATCTGGCATGGATTTTAAGGGGAACTCCACCCCAAATTTTATAAAAAAATGGCGTGGAGTTCCCCCAAAAATCCACACCAGACCCTTATCCGAGCACATAACCTGGCCGGCCGCAGGGGAAGAGGGGGGGACGAGAGCGGCCCCCCCTCCCTCCTGAACCGTACCAGGCCACATGCCCTCAACATGGGGAGGATGTCCCCATGTTGATGGGGACAAGGGCCTCATCCCCACAACCCTTGCCCGGTGGTTGTGGGGGTCTGCGGGCGGGGGGCTTATCGGAATCTGGAAGACCCCTTTAACAAAGGGGACCCCCAGATCCTGCCCCCCCGTGTGAAATGGTAATGGGGTACAATTGTACCCCTACCATTTCACAAGGAAAGTGTCAAAAATGTAAAAAATGACAAGAGTCGGTTTTTGACAATTCCTTTATTAATGTCTTTTCTTTTCTTCCTTCTTCTTCTTTTCTCCATTCGGGTTTCTTCCTCCATCTTCATCTTCCTCTTCCTCTTCATTTTTATCTTTATCTTCATCTTCATCTTTCTTCTTCCTTCGGTGTTCTCGTCCAGCATCTTGCTCCGGCGGAAGATGTCCTCCCCATGTTGAGGGCATGTGGCCTGGTATGGTTCAGGAGGGAGGGGGGCCCCTCTCTCGTCCCCCCCTCTTCCCCTGCGGCCGGCCAGGTTATGTGCTCGGATAAAGGGTCTGGTGTGGATTTTTAGGGGGACTCCACGCCATTTTTTTTTTAAATTTGGGGTGGAGTTTCCCCTAAAATCCATGCCAGATCTGAAGGGCCTGGTTATGGAATTTGGGGGAACCCACACGCATTTTTTTTTGGTTAGCAAAGACTTTCAATGACTTTTATCTGTATTGACAGGAACCAGCAATTCATTACAGCCGCAAGGACTTTTAAATTACTATTATTTTACTTTAGAAATGTCATTTTGCTCTCCAACTGTTATAAACATGGAAAACATGTGCTACTTTACAGGCATACTATAGACACCCCCCGGGGATGATATTTAGGGCCAGTTCACACCGGATGCAGTGCAGTGCGTTTTTTTGATGCCTGAAAACCGCAAAGAAAGTTGATCACATTAATGCCAATGGCATAGTTCACACCACTGCAGTCTGTTCCAGTGCGTTTCAGAAAGCAAAAAAAAAGTTGGTCATGCTGCATTTTTTAGGTACAAAACTGTAATGGACCCCAGTAAAACACATCAAAAACGCAACGGAACGTACCAAAAATGCACTGGAATGCACCGCAACGCACCTAAATGCACCAAAGACGCACTGCAACACACTTGTCCTAAGTGAAAAGAGGCGGAAAAAAACACTGGACTGCATCAAAAACGCCTCAAAAATGCACTGGAATGTGTCAAAAACGCGCATGCAGAAAAGCACCTGGAACGCACCCAGACTGCGTTTCTATAGTGTGAACTAGGGCCAGTTCACACCATAGAAACACAATCTGGATGCGTTCCAGGTGCTTTTCTGCATGCACTTTTTTCATGCGTTCCAGTGCATTTTTGGTAAGTTTTTGATGCAGTCCAGTGCTTTGTTTTCACCCCTCTTTTTTATTAACCATAGATAAGGACAAGTGTGTTCAAGTGCGTTTTTGGTGCATTTAGGTGTGTTCCTGTGCGTTCCAGTGCATTTATGATGCGTTTTGATGCGTTCCAGTACAGTCCAGTGCAGGTAAAATGCAGCATGTTCTACTTTTTTGGTGGAACTGGAACGCACTGGAACAAACACTGCCATTTAGAACCATATAACCAACTTTCCATGCATTTTGGATGCATAAAAAACGCAATGGACTGTATGTGGTGTGAAATGGCCCTTAAGCAATTTGGCATATTTAAAGGCACTTCTCCTTGTTTTGTTTTTGGTGTTTTCCAAATTGGTGACATTGATATATGCCCCTTAGGGTGGGACCTGGGCCCCCATTTTAAGGCCAATATCTAGAACAGTGTTTCTGAACTCCAGTCCTCAAGGCGCACCAACAGGTCATGTTTTTGGGATTTCCTGCAGATAAAACAGCTGTGATAATTACTAAGGCAGTGAAACTGCTCAAATCACCTGTGAAAATCAATGGAAATCCCAAAAACATGTAAAAATGTACATGTTGGTGTCCTTATTGAGTTTGTAACACATGTATTTTATTTGTTATGTCTTTGCAAAACAAGTGATTGGTTAACTTATGTGGATTGTATATTTTTTGGTGTGGGGGAGATATGTTCCCCTGAAATAATTCTGATGTTGTTAATGTGTGTTGTTTGTTCACTTTGATTTAATTGTCTGCTGCATTTTTTTGGCCAAAAATTGCTCAAGATGTTGAGTGTAACTGTTTCAAATTGACCATGTTTTTTATTTTGCCTTCCCTTTTGTTTTGTTGAACAATAAAATTAGATGGAAAGTTTTGATGTTTGTTTTGTGTTTTCTTTGCAACAAATGTGACAGCTGATTGGCATGTCAAAACAAAACTGGTGTGATTTGTCTAATCTGGTGCCTTCATGCTAGCATATGCATGGATTGTGTGCTGCCATGGAGCGTCACCAGGAAATGAAAAATACAGAGCGGTAAGTATTCAATTTTCCTTTTTTACTGCAGTGGTTCTCAGTCTCAGTCCTGAAGTACCCCCAACAGGACATGTTTTGTGAATTTATCTTATCGAGAATTGCTGTCAAAATCAAAACCATTGACTGTGATTTAAAGCACATGTGCAAGATGAAGGAAAACCTGCAAACATGGCCTGTTGGGGGTACTTGAGAAGCACTGATTTAGAGCACTGCACTTAAAAATAGCTCAAGGCCATAAATTCTAATTGTGGGTATTTTGAGGGAAACAAAGTAAGTGTTAGAACCCCTGTGTGTGTGTGTTTTTTTTTTTTAGATATTTTTTTTGTAGTTTGGCCTTTGTCTCCTTTTCTTAACATTGGCTTCACTTCCTGTCACACAGCTAAACAGGAAGTGAAGGTAAAACCCTACCAATGGCTTTTCTTGGGGACACACAGATCAATCTAACTAGTGTCCCCATTAAGCAAATTGCACTCTAGCACTTTGTTGTGTACACCCCAAATCATTGGGTAGTTTGGGGTTTAGTAAAGACAAATCCACTCTGCAGTAAAAGTTTAGCTGCTGAAAATCTGAGGGAAAGTACTGGTGATTGGATGTTACAATCATGTAAAAGCAAAGATGTTTTTTTTGGCTTGCATGTCCCCCTCAGGTATACAGCAAGTGCACTTGTAGTGCAAAGTAGATTTGCCTTTAGTAAATAAACCCCACAGTCCAAACTACCTAATAAATTGTGGTGTACCCCGCAATATGCTCGAGTGCAATGTGCATAATGGGGAAAGTATTTAGACTGACCTGTGTGTCCCCAAGGAAAGACATTGTTAGGGATTTTACCTCACTTACTGTGTGGCTATGTGACAGGAAGTGAATTATTTGGAAGGATAAAGTGGCCAAATTATTTAGTTTAACTTTTCAAAGACTCATTCCTAAGTTGAATTGTGATGCATGTCAATGGCCCATTTTGACCCTCTTTAATCACTTGAGATCAGCGCTATAACTGATCGACGGCCACAGCATGGTCCTCAATTTCCGGGAGTCCGTCAATAAACGTCCTCCCCTTTGCGCGCGCTGTGGTCACAGCCGATCCCTGCCCTTTACCATGTGATCAGCTGTCAGCAAATGACAGCTGATCACGTGATGTAAACAAAAGCTGGGTAATGGTTTTTGTTTTCTCCTTGTGCTGACAGCGTGAGCATAAAAAAAAGGCAATCACTGGCTTATGTGCAAGGGACATGGGGCCCGAAGAGTAAGAGGCAATTCTGCATCATCTGTGACAATTAGTAGCCCCTGCCAGTGCCACCTATCAATGCCCACCACTGGTGCCAATTAGTGGCACCTAGCAGTGTTGCCAGTGCCCATCACTGCCAACTATCATTGCCACCTAGCAGTGCCACTTCTCACTGCCCACCAGTGCTAAATAGCAATGACACCTCTCAGTGCCCACCCTTGCCACCTTATCGGTGCCCATCAGTGCAGTCTCATCAGTGTACATCAATGATGAAGAAAAATTACCTTTTTTAAAAATATTAACCAGTTTCCTACCGCCCACCGTCAAATGACATCCTTGGCTTTGGGCGGTGACATCTGAATGATGCCTGCAGTTGCAGGCATCATTCAGCTATCATTCTTTTCAGCCGGAAATTCTGTGCACAATAAAAATGATCAAAGTGGCAGTTCCGCCGCTTGATCGTTCTTATAGGCGGGGGGAGGGGACGTCCCCCCCCCTCTCTTGCCGCCATCCGATGCTTCTCCGGGCTCTCCCGTGCCATCTGGGGCTCGGAGAACGATTTGGAGATGACTGGTGACCAGATGGTCATCAGTCATCTCTATGACCGTCGGAGGCGTGGGCACGACGTTATGACATCATGCCGTGTTCCCGTATGTTAACCAAGCCGTGATCTTGGCTGTCAGCATGAGATTGGTTATTTTTTTGGAACAATATCATGCTTTCCAGCCTGGAGGAGAGATGCGGGGTCTTATTGACCCTGCATCTCTCCATAAAGAGGAGCTGTCACACACATTCCTATTACAAGGGATGTTTACATTCCTTGTAATAGGAATAAAAGAGATCCCAAAACATTAAAAAAATGTAAAAATACAAAAAAGTCAAAAAACAAAAACAAAAAAAAACAAAAATAAGAAAAAAACGCCCATGTCCCCGGTAGCTCGCGCTCAGAAGCGAACACACACGTAAGTCCCGCCCACATATGTAAACGCCGTTCAAACCACACATGTGAGTTATTGCTGTGTGCGTTAGAACGAGTGCAGCAATTCTAGCACTAGACCCCCGCTGTAATGCCAAAATGGTAACGTGTAAGGGAGATTTTTCATTACTGAAGTTTGGTGTCATGCCATGTGTGTGCGCAATTTTAAAGCATGACGTGTTAGGTATCTATTTATTCAGCATAACAACATCTTTCACATTATACCAAAAAATTGGCCGTAGCTTTACTGTTTTGTAATATTTTTAGCAAACAAAAGGCGTTTGAAAATTTATTGCGCAAATACTGAGCGAGATAAAAATTTGCAATGACCGCCATCTTATTCCCTAGGGTGTCTGCTCCAAAAAAATATATAATGTTTGGTGTTTTGAAGTAATTTTATAGCCATAAATTTATGATTTTTACATGAAGGAGAGAAGTGCCAGAATAGGCCCAGTGGTGAAGTGGGTAAAATATCCATTTTTTTTTTTTAAACTCGGTCTTTTGTATTTATAGAAAAAAAATTAAAATAAAACACAAAGGTGATCAAATAGCACCAAAAGCAAGCTCTATTTATGTGCCAACAAATAAAACATTTTCATTGAGTTACAGTGTTGTATGAGCGCGCAATTGTCATTAAAATTGCATCAGCGCTGAAATGTGAAACTTGGTCTGGGCAGTGCGCAAGTGGTTAATATGAGGCTACATGCACACGGACGTTTTTCCAACCGCTTGTTTGAGCGTTTTTTGCAGCTTAAAAACATCTCTCCATGTTAGCCTATGGCCTCATGGCCACCATGGCGTTTTGGAGCTGTAAATGGCATAGGCGTTTTTAGGCCCCATGTAGACGGGACGCTGGTGCAAAGTGTTCTGAACTAAGGTTGAAAGTGGCGTTTAGAAAGGCGCGCTTTGTGGCGTTTGCATGCCGTGTTTTACCAGATTTGCATGTATATGATAAGGAGCCGCCCTAAGCTCCAAAAACAGTATTATTTACGATTTTAGCTATTTAGTGAGACCAGAGTGATATGTGCAGCTGAGAGCAGCAGTGTAGTTGTATTTAGGCTGGGTTCACACTAGTGCGACACGACATCTGTCCTACTTTGGATCCGACTTTGCCCTGCGACATGAAGCCGACATATGTCTGACTTTCAATGAACGGGGATCCGACTTGGATCCCCACCAATAGCAGGCACTGTGTTTGGTATGAATCTTGAGGGGGAACTCCAGGCCAAATTTTAAATAAAAAACCGGCATGGGTTCCCCCTCCAGGAGCATACCAGGCCCTTGGGTCTGGTCTAGATTTGAAGAGGAACCCCTACGCCGAAAAAACGGCGTGGGGGTCCCCCCCAAAATCCAAACCAGACCCTTATCCGAGCACACAACCTGGCAGGCCGCAGGGGAAGAGGGGGGGACGAGAGAGCGGCCCCCCTCCCTCCTGAACCGTACCAGGCCGACCTGTGCCCCGGAACATGTGACTGTGACGTCATGAGAAGCCTATATTAATCTCTGCGGACCGAAAATTTAGCATTACTGCGAGAGGAAGCGACGAGTCAACATCGAGGAGGAGAAGAGAGAAGAAGATGCCGACGGTGACGACGGAGAAGACCGGCCCCTCAACTAGCAAAAGAGCTAAAAAGTTAGTGGAGGGGCCGGCAGAAGAAAGAAGCGGGAGAAGAACCGGGAGAAGAACCGGATAGCGGGAGAAGAAGAAGGCGCCGGAGAAGACCGGGCCTCCGCTAGCAAAAGAGCTAAAAGAAGTTAGCGGAGGCCCGGCAGAAGAAAGGAAGAACCGGAAAGGAGAAGAGGGGAGAAGGCGACGGAGAAGACCGGGCCTCCGCTAGCAAAAGAGCTAAAGAAGTTAGCGGTGGCCCGGCAGAAGAAAACCGGAGAGCGGCGGCGACGACACCGGAGACCCCCGAAGTCGGGAGAAGACCCCCAGAGCTGTGCAATAAAATACTTTAAAAAGCTGTGTGGTTTTTTTATTGCAATTTTTTTCCACCAGGTGAATGGGTAGGGGTACGATGTACCCCATACTCATTCACATAGGGTGGGGGGCCGGCATCTGGGGGCCCCCTTTTTAAAGGGGGCGCCCTGATTCCGAAAAGCCCCCCGCCCGCAGACCCCGACAACCAATGGCCAGGGTTGTCGGGAAGAGGCCCTTGTCCCCATCAACATGGGGGCAGGGTGCTTTGGGGTGGGGGGGCCGCAGGTCGCCCCCCTGCCCCAAAGCACCAAACCCCCCATGTTGAGGGCATGCGGCCTGGTACGGTTCAGGAGGGAGGGGGGGCCGCTCTCGTCCCCCCCTTTTCCCCTGCGGCCTGCCAGGTTGCGTGCTCGGATAAGGGTCTGGTTTGGATTTTGAGGGGCCCCCCACGCCGTTTTTCGGCGTAGGGGTTCACCTTAGAATCCAGACCAGACCTAAGGGCCTGGTATGCTCCTGAAGGGGAACCCATGCCGGTTTTTTCATTAAAATTTGGCCTGGAGTTCCCCTTCATGATTCATACCAAACATGGGACAGCGAGGCTGCCGAGGACCAGCGCGATAATATCGCGCTGGACACATTCTCGGCCGGCTAGTCGCCTCTAGGACACGACTTGAGCGGCTGCTGCACGTTCAGGTCGTGTCCAGATCGCCTCACAAAGTCGCGCTGTCCCTGTGTCAGCCGGCACACGAGTCGCCCGCAAGTCGGATCCGACTTCCCGGGCGACCTCTATTCAAATCAATGGGCTCCCATAGGGAACCATTCATTTTCAATAGAGCGCCGCTGACATTTCTATTTACTATAACTATAAAAAAAAAAGGCACTTTATTGTGCTTTTGCTAAAAAGACCCATTTTTGGGCCCCCAAAAAAAAAAAAAAGGCACTTTATTGTGCTGTTGCAAAAAAAAAAAAAGGCACTTTGTTGTGCGCAAAAAAGACCTATTTTTGGGCAAAAAAAATATTTTGCAGTGTATATCTCTAGTTGTGTGAAATAACCAATTTCTATATATTTTTCTTGTACTATGCTATACTAAAAAAAAAAAAAAAAAACTTTTTTTTGAATAGCATTCTCTGCAGCTGTGCGATTCAGCGGTTATATACTGTGGGTGTGTTGTGCTCTTCCAAAAAACGCCATTTAGGGCCACAGAAAATATTTTGCAGTGTGAAATACACATGTGGAGGTGTGTAAAATAAACAATTTCTATATATTGTACAGTGCTATACTAAAAAAAAAACATTTTTTTTGAATAGCATTCTCTGCACTTCTATAGCTGTGCGATTCAGTGGTTAAATACTGTGGTTGTGTTGTGCTCTTCCAAAAAACGCCATTTAGGGCCACAGAAAATATTTTGCAGTGTGAAATACACATCTGGAGGTGTGTGAAAAAACAACATTATTTTTGAATAGCATTCTCTGGCCTCTGCAGCTGTGCGATTCAGCGGTTATATACTGTTGGGGTTGTTGTGCTCTTCAAAAAAACGCCATTTAGGGCCACAGAAAATAAATTGCAGTGTGAAATACACATGTGGAGGTGTGTAAAATAAACAATTTCTATATATTGTACAGTGCTATACTAAAAAAAAAACATTTTTTTTGAATAGCATTCTCTGCACTTCTATAGCTGTGCGATTCAGTGGTTAAATACTGTGGTTGTGTTGTGCTCTTCCAAAAAACGCCATTTAGGGCCACAGAAAATATTTTGCAGTGTGAAATACACATCTGGAGGTGTGTGAAAAAACAACATTATTTTTGAATAGCATTCTCTGGCCTCTGCAGCTGTGCGATTCAGCGGTTATATACTGTTGGGGTTGTTGTGCTCTTCAAAAAAACGCCATTTAGGGCCACAGAAAATAAATTGCAGTGTGAAATACACATGTGGAGGTGTGTAAAATAAACAATTTCTATATATTGTACAGTGCTATACTAAAAAAAAAACATTTTTTTTGAATAGCATTCTCTGCACTTCTATAGCTGTGCGATTCAGTGGTTAAATACTGTGGTTGTGTTGTGCTCTTCCAAAAAACGCCATTTAGGGCCACAGAAAATATTTTGCAGTGTGAAATACACATCTGGAGGTGTGTGAAAAAACAACATTATTTTTGAATAGCATTCTCTGGCCTCTGCAGCTGTGCGATTCAGCGGTTATATACTGTTGGGGTTGTTGTGCTCTTCAAAAAAACGCCATTTAGGGCCACAGAAAATAAATTGCAGTGTGAAATACACATGTGGAGGTGTGTAAAATAAACAATTTCTATATATTGTACAGTGCTATACTAAAAAAAAAAACATTTTTTTTGAATAGCATTCTCTGCACTTCTATAGCTGTGCGATTCAGTGGTTAAATACTGTGGTTGTGTTGTGCTCTTCCAAAAAACGCCATTTAGGGCCACAGAAAATATTTTGCAGTGTGAAAGACACATCTGGAGGTGTGTGAAAAAACAACATTATTTTTAAAAAGCATTCTCTGGCCTCTGCAGCTGTGCGATTCAGCGGTTATATACTGTTGGGGTTGTTGTGCTCTTCCAAAAAACGCCATTTAGGGCCACAGAAAATAAATTGCAGTGTGAAATACACATGTGGAGGTGTGTAAAATAAACAATTTCTATATATTGTACAGTGCTATACTAAAAAAAAAAAATTTTTTATGAATAGCATTCTCTGCACTTCTATAGCTGTGCGATTCAGTGGTTAAATACTGTGGTTGTGTTGTGCTCTTCCAAAAAACGCCATTTAGGGCCACAGAAAATATTTTGCAGTGTGAAATACACATCTGGAGGTGTGTGAAAAAACAACATTATTTTTAAAAAGCATTCTCTGGCCTCTGCAGCTGTGCGATTCAGCGGTTATATACTGTTGGGGTTGTTGTGCTCTTGCAAAAAACGCCATTTAGGGCCACAGAAAATATTTTGCAGTGTGAAATACACATCTGGAGGTGCGTGAAAAAACAACATTATTTTTGAATAGCATTCTATGGCCTCTGCAGCTGTGCGATTCAGCGGTTATATACTGTTGGGGTTGTTGTGCTCTTGCAAAAAACGCCATTTAGGGCCACAGAAAATATTTTGCAGTGTGAAATACACATCTGGAGGTGTGTGAAAAAACAACATTATTTTTAAAAAGCATTCTCTGGCCTCTGCAGCTGTGCGATTCAGCGGTTATATACTGTTGTTGTTGTTGTGCTCTTGCAAAAAACGCCATTTAGGGCCACAGAAAATATTTTGCAGTGTGAAATACACATCTGGAGGTGTGTGAAAAAACAACATTATTTTTGAATAGCATTCTCTGGCCTCTGCAGCTGTGCGATTCAGCGGTTATATACTGTTGGGGTTGTTGTGCTCTTCAAAAAAACGCCATTTAGGGCCACAGAAAATAAATTGCAGTGTGAAATACACATGTGGAGGTGTGTAAAATAAACAATTTCTATATATTGTACAGTGCTATACTAAAAAAAACAACATTTTTTTTGAATAGCATTCTCTGCACTTCTATAGCTGTGCGATTCAGTGGTTAAATACTGTGGTTGTTTTGTGCTCTTCCAAAAAACGCCATTTAGGGCCACAGAAAATATTTTGCAGTGTGAAATACACATCTGGAGGTGTGTGAAAAAACAACATTATTTTTAAAAAGCATTCTCTGGCCTCTGCAGCTGTGCGATTCAGCGGTTATATACTGTTGGGGTTGTTGTGCTCTTGCAAAAAACGCCATTTAGGGCCACAGAAAATATTTTGCAGTGTGAAATACACATCTGGAGGTGCGTGAAAAAACAACATTATTTTTGAATAGCATTCTATGGCCTCTGCAGCTGTGCGATTCAGCGGTTATATACTGTTGGGGTTGTTGTGCTCTTGCAAAAAACGCCATTTAGGGCCACAGAAAATATTTTGCAGTGTGAAATACACATCTGGAGGTGTGTGAAAAAACAACATTATTTTTAAAAAGCATTCTCTGGCCTCTGCAGCTGTGCGATTCAGCGGTTATATACTGTTGTTGTTGTTGTGCTCTTGCAAAAAACGCCATTTAGGGCCACAGAAAATATTTTGCAGTGTGAAATACACATCTGGAGGTGTGTGAAAAAACAACATTATTTTTGAATAGCATTCTCTGGCCTCTGCAGCTGTGCGATTCAGCGGTTATATACTGTTGGGGTTGTTGTGCTCTTCAAAAAAACGCCATTTAGGGCCACAGAAAATAAATTGCAGTGTGAAATACACATGTGGAGGTGTGTAAAATAAACAATTTCTATATATTGTACAGTGCTATACTAAAAAAAACAAAATTTTTTTTGAATAGCATTCTCTGCACTTCTATAGCTGTGCGATTCAGTGGTTAAATACTGTGGTTGTGTTGTGCTCTTCCAAAAAACGCCATTTAGGGCCACAGAAAATATTTTGCAGTGTGAAATACACATCTGGAGGTGTGTGAAATAAACAATTTCTATATATTGTACAGTGCTATACTAAAAAAAACAACATTTTTTTTGAATAGCATTCTCTGCACTTCTATAGCTGTGCGATTCAGTGGTTAAATACTGTGGTTGTGTTGTGCTCTTCCAAAAAACGCCATTTAGGGCCACAGAAAATATTTTGCAGTGTGAAATACACATCTTGGAGGTGTGTAAAATAAACAATTTCTATATATTCTTCTTGTACAGTGCTATACTAAAAAAAACAACCTTTTTTTTTGAATAGCATTTTCTGTAGCTGTGCGATTCAGCGGTTACGTGCTGTGGGTGTGTTGTGGTCTGGCAAAAAACGCCATTTAGGGCCACAGAAAATATTTTGCAGTGTGAAATACACATGTGGAGGTGTGTAAAATAAACAATTTCTATATATTGTACAGTGCTATACTAAAAAAAAAACATTTTTTTTGAATAGCATTCTCTGCACTTCTATAGCTGTGCGATTCAGTGGTTAAATACTGTGGTTGTGTTGTGCTCTTCCAAAAAACGCCATTTAGGGCCACAGAAAATATTTTGCAGTGTGAAATACACATCTGGAGGTGTGTGAAATAAACAATTTCTATATATTGTACAGTGCTATACTAAAAAAAACAACATTTTTTTTGAATAGCATTCTCTGCACTTATATAGCTGTGCGATTCAGTGGTTAAATACTGTGGTTGTGTTGTGCTCTTCCAAAAAACGCCATTTAGGGCCACAGAAAATATTTTGCAGTGTGAAATACACATCTGGAGGTGTGTAAAATAAACAATTTCTATATATTGTACAGTGCTATACTAAAAAAAAAACATTTTTTTTGAATAGCATTCTCTGCACTTCTATAGCTGTGCGATTCAGTGGTTAAATACTGTGGTTGTGTTGTGCTCTTCCAAAAAACGCCATTTAGGGCCACAGAAAATATTTTGCAGTGTGAAATACACATCTGGAGGTGTGTGAAATAAACAATTTCTTTATATTGTACAGTGCTATACTAAAAAAAACAACATTTTTTTTTAATAGCATTCTCTGCACTTCTATAGCTGTGCGATTCAGTGGTTAAATACTGTGGTTGTGTTGTGCTCTTCCAAAAAACGCCATTTAGGGCCACAGAAAATATTTTGCAGTGTGAAATACACATCTGGAGGTGTGTAAAATAAACAATTTCTTTATATTGTACAGTGCTATACTAAAAAAAAAAACATTTTTTTTGAATAGCATTCTCTGCACTTCTATAGCTGTGCGATTCAGTGGTTAAATACTGTGGTTGTGTTGTGCTCTTCCAAAAAACGCCATTTAGGGCCACAGAAAATATTTTGCAGTGTGAAATACACATCTTGGAGGTGTGTAAAATAAACAATTTCTATATATTCTTCTTGTACAGTGCTATACTAAAAAAAACAACCTTTTTTTTTTAATAGCATTTTCTGTAGCTGTGCGATTCAGCGGTTACGTGTTGTGGGTGTGTTGTGGTCTGGCAAAAAACGCCATTTAGGGCCACAGAAAATATTTTGCAGTGTGAAATACACATCTTGGAGGTGTGTAAAATAAACAATTTCTATATATTCTTCTTGTACAGTGCTATACTAAAAAAAACAACTTTTTTTTTGAATAGCATTTTCTGTAGCTGTGCGATTCAGCGGTTACGTGTTGTGGGTGTGTTGTGGTCTGGCAAAAAACGCCATTTAGGGCCACAGAAAATATTTTGCAGTGTGAAATACACATGTGGAGGTGTGTAAAATAAACAATTTCTATATATTGTACAGTGCTATACTAAAAAAAAAAACATTTTTTTTGAATAGCATTCTCTGCACTTCTATAGCTGTGCGATTCAGTGGTTAAATACTGTGGTTGTGTTGTGCTCTTCCAAAAAACGCCATTTAGGGCCACAGAAAATATTTTGCAGTGTGAAATACACATCTGGAGGTGTGTAAAATAAACAATTTCTATATATTTTACAGTGCTATACTAAAAAAAACAACATTTTTTTTGAATAGCATTCTCTGCACTTCTATAGCTGTGCGATTCAGTGGTTAAATACTGTGGTTGTGTTGTGCTCTTCCAAAAAACGCCATTTAGGGCCACAGAAAATATTTTGCAGTGTGAAATACACATCTGGAGGTGTGTAAAATAAACAATTTCTATATATTCTTCTTGTACAGTGCTATACTAAAAAAAACAACCTCTTTTTTTGAATAGGATTTTCTGTAGCTGTGCGATTCAGCGGTTACGTGCTGTGGGTGTGTTGTGGTCTGGCAAAAAACGCCATTTAGGGCCACAGAAAATATTTTGCAGTGTGAAATACACATCTGGAGGTGTGTGAAATAAACAATTTCTATATATTTTCCTTGTACTGTGCTATACTAAAAAAAAAAACCTTTTTTTTTTGAATAGCATTTTCTGCAGTTCTGTAGCTGTGCGTTTCAGCGGTTAAATACTGTGGGTGTGTTGTGGTCTTCCAAAAAACGCCATTTAGGGCAAGATCCTAAATTTGGAAAATATGAGGGGAAGGTCAAAGGGACGTGGTGGCCCCGGTCGTGGTGCTGCTGGTGGAGCTCCTGTTGCAGGGAGAGGACGTGGTGGATCTGTGCCAGCTACACGCACAAGTGAAACACCTTCCTCAGGTGCGAGTAGGCGACCGAGCCTGCGGCGGTATTTTGTCGCGCCTAATGAGGCTGTACCAATGTTTAGGCCAGGACAAGTACAGGCGATAGTAGATTGGGTTGCTGACAGTGCCTCGGGTTCCTTCACATTGTCTCCCACCCACTCTTCTGATGAAAGATCAGAGTTGGCACCTGAAGCCCATGTCCATCAGTCTTTCACCTCACCCCCTTGCAAATCAGCCAAGCAGTCTGAGCCCCAAATCATGCAGCAGTCTCTTCTGCTTTTCGATGACTCTGTTAGCAGGGTTTCCCAGGGCCATCCACCTAGCCCTGCCCCAGAAGTGGAAGAGATTGAGTGCACCGATGCCCAACCACTTATGTTTCATGATGGGTACATGGGAGGACCATCGCAGCACGTCTCGGATGATGACGAAACACAGGTGCCAACTGCTGCTGCTTTCGCAATTGTGCAGACAGACATGGAGGGCAGGGGTGAAGACTGGGTGGAAGATGATGTGGAGGACGATGAGGTCCTCGACCCCACATGAAATCAACGTTATGCAGGTGACCAGTGTAGTTCGGAGGAAGAGGCGGTGGTCGCACAGAGCCACCAGCACAGCAGAAGAGGGAGCAGGGTGCAAAAACGGAGCATTCGTCCCCTAGACAGTACATCTGCTACTGCCCAACGCAGCAAGGGACCGAGCACACCAAAGCCAGGTCCAAGGACTTCCCTAGCGTGGCAGTTCTTCACACAGTGTGTTGATGACAAGACACGAGTGGTTTGCACGCTGTGCAATCAGAGCCTGAAGCGAGGCATAAACGTTCTCAACCTGAGCACAAGCTGCATGACCAGGCATCTAAGTGCAAAGCACGAGCTGCAGTAGAGTAGACACCTCAAAAACCAAGAAAGGTCTCTGGCTCCTCCTGCTTCCTCTTCTGCTGCAGTCTCGGCCTCTTCATCCACCTCTGTAGTGACAGTGGCACCTGTCACCCCGCAAACAGAGGATCTGCCAGCAACACTACCACCTGGGTCACCAACCATCTCCACAATGTCCCATGGAAGCGTTCAGCTCTCTATCTCCCAAACATTGGAGTGGAAGATGAAGTACCCCCCTAGCCACCCGCGATCCCTGGCCCTGAATGCCAGCATTTCAAAATTCCTGGCCTTTGAAATGCTGTCGTTCCGTCTGGTGGAGACGCAGAGTTTTAAAAGCCTGATGGCATTGGCTGTCCCGCAGTACGTCGTGCCCAGCCGCCACTACTTTTCCAGGCGAGCCATCCCTCCCCTGCACAACCAGGTGGGGGACAAAATCAGGTGTGCACTGCGCAACGCCATCTGTGGCAAGGTCCACCTAACTACGGATGCGTGGACCAGTAAGCACGGTCAGGGACGTTATATCTCCCTAACAGCACACTGGGTAAATGCAGTGGCGGCTGGGCCTGAGGCAGATAGCGGTTTGGCGCATGTCCTTCCACCACCGAGGATTGCAGGGCGCTTCAGTTTGCCTCCTGTTGCTAACTCCTCCTTCTCCGCTTCCTCATCCTCTACCGCCTCCTCATCCATTCAGCGTAACACCTTCACCACCAACTTCAGCACAGCCAGGGGTAAACGACAGCAGGCAGTTTTAAAACTTTCCTGTTTGGGGGAAAATCCCCACACCGCGCAGGAGTTGTGGAGGGACATGGAACAACAGACCGATGAGTGGTTGCTGTCAGTGAGCCTCAAGCCCGGCCTGGTGGTGTGCGATAATGGGCGAAATCTCGTAGCAGCTCTGGGTCTAGCCGGTTTGACGCACATCCCTTGCCTGGCGCATGTGCTGAACTTGGTGGTCCAGAGGTTCCTTAAAAATTACCCCAATATGCCAGAGCTGCTGCAGAAAGTGCGGGCTGTCTGTGCGCACTTTCGGCGTTCTCACCCTGCTGCTGCTCGCCTGTCAGCGCTGCAGCGTAACTTCGGCCTTCCCGCTCACCGCCTCATATGTGACGTGCCCACAAGGTGGAACTCCACCTTGCACATGCTGGCCAGACTGTGAGAGCAGCAGCAGGCAATAGTGGAGTTTCAGCTGCAGCAATCACGCATGAGTCGCTCTGCGGAACAGCACCACTTCACCACCAATAACTGGGCCTCCATGCGAGACCTGTGTGCCTTGTTGCGCTGTTTCGAGTACTCCACCAACATGGCCAGTGCCAATGACGCCGTTCTCAGCGTTACTATCCCAGTTCTATGCCTCCTTGAAAAAACGCTTCGTGCGATGATGGAAGAGGATGTGGCACAGGAGGATGAGGAGGAGGAGGAGGAAGCGGGATCATTTCAAAGGCTTTCAGGGCAGTCTTTCACAAGTGGCTACGAGGGTGGGTTCCTGCACCAACAAACGCCACGTACACAATTGTCCGGCAGAAAGGGCACAGTTCTGGAGGATGACGAGGTGGAGGAGGAGATGGAGGAGGAGGAGGAGGAGGAGGAGGAGGAGCCATGTTCACAGCAGGGTGGCACTCAGACCAGCCTCGTGGCCATTACTGGTGCGTGGCTGGGGGGATACAGAGGACACAGACGCCCCCCACAGAGGACAGCTTTTCTTTGCCTCTGGGCAGCCTGGCACACATGAGCGATTACATGCTGCAGTGTTTCTGCAACGACAGCCGAGTTGCCCACATTTTAACTGGTGCTGATTACTGGGTGGCCACCCTGCTGGATCCCCGTTACAAGGACAACGTACCCTCCTTAATTCCCTCACTGGAGCGGGATCGTAAGATGCGCGAGTACAAGCGCACGCTGGTAGACGCGCTGCTGGTGGCATTCCCACCTGACAGCGGGCGTACGGTGGAAGCACAAGGCGAAGGCAGAGGAGGAGGAAGAGGTCGCCAACGCAGCCGGGGCACCGGCAGCACCTCAGAAGGCAGGGTTAGCATGGCCGAAATGTGGAAAAGCTTTGTCAGCACGCCACAACAACCAGCACCACCAGCTGAGATGGAACGTCTTAGCAGGAGGCAGCATTTCACCAACATGGTTGAGCAGTATGTGTCCACAGGCCTACACGTACTGGATGACGGGTCTGCCCCCTTTAACTTCTGGGTCTCCAAATTGGGCACATGGCCTGAGCTTGCCGTTTATGCCTTGGAGGTGCTGGCCTGCCCTGCAGCCAGTGTATTATCTGAACGTGTATTTAGCACGGCAGGGGGCGTTATCACAGACAAGCGCAGCCGCCTGTCCAGAGCCAATGTGGACAAGCTCACGTTCATTAAAATGAACCAGGCATGGATCCCACAGGACTTGTCCGTACCTTGTGCAGAATAGACATGTATACCGGTGTTGTGACAAAAACTGTCCGGCCATCGGATTGTGCCCGGCCCGTACTGCGCAGGCGCAGCGCTTGCGCAGTACAGAGGACAAGGAGATTCACAAAATCTCCGAAGATGAACGGCGCCTGCGCTGTGAGTGCAGGTTCAAGCCCCACCATCCAAGAGGACATACGGTAGCACATAGTAACAGGGCCCCTCACGGGCTCGCTTCGATCGCGGCCTTGCTTGGCTCGGCTTGAACCACGGATGGTGTGGCCTTCACCTGAACTCAACACGCAGGCGCCGTTAGTCTTGGGAGATTTTTGAAATCCCCTTGTCCTACATACTCAGCAAACGCAGTACAGGGCGGACACTATTCGACAGGGGACAGAATTCGACACATCACCGGCCTTACCCAGCCATTGTTGTATTTTTGAACCAGTGTTGGCTACCTCGTCCTCCTCCACCGCCGCTTCCACCTACACAGCCACATCCACCGCCACCTCAACCTCCTACTCCATATGGACCTCGTCCTGCTAGGCCAAGATTAAAATTTTTATTTTATTTTTTTGTAGCGCACAGATCCTTTCCCCCTTACCTGCCTTTATGTTGTTGGCTCTTCGCAGGAGGGAGAAAGGCACACCGCACTACCAGCCCGTATCCTCCTATATAAAGAGGTTGAGCGGTGTACTTGACGGGCCGTGTCCACAGCCGGAGTCAAAACTCCTCCAGAGGATGATTCTCACCTCTACTGTAGGTAGAGGCAAGTCCTTTAATTGCCAGTAAAGTCAATGTCCACACCAGCTGAAACTCCAACTCTTATTCTCTCATGGCAAAATAAACTGTACTCAGATAGAAAAGGTTAGAGCAAAGAAACAGGACAGCTTAAGGTGTGGAGGAGGTCCAGGCACAAACGTAGCACATTCACTTCACTGCTTAGGTTTCTCAAACAGTTTTTGGCGCACGGTCTCTGCCACAGACATTGAGGTTGGTCTCTGCCACAGACCGGGTGTACAAGGCCCCTGCCACGGGCCTGGAGAACTTTGGTCTCAGCCACAGACCAGGGTGTATAAGGCCCCTGCCACGGGCCGGTTGAATAAGGCCTCTGATACAGTCAAGGTGACCTTGAGCTTCACCTTCTACGAACCTAGCCCATATCAAGGGGAAGACATCTCTCCAGGGAGTCAACAGACCATTCCTTCACCGTGACTCCCGCATCGGTCCATCAGAATGATCCTCCCTTCCCTGGAACAGGGTCCCCTACACGAGGCGGCTCTGGACTCCAGGCTTTACTCCCGCCCCTAGGCCTCCATACCCAGGGCAGCAAGAACTCCAGGATAGTACCTCACCCCGGGCTAAAGGTGCCCGAGATGGAACAGGAACACATGCACCCAGGCCGAAGGCACCTGGGCGCGGACCCCACTGGACATCAGCCCCCAGGCCAAAGGTCTGCCCCTTTTATATGCTCTCCCGGCATGCACAGCAGGTTCCCCGCCCCGCTGTACTACTGCCAAGAGGGGACACAAAAGGCGCCACCTGTAGGCCGCAGGGAACTGCACACCAATACTGTCCCCCGAGGACAAAATGGTCCATGAATCCTACAGAATTAGGGTATTTGAGCCTATTTACCACTCAAACACTTTCCTTAAATTTAGCACCCCGCTACATTTTTATTTCAAAGTATTTTATTTTCCCACTAAATCCATTAAATTAAATAATTTATTCCAGAAAGGGCGTATTCTGGGGCATTCCCACCATATGTGTTGCATCGTGCCGTTGAGTTTCTGAGGTTCTTAATGACTTCCTGTACCTCTTCTGCTGAAAAGGGGGCCTCCAGCATATTTTTTTATTTTTTAATTTTTTTTTATGTTCTTTTAAGTTATTTCCTATCCACATTTGTTTGCAGAGCACTTGCCATGTTCTTAACAACATTTTGCTGCCATTTGCAGCCCTCTAGCCCTTTCCATTACTTTTTTAGAGCCTTTTTAGTCGTCAGAAGTCCGGGTCCCCATTGACTTCATTGGGGTCCGGGTCCGGGTTCGGGTTAAAGTTCGGTCCCGAATCCGAACTTTTTTCCGAAGTTCGGCCGAACCCGCCGGACCCGAATATCCAGCTACCTGCTCAACTCTACTCATTAGTCAGCGCATCTGCCACACCTGTGCAGCCATCATTAGGGCCCTGATCAGCTAGTTTACCTGTCACACCAGTGCAGCAGTCATCAGTGCCCTGATCAGCAAGTCTACGTGTCACAGCAATGCAGCCATCATCAGTACCCTTATCACTTTTATTACTGCTGTCATAGTCTGAAATAGACAAGGGACTCCTCAACACAGATGTGTCTGTCAGGATTATACAATTGAGTTAATTTCTGTGAAAAAAAAAATATTGCTCTGGTACACAATATATTGGAATAAGTCATCAGTGAATAATAATAAAAAAAAAATGTGTTGGTGTAAAACCTTTTGCATTGACCTGAATACCTGGTTGTGCAGTAGAATGGGGGTACTAGCTAATCCTGAGTTGGAGGGAAGCCATAATGGATTAGCAAGTGCCTCTGGGACACTTATATGGTTGGTGGCTGATGTGACACCCCTCTGCTAATACTGGGTCTTTTATCCAGGACCAGGATGATGTACAGGGGTGCTGCTGGTTGCCTGTTCTTTAAAACGCCTCATCCTTTTTGTAGGCACCCTTTCCACCTCTGATACAGTAACTGGCCCACTACTCTCCATGGGTTTGTACGCAGAATCCAAATCTGTCAGTTAGAGCTCCCTGCTCCTCTTATCTGTCATGCTAAGGATTTGAAATTCCTTCTCGCTGGTGTAAAATGTTTTGGACATGGCTGGCTATAGTTACACTAGGACAGGCGTGGCTGTAGTCGGGGACACAGTGGATGGCTGCACTGGTGTGATAGCTAGACCGGCTGATAAGGGCACTGATGATGGCTGAACAGGTGTGGCAGATGCGCTGACTAATGAGGAAACTGGTGACACCTGCACTGGTGTGTCTGATCAGGGCACTGATCATGCCTGCACTGATGTGGCTGATCAGGGCATTGAAGATGCCTGCACTGGCGTGGCAGGTACACTGATGAGAGCACTGATGATGATAGCACTGGTGTAGTTTATCAGGGCACTGATGATGGCTGACCTGGTGTGACAGATATACTTGATGCAAACAGGGCCTAAAGAGCTGTCCCTGTCTTGCATGCTCAGATAAGGGTCTGGCCTCAAAGCTGCCTATGGCAACAATAATTGTTTAGATAAGATTAGTGCTGGCCAAGTGTGGGGCTTTGCACCAGGTTCATATTAACCCAGACTTAAAGAGAAATTAAAGCTACAGCCTTGGTCTAAGATCTAAGGAGCTTCACAGCTACAAGGTGGATATGCAAGAAGGTGAAGTGAAACATGTACGGCAACAGTAACTCACTCAGACAGGTGCAATAGAGAAGGTATTAAAGTAATGCAACAACAGATTACAATAACCCGGAGGGACGCCTTCCCAACTGGGTACACTCACAATTTCTAACGATGTGAAGATGATAGGCAGCATCTGCTAAGAGACCGTAATGTGGCCAGGCCTTTCATTACCCAAGCAGGAAGATGTCCAAAGAAGTTGCGACCCTATGCTTTCCCTCCTCGTCGGGAACCTTTCACTACTGCTAGTACTGTCCCTAAAAAAAATTGGTACATGGGGTGGCAGCATACATTTGGGTGCTTCCTCAGTGACCCAGGAAATGATAGAGGAACTGTGTTCCTCTTGACTTCCACTCCAGCTGCGGTGCTGTTACAAGGAGCGCCATCTGCAATGGAGAAAGTAGACTGCATCTGCCTACATGCAGATCAACACAAACATTTGCAGGTAGCACAAATTATCACCCAATTTTTAGGCCAGATAAGGTTCAGGGGTTAGAGGGGTTTTTAAACTAGGCGACGGGGGGGGGGGGAGGGTCCAGAGATAGAGATAGTCAGCGTGGAACATATTCCAGAGGGTGGTATTAGGGGCATTAGTGGTAGGGTAACCAAAGCACATAAACCCAAGGTAAGTATAGTAGCAAGTCCTAGTTGCAATCTCGGAAAACCCAAGAGGATAGTATGTGACCGGTCAAAATATATTAATGCATTAAAGTGTTTGTTCACCAATGCAAGACGTCTGCCAAGCAAAATAGGTGAGTTGGAAGCTCTGGTGCATCAAGAAAGCTATGATGTAATCGGTATTGCTGAAACTCGGCTTCATTCCTCGCATGACTGGGCTATTAATATTCCTGGCTATGCATTCTTTCCGAAAGACAGGGTAAAAAGGAAAGGTGGAGGGGTCTGTCTCTATGTGAGAAGTGATCTCAAAGCAAGTGTGAAAGAGGACCTGGTGGATGAAGAGTGTGATGAGTCTGAAGCATTATGGGTGGAACTGCATACAGATGTGCGTAGTTCAAAGTTAATCATTGGAGTTTGTTATAGACCACCTAATGTTAATGAGGAGGTGGAGACTCAGCTCCTTGCACAGATGGAAAGGGCTGCAAGGGCTGGGACAGTGATAATAATGGGGGATTTTAACTACCCAGAAATTGATTGGAGTAATGGCACTGCTCGGACAGTTAAAGGGCAAAAATTTATAAACCTATTACAAGACAATTTTATGCTCCAGTTTATTGAGGCCCCAACTAGGAATGATGCTCTGTTGGACCTGGTAATCTCAAACCATGCAGAGCTTATTACTAATGTTAAAATAAAAGAACACCTGGGTAGCAGTGACGATAACATGATTTCATTTGATGTTAGCTGTAAGCAAAAATCACATACGGGAGAGATAAAAACACTTAATTTCAATAAAGCAAATTTTCCAAGGATGAGGACTGCTCTCCAGGACTTAGACTGGGAGAGAATATTGGCATCAACAGAAATGGGAATTCTTCAAAAAGACTGTTTGTGAACTCACTGCAAAGTATATTCCCATGGGCAATCATTTTAAAGCCCTGTACACACGATCATATTTCCTATGGATTCTAATCCGATGGATTTTTCCATCGGAAATCCGATGAAGCTGACTTCCATTGGTCTTGCCTACACACCATCAGTCAAAAATCCGACTGTCCCAAACGCCGTGACATAAAACACTCCGACAAGCCGAGAAAAATTAAGTTCAATGCTTCTGAGCATGCGTCGACTTGATTCTGAGCATGCGTGGGTTCTTTGTCCGATGGAGTTCCACACAGACGATTGGAATTTACTATTGTTTTTTTCCCATCGGATAAATTTAAAACATGTTCTATTTTTTCTCACCGATGGAAAAAAGACCGATGGGGCCCATACACGATAGGTTTGTCCGATGAGAAAAGTCCATCGGACTGTTTTCATTGGTAAAACCGATCGTGTGTACACGGCATTAAAGGCTAAAAATAAAACCTATGTGGCTCACGGCCAAAGTAAAAAAGCTATAAACTATAAGAAAAGAGCTTTTAAAAAATATAAAAATGAAGGAACACTAGTGTCATTTAAATGTTACAAAGAATATAACAGAATATCTAAAAGGGAAATCAGGGATGCAAAATTCAAAACGAACGACAGATTGCAAAAGATAGTAGGACAAACCCCAAAAAATTCTTCAAATATATTATTAGTAAAAAGGTGAAGTCTGAGCATGTAGGCCCTTTACAAAATAATCTAGAGTGGGTGACTGGAGACAAAGAGAAGGCAAATGTATTAAATACTTTCTTCAGCTCTGTGTATACAAAGGAGCATGGGGGAGCTCATGTTCATAATGGGGGTGGTAGTGACACAGCCCCAAATCCACAATGGCTCAAAAGTGATATGGTCCAGCAATATTTAGACAGAATAAAAGTGGATAAAGCACCTGGACCAGGTGGCATACACCCACAGGTCCTAAAAGAATTGAGCTCTGTAATTTCAAAGCCATTGTATCTCATTTTTAGGGACTCATTAATGACAGGAATAGTACCCCTGGATTGGCGCAGGGCCAATGTGGTGCCTATATTTAAAAAGGGAACAAAGTCTTTACCAAGTAACTATAGACCTGTTAGTTTAACTTCTATAGTTGGGAAGATACTGGAGAGATTAATAAAAGACCACATAGACGAGTTCTTGCTGGAAAAAAAAAACATTTTAAGCAACACACAGCATGGATTCATGAAAGACAGAAGTTGTCAGACAAACCTGATTTCTTTTTATGAAGAGGTAAGTAAAACCTTGGACAGAGGGGTGGTTGTGGACGTGGTATACTTGTATTTTGCAAAAGAGTTCGATACAGTTCCCCACAAATGGATAGAAAACTGGCTAAAAGACAGAATTCAGAGAGTAGTCGTTAATGATTCTTACTCTGAATGGTCTAAGGTTATCAGTGGTGTACCCCAAGGTTCAGTGCTGGGACCCTTACTTTCTTTTTAATATCTTTATAAATGATATTAGGTCTGGGATCAAAAGTAACATTTCTGTCTTTGCAGATGACACCAAGCTATGCAGTGGAATAACGTCCTTACAGGATGTTTCCAATTTACAAGCCAACCTCAATACTCTGTCTAATTGGGCGACTATGTGGCAGATGAGGTTTAATGTTAATAAATGTAAAGTTATGCACTTGGGGGCTAAGAATATGCATGCATCAAACATACTAGGGGGAGTACAACTGGGGGGACTCGTAGAGGAGAAGAATCTGGGGTTTTGGCAGATCATAAGCTCAATAATAACATGCAATGCCAAGCTGTGGTTTCCAAAGCGAGCAAAGTCCTTTCATGTATTAAGAGAGGTATGGACTCCAGAGAGAGAGAGATATAATTTTGCCCCTGTTCAAATCATTTGTAAGACCTCATCTGGAATATGCAGTTCAGTTTTGGGCACCAGTTCTCAAAAAGGATATTGGGGAACTGGAGAAAGTGCAGAGAAGGGCAACCAAACTGATAAGAGGCATGGTGGAGCTCAGCTATGAGGAAAGATTAGAGGAACTGAATTTATTCACTCTTGAGAAGAGGAGATTAAAGGGGATATGATCAACATGTACAAATATATAAGGGGTCCATATAGTGAACTTGGTGTCGAGTTATTCACTTTATGGTCAACACTGAGGACAAGGGGGCACTTTTTACGTCTAGAGGAAAAGCGATTTCATCTCCAAATACGGAAAGGTTTTTTCACAGTAAAAGCTGTGAAAATGTGGAATAGACTCCCTGCAGAGGTGGTTCTGGCCAGCTCAGTAGATTTCTTTAAGAAAGGCCTGTATTCTTTCCTAAATGTACATAATATAACTGGGTACTAACATTTATAGGTAAAGTTGATCCAGGGAAATTCTGATTACCTCTCGGGGGATCAGGAAGGAATTTTTTCCCCTGCTGTAGCAAATTTGATCATGCTCTGCTGGAGTTTTTCGCCTTCCTCTGGATCAACTGTGGGTGTAGATTGGGTATATGGGATTGTATGATATTATTTAATTTTTGTTTGTTTTTTTATGGTTGAACTGGATGGACTTGTGTATTTTTTCAACCTGACTAACTATGTAACTATGTAATTATGTTCACTTTAAAAAGCAACTTCAATAAAAATCAATCAGCTGTTATTTCTCTCCACAACATATTCAGTCATCAGAAGTGTGAGCAACTCAAGGAGTAGGGAGTATTGCCTTTAGATCTACAGTAAAGAGCAAAAAAAAGGGCAGAGGTAAATGGGCCGTTAGCCAGGAGGTTGCATATGTTACAGCAGACAAACAGAATGTAAATCATTGGCATAAGGATGATGGGTTCTTCTAGCAGTTGCATTACTTAAATGGCAAGGCCGGGAATACCTCATTATATTTCATTATATAATTGGTAGAGAGAACACCAGGTTGTCAACAAGAGGTAGCTTTGTGTGCTAAATAGTGGCGGCTGGTGCTCAACATTTTTTTTGGGGGGGGGGGTGCAAACGAACTGAAAAATATTGAAACAAAAAAATGTATTGCAACCTCACTGTGCCATCAATTGCAGCCACCATGCCCATCATATGCAGCCAACTGTATCCATCATATGCAGACTCTGTGCCCAGCAAATGCAGCCACTGTGCCCATAATATGCAGCCAACTGTGCCCATAATATGCAGCCACCTGTGCCCATCATATGCAGCCAACTGTGCCCATCATATGCAGTCACCTATGCCCATATTATGCAGCCACCTGTGCCCATCATATGCATCCACTGTGCTCATCATATGCAGACTCTGTGGCCATCATTTGCAACCACTGTGCTCATCATATGCAGACTCTGTGGCCATCATATGCAGCCACTTGTGCCCATCATATACAGACTCTGTGCCCATCATATGCAGACTCTGTGTCCATCATATGCAGCCAACTGTGCCCATAATATGCAGCCTTTGTGCTCATCAAATGCAGCCACTGTGCCCATAATATGCAGCCTCTGTGCCCATTATATGCAGCCACCTGTGCCCATCATATGCAGCCACCTGTGTCCATCATATGCAGCCACCTGTGCCCATCATATGCAGCCACCTATGCCCAGGGATGGACTGGCCATAGGGACTACCGGGAGTTTCCCGGTGAGCCGATGGCTCAGAGGGGCGTTTTTTAAAAAAACATTTTTTTTTTTGTGGGCCGTTTTTTTATGCAGTTTTGCGGCAGCGGGAGCGTGGCAGCAAACAGCAGCCCTCACAAAAAAAAAAAAAAAAAAAAATTGTGGCCCTTTTTTTATGCAGTTCGGCGGCAGCGGGAGCGTGGCAGCAAACAGTGGCGGGGATTCGGGGAAGGTGGCCATCAAGGAGGGCAGTTGGATGTAAAATTCAGAGGGAGAAGAGCTCCAACCCCTCCCTGAGCACCAAAGAGGCGGACAGTAGCGAGCGCGGCCACCCCGACGCTCCCAGAACCTCGATTCCTCCACCTCCTCTCTGCTCCAGGAAACATGCGGCCTGGTCCGGAGGGCAGGCTGACTGGGAGCCCGAAGTAAGAGAACATGTAAGGAGCAGAGCAGCGTGAGCACCCCCCCCGGATCAAGAGGGAGACTCGGCACTGCCGCTGATGGCCATCAGGTACCTGCCATCCTACACAAACATGCCAGAACACTGAGACAGCGGGGAGGTGAGCAGAGGAGGGACTGCAGAAAGGGACAGTGCTATGTGGTCTGTCTCAGCCCTCCCCTCTGTCTCTCTGCCCCCTCTGTCTCTCAGTCCCCCCCTCTCTCAGTCCCCCCTATTTCAGCCCCTCCTCTGTCTCTCAGCCCCCCTATTTCAGCCCCTCCTCTGTCTCTCAGCCCCCCCACTATCTCTCAGACCCCTCCACTATCTCTCAGACCCCTCCTCTGTCTCTCAGACCCCCCTCTGTCTCTCTGACTCCCCTCTGTCTCTCAGAACCCCCCTCTGTCTCTCAGAACCCCCCTCTGTCTCTCAAACCCCTCCTCTGTCTCTCAGACCCCTCTCAGCTCTCCTCCTCTATCTCTCAGCTCTCCTCCTCTGTCTCTCAGCTCTCCTCCTCTGTCTCTCAGCTCCCCCTCTGTCTCTCAGATCCCCCCACTGTCTCTCAGCCCACTCCTCTATCTCTCAGCTCTCCCCCTCTGTCTCTCAGCTCTCCCCCTCTGTCTCTCAGTCCCCCCTCTGCCTCCCAGCTCTTCCTCTGTCTCTCAGCTCCCCCCTCTGCCTCTCAGACCCCCCTGTCTCTTAGACCCCCCTCTGTCTCTCAGTTCCCGTGTCTCTCAGCCCCCCCTCTTTTGGCCCCTCCTCTGTCTCTCAGCTCCCCTCTATCTCTCAGACCCCCCTCTGTCTCTCAGCTCTCCTCCTCTGTCTCTCAGCTCTCCTCCTCTGTCTCTCAGCTCTCCCCTTCTATCTCTCAGCTCTCCCCCTCGGTCTATCAGCTCCCCCTCTGTCTCTCAGACCCCCCTCTGTCTGTCTCTCAGTCCCCTCCACTGTCTCTTAGACCCCTCCACTGTCTCTCAGCCCCCCCTCTGTCTGTATCTCAGTCCCCTCAACTGTCTCTCAGACCCCTCCACTGTCTCTCAGCCCCCCTCTGTCTCTCAGCCCCCCTCTGTCTCTCAGCCCCCTCTCTGTCTCTCAGCCCCCCTCTGTCTCTCAGCTCCCCCCTGTCTCTCAGCTCCCCCTGTCTCTCAGCTCCCCCTCTGTCTCTTAGACCCCCCTCTGTCTCTTAGACCCCCCTCTGTCTCTCAGACCTCCCTCTGTCTCTCAGTCCCCCCCTCTGTCTCTCAGTTCCCGTGTCTCTCAGTCCCCCCCTCTTTTATCCCCTCCTCTCTCCCTCAGCTCCCCTCTGTCTCTCAGACCCCCCCTCCATCTCTCAGACCCCTCCTCCATCTCTCAGACCCCCCCTCCGTCTCTCAGACCCCCCCTCCGTCTCTCAGACCCCTCCTCCGTCTCTCAGACCCCTCCTCTGTCTCTCAGACCCCTCCTCTGTCTCTCAGACCCCTCCTCCGTCTCTCAGACCCCCTCCTCTGTCTCTCAGACCCCTCCTCTGTCTCTCAGCTCTCCTCCTCTGTCTCTCTGCTCCCCCTGTCTCTCAGATGCCTCCACTGTCTCTGAGACCCCTCCACTGTCTTTTAGACCCCTCCACTGTATCTCAGCTCCCCTCCACTGTCTCTCAGCTCCCCTCCACTGTCTCTCAGCTCCCCTCCACTGTCTCTCATCTCCCCTCCACTGTCTCTCAGCTCCCCTCCACTGTCTCTCAGCTCCCCCCTCTGTCTCTCAGCTCCCCCTCTGTCTCTCAGCTTCTCCCTCTGTCTCTCAGCTTCTCCCTCTGTCTCTCAGCTTCCCCCTGTCTCTCAGCTGTCTCTCAGCTCCCCCTCTGTCTTTCAGCTCCTCCTCTGTCTCTCAGCTCCCTCCCATTGTCTGTCAGCTCCCTCCCATTGTCTCTTAGCTCCCTCCCATTGTCTCTCAGCTTCCCCCTCTGTCTCTCAGCTTCCCCCTCTGTCTCTCAGACCCCTCCTCTGTCTCTCAGTCCCCCCTCTGTCTCTCAGTTCCTATGTCTCTCAGTACCCCCTGTTTTATCCCCTCCTCTCTCTCAGCTCCCCTCTGTCTCTCAGACCCCCCCTCTGTCTCTCAGACCCCCCCTCTGTCTCTCAGACCTCTCCTCTGTCTCTGAGACCCCTCCTCTGTCTCTCAGCTCTCTCCTCTGTCTCTCAGCTCTCCTCCTCTGTCCCTCAGCTCCCCCTGTCTCTCAGACCCCTCCACTGTCTCTCAGCTCCCCTCCACTGTCTCTCAGCTCCCCTCCACTGTCTCTCAGCTCCCCTCCACTGTCTCTCAGCTCAACTCCACTGTCTCTCAGCTCAACTCCACTGTCTCTCAGCTCCCCCCTCTGTCTCTCAGCTCCCCCTCTGTCTCTCAGCTTCCCCCTCTGTCTCTCAGCTTCCCCCTC
This sequence comes from Rana muscosa, assembly GCA_029206835.1. NCBI lineage: Eukaryota > Metazoa > Chordata > Amphibia > Anura > Ranidae > Rana > Rana muscosa. The sequence goes on from CM055116.1 coordinate 179,348,607, forward strand.
TGTCTCTCAGCTTCCCCCTCTGTCTCTCAGCTCCCCCTCTGTCTCTCAGCTTCCCCCTCTGTCTCTCAGCTCCCCCCTCTGTCTCTCAGCTCCCCCCTCTGTCTCTCAGCTCCCCCTCTGTCTCTCAGCTCCCTCCCATTGTCTCTCAGTTCCCTCCCATTGTCTCTCAGCTTCCCCCTCTGTCTCTCAGACCCCTCCTCTGTCTCTCAGACCCCTCCTCTGTCTCTCAGCCCCCTCCTCTGTCTCTCAGCCATTCATTTCAATGGGAGAGAGATTTTTACCGCTCCAGGTGGATACACTCCAACAATCCATAATGACAGGACTACCGTGGGTGCCAGCAATGAACGTAGCATATGAAGAGGAAAAAATTAAAAATATGGACAGCCGCACTCCAAAAAACCTTTGACGGTCGCCTTTATTGTAAAAAGATGGAAAAATTACACTAAAATTCATCACAGCATAGCCAGGGTAACTGCTTACATGTTTCACACTGAAGGTCAGTGCTTAATCATAGCTATGATTAAGCACTGACCTTCAGTGTGAAACATGTATGCAGTTACCCTGGCTATGCTGTGATGAATTTTGGTGTAATTTTTCCATCTTTTTACAATAAAGGCGACCGTCAAAGGTTTTTTGGAGTGCGGCTGTCCATATTTAAAATTTTTTCCTCTTCATTCATTTCAATGGGCAGGAGCGGTGTGTACACCACTCCTCCACCGCCCCAAAGATGCTGCTTGGAGGACTTTCACACTGGGACTGCAGCGGAGGCGTTTTTCAGGGGCTTTACAGGCGCTATTTTTAGCCCAAAAGCGCCTGAAAAACGCCTCAGTGTGTAAGGGGTCCTACACTCACCCCCTCTCTTTTACACTCACTCCCTATCTCTTACACTCACCCCCTCTCTCACCCACCCCCTCTCATCCCCTTTCCCTCAACCCTCCCTCTCTCTCTCTCTCATTCCTCCCTCTCGCTCACCCTCTCATGATATACAATAATGGATGTAGGGCCCTTTTAGTGGGCGTGATTTTTTGGGGGGGTGGGGGGCAGCATTTTATTGAATTAAAGTGGGCCGGTCTGGATGAAGTCCAGGGCCAAATTTTGGTCCCAGTCCAGCCCTGCCTATGCCCATCATATGCAGACTGTGCCCATCATATGCAGACTCCGTGTCCATCAAATGCAGCCTACTGTGCTCATCAAATGCAGACACTGTGCTCATAATATTCAGCCTCTGTGACCATCATATGCAGCCAACTATGCCCATCATATGCAGCGTTTGTGCCCATAATATGAAGCCACTGTGTTCCCCCCACCTGCCCGCTGTCTGCCCGGCACTTACACCATCGTAGGGTTGGGTCAGGCAGTGGGACAGGTGGCGATCTGTTGTGGGACAGTAGCACGGCGATGGCTCCTGTGTGTCCTCCGACTCCTCCGTGCGTGTCTTCTTCCTGTATTCCTTGGCACCAATGGGAGCGCCTGTGCCTTCCGCCAATCAGGTACTTGGTAGTACATCCAGGCCTCTTGATTGGCTGAGAGGCAATTCTGTGTTAGCAAAGCAAAGATTAATTTTCTTTTCTAACACCTGGATGCACTGTGTGTGCAATGGACCTTTTTTTTTACCCCTATTAGAGCCTATAGCCTCGTACACACGACCGATTTTCTCGTTGTAAAAAACACGTCGTTTTTTTCGACGAGATTCTTGTTAAGCTTGTCGATTTTCTCGTCAAGCTTTCCATGCGTACACACTGACAATTTCCAATTTCGTCGTTGTTCTCCGCGCTCCCGTCCAGCATGTACGACGGCACTATAAAGGGGAAGATCTTTTTTCTTGGCGCCACCCCTTGGGCTGCTTTTGCTGATCTCGTGTTACCGCGTGTGAAGTAAAAGTTTGGGAAGAGACGATTCGCGCTTTTCAGTCTTCGTACTTTTCAGATCGTTTTCTGCGGTTCAGTTTGTGCTTGTGGGTTCGTATCTTGACTTTCAGGGCGTCTAGGCAGGTCGTATCTGTTTTACAGTGCGTTCTTGCCTGTTCGTTTCTGATTTTCAGTTCGTTATTCATAGGCCTTGCTGTTCTAAAGTGCGTTCTGTTCTGTACGTTCTGATAAGACGACCGTTTCTTAGCCATGTCGCCTGGACGTTCTCGTCGTCGAGTTCGTGCTGTGCGTGCGCTTGGTGTTGGTCTGCTTGTTTTGGACCAAGACCAGTCCATGAATGGTGTGAGGAGGAGTTCATGGACCAAGAATTGGTTGCTCCAGCGGGACCAATTCTGCCATATGCCTCTGCTGCGGGAGATCGTCGAGAATAATCCTGAGGACTACAGGAATTTTCTGCGGATGTCTGACCCCGTTTTTCAGGAACTGTTGGCTTTGGTGTCCCCCTATATTACCAGGAAGGACACCATTATGCGGGAAGCCATCAGTGCTGAGCAGAGGCTCATCGCCACCTTACGTTATCTGGCGACAGGGAGAAGTCTTCAGGACTTGAAGTTCACCACAGGCATCTCCCCCCAGGCTCTGGGCCTCATAATCCCAGACACCTGTTCTGCCATTATACAAGTCCTGCAGGAGGACTATATTAGGGTAAGTTTTCTCCCTTAACATCACATTTTATGTATTACATGTATGCTAATGTATTGTATTTCTTTCATCCTTCCCTAATTACCATGATTGTAATATGCTGAGAATGTCCCCTTTGTCCCCATGCATGCTGGAAGCTTTAGATTGCCCCTTTTTTCTCCTCCATAAATATTTCCCTTCACTGACTTTTCCAGCAGGGGCGCCTGTTGCTCCAAATGTTTGGGGGTTCAAACCCCAATTTAGGAAATAAACTTCCTCCTTTTTTGCTCTGGTGCCTATTAAACGCCCCCAGTTGTCCCCTCTAATGCAGCCATTTTTGTTCCCTCCAATGCAGCCATTTAGTCCCCTCTAATGCAGCCAGTTTCCCCCCAGCCCTGCACTTACCTTCTTGTGGTCAGAGCCATCCTTCTTCTGTCCTTGATGTGTTCTCCTTCCCTTGATGTTGCATCAGCCAATCATGTTACCATTAAACAGACTTGGTGAACATGATTGGCAGAGCAGCCTGCCAGTGTTTCCCCAAGGAATGCCCCCCCCTGCGACCCCTATTTTACTTTTAGGAAGCCAATTACATCCCTCAGGTTGTAATGTGCAAGACTATTTTACTACCTGTTTCTGCTATGCAATTTGAACCCCCTAAATGCCGCAATTATTCATATGTCGGTCGCTTTACAAGAGGCCATCCACCTGAATAGTGGGCGGCATAGACAATACATAGGTTAATGCAACGCATGAACCTATGTATTGTTCTGAGTGATGGGCACAGGAGAGAGGGGGCAGTGCTCCAGCACCCACTCTGGACGCACCGCCACTGCAATGCTATCCTGTGGCCAAACACATCTCCCCCCCCCAAAAAAAATGTTAGTAATGGCCCATCAGAGGGGGTGATGAATATGATAAGTGAGCCTTCCATTATACTTATTTTAAACACCTTAATAAACGTAGAATTTGATTGATGTTGGCCTCTAATGTTTTTTCAGAGAATTTCCTTGTAATGTATGACTTTTGTATTCTAATATTATTTCATCTTGTTTCACTCCACAGCTTCCTTCCACGCCACAGGAATGGCAGACTGTGGCATCGGAGTTTGCCACGTGGTGGGACTTCCCCAACTGCGGTGGTGCCATAGACGGGAAGCACGTCCGCATCGTGCCGCCACCCCCGTTCTGGGTCCTACTACTACAATTACAAGGGGTTTCATAGCATTGTGCTGATGGCGTTGGTGTCAGCACGGTATGAATTCCACTATGTTGATGTAGGGAAGAATGGCCGGATGTCCGATGGGGGATCCTTCATCCAGACGGAGTTTGCCCTCCGTCTCCAGAGTGACGACCTTGCATTGCCACCGGATGCAGGGAATATTGAAGGACTCCCCTTTGTTTTTTTTGGCTGATGAAGCCTTCGGACTCGGACGGCATCTTATGAGGCCATTTCCACAGAGGACCCTGACCCCAGACAAGAGGGTGTTCAATTACCGGCTGGCCAGGGGCCGAAGAGTTGTCGAAAATGCCTTTGGCATAATGGCCAGCCGGTTCCGCCTTTTTATGACTTCAATACACTTGGCGGACTACAAAATAAACTATGTCGTATTATGCTGCTGTGTGCTACACAACTTTCTGAGCCAAAAATCAAATTCCTATATGGCCTCAGTTTTGCCAGAGGCTGGACTTTCCCCTGCAAATCCCCTGCTGGGCCTGGAATCTGCCCGTCCTGGCTTGCCCTCCCAAAATGCCCGTGAGGTTCGGGACAAATACATGGAGTATTTCACGGGTAGGGGGGCAATTCCTATGCCAGCCTATGTCTAAGGATCCAAATAAAAAGCTTGTTTAAACCTTTAATTATTTGTTCTTTCCTGTCTCCTAGTTTGTCTTAGTGCATTTGTAGTGCCAAGTGTATTTTACTTTAGTAACTAACAACCATTTCACTATGTAACCTAACAAAATAACCAAATAAGCTTAGAGGGTATTCTAAAAAGAAGCTACACGTTGTTTGTGGTCAAATATTTTACTCTGTGCACATTCTCACCATTTTTAGTTTTTTCTTGTTTTTTGGGTTGGCCTGGCCCCAACCCGGCAATTTTTTGCTTATGAAAATACAAAAATAACAGTTGCATTCCAAAAATTACAACATTGGATACCTCTGAGCAATCTGAGACATTCACTTACACAAACGATGTCTCTATGTGCCCGTCCTAATATGGGGTCCTGCCACCCCTTGCCCAGCCAAAAATTGAATATGCACACATTTGGGATTTTTTTCATCTAGGAAGTTTACAATCCTGATCCCTATTGTCAACATGTGCTATCTGCCATCAGGGGTGATCAATGGACGTGTTTTGGGGGTGCAACCCCTTCCTCAGTTCACCGACTTTAGATACGAGGAAGGGGTTGCACCCCCAAAAGACGTACATGGATATCCCCTGATGGCAGATAGCACATGTTGACACACTGTGTGCAGATTCAATTTTTGGCTGGTTTGATTGTCAAAAATATTCGAAAAGGTGCAAAAACAAACATGTAAAAACAAATGTGTTTGGATGGCTTATTGAATTCTCCCCAAAACATCGAGAATGTCTTTAAATGTTTGTTCCATCACATGGATTCTTTGTTTAATTAGGTCCAGTTCCGTGCTACATTCCATCACTTGCTGGATGAGGCGGAGGGCACTGTCAGCAGAGAACCGTGTACTATCCTTCACAACATTTATATCCCCTAAAAACAAAAAACAAAAGGTATTATAACTCTGCAGGCCTACATCTCTTACCTGAAGCTGTGGTGACAGATACTGACCTGTTGTGGTGACCAGATCCACAACGTCATCCACCTCTCCTTCCTGCACTTCTCCTTCCTCCACCTCAACTTCCTGCACATCTTTCGGTTGTGGGTCTTTGGGAGTTTGGGGTTGCTTGGAAGTTGTGGGGTGCATGTGCTCCCTGGAGTGTCCTCCTCCCAGTCTTCTCTCCCCTATGAGAATCAAACAAAAGGTCTATTTATCACACTGTAAATCTCAATGTTAAAATAAAAACAGGCTAAATTGCTTGGAAGTGTGGTACAAGTGTGTGTTTGGGCGGAATTTAAAGAAGAATGCATTATTTATGACCAAGAATATGTTTAGTATTCACCTTTGGATGTAATTTATTTGACATGGAGGCACCACAAAAATTCACTGATGCACCTGTGTGGGACACCCAAAAAAGGCGGGTCTGGTGGCCCACACTATAGTGCTCCAAAGTACAGATGTGGAAGCAGCTGCTGAGTGTCCTCTCCTTTACACTGATAAAAGTTTGCATTTCATTCTCTTTACAAACACATCATCTAGACTAAATCTAAATCTAAATTTTGCCACAATATTTGAGCAAAAATGGCAGATGTCTAATTACTTTTGTGGCTCTAAAATAAGCCAACACCGCGGATAGTGGCCGTACGAAGTGTCGGTAACGTAACGAACGATTACTGTGCCCAACCAAGTTCAAAATATTACATTTTGGAAGGGAGTCCAATATGAGAAACCAAAATAAAGAGCAACATGTAAGTTTAGAAAAAGATTAATAGCACAAAAGTCTACATTTTACTTACTTTTAGCGAGCATTCTCTTTATGCTCCTCAACTGCTCTGGCTCCCTCAGTTTGAGGTCTGGCCACCTCTTTCTGAGCTGCTCATTTGAGCGTTTCACCCCGAAATTCGCCTTCAGACTCTTCACGACTTTAGTGAGGATTTTGGCCTTCCTTCTATTTGGTTTGCTATACGGCCCATGCTTTGCATCATAATCAGACTTGAGCAAGATGTCCACCATCTCCGCCATCTCCGCCAAAGACATAACCGATGCCTTGAATCTCCTCCTTGATCGTGAAGTTTCCTCGGTCTCCAGGCTTGTCTCCTCCTCGTTAGTTGCGGAATTATCAGACACCTGCTGTAACTCCGCCATATCTGTCTGCGCGCCGAAAGAGAAGGGGCAGGGAAAAGATGTTAGTTAGAACGTCATGGGCGGGCGACGTGTGCGGAGCGACGTGTTCGTATTTTGACGCATGCGTGGTGTGTATATAGCAAACACACATGTGACTATAGTACGTTCGGTGTGCGGAGAGAGGAGTTCAAGTGACGGACGTGCGAACAAAGGTATGTGATTTTGTGACTTGTACAAATTGTTGGCCTATACTGTCTTGAGAATGTTGGAGGATATATATGGTGACTAGGATGTTAAGGAGGTTAGACTGTTTGCCTCACATTAGTTATATATAATTTATTTAACTTGCAGATACAATATGAATGTCTTTATAAGCGACAAGGATTTCCTGGCGGAATTTATTGACCGGGTAAGGGAGCTGCCGGCTCTGTGGGAGACGAAAAACCCCATCCACAAAAAAAGAGGGGTGAGAAAAGCAGCGCTGGAGAAGCTGCTCCCATTTGTGCATACCAAGGTGCCCACAGCCACAGCAAAACAAGTGGACACTAAAATTGGGAGCTTGAGAGGTACCTACAGGACTGAACGCTCTAAGGTGCTGGCTTCTCAGAGGTCAGGAGCAGCAGCAGGTGATGTTTATGTCCCGATTTTGTGGTACTACAACAGGATGTCCTTCCTGGATGACCACATTGAGACAAGGCCATCACTCTCCACTCTTCCCCCCAGACTTCCCTGCAGCCAACCTGAGCCTTCTCTGGGGCAAGAGGAGGCAGCCATCCTGGATGATCCTGATTTTGCCATATGGAGCCAGGTATAGTTTTAACTGAAAATGTATTGGGATAAACTTAATGTTTGACAAATATGTCAAGATGACAAACATAAAATATTTTGAATTCCACAAGTGAAATCAAGATCTGTAGACATTAGTCTGCACTTAATTGGGTGCTAAATAGTCAATCTGATGTAGTGGTAAATTTAAAGCAAGGATTTATGGATTTACATTCTAATTGCTTCAATCAGGATTACAAAGTTTGATGCAAAGATTAAACCAACATATTAAACTATGTCCCTTTTTCATACACAGGATGAAATCAGCCAGGAGGAGGGTCTGGAAACTGTCACGCAGGAGGAGGAAGGGCCCAGTGGCAGCCAGGAGGTGGGAGGGCCCAGTGGCAGACAGGAGGTGGCAGGGCCCAGTGGCAGACAGGAGGTGGCAGGGCCCAGTGGCAGACAGGAAGTGCCAGGGCCCAGTGGCAGACAGGAGGTGGCAGGGCAAAGGAGAAGCACCAGATCCCAGGTGCCTCCCATCCGGCTTCCCAAAAGAGGCAGGAGGGACAGGAGCACGAGTGAGGCAGCAATGGCCCTTATTCGTGAGGCCCATGCCACCCTCCAGGAGCCCACATCCCCTGAAGAGGCCATTGCCGGCCTAGTGGAGGCTAAGTTCAAGGTGATGAGCATGGAGCAACGCCTCCTATGCGAGCCCCTGCTCATCACCTTGCTCAACAAGGGGGTGATGGAGAAAATTACCCCCAATACCGCCATATGTGAGGTGGCACAACTGACCTAACCTCAACCTCCACCTCCCCCTTCTTCTTCTGCCCCACCCCCTTCTGCTACACCTCCACCTTCTTCTTCTGCCCCACCCCCTTCTGCTACACCTCCACCTTCTTCTTCTGCCCCACCCCCTTCTGCTACATCTCCTCCTCCTCCTCCTGACAGGAGTACCCCTCCAGTGGCCCAGCCTCCAGCCAAACGAAGAAGGAAGGCTGCAGGGAAGGCTTCAGGGAAGGTTGCAGGGAAGGTTGCCAGGAAGAAGAGGAAGTGATGGCCTTGCTTCATTGTGGTCGGACAGAAGGCAGCCTGTTGTAGTACCACACACTTGGGACATATATATCACCTGCTTCTGTTCCTGACCTCTGGGAGGCCAGCATCAGATTGTGTTCAGAAATGTTGGCCTTCTCAAGCTCCCAATTTTAGTGTCCACACAGGGTTGCTGTGTGTTCTGGGGTCCCTGGGATGCACAAATGGCAGCAGGTTCTCCAGCGCTGCCTTCTCTTTATTTTATTTCGAAACATGAATAAATGTGATTTTTGTTTAAGTTCATACTTGACTATGTGTATTTGTAAAAATTAAAAATCTAGCTTTGGAGTAAGCAGATACATTTGACTGACAAAAAAAGGGACAGATATCACCCCCCCCCAAAAGAATAACTAAATCTGATTTGCAAAAAAACATGGGGGGAAATTTAACTAATATAGATTCCAAAATTAAATGGGAGATCTCTATCAAAACATTGCGAAATTATAATTAACATCATTTTTAAAAATATAACCATTTAAATTATTCCTAAAAACTTGCACGATATAATACACATAAATCTTCTTAAGAGCAGCATGAAAAAGGTTAAAAAAAAGTCATAACTCTGTGAATATCAGCAGCAAAAGAAGGTCACTCGTTTTGATTAATGTAACATTCTAACGAAGATTTCAATGCAGAACATTTAAACAATGCAATATTTTTGAGCGTAACGAATGTGCTCTCTCCATTACGAAGGCTTGTTTTACCAGAAGATGCGCTCCCGTCTCATAGTTGCTTGTGAGCATGCGCGCTTTTGGAAGAGTCGTAAAAGCATACACACGAACCATTTTCTTGTCACAAAACAGCCCGACGAGAAACACGACGAGGAAATCTGGAATCCTGACGAGAAAATAGAGAGCAGGTTCTCTATTTTCTCGTCGAGATTCTCTGCAATTTTCTCGTCGTAAAACCATACACACGAACGTTTTTCTCGACAAGAAAGCTCTCGCGGCACTTTTCTTGACGGTTTTGGACGAGAAAATCGGTCGTGTGTACGAGGCCTATGGCTCTAATCTGGTGCTTCAAAAACACCCCCCTGCCGCTACAATTCAGACACCTGGTGCCCGAAAAAGGGACCAGATGCCTGAATAGGGGGTGTCTACACCGGCCGTGGATAAATTTATGCAATCCATGAACCTAGCCATAGTGCACAGAGGGGGTGGCTGGAGAGAGGGGGCGGCACCCGAACGCCATTAATGGATGCACCGCCACTGGTGCTAAATCTATGTCTGGATAAATAACTACAACCCAGAACAATTTTATTGTGTTTCCTTTATGCATATCAACATTTATATTTCTATTGTGACTAGAATGTACATTGTACTACATTTGTGAATGGGTTTAGTATACATTTGTGCTTTTACCTGACTATGTAGTGGCCTAGACTTATATTGACTTATAATATAATAAGGTACTGATTTTCTGTAAATTTACAAACTGTAAATAAATAATCATTTTAAATAAAGACAACTTTAAGTTTAGAAATTGTCTGTATTTATTTTTTCCAAGATATTTGAATTATTGGTTTGTATTTTTTTTTTTTTTTACTGTTACCAATTAGTGTTACCATTTATTTTGCAGTTTCTTTATTTTTTTCTTAGATTTCTTAGACCCAACAGCTTACATGATAATTACAGATATAGGATAATCCTGCAATTAATATTATCTCTAACCGCTTTCTCTAGTTAATTGCTCCATTCAGCATGTTTAGAGCTGCTAGCGGGAATGTGAGCATTCCAAAATTCGGTAAATTAAAGTTCTGCATGTGCTATAAAACATACAAAATGTACCCCATGATAAGAATTAGCGAGATTTATGCTGCTGAATTCTGCTCACGTTATTCAATTGGAATAATTTGCACATTATTATGGAGCATATAAAGAGTTCTTTTCTAAAGTTTCCTTTAAATAGTCACTGTGGACTCATTAGAACATTACTTGCACCATCCTTTAATCAGTAAATTGTCCTTCTCAAATAATAGATCATCATAATGTTATATGACAAGATACATCTAATTGTAAGTAATAATCTATGCATGCAGTGTTAAGGAGATTGCTGAATGGGCAAAAAAATATATAGCAGTGTAAGTACGAAAGTGGTTTTGGGTTACATAGCACCCTGTGCCAAATTTTGGTATAGTGCTCCTCCGCCACCATAGCTATCTTCCATCAAAACACAAATAAAAAAACGCAATGGTATATTCTAGTCAAATGTGAACATTAACCACTTCAGCCCTGGAAGGATTTTTCCACTTCCTGACCAGGCCATTTTTTGCGATACGGCACTGCGTCGCCTTAACTGACAATTGCGCGGTCGTGCGAGGCTTAACCCAAATAAAATCGATGTCCTTTTTTCCCCACAAATAGAGCTTTGTTTTGGTGGTATTTGATCATCGCTGCGTTTGTTTGGTTTTGCCTAATAAACAAAAAAAATAGAAACAATTTTGAAAAAATATTTGTTATCTTTTGCTATAATAAATATCAACAAAAAATAAAAATAAATTCTTCATCAGTTTAGGCCAATATGTATTCTTCTATTACATTGCTTGGTTTGCGCAAAAAATATAGCATCTACAAAATAGGAGATATATTTATGGCATTTTTATTATTATTTTTTTTTTTAATAGTAATGGCGGTGATCAGCGATTTTTAGCGGGACTGTGACATTGCGGCGGACACTTCTTTGGGACCATTGACATTTATACTGTGATCAGAGCTAAAAATAGCCACTGATTACTGTATAAATGTCACTGGCAGGGAAGGGGGTAACACTAGGGGGCGATCAATGTGTTAAGTGTGTCCTAGGGAGGTGATTCTAACAGTGGGGGCAGTGTAGGAACAGCAGATCTGTCTGTTTACATTGACAGATCCCCGTTCTGTCTCTCTCTGGAGCAATCGCGGGTCGCCGGCGGACATCGTAGCCACCAGCCACGCACATCGGCTCTGGCATCACGCCGCGGACATGAGTGCACCCCCTATGGGTCTTAAAGCGGGCGCTATACAGCTATGGCGATTCGCACAGGGGAGCCAACCTACCGCCGTATAATGACAGTGGCTGGTCAACAAGGTATTAAGGAGAACCTGTGGCAGGCTATGGACAATAAAATGTTCACATAAACTTAATAGTCAGTAAATAGTTCTTAAAACAAGCCCTCTCTGGGGCGCATGCATGGCTGTCATAGATGGTAGACGACCATTGAGAGTTCTCCGGTCTAGCTTCGCTCTCCTCGCCCCCTGATTCACTGCAGTAGCCTCCAAGAGCTCCAGGGGTAAGCAAATTAACCCCCCCTGCACCACTCGCACACCACATGGTAAAAAAAACAATAAAAATTTGAGATGCGGCCTTCCGCCACCATGGATCGCTTCTTAACTAGGCATGCACCCCCGGCCTCAAGTTCACAAGCAGCCCCGATCACTGATGCTTTCCTACCTGATGCCCAGCTTGCCGCTAATGCTTTTCGGCCTGATGCCCAGCTTTCCACTGATGCTTTCCTGCCTGATGCCCAGTTTACTGCTGATACTTTCCTGCCTGATGCCCAGTTTGCTGCTGATGCTTTCCTGCCTGATGCCCAGCCTACCGCTGCTGCCTTCCTGCCTAATGCCCAGCTTGCCGCTGATGCTTTCCAGCCTGATGCCCAGCTTGCTGCTGATTCTCCACTGCTTGATGCCCAGCCTGACTTTGATGCCCCGTGTTGTCTGCCTCCAACGGGTAAATTCCCTCTGCCCAACTAGCTTTTGTTACCAGATCCAAACTTCCAGACCCTGGTGGTGGGGCGCATGTTCCATTACCAGACTTGGGTGGCACGCCTCCCAGTGGGTTAAAAGACTCTGGCCTGAAGAGTGCAAAAAAGTCTGCAGACATGGATGGGAAACTTTTCAGGACTTTTCCGCACCCTCATTGACTGTCAGGTCAAGGGCAGAAGGTAGCATCCTGAGGACACTCCTTAAGGGGGAGTGGGGCTGCCAGGACCTGTGTCATTACTTGGGTTACCTGCTGGTGGCACTGTTGTTTTTAGCACCAAAGTGTGTAGTTCTCGGGGCCACCAGCGGGTGTCTTCCAGCAGATGTACATACAGGTAATCAGGCTGCACATGATATGGTCTGCTGGGAGTATATAAGCCTGCCCTTCACTGAGGCTCAGGGCTTCAGTATTTTCCTGCAAATCGTGTTCCTGCCTGAGCCTGATCCATGCCTGTCCCTTGAATCCTGATCCGAAGACCTGTCCCTGTAACCTACTTTCTTCTCCCAGTACCTTGCTTCCTGTTCCCCTTATCTCCTGTCCCTGTCCTGTCTGGCTTATGTGTGTTCTCCCCATTTATATATAGTCAGGTTTAGTTAGTTAGGTTTTCATATAGGGTTTGCTGTGTTCTTTTACTTTCCACTTGCTTGTTTTTGATTTACTGGTGTTGGTATTGGAAGTGTGTCATTATCTTAAATAAATATATATTTTCACTTACTCATCTGGTCCTGTTTCCTTAAAGGTGCAGTCAACTGATCTGATCACCCGTGCAGGATGCCTGCATGAGGTATCCCTGACAAGAGTGAGGCACGGACCCTCGCCCTGCCATTTCTTCAGAGGTTCTGTGTTTCCCTCCAAACTCCAAAGCTGCAGCCTTGGTTTTCTGAGAGCTGTTGCCTCTCAGGCCTATGACTTTTGGTTTCCCTTTGTTTTCTGGCCAATATGGCCTTTAGTTTCTACGCTAATGACTGTTTCATTGGACTATTCTTGTAAATGTTTTTTTCTTTTTTTAACATTGTTTATACCCATTTTGATCTACATTACTAAATGCCTTCTTGCACCATTGGAGTTAAGCCCCTTTTGCTTTGCTTCCATGTGCCTTTTGTCATTAGATTGTTATGGCTGTAAAAATGTTATCATATAATTTAAAAGGCTCCCCCAAGGTTTTGTTCTTGGACCTCTCCTATGTTCACTCTACACCTCCTCCCTGGGTCAGCTGATAGCCTCCCACGCCTTCCAATACCACCTCTACGCTGACGACACTCAAATCTATTTCTCTGCCCCTCAACTCACTCCTTCATTCTCCTCACATATCTCTAATTTACTATCAGATATATCAGTTTGGATGTCACACCACTTCCTCAAACTTAATCTATCAAAAACTGAACTGATCATTTTTCCTCCTCCACGTGCCTCCTCCCCCGATCTCTCTGTCAAAATTGATGGCACAACTATCAGCCCATCCCCACATGCCAAGGTCCTAGGAGTAGTCCTGGACTCTGAACTCTCCTTTAAGCCTCACGTCCAATCACTGTCCAAATCTTGCCGCCTCAACCTCTGCAACATCTCCAAAATATGCCCCTTTCTAACCAATGACACAACACAGCTCCTAATTCACTCCCTGGTCATCTCTCGCCTTGATTACTGCAACTCCCTCCTCATTGGCTTACCTCTGAAAATTTTAACCCCCCTTCAGTCCATCATGAATGCTGCTGCCAGACTCATCCACCTTACCAACCGCTCTGTCTCTGCTACTCCTCTCTGTCAATCCCTCCACTGGCTTCTGCTCACCCAACAAATTAAATTCAAAATACTAACAACTACCTACAAAGCCATCCTCAACACTGCCCCCAGCTACATCACTGACCTAGTCTCTAAATACCAACCTAATCGTTCTCTTCGTTCTTCTCAAGACCTCCTGCTCTCTATCTCTCTCATCACCTGCTCCCATGCTCGTCTCCAGGACTTTTCCAGAGCCTCTCAAAGCCTATGGAACTCCTTACCCCAATCTGTCCGTCTATCTCCTTCTCTATTAGCTTTTAGAGGATCCCTAAAAACCCTCCTCTTCAGAGAAGCCTATCCTACCCATACCTAACAACTGTATTTTCATTTTGTCCACCTGATCATCCCCCACAGCTACTACCCTTTGTTTCACTTGACTCTCCCTTCTAGACTGTAAGCTCTAACAAGCAGGGTCCTCTGATCCCTCTGTATTGAATTGTATTACATAGTTAGTCAGGTTGAAAAAAGACACAAGTCCATCCAGTTCAACCATAAAATATATATATATATATATATATATATATATATATATATATATCGTACAATCCCATATACCCAATTCTATACCCACAGTTGATCCAGAGGAAGGCAAAAAACCCCAGCAGAGCATGATCCAATTTGCTACAGCAGGGGAAAAAATTCCTTCCTGATCCCCCGAGAGGCAGTCGGATATTCCCCGGATCAACTTTACCTATAAATGTCAGTACCCAGTTATATTATGTACATTTAAGAAAGAATCCAGGCCCTTCTTAAAGCAATCTACTGAGCTGGCCAGAACCACCTCTGCAGGGAGTCTATTTCACATTTTCACAGCTCTTACTGTGAAGAAACCTTTCCGTATTTGGAGGTGAAATCTCTTTTCCTCTAGACGCAAAGAGTGCCCCCTTGTCCTTTGTGTTGACCGTAAAGTGAATAATTCAACACCAAGTTCACTATATGGACCCCTTATATATTTGTACATGTTGATCATATCCCCCCTTAATCTCCTCTTCTCAAGAGTGAATAAATTCAGTTCCTCTAATCTTTCCTCATAGCTGAGCTCCTCCATGCCTCTTATCAGTTTGGTTGCCCTTCTCTGCACTTTCTCCAGTTCCCCAATATCCTTTTTGAGAACTGGGGCCCAAAACTGAACTGCATATTCCAGATGAGGTCTTACTAATGATTTGAACAGGGGCAAAATGATATCTCTCTCTCTGGAGACCATACCTCTCTTAATACAAGAAAGGACTTTGCTTGCTTTGGAAACCGCAGCTTGGCATTGCATGTCATTATTGAGCTTATGATCTACCAAAACCCCCAGATCCTTCTCCACTACAGATCCCCCCAGTTTTACTCCCCCTAGAATGTATGATGCATTCATATTCTTAGCCCCCAAGTGCATAACTTTACATTTATCAACATTAAACCTCATCTGCCACATAGTCGCCCAATTAGACAGAGCATTGAGGTCGGCTTGTAAATTGGCGACATCCTGTAAGGACGTTATTCCAATGCATAGCTTGGTGTCATCTGCAAAGACAGAAATTTTACTTTTGATCTCAGACCCAATATCATTTATAAACATATTAAAAAGTAAGGGTCCCAGCACTGAACCTTGGGGTACACCACTGATAACCTTGGACCATTCAGAGTAAGAATCATTAACCACTACTCTCTGAATTCTGTCTTTTAGCCAGTTTTCTATCCATTTACAAACTGATATTTCCAATCCTGTAGACTTTACCTTGCACATGAGCCGTGTGTGGGGAACTGTATTGAACGCTTTTGCAAAATCCAAGTATACCACGTCCACAGCCACCCCTCTGTCCAAGGTCTTACTTACCTCTTCATAAAAAGAAATCAGGTTTGTCTGACAACTTCTGTCTTTCATGAATCCATGCTGTCTATTGCTTAAATAGTTTTTTTCCAGCAAGAACTCATCTATGTGGTCTTTTATTAATCTCTCCAGTATCTTCCCAACTAACAGGTCTATAGTTACTTGGTAAAGACTTAATTCCCTTTTTAAATATAGGCACCACATTGGCCCTGCGCCAATCCAGTGGTACTATTCCTGTCATTAATGAGTCCCTAAAAATTAAATACAATGGCTTTGAAATTACAGAGCTCAATTCTTTTAGGATCCGTGGGTGTATGCCCTCTGGTCCAGGTGCTTTGTCCACCTTTATTCCATCTAAATATTTCTGGACCATATCACTTTTGAGCCATTGTGGATTTGGGGCTGTGACACTACCACCCCCATTTTGCACATGAGCTCCCCCATGCTCCTTTGTATACACAGAACTGAAGAAAGTATTTAATAAATTAGCCTTCTCTTTGTCCCCAGTCACCCACTCTAGATTATTTTGTAAAGTGCCTACATGCTCAGACTTGACCTTTTTACTATTAATATATTTGAATAATTTTTTGGGGTTTGTCCTACTATCTTTTGCAATCTGTCGTTCATTTTGAATTTTTGCATCCTTGATTTCCTTTTTACATATCCTGTTATATTCTTTGTAACATTTAAATGACACTAGTGTTCCCTCATTTTAATATTTTTTAAAAGCTCTTTTCTTATAGTTTATAGCTTTTTTAACTTTGGCAGTGAGCCACATAGGTTTTATTGTTAGCCTTTTAAACTTATTGCCCATGGGAATATACTTTTCAGTGAGTTCACAAACAGTCTTTTTGAAGAATTCCCATTTCTGTTCTGTGCCCATTGATGCCAATATTCCCTCCCAGTCTAAGTCCTGGAGAGCAGCGCTCATCCTTGGAAAATTTGCTCTCCTGAAATTAAGTGTTTTTATCTTTCCCGTATGTGATTTCTGCTTACAACTAACATCAAATGAAATCATGTTATGGTCACTGCTACCCAGGTGTTCATTTATCTGAACATTAGTAATATGCTCTGCATGGTTTGAGATTACCAGGTCCAACAGAGCATCATTCCTAATTGGGCCTCAATAAACTGGACCATAAAATTGTCCTGCAATAGGTTTATACATTTTTGCCCTTTAACTGTCCCAGCAGTTCCATTACTCCAGTCAATTTCTGGGTAGTTAAAATCCCCCATTATTATCACCAATCCCCCATTATTATCACCATTGTATTGTGACTGTACTGTCTTCCCTGATGTTGTAAAGCACTTCGCAAACTGTTGGCGCTATATAAATCCTGTATAATAGTACTAATAATAATAAACTCCATTAAGAAATGCTGACTGGCACTTAAGGAGTTTAAGACCTCTGGGGTAGATGTGATTCTGGTTCAGGAGATGCATTTCCAATCTGGGGGCTCATTTGAATTTGCATCAAAACATTTCCCCAATTCCTACAAGGCGTCTGACTCATCTGGCAAGGCCGGAGTGGCGATACTAGTTAAAGGCTCCTGTCCTCTCCGGATCTAGTCATCCCATAGGATCCCTATGGTCGGTATGTGATCCTACGCTGTAGCTACCTGTCCACCTCTGTCACACTGATGAATATTTATGCTCCCAATACTGGTCAAATGGAGTTTCTTAATGAGGCTTTTGAAGTGTTACAACATTTGCCTAACCTTTTACGATTGTTGGGGGGGAATTTAATGTTGTGTTTTCCCCAACACGTGTTAGGAAGTCCCTCTTGCAATCTGGCTTACCCTTCTCAACACAAACCTTAGCAACCTCCTGCCGCAAATTAATCAGAACCTGTCACTTTTTTGGAGAATCAAACACCCCACTGGTAGGCAGAATTAATTTTACTCCCCTCCTCACAAAATGTTCTCTAGGCTAGACTATTTTTTTGTTTCTGCCCACCTTTTGTCTAATGTAGTAACATCAGAGTTGGGTCAGATAACCTGGTCTGATCACACCTCCATTTTTTTTGGATCTCGCCCTAGCAAATTATTTTCCCAAAACATGCCATTGGAGACTCAATGAATCGCTACTCAATCAGACGGACACCAAAGAGATACTCTCTCGGTCCCTTTCTGAATAAGTTCAGCTTAATGAGGGCTCTATGGAGGACATGTCCACTCTGAGGGAGGATCACAAAGCCTATTTCTGAGGGCAGTGTATCGCTGAGGAGTCTTGCCTGAAAAGAGATGTAACTGCACACAAAAACTTCCTGTTGACTAAACTGAGAACCGTGGAGCGGCTCCTTGCACTCTCCCCTACAGTGGCCACTTTCCTATGCAACCAACTCAAACCTATAGCTTCGACAGGCATAGCCAAGTTACTGTGGGCAAAACAAAAAGTCTCTAGACTTCATCCCCCACCCCTTTCACTCATTCCCTGATTTTTTGATACAATCTGATGGTACGCCTACACATTGTCCCCAGTCTATGACTAGGGTCTTTGAGGAGTTCTACAGTAAGCTTTACAATTGCCTAACTACAGCTCACCACCCCCCCCTTTTAAACAGGAGGCCCTTGACACCTTTCCTTAGCGACATACGTATGCCTAGGTTATCCTCAGCAGACCTTCGGAAATTAAATGTTTCTATTACTGTGGAAGAACTCACTGCCACTGACCAATGTATAAATCTCCTTCTTTACTCGTATTATAAAACTTTGCTTCAAATCCTATCTCCCCACCTACTACCCCCATATAATTCTCTCCTTGGGGTAAAAAGCTCCTCAATCATCCTTTATGCATTCTTACATCACTATTATACTGAAACCAGATAAGGATTCATCTATCCCAGATAATCAGTGGCGGTGCATCCATAGTGGGCGCAGGAGCGCCACCCCCTCTCTCTCCTGCGCCCATCACTCACAACAACAATACATAGGTTCATGCATTGCATGAACCTATGTATTGTTGCCACTGCCGCCCACTATTCAGATGGCCGGCCCCCTGGCGAGCGCCGGCCATCTGAATAACAGCGGCTGGTTGGTTTTTGGAAGTGCCTATCAGAGCCTGTGGGCTGTAATCGGCTTCCAAATAGTTAACCAGGGGATGCACGGGCTGTGCGTTCCTTGGTTAACACTGACAGGCGTCTCAGCCAATCAGGTTCACCGGGTCTGGTTACCGGTAACCTGATTGGCTGAAGCGACATCGAGGGCGGGAGAAGACATCGAGGACGGAAAAAGGACGGCGCTGACCCGAGGAAGGTAAGTGCAGGGCTAAGGACAAACTGGCTGTATTTGGGGACAAACTGGCTGTATTTGGGGACAAACTGACTGTATTTGGGGGGAAACTGGCTGTATTTGGGGACACATTGGCTGTATTTGGGGGGAAACTGGCTGCATTTGGGGACAAACTGACTGTATTTTGGGGAAACTGGCTGTATTTGGGGACAAACTGGCTGCATTTGAGGACAAACTGGCTGCATTTGGGGACAAACTGGCTGCATTTAGGGGGAAACTGGCTGCATTTGGTGGGAAACTGGCTGCATTTGGGGACAAACTGGCTGCATTTGGGGGGAAACTGGCTACATTTGGAGGGAAACTGGCTGCATTTGGGGACAGACTGGCTGCATTTGGGGACAAACTGGCTGCATTTGGGGACAAACTGGCTGTATTTGAGGGGGCAAACTGGTGGCGTTTGGGCACAGTGGCTGCGTTTAATGGGCACAGTGGCGGAAATTGAGGATTTTTTTTTCCGTTTCTTTGCGCCCCCCCAAAAAATTTTGAGCACCAGCCGCCACTGCAGATAAATATAGACCAATTGCGCTCCTCATTTCAGATTACAAGCTCTTTACAAAGATCCTGGCAAATCACCTCTTACATCTGCTTTATAAACTTATTGATAAGGACCAAGTTGGCTTCATCCCAGCTAGACATGCAGGGGGCAATACCAGGCATACCATAGACCTTACTGACATGCTAAATAGAGTTTGCAGTCCAGCTCTGATTTTGAGTTTGGATGCTCAGAAAGCATTTGATTGGCTAAGCTGGCCCTGTATGTTTGCAATATTATCTAAATATGGCTTTCGTGGGTCCCTTTATTTCTGCACTCCAGGTTCCTTACTACAACCCCTATTCCCAGGTTTGGATGTCCTCTTTTCACTCAGGGACCTTTCAGATGTAAAATGGCACCAGGCAGGGGTGTCCACTATTGCCTTTACTTTTTATTTTATTTCTAGAACCCCGGGCCGCTGCTATTAGTGCCCATCCGGACATCTGGGGGGTCCCTATGAGACAGAGAGCGTACAAACTGTCTTTATTTTCTGATGATATTTTGCTGACCCTGACACACCCACTTGTCTCCTTACCATCCTTGCATAGTCTACTGTCTCAATTTGGCTCCCTTTCTGGTTACAAAATCAATGCCACCAAGACAGAAGCCCTACATATTCATGCCCCCCCCCCAATTTTCTAACCTCTGTACAACAGTCATACCCATATCGATTTTTTGCCTCGCTCCTTGAAATATTTAGGGGTGCAGATCACAGCTACTTACTCATCCCTGTACCAGGCCAACTACATCCCTATGCTTCAAACTATTTTCTATTTATTTTTTAACATACTTTATTGGATTTTAAAACATACAGAGCATCAAGAACCATAGTTACATTGATCCCTGGGAAGTCCCCAGGGGGCAGTAATAATCAACTGAAATAAGAAAACAAACTTAAAAAGGGGAGGAAGGAAAAAAAAGGGGGAGGGAGGGGAGGTAAGGAGAGGGGAACCAAAGTTGAGGTCTTACATGAGAGGAGATATTATTTAGCTCATGTGGTGGCAAGCATTCAAGCCCTGTACACACAGCCAGTTTTCCCGGCAGGAAAACTGCCATGAGAGCTTTTGGCCGGGAATCCCGGCCGTGTGTATTTGTCATGTACCTGGGTGTATTGGAACCTGGATCTTCCTGGTCCCACAGCTGCAGCCTTACCTGTTGTGCTACGGAGGAGATCTGGACTTATGGAAATGTCCTCTCAGTATTAAGCATTACCATGGACTCACTAGCCCCACCTGCTGCCAGCTGTGGACAATTTTCAATCAAAGCAGCCCATAAATAGGAAGTGATGCTATCTCTCAGCGCCCGTTTGTATGGAATAGCTCCCTGGGTGTTGTGACTGCTTTTTGATCTTGATTATCATGTTGAATTCCTGACTACTCTCTAGCCTGCTGATTTTGTACTTCACCGCCAGCTTGTGTATGACCTTTGCCTGCCTGACCACTCTCTGGATTTCGATCGTGTACCATTTTGCCTGATCTGTTGGCAACCTAATCTGCCTGACTACATTTTCGCCTGAATCCTCAGCACACAAGTTCCACTTCGGACACTACCAATCACAGGTACCTTACATTACAAACGGGCCACATTAACAGTGGGCCCTGCTGAGATTGTTAAGGCAATTTCACGTCAGGGACAATTGATTGGACCTCATGAACAGCATCTTTCTTCCCTGGACGCCAAGTTAAATGAACTTTGTACTACGCTTAAATCTTGTTTGCCTGGTTCCTCTGCAACGGTCCAGACTCCGGATCCTACTCCTGCTACAATCCAACCCGCCTCTTCTGTACCACCCAAACTTCCCTTGCCTGACAAATTTGGTGGTGATACTGAGGACTGCAGAGGCTTTTTAAATGTTTGCCGTTTGCATTTCTGCAACAACCCGGGGACTTTTAGCACTTTGTCTGCCAAAGTGACTTTTGTAATTTCCTTGTTAAAGGGGAAGGCCCTGGCCTGGGTCTCTCCTTATCTGGAACACAATGATCCTGTGCTGCAAGACGCTGACAAATTTCTGGCTTCTCTCCAGACTGTATTTGACAAGCCAGATAGAGCTTCTGCAGCTGAGTACTCACTCTTGGACATGTAACAAGGCAGGAGGTCTGTGGCACAATATGCTATTGAGTTCCGTACCCTTGCTGCTGAGACTAATTGGGACTCAAGGGCATTATGTGTAGCCTTCCGAAAAGGTCTTGCAGATCGCATCAAGGACAAATTAGTCCACAAGGATTCCCCAGAAGACCCTCGAGAAATTCGTAGAGCTGTGTGTTCGTCTGGATGTCCGGTATCATGAAAGGTGCCAAGAGAGACTTAGAACTCGCAAGTTTCCTAGGCCAGTTTACCGTTTGGCCCCTAACTTCCAAACACTAGGGATGAGCTTCGAGTTCGAGTCGAACTCATGTTCGACTCGAACATTGCCTGTTCGCCCGTTCGCCGAACAACGAACAAATTGGGGTGTTCGCGGCAAATTCGAAAAATCTATGGGAGAAATCTAAAGTGTTAATTATAAAGGCTAATATGCAAGTTATTGTCCTAAAAAGTGTTTGGGGACCCGGGTCCTGCCCCAGGGGACATGTATCAATGCAAAAAAAAGTTTTAAAAACGGCCGTTTTTTCGGGAGCAGTGATTTTAATAATGCTTAAAATGAAAAAATAAAAGTGAAATATTCCTTTAAATTTCGTACCTGGGGGGTGTGTATGATGTGCATGTAAAGTGGCGCATGTTTCCCGTGCTTAGAACTGTCCCTGCAAAAAGTGTCATTTTTGAAAGAAAAAAATGCATTTAAAACTGACTCGCGGCTATTAATGAATTGTCGGCTCCCGGCAATACATACAAAAGTCATTGATAAAAAAAAAAAAAAAGCGTGGGGGTTCCCCAGAATTCAATTACCAGGCCCTTCAGGTCTGGAATGGATATTAAGGGGAACCCCGCCGCAAATAAAAAAAAAATTGACGTGGGGTTCCCCCAAATATCCATTCCAGGCCCTTCAGATCTGGCATGGATTTTAAGGGGAACTCCACCCCAAATTTAAAAAAAATGGCGTGGAGTCCCCCTAAAAATCCATACCAGACCCCTTATCCGAGCACGCAACCTGGCCGGCCGCAGGGGAAAAGGGGGGGACGAGAGAGCGGCCCCCCCTCCCTCCTGAACCGTACCAAGCCACATGCCCTCAACATGGGGAGGATGTCCCCATGTTGATGGGGACAAGGGCCTCATCCCCACAACCCTTGCCCGGTGGTTGTGGGGGTCTGCGGGCGGGGGGCTTATCGGAATCTGGAAGACCCCTTTAACAAAGAGGACCCCCAGATCCCGGCCCCCCCCCCCTATGTGAATTGGTAAGGGGTACATTGTACCCCTACCATTTCACGAAGAAAGCGTAAAAATTTTTTTAAAAAACACACAAACACCTTGAAAAAGTCCTTTATTAAGAAAAAAAAAAAAAAACCATTCCAGCGGTGAAATCCAGTGTCCCGCGGCGATCCCGATGTCCAGCGCTGTCCTTCATTGGTTGTGCCTGAGCGGACCTGATGGGGAACTCCCTCTCAGTATTTTAAATGTATAGACCCGCCCCTTCTAAAGTTCCCCATCAGGTCCGCTCAGCGGACCAGATGCGGAACATGAGAAGGGGCGGGTCTATACATGTATTACCAAAGTGAGAGCAGTTCCCCATCAGGTCCGCCTCCTCGGTATGTCGGACCCGCCGCCTAATTTAAATTTACATAGTGAAGGAAGTTCCCCGCTCAAGCCAATGACGTAGGCGGGTCTGACATACCGAGGAGGCGGACCTGATGGGGAACTGCTCTCACTTTGGTAATACATGTATAAACCCGCCCCTTCTCATGTTCTGCATCTCGTCCGCTGAGCGGACCTGATGGGGAACATTAGAAGGGGCGGGTCTATACATTTAAAATACTGAGAGGGAGTTCCCCATCAGGTCCGCTCAGGCACAACCAATGAAGGACAGCGCTGGACATTGGGATCGCCGCGGGACACTGGATTTCACCGCTGGAATGTTTATTTATTTATTTTTTTAAATAAAGGACTTTTTCAAGGTGTTTGTGTGTTTTTTTAAACATTTTTTTACGCTTTCTTCGTGAAATGGTAGGGGTACAATGTACCCCTTACCAATTCACATGGGGGGGGGCCGGGATCTGGGGGTCCCCTTTGTTAAAGGGGTCTTCCAGATTCCGATAAACCCCCCGCCCGCAGACCCCCACAACCACCGGGCAAGGGTTGTGGGGATGAGGCCCTTGTCCCCATCAACATGGGGACATCCTCCCCATGTTGAGGGCATGTGGCCTGGTACGGTTCAGGAGGGAGGGGGGCCGCTCTCTCGTCCCCCCCTTTTCCCCTGCGGCCGGCCAGGTTGCGTGCTCGGATAAGGGGTCTGGTATGGATTTTTAGGGGGACTCCACGCCATTTTTTTTTTAAACTTGGGGTGGAGTTCCCCTTAAAATCCATGCCAGATCTGAAGGGCCTGGTAATTGAATTCTGGGGAACCCCCACGCTTTTTTTTTTTTTTTTTTATCAATGACTTTTGTATGTATTGCCGGGAGCCGACAATTCATTAATAGCCGCGAGTCAGTTTTAAATGCATTTTTTTTCTTTCAAAAATGACATTTTTTGCAGGGACAGTTCTAAGCACGGGAAACATGCGCCACTTTACATGCACATCATACACACCCCCCAGGTACGAAATTTAAAGGAATATTTCACTTTTATTTTTTCATTTTAAGCATTATTAAAATCACTGCTCCCGAAAAAACGGCCGTTTTTAAAACTTCTTTTTGCATTGATACATGTCCCCTGGGGCAGGACCCGGGTCCCCAAACACTTTTTAGGACAATAACTTGCATATTAGCCTTTATAATTAACACTTTAGATTTCGAACGTTCGAGTCCATTGTATTTAATAGGGTTCTAAAGTTTACACGAACATTTTGTCTGTTCGCAGGTTCTGGTGCGAACCGAACAGGGGGGTGTTCGGCTCATCCCTGCCAAACACCACCTCAGCCAGAACCTGAAATCTCAGTTGAATCCCAGGCACCTGTGGAACCCATGGATGTAAGCCATCTCCACCTAACTGAGTCTGAGAAACAAAGGAGGCGTGCATTGGGCCTATGCCTGTACTGTGGACTTAAAGGACATTTTTTATCTGTCTGCCCTTCCCGTCCAGTAAAAGGCAGGGTCTAACCAGTGTTGGAGGAGCTGGCTTAGACCTTACAGGTATATCCTCCAAGACCAAGATTACCGTTCCTGCAATTATCCATTTACCCTCTAAACTTGTCTCCTGTGAGGCTTTTGTGGATTCTGGAGCTGCTGGCATATTCCTGGACTACACTTTTGCTAAAGAAAATAATATCCCATTTGTTCCAAAGTCTAGACCCCTGAACACCACCCTGAATGGACAACCCTTGGGAGATGGCATTGTAAAATTTGAGACTACGACAATCACCCTTCAGGTGGGCGTACTCCACAAAGAGGAAGTTGTCTTGTCTCTTATTGATTCTCCACTTCTGCCCTTTATCCTTAGTTACCCATGGTTACAACAACATAACCCTTCTTTTGATTGGGAAAATGGAGAACTAACCTCTTGGGGGGTCGTTCTGTCATCCAAACTGTTTGTCTCAACCCAAAAGACTTTCTGGTTGTATGTTGGCTTTCGTGGCTGTCCTAACTACCTTGCCTCATGAATACCATGAGTTTGCAGACGTATTTTGCAAGCAAAAGGCAGAGGTTTTACCTCCACATCGTTCTTTTGACTGTGCAATTAAATTGATTCCTGGAGCACCTCTTCCCAAAGGAAGGACCTAATGCCTGAACAAAAATCCATGGAGGAATACGTAAAAGACAACTTGGAAAGAGGTTTTATACGAACCTCTTCTTCTCCAGTAGATGCAGGTTTTTTCTTTGTTGAAAAATAAGATGTGGGTCTTCGACCATGCATAGACTATTGAGGGTTAAATCAAATCACTGTAAAAGACTCCTACCCTTTGCCTCTCATTCTTGAACTGTTTGATGTACTTAAGGGGGCTGTTATCTTCTCCAACTAGACCTACGAGGGGCTTATAATCTGATTCGAATTAAAGACGGGGACGAGTGGAAGACAGCATTAAACACTCGTAATGGACATTTCGAATATCTGGTTATGTCATTTGGGTTGTGTAATGCCCCTGCTGTCTTCCAATGTTTCATTAATTAAATTTTTCATGATTTCAGCAACAGTTTTGTGATCATCTACTTGGACGACATTTTAATCTTTTCCAAGACTCATCTAAAGCACATCTCGCATGTAAAGCAGGTATTACAATGACTGAGAGAAAACCATATTTACGCAAAGATTGAGAAATGCAGTTTCCATCAAAGCCGTATTCCTTTCCTTGGATACATTATAAGTGCTGTCGGTTTCCAAATGGACCCTCAAAAACGTTCCACTGTCTTGCAAAGGAGCCCGACTGGCCACTTTAAGTGGGCTCCAAAGCTTTCTATGGTTCGCAAATTACTACAGATGCTTCATCAAAGGTTTTGCCTCCATTGTGGCCCCCCTTACTGCTACGACTAAGAAAGGTACAAATTGCAAGGTATGGTCCTCAGAAGCAGAATCGGCTTTCCAGCAATTAAAAGACATTTTCAGCAAAGCTCCAATTCTTCAGCATCCAAATCCCGATCTCCAGTACATAGTTGAGGTTGATGCCTCTGAGGTAGGAGCAGGTGCCGTGCTCTCCCAGAGACAGCCTAAGTCCGGTAGAATCTATCCAGTAGCATTTTTTTCTAGAAATTTTTCTCCAACGGAGATGAATTACAATGTTGGGAATCTAGAACTACTGCCCATCAAATTGGCATTGTCTGAATGGCGACATCTTCTGGAAGGGGCTCCCAAGCCTTTTTCTATCCTCACTGTCACTGACCATAAAAACCTACTATATCCTCATACTGCAAGACGTTTGAACTCACGTCAGGCTCGATGGGCTCTTTTTTTCTCCCGTTTTAATTTTGTTCTTTCTTATGTTCCTGGGCATAAAAACAAGAAAGCCAATGCTCTTTCCAGACAGTTCGCTACCTCTGAAGAAGACCAACCTATCGAGCAGTATATAATCCAGGGTTGCCAACTTTTGGTAAGTTTACGAACAGTTTGTAAAATCCGTACTTTTTGCATCTGTCCTTGAATGTCTATTGCGGACATGTAGATTGCATATCTGTAACTGACATTCATGGACAGATGCAACAATTATGGATTTTACAGACTGTTTGCAAATTTACTAAAAGTTGGCAACCCTGATATAATCCCACCTCACAAAATTGTCGCACAGATCTCTACAGCTCTTTCCCAACAGTTACAAGAAACCCAGAATTGTGTTCCCCAAGGCTTGAAGATACCACCAGGTCGCCTGTTTGTAGCCCCTAGCCTCAGAAAACCTGTACTTCTCTGGGCACATGATGGTGTGTTATCCGGTCATCTTAGAGTCACCATCACTCTTAAGACCTTGCAGCGTCATGTCTGGTGGCCTCATATGAAAAGGGATGTTACTGACTATGTGGCTGCCTGTTCAAATTGTGCTGCTAATAAAGTACACCGTACATTGCCTACTGGACTGTTACAACCACTTTCGGCACCTTGCCAGCCTTGGACCCATTTGACTATGGACTTCATTACAGACTTACCCAAGTCCGAGGGCATGACTGCTATATGGGACGTAGTGGATCGCTTTTCCAAAATGTCTCATTTTGTGCCGCTCCCGAGATTACCTACGGCGGAAGCACTGTCTACTCTCTTCTTTTCCCAGTCTCAGACCGCGGATCCCAGTTTGTTTCCCGAATCTGAAGAGCATTCTGCAAGAAACTGGGGGTAACGCTTTCACTCTCTACCTCACATCACCCTCAAACAGATGGCCAAACTGAACGCATGAACCAAACCCTAGAAACATATCTTTGACATTATGTCAATGCCTTACACTACAACTGGTCTGAGTATTTGCCTTTTGCTGAGTTCACCCTTAATTCTCGTTGGCACAGTGCTCTTCATACCACACCATTCTATGCAGCCCTAGGCTATCACCCTCCGACTTTTCCCCTACGTCAGCCTTCTTCTGGTGTACCAGCAGCAGATGAGCGGGTGAAAAATATTCTGCTACATTGGAAAAAGTTTTGCTTATTACTACGGAAGTCAGCAGGCAAGTATGCGCTTTTTTCCAACAAACAAAGATGCCATATACCTCCATATGTGGTGGAGGACAGAGTTTGGCTATCAACCAAATATGTGAGACTGAAACAACCTTCTACTAAATTGGGCCCTCGATTCATTGGTCCTTACAGAATTATTGCTCGAGTCGGACCAGTCTCCTATCGGTTGAAATTACCCTCCTCTCTCCAGATTCATCCCGTGTTCCACGTTCCCTCCTCAAAAAAGCAATTTTCAATCGCTAACCCAGAATGCAACAGCTACCTCCTCCTGTTCTTGTTAATGGACAAAATGAGTTTGAAGTCTCCAAGATTCTTGATTCTAGAAGACCTTCGGTATCTGGTTCATTGGAAGGGCTAACCCATCACAGACCGTTCCTGGGTTCCAGCCAAAGATCTGCATGCCCCTTCACTTATTCGAGACTTCCATGCCTCCTTTCCCACTAAGCCCCGCTAGGCCCCCGGAGGGGTCCACTGGAGAGGGGGCCCTGTCATGTACCTGGGTGTTTTTTGAACTGGGATCTTCCTGGTCCCACAGCTGAAGCCTTGCCTGTTATGCTACGGAGGAGATCTGGACTAATGGAAATGTCCTCTCAGTATTAAGCATTACCTTGGACTCACTAGCCCCACCTGCTGCCAGCTGTGGACAATTTTCAATCAAAGCAGCCCATAAATAGGAAGTGATGCTATCTCTCAGTGCCCGTTTGTGTGGAATAGCTCCATGGTTGTTGTGACTGATTTTTGATCTTGATTATCGTGTTGAACTTCTGCCTGAATTCCTGACTACTCTCTAGCCTGCTGATTTTGTACTTCACTGCCTGCTCGTGTATGACCTTTGCCTGCCTGACTAGTCTCTGGATTTCGATCGTGTACCGTTTTGCCTGATCTGTTGCCAACCTAATCTGCCTGACTACATTTTCGCCTGAATCATCAGCACACAAGTTCCACTTCGGACACTACCAATCACAGGTACCTTACAGTATGTTCCATGGCAGTTTTCCCGACAGGAAATCTGCCGGGAATCCCAACGGGAAAAAAGAGATCATGTTCGGTTTTTAAGCCGGCAGTTTTCCTATGGGAAAAACCTGCGGTGGAGCATACACAAGGCCGGGTTTCCCGACCAAAGCTCTCATGGCAGTTTTCCTGTTGGGAAACCCAGCCATGTGTAGGGGGAAAAAGCTGCCGAGCAGGTTCTCGGTTTTCTCCTTGGTTTTCCCGGCGGACTTTTTACCGCCGGGAAAACCGATCATGTGTACTAGGCATGATTCTATGAAAAAATAGATGACAGTTAGGTGTTTTTTTTTGTTTTGTTTTTTATGAGATTTAGATGGTATCAAACACCGTAGGGGGGAAGGAAAAGCTGCCACTAGTAGTGCTCTAAAACCTGGAAAGTACAACAAGGCTCATAAGGTAGAAGCATCCATTAAGGTTACTAAAAGGAGAAAGGGAGTGTGGCATCATTTCACATTGAGTAATGGTGAGGGGATGATATGGGTCTCACCCATTGTCAGGTGGGAAGAGGCCTGTGAGAGAAATGTCTGCATGAAGCAAAACTTTTGTCATGTAGAAGTCCCATTTGTTGTGGAAGCGAGCTGAGTCATTATGAGGGGTAAAATTACAGATACAAACTTTCTTTGCGTAGAAGACTAGTGAGTTCCATCTTCACCTCTGAGATTGTTAGGGGGGGTGGTGGAAGTCCATTGTTTGAGGATGGCCCTCCTAGCAGCCATGAAACAAGTGGAGAGCCACGGTTTGTTGCATCGCATGGTCAATTGTTGGAATTTTGTATAACCTGGGAAGGAGACATCCAGAAAAACCGAGACAATCGTCGGGTAATTGAGGTGATAAAGGGAGGAGGGTGATTTGCCAAATTTGATACCAAGATAGGTGATGTGGGCTTTTTGCGACAGAGAAGGTAGAGTGGTCTGTCCAGGGGGAGGGTGAGTGTGGAATAGGGGCAGAACTTCACTTTTGGAGAAATTAATCCTGAGTCCTGAGCAGGCTCACAAGTGCGTGAAGATATCCTGGATATGAGGCATATATGACTTGGGGTCTAAAGTGAAAATTTTAATATTATGAGCAAAGAGGGCTGTACATATTTCCTGCTGGCCAATCGTGACTCCATGAAGATTGGAGTGGAAAAGCAGAAAACGTGACAGGGGTTCAAGTGCCAGGTTGAAAAGGAGAGGGGATAAGGGGCATCACCTTCTGGTTCCTTTATGTAGGGGTATGCTATTTGAAATATGCCCAGCAGCTACCACATTGGCGGACCAAGCTGGGTACATGGCAGAAATCAAGTGAAGGAAGGGGCCAGCAAAACCGAATCTCTAAAGAGCTAATCACAACCAGTGCAAAGGCCTTCTCGGCATCTAGAGTGATAATGGCTATGTCACTGGTGGGATCAGCCCTTGCTTGTTCTAGGACCATGAGGACTTTACTGATATTGGATGTGGCTGAACGTCCCAGTATGAAGCCAGCCTGAGAGGGGTGGCTTAGTGATGGCATAATTAATGCCAACCTGTGGCCATGACCTTGGACAGAATCTTTAAGTCGAGTGAGCTGGACCTGTTCAAGAAAGGCCTGTGTCGCAGTGGGATCGATAGGATCAGGGCCATACAGGTTGGCATAGAAATGTTCTAGGATGGAATTAATGTCTTTAGGGGAGGAGGAGAGCATGACATTTGGGTTTTCAGGGCAGATATGTGGGTAGGGGTGCAAGGACCCCTGCATATTCATAGGTAGAAAAACGTTGCAGTTGTAAGCCACATGTAAGATGTTTAGCATGGAAGATATACAGGAGTAATGACCAGAATCAGGAAGTGGAGGAGATATATAAAGAACTACGGTGAGAGAGAGAGTTCAGCTAGAAAGAAGGGGACAGATCTTAAAGACACAGAGCAAGAATAATCATATAGTGTAACACAACACTCCCAATCTGAAATCTTTAGATTTCATAACCTTAAACTAATATATATATTTTCAATAAGTCCAATACTGATAAATGTCCTGGAACCTGTAATGAAAAACATGCAACAAGCAAATAACAAACCTAAGTTCAACAGGATGAAGAACATAAAGTCACAGTATGATGTCTTCAAAGAATTTCAAAGTTCTGAGTAGAACCTGTAGATGGCAGCAATGTACTCCCCGCCGTGCCAACAGCATGGCTAGTCCTTGCACAAGTCACTCACCTGGCAAAAGGAGTACTAACTCCATGATTGGTCGACTAAAGGTTCGTGTCGATCCTCCCTTGGTTACCTTGACTTTTACCTTCCGGACTTTGTTATCGTCACTGGGCATAACTTTAGTAATAAGACCCATAGGCCACTCATTCCGACAAACTTCCTTGTCTTTTAGAAGGATGAGGTCTCCAACCTTAAGATTCAGCTTAGATGCTTGCCATTTGTTATGACCTTGAAGGTGGTGAAGATACTTTTTCTTCCAGCAATGCCAGAACACATTGGCTAGATGCTGCACCTGCTTCCATTGATGCCTGTAATGGTGTGACCGCAGCTTCTGTTTTGTACTTACAGAAGTGTAGAGTGAGGTGTTCACAGTTCTTATTTCCTTATCATCTTCAGGGCTTACTAGTCCATAGGTGGTGTCGATAGTGGGTGAGTGGGAGTCCTCACACAGAAACCTTGGAGGTGACAGCCATAGGCTGTCCTGAAGAGCAGCAGGTGACACGGCTCTGGTCCCACAGTCAGCTGGGTTGAGTTCAGTGGGAACGTGATGCCATTGACTTGGTAGAGAGAATCTCTTGATACGTTCAACCCTGTTGCTGACGTACACATAAAATTGTTTTGTTTGGTTGTTTATGTAACCAAGTACTACCTTACTGTCTGTATAGAACGTGAAAGAATCAATTGTAGTGTCCATTTCACTTCGTATGACCTCTGCAATTTCTACTGCTAGCACGGCTGCACAAAGTTCAAGTCTTGGTATGGTATGTGCAGGCTTGGGAGTGAGTTTTGCCTTGCCTAGGACAAAACTACAGTGTGATTCTCCATTCAGTTCAGAGGTCTTCAAATAGGCTACTGCAGCAATAGCTTCAACTGATGCCTCAGAGAAAATATGAATCTCTCTCCGGTTAGCAGTTGAAGTTGATCCTGGAACATAGCAACGGGGAATCTGAAGTTTTTCTAGTGACTTCAAAGAATATCTCCACCTTTCCCACTTGTGTTGATTCTCACTAGGCAAGGGAGTATCCCAGTCTATGTTCTCAGTAGACAACTGTCTTAGTAAAATCTTACCTTGAATGGTAACTGGAGCAAGGAAACCCAGTGGGTCATAGATGCTATTCACCACGGACAGAACTCCTTCATTAGTGAAGGGTTTGTCACAAGTTGACACTTGGAAGGTGAATTTGTCTTGCTTGATGTTCCACAACAAACCCAGACTTCGCTGTACAGGAGGCACATCTGTACCTAAGTCAAGGTTTTTTAGACTAGTGGCATAGTCCTCAGAGTGAAAGGCATTCATAAGTTCCTGGCTGTTGGATATAATCTTGTGCAGTCTAAGGTTTTCTACAGACAGCATCTCCTTTGTTCTGGTGAGAAGATCAATTGCTTCTTTAGCAGTTGGAAAGGACTTAAGTGCGTCGTCAACGTAGAAGTTTCTTTCAACAAATTGACGGGCATCAGATCCATATTCAACTTCTCCAGTCTGAGCTGTTCTCCTTAGCCCATAAGTTGCCACTGCTGGGGAAGGACTGTTACCGAAGACATGTACCTTCATGCGATAATCTATAACTTCCTTGTTGAGGTCATTGTCCTTGTGCCATAGAAACCTGAGGTAGTTTCTGTTGTCTTCTCTGACGATGAAGCAGTGAAACATCTGTTGAATGTCGGCCATTACTGCTACAGGCTCTTGTCTGAAACGAATCAAGACTCCTATTAGACTGTTGTTCAAGTTGGGTCCAGTAAGGAGCATGTTGTTAAGAGAAACACCTTCGTGCTGAGCACTGGAATCAAAGACAACTCTGATTTGGTCTGGTTTGCGTGGGTGATACACGCCAAAGGATGGAAGGTATCAGCATTCTTCTCCCTCCTTTAGTGGGGGAGCAGGCTCTGCAAGATCTCTGTCAAATACATTTTGCATAAAGTCCACAAAGTGCTTTTCCATCTCTGGTTTCCTGCTTAAGTTTCGCTTTAAGGAGGAGAATCTACTGATGGCCTGCTGTAAGTTGTTGGGCAATCTCTCTCTTGGGAAACGAAAGGGTAGGGGTGCTACCCAGTTATTGGAGTCATCTTGAAAGAACTCATTGTCCATTACCTTGATGAATTCTTTGTCTTCCATTGAAGGAGCCAGTATGTCATCTTCACTGGTTGCATTAAACACTGTAGAGCCGAAGTCGCCATCATGGCAGGAGAAAGGGCTTGTGTCACCTGAGATACCATGTTGCCATTCGTGGCTGGCTATCTTCTCTTTCACCCAGTAGTGATGTGGGCATGGCTCAAAGTAAGTGTTTCGGCCATTTGGCAGAACATTTGTCTTGAATGACGAAATGTTGGTAGGTCTTTTCATTTTGCCTATGCAGACATTGCCTATGATGACCCACCCTAGATCCGTGCGCTGGGCAAATGGGGCATCTGGGGGTCCACTGACTTGTCTGTGTACCTTGTGAACTCTTAGAATGTCTCTTCCTAACAGAAGAAGGATCTGAGCATCTTTGTCAAGCGGTGGTATCTCATTTGCTATTACCTTGAGGTGAGGGTGATGGAAAGCAGCAGCTGGAGTAGGGATTTCTTCCCTGTTAGCAGGTATCTGATTGCACTCAACAAGTGTAGGTAAGGGTAATTGCAAGTTACCTTTGAGAGAAGATACCATGAGTCCATGAGCCCTTCTTCCAGAAACCTCTATAGTTCCACTACAGGTACCCAAGGTGTAAGGATGAGCTTTGCCTTTTATTTCAAATAGATTGAACAAATCCGATTTTGCAAGTGATCGATTGCTCTGATCGTCTAAGATAGCATATGCCTTTAGAGACTTTTCTGGTTGATCATTGTGGTATATGTTCACCAAGCATATCTTAGCACAGGACTTACCACAGCGGTCTTCTCCACAAACTTCAGTGCAGGATGAAGAAATGATGGTAGAATTAGGCACTTGGTCTGTATTCTCCCCGCCATGCGTTAACCTGGGAGGAGTGTTGGCAGGTTGTGCAGAGCTGGGCTCAAGAGGATGGAGGGCTTGCACATGTTCTTCAGAGCCACACTCTATGCACTTGATGGACACATTACAGTCCCTTGCAAAATGTTCTGTAGAAGCACAGCACCTGAAACATACCCTAAATGTCTTAAAAAGCTCCTTGCGCTCTTCCAGAGGCTTTTTCCTAAAGCCGATACATTTATTGAGGGGGTGTGGCTTCTTGTGTATGGTACACTCTCTGTTAGGGTTTTCAATCTTCCTACTCTGATTGTTCGTGGCCAGAACTGTGGTAGGAGTGGGAAGGATGTCAGTCTTTTTCACGGACACTGGGCCTCTATGGTTTCTATAGTTGCCCTGAAGACTGGTACTCTTAGGAAAGGGTGAGAAGAGGCTGTACTCACCGTAGGAAAAACTTGGATCGTTCTTGGTCTCTGCAATTTTCCTGATGAATTCACAGAAGAAAGAGAATGGAGGGAAGGAAACCTTGTTCTCTCTTTTGTATGATGACCCTAGTGCAGTCCATTTCTCTTGCAAACCATACGGGAGCTTGGAGACAATTGGGTTTACCCCTCTTGGAGTGTCAAGGTAACTGAGTCCAGGTAGTTTTGGGTCTGTCTTGGCTAGCTGAAGCTCAAGGAGAAGGTCACTCAGTCTCTGGAACTCCTTGTTGTCCTTACCGGATATCTTTGGGAAAGTTTCCAGACGCATGAACAAAGCATTTTCTATAGCTTCTGGACTGCCATAACTTTGCTCTAGTCGCTCCCATGCAGCTGTGAGGTCTGCAGTAGGATTGTCCATGAAAACCGATCTTAATGGCTTAACACGTGCAGCAGATAGAGGACCAAGCCATTTGATCAGCAGATTCAATTCTTGATCAGCTGTAATGCCAATATTGCTGATTGTAGTTCTGAAGGCACATTTCCAACTTCTGTAGTTCTCAGGTTGGTCATCAAAACTTGTAAGACCAGTCTTTGTGAGCTCTCTGCGAAGCATGTACCTCACAAACTCTTCTGTCTCAGTTGTCTCCGCCTTTATGTGAGATGCTGTTGGCTGTATGGTGCTGATTGCGTTATCTTTGACATTGTTGTTAAAGGACACAGGGAAATATGGTGCAGCAGATGCATCCAGGTGAGTTGCTTGCTTGAAGTCAGTTGTTCCAATGGTACGTTGATTTAAGGCTGTACCGATGACTGGAGATTGATGACTAGCTTGAAGCTTGCGCTGATGCTCTGTGACGTATGAAGGCAGGCAAGGTAGGCAGGTAGGAAATGCAGTGGAGTGATTTTGAGTGCAGGAAGTTGCTGGAACCTCTTTAACTTGAAGCTGTGAAGGAGTCTCTATGTAGTCGGGAGCATTGGAGACAATGGAGTGTGCACTGCAGTGGCTTAGGACATAGTCTTTAGTGCGTTTGAGGGGGTCTTCCATATCTGCTATGTTTAGTAGGCTTGTGCAATTCGTTTCGTAACGAATTGAAATTCGTCCGAATTTAGCAACTTTCGGACATTCGGAAGCATTCGAATTTCCGAACAAAGCAATTACGAATAAGACCGAATCCGAAATAAATTATACCGCAAATAGCGAATGCCCGAATGTCTTCGGCATAATTCGTTATGAAAAAGTTACAAATGTACGAATCCATACGAAGCACAATAACACTCACTCTGCTCTGCTCTCTGCTTCTCCCACACCGTGCTGAACTCCCTCTCAAAATGGTGTACAGGGGCGGAGGTTATAGCCGCATGTAAAAAACGAAAGTAAAATACGAGATTTCGAATCCATTCGAAGCACAATAACACTCACTCTGCTCTGCTCTCTGCTTCTCCCTCACCGTGCTGAACCCTCTGAAAATGGTGTACAGGGGCGGAGCCTATAGCCGCATGTTAAAAACGAAAGTAAAATACGAGATTTCGAATCGTTACAAATAACCGCAATGTATTTAGAAAAGTACAAATCCATTCGAAGCACATTAGGCATAATAGGCAGCGTCGTTGTGAGAGAGACACGGAAAATTACGAATCAACGAACCCAAAAAAAGTTACGAAAGTAGGAGTTGTGTCCAGAATCAACGAAAAACAACGTACTCTACCGAAAGTACGAACCCAAAAAAAGTTACGAAAGTAGGAGTTGTGTCCAGAATCAACGAAAAACAACGTACTCTACCGAAAGTACGAATTATAAAGCAACAAAAAATTCAACGAAAAATGTCGCTTGCAAAAATACGAATGAGTCCGAACACGAAAAATCCCGTCTAGCAAAATTACGAATGATTACGAATCAACAGGACCGGAAAGAAACGAACCGAAACGGAACGAATTTTTCCGTTGTGCACAAGTCTAATGTTTAGGTTAATGCTGTCTTTCTCACTTGCACCTTCGTCTGCACTGATAGCTTGCTGTAGGACCCTTAGCTTTGCCATAGCTGCGTCATGTTTACACTGTTCATTTAAGGTTTCCATTGTTGCTCTTTGTCGTGCTGACTGCGCTTCCAACTCTGCCCTTTGACGTGCTGACTGCGCTTCCAACTCTGCCCTTTGACGTGCTGACTGCGCTTCCGACTCTGCTCTCTGAGCTTCCAACTCTGCTCTTTGATGTGCTGACTGCGCTTCCAACTCTGCTCTTTTTTCTGCATATGCCACCTGCACTTTGCTGGCTTCCACTTCAGCGCGGGCATTAATAAGTCGCTCACTGAGTGTTGAGTATCTTGAACTATGGGATCTTGACGAGTTTTTAGAACGTCTGGTGGAAACAGATCTGTGAGATGCAGTGTCCTGTAACAGCTTTATTTTTGCTTCTGCCTTTAATCTGGTTTGCTGGATAAAACTGTCTCTTTCAATATTGAGAGCATTGACGCGCTTTAATTGCATCATCGCACTTTCTGACTTCATGTTTTGTAAGACATTAGTGAATTTGATGCTGGTAAGCTGATTAAGCTCATATGAGGCAGAAAGTTGTTTAATGGCACCCTCTAGTGTCAGTAGTTCACGTTCAACAGACACTGTATTGGCTTCAGCAAGGATTTTCTCCCAGACTAATTCCAAGCTATTTGACAATTCAGTCCTTGAAGCTTCATAATTCTCCATTACTTTCCAAGTGGGTTTAACTGAGCGTTTGGGTAACTCAGTTTCTTCAGGAACTTGTGGGGAGGTAGATGTGAGTTCACATGCAGAAGCTTGGTCACTCATGATAGCAGACTGACTGTGAAAGCAGGCAGGATCTGTGTGCTGAAATATGACACTGTGCAGATTGTCTCAGGCTATAAGGCTGCCATGTGCTGCGCTGTCCCTTCTGTCTTGCTATGAGGGCAGTAAATCTTGTCTGTTTCAGTACTGACATGCAGAAATCTTGTAATTAGGCTGTGAAACTCTGTTTTTCTACTGTTCTGTCTCAACTACAAAGCGATAAAGTTCATCTCCAGGTTTAAGTAGGCCTTACACAAGCTGGTTTGATATTCATCCCTTGCATCGATACAGGCAGTTTAACTCAATGAATAAACTCACAGTTAGGACGACAGACGATGAATCCTTTCGAATGTTCCGTTTAATGATGGATATTCATAGGTAGAAAAACGTTGCAGTTGTAAGCCACATGTAAGATGTTTAGCATGGAAGATATACAGGAGTAATGACCAGAATCAGGAAGTGGAGGAGATATATAAAGAACTACGGTGAGAGAGAGAGTTCAGCTAGAAAGAAGGGGACAGATCTTAAAGACACAGAGCAAGAATAATCATATAGTGTAACACAACACTACCGCATCAGTCCCTCGGAACGGTTCCTCACCCGGCCTCCTCTACTCAGATACGGGTCCCCTCGCAAGGCGGCACCCTGAGACTCCTCGATGGGCTCCAGCCAAAGGTGCTGGGCCCAGGCCTTTGCTGCAATTCCCGAGTCCTCGCATCCAGGATGGACAGGAACAGCAGAGTAGTACCTCACCCTGGGACTAAAGGTGCCCAGGATGGAAGAGGAACAGAGAACACGCGCCCCTGGGCCCAGGGCGCCCAGGACGGACTGGAACCATAACCAGGGGTAGGACCCCACCGACTAACCCTGAACAGGAAGCGTCTGCCCCTTTTATCTCCTCTCCCTGCGTGCACAGCAGGTTAACCCCGCCCTACCGTACGTTTGCTGAGAGGGGACACATAAAGCACAGCCCTGTACTAGTGGTTCAACCCTAGCCTACTATGGCAGCGCCACCCATAGGCCACAGGGAACTGTACACCAATACTCTCCCTGTGGATAAAATGGTTGTAAACCCTGACAAATCAAGGTGTTTGGGCATACTACCTCCCAAACACTTCCCTTAAATTGAGGACCCCACTACATACTCCCCCTACTAATGGACACTGGTCCCCAGTGTCTGGAGCAAACCTATGTCTCTCAAGTCTGAGTCAACATAGACCCAGTCTAGACACTATCTAAAAAAACATTTTGGAGAGCAATAGAAAAAAAAGTTAGATTGTGCCAGAACCTGAAGATGGGGAAAAGGGAATTAAATGCAGAGGTGAAAGAAGAGTAAAGAAACACCTGTGTACATCACATTCTCAATGTCACAGAAACACATTTATGATTTACATTCTCCTCCCGTCTACAATAGCTAATCCCACCCCATTCTCAGTGGTTTGCTCGGCGTCCGCCTGTAGAGGAGAAAAAAACTCACAACCAATAATTTACATTCTAAACTATGTACATTAGAATGATGAGATTCTCCCCGAGAGAAAAACCTCTCCCTTCTAAAAGTAAGTTGCATTTGAACTGCAATGTAAAAAGTTATGTAACACTGCCACCTAGTGGAAGCGCCACCGTCAAGACACCTATTAGGAAAACTCTTTCTTTCTTCCAAGGGTAAATCTTCCTG
Organism: Rana muscosa; assembly: GCA_029206835.1. NCBI lineage: Eukaryota > Metazoa > Chordata > Amphibia > Anura > Ranidae > Rana > Rana muscosa. Next base: position 179,387,263 of record CM055116.1, read on the forward strand.
CTTCTCCTCTTTTGGTCCTTTCTCTAAGCTATTCTACCCCAAAAGTCTCTGTCTTTTGATACTGTGAGAGGGAGAAAAAAAAACTGCTCCCGATCTTCCAGTAAGTAGAAAAAAAAAAAACCCTATGCAAGGGTTAGAGTTCTTGTCTCCAGGAGAGTACACTCCAAAATAAAACAAAAAGGCAACACAAGAGTTCAGTCTGTAAAGATAGTACTGCGGGTCTGGCAATACCAATGGCTTCCAGTTCTTATAAAATGTGTCTATGTGGTACACTGCATTGTCCTTGTCTTTCCTGCAAACAACCACCTTATCAGCATGTATATGCCTTCCCAGCATCCAGGACTCCTTACAGTCTTTGAAACGTTTAGTAACTGCAGCAGAACAAGAATAGTACCTCCGGGCCTGGGGTACCTTCAAGTGACTCCATACAAAATCCGCGTACCATCGACATCTATGGACCTCTACCTCATATAAAAGTTATTTTGGTAAGTATGGGTATTCCCATCCGTACTCGCTTGCAATTCTTTGGTTGAACAACCTCTGTAACCGAGACAATGATGGCATGGTCGCTCTATCTCCCGTCCCTGGCAAAACTATGGTGTCTGGGTGTCGAGGCGCTTTCACTGCCTCCGGACCAGTTATGGGGGCCCGTAGTGACACTCTGGACACCTTGGCAACAGGTGCAGGCATCTCCAATGGTGGAAGGGTAGACAGTGGGACAGACTCCTCCTCAGGCTCCGGGGCCTCCACCCAGGGTGTGGTATCCCCAGTGAACATGGGTGAGTCCTTTTTCCTTCGGGACGAGGACAGGGGCATCTTATCCCAACCCTTACGCTCAAACAACTCATCAGTGGCCACATCATCCCCTGGATCGGAGACTGACTCCAGGTTAGAGGTATCACATTCCTCCGCCGGCAGGTAACTCTGAGTAGATGATGAATCACCACCTCTAACCAGTTCAAGGGCCCTGGGATCCCTGACCCAAGCATCCCCGACACTTTGGACCTTAGCCAAGGTCCCTTTCCCCGGCTTACCTCGGCCTGTAGCTGAAGCGGGACGTCCGGAACTTTTTCCCACGGAAGCATCCGATCCGGGCAAGCGCTGGGGTGTGACTCTACCACGGCCGCAGGAATCTGTAACATAGCCGACCTTCCTCTTGGGCGGTGGGAGCGACTCCGTAAAGACCGAAACAGCATCCTCCGGTCTCTCGAACTCCGGTTCCTCAACAACTGGAACACTTTCACTCGCGACTTCCTCCGAAGTCTCAACAGTGCGCGCAGGGGTGACTGTGGAAGCTCTGGTTCCTTCTTCCAAAGTGGTGGCGCCTGTAAGGCAGTTCAGGCGGAAGGCCCGAGGCTTTTCCATAGGTTGCTCCACTTCAAACAAGAACTCCTTACAGTGCTCACATCTCCCGAAGGGCTTAAGATGTACCACCAGTCCCTGGCATCCGGGACAAACCACTCCAAGGGCCTCCACTTCTCTGCATACATAAAGCGCAAAGTGGCCCCGGGCTTTAGTCGGATCCCCGTATCCGTAACGGAAGCAGCAAAGAAGGTAACGTTCATGGTAGTTGAACTCCGAATCCATGTGGCATTAGACGCTATGTCACTCACTTGCCGATTCATCGCGCACTGTTTCTCTGGCGCCAAAGTCACCACGTGCAACTCCTCACATGGCAAGGCTCCTCCCATCTCCTGCAATGTTCGCGGGCTTCTCTTCTGTAGGCACGCCCACGAACTATGCAGCATGGGTTTTCCTCGTGGCGCAATCACTTTTAAGATGGCCGACATCCACGAACCTTCACTGGGGAACAAGTTCAAACTCTGGGCCTCTTTTTCTGTGAAATAATCCCAGACTCGAGCCCCCACGTGTAGCACACAGACCCCCTTTTACCTGCCTTGTTCTCTGGCTTTTCGCAGGAAGAAGGGGCACACCATGCCACAAGCCCGTACCCTCCTGAATTAAGAGGTTGAGCGGTGTTGTTGGTGGGTCATTTCACAGTTGAGCCAGAAAATGTTTTTCTCATCTCTGTGGATAACATATTTGAATACTTGTTTCCCCCAGTGAATAGAATGTCCACACTTGCTATAACTCCAACAGAGAGTTTATTTCTTCTTTTAGCAAATAACAATCTCTTGATAGAAACAAAGGTTGGAGCAAGAAAAGGATAGCACAAGATGTGGGGAAAGTCCAGGCACAATCTCATTCACCTCACTGTTCAGCTTCTTGAACAGACTCAGCCTCAAATGGATAGTCTACTTAGGACAAGACTAGCAGCCAAATGACACTCACGCTTTACTCAAGGCCTCTATCACAGACCTGGTGAACTTGACCTTGGCCTAGGGAGAAGACATCCCTCCGGAGAGTTACCGGGACCCTTTCCTTCACCGTGACTACCGCATCAGTCCCTCAGAACGGTTCCTCACCCGGCCTCCTCTACTCAGATACGGGTCCCTTCGCAAGGCGGCACCCTGAGACTCCTCGATCCCCGATGGGCTCCAGCCAAAGGTGCTGGGCCCAGGCCTTTGCTGCAATTCCTGAGTCCTCGCATCCAGGACGGACAGGAACAGCAGAGTAGTACCTCACCCTGGGACTAAAGGTGCCCAGGATGGAACAGGAACAGAGAACACCTGCCCATGGGCCTAGGGTGCCCAGGACGGACTGGAACCAGAACCAGGGGTAGGACCCCACCGACTAACCCCGAACAGGCAGCGTCTGCCCCTTTTATCTCCTCTCCCAGCGTGCACAGCAGGTTTACCCCGCCCTACCGTACGTTTGCTGAGAGGGGACACAAAAAGCACATCCCTGTACTAGTGGTTCAACCCTAGCCTACTATGGCAGCGCCACCCGTAGGCCACAGGGAACTGTACACCAATACTCTCCCTGTGTATATAATGGTTGTAAACCCTGACAAATCAAGGTGTTTGGGCATACTACCTCCCAAACACTTCCCTTAAATTGAGGACCCCGCTACATACAATTAAAAAACAAAACAAAACAAAACAAGCCCTCTCTGCTCTATTTAGCTGCAGGCACTCTTGAGCAATTCATCCCTTAAAGTTCACAGCAAAAGTACAGATATTGTTCAAGTTCTTCTCTCAGTAGCTCAGCTTACCCTGCTCCAATTATGTGGCAATAACTTTGCTGCTTTCCTGCCTTCTAGTATCTAATATAAAAACAAAGCAGATGCTCTGGGATAGGGGAGCTGAGCTACAGTCACAATGAATTGCACAAGTTCACTACTTGCGCTGTGGAATTTATGGGTGACATGCTCCACAGTGAAATGTTATTGGAACCAGGTGGCACGAAATTGCAGGAGAAGAGCTCTATGGGCAACACTAAAAAATCCCCATATCCCAAAAAGGCATTATGTTAACAAAGGGAAGCTATGTCCCACTACCAAGGTAAACTGTCTGGTAGTATGTTTTGATGCATGTCAATGTGTGTTATGTCTCACATTAACCATAGCAAACAAAAAGTTGGATACAATGAGTAGTCATGTATTACCATGAACTGCAGTGCACTGCAATGCATGTACATCAGAGATGTGTTGCCTTAGTGCTATGGGGTGCCATTCAAAATGAATGGTACTGCAATAAAACATGTGTTGCTTTGCCATGCATCCTACAACAGCATACCTCAAATGACAGGTAGAAAATGGCCCTAAAGGAAATCTCTATGGATGGCAAAGAAGTTGGCCTGCATTGCTGACCCCTCTGTCAGAAAATGGTCAGAAAATGGTAGTTCTTCTACTAATCCTTGTACAGTGGTGTCTTTACTTTGATTTACATGTTGCTGGATTGCTCCCAGTCAATGGAACCTTACAATAACAAAGTGTACTCACTTAAAGCTTTGTTTGTTTTGCAGAGTCCAGTAACATAGTAATAAATAGCTTTTTCTGAAGCTGGCAGTATAATGTATTAGACGGTATATGAGTTTGGGAGGTGCCTGCACATTCCTTTATATTGTTTCCAAAGCTCCCTGATGGCCCCAAGAGTTGAAGCTTTGGACCACCTCCTTTTGCCTCTTAGACTTCAATTGATGGGCAGAGGGAATGGTGCTAGCTAGAGCTTGACATCGAAGGATCATGTTGATGTGCTGAACTAGCTAGCCAAGTTCCTGGGCTTTCAATACACTCTTCAAATTTATGTAGATGTGAGATTTTTAATTTTTGCAGGAGGTTTACCACCATACAATGAGGACAGGTTCACTTTAAAAAGTTTATTCTCATGTATATGATGTATTGTTCTTTTGAACAAGTTCTGATAAGGAGCAGAAAAGGTATTATTAAATGTTTAAAACATGTCTTTGAAATGAACCAAAGCAACCATCTGGCACGCAGCAATTGCTAAATAACTGACATTATTCTAAATCAAAATCCTTAAACTGGTGCATAAAACTGTCTACTGCTATTCTTACCTTTCTTATGTACAGATTAATGAGCGCTGTAAGTACTGTACTTTTTCATAAATATAAAGCTATGAAGAAAAGAAATATTACATGATTCAGAATTACTTCATATTACTTTTTTTTTTTTAAAAGCATTTAATCAAAACTATGAAATGAAGCACAACTCATTTACTGACACTGTATATAAGTAGAAAATATTATCTGTACAGAAGGGGAATCTACAAAGGGGCATTATATAACATATAAACTTATGACTAACATATATGTATATTTTTACAATGTAAGTATACTTTTAAACTTGTCAAGATTTTGTAATGTTAAAACCTAAAATTTAAATAGATTTTCCCATACAATTTGCACAAAACACTTCACACATTTCCAAAATATTTCACATTTTATCTAGATGCAACCAACAGGTCAGGTTATCAAACAAACCATAATGGACAAATCCCCTATATAATGAAAGACAAGGATTACAATCAATATATCATAAATAAAGCATATCCCAATGTACAACTTGTGAACATATAATTATCTACAAAATTATGATAAGTCCATGTGATATTAGTGTTTTTTAGCAATATAAAACTCCAAATCAAACAAGCTCTGAAAAAAAAACTGTGTCTTCACTGTGCCCTCAATTCTCACACTACACTTAATGGATTGTGTTGACTTCTTGCTTAACCACCTCAATACGGGGCACTTTCACCCCCTTCCTGCCCAAGCCATTTTTCAGCTTTCAGCACTGTCACACTTTGAATGACAATTGCGCGGTCATACAACACTGTACCCAAATTAAATTTTTATAATTTTTTTCCCAACAAATAGAGATTTATTTTGGTGGTATTTGATCACCTCTGTGGTTTTTATTCCTTGAGCTATAAACAAAAGAATAGGGACAAGTTTGGAAAAACACAATATTTTTTACTTTTTGCTATAATAAATATCCATTTTTTTTTTCAAACAAATTTTTTCCTCAGTTTAGGCCGATATGTATTCTTCTACATATTTCTGGTAAAAAAAAATGCAATAAGAGTATATTGATTGGTTTGCGCAAAAGTTATAGCGGCTACAAAATAGGGGATAGATTTATAGCATTTTTATTATTATTATTTTTTTTGTTACTAGTAATGGCGGCAAACTGCGATTTTTATCGTGACTGTGATATTGCGGGGGACACATCGGACACTTTTGACACATTTTTGGGGCCATTCACATTTATACAGTGATCCGTGCTATAAAAATGCATTGATTACTGTATAAATATGACTGTCAGGGAAGGGGTTAACACTAGGGGGCGATCAAGGGGTTTAATGTGTTCCCTAGGGAGTGATTCTAACTGTGGGGGAGGGGGACTGACTGGGGGAGGTGACCGGTCTGTGTCCCTATGTACAAGGGACACACCATCGGTCTCCTTTCCCTGACAGGACGTGGATCTGTGTGTTTACACACACAGATCCACGGTCTTGCTTAGTTACTGGGCAATCGCGGGTGCCTGGCGGACATGCACATTGGGTCCCCAGTGACGCGGCTGGCGCGTGCGCCCCCTGGTGGTTCGGGAAGGTGAAGACGTCATATGACATCCGCCCAGAACAAGAGCCTCATCGTCCCGCCGTCATATGACGGTGGGCGGTAGGGTAGTGGTTAAACAATACAGTTAAACTGTGGCCAAGTAAAAGATGTACCACTCGCTGGGTCCCTCACCAATGTTGTTTATACTCCAATGTACCTGTATATCCTTTTGCAGAAGTAGAACGTGTGTAGCAGGACCATCAAAAGAAAGAGGAAGAGCCTCACATAAATTTATTAAGCTTAATAGTTAATAAATGTAATGCTCTTACAACTATACAGAAGGCAAGATCTCAAAACAGAAATATGAACTACCGCTGTGCATTCCAGTGTGCGTTTAAAAAAACAAAAATACCATCACCAGAAGCTCTGCCCTTGACATTTCATCATCGTTGTGCAATGTCCTCAAGAGCACGAACTGTCAGCTTCACCTTCACTTTTTAAACATGCACCAACCGGCTCACTGTACCCAAATTGTGCATCAGAACCTAATCAGCTTCAAACATTATAGTAATGTAAAAATTCCCAGCACCAATTTGTGTAAAATGCTAATCTCACAAAAAATACCTTATATTATTATATTGTGGACCATAGAGAAAACAACAGAACAAACAAAACTCAATGTAATATTGTACCATGGGACAGAACTACACAGCACCATCTTGTGGACTTAAATAAATATTGCATTTTTATAATGTGTGTATATATAGGACACATTATATACAGTATATATAATATTATATCAATACCCTCATAACCTTCATAAAATATAAAAAGCTACAAATAAATAAAAGTCTAATAGAAAAATATAAGGGGGAATAATAATAATTTTACATAAAACAATTAAGATGTATGCCTATATTTAGACTATCTGGGCTCATATCAGTGCCTCTTTTATATATTATTGATGTATTCACCTATTCTGATGCCCAGTTTTCTGGTGGTTCAACCCACATACAATACTGAAACCTGCATGGGAATTCCAACAGGTTAGTAACATGAGTATTTTGATATGTACCGTATATACTCGAGTATAAGCCGACCCGAGTATAAGCCGAGGTACCTACTTTTACCACAAAAAACTGGGAAAACGTATTGACTCAAGTATAAGCCAAGGGGAGGAAATGTGCCCATTGCCACCTCACTGTGACAATTGCCCAACCTTACTGTGCCCATTGCCATCTCACTCTGCCCCCTCACTGTGCACATTGCCACCTCACTGCCCAACGCTACCTCACTGTGCCCATTGCCATCTCACTGTGCCACCTCACTGCCCATTTTCACCTCACTGTGCCCATTGTCACCTCACTGTGCCCCCTTACTGTGTCCATTGCAGCCTCCCTGTGCCCGAGTCAGTGTACCTCAAAATCTTGTAATTCCGCGGCCGGCGTCCATTGTTCAAATCTCGCGCTGTTCTCCCTGTCCCTTCCGTGATAGGCGTTTCCAGCAAACACTGTGTTGAGTGTTGCGCCTATCACGGAGGTCCTCTCATTCTCGGACTCCGTTTTCCAGCAGGCACTGTGTTCAGTGCTCCGCCAATCATGGACGTCGGACAAGAGGACCTCCGTGATAGGCGCAACACTCAACACAAGTGTTTGCTGGAAACGCCTATCGCGGAAGGGACAGGGAGAAAGGCGCTAGATTTAAACAATGGACGCCGGCCGCGGAATTTCACGATTTTCAGGTACTGACTCGAGTATGATGCCCCGTACACACGATCGTTTTTCATGCCGTTAAAACTGCCATTTTAAAAAATGGCCCTGAAAAATGATCGTGTGTATGCTCCAGAGCATTTTTAAAAATTCCGGACATGCTCTCTTTTTTCACGTCGTTTTTCATGTCGTTTTTTTTAACGACGTGAAAAATGATAGTGTGTATGCTTTCACGACGTGAAAAAAAACGCGCATGCTCAGAAGCAACTATGAGACGGGAGCGTTTTGGTAAAGCTAATGTTGGAAATGGAGATGGCACATTCGTCACGGTGGAATTAATAGCATCGTTTTAATGCTGCGCATTCCGTTCTTCTTTTGATAATGCTTTAAAATTACCCTCTTTTGATAATGACATTGAGAGTTATGCCAAACTTGTTTCTAAAGTAATTCCAAATTGCTCTAATGATTGTAAAATATTATTTATAAGCCGCACCTCCCTCCTAAATAATACTAATAATAATAAAATAATGTAATTCTCCTTTTTTCTTTAAATTTTTTTTTCCTATTGTGTTTTTTTTTGTGGCCTTTTTTTTATTATTTAGGCTTAAATTATTCTTGTGTAAAGTTACCACAACAACCTTCCAAATGTGTCTCATTTGGCCTCAGGGAGGTTTGTGTCCCCTGATAATAACAATAGTATAATTTGAGATGTCCCTGCCTTCTCCCTAGCAAGCTCTCTTTTGAAATACAAATCACATAGTCAAGTATTTTAAGGGCACTAACATTTTTTTTATTTCAGAACATTAACAAATTAAAGTGGAAGGCAGCACTGGAGAGCCTGCTTGCATTTGTGCATCCCTTTGACCCCACAACAACCATCCAAGATGTCCAAACCAAAATATAGATTAGATCCCCAAAAAAACGGAGCCCAATCTTGTCTTGAGCTCCCAGAGGTCAGGAGCCACAGCAGATAAATCCTATATGTCCCCAGTCTGTGGTACTACAGCAGGCATTATTTTCTCCTCTTCCTTGTAGCCTTCTCTCCAGCCTTCTCTGCAGCCTTGGTTGGTTTCTTCCTTGGAGGCTGGGGATCAGGAGGAGAGGTTGTGGCAGGAAGAGTAGTAGGAGGAGGAGGAGGAGGTGGAGGAGTAGGGACAACCTCCGTACCTAGTGAGTTCACCCAGCACGCCCTTATTGATGACTTTCAATAGCAGGGTCTCACTGAAATTTTTTTGCTGCAACTCCATTTGCCCTAGTTTGTGGGCGAGGACTGCGGCAAATCCCTCATCAACAGAGGGTGCCTCTCTGAGGGCCGCTGTTGCCTCTCTGAGGAAGGCCAGGGTTTCCTCCTCCACCTGCCTACCTCTCCTTGGCCCTCGTGGTTTAACTACCAGGGGAGGCATCTGGGCTCTTGTGCTGGGCCAAGCCTCCTCCTGGGTGCCACTGGGCCCAGCCTCCTCCTGGGTGCCACTGGGCCCTGCCTCCTCCTGATCCCCAACATCACCCTCTTCCTGGCTCTGCTCTGGCTGTAAAAAAAGAAAGGGACATTATTTATTTTGCCACATCATCAATCACAGACATTGTTCACCTCTAGACATTGTTGAAATCAATGCCAAAAGTTATGTCATTTTTATTGATTCCGCATCCTGGTTTTGTTGTCTTGTGCACATAAAATTAGGCCACTACTGTATCTTGCTCTTCACAAACTTTATTGGTAGAAGTGTACATACCTTTAACAATACTAACATCTATTTAAATTCTACAATTTTGTAAGATATAAATATAGATATCAATACTTTACCTGGCTCCATATCTCCAAATCTGCCTCCTCAAGGCCCTGATCTTGATCCTCAGAGGAAGCCAGAGCAGGGTTGACAGGAAGGCTGGAGGACTGGCTGCAGGGAAGGCTGGAGGGTTGGGTACAAGGAAGGCTGGATTGACCTCTGGGGGGAAGGGTGGAGAGAGATTCCCGCATTTCCAGCTGGTCATCCAGAAAAGCAAGCTTACTGTAGTACCACAGACTGGGTTTATAGACCTTATCTGCTGGTGCACCTGACCTCTGGGACCTCAGGACCATAGTCCTCTGGGTCCTGTATGTCCCTCTGATGGTCGCAATTTTGTTTTTGACATCTTGGAGAGTTGTTGTGGGTATCTTTGTTTGCACAAATGCAAGCAGGCTCTCCAGTGCTGCTTTCCTGGCGTCTTTATTTTTATTACCGCCACTTTTTGTTTGCCATAATATAGGGAGCTCTTGCCATTTGTCGATGAACTCCCCCATGAAGTCTGGGTTTTTAAAAGTATTCATGATATCTGTAAAAGCGAGAAACCAAAAAAAATATATATTTCAGGCAACATTCCTCAACTGTGCATTGTCTACATATTTTGAGCACACAAATCTCCTCGTCTGATGAACCTCAAAAAGTAAAATTGTTAGGTACCTTCGTCACGACGTTCGTTGCTAACTCCCCCTCCCGACAAATGAACGCATTTCCCAGACATGGATCTTCACTTGATATACACAGCGCATGCGTCAAACTCTGCACGCTTTCCCACCCCCTGACGTTCGATATTGTACTTTCCCCGCCCCTTCTCGCTCGTAGTGCTGAACAAAACATGGCGGAGACACAGGTGGCTGAGATTACCTCTACAGAGGATGAAATTACAGAGGAGCCCAAATCAAGACCCAGGAGATATAAGGCATCCAACATGTCATTCGAGGAAATGGTGGAGATGGTCGCCATTTTAAAGAAGGAGGATTATGATGCCAAGCATGGTCCATATAAAAGGCCTAATCTGGTCAAGTCCAGAATTATGGGCAAAGTGGTCAAAAGTCTTCACAAAAAATTCGGGGTGTGCAGAACGAAGGAACAGCTCAGAAAACGATGGTCAGATCTGAAGTTGCGGGAGGCCGACCAATATAAAAGAATCAAGAAAGTTATATTAAAAAGTAAGTAATTTTTTTTAGTTTCCATGGTACATATTATTTTCTTGTATTCTGTCGTGTATTTTTAACTTTCATATAGTACACTGAAAGATACCATCTTTCATGTTCGTCCGCACAGTAAACGGACGTATTAAACCTCTTTCTCCGTACAGTTCCTCAAACGATGTTTTAGGATCATCCAGTGTGAACACCCATGTATTTTGGTTTATTTGGGGGAGTAAATTTGGGCCTCACTTATTTTTTGGGTGCTAATCCAAAGGACATTTGTTTGTTTGAAAAAACGATATGCATGGTAATGTTAAGGGAGTGAATGCTCAGCAGCTGATGAAACATCTGAACGCAGTAGTACAAGTGTGGGCCTAAAGCCAAAAAGCTTGAGGGTGTCACACACAGGTGATCCTGTGTAGATACTTTGGGGTGTTACAATGTGTCAAATTTGTGTTCAAAATGTATATGCTCTGGTTTGGGCTATGTATCCAATCATTTGTCCCGGTTGGCACAGGGGGTAAAATTTTAAATGGAGCATGCTTCAAAAGAATGATTACAAAGTATTTTTTCATGTTTCTTATTTTAGCAAAATTGAGTCGCTACTAATGAAACTATTCCTTTTATTTCAATCTCCCTAGGGATTCGAAAAGCTACCTCAGATGAGACGAGAATTGCAACACCTACAACAATACCCCCAGAACCCCAGGATGGAGAGGAATGTGATGTTGTGGAAGTGGAAAGTGGCACCACCACAGGTCAGAGAGAAACCAGACACATGCATGTTAAATAGATGTAGGCCTACATATTCTATCCTACATATTTATTTTTACATTTAGGTGCAGTTCTGGCCGAAGACCCCAATAAGTTGACACATCACAGTGCCCAGATCCTGATCCAATACCTGATGGTCTGCTGTCGTGACCTCGAAAAAATTAAGGGAGACTTGCTAGAGATCAGGGCAAATACAAAGCGGGTGGAGGAAAGGCTCCAAAATATCATGGCTGTGCTTGGGCGTGTCTAATGTTTTTACACCAAATAACGTTTTACTAGCAGAGTTTTATAAGTTTTTTTGTTATTTTACCCTTTAATGACTAGCACATGTTTAGCTTTTTCAAAATTTTGACGAATATAGTTTGTTTATGCATGGCTGGTCATGCGTTTTAATACACCCGAAATTAAGGGAACATCCACATTTCTAAGGAAGTTTCCCACCTAAAAAAAGAAATAAAGGTATTTTTACATAACAAATCATTGTGGCTTCATTATGTAAATGTGGTGCTGAGTGAACTAATCAATGTTTGGTGTTTACACTGACAATGAAGGCTAATTAAAAGATTGTTTAATCCACATGGCAAAACAAGTGCACTAGGTAAACCTACCAGAAACATCAAACATTATACAATAAAAAATCCAAACCAATCTTTACTCAAGAAAAAGTTTTATTTTTTTGCTAGAAAATTATTATAGATTGTCTGGCATTTCAATGGCCCCCCTACCCATAAAATAGTCCACATATTGGTTACGGACCTCACGTCCGGTTGGGGGGGCCAAGCCAGGACGGCCAGGTTCCAGGGCCACCAAAGTTTCTGCATTGATTAAAGAGGCCTCAGGCCCACTCAAAGATATATAACTTGTTGAATACACCCTTAGGAAATTATGCAGCACACAGCACGTCATAACCACATGGTTCCATTTGTATGGGGCAAGGTGGATGGAGGTAAGGAAGAGGCGAAATCGGCTGGCCATGATCCCAAACGCATTTTCCACCACCCTTCTGGCTCTGGCCAGCCGATAATTGAACACCCTCCTCTCAGGGGTGAGGGTGCGTTGCGGGAATGGCCTCATCAAATGGGGTCCCAGTCCAAACGCCTCATCCGCCACAAACACAAAAGGTAGTCCCTCCACATTCTGCTCCGCTGGTGGCAAGGCCAGCAGATCCAAAAGGAGCCATTCTCCAAACTCCGTCTCGGCAAAAACTCCTCCATCAGACATCCTGCCATTCTTGCCAACGTCCACATAGAGGAACTCGTAGGTGGCCGACACCACTACCATCATCACGACGCTGTGGAACCCCTTATAATTATAAAAAAAGGATCCCGAATGGGGTGGTGGGATGACCCGAACATGTTTGCCGTCGATGGCTCCTCTACAGTTCAGAAAGTTCCATCGCTGGGCAAACTCGGAAGCCACATTCTGCCATTCATGTGGCAAAGAAGGGAACTGTGGAATTAAAGAAATAACAAATTAATACTTGGAGCCAGAAACATTGAAAGCTGATTTCATACACACATTCATGGCCAACATTGGTAGAAACTGTTCAAAACATAAAAAATTGGAAGCAAGAAAAAAAAAAATTATAGGGGGGGGGGGTTGAAGATGAGTTGGAAATATCACACATGAAGGCTGTAGCACTCTGTATTGAAGTTAACAAAAATGAAACTTAAAATTTAGGGTGCGTTTTGGGTAAAGCACTACGATGGAACATAGAATAAAAAACATGGAAATGACTAGGCAAGGTGGGTATGGCCCCAGGATAGCATGCTGGAGAGGTTAGGTAAGCCAAATTTACAGGTAGGCCTCAAACCCCAAACTTTAAATAATAAAACATGGGGAGAAAGGGGACATTCCCTGCAGCTAAGAATCATGTGAATTAGGGACTGCAAATAAAGCAAATTAAAATTATCCAAAAATAAAAACCATACAATGTGAATTTTTGAAGAAGAACACTTACCTTAATATAGTCCTCCTGCAAAACTTGAAAGATGGCAGAACAAGTCTCTGGTATAATGATCCCCAGAGCCTGGGGGGATATGCCTGTGGAGAACTTAAGGTCCTGCAGGCTTCTCCCAGTAGCCAGGTATCGCAACGTGGCGATGAGCCTCTGCTCAGCACTGATGGCTTCCCGCATAACGGTGTCCTGCCTGGTAATATAGGGGGACACCAAAGCCAACAGCTGCTGAAATACGGGGTCAGACATCCTGAGAAAATTCCTGAAATCATCAGGATTATTCTCCCTGATCTCCCGCAACAAAGGCATGTGACAGAATTGGTGCCGCTGGAGCAACCAATTCTTGGTCCATGAACTCCTCCTGACCCTGCTCATGGCATGGAGTCGGGATACAGCATGAACCCCTGCACCAACTACAGCACGAACTCTACGACGAGTACGTAGCCGCAACATGGCTGATAACGGTCGGCTGAACAGAACGAACTAGAAGAACGCACGGAAGAACAGCAAGGCCTATGAAGAACAAGCTGAAAAACACGAACGTGCAGAGCAGGCCGCACTGAATAAACAGATACAAACTGACTACAAGCAGTGCTAAACAGATACGAACCCACAGGCGCAAACTGAACTCCCGAAAACGATCTTCAAAGCACGAAGACTGAAAAGCGCGAATCGTCTCTCACCAAACTTTTACTAACACGCGGTAACACGGAATTAGCAAAAGCGTCCCAAAGGGTGGCATCATTCGAACGGAACTTCCCCTTTATAGTGCCGTCGTACGTGTTGAACGTCACTGCGCTTTGCTTGATCGTTTTTTTTAATGATGGTGTGTACGCAAGGCAGGCTTGAGAGGAAACATGAAAAAAAACGAGGAGAAAAACATCGGTTTAAAAAATGACATTAAAAACGATCGTGTGTACGGGGCATTAAGCCTAAAAAAAGGGCTGAAAAACTCGGCTTATACTCGAGTATATACGGTAATGAACTTATCTATAGAGTACTGTTGTTCTGTAGTATTTGATTTAAAGTGACAACTTTTCCTCACTCTCCCTCTCACCATTCTACATGGGATGTGATCAGTTTTCTTGGAGAATCTGGCACATTATGGACTACTAGAATAACAGCAAGTGTTCTACCCCTGAGAATGTTTTCTAATTATTTAAAAAAAATAAGTTATATTGACGATTATAGTCTAATAAATGACACACTGAAATCCTTATCCGCTCTCTCTCTAGCTTTTATTAACTCACCCCAATCCACTGATTTTTTGACTGCCTTCAAAAATATATCTTTATATCTTTTATCCATAAAGCCCTGTACACACGATCGGTTTTACCAATGGACTTTTTTCATCGGACAAACCGATTTTGTATGGGCCCCATCGTTTTTTTTCCATCGGTGTAAAAAAATAGAACATGTTTTCAATTTATCCGATGAAAAAAAAAACAATAGCAAATTAATATCGTCTGTGGAGAACTCCATCGGAAAAAAACCCCACGCATGCTCAGAATCAAGTCGTTGCATGCTCAGAAGCATTGAACTTAATTTTTCTCGGCTTGTCGGAGTGTTTTACGTCACAGCGTTTGGAACGGTCGGTTTTTTGACTGATGGTTTGTAGGCAAGACTGATGGAAGTCAGCTTCATCGGATGTCCGATGGAAAAATTCATTGGTTAAAAATCCATAGGAAATCCTATCGTGTGTACAGGGCTTAAGCCTCTGTATTAAGACTTCCACTTGTTCATCAAAATCTCGATCTTCCCCACAATTTATATTAATGTGCATGAGATGCCCATTGGGCATACCCCCTATTCACTTAGGATGATGGCAGCTGGCTGTGGGGATATAACCATTATAATCTGCCTCTCTAAAATATGTGCAGGTATTCAACCTTCTTGCATGTTTAAACACCATGTTCTTCCACTGTGGAGGTTCTCAAAATTTAGAATTAGGACTACAGATAC
Source organism: Rana muscosa (assembly GCA_029206835.1). Taxonomy (NCBI): domain Eukaryota; kingdom Metazoa; phylum Chordata; class Amphibia; order Anura; family Ranidae; genus Rana; species Rana muscosa. Next base: position 179,402,516 of record CM055116.1, read on the forward strand.
CGGGACCGAGATTGACGGGACTCTGTATGTAGCTCACGCATGCATTTGAAAATGTGTGCAAGCTAAACCCCTGGTTTTAACGCATACTGTTAGACAGGACAATTCGGTTGGTTAGCAGGCTGGTCTGTAAATTGAGACGAGGATTTCTTTGGTTATGTTTATACACCACCAGGTCCAGAAATATTTACTTGGTTTAAATTCCAACTTCCTGGAAAAAAAATTACTATACCTGTTTCTAATAATTTCTCTAAGGAATTCTTCCAATGCTTCCACTAATCCCTTCCACATAATAATTGTGTCATCTTTATACCTCTTGTAAAAAAATGTCTTTGGGTGTTTTTTGCTCCCAATGTGGCCAATATTCCTTAGTAAGTTGAAACAGGAAGAGATCTATGAATAGAATACTCACTAATATCATTCCAAGCAAACCACAATTTATTTATTTACAATTTAAGGTACAAATTGGTTCATAATGTGCCAGGTACTCAATAAAAAAGATCACTTTTTTTGGATTTTCCAGATGCATCCCAAGTAAAATGGTGAGAAGAAGAGTGAGGAAAAGCAGTCACTTTAAAGGAGTAATAAACGCTGCTTGTTTATTTATACCTACAGGTAAGCCTATAATAAGGCTTACCTGTCAGACGCGAGTAGAGGAGAGCCGATCGGATGCTCCTCTGACAGGGGGGGTCTGTGCTGATTGATTATCAGCGCAGCCCCCCCGAGGATGCCCACACTGGACCAGCAGGGATGCCACTAGGACCACCAGGGATGTCACCACCAGGTATGCCACCCTAGACCACCAGGGATGGCAAAAAGTGCCCACAATGGATGCCAATCAGTTCCCACAATGGATGCCAATCAGTGCCCACAATGGGCATCACTGATTGGCAGGCATTATTGTTTGGCACTGATTGGCATCCATCATTTCAATAAATTACAGTACATCAGTGCCACCTATCAGTGCCCATCCATGCCCATCTGTGCCACCTATCAGTGCCCATCCATGCCGCCTATCAGTGCCCATCCGTGCTGCCGATCATTGTTCATCTGTGCCGCCTATCAGTGCCCATCCGTGCCACCTATCAGTGCCCATCCGTGCCGCCTATCAGTGCCTATCCATGCCGCCAATCAGTGCCCATCCATGCCGCCGATCAGTGCCCATTGGTGCCGCCGATCAGTGCCCATCCATGCCGCCTATCAGTGCCCATCTGTGCCACATATCAGTGCTACCTATCAGTGCCGCATATTAGTGCCCATCATCAGTGCCACCTCATCAGTACCACCTCATCAGTGCCCATCAGTGCCGCCTTATCAGTGCCCATAAGTGCAGCCCCATCAGTGAAGGATAAAACTTACTTGTTTACAAAGTTTTGTAAATGAAACCCAAAAAATTTTTTTTTCACAATTTTTGGTCTTTTTTTTATTTGTTTAGCAGAAAATGAAAATCGTAGAGGTGATCAAATACCACCAAAAGAAAGCTCTATTTGTGGGGAAAAAATCATACAAATTTTGTTTGGGTACAGTGTAGCATGACAGCGCAATTGTCATTCAAAGTGCGACAGTGCTGAAAGCTGAAAATTGGTCTGGGCAGGAAGGTGTATAAGTGCCCTGTATTGAAGTGGTTAATGGGCAGGTGTGCTTTAGGAGTGGTGTATTCACTGCTCCTAAAGCACTGCAAAGAAGCTGCTTGCAGGACTTTTTTTGATGTCCCGCCAGCGCAGCGCCCCAGTGTGAAAGCACTCGGGCTCTCACACTGAAATTGCAGATGAGGCTTTTTTCAGGCGCTTTACAGGTGCTATTTTTAGCGCTAAAGCACCTGAAAAAACCTGAAAGGGCTCTTATGCGGCGTACACACGATCGTTTTTCATGCCATTTTTTTAACCAACGTTTTTCTCGTAGTTTTTTTTCATGTTTCCTCTCAAGCCTGTCTTGCATCCACACGATCATTAAAAAAAACGCTCGAGCAAAGCGCAATGACGTACAACACGTACGACGGCACTATAAAGGGGAAGTTCCGTTCGAATGGCGCCACCCTTCATGTTAGTAAACTTTGTTGAGTGGCGATTCGCGCTTTTCAGCCTCGTGCTTTTCAGTCCGTTACAGCGTGACAAATGTGCTATCTCCATTACGAACGCTAGTTTTACCAGAACGAGCGCTCCCGTCTCATACTTGATTCTGAGCATGCGCGTTTTTTTCCCCTCGTAAAAGCATACACACTATCGTTTTTCACGTCGTTAAAAAAACGACATGAAAAACGACGTGAAAAAATAGAGCATGTTCGAAATTATTAATGGCCGTTTTTCACGCCGTTAAAAATGCTCTGGAGCATACACACGATCAGTTTTAATGGCCATTTTAAAAAATTGCATTTTTAACGGCATGAAAAACGATCCTGTGTACGCCGCATTAGAGACTGTCTGCTTGTGGGAGCAGCCCTTTAATTCCCCTTAATTTCTTCTGCAAACCGACCTGAAACAGCCGCTGCTGTGTCTTCAGTGTGAAAGCCCTGAGGGCTTTCACAGTGGAGCAATGTGCTAGCAGGACGGTAAAGAAAAATCCTGCTAGCAGCATATTTGGAGCGGTGAAGGAGCGGTGTATATACCGCTCCTCCACCACTTGTGCCCATTGAAATCAATTGGGCACCGCAGCTAACCCTTTCTCGGCCGCTAGCACAAGGTAAAACCGCCCCGCTAGCGGCCGAATAGCGCTGCGAAATTGTCGGTAAAGCGCCACTAAAAATAGAAGCGCTTTACCGCCGACGCACCTCCCGCCCCAGTGTGAAAGGGGCCTTAAAGACCGAACCTGTTTTTCAGACTTGGCGTTTACACGTTAAAATCAATTTTTTTTGCTAGAAAATTACTTGGAACCCCCAAACATTATAAAAAAAATTCTAACACCCTAGAGAATAAAATAGCAGTCATTGCAATACTTTTTGTCCCACCGTGAACCAGCGGTCTTACAAGCACACTTTTTTTGGAAAAAAAATTGCTTTTTTTAATAAAAAAATAAGACAACAGTTAAAGTTAGCCCAATTTTTTTTTATATTGTGAAAGATAATTTTACGCCGAGTAAATTGATACCCAACATGTCACGCTTCAAAATTGTGCCCGCTCGTGGAATGGCGTCAAACTTTTACCCTTAAAAATCTCCATAGGCGACGTTTAAAAAATTCTACAGGTTGCATGTTTTGAGTTATAGAGGAGGTCTAGGGCTAGAAATATTGCTCTCGCTCTAACGATCGCGGCGACACCTCACATGTTCGGTTTGAACACCATTTTCATATGCAGGCACTACTCACGTATGTGTTCGCTTCTGCACGCGAGCTCGTCGGGATGGGGCGCTTTAAAAAAATAATTATTCTTATTTATTTTACTTGATTTTATTTATTTTTACACAGTTAAAAAAAAAAACTGTAAACATCCCTTGTAATAAAAAAAGCATGACACGTCCTCTTAAATATGAGATCTGGGGCCAAAAAGACCTAAGATCTCATATTTAGACTAAAATGCAAAAAAAAATTGTCATTTGAAAAAAATGACAAAAAAAAAAATGGCCCTTTAAGAGGTATGGACGGGAGTGACGTTTTGACGTTGCTTCCGCCCTGCTATGGTATGGAGACGGGTGGGGGCCATCTTGCCCTCACTCGTATCCATACCCAGCCACGGATAGGACCTGATCACCTCCGCCACTACTAACGGCTCCGGTAAGCAGCGGAGGGTGCGGGAGAGCGGCGGGAGGTGGGGACCTCTCCCGCCACCGATAACTGTGATCTTGCGTGGAATCTGCTGCAGAGTCCACCATTATCGTTAACCGGACCGCCGCCTGAAGAGATAGATACCTCAAAGTCAGGATGTATTTGCGGCGGTCGGTAAGTGGTTAAAGCACCTGTGCACGATAAAGGAAAACCTGCAAACATGGTGTGTTGGGGGTACTTGAGGACAGGGTTGAGAACCACTGATTTAGAACACTGAGCTAAAATCTAGCTCAAGACAATCCTATTATTCTAATTGTGGGCATTTGAGGGAAACCAAGTGAGTGATAGAACCCCTACAAGTGCACTGGAAGTGCAGTCGCTGTAAATCGGAGGGGAAGCTCTGCTGATTTTATCATCCAATCATGTAGAAGAAAACATTTTGTTTTTTATTTTCCTTGCATGTCCCCCTCAGATTTACAGTCGCTGCACTTCCAAGTGCATTTGTAGTGCGAAGTGCAAAGTCCAAGATGCCTAATAATTTGAGGTGTACACAGCAAGTGCTAGAGTGCAATTTGGCTAATGGGGACACTAGTTAGATTGACCTGTGTGTCCCCAAGGAAAGACATTTGTAGTGTTTTACCCTCACTTCCTGTTTGGCTATGTGACAGGAAGTGAATAAATTTGAAGGAGAAACCGACATTTGGGGGGTGTCTTCACCCTATCAGGGGTGCAGACAAACCCCCAAAAACTGACAAGACTTCAAGTACACTCTATCCCCAAGCAAAAATAAGAAAGGATTTCATTTAGTTTAACTTTGCAAAGACACATTCCTAAGTTCAACTGTGATGCATGTCAATGGCCCATTTAGTTTAATAGAAAACACCAGTTGCCTTTCACTAGAAACATTTGTTAGTCCAGTCATGGAAATCTGCATCTGCTTTCCTATTATTCGCCAATAAAGTTATGGGCCTGCACCTAGATGCAGAACCGCTGTGTGCGCATGTCCCCACGGTGCATATCTGGTTCGTGGCCAGCACACCGGTATGACATCACGCCCCTCCAGGAAGTTGCTTGTACTACTGCTCATTTCTTCCCACCACCATGCCCCGCTCACTGTTCTCTGAGGAAGAGATGATCCTTATTTGCAAATTAAGATAATTTTTTATTTATTTTTACATGGGGTGGTGTTTGTGTGGGTCATGTGTGTATGTCTAAATGATTTAGCCTCAAAACACACACCTACTTCCTGTGTACAGATTCACTTCCGGGCCAATGTATATTGCTTCCTGCTTCAGTGTGTGTGTGTGTTTTTATATATATATATATATATATATATATATATATATATATAGAGATGTAGGTTCTTGTGTCCACCAGCAGAGATAAGTTAGGTAGATACCACACTCCCAATTCTAGAGGCATAATAATGGTCTAGCACAGGGGTCTTCAAACTACAGCCCTCCAGTTGTTCTGGAACTACAATTCCCATCATGCCTAGTCATGTCTGTGAATGTCAGAGTTTTACAATGCCTCGTGGGACATGTAGTTCTGCAACAGCTGGAGTGCCATAGTTTGAAGATTACTGGTCACTCTAGCATGTCTTGAAAAAAGGTGCGTTCTTATGTGCCTTGTATAATGCCCAAAAAATATACTTTGGATAATACAAGTGGGTCATGGCACATCTACATTCCAAATTTTGCAGTTAAGATGGTCATGCACTATGCAATCTGATTGGTCAATCTGTGTACAACTCAATATTTGGCAAAATAGGTAATAGGAAGACGAACAATTAATTCAAATTATAGGAAATCAAACAGGCTCGTGCGCTAAATCTAATTTACTTTTAATATCTTTTTTTTTAAAACCATAAAGCTTTTATTAATGCTTAATAATAACATTTGTACAATCATACTAGCATTTGTACATAAGTATCATATAAAAGTATAACATTGTATAATTGAGTTCAATAGTAGAGTATTTTAATACTAAATCCATTGAAGTGGCTTCATAATTTTACTGTATTTAAGATCCAACTGATTGCAGTGTATTGTCATCTTTAAAGATCAAGATCTGAAAATATGATTTTATTGGGTTTAGAAATACTTCCCTGTTCTTTGTAATGTATTGATATATTTGGGTAAAAAACGGAAAAAACACATTTCAAAGCTATATTAGAAGTAATAGCAATGAAGTGGCTTCGTAATTTTACTGTATTTAAGATCCAACTGATTGCAGTGTATTGTCACCTTTAACCACTTCAACACCGGGCTTTTTTTACCACATCAATACCGGGCCTATTCTGGCACTTCTCTCCTACATGTACAAATCATCATTCTTTTGCTAGAAAATTACTCAGAACCCCCAAGCATTATATATGTTTTTTAGCAGACACCCTAGGGAATAAAATGACGGTCATTGCAACTTTTTTTCTTGCACGGTATTTGCGCAATAATTTTTCAAACGCCTTTTTGTGGAAAAAAAAATGGTTTCGTGAATTAAAAAATAACAAAACAGTAAAGTTAGTCCAATTTTTTTGTAAAATATGAAAGATGATGTTACGCCGAGTAAATAGATACCTAACATGTCACGCTTTAAAATTGCACACACTCATGGAATGGCGCCAAACTTCGGTACTTAAAAATCTCCATAGGCGACGCTTAAATTTTTTTTACAGGTTACCAGGTTAGAATTACAGAGGAGGTCTAGTGCTAGAATTGTTGCACACGCTCTAACGCACGCGGCGATACCTCACATATGTGGTTTGAACGGCGTTTACTAATGTGGGCGGGACTTACGTGTGCGTTCGCTTCTGATCGCGAGCTGTCGGGGACAGGGGCGTTTTAATTTTATTTATTTTTATTATTATTTTTTTTTTTTACTTTTTATTTTTTTTTTACACTTATTTTACTTTTTTTTTATCACTTTTATTCCTATTACAAGGAATGTAAACATCCCTTGTAATAGGAATGTGTGTGACAGGTCCTCTTTATGGAGAGATGCAGGGTCAATAAGACCCCACATCTCTCCTCCAGGCTGGAAAGTATGAGATCAGTGAAAACATTTTCACCAATCTCATACTTACAAGCCACAATGGCGGCTTTGTTTACATCTGAGGACCCGGGCGTGACGTCATCACATCGCGCCCGGGCCTCCGACGATCATAGAGAGGACTGGTGACCATCTGGTCACCAGTCCTCTCTATGCTCGTCATGTGACCCACCAACGACGCCGGAAGATTCGCTCCAGGTCCCCGATCGTACGGGAGAGCCCGGAGAAGCACCGGATGGCGGCGGGAGGGGGGATGTCCCCTCCTGCCGCCTATAAGAACGATCAAGCTGCGGAACCGCCGCTATGATCATTCTTATGGTGCGCAGAATCGCCGGCACAAAAAATGGATATCTGAATGATGCCTCTAGCTGCAGGCATCATTCAGATATCCCCCCCCAAAGCAGAGGACGTCATATGACGTCCACCCAGGATGGGAGATCCCATCTGTGGATGTCATATGACTATGGGCGGTAAGGAAATGGTTAAAGATCAAGATCTGAAAATATGATTTTATTGGGTTTAGAAATACTTCCCTGTTCTTTGTAATGTATTGATATATTTGGGTAAAAAAAGGAAAAAACACATTTCAAAGCTATATTAGAAGTAATAGCAATGAAATTGCCATCAAAATGGTTAATTAACTGAGAACACCTACTAATTGCCTAACAAGACACACCCAATTAGATGAAATTAACCAATTGTATTGAGCATGCGCTATTATCAACGAGAAAACCGCAGTTACCCTAGCGCGAGTTGCAGTTTACATATCGCTATTTGCGCACCTTCATACCTAAGATCAGCCCTAATTCCTGCACCATCAGACCTCAGATCACCCCAATTCCTGCACCTTCACACCTCAGATCACTCCAATTCCTGCACCTTCACACGTCATATCACCTCAACTCCTGCACCTTTATACCTCAGATCACCCCAAATCTTGCACCTTCCCACCTCAGATCACCCCAATTCCTACACCTTAGATCGGCCCCAAATTCTCCACCTTCATATCTCAGATCATCTCAGTTCCTGCATCTTAACACCTCAGATAACCCCCCGTTCCTGAGCTATCAGATCTCAGATCACCCCAATTCCTGCACCATCAGACCTCTGATCAATCCAATTCCTGCATCTTCACACATCAGGTCATCCCAAATCCTGCACCTCCACAGCTCTGATCACTCCAGTTCCTGCACCTTCACACATCACATTACCCAAATTTCTGCATTTTAAGATCTCAAGTCAGCCCCAATGCTTGCACGTTTAGACACTAGATCAGCCCCAGTTCCTGCACCTCCACACCTCAGATCAGCTCAATTCCTGGACTTTCAAACTTCAGATCACCCCAATTCCTGGATCTTCACACCTCAGATCACCCAATTTCCTGCACCGTCAAACCTCAGATCAGCCCAATCCCTGCACCATCAGACCTCTGATCAGCCCAATTCCTGCATATTCACACCTCAGATCACCCCAATTCCTGCATCTTCACACCTCAGACCTCCCTAACTCCTGCACTATCAGATCCCTGATCATCCAAATTCCTACACCTGGACCTCTGATCACCCAAATTCCTACAACTTCACCACTCAGATCACCCCAATTCCTGCACTTCACACCTCAGGTCACCCTGATTACATCAGGGCCCCCCCCCGGTACCTCCACTTTACATCAGGGTCCCCAGGGTCTCTCTGCATTACATTAGTGTCCCCAGGGTCCCTCAGCATTACATCAGGGTCCCTTAAAATTACATCAGTGACCCCAGAGTCCTGCTAAAACATTCCATCATGCTTAGACCATGCCCCCCATAACCTCACACTCATCGAACCATAATTCTACCAAGCATATCCTACCGTCTATCCAACCCAGCAGTGCCTCATATGCCCCATACCACCCATAATAACCACATAATCTTGAACATGTCAAAACCACCCATACACGTGTGTTCACACATGCATCCTCACATAAAACCCCACACCCAATCACCAACGCAAAAGCATGCACAAACATATAACTCCACCCGTGACAAATTGCACATCTGCACTAATCACAATGCCCACACCACCATCCATGCCAACACATTTGCATGCATACACATACCACAACCACATATATAACAACACATGATGCATGCGCTGCCACGCACAACATTTCCTGCACATGCACACACATACCCAAACATACATACGCACACCGCAACATATTTGCAAAGTCACAACACCCTATTCATGAAACAATACACTGCCTGCCAACCCTGTCCTCCTGCATTCATAGCCTCTTTGTCCCATAACCCCAGCTAACAGACACCAAGAGCAAACCAAACCCCATAGATGCAGACTGAGAAGGAAAAAAAAAAGGCAAAGCCAGCAAATACCTAATAGAAAAAGGTACCTCGGAAACAATGCTTACACATAGTTACATAGATAGTCAGGTTGAAAAAAAAACACAAGTCCATCTAGTTCAACCAAAAAATAAATAAATACTGCAATCCCATATACACAAACCTTCACCCACAGTTGATCCAAAGGAAGGCAAAAAAACCCAGCAAAGCATGCTCCAATTTGCTACAGCAGGGGAAAAAATTCCTTCCTGATCCCCCGAGAGGCAATCACATTTTCCCTGGATCAACTTTACCTATAAATGTTAATACTCAATTATATTATATACATTTCGGAAAGAATCCAGGCCTTTTTTAAAGCAATCTACTGAGCTTTTTCTCAGCTCTTACTGTGAAGAAACCTTTCAGTATTTGGAGATTAAATCTTTTTTTCCTCTAGACATAACCTCTACACACAGCAGCTACCGAGGAGGGCAGTCCCTCCACCTTCACAGTGTGTCCCAGGCACTTTCAAGTGGCACAGGACTGCAGCCATTGCCTCCCCCAGCAGTCCCACCGGACTCGGCCACCCTGGAACTGGCATGTGACATCATGCACAGCGAGGGCGCCCGGCTACTGAGCACACGCGCCTCCGTCCTGGGACCCAGATACAGTCAACGAGCGTGACTTCACTGGTAATCAATTGGAAGGCAGGGATTGCATTCCGCAGCAGTGGGTTGAAAGGCGGGATATTTCAGCCACTGGGCTGTTAGCCAGCGCTGTTAGCAAAACTGATGACTGGCAACCCGGCTGGCATGCCAACATAAATTCAGCGGCGTGCCATCCCCTGTCTATAGCCATAACAGATGTGACAATTTCTCAGAAGAAATGGCTGGAGTGGCATTTATATAAGTTGTATTTCTGCTGTAAAAATAGTAACACTGTATCTGTGACTAAGTGTATAATTTGTATCAGCTTCAATGAAAAAATTGGATCTAACCAGACCACAAGATTTTGCACTTCACAAATATCAAGTGCACCAGTTCTTCTGGGACATGCCAACGCGATAAAGATGACTGCATGGAAGCCCCAAGAATAATCGTTGGATTTAGTAGCTTGGCATCTCCAGGAACCTTCACGATTATTCTTGGGGCTTTCATGCAGTCATCTTTATTGTGGTTTATATGTTCATGCATTTCTTTGTATTCTGTTTTTAATTGTCTACCACATGTGTGGTTTCTATGTCCTTTTTCTACTATATATTTTTTGTAATAAATATATTTTTCCATATTCTTTTTGAATCATTATATTGCCTACAAAATCCCACTTCCTAAAGAGGTAAATCCTATTGTTGATTCACCAGGGATGGTGGCAATTCACATGCCAGTTCATGGGAGTCTAGTTTATTTTTACTTCTGGGACATGACAATGTATTCAGACATTAAATCTAAGGCCCCTTTCACACTTATACGACTTGTCCCACGATTTGTGATGGCAAAGTAGCATGACAAGTCGATCCCCATGATTTCCAATGACAACCATTCATATTAGTACGACTTCAAGTCGTTCCGACTTCAAAGTAGTCCCTGGACTACTTTGGTCCGATTTTGATGCCACTTACACAGGCATTCCTTGAAATCGCGGAAAAATCGCGGCCGCGAATCACGGCAAAATAGCAATAATATCGTGCAACTTTGAAGTCGCACAAGTGTGAAAGGGGCCTAAGTCTACTTTAGAGAAATGTTAACTTTTGGCAGAGTACAGATTTAAAGTGTATTTGCCCTTTTACTGTCAAATTGGGTTAACACCTACTTTATATTTGTTACATGTTTATATGCTGCTGTATAATCTACTCTTGAACGTTTGGCATTTTACGATAAATCATCTTTCTCTAGGTTAGGGAGGAAAAACATTTCAACCGCAGCCAAAACACTAACCAAAATGTGATTGGTCTCACAACAAACATAATAAACTATTTAGAAAATTTGGGACCAGTAGGAACATATAGACGGACACGGACAAGATTTGAGGAATACTGTGAAAGAGGGGAACCCTTATCACACGTGATATCTAAAATGTATGCATTGTTGATTGCACCCCCAGATGACTTTAAAATGGAATGCTTGGGTAAATGGGAGAGGGATATAGGTCATACCTTCTCTCCAGCACAATGTCAGAACATAATAGAATTGTCTTTAAAATCATCAAGGTGTATTAAAATACAAGAATCAAATCATAAAATTTTAACACGTTGGTATTATACGCCTGTGGCCCTAAATAATTTTTTTCCAGAACTTTCTGACAGGTGCTGGAGGGGATGCGATGAAAAAGGGACAGTGATACATCTATTTTGGTCGTGCCCAGTAATCAGACAATTCTGGGAGACAGTACATAGAATTACACAGACATTTACTGAATACTTAATCCCACAGGAACCAGATTTCTTTTTGTTACATAATACAGTACTGCTTGGACCTTGAAGAAGGGGACACACCCCGAAAGCTTGTCCTGAAAAATTCTATGTTAGTGCAAATAAAAAAAGTATCACGGACAGTACTTAATTTTCTCTGTCACAATTGCACTAATACGGCTACAATTACGTCAAGTGTGTTACATAATACACAAATTGCACCTAAAAGATATGTTAACTCAATTTTGTGCCACCTAATAAACGCAGCAAAAAGTTGTATTGCAACAAATTGGAAGGACACAAAAGCCCCGGAGGTTTCGGAGTGTCTTAAGAAAGTTAGGAGTATAGGAATAATGGAGAAATTGCTACCTATAACCTTAGATAGAAAGGAACAAATTAAAGAAATCTGGGCTCCATGGGAGGCATATATACAATCAGAAGAAGGTAAAAGGCTATTAGGAGAGTGAAAATATAAGTGTCATAATGGAGAGGTTAAGGAGGAGAAATTTATTTTTCCCTTTTTTTTTTCTTTTTTTTTCGAGGAGGGAGGATTATGGAGATTGAAGGGAATGGGAAATGGGTATAGGGATATTGGGATGAGTCTGGGATAGGAGGAAGATAACAGGGGAAGATGAGAATATGTACAGGTCCTTCTCAAAAAATTTGCATATTGTGATAAAGTTCATTATTTTCTGTAATGTACTGATAAACATTAGACTTTCATATATTTTAGATTCATTACACACAACTGAAGTAGTTCAAGCCTTTTCTTGTTTTAATATTGATGATTTTGGCATACAGCTCATGACAACCCAACATTTCTATCTCAAAAAAATAGCATATTTCATCCGACCAATAAAAGAAAAGTGTTTTTAATACAAAAAAAGTCAACCTTCAAATAATTATGTTCAGTTATGCACTCAATACTTGGTCGGGAATCCTTTTGCAGAAATGACTGCTTCAATGCGGCGTGGCATGGAGGCAACCAGCCTGTGTCACTGCTGAGGTGTTATGGAGGCCCAGGATGCTTCGATAGCGGCCTTAAGCTCATCCAGAGTGTTGGGTCTTGCGTCTCTCAACTTTCTCTTCCCAATATCCCACAGATTCTCTATGGGGTTCAGGTCAGGAGAGTTGGCAGGCCAATTGAACACAGTAATACCATGGTCAGTAAACCATTTACCAGTGGTTTTGGCACTGTGAGCAGGTGCCAGGTCGTGCTGAAAAATGAAATCTTCATCTCCATAAAGCTTTTCAGCAGATGGAAGCATGAAGTGCTCCAAAATCTCCTGATAGCTAGCTGCATTGACCCTGCCCTTGATAAAACACAGTGGACCAACACCAGCAGCTGACATGGCACCCCAGACCATCACTGAGTGTGGGTACTTGACACTGGACTTCAGGCATTTTGGCATTTCCCTCTCCCCAGTCTTCCTCCAGACTCTGGCACCTTGATTTCCGAATGACATGTAAAATTTGCTTTCATCCGAAAAAAGTACTTTGGACCACTGAGCAACAGTCCAGTGCTGCTTCTCTGTAGCCCAGGTCAGGCACTTCTGCCGCTGTTTCTGGCTCAAAAGTGGCTTGACCTGGGGAATGCGGCACCTGTAGCCCATTTCCTGCACACGCCTGTTCACGGTGGCTCTGGATGTTTCTACTCCAGACTCAGTCCACTGCTTCCGCAGATCCTCCAAGGTCTGGAATCGGTCCTTCTCCACAATCTTCTTCAGGGTCCGGTCACCTCTTCTCGTTGTGCAGCATTTGCTGCCATACTTTTTCCTTCCCGCAGACTTCCCACTGAGGTGCCTTGATACAGCACTCTGGGAACAGCCTATTCGTTCAGAAATTTCTTTCTGTGTCTTACCCTCTTGCTTGAGGGTGTCAATGATGGCCTTCTGGACAGCAGTCAGGTCGGCAGTCTTACCCATGATTGCGGTTTTGAGTAATGAACCAGGCTGGGAGTTTTTAAAAGCCTCAGGAATCTTTTGCAGGTGTTTAGAGTTAATTAGTTGATTCAGATGATTAGGTTAATAGCTCGTTTAGAGAACCTTTTCATGATATGCAAATTTTTTGAGATAGGAATTTTGGGTTGTCATGAGCTGTATGCCAAAATCATCAATATTAAAACAAGAAAAGGCTTGAACTACTTCAGTTGTGTGTAATGAATCTAAAATATATGAAAGTCTAATGTTTATCAGTACATTACAGAAAATAATGAACTTTATCACAATATGCAAATTTTTTGAGAAGGACCTGTAGATAAGAGATCAAGGAATCAATACAGAAAGTAAGATTGTATGAGGTCTGGCTGAAGTTATACATATAGTAAATGAATATACTACGGATAATGTACAGATTTAATTTTTGAAAGACATAATGTAAAGAAATAGGCTAGAAATGAATTTCTTTTTCTTGATTAATCTACAATTTAAGATAAAGGTATATATGTATAAATCCTGTTGTTGAAAATAAATAAATAAATAAAGAATAAAAAAATAAAAAAACTATGTATATAAGTATATGATGATATCCTGGCCTTATAATTGTGATCTATAGCTTGGGTTTGCTCAAGAGTTGCGACCTGCTTCAGATACTTTAACCATTATGCCCCGTACACACGGTTGGAATTCCTGACAGAAAAAGTCAATGTGAGCTTTTCGTCAGGAATTCCGACCATTTGTATGCTCCATCGGACTTTTTCTGTCGTAATTCCCGCCAGCAAAAGTTTGAGAGCAGGGAAAAGTTCCTATCGGAAAAAACGCTCGTCTGTATGCAATTCCGACAGGAAAAAAAAACATGCACGCTCGGAAACAATTTGACGCATGCTCCGAAGCATTGAACTTCTTTTTCTCGCCTTGTCGTAGTGTTGTACTTCACGGCGTTCTTAACGCTCGAAAGTTCAGAGAACTTTTGTGTGACAGTGTGTATGCAAGACAAGCTTGAGTGGAATTCCATCTGAAAAAACATCCTAGGTTTTTCCCTACGGGAAAATCCGATCGTGTGTATGCGGCATTACAGTATTTACCACACTGCAAAATAACATGCTTTATAGACATGTGCAATTAGTTTTAGTCCGAATGTAGATTCATACGCATTTTTGGTTATTCGGAGATTCAGATGTAACAGAATCTCCGAATTAAATAGTAACAAATTAATTTAATTTTGTTTATTCGTTTTCTAACGTATTCCAAATTTTCCAAACATTTCGAATTTGGATCGGTCGAAAAATTATTGACCAATTCGAATTCTGTGTGAAGAATTCTGTGGATTTGAATTCCTGCATGCTCAGATAAGGGCCTGGAATGAATTTTGGGCCCCATGCCATTTTTGTTTTTTTATTGGCATGTTTTTTTTTCTCAGAATTTCCTATTGCCGGTATCCTTTTCTTTGACTAATCAGCTGTCAGTAGGCTTCCCTGCTGAGCCATCGGTTGTTAAGGACGCAACGGTCGGCTATTCTCGACACTGAATTCGAATTTGCACCAAATGGTATTTTAAAAAACGGCCCTCCTAATAAAAACACCGCTCAGCGCTTAAGATACAATCAGTGAGATAACAGTGAAATAGATAAACAATGAATACTCCAAGTAGCAGCTGCTTAAAAAGTTATGATGTATAAAAAAAGACAGTATAGAAAAAACTCTAAATAAATACACAGAGTCCTAAATGATACTGTAGCAGCGCTTCTTTCAAAATACATTTCTGAAAGTCCTCTATAAAAGTTCAAGTATAGGTAGTGACAATGGTGCAGATGGTTAAAGATGTGACTGCAATAATATTGATTGTGCCAGATTATTCCTTTATCTCCAGTTGTTCACCACGTGGGGGGAAATTTAAATTCCCCTTAAGGGGATGCACTTACCAGAGGTAAGGTTCAAAAAGGCATGAACCAATAGTCCACATCCGACCTGGTCGCTGCAATCTCCACCAGCCACACTGTTATGTTGAGGTCCGTATGACATATAAGGCAAAAATAAATTCTGCATAGGGTAGTACTGTTAAAAAACCTTTATTCAAATCCCCACAGCCCCCCTTTATACATATGTGCGTACCACAGTGCGGATGTAAATACACAGTGTTTAAGGTGACTAAGTGCACTCTGAGCAGGAATAGTGAACGGCGGCGCCGTCTGGGTTACCAGTAACCTTGCGTCCTTCTCCTCACTTCCTGGTCTGTGGAGCGCATCTGTCGTCACTTCCGGTGATTGGTTAGAGAGTCACGCCCTGACGCGTTTCGTCACTTCCGGACTTCGTCTGAGGGCGTGACTCTCATTACCAACACCGAGTTTAAGTAAGGACTGACTCCGCCCCCTTGTCCGACGCCAGGCGCGACTACATGTGTGCGCCATGACCGGACATCCGCCCGCAAGGTAAACATTGCCAGCTTAGGAGCGGAAGTACTGGAACGGCCATATTATGTGTGGGATGCATTAGGGGTTTGTTGTGTATATCATTAGTCAGCCAGTAATTACACCAGCGGTCCCAACTTTCACCACATGAATTGCATATCCCACTCATACTATGTGTTTGACGGACAACAGGTGCTTATGCAGCAAACCAATGTCTATCATATGTCCACAAGTGGGGAAGGTCTGGTTGTAAATCCACTGCCGTTGCCCTCATACACTAACCGATTTGTTTGGGACAATTTCCATCGGCTGCAAACTGGCAACTGCATCAGACCACCCCCACTCTGTGGCAATGATTGTTTGTATGATACAATGCAATATAATTTTAGGCAAAATGACGGTCATATTGTACATAATTCCTTATATTAATGTGCAGACTGCTATGTTTCATATACCTTTAAAAAAACTTAATTTAAAAACAACGTCTTTTAAAACCATTTTAAAAAAAACATTTTCTAAAACACCATATATATATAAAAAAACGCAATTCAAAACTGTACCATATGACTTGAATTAAATCCGGTAAACTCAAATAAATAAAAATTATAAAAATTATATAAAAATTATATTATTAAGTCTACACCTATAATCTGTAAGAAAGTGTTATTGTGAGCTCGCGGCTGTGTATGTTTACATGATTAGGCCTATTACAGCACCAAACAGTATATATCGCCTCATGTTTCTCTTATACTTACTACAAATTGAAATAATGTTTAGATAACCCATTAATTTAAGTCCTAAATTTAGGTACTAAAATAGGTAATCAAATAGGTAGGCTGGGTTTGAGGTAGACTAGACAGGCTAGTTATGGTGTGAACTAATGCTGTTTCATTGTATATTATCTTTATGGACTGTTTCTCCACTCTGTAAACATACATAAACTTAGCCAGATGTTAAAAAAGAGAACACATTTAGAGTAAAGATATCTAAAATTGGAACATAAAACGTTTAAAACTGAAGGATGAGACATATAACCATGTAAAAGAGACTTTCCGACTGGAATGTTAAGTGTCACTTATAAAACAGTTGATATCAAGTTCAACATTCAGGCCTTTGGGTACTAAAACTTCTGTTAGAAATATCCACATAGTTTCTCGCTTGGAGAGTTCCCGGACTCTATGAGAGCCTCTCCAATGTGGTTCTAAGTGTTCGATTCCCCAAAATTGTAGGCCGGAAGCGTCTTGATTGTGTTTCAATTTAAAATGTAGTGACACATTATGGTCCTTATAGCCGATTTTAATATTATGTATGTGTTCTGCTATTCTGATTCTCAGTAGTCTTTTAGTGCGGCCTATATAAAATAGGCCACAAGGGCATTTTAAGGCATACACTACATATTGGCTATTACAAGTAATAAACTGTTTTATATCAAATTTTCTGTTGTTGTATGGGACAATGAAGTTGTCAATTCCTCTCAGTGGTCGTGCCACTTCTCTGCACGCTTTGCATCTTTTACAGGCAAAGAACCCATTTTTGTCCCAAAAAGATTGTGGTTTCTTGGGAGGATCTAAAATTTTCCTAACCACACGGTCTCCATAGTTGGGTGCTTTCTTGTAGATGAACCCCATTCTTTAGTAGTCACAGGTTTCAAATTGGATGTTTGTTTGTTTTGAAGGGTCAATTCCCTAGGGATGATTGCAACCTCCTCCACCAGTTTTTTTAGGGTCTGGGGATTATAGCCTTTGGCCTCAAATCTGTCGGTGACTTAATAATATAATTTTTATTTATTTGAGTTTACCGGATTTAATTCAAGTCATATGGTACAGTTTTGAATTGCGTTTTTTTATATATATATGGTGTTTTAGAAAATGTTTTTTTTAAAATGGTTTTAAAAGACGTTGTTTTTAAATTAAGTTTTTTTAAAGGTATATGAAACATAGCAGTCTGCACATTAATATAAGGAATTATGTACAATATGACCGTCATTTTGCCTAAAATTATATTGCATTGTATCATACAAACAATCATTGCCACAGAGTGGGGGTGGTCTGATGCAGTTGCCAGTTTGCAGCCGATGGAAATTGTCCCAAACAAATCGGTTAGTGTATGAGGGCAACGGCAGTGGATTTACAACCAGACCTTCCCCACTTGTGGACATATGATAGACATTGGTTTGCTGCATAAGCACCTGTTGTCCGTCAAACACATAGTATGAGTGGGATATGCAATTCATGTGGTGAAAGTTGGGACCGCTGGTGTAATTACTGGCTGACTAATGATATACACAACAAACCCCTAATGCATCCCACACATAATATGGCCGTTCCAGTACTTCCGCTCCTAAGCTGGCAATGTTTACCTTGCGGGCGGATGTCCGGTCATGGCGCCCACACGTAGTCGCGCCTGGCGTCGGACAAGGGGGCGGAGTCAGTCCTTACTTAAACTCGGTGTTGGTAATGAGAGTCACGCCCTCAGACGAAGTCTGGAAGTGACGAAACGCGTCAGGGCGTGACTCTCTAACCAATCACCGGAAGTGACGACAGATGCGCTCCACAGACCAGGAAGTGAGGAGAAGGACGCAAGGTTACTGGTAACCCAGACGGCGCCGCCGTTCACTATTCCTGCTCAGAGTGCACTTAGTCACCTTAAACACTGTGTATTTACATCCGCACTGTGGTACGCACATATGTATAAAGGGGGGCTGTGGGGATTTGAATAAAGGTTTTTTAACAGTACTACCCTATGCAGAATTTATTTTTGCCTTATATGTCATACGGACCTCAACATAACAGTGTGGCTGGTGGAGATTGCAGCGACCAGGTCGGATGTGGACTATTGGTTCATGCCTTTTTGAACCTTACCTCTGGTAAGTGCATCCCCTTAAGGGGAATTTAAATTTCCCCCCACGTGGTGAACAACTGGAGATAAAGGAATAATCTGGCACAATCAATATTATTGCAGTCACATCTTTAACCATCTGCACCATTGTCACTACCTATACTTGAACTTTTATAGAGGACTTTCAGAAATGTATTTTGAAAGAAGCGCTGCTACAGTATCATTTAGGACTCTGTGTATTTATTTAGAGTTTTTTTTTATACTGTCTTTTTTTATACTGAATTCGAATTGGTCAATTATTTTTCGACCGATCCGAATTCGAATCATTCCAAAAATTTGGAATTCGTTAGAAAAATAATAAACTGAACTAAATTAAACAAAACTAAATTAATTTTGAAACAAATCAAGAAAACAAAATTAGTAAAATAACGAATCTATCCAAAAAGAAACAAAGACACATTTTTCTATTCTGCACATGTTTAATGCTTACAAGAGGATTGCTTTATTCAGGACTGGGACCGATGATGCCTTTATTCTCTAATCCTAAATTCCCACCAGTCTTACATGTTTAGCATGGAACAGAGTGGAAGGCACTCAAATTCTTCAGAATGGTACCTTGTCCCCCCCCCCCCCCTTCTCATACCTTCCCTTAACTATAAGTAGGAACCAGTTGACCTAGCTTGGGGAGTATCAGGTGTCTAACTTTTTTCGCTATATTCACCCACTTTTCTCTCTATCTAAGGCCCTGTAAATTTTGAACAATGCTTTTTTTCAGGAACAGAGACCAATGCATGTAGCATTTATTTTAGAAGTCATATCCTTTTCCTTTAATTTTTATACCCCACCTCCCTTTTTCCCCCCTTATTTTCTTTCTTCCCCTCTATCCCCTAATTCCATCATCTTAGATCTTTCTATTGTTTTTTTCCTTTATAGAGACATGCAGTATATTGCACTTGTACATGACCAATTAGAAAATGGGGATCTTAGTTCTTTATAGTTAGTATTCCAAATTGTAAAATGGTAGGATTATATTACAAAATGTTTTTGAAATATTCTATATTGTCTCCGGTTGATTTATGCTGTCAAAAAAATGGCTTGTGCAATATTAATGTATTAAAAATGTGTAACTCATGTACTTATGTAAAGAACGCTTGATTGTCTCTCTCTCTAGCCCTCTGGCTGAAACTGGAAAACATAATAACAATAGATTAAACATTAAAAAAAGTTTTTTTTTTTTAAATGCAGGTTACCGTTTTTTAGTTGCTCTATTCTGGAACCTGCAGCAATGCACAATCCTACCTAGTTCTCTTTTTTTATGGGGGTGGGGCTGGGCAGCTGTGTTTACCATAATTAACCCTATCTGTACTGTGCAGGCAGATCTTCATTATTAGATATAGCCAGATTTGAACACTGCCTGTCCTATCAAATGGTAAAAATCTTAGTAGCTGAGCTTCTTGCATTGTATGTTTATGAGACCTTGGGACAGACTCACTCTGTCATTGTTAAAATAAATCCCTGCAGTCAACCATGACACCCTCTCCTCATCTAAAAGATAAGAAATATTCTTAGAAAATGTAAGGTATGCTGTGTAAATGTGAACCTATAACAAACATGTTGTTGTATTTTCTCAAATTTGACTTCAAAAGTGGAAATAAACTTTAACCACTTAAGGACCTCCGCCTGTACATATACGTCGGCAGAGCGGCACGGACAGGCATAAGCACGTACCTGTACGTCCCCTTTAACCACTTAAGACCCGGACCAATAAGCAGCATAAGGACCAGGCCCCTTTTTGCGATTCGGCACTGCGTCGCTTTAACTGACAATTGCGCGGTCGTGCGACGTGGCTCCCAAACAAAATTGGCGTCCTTTTTTCCCACAAATAGAGCTTTCTTTTGTTGGTATTTGATGACCTCTGCGGTTTTTATTTTTTGCGCTATTAACAAAAATAGAGTGACAATTTTGAAAAAAATGCAATATGTTTTACTTTTTGCTATAATAGATATCCCCAAAAAATATATATATAAAAAAAAAAAATTCCTGAGTTTAGGCCGATACGTATTCTTCTACATATTTTTGGTAAAAAAAATCGCAATCAGCGTTTATTGATTGGTTTGCGCAAAAGTTATAGCGTTTACAAAATAGGGGGTAGTTTTATGGCATTTTTATTATTTTATTTTTTTTACTAGTAATGGCGGCGATCAGCGTTTTTTTTTTTCGTGACTGCGACATTATGGCGGACACATCGGACACTTTTGACACTATTTTGGGACCATTGTAATTTTTACAGCGACCAGTGCTATAAAAATGCACTGGTTACTGTAAAAATTACACTGGCAGTGAAGGGGTTAACCAGGAGGGGGCGCTGTAGGGGTTAAGTGTGCCCTGATTTGTGTTTCTTACTGTGGGGGGGCATGGATTAGCGTGTGATGTCACTGATCATCGTTCACTATTACAGGGAACAAACGATCAGTGACAGGCACACTAGGAAGCACGGGGAGAGGTTTGTTTACACTTACCTCTCCCCGTTCTTCCTCTCTGTGACCCAATCGCGGGACACCAGCGCTCAGGACCCTGCCGCTTTCTCCGTGAGCCTGACCGTGGGTCCCGCAGACTCGATCGCCGCGGGGATAGCCGCGATCGTCTCACGGAGAGATAGAGCGGGGAGATGCTAGTGTAAACAAGCATCTCCCTGCTCTGCCTAGTAGGGATGAGCCGAACACCCCCGGGTTCGGTTCGCACCAGAACCCGCGAACGGACCGAAAGTTCGCACGAACATTAGAATCCTGTTAAATACAATGGATGCGAACGTTCAAAATCTAAAGTGCTAATTATAACGGCTAATATGCAAGTTATTGTCCTAAAAAGGGTTTGGGAACCCGGGTTCTGCCCCAGGGGACATGTATCAATGCAAAACGAAGTTTTAAAAACGGCCGTTTTTCGGGAGCAGTCATTTTAATGATGCATAAAGTGAAAAAAAAAAAGTCAAATATTCCTTTAAATATCGTACCTGGGGGGTGTCTAAAGTATGCCTGTGAAGTGCCACGTGTTTCCCGTGTTTAGAACTGTCCCTGCACAAAATGACATTTCTAAAGGAAAAAAAAGCCATTTAAAACTGCTTGCGGCTTTAATGTCATGTCTTGTCCTGGCAATATGGATGAAAATCTTTGAGAAAAATGGCATGGCAACACCATCACCCCTGCCCCTACCCCAGACCGTTACCAGCCCCTTTGGGTCTTGAATGGATATTAAGGGGAACCCCGCACACAAAATAAAAAAGGCCCTATATACTCTGAACAGCAGTATACAGGCGGTGCAAACAAGACAGGGACTGTAGGTTTGTTCTTAAGTAGAATCTGTTTTTTTAATTTTGAACAGGTACATTGTGTGAGTGTAGCTCCAGCCAAAAAATCTATTTTTAAGCTTTTTGGAAAACATAGGGAAGGGTTATCACCCCTGTAACATTTGTTTTGCTGTCTGTGCCCCTGTTCAGAACATTTCACCTCACTTTCCGTCCTAATGACAAATGTTTTTGAAAAGTGGGGTTTTTATTGAAACAAGGATTGGTGATAAAGCATCAGTAGAGAGGAGACACCTTTTTCCCATATTAACTCTTACAGGAGAGAATTTCCCTTCCTAGGGGTAGATTTCCTCTCACTTCCTATTGTATCCTTTCGTTTGCAAGTAGGAGTCGTTTGTAAGTTGGATGTTTGAAAGTAGGGGCCTGCCGTATATACTCTGCTGAAATTTGCCCCTTACATGTTGGTGTTGCCACAACACTGTGAGCCCTCACAGTTACTCTTGGTGGGCGCTGGAACGCCCTGCTGTTAACTATTATATCAGGAATTGTAATTACATGCCATTGTTGAACAGTGGTAGGAAAAATTGGGCCTTTGGTGGTGCCACAACACTGTAAGCCCTCACAGTAACTCTTGGTGGGCGCATGAATGGGCCCTGCTGTGAATTATTAGATCAAGAATTGTAATTGCATGCCCCTGTTGAACAGGGGCTGAAAAATTGGGCCTTTGGTGGTGGTGGTGTTGTCACAACACTGTAAGCCCTCACAGTTACTCTTGGTGGGTGCAGGAATGGGCCCTGCTGTGAATTATTAGATCAATAAATGTAATTACATGCCCCTGTAGAACAGCAATAAAACCAAATGAAATGAAAACCAGCAATAAGGGGTAGCTTCAGGTGTATACTGTGCAGGAGGCACACTACACCCACTGTAACTGCTGCAGATGCCTGCCTGTGTTACACAACAGGAAAACACAGCAATAAAGGCTAGCTTCTGGTGTATATTTTGCAAGAAGCACACTATGCCCGTGCTGCAAGATGCCTGTTAGTGTAACACAAAAGAAAAAAAACTATGAGCAATAAGGCCCCTTTCACACTGGGGCGGGCAGGTGCGGTGGCGGTATAGCTGCGCGATTTTCAGCGCCGCTATACCGTCGTTATTACCGCGGTATGCGGCCACTAGCGGGGTGTATTTAACCCCCGCTAGCGGCCCAAAAAGGGTTAATTCCCCCCGCGTTTGCGGGCGGTATTACCGCGGTGTCCCATTGATTTCAATGGGCAGCCGCGGTAAAGGAGCGGTGAACACACCGCTCCTTCACCGCTGTAAAGATGTGGCTAGCAGGAAAAAATCGTGCCCTGCAGTCTTCAGTGAGAAAGCCGAGGGCTTTCACATTGAAGCGGTGCGCTAGCGGGACCGCTCCAAAAGTCCTGCTAGCCGCATCTTTACAGCGGTGAAGGAGCGGTGTGTTCACCGCTCCTTTACCGCGGCTGCCCATTGAAATCAATGGGACACCGCGGTATTAACCCTTTTTCGGCCGCTAGCGGGGGTTAAATTCACCCCGCTAGCGGCCGCATACCGCGGTAATATTGACGGTATAGCGGCGCTGAAAATCGCGCCGCTATTCCGCCACCGCACCTGCCCGCCCCAGTGTGAAAGGGGCCTAAGGGGTAGCTTCAAGTGTATAATGTGCAGGAGGCTTAGCAAAAATATCACTGACACTGTCCCTACCTATCCTTCTCTCTCCCTACTAGTGATGAGCCGAACACCCCCGGGTTCGGTTCGCACCAGAACCCGCGAACGGACCGAAAGTTCGTACGAACATTAGAACCCTATTAAATACAATGGATGCGAACGTTCGAATTCTAAAGTGCTAATTATAACAACTATTATGCATGTTATTGTCCTAAAAAGGGTTTGGGAACCCGGGTTCTGCACCAGGGGACATGTATCAATGCAAAAAGAAGTTTTAAAAACGGTCGTTTTTCGGGAGCAGTCATTTTAATGATGCATAAAGTGAAAAAAAAAAAGTCAAATATTCCTTTAAATATCGTACCTGGGGGGTGTCTAAAGTATGCCTGTGAAGTGCCACGTGTTTCCCGTGTTTAGAACTGTCCCTGCACAAAACGACACTTCTAAAGGAAAAAAAAGCCATTTAAAACTGCTTGCGGCTTTAATGTAATGTCTGGTCCCGGTAATATGGATGAAAATCTTTAAGAAAAATGGCATAGCTACCCTATGACCCCCCCCCTACCCCAGCCCATTACCAGCCCCTTTGGGTCTTGTATGGATATTAAGGGGAACCCCGCACATAAAATAAAAAAGGCCCTATATACTCTGAACAGCCGTATACAGGCGGTGCATACAAGACAGGGACTGTAGGTTTGTTCTTATGTAGAATCTGTTTGTAATTTTGAACAGGTACATTGTTGAAGTGTAGCTCCAGCCCAAAAATCTATTTTTAAACTTTTTGGAAAACATAGGTAAGGGTTATCACCCCTGTAACATTTGTTTTGCTGTCTGTGCCCCTGTTTAGAACATTTCACCTCACTTTCCGTCCCAATGACAACTGTTTTTGAAATGTGGTGTTTTTCTTGAAACAAGGATTGCTGATAAAGCATCAGTACAGAGGAGACACCTTTCTCCCATATTTATTCTTACAGGAGAGAATTTTCCTTCCTAGTGGTAGATTTCCTCTCACTTCCTGTTGTCTTCTTGCGTTTGCAAGTAGGAGTCGTTTGTAAGTTGGATGTTTGAAAGTAGGGACCTGCCGTATATACTCTGCAGAAATAGGCCCCTTAGTTGTTGGTGTTGGCACAACACTGTAAGCACTCACAGTTACTCTTGGTTGGTGCTGGAACGCCCTGCTGTCAACTATTATATCAGGAATTTTAATTACATATAATTGTTGAACAGTGGTAGTAAAAATTGGGCCTTTGATGGTGGTGCTGGTGCCACAACACTGTAAGCCCTGACAGTTACTCTTGGTGGGTGCAGCAATGGGCCCTGCTGTGAATTATTAGATCAAGAATTGTAATTGCATGCCCCTGTTGAACAGAGGCTGAAAAATTGGGCCTTTCGTGGTGGTGGTGGTGGTGTTGCCACAACACTGTAAGCCCTCAGAGTTACTCTTGGTGGGTGCAGGAATGGGCCCTGCTGTGAATTATTAGATCAAGAATTGTAATTACATGCCCCTTTTGAACAGGGGCTGAAAAATTGGGCCTTTCGTGGTGGTGGTGGTGGTGGTGGCGTTGCCACAACACTGTAAGCCCTCAGAGTTACTCTTGGTGGGTGCAGCAATGGGCCCTGCTGTGAATTATTAGATCAAGAATTGTAATTGCATGCCCCTGTTGAACAGGGGCTGAAAAATTGGGCCTTAGGCACTGGTGGCACAACACTACAACCCCTCACAGATACTGTACTTGGAGCACAGCAATGAGCCCTGTTGCAAAGTATTGCTTCAAAAATTGTAATGACACGCCCCTGTTAAACAGGGGCTGAAAAATTGGGCCTTAGGCACTGGTGGCACAACACTACAACCCCTCACAGATACTGTACTTGGAGCACAGCAATGAGCCCTGTTGCAAAGTATTGCTTCAAAAATTGTAATGACACGCCCCTGTTAAACAGGGGCTGAAAAATTGGGCCTTAGCCACTGGTGGCGGCACCCATAAACAAAAATGATCTTCCAAGCTATCATCATCAATCGTATCATTGAGGACTCGGAGGAGGAGGATAGCCAGTCAACATAACAGCACAGGCACTCAGCATCAGCATCAGTCTTGAAGGGATGTGACATGTTAAAATCAATTAGTCTGTTATATCAGCATCAGGTGTGTGGTAGCTGGTGGTGATCCAAGACTGGTTCATCTTGATGAAAGTCAGTCGATCAACCGAGTCGGTGGACAGGCGCACCCTGTGATCCGTGACAAATCCTCCAGCAGCGTTCCGAAAGAACGCTGGATGCAGGACAGGCCAGTAGCTCAATTGCATACTGTGCAAGCTCTGGCCAGTGATCCATCCTCAAGACCCAGTAAGCCAGAGGATTTTCGGTGGGGAAGGTGTCCAAGTCTGACCTTGCCCCTAGATATTCCTGCACCATGTTTATCAGACGCTGGCGATGGTTGCTGGAACCAATCATACTTTGGGGCTGCGGACTAAAGAATTGTCTGAACGCATCGGTCAGACGGCCACCTTCCCCACCGCTCCTTCTTTGACTGGCCGAAGCCTCAGCAACTCGTTGTCCAGGACCAGGAGTTTGTAACCTCCCAGTCTCTGGGAACGCGTTGCACAGACCTTTCTGCAAGGCCTCCCGGAGTTGTCTCATCCTCTGCTCCCTCTGCGAAGGTAACATAAGGTCCGCAACCTTACCCTTGTACCGTGGATCAAGGAGAGTGGCCAGCCAGTAATGGTCCCTCTCCTTGATCCGAAGAATACGAGGATCCTTCCGCAGACTTTGCAGGATCAGGGAGGCCATGCAGCGTAGGTTTGCTGAGGCATTCGCTCCGGAGTCCTCTGGGTCACTAAGGACGACATGATCCGCAGCCACCTCCTCCCAGCCACGTACAAGTCCACTGGTTTCTTGGGACTGTAAATCATCCCTAAAAGACTGCTGCTGATGATGCTGAGTGCCAGCCTCCACCTCCATGCTGACACAATCCTCCTCCTCCTCCTCCTCCTCTTCCTCTTCCTGTGCGATGGGTGGGACAGAAGGAACACTGTCTGGGTAAAGGGGGCCTTGAGAGGCAAGGAAGTCCTCCTCTTCCTGCCTCTGTTCTGCCTCAAGTGCCCTGTCCATTATTCCACGCAGCGTGTGCTCCAACAGGTGGACAAGAGGTACAGTGTCACTGATGCATGCACTGTCACTGCTCACCATCCTCGTGGCCTCCTCAAATGGTGCCAGGACAGTGCATGCATCCCTGATCATGCCCCACTGGCGTGGAGAAAAAAAACCAAGCTCCCCTGACCCTGTCCTGGTGCCGTAGTCGCACAGGTACTCATTGATGGCCCTCTGCTGCGTGTGCAGCCGCTGCAGCATGGCCAACGTTGAGTTCCACCTGGTGGGCATGTCACATATAAGGCGGTTCTTGGGCAGGTTCAACTCCTTTTGCAGCTCAGCCAGGCGAGCACTGGCATTATAAGATCTGCGGAAATGCACACAGACTTTCCTGGCCTGCCTCAGGACATCCTGTAAGCCCGGGTACCTGCCCAAGAACCGCTGCACCACCAGGTTAAGGACGTGAGCCACACAGGGCACATGGGTCAGTTGTCCCTGTCGGAGGGCGGAGAGGAGGTTGGTGCCATTGTCGCAAACCACCATTCCTGGCTTAAGCTGGCGTGGCGTCAACCACCTCTCGGCCTGGCCCTGCAGAGCAGACAGGACCTCTGCCCCAGTGTGGCTTCTGTCCCCCAAACACACCAGCGCAAGCACGGCATGGCATCTTTTTGCCTGCGTACTTGCGTAGCCCCGTGAACGGCTACGGAGCACCGCTGGTTCATAGGACAAACCACAGGAAGAGGCCATGGAGGAAGAAGAAGAGGAGGGGGTGGAGGAGAGAGGTGTGTCACAACCAGTAGTAGCATTTTGGAGGCGTGGCGGTGGAACAACCTCCAACACTACTGCACCTTGTCCTGCATCCTTCCCAGCTGCCAAAAGAGTGACCCAATGGGCCGTGAAAGAAAGGTAACGTCCCTGTCCATGACTGCTGGACCATGAGTCAGCGGTAATATGCACCTTACCGCTGACCGCCCTGTCCAGCGAGGCCAAGACATTGCCTTCCACATGCCGGTAGAGAGCCGGAATAGCCTTCCGTGAGAAAAAGTGGCGTTTGGGAACCTGCCACTGAGGAACCGCACATTGCACAAACTCACGGAAGGGGGCCGAGTCTACCAACTGAAAAGGCAGCAGTTGAAGCGCTAGCAATTTAGCCAAGCTAGCATTCAACCGCTGGGCATGTGGATGGCTGGGAGTGAACTTCTTTCGACGGTCCAGCAGCTGGGGCAGGGAAATTTGCCTGCTAGAATCGGACGTCGGTGTACTGCTAGCAGAGTGGCCGCAAGTACTTGGCTGTGACACACCTAATTCTACACCTTCATTCCTCTCAGTGCATGTTTCAGAGAGGACTGAAGTTATAGTGGGGTTGGAGATCCCAGCTGATGCGGTGCAAGGAGAGGTCCGCTTTGTTCTTTGGTGTGGGTCTTTGAGGTAGGCTTGCCAACGAGCTGCATGGCAGGTCAACATATGTCTGGTCAGGCATGTGGTACCCAAGCGGCTGATGTTTTGGCCACGCGATATACGCTTGAGACATATGTTGCAAACAGCAGCTGTGCGATCTGATGCACTAGCCTAAAAAAAGGCCCACACCAAGGAACTTTTTGAATGACGGGCAGAGGCTGCGCCCTGCACAGGCGGAGCTCTGCGGTGTGATTCCGTCGGTGTACTGCCCTTACGCTGGCCACCAAAGGGCATCCTGCCTCGTTGGAGATGTGCCTCCTCCTCATCCTCCTCCTCCTCCTCTCTCCTATTAGGCACCCACGTGGAGTCAGTGACCTCATCATCCCCTCCCTCCTCATCACTGGAGCCAATCTGGCAGTATGCTGCAGCTGCTGGAACATGACTGCCAGATTGGTGTCCTTCTTGAGCATCCCCTCTGTCTGCTCTCACGCTACTGCCTTCCTGTAGCTGGGTTTCATCATCAGACCCTTCGAAACGCTGGGCATCCTCCTGGAGCATGTACCCAACACTGTGCTCAAACAGTTCGGGGGACTCCTCAGGAGGAGGACATGGTGGGTCTAGGGAAGGAGTGACTGATGATGAGTCTGACATTGATACCAGGGAAGAGGACGCTTTGGCAGCTGCTTTGCCAGTACCCTGAGCCTGGGTGAGAGAGGATGAGGAGGAGGAGGAGGGCTTGGTCATCCACTCTACCAAGTCTTCGGCATGATGTGGCTCAACATGTCCAGCTGCCGAAAAGAAGGACAAACGTGTCCCATGGCCATGTGCTGATGACAATGCACCGCGTCCACGACCAGCACTGTTGCCCCCAGACACAGAGCCTGCTTGCCCTCTTTTATTGCCTCCTGACTGTCTGCCTCTCCTTGTTTGCCTTCCAGACATTCTAATAGATGGCCTGCAGGGAGATGGGAAAAAAGCAATAAGGGCTACCTTCAGGTGTCCTTCTCTGTCCCTTTACTTAAGGATTTCTAAATATGGTTGAGGATTATTGCTTTTGCACAGAATAGCACAACGACAATTTCCCTGACTGTCCAAAAAACAAGGATTTCAAAGATGGTTGATGAGGAATGCTTTAGCACACTATAGCACAAGGAGAATTCCCCTCACTTTCCTTCTTTGTCCCTAGAAACAAGGACTGGCACAGTGAAAGAAACTGACACTCTCCCTACCTAGAGTTTTCTGTCCCTAGAAAAAATGTTTTTTTAAAGCACACTATAGCACAAGGAGAATTCCCCTCACTTTCCTTCTTTGTCCCTAGAAACAAGGACTGGCACAGTGAAAGAAACTGACACTCTCCCTACCTAGAGTTTTCTGTCCCTAGAAAAAATGTTTTTTTAAAGCACACTATAGCACAAGGAGAATTCCCCTCACTTTCCTTCTTTGTCCCTAGAAACAAGGACTGGCACAGTGAAAGAAACTGACACTCTCCCTACCTAGAGTTTTCTGTCCCTAGAAAAAATGTTTTTTTAAAGCACACTATAGCACAAGGAGAATTCCCCTCACTTTCCTTCTTTGTCCCTAGAAACAAGGACTGGCACAGTGAAAGAAACTGACACTCTCCCTACCTAGAGTTTTCTGTCCCTAGAAAAAATGTTTTTTTAAAGCACACTATAGCACAAGGAGAATTCCCCTCACTTTCCTTCTTTGTCCCTAGAAACAAGGACTGGCACAGTGAAAGAAACTGACACTCTCCCTACCTAGAGTTTTCTGTCCCTAGAAAAAATGTTTTTTTAAAGCACACTATAGCACAAGGAGAATTCCCCTCACTTTCCTTCTTTGTCCCTAGAAACAAGGACTGGCACAGTGAAAGAAACTGACACTCTCCCTACCTAGAGTTTTCTGTCCCTAGAAAAAATGTTTTTTTAAAGCACACTATAGCACAAGGAGAATTCCCCTCACTTTCATTCTTTCTCCCTAGAAACAAGGACTGGCACAGTGAAAGAAACTGACACTCTCCCTACCTAGAGTTTTCTGTCCCTAGAAAAAATGTTTTTTTAAAGCACACTATAGCACAAGGAGAATTCCCCTCACTTTCCTTCTTTGTCCCTAGAAACAAGGACTGGCACAGTGAAAGAAACTGACACTCTCCCTACCTAGAGTTTTCTGTCCCTAGAAAAAATGTTTTTTTAAAGCACACTATAGCACAAGGAGAATTCCCCTCACTTTCCTTCTTTGTCCCTAGAAACAAGGACTGGCACAGTGAAAGAAACTGACACTCTCCCTACCTAGAGTTTTCTGTCCCTAGAAAAAATGTTTTTTTAAAGCACACTATAGCACAAGGAGAATTCCCCTCACTTTCCTTCTTTGTCCCTAGAAACAAGGACTGGCACAGTGAAAGAAACTGACACTCTCCCTACCTAGAGTTTTCTGTCCCTAGAAAAAATGTTTTTTTAAAGCACACTATAGCACAAGGAGAATTCCCCTCACTTTCCTTCTTTGTCCCTAGAAACAAGGACTGGCACAGTGAAAGAAACTGACACTCTCCCTACCTAGAGTTTTCTGTCCCTAGAAAAAATGTTTTTTTAAAGCACACTATAGCACAAGCAGAATTCCCCTCACTTTCCTTCTTTGTCCCTAGAAACAAGGACTGGCACAGTGAAAGAAACTGACACTCTCCCTACCTAGAGTTTTCTGTCCCTAGAAAAAATGTTTTTTTAAAGCACACTATAGCACAAGGAGAATTCCCCTCACTTTCCTTCTTTGTCCCTAGAAACAAGGACTGACACAGTGAAAGAAACTGACACTCTCCCTACCTAGAGTTTTCTGTCCCTAGAAAAAATGTTTTTTTAAAGCACACTATAGCACAAGGAGAATTCCCCTCACTTTCCTTCTTTGTCCCTAGAAACAAGGACTGGCACAGTGAAAGAAACTGACACTCTCCCTACCTAGAGTTTTCTGTCCCTAGAAAAAATGTTTTTTTAAAGCACACTATAGCACAAGGAGAATTCCCCTCACTTTCCTTCTTTGTCCCTAGAAACAAGGACTCGCACAGTAAAACACACTGACACTCTCCCTACCTATCCTTCTCTTTCCCTAAACTAAAGGAATCCAGGTTAAGCAAGAAAGAAATAAATGTCACTGTCCCTGCCTATGCTTGTCTTTCCCTGCTCCGGAACACACTACACTAGGCCGCCGTGCTGGCGGCCTTTTATAGTGTGGGGCGTGTACTAAACACCCTCAGCAATAATTGGCCACAGGCATCCTGCCTGTGGCCAATCATTGCTCTCCTCGCTGCCGGCGCTGTGATTGGCCAAGCATGCGGGGTCACAGTGCATGCTTGGCCAATCACAGCGCCTGGATGACACTGCGATGGCGTAGTGCATTGTGGGCCGTTCGCGTCACTCGAATTTGGCGCGAACGGCCCAAATCGTTCGATCTTCGTCGAACGATCGAACAGCCGATGTTCGAGTCGAACGTATGTTCGACTCGAACACGAAGCTCATCCCTACTCCCTACACACAAGGTTTAGCAGAATATCACTGACACTGTCCCTACCTATCCTTCTCTCTCCCTACACACAAGGTTTAGCAGAATATCACTGACACTGTCCCTACCTATCCTCTCTCCCTACACACAAGGTTTAGCAGAATATCACTGACACTGTCCCTACCTATCCTTCTCTCTCCCTACACACAATTTCACTAACACTGTCCCTGCCTATGTATATCTTTCCCTACACGCCGGAAAACACACTACACAAGGCCGCCGAGCTGGCGGCCTTTTATAGTGTGGGGCGTGTACTAAACCCCCTTCAGCTATAATTGGCCACAGGCATCCTGCCTGTGGCCAATTATGGCTCTCCTCGCTGCCGGCGCTGTGATTGGCCAAGCATGCAGGGTCACAGTGCATGCTTGGCCAAACACAGCGCCGGGATTTTGGGTCGTTCGCGTCACTCGAATTTGATGCGAATGACCCAAAACGTTCGATCTTCATCGAACGATCGAACAGCCGATGTTCGAGTCGAACGTATGTTCGACTCGAACGCGGAGCTCATCCCTACTGCCTAGTGACAATGACACTGATCTCTGCTCCGTGTAGTCGGAGCAGAGATCAGTGTCATGTCACACACAGCCCATCCCCCCTACAGAAATAAGCCCTCCCTAGGAAACACTTAACCCCTACAGCGCCACCTACTAGTTAACCCCTTCACTGCCTGTGTCATTTTCACAGAAATCAGTGCATTTTTATAGCACTGATCGCTGTAAAAATGACAATGGTCCCAAAAATGTGTCAAAAGTGTCCGATGTGTCCGCCATAATGTCGCAGTCATGATAAAAATCGCTGATCGCCGCCATAACTAGTAAAAAATTAATTATTAATAAAAATGGCATAACACAGTCCCCTATTTTGTAGACGTTATAACTTTTGCGCAAACCAATCAATAAACGCTTTTTGCGATTTTTTTTACCAAACATATGTAGAACAATACGTATCGGCCTAAACTGTGGAAAAAAAATGGTTTTTTATATATTTTTTGGGGATACTTATTATAGCAAAAAGTAAACAATATTGAATTTTTTTCAAAATTGTCGCTTTATTTTTGTTTATAATGTAAAAAATAAAAACCGCAGAGGTGATCAAATACCACCAAAAGAAAGCTCTATTTATGGGAAAAAAAGGACGTCAATTTTGTTTGGGAGCCACGTCGCACGACCGCGCAATTGTCAGTTAAAGCGACAAAGTGCCGAATCGCAAAAAAAAACACAACAGTGAAATCAGTCTGTATATGCAGTAAAGCATGCTTGTTAGACTCACTGTGGAACTTAAGGGGTTAATCCTCTGCATTGTGTAAAAATAGGATTTTTTACTCACCGTAAAATCCTTTTCTCTGAGTCCATGGACCGACACAGCTTCTCTATTGACAAAGTGGGTATTATCCGTTAATTAGGAGTGACTAGGCAGAAAAACTTGTAAAAAGTGTTGCATCACACCTTCTACAGTACCGCCCAGGGGGCGGACCCTCTGGGTATACCCTCTCAGTCTGCATCTTCGCAGATCAGTTTGTCAAAAAGCAGTACAAACTTAAAAGGAGGGGTGGGTGCTGTGTCGGTCCATGGACTCAGAGAAAAGGATTTTACGGTGAGTAAAAAATCCTATTTACTCTTTCGTCCATGGACCGACACAGCTTCTCTATTGACAAAGTGGGACATCCCAAAGCAGTGTCAGAGAAAAAACGAGGGGTCGTAACAGCATAAAAATAAACTTCACCCCAAACACAAAACAGCACTCCTCCAACGGAGGAGTTGCAACTCTAAACAGCCGCTTGCAAAACCTTGCGGCCGAAAGAGGCATCCGAAGATGCACCTACATCAATTTTGTAGAATTTTGTGAAAGTGTGTGCGGACGACCAAGTCGCCGCTTTACATAATTGGGAAACAGACGCTTGATGTCGGAAAGCCCAAGAGGCACCTATTGCCCTGGTCGAATGCGCCGTGACAGGAAAGAGGGGCGCCTGACCCTTTAAGGCGTAAGCCTGGATTACTATCTGTCGGATCCACCTAGAGATGGTGGCCGATGAGACTGCTTGGCCCTTCTTGGGACCAGCCACCGAAACAAACAGTGAGTCTGACTTCCGGAACAGGGAAGTAGCAGATAGGTATATTCTCAAAGCTCGGACAACGTCCAAGGAATGCAACGCCGACTCCTTAGGATTCGACGGCTGAGGACACAAGGATGGAAGTACAATGTCTTCATTAAGATGAAAAGCCGAAACGACTTTCGGAAGAAAGGAAGGCTGCGGCCGCAGCACCACCATATCCTTGTGGAAAATCAAATAGGGAGCCTTGCAGGACAAGGCTGCCAGCTCAGAGACTCGTCTAACTGACGTAACAGCCACCAAAAAGACCACTTTCTGAGAAAGTGTCAACAGGGGAATATCTCTAATATTCTCAAACGGTGCCTTCTGAAGCACCGAGAGGACCAGGTTCAAGTCCCACGGAGGTAACGGGGGACGGACCGGAGGGGCCACATGTCGGACCCCCTGCACATGTCGGACCCCCTGCACAAATGTGCGAGTGAGTCGCCAGGGGTCACTGAAAAAAGACAGCCAGGGCAGATATCTGTCCCTTAAATCATACTTAGGGCAAGCCCTTGGTCCACCCCATGCTGTAAAAACAGCAGGATTCTGGAAACCAAATAGGTACGCGGATGCCATTTCATTTCCTCACACATGGAGATGTAGGCCCTCCAAGTGCGGTGATAGACCTTCCTAGAGGACGGTTTTCGAGCACTTCTCATAGTAGAGATTACTGAGTCTGACAGGCCCCGGTCTCTCAGTACCTGGTTCTCAACAGCCATGCCGTTAAAGCCAATGACTGTAAAGCAGGATGGAATATGGGACCTTGCGATAGCAGGTCCTTCCGTAGTGGTAGGCGCCAGGGGACGTCTGCTACCAGACGTACTAGATCGGCGTACCAAGGACGCTGAGGCCAATCTGGAGCGATTAGGATCATTGGAATTCCCTCTGCCTCCACTCTGCGGAGCAGAAGAGGAAGAAGCCTTAAGGGAGGGAAGGCATAGATTAGCCGATACTGACCCCACGATGCTACCAACGCGTCCGTTGCGTCTGCCCATGGGTCTCTTGACCGGGCCACAAATCTCAATACCTTCCGATTGAGTCGGGAAGCCAGAAGATCTACGTCTGGTGTGCCCCATCTTTGGCAGAGGAGTTGGAACACCTCCGGGTGTAAGGACCCTTCTCCCTGGTCCAGCATCTGGCGGCTCAGGTAGTCCGCCTGCCAGTTTTCCACACCCGGAATGTACACGGCCGACAGTGCCGGTACGCTCCTCTCTGCCCACTTCAGGATGCGAGCGATCTCCGATGTTGCAGCTGAGCTTCTTGTTCCTCCTTGATGATTGACATATGCCACTGCTGTGGCGTTGTCTGACTGGATCCTGACTGGACGCCCTTGCAGCCTCTGAGACCATTTGAAGAGGCACAGCCTGATCGCCCGGATTACCAGGACATTGATCGGCAGGAGGGCTTCCTCTGGGGTCCAGCGACCTTGCGCCGACTGAACACCCCAGACTCCCCCCCAACCTGTAAGGCTGGCGTCCGTCATGATCACTATCCAGTAAACCGGAAGAAATGACTTCCCGGCCATTAGAGCCGGTGCTGTCAGCCACCATACCAGGGATCTCCTGACTATGTGGCTCACTCGGATTTGATAATCCAGAGATGATGGACATCTGTTCCATCTGGACAGAACTTCCTTCTGTAACACTCGAGTGTGGTATTGAGCATATGGAACCGCCTCGAAGGAGGCTACCCTGAGGCCCAACACTCGCATGCAAAAAACGGAGTGACGACCAATTCCTGGAAGTCAGCTGCCGTACTGCAGCCCGGAGGGTCTGCAACTTCTCCACAGGGAGGAATACCTTTGCCTCTGAAGAATCCAGAATCAACCCCAGGTACCCTAGGCGTTGAGTGGGCACCAATACTGACTTTTGCGTGTTTAGTATCCAACCACAGTCTCGAAGAGTCTGACAGGTTAAGGACACGCTTACCTCTAATTCTGAGCTTGAAGGGGCCTTCAGCAGAAGGTCGTCTAAGTAGCCTGTGATAGCGATACCCCGCTGTCTTAGAAGTGCCAGAATCGGAGCGAGCACCTTGGTGAACGTCCTGGGTGCTGAGGCAAGGCCCAATGGGAGGGCCACAAACTGGTAGTGGTCCTTCCCGATAGCAAATCGCAGAAACCTCTGGTGTCTGGAGTATATGGGGACATGCAGGTATGCGTCCTTGATGTCCAAGGAGGCCAGAAAGTCCCCCGGATGGAGAGCCGTGACTACAGATCGAACCGACTCCATCCGAAAACTTTGTACCTTCACAAAGCAATTGAGGGCTCTGAGATCCAAGCTTGGACGAACCCCCTCCTTCTTCGGCACAATGAACAGATTTGAGTAAAAACCCCGTTCCAGTTCTGGAACTGGAATAACTACCCCGCGTTCCAGTAGACCCTGGACCGCCCCATACAGGGCCTCCCGGCGGGTCGGTAGTAGCTGGAGATTGGAGGTGTTGAATCTGTCCGGTGGACAAGAGAGAAACTCTATCTTGTAGCCTGAGGAGATTACTTCGCAAACCCACCTGTCGGAGATTAGTGCTGTCCACTGAGTCGCGAATTTGCGAAGACGTCTCCCCACCCGAGAGCTGGGTGGGGGTGGACCTTCATGCGGACGCAAATTTGTCCGCAGGCTTATTGGGTATGCGGGACCAGGGACGCTTTTGTCCTTGGGCAGGCGCTTTATCGGCCTGGGGTCTTTTCCCTGTCGCCCTAGGGGGACGAAAAAACCACTTGCGTGCAGTAAAGGAGGGCCCTTGCCCTTGGCGTGGCCCCTTACCCTTGCTAATTTGGGGAAGCAAAGTGCTTTTACTTCCTGTGGCATCCTTGATGATGTGATCCAGAGAAGCCCCAAAAAGTCTGTCGCCCTTAAAAGGCAGATCCAACAGGGCTTTCTTGGAAGTCTGGTCCGCAGACCAGCCTTTTAGCCAGATCAGGTGGCGTATTGCTACTGCATAAACCGAAGTTTTAGACAGCAGGGGAATAGTATTCATGTCTGACTCGCAGACAAACCTAAGGCCCTGGACCAACAGGTCGGCCAATGTTATCTCATCATGAGGAGCATCTCGCTCCTTAACCCCTGGAGTAGCAATCTTGCCCATTCAGTAAGTGTGTGAGACACTAGGGCCCCCGCCAATGCCGGGCGTACTGCCGAGCCTACCACTGAGTATAGGTAGCAAGCGAGTGCTTCAGCCTTCTTATCCACAGGGTCCTTGAAAACAGGAGCCCCTTCTACAGGAATTGTGGTGGCTCTATCAAGTCTGGACACCGGAGGGTCCACTATAGGGGAGAGAGGTCCATTTCTTCAGAAAACTCTCCTCAAAAGGGGTACCGTACGGCAAACCTCTTTGGGGCTGTAAAGACCCTCAGTGGGTTCTCCCATTCCTTGTATAAGAGTTTATCAAAAGACACACAAGGGAACACCTTAGCAGTGCGGGCAGGTCTATGAAACCCAAGTGGACCGGAGTCTCTGCTGCTTCTGCAGTATTTTCCAATTTTAGCATATCCCGCACTGCAGTAATAAGGTCAGATACCAAAGCCGTCTCGCGTACTGACCTGGACTTTGAGTCATCCTCACTGTCCGGTCATGGTCTGCAGTCTCTGATGCGTCAGAATCTGGGCCCCGAGCCGTAGCTGGACCTGGTTCTGCACCAGAATTATCCCCAGAAGCTTGCAGGGGATGGGGCGTTTACTACCCCCTGTATTCCCGTGTGCTGCTTCCACCCTGGCAGCAAACGCCTCTAGGATTGCAGTCATAGCATTCATAGTCACCTCAGGGGCACCAGCTGCTAAATCTGGTGTTTCAGGAGAGAAGACATCTGGCTCAGATGCCATGCTGACCACACGCTGACACTCACAGGGCTCCAGGCAAGATATCAATAGGCCACCCTCCTGTGCTGCAGAGAGGCCGGGTCACCCAGAGGACTCACCACCCTGGATAGGTACTGCTATGCTGCGCCTGTGATGCTGTCCTCTGCTGCTGTGTCAGTCTGCTTCTTTTATCAGCACTTCCTGTGTGAATTTTCGCGCCAGTGTAATGCACCCTAGAGGCCGGAGGCTCTCGAAAAATGGTTGCCAAAAACGTCTGTATGGAAGATAATGTGGGCTCTAAGAAAATGGCCGCCGACAGAAGATAGAGGTCAAGCAGCCATAGCCCACAAAAAGATGGCCGCCGAACGGCAATATCTGCATACAGGGTGGACAAACATGGCCGCCGATCAGCTGATAGGGGCCAGTGGGTGTGGCCGAACCACAGGAAGATGGCCGCCGGGCAGTCACAAGAGGCCAAACTTGGCATGGACCACCTCAAAATGGCCGCCGACAGCATGGAGGAGGAAGGACACAAACACAGGTAAGAAAAAATGACATTTCTTTTAAATGTTAGTTACAGCCAGCCCCGCTCCAGTGGGACCCCCTAGGTGACCCCCAGCACCCAGCAACCTTTAGCTAGAAGCCCAGGGAGGAGGGAAAGGCAGGGAGAGAGGGAAGAAAGGGGCCACAACCACTTACTTGATCTCTCCAGGAATGTCCAGCTAAATCACCCAGCCGAGGCAGGGGAGTTTTACTTACCTACCCTGCATGTATTCTGCTGGAAGACATTCCAAACAGATCATCGTCCGCGCACGGAAGGTGACTGTTGGCCAGTAGTGATGAGCCGAACACCCCCGGGTTCGGTTCGCACCAGAACCCGCGAACGGACCGAAAGTTCGTACGAACATTAGAACCCTATTAAATACAATGGATGCGAACGTTCGAATTCTAAAGTGCTAATTATAACAACTATTATGCATGTTATTGTCCTAAAAAGGGTTTGGGAACCCGGGTTCTGCACCAGGGGACATGTATCAATGCAAAAAGAAGTTTTAAAAACGGTCGTTTTTTGGGAGCAGTCATTTTAATGATGCATAAAGTGAAAAAAAAAAAGTCAAATATTCCTTTAAATATCGTACCTGGGGGGTGTCTAAAGTATGCCTGTGAAGTGCCACGTGTTTCCCGTGTTTAGAACTGTCCCTGCACAAAATGACACTTCTAAAGGAAAAAAAAGCCATTTAAAACTGCTTGCGGCTTTAATGTAATGTCTGGTCCCGGTAATATGGATGAAAATCTTTAAGAAAAATGGCATAGCTACCCCATGACCCCCCCCCCCTACCCCAGCCCATTACCAGCCCCTTTGGGTCTTGTATGGATATTAAGGGGAACCCCGCACATAAAATAAAAAAGGCCCTATATACTCTGAACAGCCGTATACAGGCGGTGCATACAAGACAGGGACTGTAGGTTTGTTCTTATGTAGAATGTGTTTGTAATTTTGAACAGGTACATTGTTGAAGTGTAGCTCCAGCCCAAAAATCTATTTTTAAACTTTTTGGAAAACATAGGTAAGGGTTATCACCCCTGTAACATTTGTTTTGCTGTCTGTGCCCCTGTTCAGAACATTTCACCTCACTTTCCGTCCCAATGACAACTGTTTTTGAAATGTGGTGTTTTTCTTGAAACAAGGATTGCTGATAAAGCATCAGTACAGAGGAGACACCTTTCTCCCATATTTATTCTTACAGGAGAGAATTTTCCTTCCTAGTGGTAGATTTCCTCTCACTTCCTGTTGTCTTCTTGCGTTTGCAAGTAGGAGTCGTTTGTAAGTTGGATGTTTGAAAGTAGGGACCTGCCGTATATACTCTGCAGAAATAGGCCCCTTAGTTGTTGGTGTTGGCACAACACTGTAAGCACTCACAGTTACTCTTGGTTGGTGCTGGAACGCCCTGCTGTCAACTATTATATCAGGAAATTTAATTACATATAATTGTTGAACAGTGGTAGTAAAAATTGGGCCTTTGATGGTGGTGCTGGTGCCACAACACTGTAAGCCCTGACAGTTACTCTTGGTGGGTGCAGCAATGGGCCCTGCTGTGAATTATTAGATCAAGAATTGTAATTGCATGCCCCTGTTGAACAGGGGCTGAAAAATTGGGCCTTTCGTGGTGGTGGTGGTGGTGGTGGTGTTGCCACAACACTGTAAGCCCTCAGAGTTACTCTTGGTGGGTGCAGGAATGGGCCCTGCTGTGAATTATTAGATCAAGAATTGTAATTACATGCCCCTTTTGAACAGGGGCTGAAAAATTGGGCCTTTCGTGGTGGTGGTGGTGGTGGCATTGCCACAACACTGTAAGCCCTCAGAGTTACTCTTGGTGGGTGCAGCAATGGGCCCTGCTGTGAATTATTAGATCAAGAATTGTAATTGCATGCCCCTGTTGAACAGGGGCTGAAAAATTGGGCCTTAGGCACTGGTGGCACAACACTACAACCCCTCACAGATACTGTACTTGGAGCACAGCAATGAGCCCTGTTGCAAAGTATTGCTTCAAAAATTGTAATGACACGCCCCTGTTAAACAGGGGCTGAAAAATTGGGCCTTAGGCACTGGTGGCACAACACTACAACCCCTCACAGATACTGTACTTGGAGCACAGCAATGAGCCCTGTTGCAAAGTATTGCTTCAAAAATTGTAATGACACGCCCCTTTTAAACAGGGGCTGAAAAATTGGGCCTTAGGCACTGGTGCCACAACACTCCAACCCCTCACAGATACTGTACTTGGAGCACAGCAATGAGCCCTATGGCAAATTATTGCTAAAAAAATTGTAATTACACGCCCCTGTAAAACAGGGGCTGAAAAATTGGGCCTTAGCCACTGGTGGCGGCACCCATAAACAAAAATGATCTTCCAAGCTATCATCATCAATCGTATCATTGAGGACTCGGAGGAGGAGGATAGCCAGTCAACATAACAGCACAGGCACTCAGCATCAGCATCAGTCTTGAAGGGATGTGACATGTTAAAATCAATTAGTCTGTTATATCAGCATCAGGTGTGTGGTAGCTGGTGGTGATCCAAGACTGGTTCATCTTGATGAAAGTCAGTCGATCAACCGAGTCGGTGGACAGGCGCACCCTGTGATCCGTGACAAATCCTCCAGCAGCACTGAATGTGCGTTCCGAAAGAACGCTGGATGCAGGACAGGCCAGTAGCTCAATTGCATACTGTGCAAGCTCTGGCCAGTGATCCATCCTCAAGACCCAGTAAGCCAGAGGATTTTCGGTGGGGAAGGTGTCCAAGTCTGACCTTGCCCCTAGATATTCCTGCACCATGTTTATCAGACGCTGGCGATGGTTGCTGGAACCGATCATACTTTGGGGCTGCGGACTAAAGAATTGTCTGAACGCATCGGTCAGACGGCCACCTTCCCCACCGCTCCTTCTTTGACTGGCCGAAGCCTCAGCAACTCGTTGTCCAGGACCAGGAGTTTGTAACCTCCCAGTCTCTGGGAACGCGTTGCACAGACCTTTCTGCAAGGCCTCCCGGAGTTGTCTCATCCTCTGCTCCCTCTGCGAAGGTAACATAAGGTCCGCAACCTTACCCTTGTACCGTGGATCAAGGAGAGTGGCCAGCCAGTAATGGTCCCTCTCCTTGATCCGAAGAATACGAGGATCCTTCCGCAGACTTTGCAGGATCAGGGAGGCCATGCAGCGTAGGTTTGCTGAGGCATTCGCTCCGGAGTCCTCTGGGTCACTAAGGACGACATGATCCGCAGCCACCTCCTCCCAGCCACGTACAAGTCCACTGGTTTCTTGGGACTGTAAATCATCCCTAAAAGACTGCTGCTGATGATGCTGAGTGCCAGCCTCCACCTCCATGCTGACACAATCCTCCTCCTCCTCCTCCTCCTCCTCTTCCTGTGCGATGGGTGGGACAGAAGGAACACTGTCTGGGTAAAGGGGGCCTTGAGAGGCAAGGAAGTCCTCCTCTTCCTGCCTCTGTTCTGCCTCAAGTGCCCTGTCCATTATTCCACGCAGCGTGTGCTCCAACAGGTGGACAAGAGGTACAGTGTCACTGATGCATGCACTGTCACTGCTCACCATCCTCGTGGCCTCCTCAAATGGTGCCAGGACAATGCATGCATCCCTGATCATGCCCCACTGGCGTGGAGAAAAAAAACCAAGCTCCCCTGACCCTGTCCTGGTGCCGTAGTCGCACAGGTACTCATTGATGGCCCTCTGCTGCGTGTGCAGCCGCTGCAGCATGGCCAACGTTGAGTTCCACCTGGTGGGCATGTCACATATAAGGCGGTTCTTGGGCAGGTTCAACTCCTTTTGCAGCTCAGCCAGGCGAGCACTGGCATTATAAGATCTGCGGAAATGCACACAGACTTTCCTGGCCTGCCTCAGGACATCCTGTAAGCCCGGGTACCTGCCCAAGAACCGCTGCACCACCAGGTTAAGGACGTGAGCCACACAGGGCACATGGGTCAGTTGTCCCTGTCGGAGGGCGGAGAGGAGGTTGGTGCCATTGTCACAAACCACCATTCCTGGCTTAAGCTGGCGTGGCGTCAACCACCTCTCGGCCTGGCCCTGCA
Source organism: Rana muscosa (assembly GCA_029206835.1). Lineage (NCBI taxonomy): Eukaryota > Metazoa > Chordata > Amphibia > Anura > Ranidae > Rana > Rana muscosa. The sequence goes on from CM055116.1 coordinate 179,444,664, forward strand.
GAGCAGACAGGACCTCTGCCCCAGTGTGGCTTCTGTCCCCCAAACACACCAGCGCAAGCACGGCATGGCATCTTTTTGCCTGCGTACTTGCGTAGCCCCGTGAACGGCTACGGAGCACCGCTGGTTCATAGGACAAACCACAGGAAGAGGCCATGGAGGAAGAAGAAGAGGAGGGGGTGGAGGAGAGAGGTGTGTCACAACCAGTAGTAGCATTTTGGAGGCGTGGCGGTGGAACAACCTCCAACACTACTGCACCTTGTCCTGCATCCTTCCCAGCTGCCAAAAGAGTGACCCAATGGGCCGTGAAAGAAAGGTAACGTCCCTGTCCATGCCTGCTGGACCATGAGTCAGCGGTAATATGCACCTTACCGCTGACCGCCCTGTCCAGCGAGGCCAAGACATTGCCTTCCACATGCCGGTAGAGAGCCGGAATAGCCTTCCATGAGAAAAAGTGGCGTTTGGGAACCTGCCACTGAGGAACCGCACATTGCACAAACTCACGGAAGGGGGCCGAGTCTACCAACTAAAAAGGCAGCAGTTGAAGCGCTAGCAATTTAGCCAAGCTAGCATTCAACCGCTGGGCATGTGGATGGCTGGGAGTGAACTTCTTTCGACGGTCCAGCAGCTGGGGCAGGGAAATTTGCCTGCTAGAATCGGACGTCGGTGTACTGCTAGCAGAGTGGCCGCAAGTACTTGGCTGTGACACACCTAGTTCTACACCTTCATTCCTCTCAGTGCATGTTTCAGAGAGGACTGAAGTTATAGTGGGGTTGGAGATCCCAGCTGATGCGGTGCAAGGAGAGGTCCGCTTTGTTCTTTGGTGTGGGTCTTTGAGGTAGGCTTGCCAACGAGCTGCATGGCAGGTCAACATATGTCTGGTCAGGCATGTGGTACCCAAGCGGCTGATGTTTTGGCCACGCGATATACGCTTGAGACATATGTTGCAAACAGCAGCTGTGCGATCTGATGCACTAGCCTCAAAAAAGGCCCACAACAAGGAACTTTTTGAATGACGGGCAGAGGCAGCGCCCTGCACAGGCGGAGCTCTGCGGTGTGATTCCGTCGGTGTACTGCCCTTACGCTGGCCACCAAAGGGCACCCTGCCTCGTTGGAGATGTGCCTCCTCCTCATCCTCCTCCTCCTCCTCTCTCCTATTAGGCACCCACGTGGAGTCAGTGACCTCATCATCCCCTCCCTCCTCATCACTGGAGCCAATCTGGCAGTATGCTGCAGCTGCTGGAACATGACTGCCAGATTGGTGTCCTTCTTGAGCATCCCCTCTGTCTGCTCTCACGCTACTGCCTTCCTGTAGCTGGGTTTCATCATCAGACCCTTCGAAACGCTGGGCATCCTCCTGGAGCATGTACCCAACACTGTGCTCAAACAGTTCGGGGGACTCCTCAGGAGGAGGACATGGTGGGTCTAGGGAAGGAGTGACTGATGATGAGTCTGACATTGATACCAGGGAAGAGGACGCTTTGGCAGCTGCTTTGCCAGTACCCTGAGCCTGGGTGAGAGAGGATGAGGAGGAGGAGGAGGGCTTGGTCATCCACTCTACCAAGTCTTCGGCATGATGTGGCTCAACATGTCCAGCTGCCGAAAAGAAGGACAAACGTGTCCCATGGCCATGTGCTGATGACAATGCACCGCGTCCACGACCAGCACTGTTGCCCCCAGACACAGAGCCTGCTTGCCCTCTTTTATTGCCTCCTGACTGTCTGCCTCTCCTTGTTTGCCTTCCAGACATTCTAATAGATGGCCTGCAGGGAGATGGGAAAAAAGCAATAAGGGCTACCTTCAGGTGTCCTTCTCTGTCCCTTTACTTAAGGATTTCTAAATATGGTTGAGGATTATTGCTTTTGCACAGAATAGCACAACGACAATTTCCCTGACTGTCCAAAAAACAAGGATTTCAAAGATGGTTGATGAGGAATGCTTTAGCACACTATAGCACAAGGAGAATTCCCCTCACTTTCCTTCTTTGTCCCTAGAAACAAGGACTCGCACAGTGAAAGAAACTGACACTCTCCCTACCTAGAGTTTTCTGTCCCTAGAAAAAATGTTTTTTTAAAGCACACTATAGCACAAGGAGAATTCCCCTCACTTTCCTTCTTTGTCCCTAGAAACAAGGACTCGCACAGTAAAAGACACTGACACTCTCCCTACCTAGAGTTTTCTGTCCCTAGAAAAAATGTTTTTTTAAAGCACACTATAGCACAAGGAGAACTCCCCTCACTTTCCTTCTTTGTCCCTAGAAACAAGGACTTGCACAGTAAAAGACACTGACACTCTCCCTACCTAGAGTTTTCTGTCCCTAGAAAAAATGTTTTTTTAAAGCACACTATAGCACAAGGAGAATTCCCCTCACTTTCCTTCTTTGTCCCTAGAAACAAGGACTCGCACAGTGAAAGAAACTGACACTCTCCCTACCTAGAGTTTTCTGTCCGTAGAAAAAATGTTTTTTTTAAAGCACACTATAGCACAAGGAGAATTCCCCTCACTTTCCTTCTTTGTCCCTAGAAACAAGGACTCGCACAGTGAAAGAAACTGACACTCTCCCTACCTAGAGTTTTCTGTCCCTAGAAAAAATGTTTTTATAAAGCACACTATAGCACAAGGAGAATTCCCCTCACTTTCCTTCTTTGTCCCTAGAAACAAGGACTTGCACAGTGAAAGAAACTGACACTCTCCCTACCTAGAGTTTTCTGTCCCTAGAAAAAATGTTTTTTTAAAGCACACTATAGCACAAGGAGAATTCCCCTCACTTTCCTTCTTTGTCCCTAGAAACAAGGACTCGCACAGTAAAAGACACTGACACTCTCCCTACCTAGAGTTTTCTGTCCCTAGAAAAAATGTTTTTTTAAAGCACACTATAGCACAAGGAGAATTCCCCTCACTTTCCTTCTTTGTCCCTAGAAACAAGGACTCGCACAGTAAAAGACACTGACACTCTCCCTACCTAGAGTTTTCTGTCCCTAGAAAAAATGTTTTTTTAAAGCACACTATAGCACAAGGAGAATTCCCCTCACTTTCCTTCTTTGTCCCTAGAAACAAGGACTCGCACAGTGAAAGAAACTGACACTCTCCCTACCTAGAGTTTTCTGTCCCTAGAAAAAATGTTTTTTTAAAGCACACTATAGCACAAGGAGAATTCCCCTCACTTTCCTTCTTTGTCCCTAGAAACAAGGACTCGCACAGTGAAAGAAACTGACACTCTCCCTACCTAGAGTTTTCTGTCCGTAGAAAAAATGTTTTTTTAAAGCACACTATAGCACAAGGAGAATTCCCCTCACTTTCCTTCTTTGTCCCTAGAAACAAGGACTCGCACAGTGAAAGAAACTGACACTCTCCCTACCTAGAGTTTTCTGTCCCTAGAAAAAATGTTTTTTTAAAGCACACTTTAGCACAAGGAGAATTCCCCTCACTTTCCTTCTTTGTCCCTAGAAACAAGGACTCGCACAGTGAAAGAAACTGACACTCTCCCTACCTAGAGTTTTCTGTCCCTAGAAAAAAATGTTTTTTTAAAGCACACTATAGCACAAGGAGAATTCCCCTCACTTTCCTTCTTTGTCCCTAGAAACAAGGACTCGCACAGTAAAAGACACTGACACTCTCCCTACCTAGAGTTTTCTGTCCCTAGAAAAAATGTTTTTTTAAAGCACACTATAGCACAAGGAGAATTCCCCTCACTTTCCTTCTTTGTCCCTAGAAACAAGGACTCGCACAGTAAAAGACACTGACACTCTCCCTACCTAGAGTTTTCTGTCCCTAGAAAAAATGTTTTTTTAAAGCACACTATAGCACAAGGAGAATTCCCCTCACTTTCCTTCTTTGTCCCTAGAAACAAGGACTCGCACAGTGAAAGAAACTGACACTCTCCCTACCTAGAGTTTTCTGTCCCTAGAAAAAATGTTTTTTTAAAGCACACTATAGCACAAGGAGAATTCCCCTCACTTTCCTTCTTTGTCCCTAGAAACAAGGACTCACACAGTGAAAGAAACTGACACTCTCCCTACCTAGAGTTTTCTGTCCCTAGAAAAAATGTTTTTTTAAAGCACACTATAGCACAAGGAGAATTCCCCTCACTTTCCTTCTTTGTCCCTAGAAACAAGGACTCGCACAGTAAAAGACACTGACACTCTCCCTACCTAGAGTTTTCTGTCCCTAGAAAAAATGTTTTTTTAAAGCACACTATAGCACAAGGAGAATTCCCCTCACTTTCCTTCTTTGTCCCTAGAAACAAGGACTCGCACAGTGAAAGAAACTGACACTCTCCCTACCTAGAGTTTTCTGTCCCTAGAAAAAATGTTTTTTTAAAGCACACTATAGCACAAGGAGAATTCCCCTCACTTTCCTTCTTTGTCCCTAGAAACAAGGACTCACACAGTGAAAGAAACTGACACTCTCCCTACCTAGAGTTTTCTGTCCCTAGAAAAAATGTTTTTTTAAAGCACACTATAGCACAAGGAGAATTCCCCTCACTTTCCTTCTTTGTCCCTAGAAACAAGGATTCGCACAGTAAAACACACTGACACTCTCCCTACCTATCCTTCTCTTTCCCTAAACTAAAGGAATCCAGGTTAAGCAAGAAAGAAATAAATGTCACTGTCCCTGCCTATGCTTGTCTTTCCCTGCTCCGGAACACACTACACTAGGCCGCCGTGCTGGCGGCCTTTTATAGTGTGGGGCGTGTACTAAACACCCTCAGCAATAATTGGCCACAGGCATCCTGCCTGTGGCCAATCATTGCTCTCCTCGCTGCCGGCGCTGTGATTGGCCAAGCATGCGGGGTCACAGTGCATGCTTGGCCAATCACAGCGCCTGGATGACACTGCGATGGCGTAGTGCATTGTGGGCCGTTCGCGTCACTCGAATTTGGCGCGAACGGCCCAAATCGTTCGATCTTCGTCGAACGATCGAACAGCCGATGTTCGAGTCGAACGTATGTTCGACTCGAACACGAAGCTCATCCCTATTGGCCAGGCATGCTGTGATTGGACCCAGAAGGGATGATCATATGTATGCCCTGGAGCATGATGCTCACCAGACAGGCGGCTGCGGCTCGGCCGTAAGGTCAGCCGAAGCTGAGCGGTCCAATGCAAGCCTTGGAGCGTAAGCTCACCAGCCAGGCTGCTGCGACTCGGCCGTAAGGTCAGCCGAAGCTGAGCGGTCCGATGCAGGCCCTGGAGCGTAAGCTCACCGGCCACCCGTGGAGCGACGGGCATGTCGTGGAAAACCCAGCGCGTAGCTAGGGTCGGCACACGCCCGATGGCCGAAACTGGGGAGACTGCAAGGATCGAGGATCCAGCCTGTCACCCAGTCGGCAGTTGATCGAAGATCGCAGGAAACAACAAATGTAGCAAAAAATAAATAAATATATATATATATCTTTTTTCCCCGGACCAATGGGCCCGAAGGGAGCCATGTCCTACTCCTTGCTAGACAGAAAAAAACTGATCTGCGAAGATGCAGACTGAGAGGGTATACCCAGAGGGTCCGCCCCCTGGGCGGTACTGTAGAAGGTGTGATGCAACACTTTTTACAAGTTTTTCTGCCTAGTCACTCCTAATTAACGGATAATACCCACTTTGTCAATAGAGAAGCTGTGTCGGTCCATGGACGAAAGAGTAAAGGCTTTTTGATCCTGTATGCACAGATCCTCCACCTCTGGGCAAGGCCAGATAAGATGTCCTCCTGCACATGCTCAGTTTGATCTCTATTGCTGGAGAGAAAATTTCCTTGTTGAGTTGAGCTGTTCAGGTCATATGATATTGACATCACACATGCAAGTGTGTATACAGATCCTAAATGACAGCCCAGTCCCTCCATCCTCCTTCATGCCCAGTAACTAAAAAAGAACACAGTGGATTGAATGTCACATCTTGATTTACGGATGATCCACCTCCCATAACAGCAGGAGGACACAGGCTGTAGTGGAAATCCCCTCCTACCTGAACACTCAGCACTCGTGCGGACCCTGCAGTTTGTCATGTGACCATGGTTCACAGATCAACCAAAAAGATATATAGCGGCAGTATTTTAATGAAAAATTAAGATTTATAAGCTGTGGGCACTATTTTCATATTACTGGGTTTAGTAACATTTTAAGTGTTCTAGCAGCTTATTGATCTTACCAGACAGTTCTGCAAACTTAGTCTGTTCTGTCCCAAAGTTTATATTTTAGTTACAACTTTTTCTTAGATTCTTTTGTTTCCTATTGATGATTCAGAAGACCCATAGAGGTATTTTTAGAGCCTTTTGGTACAGTGTCTCCAAACCATTTATTTTCATTATACTATTGGCTACATAGCTCCAAAAGTTTTGTATGATTTTACAGCTCCATAAACAATGTGTTAGATGTGCTTCTTTCATCTTGCATTTAGGACATTTATTTTCTTGTTTGTTCCTCTGAGATGTTGATGGGGTCTGTCAAAAGCAGTGTAGGCTCAGTGAACAATTTACAATTGTTTTATTTTCTGTGTCTCTGCAGGTCCTGTTTTGTCAAATCTTCATAGCCCATTTATCAAAGTCTGTGCAGTGATATCTGTTTAATTCTCTAGACCAATGTTTTGCAGATTTTTCAAGGGAACCACTTGCTTTGCCTGCTGAAAGGCAGTAAATTAAACTTGACACATTATTTTTCAATTTACAATTACTTTTTTTTTAATATGTCAGGAATCAGATAGCCATAAAAACAAGCTGATTAACAGCATTTAAATGATGGTTTTACATAGTGCCAATACTTTACGATAAGCTTTAAGCTGTTGACAGGTTAAAAAGTTAAGGAACGTGTTCTTTTCATATTCATGGACTTTTATTGGAAATTTTAGCAGAGATGGCAGTGTTTAAACTTACAGATAATATCATTGAATAATAATAAATATAATGAAATAATTCTATAAACTAGAATATACTAAAATGTTTATCAATGTAATCAACTAATTTTTATCTTTTTTTATTAGCGTAAAGGACATCCGAGCAGTGGCAGCTAGTGGTCAACATTTTTGGGGGGCCCGGAACAAACTGAAAAAATCTGAAAAATACTGAAAAAAAACATCTATTGCAGCCTCACTGTGCAATCAAATGCAGCCACTGTGTCCATCAAATGCAGCCACTGTGCCTATCAATTGCAGCCACTGTGCCCATTAATTGCAGCCACTGTGCCCATCAAATGCAGCCACTGTGCCCATCAAATGCAGCCTCTGTGACCCCCGCCCGCTCGCTGTCTGACTGGCACTTACCCCATCTTGGTGGCGGGTCAAGCAGCGTGTGACGGCGGCGAGCTGTGGGACGGGCAGTGGGTCAGGCAGAGGTGAACTGTGTCCTCCATGCATCTCTTCTTTCTTCCTGCTAGGTGTCCAATAGGTGTGCCTGTCCTTTCTGGTGATGGGTATTAGACCCATGCTTCCTGATTGGCAGAGAGGCGGTTCAGTGTTAGAAAAGCGAATATTCCCTTGCTTTTCTAACATATCTGGGTGGGCTTGAAGCACAATGTTCTGCACTCCAAGTCCACCCTATTTTGGAGCCTATTAGAGCCTATGGCTATAATCAGGTGCTTCAAAAAAACACGCCTGCCACTGTAATTCGGGCAGCTAGTGTCCTAAAAGGGGCCAGATGCCTGAAAAGGGGGTGGCCACAGTGACCATCGATAGATTCATGCTATGCATGAATCTATCCATGATACATACAGGGGGTGGCGTGATAGAGGGGGTGTTGCCCGTGCGCCCATATTGGATGGGTCGCCACTGCTTTCTAGTAAAGGACAAACATTTGAATCTAGGCTCTGCATCTGTATGGCTTGTCAAGCTCAGAAAAGAGGCTATAAATATAAGAAAAAGCAAAAATAAATACACTATGAGACCCTCGGTGGAAGGAGGGAAGGTGGACTGGTGGGAATGTTTGAAGCCTGGAAATTAACTTTAAATTTAAACCTCTTTAGGAACACCCACCCACATTATACTGAGAACAGGCAGCTCTTAAAGGCGCAGAAACCCTCAGTGGAAGGAGGGAAGGTGAACTGGTGGGAATGTTTGAAGCCTGGAAATTTACTTAAAATTTAAATCTCTTTAGATACACCCACCCACATTGTACTGCGAATGGGCAGCTCTTAAAGGCACAGAAACGTACCTGTATTTAGGTTAGAGTTGTCACATGCCCCATGAGGCAGCAGGTTGATATAATGAGTGAGTAATGATGCTAAATTCTGCTTTAAAAAGAAATTCTATTCAAGAATGTATTTGTCGGAGCCTGGATTCGACCCCAGAACCGCTGCGTCAGACTACTTGCTGAGCTACCTGGAATGCTGAATGGCTTCCTGGACAATTCCTTGAATGATCCTGTCTGGAACTTCCTGATTTAAGCTATGGCTTTGGACTTCCTGTTTGCCAGATTATTGTGCTCTCTCCAACCAATATCTGGCTCCTCTCTTCCCTGCTGCCTTCCAGATACCACTCATTATCGACCCTTGGCTTGTTCCTCATCTATCTTTCTGCCTGATCCCAACCTGCACCTACTCGTTATTGACCTTTGGCTTGTTTACCGACTACGTTTCTGTTTGATCCCTACCGGTTTATCCCCTACTAGACCGTGGCTTGCTCACCTTCTGGTGGAGAGATTCTGAGAACTGTGACTAATGCCCAATAAAACAAATCTCCACCATCAGGAGCTCTGGTGATCACTGGTTAGTACTTAGACTCTGCACCTCAGATGAGCTTGTGTCATTCACCAGGGTGACTGTCTGTGTGCCTACACTGCTGGTTGGTGGTAGTTCCACTACTACTATAGCAACTGGTATTTTAAACTAACCTCTGATCGTGACAGAATTCATAACCCAGAAAGGTGCCTTCTATTACTCTGAGCCTCCTCCAAACTCATTTTTTTGCTGCTGTGATTTGACTTCCTGTGAGAGGGTGCCTATGTTTATGTTTCACAGTCTCACTGTTTGTAGAAACATGGCCACCCTCTCTTGCTCACTGCCAACATGAACTAGGGGCTATCGACTATTAACAATAGACTTCAAGTGTACAAAGAGCAGTGCACATGACCGCAACTAACTTGCATTGCTCATTCCAAACAATCACAAGTGAAGGGGAAATAGAGAGGTTCAGGAGATTGCAAAGGATGTTACAAGGAGAAAGAAAAATACAAAAAGAAACTATTTCATGAAAAATAAGATTACAGGGCCAAAAAGTAGTGAATATGTATGCATTATTTTTGGAAAATAAGGCTAACATCTAGTGTCACTTTAAGTTCTAAAGCATCTCTGGTCATTTAAGTAAGTACATTTTCCCTCACATTCCACATTTACCTGAAATAGTGGTTAAATGACAAGCAAGGTCTGATTTTTACATTCTCTGCCAAAAGTATCCCTCACCTAAATTAGCAAAAGGCAATTTAAGTCTTCAAAAAAATGACACTGTGACGTCACAAGAAAGGTGGTAACAAAAAAGGTTATTCGAACAAGCAGTCCCCTGTCTCAAATCTCAGAAGAGATGCTGCAGAGGAGCATGTGTTTGTGGGTTCCAGTAAGTAAATATGTAATACATCCAGATTAGCTAGGGGACATTTTGAAACTGTTTAGCTAGAGAACAACTTATGAAACTTTTACTTTTTTTCTTGGAGTTGGGCTTTAGATAGTGTCTTAACAATAGAGTCTATTTTTTTCTGTTACTAAGGCATATATCATATCAAAATTAAAGATATGCATTATGTTTTGCAGCAGTTCCCAAATAGTTTGAGATATTTTCTGTTATACTGTAAAGATTGCTAATATCAATTCCTAATAAGAATGCTTATTAGGGTTAGGAATAGGGTTTAGGGTTGCACAACTGTGTGGGAAATTAAATAAATTGCTTTCATTTATGTAATTTAGCATATTCTGAATATTAAATATCCTCTTTCTGTATTTTTGGTATAGTAAAATAACAAAAACTGTCAATAACTGTTTGTATTTCTTATTTATTAAACTATTATACCATCCTGTAACTTTCATATCTCCAGCAGCTTATACAGGGTCTTGACTTTACCCTTGAGCCCAACTGAGGATGTTGCATGTCGTTTTGTGGGAACTCTAAAGCCTCGTACACACGGTACGATTGTTGGCCAACTGCGCGTCTGATTTTTGTCAAAAGGGCGTGTGCCAGGGTCTTGTCTTGCATACTAACGGTACACAATTGTTGTGCCACAAACCCGAACGTAGTGATGTACTATGAGGAATTTCAGCTCTTGAGAGCCACCCTTTGGGCTCCTTCTACTAATTCCGTGTTTGGTGAGCATTGATTCCGAGCATGCGTGTTTGTACTTTCGACTTTTGTGTGATGGATTTGTGTACTGACCATACGAAAATCAGACACCAAACCGTTGTCTGTCGAAAATTTACTAGCCTGTCATCTAACATTTGTTGGCCAAAAGTTGGACAACAATTGTCAAAAGGAGCGTACTAACGGTAAGATTTTAGGACAACAGTCTGTCAACAGACAATCCCCTGCCAACAATCGAACCGTGTGTACGAGACTTTAGAATGGTGTCATTCTGTTTCCATGTGAACACAGTTAACTGTAGACCGCTGTAGATTGGCCTGCATGATATCAACCAAACACAGACCATTTTCTGTTGGGTACAGTAGAAATCTTTGGTAAAAACATTATTGTACTGTCTCGTGCTACCAAATGTAATGCCTGCCAGCATAGGGGGGTATTGTTGGAGTACACATATTCTGCACCGCATGGCATCTTCTGGTCTACACACTCTTACATGTACTTTTGTGAGTATCCATTTTTTACCAGTTTTATATCTTTCAATACATTTTTGATAATACACTAGGTGCTTGTGCCTTCCATGTGAGGAAGGCTGCATCTTCTAAGCATTTTGGGTGTTTATGGATTTGTTGTTTCACTGTTCTATCGCACTGTGGAGGACCACTTAGCATTGGGAGTGACTACCTTTTTTACTGCAGAATCTTAGTAATTTGATCATAATAACAAGAGAATCTTGCCAGTATCAAAAGATGATCAAATGCAATCCCGCTGTTTTTGCTACACACAACCTTAAATCACTTCAGTGGTGGACACTCCTTCCTGCCTAGGCCAATTTTTAAAGCGGTTGTATACCCGCTGACACTTTTTTTTAAATTCACCTGTGAAGCAAAAGGCATAATAAGCTAGTATGCACCGCATTGCCACCGGATGCAGGGAATGTTGAAGGACTCCCCTTTGTTTTTTTGGCTGATGAAGCCTTCGGACTCGGACCGCACCTCATGAGGCCATTTCCACAGAGGACCCTGACCCCAGAGAAGAGGGTGTTCAATTACCGGCTGGCCAGGGGGCGAAGAGTCGTTGAAAATGCCTTCGGGATAATGGCCAGCCGGTTCCGCCTTTTTATGACTCCAATCCACTTGGCGGAGTACAAGATAAACTATGTCGTTTTATGCTGCTGTGTGCTCCATAATTTTCTGTGCCGAAAATCAAGAAATTATATGGCCTCAGTATTGCTTGAGGCAGGACTTTCATATGTCAATCCCCTGCTGGGCCTCGAATCTGCCCGTCCTGGCTTGCCCCCCCCAAAATCCCCGTGAGGTTCGGGATAAATATATGGAATTTTTCACGGGTAGGGGGGCAATTCCTATGCCAGGCCATGAGTAAAGATTGGTGCATAAAGAAATCATTAAAAATCATTTTTTATCTTGTAACTTTGTTTGTTTCCTGTCTCCTAGTTTGTCTTAGTGCATTTGTAGTGACAAGTTTTTTTTTCCTTTAGTAAATAACAACCATTTCACTATGAACCTCAAAAATATACACAAATAAGGTTAGAGTGTATTTGAAAAAGAAGCTACACTTTGTTTGTGTTCAAAAATTTTACTCTGTGCACATTCACACACATGGTAAATACTTTTTTTTTTTTTTTTGGCTGGCCACAAACCGGCAGATTTTTTTTAATGAAAATACAAAACCATCAGTTGCATTCCAAAAAGTACAACATTGGATACCTCTGGGCAATATGAGACATTCACTTACACAAAATATGTCTCCATCTGGCCGTCCTAATATGGGGTCTTGGCACCCCTGGCCAAGCCAAAAATTGAATATGCACACAATTTGAAGTAATTTCCAATAGGGATTTGAGACTCCTGATCCCTATTGTCAACATGTGCCATCTGCCATCGGGGGTGATCAATGGACGTGTTTTGTGGGTTCAACCCCTTCTTCAGTTCACCTACTTGAGATACGAGGAAGGGGTTGCACCCCCAAAAGCCATACATGGATATCCCCTGATGGCAGATGGCACATGTTGACACACTGTGTGCATATTCAATTTTTGGCTGGTTTGATTGTCTAAAAGAGAATAAAAGGGGGAAAATCAATCTGTAAACAAAAATGTGGGTTTTGATGCCTTATTCAATTCTCCCCAAAACATCTAGGATGTCTTTAAAGGTTTGATCCATCACATGAATTCTTTGTTTAATTCTGTCCAGTTCTGTGCTACATTCCATCACTTGCTGTATTATTCGTAGGGCACTGTCAGCAGAGAAACGTGTACTTTCTTTCACCACAACATTTACATCCCCTAAAAACAAAATAAAAAGGTATTATAACTCTGCAGGCCTACATCTCTTACCTGAAGCTGTGGTGACAGATACTGACCTGTTGTGGTGATGACCAGTTCCACCACATCATCCACTTCTCCTTCCTGCACTTCTCCTTCCTCCACCTCTTCAACTTCCTCAACACCCTCAGGTTGTGGGTCTTTGTGAGGTTGGGGTTGTTTCGAAGCTGTGGGGTTCCTGTGCTCCCTGGAGTGTTCTCCTCCCAGTCTTCTCTCCCCTATGAGAATCAAACAAAATGTCTAGTTATCACACTGAAATTCTCTATGAAAACTAAAAACAGGCTAAATTGCTTGGAAGTGCGGTACAAGTGTGTGTTTGTGTGGAATTTTCACATGAAGACATTATTTCTTCCCAAAAATATGTTTAGTATTCACCTTTGGCTGTCAATTTTGAGACATGGAGGCACCACAAAAATTCACTGATGCACCTGTGTGGGACACCCAAAAAAGGTGGTTCTGTTGGCCCACACTATAGTGCTCAAAAGTACAGATGTGGAACCAGCTGCTGAGTGTCCTCTCCTTTACACTGATTAAAGTTTGCATTTCATTCTCTTTACAAACACATCATCTTGCCAACAATGTAAGAACAACAATTGAATCAAAACAGGCAGATGTCTAATTTAATTTAACCCTGTAAAATCTCCAAAAAACGAGGATAGTGGGCGAACGATGTGTCTGTAACGAACGATTACTATGCCCAACCAAGTTCAAACTATGACATTTTGTAAGGTAGTACAATAGAAAAATGCAATAACATGGAGCAACATGTAAGCTGTGAAATACAATAATAGGAAAAATGTGGAAAAAGTACTTACTTTTTCCTAGCATTCTCTTAATGCTCCTTAACTGCTCCGGCTCCCTCAGTTTGAGGTCTGACCACCTCTTTCTGAGCTGCTCATTTGATCGTTTCACCCCGAAATTCTTCTTCAGACTCTTCACGACTTTCTTCATGATTTTGGCCTTCCTTCTATTAGGTTTGCTATATGGCCCATGCTTTGCGTCATAATCCGACTTTAGCAATATGTCCACCATCTCCGCCATCTCCGCATAAGACATATTAGATGCCATGAATCTCCTCCCTGGTCGTGACGTTTCCTCAGTCTCCGGGCTTGTCTCCTCCTCGTTATTTGAGGAATTATCAGACACCTGCTGTGAATCCGCCATATCTGTCTGCGCGCCGAAAGAGAAGGGGCGGGGAAAAGATGTTAGTTAGAACGTCATGGGTGGGCAACGTGTGCGGCGCGACGTGTGCGGAGTTTTACGCATGCGTGGTGTATATATAGCAAACACACATGTGACTATACTAAGTTCGGTGTGCGGAGAGAGGAGTTCAAGTGACGGACGTGCGAACGAAGGTATGTGATTTTGTGACTTTGATAAATTGGTGGCCTATACTGTCTTGAGAATGTTGGAGGATATATATGGTGAATAAGATTTTAAGGAGGTTAGACTGTGTGCCTCACATTATTTATTTTAATTTTTTTTTGACTTGCAGACCCAAAATGAATGTCTTTATAAGTGACAAGGAATTCCTTGCGGAATTTATAGACCGGGTAAGGGAGCTGACCGCTCTGTGGGAAACAAAAAACCCCATCCATAAAAAAAAGGGGTACGAAAAGCAGCGCTGGAGAGCCTGCTCCCATTTGTGCAGACCAAGGTGCCCACAGCCACAGCAAAACAGGTGGACACTAAAATTGGGAGCTTGAGAGGCACATACAGGACTGAACGCTCTAAGGTCCTGGCTTCTCAGAGGTCAGGAGCAGCAGCAGATGATGTGTATGTCCCCAATTTGTGGTACTACAGCAGGATGTCCTTTCTGGATGACCACATTGAGGCAAGGCCATCACTGTCCACTCTTCCCCCCAGACTTCCCTGCAGCCAACCTGAGCCTTCTCTGGAGCAAGAGGAGGCAGCCATCCTGGGTGAACCTGATTTGGCCATCTGGAGCCAGGTATAGTATTTAATGCAAATGTATTGGGATAAACTTAATGATGGAAAAAAAAGTCAAGATGAAAATCATAAACTATTTTGGGTTCCAAAAGTGAAATCAAGATCTCGAGACATTAGTCTGCCCTAAATTGGGTGCTAAATAGTCAATCTGATGTAGTCCTAAAAAAATTTAGTTTTTTTCTTGATTTACATTCAAATTGCTACATTCATGATCTGAAAGTTGTATGAAAATAATAAACCAAAATATTAAACTATGTCCCTTTTTCATACACAGGATGAAATCAGCCAGGAGGAGGGTCTGGAAACTGTCAGGCAGGAGGAGGCAGGGCCCAGTGGCAGCCAGGAGGTGGCAGGGCCCAGTGGCAGCCAGGAGGTGGCAGGGCCCAGTGGCAGACAGGAGGTGGCCGGCCCGAGGAGAAGCACTAGATCTCAGGTGCCTCCCATCCGCCTTCCAAAAAGAAGCAGGAGGGACAGGACCACTAGTGAGGCAACAATGGCCCTTATAAGAGAGGCACATGCCACCCTCCAGGAGCCCACATCCCCTGAAGAGGCCATTGCCGGCCTAGTTGAGGCAAAGTTCAAGGTGATGAGCATGGAGCAACGCCTCCTATGCGAGCCCCTGCTCATCACATTGCTGAACAAGGGGGTGATGGAGAGAATTACCCCCAATACGGCCATATATGAGGTGGCACAGCTATCACAACCTCAACCTCCTCCTCCACCTCCACCTTCGTCTTCTGCCCCACCCCCTCCTCCTCCACCTTCTTCTTCTGCCCCACCCCCTTCTCCTCCACCTACTCCTCCACCTTCTTCTTCTGCCCCACCCCCTTCTCCTCCACCTCCTCCTCCACCTTCTTCTTCTGCGCCACCCCCTTCTCCTCCACCTCCTCCTCCTCCTGACAGGAGTACCCCTCCAGTGGCCCAGCCTCCAGCCACACGAAGAAGGAAGGCTGCAGGGAAGGCTTCAGGGAAGGCTGCAGGGAAGGCTGCCAAGAAGACGAGGAAGTGATGGCCTTGCTTCATTGTGGTCGGACAGAAGGCAGCCTGTTGTAGTACCACACACTTGGGACATATATATCACCTGCTGCTGTTCCTGAACTCTGGGAGGCCAGCATCAGATTGTGCTCAGAACTGTTGGCATTCTCAAGCTCCCAATTTTAGTGTCCACACAGGGTTGATGTGTGCTCTGGGGTCCCTGGGATGCACAAATGGCAGCAGGTTCTCCAGCGCTGCCTTCTCTTTATTTTGGTAAAAACATGAATAAATGTTTTTTTGGTTTAAGTTCATACTTGACTATGTTTATTTTTTCAAATTTTCAATTTAGCTTTGGAGTAAGCAGATACATTTGACACCAAAAAAAGGGACAGATAACAACCCCAAATAAAAAAAAAAAAATTCTTTAAAAAATATAGGGTGTAAACTTGACACAAAAAAAATCAAATATACAATGGGAGATCACTATCAAAACATTGACAAATTACAATTAACATCTGTTTCAAAAATATAAAACATTAAAATATTCAGAAGATCTTGCACGATATAATACACCTAAATCTAATTAAGAGCAGCATGAAAAAGCTTTAAAAAAGCTAGTCATAACTCTGTGTGAATATCAGCAGCAAAACAAGTTCATTCGTTTAGATCAGGGATATGCAATTAGCGGACCTCCAGCTGTTGCCAAACTACAAGTCCCATGAGGAATAGCAAGACTCTGACAGCAGCAAGCATGACACCCAGAGGCAGAGGCATGATGGGACTTGTAGTTTTGCAACAGCTGGAGGTCCGCTAATTGCATATCCATGGTTTAGATTAACGTAACATTCTAAAGAAGATTTCAATGCACAACATTTAAACGATGCAATAATTTACAGTGTGACGAATGTGCTATCTCCATTACGAAGGCTTGATTTAGCAGAAGATGCGCTCCCGTCTCATACTTGATTCTGAGCATGCGCGCTTTTGGAAGAGTCGTAAAAGCATACACACAAACCATTTTCTCGTCACAAAACAGGCCGACGAGAAACACGACGAGGAAATCTTGAATCCTGACGAGAAAATAGAGAGCAGGTTCTCTATTTTCTCGTCGAGATTCACGGCAGTTTTCTCGTCGTAAAACCATACACACAAATGGTTTTCTCGACAACAAAGCTCTCGCGGCACTTTTCTTGCCGGTTTTGGATGAGAAACTCGGCCGTGTGTACGAGGCATTAAGGCCCAAAAAATTTCAGGACAGTACAAATACCCCCCAAATGACCAATTGTTGTGAAGTTTTTTGAATTTGTAATTTTTTGACACCATATTTTGGAATATGAAGACATTTAAAAAAAAATCCCTTACACCAGTCACCAGTGCAGTACAGCATCATCATATAACTGGTGTGGCAGTGATAAGGAACACTGACTGGTGACAGTATGTTAAAGACATAATAATTTTTTATTTTTTTTTGCTTTTTTAACTTTTTTGTTTTATTTACATACCAAGGCACTATAGTAACACTGTGCTACTCTGAATGAATCCATTCATATCAGTGTGTATTATTGGGATTAGCTGTGATTGGCCACAGCTAATCACATGGTATAGATGGGCTGCGATTGGCTCTGTCTATACCATGTGATCACTGTGACCAATCACAGCAAGCATCCATTGGAATCCATCCATTGCATACAATTGTCATGTGATCTGCTGTGATTGGTCACAGCGATCGCATGGTACCGTCAGTGGGTCGGTACACTAATCTGTCATCAGCTAAGTGTCGGTGGACACAGCAGGTGACAGATCCTGCTGCAGATCATGCTGCAGCATGGCTGGTGTGACGCAGGTGAAGTGGATTCTGGGGAGGACTGTCACATCTACCCCAATGCAGGTGGTCAGACACTATAGCTTGCTCATGTGTGCTTCACATATAGCAGCCCCCTTTCCCATAGGGCAAGCAGGCCTACCAGTACTCGATTGCCCCCAGGACTTATACACAATGCTATAGTGCCTGGCCACCACGCCAGGGCAGATGCGAACTTAGCAAAGCAAATAGATATTTGCGGTTAGCAGACAGATAGCGTGGTTCTATGGCAGTCCTGGTAAAAGGCAGGCTGAGTTCAGGGAATAGTCCAAATCTGGTCCAAGATCATACACAGGGAAATCCAATCTAGCAGAGCAAGACAGACAGACAGACAGACAGGAGGCTTGATCAGGAATAACACACGTATCACTCTCTGTCACAAGCCTGAGACTGAGGGTTTGACTTGCTTATAACAGGTGACTGACCACATCAAACACTAGGTGCTCCTGACAAGGACATTATATGATGTCCACCCAGAAGTAGAGAGCTTCTGCCCGACCATCATATTACAATAGGTCAGGCAGGAATTAAAGTATATATATATATTGTGACAGCAGGAAGGTAAAGTCACCTGGTTGCATCCAGGGGGGTAGATATATTTCTCCCAGATTCAGGCTTTATGCCGACTTATACAACTAGGGAGTTGATGAAGCCCAGCTGAGGCTAGTGGGCTCATGAATGACTCATACCTCTAGGGAGAGTGCTGGGCGTCGTGAGACAGGGAGTTGATGAGACCAGCTGAAGCTTGTCAGCTCATTTAGGCCTCTATAAGAACTCCCAGCTTCATTAGATGTTAGCTCATGCCTGGAACCAGACCTGTGTGGACTGTCTAGGGAGAGTGAACCCCTGTGCGGTGAGGCAAAGCCTGTGTGGCTATTTGTTTGGACTTTTACTAAACCAGGGACTTAGGGACTAGGACAGCACCAGGCTGATCCCAGTTGTTAGTTTAGGAAACCTGCATGTTTAGTCAGAGGTCAAACTGACCAGGATTTATTTTGTTTGTTTCTTTTTGGCTTTGCTGTGTTTTTGTCACTGTACATAGAGAAATAAACCGCACCTTTTGATTTTGAAAACCACAACCTCCGTCTGCTGGCCCTGTTTTTGTGTGGGGAGCCCAACCAGGGGGTCACACACACCCGCTACCGAGTTAACCCCCTCACAGTTGGTGGAGAACCAGTGGCAGTTTTTTTTAAGCCAGCATGGAGGAGATACTGAAACAGCTGGCTCTAGCAAATGCCAATCAACAGCAGACAAATGCAGGTTTGCAAAGGAGCCTTGCAGCCCAGCAGCAAGCTCATCAACAAGCCCAGCAGCAATCTGAGGCCCGCTTCATAGACCTGTTACAGAAGCAAGAGCAGAGACTACAACAAATGGAAGCAGTAATGCAGCAACGTCCGCAGACCAGTGAGGAAAGCCGTCCCACTAATACCGCGTCCTTTGGGGTGAGTCGTTTATTGACAAAAATGACTGGAGAGGATGATCCAGAGGTATTTTTGACCACATTTGAAAGGACTGCTGAAAGAGAAAAGTGGCCTGAGGAGCAGTGGGCTGGACTGGTGGCTCCTCTGTTAACTGGTGAATCGCAGAAGGCTTACTATGACCTAGAGCCTGACCAAGCAAAAGACTATGTGATGCTAAAAGCTGAAATATTGGCAAGGCTGGGTGTCACCCTGGCTGTCCGGGCTCAGCGTGTGCATAACTGGACTTTCCAGCTTGGAAAACCCCCCAGGTCTCAAATGTATGATCTCATTCACCTGAGCAGGAAGTGGCTACAGCCAGAGACTTTGTCCGCACCAGAGATTGTGGAACGTGTTGTAATGGATCGGTTTTTGAGAGCTCTTCCTACTGCCATCCAAAAGTGGGTAAGCCATGGAGACCCAGAGACGGCCGGTGGTCTTGTGGATCGTGTAGAGAAATACTTGGCTACAGAGAACCTGACGGCCTCTTCCAGAGACACTCGGACTTTCCACCCTAAGACCAGACCATCCCCAGGGGCGGATAAGAGGATTCCAAGGGGTGAGGGTGGAGAGAGTGAGAGGGTGGGAGCTCTACCCCAAGTTTGGCGAGAACAGCCTGGGAAATCAGCGGCTCAAGAGGCCGCAAGAAGGATCGTTTGCTACCGCTGCCGGCAAGCGGGACATATTGCAGCCAATTGCCCGGTTGTGGAGGAACCCATGCAGTGTGACTTTCTGACGGGCAGACGTCAGTCGCTGTGTGCGACAGTCGCATGCACTGCCATTCGAGGAACTGAGAAACATTTATGCAAAATGTGTATTAATGGTAGAAATGTTGTGGTATTACTGGATTCAGGTAGCCTTGTGACCCTGATAAAGGCTGAATTAGTTAAAACAGAGGTCTCTGGGAATAGCAAGGTAGCTGTTATTTGTGTGCATGGGGACACCCGAGAGTATCCAGTGACTACAGTGTGTTTCGAGACCCCCAAAGGTACCCTCTCTCATCCAGTGGGCTTAGTATCTCAGTTACCGCATGACGCCATTGTGGGAAGGGATTTTCCGAAGTTCTGGGAACTGTGGGATGATCCTGAGCCCCCCACTGGTGCCCCTATGTACCAGGAATGTGATAGCCAGAACTCCTCTGAGAGTGGTGAGGACTCTCCAGAATTTCCCTTGTCAGTATTTGCAGGGGAGACTCAAGAAACTGGAGAGGAGCCCACCTCCTCAGACGAAAACCTACCGTCTGTGGAGTTTTCTGATCTGGAGGTTCACAGGGAAAATTTTGCCACAGAACAGTTAAAAGACCCCGCCCTAATAAAGGCACGGGAAAACGTAGTGGAAATAGATGGCGAGTTAGTGAACCCAGATAATACCTGCACTTACCCATACTTCAGCGTAGAGAAGGACCTACTGTATCGGGTGGCAAAAAGGGCAGAAGAAACCGTTGAGCAGCTGGTGGTGCCCAAACCTTACAGGAAGTTGGTGTTGGAGTTGGCCCATGGGCACATTCTTGGAGGTCATCTGGGGACAGAGAAAACCCGAGAGAGGGTATTACAGAGATTCTATTGGCCTGGGGTGATGAAGGACATAGAAAATTATTGTTCCTCCTGCCCTGTGTGTCAGAGGTCGGCCCCGATGCCACATTTCCGTAGCCCGCTGGTCCCTCTACCCATCATTGAGGTCCCGTTTGAGAGAATCGCAATGGATTTGGTAGGTCCTATAATCAAGTCCGCTAGGGGGCACCAGTACATATTGGTTATAATGGACTATGCCACCCGTTATCCAGAAGCGATCCCTCTCAGAAATACCTCGGCCAAAACCATAGCCAAAGAGCTATCTCTTGTTTTTAGCCGGGTGGGTATTTGTAAAGAACTGCTTACGGACCAAGGTACACCCTTTATGTCCCGGGTTATGAAAGAGCTGTGTAAATTGCTCAAAGTGACGCAATTGCGTACATCTGTGTATCACCCCCAAACCGATGGGCTGGTTGAAAGATTCAACAAAACCCTAAAACAAATGTTGAAGAAAGTGGTGGATAGAGATGGAAAGGATTGGGACTGTCTACTTCCTTATTTGATGTTTGCTATTAGGGAGGTGCCCCAATCCTCTACGGGATTCTCCCCCTTTGAGTTACTGTATGGGAGACACCCAAGAGGGCTGTTGGATATTGCCAAGGAAACTTGGGAAAGTGAGAGTTCTCCCCACAGGAGTGTGATTGAGCATGTCGCCCTGATGCAAGATCGAATTGCACAGGTAATGCCCATCGTGAAGGAACATTTGGCCCAAGCGCAGTTGGCACAGCAGAGAGTGTACAACCGTGGAGCAAAGACCCGTACCTTTTCCCCGGGGGATAGGATATTGGTACTTGTCCCTACGGTTGAAAGTAAATTCCTTGCCAAATGGCAAGGCCCCTACGAGATAATGGAAAAAGTGAGCGAAGTGAATTACAAGGTCAGACAACCAGGAAGGCGAAAGCCCGAACAGATATATCACGTTAATCTGTTGAAAGCCTGGAGGGATAGAGAGTCCCTAGTCGCAGAAACTTGGTCACCAGCTCAAACTGGTTGCGTGATTCCGGAGGTTGGAATAGCAGCCACCTTGTCACAACCCCAACAACAGGAGGTTAAGGAGTTTGTGCTTCGCAACAAGGAGGTGTTCTCTGAGCTGCCGGGACAAACATCTGGGGTAGAGCATGATATTATTACCCCGCCCGGTAGAAGGGTGAAGTTAAAACCCTATCGGATCCCAGAGGCCCGACGGGAGGCAATACGGGAGAAAGTACAGAAAATGCTGAACTTAGGGGTGATAGAGGAGTCCCAAAGTGATTGGTCTAGTCCCATTGTGTTGGTGCCTAAACCGGATGGGAGCTGGCGATTTTGTAACGATTTTCGTCAGTTGAACAAAGTTACAAAATTTGACACCTACCCCATGCCACGTATAGATGAGTTGATCGACCGGCTGGGAACAGCCCGATACATGACGACTCTTGACCTCACAAAAGGGTATTGGCAAATTCCCCTGGCCAAGTCGGCCAAAGAGAAAACCGCATTTGTAACCCCAGACGGGGCGTTCCAATATAAGAGAATGCCGTTCGGGTTACAGAATGCGCCGGCCACATTCCAGCGGAAAATGGACCAGATACTGAGGCCCCATCGGAAGTATGCTGCGGCTTACCTGGATGACGTAATTGTCCATAGCACAGATTGGGCCTCACATCTGCCAAAAGTGCAAGCAGTCCTAGACTCTATCCGGGAAGCGGGGTTTACGGCTAACCCCAAGAAGTGTACCATTGGGCAGGAGGAGGCCAAATATCTTGGGTACACCATTGGCAGGGGAGTAATAAAACCCCAACTCAACAAAGTCGAGGCCATCCAGAGTTGGCCACGTCCCAACAGCAAGAAGCAGGTACGAGCCTTTCTGGGAATCGCGGGTTATTATCGGCGCTTCATTCCCCACTTTGCTTCTAAGGCTGTGCCCCTAACCAACCTGACGAAAGGGAAAGGGTCGGTCATGATTAAATGGACCCCCGAGGCTGAGGCAGCATTCCAATTCTTGAAACAAGCCTTATGTAGCCAGCCAGTGTTGTACTCACCCGACTTCTCTAAAGACTTTGTCGTACAAAGTGATGCGTCAGATGTGGGGTTAGGAGCAGTATTGTCCCAGGTCTGGAACGGGGAAGAGCACCCAGTCATTTACCTCAGCAGGAAGTTGAAGTCCCATGAGGTAAATTACGCCACGGTTGAAAAGGAGTGTTTAGCGGTGAAGTGGGCTCTAGATTCCCTTCGGTACTATCTGCTAGGTAGGCACTTTGACATGGTTACGGATCACGCTCCGTTAAAGTGGATGGCTCAAAACAAGGAGACAAATAGAAGAGTGAATAGGTGGTTCCTGGCCCTACAGGAATTCAACTTCACAGTAAAGCATCGCCCTGGCGTTCAAATGGGGAATGTGGATGCTTTGTCTCGAGTACATGAATGCCTGATTGCTGGTGTTCCAACCCCGAGGTTAAAACAAGAGGGGGGGGGTATGTGACAGCAGGAAGGTAAAGTCACCTGGTTGCATCCAGGGGGGTAGATATATTTCTCCCAGATTCAGGCTTTATGCCGACTTATACAACTAGGGAGTTGATGAAGCCCAGCTGAGGCTAGTGGGCTCATGAATGACTCATACCTCTAGGGAGAGTGCTGGGCGTCGTGAGACAGGGAGTTGATGAGACCAGCTGAAGCTTGTCAGCTCATTTAGGCCTCTATAAGAACTCCCAGCTTCATTAGATGTTAGCTCATGCCTGGAACCAGACCTGTGTGGACTGTCTAGGGAGAGTGAACCCCTGTGCGGTGAGGCAAAGCCTGTGTGGCTATTTGTTTGGACTTTTACTAAACCAGGGACTTAGGGACTAGGACAGCACCAGGCTGATCCCAGTTGTTAGTTTAGGAAACCTGCATGTTTAGTCAGAGGTCAAACTGACCAGGATTTATTTTGTTTGTTTCTTTTTGGCTTTGCTGTGTTTTTGTCACTGTACATAGAGAAATAAACCGCACCTTTTGATTTTGAAAACCACAACCTCCGTCTGCTGGCCCTGTTTTTGTGTGGGGAGCCCAACCAGGGGGTCACACACACCCGCTACCGAGTTAACCCCCTCACAATATATATATATAAATTGAATTCCTAAATCCTTCTTTGAACTATAATATGTAAAGTATTTTTATAATAAAAATAAAAAAAATGCAGCTTTCATTGAAATACCTTGTGATCTTCCATGCAGGTCCCTTTTCAGGAACTTCCTGTTATGGAGTGACAGCACACTGTCCCTGTTTCTCAGTTGTGATCCTGCATTGTCACCCTCTCACATGGGCCCTCAGTGGAGACTGATTTAACATGCATGGTTCAATGTTGTCACGATAAGGAACCTCCTAAAAAATGTCATCACTGGAGTGAATACATGTGTAGCGGGTACTTACTTTCCCGGGGTAAATTTTGAATCTTTCGTTGACACCGGTGGTGTGTTCTGGCGGCCCACTGGGTGGTGCTGTTGCCATGGGCTGACAGACGGATATCGCTGTGTGCTGAGTCTCCTTTTTGGCCTCTCTCGGCAGCGGTATGGTGGGGCGGGGAACCCGCCATGCTTGCTGGGAGAGGGTATAAAGGGGCCGACCATCTTGGTCACGGGGTCTTCGTCCCAGGCACCTTCAGCTTGTGGACGGTGGTTCGTGTTCATCCTCTAGGCGGCCTAGGCCTAGAGGACCACCGGAGATCGTGTTCCACCTCAGGCACCTTTAGTCCTGGGGTGAGGTACTTGGATGGAGGTCCGGAGCTCAGTGCCCAACACTGAGTTCCGCGAGGGAAGGATCCTAAGGCACTCCGGGGATGGATGCCTGAATCCGAGGTGGGCGTAATGGTCCGGGAAGAGCTCCTCATCTGAAGACCCGGTGCAGCAGACTGCCGGTGACGGGTGAGTCTCTTGTCGGAGACCGTCCGGAAGGAGAATTTCCCTCGTGCGGAGACCATAGATCACTCTCAGGGAGGAGAGTGGATGATAGAACTTGTGTCTGGGCCTATTCATACACACACCTCCTTTTCTGTTCTGAAGCCAAGGGAGTCCATGTTATGTTCTAAATAAAGGAGTGTTGGACTTTGACGGTGTGTGGCTCAATTTCTGGTGGACAAGGTAAAAGGAGACTCTTGGAGGGAGGATCCGATGCACAGCACAGACCCGGAAGGTAACAAGAGACATTGCTGAGACCACATACACAACTGTGGTGGAAGCCTGGCGTAGCTCACCCCTCTCCCTCCCCTATCATACCCCTAGACTAGAGACAGTGCGAGTTGGAAGACTTTAATAGAGGGGAGTGGGGAGAGGGTGTGCGCTACACGTGGGGGCTCGGGTCCGGTATCGTGTTGTGCATTACTGTATGGAACGTGTCTGCTGGAAGAGTTAAACGAATAGGCCAAAGTGCAGACCTGCTTGAAGCCGTGGACATGACCCCAAGAAGGGAAAGGCCTGCGCAGGAAGAGCGGTGAACGGGGGGAAGCTCAGCCGTGTGAAGTAGTGCACGTGGGGGCTTCTAATTGCACTGCGCCACCAGACACAACCCCCGCCGCTTAGTTCGTGGGCGTGGCTCAACCAAGGAAAGTGAAGAAAGCCAGCGAACTGGAGCAAAGGGGAGGAGTCCAATACGTGTGAAAGGGACTACACGTGGGACATTGGCGCGAAAACTCTGCAGTGTGAGGCCTGGGGGGAGTTCACGTTTGAGGTGGATTCGGCAGTAGAGAGGCCGAGAACCATCTACCCAGGCTGGGCTTCAGGTACCACCACTCAGAGAGGAGAAATCACTGCTGTGAGAGTCACCCCAGTGCACACTGCAGCGACCCGGGAAGAGGTCGTTAAAACTCTGCGGGAGAAATCCGAGGATGCTGACTCGGTCGCCACTGTCTCGCAGCGTCCGCCACCGAAGAAAAGAACCAGTGTGGTAGCCCCGACCAGCGGTGGTGGTGGACCGTCTCGCCCGCTTACGCCAGGCCCGGATGGATCCATTGACGAGGGTTCCGGACGTCCCGCTTCAAGGAAAGGCCGAGATAAGCCAGGCGAAGAGACTTGGTGTGTGGGAGGAGGTGTCGGGAAGGCATGGTCTAGTAAGTCCGCGGAGTGTGGAGGCTCCGTTTCTACAAAGAGCTACATACCCGCGGAGGAGTGTGACACCTCCGACCTGGAATCGCTCTCGGATCTGGGAGATGATGCCATCATTGATGATTTGTTTGCCGAGAAAGGCTGGGATAAGGTACCGCTTGCTTCATTCCACAGACCTCGGAATTCACCCATGTCAACAGGGGAAAGTACACCCCGGGTGGAGGCGTCAGTGCCGGAAGAGGGGTCCCGTCCCCAGCTTGTCCCTACATCCCCGGCGCAACCTGCATCTGATGCTGAGGTAAAGAGACTGTTGCTGTGGGCACCAATGCCCAGTTGGAAGTGGTCAAGGCGCCTCGTCATCCAGACTCAGTAGTTATGCCTGGTGAGGGAGACAGAGCTACCATGCCTCCTTTGGCAAGACTACAACGCCTATTTGGCCAAAAAGTTGCAGAGGAGTACGGGTGGGAGTATCCCTACTTATCGAAGGACTTGCTCTACGAGGTGGAGGTGTACAGAGAGCGCTGGTACAATGACTTTGTGTGGACCCACCTAAAAGTTCCGCACGCCCGCAGGTATCTGGCATGCTCTCCCAGTGCTTCACAGCGTTTCAAAGATTGTAAGGCCGAATGGATGTTAGGAAGACACATCCATGCAGATAAAGTGTTGATCCGACGCAAAGAAGGCGAAGATGTGGAGTATCATCTGGAGACCGTGGATCAACACTTGAAGACACTGATTTTGTTGCATCCCCGCTTTTACTTATAGGAGACAGAGACTCCGCTCTTATTATGTTGTTTAACTTTTTGGGGCAGTTGTTGTGTATGCCCAAAGGAATGAGGAACTATTCCTGTGTTTTTTTCTTTCCCATCTTCCTGCAAAAGAGATCACAGACTCTGGGGTTAGATAGGGCCAAAGAGAAGAAGAAGAAGAAGCTCCACAAGTGCAGTACCGCGAGGCTGTCACCAGGTGGCAGTCTTGTGCAACGTTTTTTTTAAACACTTTTCATGCACCCACTCTTTGGAGGAAAGGAATTTCTTCTCGGAGAAGTTTCTTTTCTTCTTACACGAATACATGTGTCAGGGTTTTTGTGTGTTGGTTTTGTTTTTTCTTTCCCTCTGCAGGAGAGCATCCCGTCAAGATTATGGAACTTGGGGTGGTTTTTAGTTAGGATGGGAGGGAAAGGTATAATGTTGAAATGTGAGTTCATGTTTAATGTTGTCTTTCACTCCTCTTTTGTTACAGGGGCTCAGACACAACTTCTCCGTTAGGATAGTTTCCTAAAAATTTTTTGTTTTTTTCAAATTTGTTAGTTGGTTTCTGGATTGGATTGTGTCAGCCGTTGAGGGCATGATTCACTCCAGACACTGGGGACCAGTGTCAAATGACAGGGGGGAGAGTGTAGCGGGTACTTACTTTCCCGGGGTAAATTTTGAATCTTTCGGTGACACCGGTGGTGTGTTCTGGCGCTGTCGCCATGGGCTGACGGACGGATATCGCTGTGTGCTGAGTCTCCTTTTTGGCCTCTCTCGGCAGCGGTATGTTGGGGCGGGGAACCCGCCATGCTTGCTGGGAGAGGGTATAAAGGGGCCGGCCATCTTGGTCATGGGGTCTTCGTCCCAGGCGCCTTCAGCTTGCGGATGGTGGTTCATGTTCGTCCTCTAGGCGGCCTCGGCCTAGAGGACCACCGGAGATCGTGTTCCACCTCAGGCACCTTTAGTCCTGGGGTGAGGTACTTGGGTGGAGGTCCGGAGCTCAGTGCCCAACACTGAGTTCCGCGAGGGAAGGATCCTAAGGCACTCCGGGGATGGATGCCTGAATCCGAGGTGGGCGTAATGGTCCGGGAAGAGCTCCTCATCTGAAGACCCGGTGCAGCAGACTGCCGGTGACGGGTGAGTCTCTTGTCGGAGACCGTCCGGAAGGAGAATTTCCCTCGTGCGAAGACCATAGATCACTCTCAGGGAGGAGAGTGGATGATAGAACTTGTGTCTGGGCCTATTCGCACACACACGTCCTTTTCTGTTCTGAAGCCAAGGGAGTCCATGTTATGTTCTAAATAAAGGAGTGTTGGACTTTGAAGGTGTGTGGCTCAATTTCTGGTGGACAAGGTTAAAGGAGACTCTTGGAGGGAGGATCCGATGCACAGTACAGACCCGAAGGTAACAAGAGACATTGCTGAGACCACATACACAACTGTGGTGGAAGCCTGGCGTAGCTCACCCCTCTCCCTCCCCTATCATACCCCTAGACCAGAGACAGTGCGAGTTGGAAAACTTTAATAGAGGGGAGTGGGGAGAGGGTGTGCGCTACACATGCAACACATAAGTGGCTGCAGAACACCTGCAGCTAATCAGCAATACTGAAATACAACAAACGAAAGAAAATCAAAAAAGGCATTTTTAATGACACACAATGCTTTAGCACATTTTATGCAATTGATTTGATAAAAAAAAGTGATTGTAAATTATTACCTTGTAAAACAACCCATTCAGTTTAAAATAGAAATGAAAGGTAAAACATTTTTGTATAGATATAAAAAAACATAAATACTTTTTTTCTCTTTTTTATAAGTGATCACATTCCCTCAGTTCTCAGCTGCATAAGAGCTGGGGGGAGGAGATACAGAAGTACACTAAGCTTGCCAGTGAAAAGCTGTGCAGCGGGGGCTTGTCAGGACAAGTCTGATCATTGGAGGAGAGCAGGCGGGGAACTGACCACCGTGTGCTCTCCTGCTTAGTGGGGGTTGGTTCTTAATAGAAAAGTGCAGAGGGACTGGCAGGAACACCAGGGATTTCACACAAAGGAAGCAATACAAAGCAATACAAAGAGAAGAGGATACGTTCTCATACAAGTACATAGTACAAATCCTAAGCTGTTCTGCTAGCCAAAGGTCTGGTACTTCCTTTCCTTCCTACACACTCCCACTGGTCATGAATGCTGCACATTTTAGTGATGGACTGATTCCAAGCTAGATGTTGTGTCAATATTCAGTCATAAAAGACCGGTTTGGGAGGATACAGGTACAATATGTGCAGGCACATCTAGGTCTCTGCACTGTTGTTAACATATACCTTTTAGAGCCTAATGGTCCATACACACTATCCATAAATAGGACGAAAAATACCGCTTTTGATGCGATCGTACGATAATCGGATCATTAGTACAGAGCTTTTCAAGAGCTGATCACGACAGTTCATCCAATATTATCCGATGGGACAAGCACGAAAAATGTTCTCGTATGATACCAGATCGTGCGATTTTCGTTTCAGTACAGTTGTTGTCCAAAAACACAATACAAATACACTACAACACATGACATCACTTCCGATTTTTTCTTCTGTCATATGAGAATTTTCATAACATTAGTAAACTCTCCATTTTTGATATGAGACCAGCATGAGAAAAAAAACGGACGATCTGTCGTCCGATTTTCAGATCGTGTCTACGGGCCATAAGAATCCCACAGGAGATCACAATAGCCCTTACAAAAATTGGAACTGTCAAGTTGTTAGATTAAGAATGTAGTGGTCTGTTGTGAGTTTGACGTCAGAAAATACCTGAACGATAATTATATTGAGAAATTTTTACCAATCGAATTTCTTTTTTAAAAACACAGATCAAAATATATAAATACAGAATAAATGTGGAATAGTTTTTTCACTAGACATGTATTCACAATAAATAGTTAGATTATGGCTGGACATAAATAAAATCTTACATAAAATACAAATCTGGAAAAACAAAAATAAAGTTAAAGAAAAATCTAAAATGGTTATTATATCATGGAAAGAACAATCTAAATATCACAATAAATCAATAATAGGTATGTTCAAATAATCAATGAATCAGGAAAAGATCAATGTAACCTAATTTTCCTGGCCAGCCTCACGTCAGCACACTATGGGTTAACCCCTTCCTCCGGTCTCCCAGTACCACCTTCTTTTAGCTGATAAATAGGGGGCCCCTCCTCCCTTGCCCTTGTTCCTTTTTTTTGGTCGGACGACCAGACCACCACGAAAAACAACAAAACAACACAGAACAAACCACCCTGCTGAACCCACCCACCCAGGTTCAAGCCTCTCCTGGGACTGGAAGGTCCAGAATACTAAAGGTAGCATCCTTTTAGAACACTGGACGCTCGAGGTGCATGAGCTATGCGGGCATATTGAGCTATAGGAGCTTACATACAGGGCTGTGGTGATGCTGTCTCCTCTCATGCTCCATGCTGCTGGGCTCCTTAGGAGCGTGCCGGCCGCCCCCTCCGTGCTTTCTGTGGAATTGCGATGACGTCACGGAGGGGGGCGGCGCTGGGGGCGTGAACTAGCGTGGCTAGAAAAGCCCTGTAAGCCAGGAAAATCATTGCTGTATGCCTCAGTGCTTGAGAGAGACGTCCTGGTGAGTCTCCTTCAGGAGGGGGAGTGGAGAGATTGTGTCAGCATTATGCACTGCCTGTTTTTTTAAAGTGACATGAACTTTATTTTACCTAACAGCACTCAGTGTTTCTCAAATATACTGCTGCCACCCCTAGAGAATTTGGACTAAATGCAAGGTGAAGAGCATTTATTTAAAAGAGATAACTATTATATATATATGAGAGTGAGAATTTTCCTGTTGCTTATTGGCTATATCCTGTCTTTTATATAGCATGAGCTCACCACAGCCCCATAATGCACGAAGATCACCAGAAAGGTAGGAGGGGTCTACGGGGGCCACAATATAAAAGAGTGCAACACCAAAACTAAAGAGGTGTTTTGTCTTTTAGGAGCAGAAGCCCTAATACAAGACAAGTGCGGAAGAAAAAGTCCCGCCACCGTTCTAAATCTCCGCAAGCGTCTGGGTCTCGGACAATGCACAAATCCCAATCCAGCCCAGGTCGCAAAACTACTCAAACTGCTACAGTAGCAGAGCCAAATGTGACAGGAGGCCGCCCTAATGAGGGGTTTTGCTGGGCATGTTCAGCGCCATCCGCTCCTGGGAAACTCTTATGCGCAGACTGCATCAAAGAGGTAGCCACAGACAAAGAAGCGGAGGCACGCAGAATAAAAGACTATATTCACGAGGCAGTGACAGAAAGTATACAGTCAGCCTCAGGCTTCAGGGCTCCGGGGACTAAAGCTAGAATCAGGAGCACAGCGGATCAAAGGCGAGATTCGTCTCCAGTGCTAGAGGTGTCGTCACGAGATTCCTCGGACTCAGAGGAACCCTCTGAGTACTTATTTGACTTTCAATGCATAGAGCCTTACGTTGCGGCCGTAAAAGAGGCCATAGACTGGGAACAGGATGCCCAGCCACCTGAAAAAATTAAAAGGTTTTTTCCTAGCCGGAAGAACCAAGGGGAGACCTTTCCGCTCTTGCCAGAGATCCGAGAGTGGTTCGAGGAGGAATGGGAAAAGCAAGAAAAGAGGTTAAATGTACAGAATCGTTTCGCAAGGCTATACCCATTTAAGACTCCAGAAGCTGCCCTTTGGGAATCCCCACTAGGCATAGACGCGGCCTTACAGCGCTTGGCTAGACAAGTGGCCCTGCCATTGCAGGATTCTACAACTTTCAGAGACCCGATGGACAGACGTCGGATACAGACCTAAAGAAGGTTTATTCATCTTCTGGTGCGGCTTGCCGCCCTGCCATAGCCTTAACCTCAGTCTCCAGAGCCTTGAAGATTTGGACCACAAATGTCCAGACAGCTCTAAGGTCTAACGTGGAAATGGACAGAATCATTTCGGCAATGGAGGAATTGGATCTCTCAGCCGACTTCCTGGCAGAAGCCTCTATGGACTTAGTAAAACTTCTCGCTAGGATCATGGCTTTTGCAGTGACCGCAAAAAGGGCCCTATGGCTGCGTCATTGGGTAGCAGACAGTACCTCAAAACTGGGTCTCTGTAATATTCCATTAAATGGCAAAACGTTGTTTGGTGGCACCTTAGAAGAAGCTATTAAACGAGCTACAGGAGGGAAGTCGGGCCTGATACCACAAAGACCTAAAAGAAGACAGCAGGCCACCCGGTCAGGCCAATCAGACTACAGAAGGGCGCAGGATGGCAGATCATACAGACCGGGGCGAGAATACACAAGGCCCTATTGGAAGAGCTCCCAGAACTCTTTTCTACGAAACGTAAAGACCAAGGCCGCGCCGACCGCTAAGAAATCGGAGAAGTCTTTTTGACGGGTCAGCCGCCCATCCTCCCCAGGTGGGTGCCAGATTGGCATCCTTCTGGAGAGTATGGGCGGAGACGGTCAAGGACCAATGGGTCCAGAAGACGGTCAAGCAAGGATACAAGATAATTTTTCGACAAAGACCACCCAACATAGTGGCCCAGACAGAATGGCCACAAGACCAGAAAAAACGGAAGTGCTTACTAGAATACATAACCGAATTACTTCAAAAAAATGCAATCACACCGGTACCTCTAAAACAGCGGAAAACGGGAGTTTATTCACCAATTTTTCTGGTACCCAAAGCATCAGGAGATCTAAGACCGGTTTTGGACCTAAGATCCTTGAACCACTATATTGTCCCCAAAACATTCAAGATGGAATCAATATTTACGATTATATCAGTTCTGCAACCAGGAGACTGGTTAATATCCGTTGATTTAGCAGATGCATACCTGCATGTCCCAATCAACAAGAAGCACCAAAAATACCTAAGATTCATGGTAGGGGAAGACCATTTCCAGTTCAGGTGTCTACCCTTCGGGATCAGCACAGCGCCTCAGGTCTTCTCCAAGATCTTGCTAGCTGTCATCGCCGTCATTCGATTAAGAGGCATAAAGATCTTCCACTACCTAGACGACATCTTAGTAGTGGCTCGTACAAGCGAAGAGTTAGCGACACAGCGCGAGCTAGTACTGGAGACTCTATCAGAATTCGGCTGGATCATCAACAAGCAGAAGAGCCAGCTGATCCCCTCTCAAGAGATGGAATACCTGGGACTTGTTTTCAACACAAGAAAAGGGCTTGTCTCGCTACCAGGACGCAAGAAATTCGAGTTAGTAGCCTGCGTAAACAGCGTGATGGAGTCCTCATCACTGTCAGCAAGGGATTGCATGACACTTCTGGGAATGTTTACCGCAGCGATCCCAGCTATCCCCTGGGCAAGATTCCATACAAGAGCATTCCAGACATCCTTCCTGAACCAGTGGGATGGCGTATCATTGCACCAGAAGATCTTCATACCAAGACGGATCCGCCAAGGCCTGGCGTGGTGGATAGCACCAGAAAACCTGTCGCAGGGCATGCCCCTCAGCCCCAGAGACTGGATTCGGATAACCTCGGATGCCAGTCTCCGGGGCTGGGGCGCTCACTGCCTCGGCAGGCAGGTTCAAGGCGAATGGAGCAGGATGGAAACCAGACACTCCAACCTCTTGGAATTACAGGCAGCATACCTGGCCCTGCGGGCCTTCGAGAATCTAGTCCACGGGGCTCGAGTCAAACTGATGTTGGACAACCGAACGGCGGTGGCTTATATAGCCAAACAGGGTGGAACCAAGAGCTTGCCGCTGTTGCAGGTGGCAACCAACATATTCGTTTGGGCAGAAGCGCATGTGGAAGCCCTAACGGCAGCCTACATTCCGGGCAGTCAGAATCACATAGAAGACCGTCTGAGCCGGGATTTCCCCAACAAGAACGAATGGACACTCAACAGGGACGTCCTAGAGACAATCTTCCACAAGTGGGGGACACCCTCGGTAGACCTAATGGCGACTCCATGGAATGCAAAGACACCCCGGTTCGTGTCAAGGTTTCGCTGCGACGAGGCAGTAGCCCAAGACTCCTTCTCAATTCTGTGGGATTTTCCCTTTGTCTACCTTTTTCCACCGTTACCTCTGGTAATGAAAACCCTACTGAAGATTGCGAGGGAGAACGTCCATGCAATTGTAATCCTGCCCTTCTGGCCACGGAGACCATGGTTCCCTCTGCTCCTACAGATGGCGGCAGTCCCCCCAATACAGCTGCCGCTGAAGAGAGACCTTCTACAGCAGGGCCAATGGTGTCATCCCAACCCGGGCAGGTTACAGCTGATGGCTTGGTTGTTGAATCGGCCAGACTACAGTCACAAGGCATCTCGGAGGAAGTAATTTTGACGCTACTAAAATCTAGAAAAACCACAACCAATGTCACTTATAACAGAATTTGGAAGAAATTTACGGCATTTGCCCTGCAACAGAAGTTTTCTCCGTTATCCCCAAGCATTGCGCAAGTGTTGGACTTCTTACAGTCAGCTCTAAAAGCGGGCTTAGCCTATAACACCATAAAGGTTCAAGTGTCAGCATTGGCGTGCTTCACAGGTCACAAGTGGGCAGGTGAGCCTCTAATAAGACAGTTCCTCAGAGCAGTCATAAAATTGAAACCACCAAGGAGACCCCTGTTCCCAGCATGGGATCTGGGCATGGTACTAAAAGCCCTGCTCCTACATCCATTCATCCCTGCAGAGACATGCCCGCTTTGGTTCTTGACAGTCAAGCTGATCTTCCTTACAGCCATAACGTCGGCAAGAAGGGTTTCAGAACTAGCAGCTCTGTCCTGCAAGAATCCATATTGCATCATTCTCCAGGACAAAGTGATCCTAAGGCCCTCACCGGCCGTAACACCTAAAGTGGTTTCCAAATTCCATGTGAATTGGGAGGCAGTCCTACCAAGCTTCACACAGCCACCAAAACAAGCGGAAGAGCTAGATCTCAGACCACTGGACATGGTCAACTTGATCTCAATTTACCTACACCGCTCTCTACAGGTACGCAAAACTAATACCCTTTTCGTCCTGCCATCCGGGCCTAGGAAAGGACAAGCGGCATCCGCAAGAATCATAGCGACTTGGATCACCAAGGTGATAAGCCTCACGTATGAGAAACAGGGGCTGACGCCTCCACAAGTTCTTAGAGCTCATTCTACCAGAGGGGTGGCAGCCTCATGGGCAGCTTCGGCTAAGATACGGATTGAAGACATATGCAGGACCGCTAGTTGGAGCTCCTGCGAAACCTTCGCTAAACACTACAGTTTAGATGTCACAGCGGCCAACGCATCAAATTTTGGAAACGCAGTGGTGTCCACACCTCTGCAAGCAAAATAAAATATTCACTATAGCAGCATTTTCAGTTGTTGTTCGAGTCTTATCTTTTCCCCACCCTAAATTGGCTAAATTAAATCCCATAGTGTGCTGACGTGAGGCTGGCCAGGAAAATGGAAAATTGTTTTCAATACTTACTGTAATTTTCCTTTCCTGGCCTGTCCTCACGTCAGCACAGCTCTTTTCCCTCCCGATAAGCCTGTCGTCCTCCAGTTAAGTGGAACAAGGGCAAGGGAGGAGGGGCCCCCTATTTATCAGCTAAAAGAAGGTGGTACTGGGAGACCGGAGGAAGGGGTTAACCCATAGTGTGCTGACGTGAGGACAGGCCAGGAAAGGAAAATTACAGTAAGTATTGAAAACAATTTTCCATTATCCTTCCAAAATGGCTGCTGGTCATTACCAGAGTCCCCTAAATTGGCTGCCTTTCCCAAATGGTGTCTCGTCAGGGTGGAGCTGCGTCTTGGTGTCCCTGAGGTGTTTAGATGATGAGGCGTGATGATGAGTGTATGAAGTGTGATAGATGAAGTGAAGTCTCCGTCCAATCGGTGAAGTGTATTAGGTGTAAAGTGTGTTGTGGAGAGTGATGTAGTGCCTGAAGTGAATAGTCCTAATTGGCTTCCTTTCCTGGTCCTATATAGCATTCTGGACAATCAGCTCATAAATATTTCGATAAGCCTAGCCCAGAAAGTGGATCTTCTTTTCATTGGTTCATACGGCTAAATATTATTTCTGTTATGTATTTGAGCATTGCCTCTCTTAGCCCTCAAGTATCATTCTAGGACAAGGGATATATTTGTTTTAAAGTATTTTTATAAATAATTTGTTATAAGAATGTCCATTGTCTCATGGTACAGGCATTGCCATATAACATTTCTAATATATATCTGTAATGTTTAGCAGATCTGGTAAAGCCATCAGATGAGTATATATTTCTAATGCAGCAATATTTCAAACATAATTATATTGATTAGGAAGAGATGTTTACCTATATTTATATTATGATTAATTATACATCTAGGTAAAGGAAGAAAAACATATATATATATATATATATATATATATATATGGTTATAGTATATACTGTATATCTCAACACAATAATTTGTATATTTAAACTTTTTCTACATATAGGCTATTTCTAATGAGATTAAATACATACTTCATAGCGAGAATATTATTATGCCTGCAGACAATAAAACCATGACTTGAGTCCATTTCATGGGATATGATACGTGAGGTTATAGTTTTATAAGATGGTTCGGTACTTATTAAAATATTATCATAAATACATAAACAAAAACTCCATAGTTCCCTTTTATCATATTATGGACCATGGAGGTTGTACATCAACATTTATGTTAACATTTTTAGTGGGATCTCCGTTGTATAGTGTCCACATATTTTAAATGGTGTATGAGATGTATAGATATGTATTTTTCAGTGGTAAGGAATTTTAGGTGGTAATTCAGGCTTTTTCTACTAGCATGAGTTTGTTTACTGAGGTATATTAGTTGTCCAGCTTTATAAACATCCCCCCAAGGCTGTTTTTCAGGGTTTTATCACTGGTCCAAGGGTCCTCATATACATTCTATTTAGCGACCATAAAATATATTTATCCTTGGCTTTTAAGTGAGCAGGAAGGTACATACTCATTGTTATATTCCCAGTTGTGCAAACAGCTTGTTTACAGACCTCCAACAGAGTGAGAAAAACACAGGACGTCTCAGGTTGAAAACTCAGGTGACTGTGTCCTGAAGCTGACCTTTGTTCTGGGGCTTATTCAGTCTTAAACCTCCATATGAAATTTATGAAAATATATTTATTTCTTCACAATAGTTCTGACAGGTCTAAAAATGTACAAAGCATGCATTACAATTTGTAAATTGTATCCTTCCTAGGGTGACATCTTTATGGAATGGAAATAAAACATTTATGAACGATTCATTATTCAAGTAATATTGTCCACAAACGATCTTCAGAAACCAATGGGAAATGTCACCTTTGCTTTGAATAGTGCTAAATTTAATTTGTACAAATGCATCAAATGTTCATTGTGTTAACACATATCTTCCCTAGAAATATTACAAAGACTAGCAATATGACTAATTAGAGTCTACAAGTGTTCTTTATGTTTTACACCTTTTGCAGCTCAAGTGATAACTTATGAAGTGCAGCAAGAAACATATTTCATTATATGGTGTCGCTGGCAGGTGTGGCATTTGAGTCATTTCTTCACCTTGGAAGGTGACGTACTAGTTATTTAAAATCAGGTTCACAGGTTAGATATTTTAAGACAAGCTAAATAATGGTGTAAGAAAAGACAAGAACAAATGAGGAAACCTTCAAATTCACCTTTAGCTCCATTGTTATGTTTTATGTTAAAATTAAAAAACAAGCTGTGTCCTTTTTTGTTTTTATTTTACCTTTATGTGAGCTCTAAATAGCATGGCTTATACAGGTGCCCCTTTCTGCGAGTGCATCTATAAGCAAAAAAACACATTCAAGATTATTCTGTTTTAAACAACCCTGTTATTAACAGAGAGAATTTACCACAAAGGAAATAAAAATCCAGGGAAGTACAGCAGTAAGGGTGCAATAACTTTCAATGTACAGGCTTGGACAACTGGAACTGGAGTAGGTTAAAGTGTATGTCAAGTAGGGATGAGCCGAACACCCCCCAGTTCGGTTTGCATCAGAACATGCGAACAGGCAATAAATTCGTCCGAACATCCGAACACCGTTAAAGTCTATGGGACTCGAACATGAAAAATCTAAAGTGCTAATTTTAAAGGCTTATGTGCAAGTTATTGTCATAAAAAGTGTTTGGGGACCCGGGTCCTGCCCCACGGGACATGTATCAATGCAAAAAAAAGTTTTAAAAACTGAAGTTTTTTCGGGAGCAGTGATTTTAATAATGCTTAAAGTGAAACAATAAAAGTGAAATATTCCTTTAAATTTAGTACCTAGGGTGTGTGTATAGTATGCCTGTAAAGTAGCGATTGTTTCCCATGCTTAGAACTGTCCC
This sequence comes from Rana muscosa, assembly GCA_029206835.1. Classification (NCBI taxonomy): domain Eukaryota; kingdom Metazoa; phylum Chordata; class Amphibia; order Anura; family Ranidae; genus Rana; species Rana muscosa. The sequence goes on from CM055116.1 coordinate 179,482,218, forward strand.
TGCACAAAGTGTCATTTCTGAAGGAAAAAAAATATTTAAAACTACTTGCGGCTGTAATGAATTGTCGGCTCCCAGCAATACAGAGAAAAGTCATAGAAAGTCATTGATAAAAAAAAAAATGCATGGGGGTCCCCCCAAATTCAATTACCAGGCCCGTCAGATCTGGTATGGATATTAAGGGGAACCCTGCATTATTATTTTTTTTAAAATGATGTGGGTTTCCCCCAAATATCCATACCAGACCCTTCAGGTCTGGTATGGATATTTGGGGGAACCCCACGTCATTTAAAAAAATAATAATAATGCAGGGTTCCCCTTAATATCCATACCAGACCCTTCAGGTCTGGTATGGATTTTAAGGGGAACTCCACCCCAAATGTAAAAAAAAAATGCAACAGAAACCTGCGTTACATCAGAGGGGGCGGGGTCACCCGCATTGCACTGGAAAAGCCCGGGTTTCCCCTTGCGTCAGAGGGGGATGGGGTCACGTGGCAGGTGGCCCTGTCCTCAGCTACATAAGACCTGTCAGGCTGCGGCGACAATTTTCCCGGGGTGTCTCTGGTAGAGACAGGATGCGCTGCGCTGGACATCTCATCGCTGGAGTCTGGACCTGGATGGAGAGGAGATCATCCACCGCTGGACCCCGGAGAGGAGAGCATCCATCGCAGGATACCGACAGCGTTGGAGTGGAGGCCGAGAGTGGATTACCACCGCTGGAATCTTTTTTTTATTTTTATTTTTTTATTTTTAATAAAGGATTTATCCCAACGGTGTCTGTTTGTTTTTTTACAATTTTTTAGACTTTCTTTGTGAAAAGGTAGGGGTACAATGTACCCCTTCCCATATCACATAGGGGGCGGGATCTGGGGGTCCCCCCTGGTTGTGGGGGTCTTCCAGATTCCAGATTCCAATAAGCCCCCCGCCCGCAGACCCCCACAACCACCGGCAAGGATTGTGGGGATGAGGCCACATGGGGACATGGGGCTTTGAGGGGTCACAGACCCCCAAAGCATCCTCCTCAAGTTGAGGGCATGTGGCCTGGTATGGTTCAGGAGGGGGGGCCCTCTCGTCCCCCCTCTTTTTCTGCGGCCTGCTAGGTTGCGTGCTCGGATAAAGGGTCTGGTATGGATTTTTGGGGGGAACTCCACGCCATTCTAAAAAAAAAATTGGGGTGGAGTTCCCCTTAAAATCCACACCAGACCTGAAGGGTCTGGTATGGATATTTGAGGGGAACCCCACTTAATTTTTTTTTATTTAAAAAATAAATAAAATAAAATTGACACAGGGTTCCCCTTAATATCCATACCAGACCTGAAGGGCCTGGTAATAGAATTTGGGGGACCCCCACGCATTTATTTTTTATCAATGACTTTCAATTACTTTTCTCTGTATTGCCGGGAGCCAACAATTCATTACAGCCGCGAGTACTTTTAAATTACTTTTTTTTCCTTCAGAAATGACACTGCAGGGACAGTTCTAAGCACGGGAAACAAGGGCTACACTACAGGCATACTATACACACCCCCTAGGTACGAAATTTAAAGGAATATTTCACTTTTATTGTTTCACTTTAAGCATTATTAAAATCACTGCTCCCGAAAAAACGGACGTTTTTAAAACTTTGTTTTGCATTGATACATGTCCTCAGGGGACTTTTTTTCTCCCATAGACTTTTACAGGGTGTTCCGCGGCTTTTCAAATTTGCCGCAAACACCCCAAATTGTTCGCTGTTCGGCGAATGGGCGAACAGGCAATGTTCGAGTCAAACATGAGTTTGACTCGAACTCGAAGCTCATCCCTAATGTCAAGGAAAATGGAAACAAAAATATTAGTATATCTCTGCAATACATGCACATTTCCCATGTTTTATCTCTTCAAACACACTACAGGTGCAACAAAATGACTGAAAATGTGCTAAAAATATAGTGGGCTCCTATCTGCCCCTTTGATATGACAACACATTTCTGAATTTCTAAGCATGTGGTGTCACCCCTGCCTATTTAATTTCTGCTAGACAACTAAGTACACACACCTCTCCTCATCTTCTTCCCTCTCCCTATTTCCATATGCCCTCCTTGTGAACAGGCACAGAGCACAGGAAGTTATCAGCTCACAAGATTTTTTAGCAAAAAGTATTTTTTACACTAAACAGATAAAAAAAACGATTCCAATGGCATATTTAACAGGCAAAAAAAGGAGCAAAAAAATTCTCAATCATTTGGGTCTCCACCTGTGGCTGTTCTCTGATTTTTGCCTGTGGAGGAAAATCTGCATGCTGTACAAATCAATGGTCGGCACCACTAGCATTCACATGTAACTTCTCATCTGAGAGACTCTGAATGTTGCTGGATGCACGCAATTTGTATCCAGGTTAAGTATTTACGACCATGGGCAAACTGGCTGTAGTTTTTATGTGCTGTAACACAGAGTGTTGCTGTGTCCAGAGGGGGTATTTAGCTGCATCCGAACACAGCAGCCTATTTCCCCTCATTTACAGTCTAAATGAGGCATGCAAGTTCATTGTTAGGGTTTACATACATTTTATAGTGTATTTTAATTAAGGGGAAACTGCTATGGTTATGGTTTTGTTTTTGTTTTTTTAGATGTTTAAGTTTTAGGCCTCATGCCCACGGATGTTTTTACAGCCGCTTTTATGAGCGTTTTTTGCAGCTTAAAAATACCTCTCAATGTTAGCCTATGGCCTCATACCCACCATGGCGTTTTATGAGCTGTAAATGGCATAGCCGTTTTTAAGCTGCAAAAAACCCCCAGGACCAGTGCGTTCTGAGGCTCCAGTGCTAGAGCTGTAAAATAGTCAGACACCGGCAAAAGGTGTTAAACGCGATTTAACCAGGCTTAATGCTGTGTTCAAATGAATGGTTTCCTATGGGAGCCCATTGATTTGAATAGAGGTCACACCAGAAGTCGGATCAAGAGGATCCGACTTGCGGTGTGACTTGTGTGCTGAGAATCTTGAGGGGGGAACCCCGCAACAATTTAAAAAAAAATTGCGTGAGGTTCCCCCCCAAGACGATACCAGACCCTTCGGTCTGGTATGGATCTTAAGTGGAACCCCACACCAAAAAAAATGGCGTTCCCCCAAGATCCATACCAGACCCTTATCAGAGCACGCAGCCCGCAGGTCAGGAAAGGGGGGCGAGCGAGCCCCCCCTCCTGGACCATACCAAGCCACATGCCCTCAACATGGGGGGTTGGTGCTTTGGGGCAGGGGGGCCAGTGCTTTTACATCCGTTTTAGCTGACTATTTGTTCCAGTTATTCAGCAGGGAAAAATCCTGTACCTCTTGAGTAGGATTGAGGAAACTCCCGCTCTGATTTTACAACTGAACACATTTGTGCACAGAGATGTAACACCGCATGGCAACATTTGAGAATTCCACCACTAACATCACTCTGAGAGCTAAACATCCAATGAGGCCCATGTAAGCACTTTTCATAAGACCCACAATATTTTTATTGCCCATGGCGGAAGGGAAATTGCAATTATTTGCACCTAAAAACATCCACCTCAATTATTTTACCTTTGTTTTAATAATAGACAGCCTTTTGGGGTTTGTTTATTATTTTTACAGCTTCTCCACTGTGGCTACTAACTGGGTATTAGTCACAGATTGCGTGTTATATTGCAGAGTATGTCAATATGTTAAACTTGAAGAAAAAAAGTTGGCGAGGACTTTAAAAATTTAACTGAAGCTTTTTTAATCTCCCTCCTATAATTCACCTCCAGCTACATAAAAGATAATCGCTGGAATTAAAAGGTAAAATTTGATTTAATCATCTTATTAGATTTGTTTTTCAAAGTTGGATACACTTACAAGTTCATATATCACTTTATACTGCACTTTTGGAGTCTTAAAAATATAATTAAATAATCCGGTTTTTAAATTTGATAAAAACAGCCAACTCTTTAAAATTAAAATCTGTTTTAAGGCATAGCAAAGCAATCTCATCTCTTTTATTTAATTGGATTCATATTAGATTGTGCTTACGACAATTATATAAAATTGAGAGGTGACCTTCAGTTTTTTAAACAAAAATCTTAAAGCGTTCTTTTATGTGATACAAACAATATCTGTGTAATTATAATTCTATCTACAAAGTCTACAATAACAATTATTAACTATATTTGAGAACGTATTGCTAATAAGAACACCAATATAATTGAATTGAAGTAAATCACACATGGTGTTTTCCTTTCTTGACAAAGTATATATTCTACAGCCGTGGCCAAAAGTTTTGAGAATGACACAAGTATTCATTTTCACAAAGTCTGCTGCCTCAGTTTTTATGATGGCAATTTGTATATACTCCAGAATGTTATGAAGAGTGATCAAATGAATTGCAATTAATTCCCTCTTTGAAATGAAAATGAACTTAATCCCATAAAAAAAAAAAAAAAAAAATACTGCTTTTGTGAAGAAGGCTTCGGGGTGTCCAAAAAAGTCCAGCACTGTATCCTAGTTTATTCAGCTGTGGGATCGACGCACCACCAGTGCAGAGCTTGCTCAGGAATTGCAGCAGGCAGGTGTGAGTGCATCTGCACGCACAGTGAGGCAAAGACTTTTGGAGGATGGCCTGGTGCAAAGAAGCCACTTCTCTCCAGGACAAACATCAGGGGAAGACTGATATTCTGCAAAAGGTACATGGATTGGACTGCTGAGGACTGGGGTAAAGTCCTTTTCTCTGATGAATGCCCTTTCCGATTTTTTGGGGCATCTGGAAAAAAAACAACAGAGAAGAAAAGATGAGTGCTACCATCAGTCCTGTGCCATGCCAACAGTAAAGCATCCTGAGATCATTCATGTGTGGGGTTGCTTCTCAGAAAAGGCAATGGGCTCACTCACAATTTTGCCAAAGAACACAGCCATGAATAAAGAATGGTACAAAAACATCCTCCAAGAGCAACTCCTCCTAACCATCCAAGAACAGTTTGGTGGTGAACAATGCATTTTCCAGCATGATGGGGAACAAGACATAAAAATTTTGGGTCCATGACCAGGAAACTCCCCAGACCTTGATCCCATTGAAAACTTGTGGTCAATCCTTTAGGGGGCCGGTGAATAAAAAGAAACCCACAAATTCTGACAGACTCCAAGCATTGATTATGCAAGAATGGCCTACCATCAGTCAGGATGTAGCCCAGAAGTTGATTGACAGCATGCCAGGGAAAATTGCAGAGGTCTTAAAAAAGAAGGGTCAACACTGCAAATATTGACTCTTTGTATAAACTTAACGTAATTGTTAATAAAAGCCTTTGACACTTATGAAATGTTTGTAATTATATTTTAGTATACCATAGCAACACTTGACAAAAAGATCTAAAAACACTGAAGCAGGGGACTTTGTGAAAATTAATATTTGTGTCATTCTCAAAACTTTTGGCCACGGCTGTACAATGATGAATATAAGGACTGTGAATGCTGTAATTATGACTAATACCGTTAATATTGGTACTACTAATATTAGTTTCACATACAAATGTCACTACTATTTTTGACTATAATGCAAATACTAAATATTCCGATTAACACTGCTACTTCTATTACTGCCATTATTTATTTTCCCATTTATACTACCACTATAATAAAGTGCAAGGTCTTTCTACTCTTATGTGAACACTGTTTCCTTGAGCAACACACAACATACAAGCCAATGTCAAAAGAAAAAAAAATGGAAAAAAGTACAATATATCACTTTCACATTGTGCAGCTAAACTTGGGCACAATCCAATAAGGAATTAATAAAAATTTTCTTGGGTTCCAAAGGTAAGGATATTGCAGAGCTCCTGACAACAGCAAAGGGGATGCTTGAAAAGTTGAAAGACAGGCGCATGCGCGGCTTTCCAAGATGGTGGATGGTGGATGTGTGATCTGTGAGCTCCGGTCCCGTCCCGCGATCCGTGTCCCCTAACGAGCAAACGCTGGCATACAACATTCCGGGGGTAAGCCTCAAAGCCTCCTCACCCCTCCCAGGCACTACATGGGAAAAATTGGGGATCAACGATCAGTTTACCGTGCCCCACAACCTCCGCGGCCCTCCTTCACGATGGACCGCTTCCTCACTGGGCCCGCATCCCCGGCCTCGATTACGCAGGGGGATCCGGAGGACAGCATTAGCGCCCTTATGACGGAGGATTCCTCACAGGGGCCTCCCCACCCATTCGTACTTCTCCCTCTTCAGCAGGCCCTCACATCAGAGCTGATGGACCTTAAACTTCAGGCCCTAGCCCAGCAACTCACCAGGGACATAGCCCAGGAGATGGGGAAAATTTCCAGAGAGCTCAGGGGAGAAATGGCCGCTCTGGGGGAACGTACGGCAACTCTGGAGATGAAATTTGACGAGACCATACAATATGTGCAGGCTCTTGAAGAGGAAAATGCTACCCTAAAATCCTCTGTCTCTCAATTACAATTACAGCAGGAAGACCTTGAGAATAGGGAAAGGCGGTGTCTCTGAACAGATAGCTGACAATAAAATTAGGCCTTATCTCCTTGGCCTCTTCAACACCCTGGCACCTGAAATAGTGGACATTTATTGGCGCCTAGATAGTGCCCACAGATCCCTGGCTCCCAAACCCCCTGCTGGGGCCAGGCCTCGTGACATAGTGGTACGTTTCCACTATTATGAAAGCAAGGAAGCCCTGACTAAGGCTACGCGCAACAGATCCGCCATTGAGTACAAGGGTGATAAAATTCAGCTCTTCAGTGACCTATCTCCTATTACGCTGGCCAAACATCGCTCCCTGAGACCCGTTACATTCCACCTTCAAGAACACAAGGTTCCTTACTATTGGGGCTTTCCCTTCCGCCTGAGTGTCACCATGGAAGGGGTCCAGTACACTCTGCGGGACCCCAGGAAGGTGAAGAATTCCTCCAAAGGCTGGGCCTACACCTGCTCCCTGCTGAATTTGACCAAGTTCCACCAACCACCCCGAGGCACAACGCGGCTCCCTCCAGAATCTGGACCCCAGTGAGAGGAAGAGGATCCAGGGCCTACTCTACACCCGAACACTCTCAACATTCCAGACCACCCACTTGATGACCTGATGGGGCTCCATCGGGCTTGTATATCTCCCTGGTTCTCCACGCAGGAGACCGTGATCCTTACACCAACCCCCTCCCTGTGGAGTTGGTTCTGCCTTTTTCAATTGGCTTTCTGCCTCGTTTGAAAGCAACTTTGGCTAACTTTCAAGGTTTGTTATCCTCAATGAACATAGTTTTCTCCCCCACCAACTATACCTCATGTGGAGGTTCTGGGGAGCATCCTCAACAACTACGACCTCTCCAGATCGTCGTGGCGGGATGTCACGGACCACTCCACATGTTGGAGACTGCCATGTTCCCCACCAAGTCCTTGGGCTGCGGCCGAAGACCCCTGAGCGGTATAACCCTCTCAGGTTTTTTCTTGTTGCTATTTTTTTTTTCCTTTAGGCCACGTCGGCTTTATGGTTGCTATGCTACGCTTTACCTTTTTTTGGTCCATCACCCGTCCCTTTTTTTGGGGGGGGCTGAAATTTTCCCTGTTTTCTTTTTCACCATTATTTTGTTCTATTTTTATTTTTATTTTTACTTTTGTTTTTATTTTTATTTCTCAATTTTATTGGGGGTCTTTTTCTCCAATTTTCAATTTGATGCTCTCATGTCTGTTCTATATATGTATTGGTTGTTAGATGCTTTTTTTCATATTACGATTGATCTCAGCATTTGTGTTGATTGTCATATTCCCATTTTGCTATGTAGGTTTTGGTCTCTTATCAGGTCCTTTCTGGGCCAGGTCGTGTCCGGACCTCCGCCCTCTGACTTACATATCCATTGGCCTGACCGTCCGGACGCGACATGGCTTTGAAACTAGTTTCCTATAATGTTAAGGGCTTGAATTCCATAAAGAAGAGATGGCTTGCTCTCCGGGAGTTCAGGGCCTCCGGCGCGGATGTGGTTCTCGTCCAGGAGACGCACTTCCGGGCCGGGGGTTCCTTTAAGTTTGCGTCTAAACATTTCCCAATGTCCTATGTAGCATCTGACCCCTCTGGTAAAGCGGGAGTAGCAATCTTGATAAAACGCTCATGTCCTGTTCAGATTGGGACGACTCACTTAGATCCTCATGGTCGTTATATAATACTGCAGGGATCATATCTGTCCAACCCTATAACGATCATGAATGTCTACGCTCCCAATTCAGGCCAGGTTAAGTTTATTACGGACGCTTTAGAGCGCCTACAGAAGTGTCCCTCTCCTTTTACGGTACTAGGGGGTGACTTTAAAGTGGAGGTCCACCCTAAAATTAACTTTACATGAAAAGCTGTCTTTTAATAAAAAAAAAAAAAAAAAAAAAGATTTTTCTTTTGACAATTCTATCTCACTGTTGCTAGGCAGAATACGTTTTCTGCCTAGTTCCTAGTCCGCGGTGAGAGAACTTCCTGTCCTAACACCCATTGCCTCCTGGGAAATGATTACACTCATTTCCTCAGGAATATCTAGGCCTTACAGGAAATGACGCGATTTAAGGTTGTATCTCCGCGCCATCTTTGTAAAGGGATGAATGCCCTTTGTTATGGCATAACATGAGTTTTTGTTTTTGTTACACAAGGTTTTGTTACAACGGAGCGGGACGTTCCTCCGTCGCTGCCCGTTGTCATGGCTATGGAAATAAACAATCAGTGCTACGAGCGCCGTTCAAATGCTGGTTACCCAGCATGCACCGCTGGATGAATTCCAGGAAGGATAAGGAACTGGGCTTCACAATGCCCACACTTAGCATGGATACGGCCAGATGAAGAGATGTAACAAACGAGGTTAGTGAAAAAGAATGTTAACTAGACGGCTGGGGAGCGATTACGATTGTAGGGGGAATATGTTAGGTAGCAATTTTAAACAGTGAAAAAAAAAATTTTTTTTGACCGGACCACCGCTTTAATGCTCTCCCGCCCGAGACAGGAAATCTCTATTCCACGCCCCTTCTCCACCGGCCTCACACTCCCTGGCTACCTCCTTCCGAAATTTGATCCGAAAACATCATCTATTCGACGCATGGCGGATAAAGCATCCCTCAGGAAGGCAATTTTCATTCTACTCTCCCCCTCACAAGATGTTCTCCAGATTGGATTACTTCTTTATCACTGCTCCTTTGATTTCCCACACAGTGGCTTCCGAACTAGGTGCAATTACCTGGTCGGACCACGCTCCCTTGACACTAGACTTAAGCTTCTCAGCCGCTTTCCCCAGAAAATGTCACTGGAGACTAAACGAATCCCTCCTCAAACACCCTGAGTCTAACACTAAATTAGAGGCGGCCCTGACGGAATATTTCCTCCTAAACGAAGGTTCCGTGCCCAGCGCGTCCACCCTCTGGGAGGCCCACAAGGCCTTTTTTCGAGGACAATGTATTGCCCTCAGTTCACAAAAAAAGAAGGATGCAGCTTTCTTGAAGTCCTCTCTAATGTCGGAACTTCAAGACGCAGAAAGAGCCCTGCTTCGCTCTCCCACGGTGGGCCGGCTGCGCACGGTTACTGGGCTAAGAAACCGCATAAAAGCCTTAGATATGTACTGCATAGATCAATCGATCCTGTGGGCTAAACAAAAGTTCTACGAGTTCTCGAACAAGCCCCACAGGATGTTGGCCTCCAGACTCAATCCAAGGCCCTTTCACCCCTTCCCGGAACATCTTAAACTTCCCGATGGGACCCCCACCTTCTGCCCACAGACCATGACCCAGGTATTCAGTGAATTCTATGAAAAACTCTATAATTGCCTCACCCCCACTCACCACCCTCCATTTGACATGGAGGCCTTTGGGGAGTTCATGTCAGTTTTGAACCTCCCCAAGCTTTCAGACTCAGAAGTGCAATTACTGAATGCGCCCATTACAGGAGACGAAATAACCAGCACTGTCAAGTCCCTACCTTCACACAAAGCTCCCGGCCCAGACGGACTCCCCTATTCCTACTACAAGAATTTCCTCCCAATTCTATCGCCTCACCTAGTATCCCTCTACAATTCACTTTTGCACGGAAAACTTCCCCACCAACAATTTCTCTATTCCTACATCACAGTCATTCCAAAACAGGACAAAAGACCCGACCTTACCAGACAATTACAGGCATATAGCACTTTTAAACTCAGATTACAAGCTATTCACGAAAATACTCGCCAATAGGGATGAGCTTCGAGTTCGAGTCGAACTCATGTTCGACTCGAACATTGCCTGTTCGCCCGTTCGCCGAACAGCGAACAAATTGGGGTGTTCGCGGCAAATTCGAAAAATCTATGGGAGAAATCTAAAGTGTTAATTATAAAGGCTAATATGCAAGTTATTGTCCTAAAAAGTGTTTGGGGACCGGGGTCCTGCCCCAGGGGACATGTATCAATGCAAAAAGAAGTTTTAAAAACGGCCGTTTTTTCGGGAGCAGTGATTTTAATAATGCTTAAAATGAAAAAATAAAAGTGAAATATTCCTTTAAATTTCGTACCTGGGGGGTGTGTATGATATGCATGTAAAGTGGCGCATGTTTCCCGTGCTTAGAACTGTCCCTGCAAAAAGTGTCATTTTTGAAAGAAAAAAATGCATTTAAAACTGACTCGCGGCTATTAATGAATTGTCGGCTCCCGGCAATACATACAAAAGTCATTGATAAAAAAAAAAAAAAAACGTGGGGGTTCCCCAGAATTCAATTACCAGGCCCTTCAGGTCTGGAATGGATATTAAGGGGAACCCCGCCGCAAATAAAAAAAAAATTGACGTGGGGTTCCCCCAAATATCCATTCCAGGCCCTTCAGATCTGGCATGGATTTTAAGGGGAACTCCACCCCAAATTTAAAAAAAATGGCGTGGAGTCCCCCTAAAAATCCATACCAGACCCCTTATCCGAGCACGCAACCTGACCGGCCGCAGGGGAAAAGGGGGGGACGAGAAAGCGCCCCCCCCTCCCTCCTGAACCGTACCAAGCCACATGCCCTCAACATGGGGAGGATGTCCCCATGTTGATGGGGACAAGGGCCTCATCCCCACAACCCTTGCCCGGTGGTTGTGGGGGTCTGCGGGCGGGGGGTTATCGGAATCTGGAAGACCCCTTTAACAAAGAGGACCCCCAGATCCCGCCCCCCCCCCATGTGAATTGGTAAGGGGTACATTGTACCCCTACCATTTCACGAAGAAAGCGTAAAAAAATGTTTAAAAAAACACACAAACATCTTGAAAAAGTCCTTTATTAAAAAAAAAAAAAAAAAAAAAAAAAACATTCCAGCGGTGAAATCCAGTGTCCCGCGGCGATCCCGATGTCCAGCGCTGTCCTTTATTGGTTGTGCCTGAGCGGACCTGATGGGGAACTCCCTCTCAGTATTTTAAATGTATAGACCCGCCCCTTCTAAAGTTCCCCATCAGGTCCGCTCAGCGGACCAGATGCGGAACATGAGAAGGGGCGGGTCTATATATGTATTACCAAAGTGAGAGCAGTTCCCCATCAGGTCCGTCTCCTCGGTATGTCAGACCCGCCTACGTCATTGGCTTGAGCGGGGAACTTCCTTCACTGTGTAATTTAAATTTACATAGTGAAGGAAGTTCCCCGCTCAAGCCAATGACGTAGGCGGGTCCGACATACCGAGGGGGCGGACCTGATGGGGAACTGCTCTCACTTTGGTAATACATGTATAGACCCGCCCCTTCTCATGTTCTGCATCTCGCCCGCTGAGCGGACCTGATGGGGAACATTAGAAGGGGCGGGTCTATACATTTAAAATACTGAGAGGGAGTTCCCCATCAGGTCCGCTCAGGCACAACCAATGAAGGACAGCGCTGGACATCGGGATCGCCGCGGGACACTGGATTTCACCGCTGGAATGTTTATTTATTTATTTTTTTAAATAAAGGACTTTTTCAAGGTGTTTGTGTGTTTTTTTAAACATTTTTTTACGCTTTCTTCGTGAAATGGTAGGGGTACAATGTACCCCTTACCAATTCACATAGGGGGGGCCGGGATCTGGGGGTCCCCTTTGTTAAAGGGGTCTTCCAGATTCCGATAAGCCCCCCGCCCGCAGACCCCCACAACCACCGGGCAAGGGTTGTGGGGATGAGGCCCTTGTCCCCATCAACATGGGGACATCCTCCCCATGTTGAGGGCATGTGGCCTGGTACGGTTCAGGAGGGAGGGGGGGCCGCTCTCTCGTCCCCCCCTTTTCCCCTGCGGCCGGCCAGGTTGCGTGCTCGGATAAGGGGTCTGGTATGGATTTTTAGGGGGATTCCACGCCATTTTTTTTTTAAACTTGGGGTGGAGTTCCCCTTAAAATCCATGCCAGATCTGAAGGGCCTGGTAATTGAATTCTGGGGAACCCCCACGCTTTTTTTTTTTTTTATCAATGACTTTTGTATGTATTGCCGGGAGCCGACAATTCATTAATAGCCGCGAGTCAGTTTTAAATGCATTTTTTTTCTTTCAAAAATGACATTTTTTGCAGGGACAGTTCTAAGCACGGGAAACATGCGCCACTTTACATGCACATCATACACACCCCCCAGGTACGAAATTTAAAGGAATATTTCACTTTTATTTTTTCATTTTAAGCATTATTAAAATCACTGCTCCCGAAAAAACGCCCGTTTTTAAAACTTCTTTTTGCATTGATACATGTCCCCTGGGGCAGGACCCAGGTCCCCAAACACTTTTTAGGACAATAACTTGCATATTAGCCTTTATAATTAACACTTTAGATTTCGAACGTTCGAGTCCATTGTATTTAATAGGGTTCTAAAGTTTACACGAACATTTTGTCTGTTCGCAGGTTCTGGTGCGAACCGAACAGGGGGGTGTTCGGCTCATCCCTGCTCGCCAACCGTTTATCCCAATTCCTGACAAAACTAATAGACAGAGACCAGGTGGGCTTCGTTCCTACCAGACATGCTGGAGACAACACTCGACGGACTATAGACCTTATCGACATGTTGAACAGAGTCAAGCGCCCTGCCTTGATTCTCAGCCTAGACGCCCAAAAGGCATTTGACAGATTGAGCTGGCCCTATATGTTTGCAACCCTTACCAAATTTGGCTTACACGGACCCTTCCTTTCCGCCCTAGACTCCCTATATTCCACTCCCTCCTCTCAGGTCTGTCTAGCTTCTTTCACTTCCCAATCCTTCCCTATGACAAACGGTACTCGACAAGGTTGCCCTCTTTCTCCACTCCTTTTCATACTGTGCTTAGAACCCCTGGCAGAGGCTATCAGATCCCATCCTGACATCAAGGGGGTCCCCATACGGCAAAGGGAGTATAAAGTATCTTTATTTGCCGATGATGTCCTCCTTACCCTGACCAAACCTCATACTTCCCTCCCTTCCCTGCACGCCCTACTTTCTCAATTTAGCTCCCTGTCGGGTTATAAGGTCAATACTGCAAAAACAGAAGCCCTCCCCCTCCACATACCCTCGGATGTACTCCTGAAATTGAAAGGTACATTCTCTTATCGCTGGTGCGCATCATCCCTCAAATACCTTGGGGTCCAGATCACGTCATCCTACTCGTCTCGTGTCTTGGTCATGCCTCAGGCTCCCAAACCGCTGGACAGAGATAGAGATGGGCTCCCTCTTTCCGACTCATCCTTGCTCCCTGGTGTGGTCCCCTGGGTCATTGGGGGACCTCAAGCTTCTTGACCTCTGCCTGGGTCCTATGGTATTTACACTTAGACTGTGGCGCTCATGCCTTTCCATCTTCCCACTGCCCCCCCCTTATATAACGTGCTCTTCAACCCCATGATCCCTGACAGTCTCTCGCACGTCCGTATGTTTCCCTGGGCAAGAGAGGGACTGTTCCAACTCCGCCACTTCGTCCATCCGGTCACGCGTAGGGTTAAACCCTTTTCCACCCTCCAGGCTAAAAGCCAAATCCCAGAACACTTGAGGTATTCGTACCTCCAGATAGTCCACTATCTTTCGACACTCTCCCCATCTCTCACCCTCACCAAACCAACACCCTTTGAGCTTCTCTGCTCCCAGGGCCCCTACCAGGCACAGCTCATTTCTAGTATATACCTCATTCTCCATGAACAGACAACTCTTACTGAACACGCCCATTCCTACATTTACAAATGGTCGCAGCTCACTCAACGACAAATATCAGTCTCGCAGTGGTCCAGAATTTGGTCCTCGACCTCTAAAATTTCAAGATGTGTGGCACAGAGAGAGACAGCATATAAAGTTTTACTATTTTGATACAAGACCCCTGAGGTTATCCATAGGTATGACTCCTCTCACTCTCCCTTGTGCTGGAGATGCAGGAAAGTTAAAGGATCACATTTTCATATCTTCTGGCAATGTGATCTGATCGTCCCTTTTTGGTCCAGGGTATCACAAATGCTCCAACAGATTCTCACCACCACCATCCCACTGGACCCGATCCACTTTCTCCTAGGCCTTCCCATCTCGGAGTTAGGAAGGGCGGCAAACAAACTAGCCTCATTTATTCTGCTTGCTGCCAAAAGAGCCATCCCCTCTAACTGGTTGTCTAGCCAAATCCCGACCCAAACTCAGCTGGTACAAAGCATCAGGGACATACGTAGGATGGAATATATGACGGCCATGGTGGAGGATGGGGTTGACAGGTTTGACGAGATTTGGGCTCCCTGGGATGCTTCGACCTACGGGCTGCCGCCCTTGACCTAGGAGCCCCTCGCCACCCTGTCATCTACCTGCCTTTTATGATCGCTGTGCTCTATGCGCCCCAATGGGCCACACTTTGCTGGTTTTGATTTCGTTTAGACATGAAGTCCTTCTGGGTCAGATAGCTGTCGTGTTACTGAAACTATAAATTCATGCCCCAAGTTCTGCATTGTGTAATGTATGTTGATCAATGGCTCTTCTTTTTCTTTTTCTTTTTATTTCTCCTTGTTTGTTTTCCCTTTTCTTTGGTGTTTTATTTAGTTATTTTTATTATTTTCTACTATCAGCCTCCCCAATGTCCTCCCATTTTGTTCAGTATGATGTATTTCAGACATTACCTGTTCATTGTCAGATATGTATGCTCTTGTATTATGTGTAAACTTTCTTCAATAAAAATACAATTTATAAAAAAAAGTTGAAAGACAGAGACAAAAAGAGAAAATAAGAGAGCACAAAGATCTTGCACAATAAAACATAACTTAATAATCGGCAGTTAAAAACAAATACATTCTCATGAAACCAGCTGTATCATACATTGCCAAATGGAGGAGTAATGAGAGACATTTCTGGGCCAGTGGCACTGCCATAGGAGAGCTGTAATCTTCCACCTTGACCTCCTGACAAACTGTCAAGTCTGGCGGTTAAGGAAGTGAAACCCCCGAGCAAAAGCTCACTCAAGGCTGTACTGACGTCCTGCTCAACTTCCTGCTTACTGTGGTACAAATAAATATATTTAGAAAATTCTTTTTGTTGCTGTATTACAGTAACCATAGAATGGTATCATACAGAATAATATCACATTTTATATCAAACTTTTAAACGATTACCTTAATAGTTTTGGAAATTCCTAACTTGTGTCTATGTAGGTTATTCATGCCAATCAAGAATAGGCAAGTATGCTGGTTATGTATTATGTATAATCCTGAGAGTGAAATCTTCAAATCATGAGAACATCATGCTGTGCACCATGCTTACAGGTTCATTAAAACACAAGTCAGATAAATCAATGGCTCATTTCGTTTTTCATATTTTCACTGCACAGGCACCTGTCAAATTGTAAGAAGTATTATGGAAATGGAACTGAATTGTTTCTGGTAATTTTTGATCATAGGAGTGTTCCGTTGAGCTGATGCTTGATCCATAAACCAATATATAATGTATGTAGTGTTTAACACTTATTTCATTGACCTTATGACTTTTTTTTAGATTGATACAATTGTTTTCAGTTTCAAAAGCCTGGCACCAGCAGCTTTGGTGCAAAAACTCAGCGTTAAGAACCTATATGAATAGTGTATCTAGTCAGCATTTCATCCTTTACTCCAAAGTATCCCCTAACTTTTATTTCTCCCCTATGCATAACCCCCCTTTTTTTTATAAACAATACATTTTTATTGGAAAAATTAAAGCAGTTTCACAAATAAACGATTTTGCAGCATACATAAAAATAAGAATTGTAAATAAAAGGCAACTGGTATACAATTGTTTAGCAATAGGATATCAATACAGGATGTATAAGTATATCATGCACATTACTTACAGTTGGTCAATTATTTGCCAATCCTAACCCTTCAGGTGTTCATATTACAGTCTTAAGCCCTGTACACACGATCAGATTTCCTATGGATTCTAGTCTGATGGATTTGTCCATCGGATATCCGATGAAACTGTTTTCCATCAGTCTTGCCCACACACCATCAGTCAAAAAACCGACCATTCCAAACGCAGCGACATAAAACACTCCGATGAGCCGAGAAAAATTAAGTTTAATGCTTCTGAGCATGCGTCGACTTGATTCTGAGCATGCGTGGGTTTTTTATCCGATGGACTTGCCCATAGACGATCGGAATTTGCTATTGGTTTTGGATCCATCGGAAAAATTTAAAACATGTTCTCTTTTTTAAAACCGATGGAAAAAAGACCGATGAGTCCCATACACGATCGGTTTGTCCGATTAAAAAAATCCATCGGACGGTTTTCATCGGTAAAACCGATCGTGTGTACAGGGCATTAGACTAATATCAAATGACTGTAAAAAAATTGAAACAAGTAGGCACAGGAAGTGCACAGACATATATTAGTCAGATAGATAACAGATCGAGTGGAAAAAAATGGAGAAAGGAAAAAAAAAAGAGAGAGAGAGAGAGACAAAAGTTTATCATGAGAGGTTCGGTAAGTACCGAGTCAATGCAATTTTATGTTTGGTTTAATTGCTTTTTATTGAGTATCTGAATGCAACCCAAGCGGGCCAAGTTTTATTAAATTTGGTAGTTGTTTCTTTGGTGATTGCCCTTGTTTTTTCAATGACATAGAGGTTTTCTATATGAAGAAGCCACTCTTTAATCGTGGGGGTGTGAGTGGATTTCCAATGTCTTGGAATCAGCGTTTTGGTCGCAATGAGCAGGAATCTGGTCAAAGAGCATTTATCCAATGCATGTCTTGTCAGATCACAAATATGCAGGTGCTAATGTATTAAAAGAAAACTCTTTGAGCTGCATGATGAGCTCTTTGTGTTTGTGCTCTGCATGTTTGTCTCTGTTTTAGATCTAGTTACTGTTTAGCTCTCACCTGCACCAGCACAAGACCAAGAGACCGTGTGCAGATTGTGGGATATATAGTTTCCTCACATGAAGTGCCAGTTCTCAAACTACAGATAGAGGTAATTCTTTAATCCATGCAGTGGCATGCGGTATGCCTCATATTTCAACACAAACAGAAACTGCTGACACCAGAATGTGATTTATTCTGCTATATGCTGTGTGTATTGGGCAACTAATGACACCATGAAACTACATGAACAATTAACATCTTAAAGAACAAGTACACCTTAAAAAAATGCACAAGTTTTTGCAAGTTAAAAAATGTGCATTTATGGGGGGCGTGGCTTGCGCGTGCACGGAGATGGCCGCTTAAGCAGTGAGCTCCGCCATCCAGACCGGACAATCAGCGACTATCGAGCACTGACTACCCGCTACTCTGCCCCACAGCACAGCGATCGTACCTGCCAGGCTGTGCCGTCAGGTTGTCCCGCAAACGCATCCAGGATAGAGGCTTAAAACGCCTGGAATCTGTCAAAGGAAATTTCGGACCGACTCTCGTTACAAGTCAAGATGTTTTATTGCATATGCAGAGAAAATGGTTAAAGTATATTTGCGGCTTCAGAGATCCATTTTCTGCCTGTCATAGATTCACATTCTGCTTTTATAACCCTTAAACTTTCCCCTTTCCTGCTCGTAACGTCCTGACCATGTATAATTTCAACCTTTATTCTGACGTCAGCAGGAAAGAGGGAAATATCCTTTTTCAGCCTACACCCTATGACAGGATATTTCATACAATGGATACATAAATTATCTCATACAATGGAAACATAAATTATTTCATGGTTCACAGCCCATGTTTGGCAGGTGTAAGCAAATTACAGTTTTACTATAAGTCAGCACATTTTTTGCACAAATAGAATATGGTCATATGACTTATTCCAGTAATTAGGACTATTAGAGCTATTCAGCATATTTATGTATAATAGAGTTATAAAACAAACATTTTAACTTTAGAAGATTAATATGCATCTTGATAGTTGACAGATAAAGTATAATTTTAAATTTATCTAACATTCCCTCCTCATTATACTTATAATGTAAATACTTCAAATATCCAGGTTCTTTATTTTACCAGGTAATATCATTTAGACAAATAGGTCTTTTGAAAGGACTGTAAGTTCATCTTCATCAGGTTTCGGGTATAGTTCAGTGTTGTTCTGGAAAAACATAGTCTTTGTTAGTGATGTGTCAATCAGTCTTTGAAGAATTCCTCTAATACAAGGAATGCAGCAACATCCACACAGCGTAAGGACCGTGGCTGCCATGACAACAGAGATGAGCAAACCTTTTGCAAGATCACCCCATTTACCAAACCATTTTTCAAAGAGTCCTGTTAAGGGGTTCTCTACACCAGAGTTCTCAGTTAGTTCCTGGGATAACATTTGTAGGCCTTGCAAAGCCTTGGTGATACTTCCATCAGGTGCCGTATTATTTGGAATAAAAGTGCAGCAGAAGGTGCCGAACATTTCGCATACCCCGCCCCTTTCTGCCAGCAACATATCCAATGCTATACGGTTCTGCCACGCTGTCAAAGAGGTGGCGTCCAATTGTGCTGCTATACCTTTGATAGCATCTCTGGTGTAATTCACAAACCTCTGCTGGTTGTAGTAAATGTAGTTTATCCAGTCGACATTCTTATTGGGCTGTACCCATAGGAAGAGTGAGGTGAGTCCTGCTGTTACTTGATTCTGTGCTTTAAATTCATCCGGAACTCCTCGTGGAACACCTATTGAGTCTATATAAACCCGGTTGTCAAAGGATCCTTGGGGTGTTTCTCGCTTAAACCGTTTAAAATAGTGTTTACCTGGTAGTTTTATCAATTTGTTAGTCATAGGAACAATATAAAAGGGAAGCAACAGGCGGGTAAGGGCACAACTACCCTCCCATCTAGGTGGCAGTCTAGGTCTTAGTTTCATGTCCCCACACAGCCACCAAACATCAGCCAGTTGCCGTTTCTGTTCCTGAAACCATTTTAGTTGGTACTTAATGTCTGTAGTTGATGTTGTGGTCGCACAGTATTCAGGAGATAGGGTGCCAACCTTTGAACCATCCTTGTCTATGTTAGAGAAACAAGAAAAATTTCCAGGTAATGCTTGTACTGAAGGGGGTATACTTCGCATTTTAGTTTTAGGGTATCTCTTTTTCTCATTTGCACATTCAGACCCAGTAATATTTTCTGAAAACAGTTTTATTATGCAAGCTAAATCTGTTTCCTCTTCAGGGAGAGGAATAGTAGCTAGTTGTGGTCTTGGGTTTGCACAAGAAATACAATCACTTAACCCCTTAGATTGAGTTGTGTATCTGACCCATTCTATCCACTCATTTTTGTCTCCAAATCCTGTTTCTATACTTAATTGTTCCTTGTAGGTAAAATCTGTTTTAAACAAGGAGGGATTAAGTTGAAACTGAGTGGGCTCTGGGACTGGGGTGTTCTGACCAGGGAGTACAACCTTAATAGTAATTCTTCCTAGTAGATCACTCAGGCTGGGCCTATATACTCCTAGACCATAAACTCCAGCATCTGATACCTGCGGGTTTTTTATTGTCAAGGAGATGGGATTACATTTATTAGGTGTAAGCCAATCACGAGACTGGCAATCACCAGTCCACCCTCTTCGACTGTATATAGATATACGTTCTACCTGATCCTTCCTTTGTTTAGGGATCATGGCAGAACTAGCAAGCCAACCATTATCATCTGTTGACCACCACACATCAGCCCACGCACTGCATTCTGGAGTAGAACATAAGTATTTGCCCGTAAAAACATATCTTTGATACCCAATGTCTATGACTTGACTTAGATCAAATTGTATTGTGGTGGTCTTACCCTGTATAACATTTATGGTGACACCATCTGGCCCCTTCATTATCTGTCTTTCCCCTCTATGACCCATTATGTTCAGTATTGGAATGAGGTCAAAAAGCATATAAATCTCCACAACTATGCCCCCTACTATCAATGTGATCAAAAGGATTCTCCCTGTCCATGTTTTAGTAAAATACCCTGGTTCAAACATTAGTCTCTCTCTGGGTCTTCCCTCCACCCCTATGAGTCCATAATGTACCATTCCCTTCTCCTGTGGTGTGGCAGTTATTCAGATTTTTTATTTAAATGATGTGCCTCCTTGCAGTGGATGAGGTGTATCCAAGGTATTCGCTCCACAATTTTCACTGCGGTGGGTGTAGACAACAGTACTTGATAGGGTCCTTCCCACCTGGGGTCAGACCAAGTCTTTCTCTTTATTATTTTTATCCAGACCCAATCTCCAGGTTGTACAAGATCTTCTTGTTCTGTTTTAGTCTCTTGACCTGTAAGAGAATTTGGGCATAGGAGTTCTTTAGTTGTTAGCAACTTTCTCATATAATTTGCCAGTTCATAGTCCATTTCCTCATCATCTCGAGCGAATGCTCTGAGTTGTGGAATATTATAAGGTTTACCATACAACATTTCATACGGTGGTAGGCCCTTAGCAGTAGGGGTAATTCTTGTACTTAACAATGCCATTGGCAAACACTGAACCCAGTTTTTTCCTGTTCCCTCCATCAATTTTCTTAGTTTACTCTTTAAGGTACCATTATGTCTTTCCACTGTGCCTGCAGATTGTGGGTGGTAGACACAGTGGTTTTTCAGGTCAATATTATACCATTTACCAATCTGTTGTATTGTTCGGTTCACAAAATGGGAGCCATTGTCACTGTAAATTACCGAGGGGATCCCTTGTCGTGGAATCACCTCTTTGATTAGTACTTTGGCTACTGATTGCCCATCCGGGTGTGTCATAGGAAAAGCTTCCACCCACTTTGTAAACATATCAACAATAACCAGACAGTACTTTTTATTCTCACATTTGTTCAGTTCAATAAAATGCATGCATATTGTGTGAAAGGGATAAGGGGGTTGTGGGAAATGACCTCGTAAGGGTCGTAGGGCACCTTGTGCATGGTATCTGTTACAAATCGGACATGTGAGACAATTTTTTTTTGAGTAGTTCGTAAATCCATATGTTGTGAATACCTTGTTGATCACCTGTACCATCCCTCCTTTTGAGGTATGGGCTTGCCCATGGCTCAATAATGCAGCATACCTAAATAATGATGTAGGTAAGATGGGTTTTCAGTCTGTACTTGTATATACATCATTGACCAGTGTTGCCCCTTTTGATAACCACTTTTGTTTTTCACCTTCCGGTGATGCCTTCTGCATTTCTGATAACCATGTTTCATCAATAGCTTTCCGTACCTCACCATTTACTTGGAGATTTGTATAACATATGTACGTTATTTGCTGTCCTTCAGCAGCTGCTTTTGCTGTCTTGTCTGCTAGTGCATTCCCTAGGATAATTGGATCTGTTCCCTTTCTATGTGCTGCACATTTACAAATAGCCACTTGTGCTGGTTTTTGTACATTTTCTAGAAGGGCAAGAATGAGATCTCTATGTGTGATCGGTTTACCTGTGGACGTAATCATACCCCTATTTTTCCATTGCTGGGCAAATATGTGTATAGTGGAGAAAGCGTATTGGCTGTCAGTATAAATATTTATTTTTTTCCCTTCCCCTAGACTGCAAGCCCTAGACAGGGCTATAATTTCAGCTTGTTGTGCAGAATAGGAATTGGGAAGGGATCTGGCTTCAATGACCTGGTCATGTGTCACTATAGCATAAGCTGTTTGATTTATCCCTTTATCGTTTTTTCTACACGACCCATCAACAAAGAAGGTAATGTCAGCATCTAGAAAGGGAACATCAGTGAGATCCTTTCTAGGGAGTACCCGTTCATCAATTTGAGCTATACAATCATGTGGATCCCCGTCACCAGATGTTGGCATTAGTGTAGCGGGATTCAATGTAGTGCACCTCTCAATTGTAAGGTGTGGCTGTCCCAGAAGTGTAGTCATGCATGATAAATGTCTGGCTGGAGATAAATAGGAGATCTTGTCTTGTAGTAAGATCACTGAGATGGCATGTGGGACCTTAAGTACCAGGGGATGGAACAATACTATCAATGCAGAGGACCGTATGGCCAATGAGGCTGCTACTACAGCTTGTACACAGTGGGGCAAACTCCGTGCCACTGGATCTAATTTAGTTGAGTAAAATGCAATTGGTTTGTGTTTGTCCCCATAAACCTGAGTGAGAACAGAAGTCATGTACCCCTCTTTACAGTCTACAGTCTAATAAAATATTTTACTGTAATTGGGTAAGCTGAGCACAGAGGAACCCACAATGAGGTGCTTCACTTTTGTAAATGCATCCTCTGCTTGTACATTCCACTGGATGCAATCTTTCGCAGACATTTGTGTACCATAGATGAGATCAGAAAGAGGCGCCACCTCCGTAGCATAATTAGCTATCCATGCTCTACAAAAATTTGCCATACCAAGAAATGACATCATTTCTTTTTTGGTGCATGGTTTGGGGACTTGAAGGATGGCCTCTTTTCGGATCTCATCCAGATGTCTGCCTTCTTGAGACAAAATATAACCCAAGTATGTCACCTTTTCTTTCCATAGTTGTAGTTTATGCTTGCTGACCTTGTGACCTTGTTCTGTGAGGAAATGCATCAGAGCCAAGGTGTCAAGTTTGCATTGTTGCTCCGAAGGAGCTGCTACCAAAATGTCATCCACATACAAGAGAATTTGACTCCCACAGGGAGGTACAAACCGAGACAAATTATTGGACATTTCTTGTGAGAAAATAGTTGGACTTTCACAATATCCCTGGGGTAACCTGGTGTATGTGTATTTTTTCTTTTTATGTGTAAAAGCAAACCAGAACTGACTGTCTTTGTGTAAGGCAATAGAAAAGAAAGCGTTACTGATATCAATGACAGAAAATACCTTGTTATCTGGGTGAAGGTCGTTCAGAAGTACATGCGGGTCTGGGACCACCGGGGCCCTCGGTAATACGGCCCTATTGACCGCCTGTAAATCCTGTACAAGTCTCCACCCATCTTCCCCTCCCTTCTGCTTCCTCACTGGGAACAGGGGCGTGTTACATGGTGAATCCGGACATTCAATGATGACACCATTTTTTAGTAATTCCATTATCAAGTGGTCTGCTCCCTCTTCGGCATCTTTCCTTAGTGGATATTGTTTTTGATGAGGCCTCATTGTACTTTTAGGGGTTATTTGGACCTCACTGGCTGTTTTAATTAGTCCAACGTCTGTTTTTCCTTTTGACCACAAGAAATCGGGGACGTCTTTTAAGGCATCCTCTTCTTCTTGGGTCAAAAGTGTCAGTCACTGTCTTTTGTCACAAACTTCAATCATGTGGATTCTGGGTGTACATTCAACAAACCATGCTAATCTGCACCTCCGAATCCCTTTGGATTCTAGTTCCTCATCTGTTAGTAGAACCCAGTCTGTGATAAGTTCTC
Source organism: Rana muscosa (assembly GCA_029206835.1). Classification (NCBI taxonomy): domain Eukaryota; kingdom Metazoa; phylum Chordata; class Amphibia; order Anura; family Ranidae; genus Rana; species Rana muscosa. The sequence goes on from CM055116.1 coordinate 179,505,859, forward strand.
CCAGCTCATACCATGATACCCCAGGGTTCCGGGTGACCGAAACATGAGGTACAGTATCCTGCCTGTATATTTGCAGAATTGGTTGTGGTAGGAGACAAGTAGCCACACTATTTCCTTCCTTATCACAGTACAGGTATCTTAAGAGCACTTCAGTGTTAGTGAGACTCATTAACTGTTTCTCATAAGACTTATCAGGCCCTGAGGTCTTTTTGTAGTACATAGTGCAATAGAGGTTCGTCTGGACCTTGTACCCGCTCCTCACAGGCTCTTCTTCAACTATTTCTGTCAGGGTTTTGGGCATCTTTAACCCCTCAGTTTGCAAATCCAAGCTATACCAGTATCGGGGCTCATTATCCACGGCTGTGATTCATTTTTCACACAGCCGATGGGCTTTGAGGCCCCCCTCTACTGGTATGACAGAAATATCGAGAGCATGCAACATGTCTCTACCCAACAAATTAACAGGACATTTAGTTGAAATTACAATTTTACACTGAGCCTTTTTACCTGTCTGTGGATCTTCCACAGTAAGGCCTTCAGACACGGCCTCCTGGTGCATTAACCCATTTGCAGACTTTACATATACTACACCTGTTTTCTTTACCCCTGGTGGCATATCCAGTGGGTGTATTAGGGTCCTGCAAGCCCCGGTGTCACAGAGAAATGTTACCCAACTACCCTTTACAATCAATGTTATTTCTGGCTTGACTTCAGCATGCAAACAAGCTTCAACATTACACACATCCAAGATCTCAGACTCTTTCTCCTCATTTCCCTCTTTATCTCTCTCTGTGGACATACCAACATTTTCTAGTCATGCTTCTTCCTCTCTGTTTGACTCACATGCTCTCGCTAAGTGACCTCTTTTACCACACAGGAAACACTCCCCCCTCTTCTTTTTCCCCTCATAATCCTGAATGTGGGGCCTTGTTCGAGTGTTCCCCAATCTTTTGTTCCGATTCTCAACAACATACACATCATTACTTTCACCCATCATAAACACCTTCCCTTTTTTTACTTTCTTTTTTGATTGGAAGTGCCTTTCAGCATGCCTTGCATACTCAATTAGCTCCTGAAGTGTGCAAATCCTATGGTTAATCATGTGTTTGGTAACAAAACTTGATATAGGGGCTATCAGCCCCTTCAGGATTGCATTCTTTAGCTGTTGCTCATATGGGCTATCGTTCACTTGGTCTGCTGGGATTTCTATCCCAGAGTGGTTATTGAAAATCTCCCTCATCCTAACAATGAAATTATCCACTGTTTCCTCTTCTCCTTGCATACACTGATTTATAATGGACCAGTCGGCCCGACGTACCCATCTATTTTCTATCCTTGCTATAAGAGCATTTCTCCTGACTTCGAGTGCTGCATCATCATGAGGCAACACCCTTCCCTGGTTGTTTAATCCACTCCAATCTCCCACTACATGATGCCAGTCAGGTCCCAGTACCTGTTGGATGACCTGCTCTATTTCCCTCCCATTGAGATGATAGCTAGCAATCATTCCCATGATACCATCCCTGAATTGAGCTATGTTAACTTTGGGATGTGGTATCCCTTCAATAGCTTTCTTAACATCCTCGGGGGTCCAGGGGCGATAGACCATCATAGTGTTGGGGGCTGGTACACCTCCTACATCTTGTCCTGCCCTAGGGTTGGGAACTTCAATTAATGGGAACTCTTCCTCCCCAAATTCTGTTTGTTCCCCAGCTGCGGGGGATATTAATCTATTGAGCAGGTGGCCGACGAGTTTTGTAACCGTTGCTGTAAGGGGGATCCCTTGTGGACTTCTCTGGACAGCAAGGGTCATTTTGAGAGGGGGTTTTGCTGCAGCCGTAGGAGAAACGGTTGCATCTGGGGGTGACCCAGGTGACCACGAAGGGACAGCAAACAGTGGGGGGTCACATTGCATGGAAAAAGGGTTGTTTGCCGATAGTCGGGGGGTCAGTCGAGGTGGCCTATTGCATGCCTCTGTCCCGTATGGTGGTGGGGAATGTAAGTCTGCAATAGGGTATAGGGATTTGGGAGTGGGAGTTGTGGTTAAAGGGGGAGTGGCAACTGTCAGTGGGTTTGGGGTATCTTCTAAAGGGTGTGTGGGGGCTGTTGGGTGCATTTGATTTGTTGAGTTTTGTTCAGTCAATACTTGCTGAACTAAGCTTCGGAGGACGGTCATATTATTGTCCTCCTCTTTGTCTAAAAACATAGTTTTTTTATGGTTTTCTGAATTTAACCTACGATTAGCCTCCTCAAGCCATTTTTTTGCCTGGGGAAGACCTAATTTCTTCTGTTTCCTTTTTTTCGGGCCGGCCTTATTTTTAAGCTTTCTACACAGCATTACACAACCATCCTTATTTAAGGAAGTATCAAAATCATATTTTGTTTCCCACATCTTAAGAAATTTCACATTCTCTTTGTCTAGACTACACATATACTTAGCATCTTCATTCAAACCAACAGATTTTCCATGGATCACACCCATATTAACGTGCACACAGAGTTTTTTTGTAAGGTCTTCTCACACTGACACAATACCTGCACACAGTATCTTATCACTTCTGCAGCTACTCACAAACTTTCTAGTCGTGACATATCACTTCTAGATTATTGATCTTGTGTGCTGCTATAATACTGGTGTCTTGTCTTCTTACTTAATGTTTTATTCATTTATAGGGAGAATGAACAGAATTACAAGGCGAACATAAATTCACCTGACTGGTCAACCCCCCCTGATCAAAACATTAATATTTCAGTAAACTGTAGGGAGCATGAACAGAATTACAAGGCGAACATAAATTCACCTGACTGGTCAACCCCCCCTGATCAAAACAATAATATTTCAGTAAACTGTAGGGAGCATGAACAGAATTACAAAAGAGACTTCATTTCTCTCGACTGTTGTTCCCACACTTTATCAAAACATTAATATTTGTTAATTCAACGGTATTTATAAATGCCTGTACAGGTTTTTTACACAACATACGAGGCTGGCTGAGCGCAAGGGCTCGTCAAATTACCTCTATTTGTCACCTGGAAATCTATCAGGCCATACCTTTGTATTAACAGGGGTTCATGTTTTTGATGTAGGAATATTTATGTGTCCCCCACGGGAATTCCTGCAGTTTACAAGGCTGTCAGGACCTAGGTCCTTTGTCGACAAATTTCCTTTATCTGCACCCGGGTATTAGAATGGGACCATACTCCTATATCAAAGGGATTTAAACTACGGACGTATCTACTTATATTCCCTCAACTCGGATAAAGCAAAACATATACACAACAGATAAACATTCAATTCATCTCTATATTATATGTATTTAACAAAAATCCCTTAATTCATTAAATCCCTAATCACATTTAGGCCTAAAGGTATAATATAATAAATGAAAATATCTTACCTTGCCCCGAGAGCGGTCTCTTGTGCTGATCCGGTAAGTCGCTGCCAGGGAGGCACTAGTTCAGTGAGCCGGCCTCTGTTAACGTCAATTTTAAGACGGAGGACTTACAGTTTTTTGCCGTACGGACATCGGTTCACTGGGTTGTTGGCTAGTGCTTTCCAGGAATTTGGACTTCCGGTCCGAAGGACCAAAAATGTCAAAGGAAATTTCGGACCGACTCTCGTTACAAGTCAAGATGTTTTATTGCATATGCAGAGAAAATGGTTAAAGTATATTTGCGGCTTCAGAGATCCATTTTCTGCCTGTCATAGATTCACATTCTGCTTTTATAACCCTAAACCTTCCCCTTTCCTGCTCGTAACGTCCTGACCATGTATAATTTCAACCTTTATTCTGACGTCAGCAGGAAAGAGGGAAATATCCTTTTTCAGCCTACACCTTATGACAAGATATTTCATACAATGGATACATAAATTATCTCATACAATGGAAACATAAATTATTTCATGGTTCACAGCCCATGTTTGGCAGGTGTAAGCAAATTACAGTTTTACTATAAGTCAGCACATTTTTTGCACAAATAGAATATGGTCATATGACTTATTCCAGTAATTAGGACTATTAGAGCTATTCAGCATATTTATGTATAATAGAGTTATAAAACAAACATTTTAACTTTAGAAGATTAATATGCATCTTGATAGTTGACAGATAAAGTATAATTTTAAATTTATCTAACAGAATCCTTCTCCTTCCAGCCCCGCTGGCGAAACCAAGATGGCGGCGCCGGACCCTCAGCGCACCACTCTCTGCAGTTCTCGGACCCCCGGGGGGCCATCCACAGAACATACCAGCTGGAAATAATTCCTCCCTCCCTTTGGATACCTCTCCTGCAACCCCGGTGTCCCAGAGCCCGGCGAAATCGAGGATGCGGATGGATCTCTCGGACCAGGCCTCAATCACAGTGAGTACAGGCCTGCATAATAACTCTGCTGTTTCATCATTACAATCCTCCATAGCACAATTCCCAACATCAGGACAACCGGTGCTAGACACCACTATGAAAGACATGCTCCTATCGCTGCAGTCTTCTCTCATGTCCAACTTCTCATCCCTGATTAATACTTTCTCACTAGAAATGAAACACATGGACAATAGGGTGCAATGTGTGGAAAACAAAATGGAGGAATGTACTGACACTGTTAATGAATTAGTGGATGCATACAATGATCAGAAAGAGGAATCTCTCTGGATAAAAGCGAAATTAGCGGACCTCGAGGACCGTTCCAGACGCAATAACCTTAAAATACGCGGAATCCCTGAGTCCGTTCAACCTACAGAATTGCGCAATTATGCCACCGCTATGTTTTCCAGCATGCTCCCGGAACTCTCCCCGATTGAGCTTACGATTGATCGTATACACAGGCTGCCTAAACCACGCCACCTGGAAGCAGAGGTACCCCGAGATGTACTTCTGCGAGTACATTTTTTCCAAGCGAAAGAACAGATACTTATGAAAGCTAGAGAACTGTCACCACTCCCTGCACCATACTCTGATATACAACTGTTTGCAGACCTATCTCAACATACACTCCAAATGCGTCGGCAACTTAAAACTATCACTAAGGCGATGAACAATCACAAAATTATATACAAATGGCGCCACCCAGCGACCATCTCGGTCACGTACAACGGCATTCCTCACACCATCTCCACCCTGGAAGGGGGCTTGAAACTACTTAAAGCATGGGGAATCCTACCAGATCCTCCCCTCAACCAAACTGACGATGACGGTACACCAAACCCATTCACCTTTGGACGTAACAGGGAGAACCGCAGAAACAACCAACGTTGATCTACTAGCTCAAATTGCATCATTATGCGACTACCTTAGTCCGGTCTGGTCGCGTGCTTAACATCAGCTTACTGAACTTACCCCCATTAGTTGTCAGTTGCTCTGAGGAGCTGGTTCATGCTGACACACCTGTGAGCTTAGTTTGTTCACTTAGTCTTTACTAAAAAGCGGGGTCTATTTTTTTTTCTTCTTGACCCTGCTGTTTTTTTTTTTTGTGTTGTCTATCTTTTTTTTTGATTGCGCTTCTGCAAGTGCCTTCACCTGCTTCAGACATCTACAGTTCGTTCACACATGAAGTTTGTTGATCTTCAAATCTAACTTGTTTTATACCTCTATAGATCCAAGGACTGAATTTACTGCTTCCTTCTCAAATCTCCAACAGAAGTATTCTCGCCCACATCGACCGGTGGATTGATTATTCCTCCTGCATTCTTCCACAACTGTAAGTAGTTGCTTCACAGACTCACCACACCTCCATTCAGCATGGGGATCACTATCCTATCACTCAATGCGAATGGACTAAACCACCCAGCAAAAAGGTCCTCCCTATGGAAATCAGCCATTACCCAGAACTGTGACATTCTTTGCGTACAGGAGACGCACTTTGCTGCGACTTCCTCTCCTACCTGCCAACACGAACAATTCCCCCATGTGTTTCGCTCCTCCTTTGGTAAAAAACAACGCAGAGTAATGATAGCGATCAGAAACACTGTTGTTTTCACCCTGCAGAACTGTGTCACTAACCCGGAAGGGCGATATATTATCCTAATTTGCACAATCAACAATATCTCCTTTACCCTGGTCTCCATTTATGCCCCAAACCATGGCCAAATGACTTTTCTCAGGAAGACACTACGGGCTGCCCGTAAGATCCAACAAGGACATTTGCTCATTTGTGGGGACTTTAATATGGTCCCGAACAACTCAATAGACTCCACTGCGGGGTCTCACAGAAATACATCTCCTTTAGATCCGTTTATTAGTTCCAATGATCTATTTGACGTGTGGAGGTGTTGTAATGCGAGCGAGAGGGATTTCACGTTCCTTTCGCCGTGTCACAATACCTACTCACGGATTGATTTATTCCTAACTGACAGTCGGTTACTGCATAAAATTTCAAACTCTACCATTCATACCACCACCTGGTCAGATCATGCCCCCATTAGCATTACCATATCTGACGACACTTGTCAACCCAATAACTTTATTTGGAGAGTCAATAACTATCTCCTAACTACACCACTCTATTCTACCCATATTGAGCGCCAATTGGAAGAGTACTTTTTAATCAATCAGGCATCGGTATCTGACCCGCTGGTGATATGGAACGCACACAAGGCAGTCATGCGAGGAGTGTTCATCCAAATGGGAGCTAGAGCCAAAAAAAAAGGACACAACGGTTAGATGAACTCACAGCTGAGATAGCCAAATCCGAATCACTGAATAAATCCAACCCATCACCACTTCTCCAATCCAAAATATTCACCCTTCGCCACGAGCTAAGGGCCCTTCTACTTGAAAAATGTGCTAAATCTTACAGAATTCTCAAAGCCACTTCATACACTACAGGGAACAAGGCAGGAAAGGCAATGTCCCTTCGAGTTAAGGGTCATAGAACCAAAACAAAAATCCCATACATACATCACCCTCACACGAATGAAAAACTTCTTAAACCCCAAGACATAGCGAACTCCTTTAGTACCTACTATGAGGATCTATACAACCTCAAGGATGATGCCTCCACTACCCAACCCTCCCAGGCGGGAATTAAATCCTTCCTAGGAGGTTTGAATCTCCCGACTGTGTCCCTCCAACAACTTGAGAAATTAAATACTCCCTTCACAGCTGAGGAAATACTTGCAATAATAAATAATCTGCCTAACTCCAAACCCCCTGGCCCTGACGGCTTCACTGGGGAATATTATAAGAAGTTCAAGCATGTATTAGCTCCCACTCTGTGCCAACTGTTCAACCTAACAGCAACTTCTGCCTCTTTCCCTACTGATATGCTCAATGCCATGATTATAACCCTCCCTAAACCTGGCAAAGATCCCACATCTCCAAAAAACTTCTGACCCATTTCACTGCTCAACCTTGATTTAAAAATTTACGCCAAATTGATAGCCAACAGACTAGAGGACATACTCCCTTCCCTAATATCAATAGACCAATCAGGATTCACTAAAGGACGCCAAGCGTCGGACGCCACTAGAAGGATAATCAATATCATACATCATGTAGAAACGCAAAAAATCCCAGCCCTTCTATTATCACTAGATGCCGAAAAGGCCTTCGATAGGGTCCACTGGGGATATATATCGGAGGTTCTATACAAGTTCGGTATTACGGGTACGATACACAATGCCATAATGGCCCTATACTCCAATCCTTCGGCCAAAGTATTTTCTGCAAACACCCTTTCCTCTCCATTCCAAATTACCAATGGCACAAGACAAGGCTGCCCACTCTCACCCATTATATTCAACCTAGTCATGGAACCCCTTGCCGAACAAATCAGAAATAACAGCGAAATCTCAGGTATACCCATTGCTGGTTTAGACCATAAGATAAGTTTGTTTGCAGACGACGTGATCCTCATGATCACGGACCCTGACAGATCCCTTCCTGAGGTCCAGAGGACGCTAGCCTGGTTTAGTGAAGTATCATACTACAAAATCAATGAAACTAAATCATACATGCTCAACTTAGGTCTGGACACGCCCACAGAAAACCAACTCAAAATTAAATTTCCATACACTTGGGCTAAAAATAGCATAACTTACTTGGGCATCCAGCTGACTACTACAACAAAAGCACTATTTGCTTCTAACTATTTACCAATCAGATCCACTCTTCAAACGGATCTCACCAGGCTGGCGTCCTTTGAATTCTCGTGGATGGGTCGATTGGCAGCATTTAAAATGTTCCATCTTCCCCAAATCTTGTACCTATTTAGAACTATACCAATTCCTATACCTCTTTACTACTTCAAATCATTGCAATCGATCCTGACCAAATTTCTTTGGAAAGGCAAAAAAGCTAGATGCAGCCATGCTCAACTAATCAAACATCGCTTAGCAGGAGGGACTGGTTCTGTTGACTTTCAGGATTACTACATGACATCTATACTCACACAAGCTAAGGAATGGTTTCTAGAATCCCCCCCAACCACGTTGTGGGGGAAGATAGAGGCATCTATGATACCAGGAGGCAATTTAGCTTCTTGGCTATTCATCTCACCACTAAGGACAAGGCCCCACATCCACGTTTCACCGACCATGAAGGCGACTAGCAAGGTTTGGTCCAGATTCACACAGCTCTCAGCACTCTACCCCAATCAAGCGACCATCCCCGTCACCATAGACTCCCTGACCCACATACTAGAAACAGCCTCCTACACACATTGGAAACACAAGGGCATTATATATATCTCAGATCTACTGGATAATAATCGCATCAAATCCTTTACCAAACTTCAGAAAGAATACCAACTCTCGCACTCTGATTGGTTCTTATACGCACGCACCCATCATTGCCTCACTTCACTTAAAACATGGGCATGGAAAATACCCCAAATAGCGTGGATTTTTTTTAGATCCCCTGCACATCATCGGAGGGGAATTTCTCGGTTCTATTCTTTACTACAACAAAAATCCACCTTCACTACTTCCACAGCACTATTGCGCTGGGAAAATGATTTAGGACAACAATTCACAATTCTATAAATCCACATACAAAGCTACTTGCTGCTCAACATTGTGGGAACTTGCCTTTAAACTGACGTACCGTTGGTACTTGACTCCCGACAGATTATCCAAATTTAACTCATCACTCCCTAGCACATGTTGGAGGAACTGAGGACAAAAAGGTGATCTATTGCATACATTTTGGAAATGTTCCAAACTTAAACATTATTGGTACTCCGTTTTCCAATTAATCTTTTAGGTCACTCGTCTGTCAATCATAGCCTCACCATCCTTAGCCCTACTATCCCTGGAAATAGAAAAAAATCCCAAATCCATCAAAACACATTATAATTCACATACTACTAGCAGCTCACCTTAGTATAACCCGTAAGTGGAAAGACCCAATTCCCCCTACGATTAAAGATGTAGTTCAAACCACTCATGAACACTTTACACACAAAACTTCCCTAGCACTAAAGCAGAATAGTAAAATGAAGATTGCCCAACTATGGGAACTGTGGAAAGAATGGATTAAATCTCCCGGTCTCACAACAGCGTTCACTCTTTAACTTGGTTTGATAACTTGTCTGTTAATATGTGGGTACAGAGGGCACTTGACGAGGGGGGGAAGGGGGGTCAACACGCAAGCACAGTTTTGCTCCCTATAAGGGGTGTTTAAGTGGGATCTCCCCTCTCCACCCTAACTTACATGAATAGCTTTACCTGTCCTCTGTACCAACCACCACCTTGGTATTAGACTTTGATCAATGCACTATCTGTTTGCGGATGAACCCGTAATACTTATGTAACGACAGACAGCATATTATTGATTGTATTCTTTTTGTACAATCCAATTCTTATTTGGACGGACATGTTACATATGTAGGCACTTTCTTATATTCTTATATTTTTTGTTTATGACTCTGTAACATTTGAAATATGCCAATAAAAATCTATTGAGGAAAAAAATAAATAAATGTGCATTTATTATTTTTTTCCTCAGGAGCCTGCAGAGCTTATACCCATGGTAAGAAGAATGCAGATGCAATGTCAGGTTCCTGTAGACTCTGCCTACAACTTTCTGCCCATACCTCTGTACAATCTTTCTGTTTGAAAGCTGTAAGAAGTGTCAATGAACTATGAGAGTGCTCTCCAGTGCCCTCGTAGTTCATTGAGAGCTACAAACTGCCTGCCGCGGTGGCTGACGGGACTTCACTCACAGATTCCTATGAATGAATGATGTGACTGTGTCAGTGAAGCATTGCACAGCCACACTTTTTTTTTTTATTGTGACAGTGGATGCAAGGAAAAGAACCTTGCCTTCTGTCGTAAGGGTGGGAATGGGAGGGGTGGGGATCGGTGCTTAGTTACATGTTACATGTTACACCCTAAATACAAGTGTAACATGTAACAAGTTACTAAAAGGGAACTGAAGCCCTGTACACACGATCGGTTTAACTGATGAAACCGTCCGATGGATTGTTTTCATCAGACAAACCGATCGTGTATGGGACCCATCGGTCTTTTTTCCATCGGTTTTAAAAAATAGAACATGTTTTAAATTTTTCCGATGGATAAAAAACCGATCGAAAACTCAGATTGTCTATGGGCAAGTCCATCGGATAAAAAACCCACGCATGCTCAGAATCAAGTCGACGCATGCTCAGAAGCATTGAACTTAATTTTTCGGAGTGTTTTACGTCACCGCGTTTGGAACGGTCGGTTTTTTGACTGATGGTGTGTAGGCAAGACTGATGGAAATCAGCTTCATCGGATTTCAGATGGACAAAACCATCGGATTAGAATCCATAGGATATCCGATCATGTGTACGAGGCTTGAGTCTTTAAAAACATTGTACATGTTCCATGGACATTTTATGCAGATAGAAAAACACAAGGTGCAGGTAGGAATGTTTCCATTGCTTTTCAAGCTGTGTCTTGACAAGATATTTCACACACATGTATACAGTACCTTCACAAACACAGTGGGGTTGATTTATTAAATTAATAGAGATTATTAAAGTATAACTTAAGGCAATTTTTATTTATTTTTTACTTTTGGGTAGAGTGGAGAGGGATTAGAACACATGTCAGGTTTTTATTGTTGTCGGTGCCCCCGTTAAGGAGACTCACCCTCTCTATTTGTCCTGTTTTCCATTATAATTGAAATTGAAAGTAAAAGAAATTACCCACATTTTTGGTTTTCCCCAGAAAAGTAATAGAAGGGAAATCTTCCAATGCGGACACTAGTTCTGGTGACCTGTGGGTCCCCAAGGAATTCCCTTGATTTACAGGGATATCCTCTCACTTCCTGTTTGGCTATGGGACAGGAAGTGAAGGGAAATCTCCGCAATGGGACACAGATGGCGGAAAAAAAATCGGACAGGGGTTATAAGCCTCCCTTGCTCTATCCAAAATAAAAAATAAAAAAAGGAAATAGTTACGCTATAACTTTTGCGCAAACCAATAAATATATGCTTATTGCGATTCTTTTTATCAAAAATATGTAGGAGAATATATATTGGACTAAACTGATGAAGATTTTTTTTTTTTTAAATAGGGATATTTATTATAGCAAAAAGTAAAAAATATAGTTTTTAAAAAATATATATATATTTTTGGAGGTAATCAAATACCATCAAAAGAAAGCTCTATTTGTGGGAAAAAAAGAACGGAAATTTTGTTTGGGTACAGCATTGCATGACCGCGCAATTGTCAATTAAAGTGACACAGTGCCAAATTGTAAAAGTGCTCTGGTCAGGAAGGGGCTAAAATCTTCCGGGGCTGAAGTAGTTAAAGCATAAGATGATGCTGTGTTCACTTCAATCATCCAATCGTGTGTAAGAATCCTGTTTTAACAAAAATTCAATGACAGATGACTGGGTATTAAAAGTGAACATTAATGTTTTCAAAATTTACATTCATTTGCAAAGAGGAAAGTATTTATTCTTTAATAATTCAAATCCATAGCCTTTATTTTTAAAAGTATAATTACAAGAAAAACTTTATTTTTTCTAGTTTTGCTTAGAGTAGAGAGAATTTTTTCTGTTTACAGTTATCTTAGAAAGTAAAAGAAAAGACCATATTTTGGATTGTCACCAGAAAAGGAATAGAGGGAAAATCTTCAAACGTGGACATTAGTTGACCGTGGTGACAACAAGGCATTTCTTCACTTTTGAGGCATTTCTTCTGACTTTCTCTTTTGACCATGGGACAGTAAGTTAGGGGAAATCTCCACAATTGTAGATAGATTGCAAAAACAACTGACATGGGTTATAACCATCCCTTATGCCCCATACACACGATTGTTTTTCTTGCCATTTTTTTTCTTGCCGTTTTTCACGTCGTTTTTTTTTCATGTTTCCTCTCAAGCCTGTCTTGCGTACACACGATCATTTTAAAAAACGATCAAGCAAAGCGCAGTGATGTATACCACGTACAACGGCACTATAAAGGGGAAGTTCCGCTCGAATGGCGCCACCCTTCAAGTTGTAAAGTTTGTTGAGCAACGATTCGCGCTTTTCAGCCTCGTACTTTTCAGTCCGTTACTGCGTGACGAATGTGCTATCTCCATTACGAACGCTAGTTTTACCAGAACGAGCGCTCCCGTCTCATACTTGATTCTGAGCATGCACATTTTTTTTCACGTCGTTAAAGCATACACACTATCGTTTTTCACGTCGTTAAAAAAAACAACATGAAAAACGACGTGAAAAAAGAGAGCATGTTCGAAATTTTTAATGGCCGTTTTTCACATCGTTAAAAATGCTCTGGAGCATACACACGATCATTTTTAATGGCCATTTTTTAAAATGCCATTTTTAACAGCATGAAAAACGATCGTGTGTATGGGGCATTACACTATTCAAAATGAAAAAAAAAATCCTTAAGAAATATCTAACTACCACACAAAATGATAGTTCCGAGACAAAAAGAAACCTCAAAATTCTCAGCCCCCCCCTTCACTTTACTTTGATTGACAATTACAGTGATCACAAATGTAAATGTAAATGTGTTTACATTTGAGGTTCCTCACTTTCAATTCCCATTAGAGAGGAACACAATACAAAGAAAATGTAGAGGAGCTAACACAAAAGGGTTGTAGGAAGAGTAACGCAGCGGCAGATTCAAGGCTTTTAAAGTGCCACTGACAACCAGTGATGAGGGGTGGAGAAGTTTAAAATACCAGTACTAAGCGATCACGGGGTGCTGGCGGACATCGAGTCGCTCGACCAGCGGGCAAGCTCCTGCAGCGTGCACACCTGCACGAGCCGGCGTACAGCTATGACGATTCGCGCAGGAGAGCAGACCTGCACCCGTATAATGATGGATACTGCCACTCCTCACCATTGTGACGCCATGCAGTTCTGAAGCCATCAGTATCAGTTTCAGAAACATTTATCTTGGTCTCATCACTATAGAGCACAGAGTCCCAGTAGTCTTCTTCTTTTTTAGCATGGCCCCTGCCAAATTCTAGATGGGCTTTTTTGTGTATGGGCTTTAAGAGAGGCTTCCTTTGTGAGCGACACACATGGATGCCAATCCTCTCCAGTGTATGCCGTATTGTGTCACAAGATATAATCACCCCAGTTTGGCTTTCTACTTCTTTAGCTAACTGCGGTGAACTTGCATGGTGATTTTCTTCAACTCTTCTCATCGCTCCTGGTGAGGTGTTAACTTATGTGGACGGTCTGGACGGCTCTGTGAGATGGTTTCAGATCCATCTTTGTTACATTTTTGTATCACTTTTGCTACAGTATTCTGACTGATAAGTAAAGCTTTGTTGATCTGCTTGTAGCCTTCACCTTTCTTGTGTAAAGAAATTATTTTATTTCTCAGACCTTGTGACATTTCTCTTCCATGTGGTGCCATTACTGACAGCATGAAATGGGAAGGGGTTTCTTTGTTAAGTAACACCCTTTTATAATAAAATGTCTGTTGGACACCTGTTTGATTAATAATTAGGCTCACTTGTAGTTGAATTCTTGTTAATTAGAATTACCGTATATACTTGAGTATAAACCGACCCAAATATAAGCCGAGGCACCTAATTTTACCACAAAAAAATGGGAAAACTTATTGACTCGAGTATAAGCCTAGGGTGTTCATCTGCATGCCTCACTGTGCCTCACTTTGCCTCACTGTGTCCATGTGCATGCCTCACTGTGCCTCACTGTGTCCATGCCTCACTGTGCCTTACTGTGCCCATCCCTCACTGTGCCCATGCCTCACTGTGCCCATGCCTCACTGTGCCCATGTCTCACTGTCACTGTGCCCATGCCTCACTGTGTCCATCCCTCACTGTGCCCAATCTCCCTACCTGATCTCCTGCGCTGTGTGACTAGACGTTTAACATGGGAGTCTATGGGAGGGGTGCCCGTCTTTGAAAAATCGGTGATCCCCGGCCGTTGGTGCCCCGGACAATAAACTTTGCACACTTATAGGGCTACATGTGTGCCAAGTTTGGCCGGGATCAGGCGCACAAAAGTGAAGATGGACACCGACTCGAATATAAGCCGAGGGGGGCATTTTCAGCACAAAAAAATGTGCTGAAAAACTCGGCTTATACTCGAGTATATACGGTATGTTGTGTAAAATTTAGCTTTTCTCCTAAGACTTTTATTGCGATGTATTCATTTTTGCAACATGGTCTTGAATGAATTTGTTAGAAAAAAATACCTTTTTGTGTGTGCAAATGAACAAATCTTGGTTGCAATCAATGCCCCACATTTGTGGGAATATTTTGTAGTATAGTGTCCCATAAAAAATTTTGATTCTGAAAAGAAAGATTTTCTGACAAATCTGTTGGGGTGTATTCATTTATGCTGAGCACTGTATATATATATACCAGTAATAGTAGCACATTATTGTACATTAAAGGTGAAGTAGGGCCACAGCTCTTTTGGTCCCACTTCTCCTGGGGTTCACAGGAGTGCACTTCATTCTGCACTTCTGTGACCTGTATTCAGCCACCAGTGTGCTATAGCCTGTAATTGGCTGATGTCACTCAGCCACTGCAGGCTCCGGAGATAGCACGCCTTAAATTTTGGGATCCACCCAGATGCTTGGACCGGCAGCTGGCTCGGCCTCTCAGTGGGTCGCTGAGAGCCTGAGCCAGCCGCTTCTGCCCCCTTCACAGTATGGCGCTCTGGTGAGCGCTGAAGAGGCAGAGCAGAGAGCTGGTGACTGACAGTCTCCGGCTCTCTGCTCACTAAAGACAAAAAATTTAGCAATAAGAGGTCTTTTATTGCTCAGTTCTCGGTGTAGAGGTGGCAGGGGACAGATGCACCATCGAATCAATGCTGCATCCACCTAAGTGAGTATAAGTGTTTTTTTTTTATGTTCCTATTTCTGAATGTCTACTTTAACCACTTCCCGCCCGGCCTATAGCAGAATGATGGCTGGGCGGTGGTTCAGTTATCCTGACTGGACGTCATATGATGTCCAGCAGGATAAAAGCCGCCGCACACGCCCATGGGGGGGGGCGCATTGCGGCGATCGGTGGTGTGGTGTGTCAGTCTGACACACCTCTACACCGAAGCTCTTTACCATGTGATCAGCCGTGTCAAATCAGATTGGCTGCTCTCCTGACAGGGGGGGTCTGCGCTGATTGTTTATCAGTGCAGCCTCCCTCAGATGCCCGCCCAGGACCATCAGTATGCCACCAGGACCACCAGGGATGGCCATCACACTGGACCACCAGGTATGCCACCCTAGACCACCAGGGAAATGCCAATCAGTGCCCAGGCAGCTGCCAATCAGTGCCCATCCCCAATGCCTGCCAGTGCCATCAGTTATGCCTATCAGTGCCCATCAGTGCCACGTATCAGTGCCCAGCAGTGCCACCAATCAGTGCCCATCAGTGCCGTCTATCAGTGCCACTCATAAATACCCATCAGTGCAGCCTTTTAGTGCCCATCAGTGTCGCCTTTCAGTGCCCATCAGTGCTCACCAGTGCCATCCATGAGTGCCCATCAGTGCCGCCTATCAATGCCCATCAGTGCTGCATATCAGTGCCCATAAGTGCCACATATACAGTGCCCATCGTCAGTGCCCATCAGTGCCACCTCATCGGTGCTGCCTTATCAGTGCCCATCAGTGAAGGAGAAAACATACTTATTTACAACATTTTATAACAGAAACAAAAGAAAACATATTTTTTTCAAAATTTTCGGTCTTTTTTTATTTGTTTAGCAAAAAATAAAAACTGCAGAGGTGATCAAATACCACCAAAAGAAAGCTCTATTTGTGGGAACAAAATGATAAAAATTCTGTTTGGGTACAGTGTAGCATGACCGTGCAATTGTCATTTAAACAGCGACAGCGCTGAAAGCTGAAAATTGGCTTGGGCAGGAAGGGGGTGTAAGTGCCTGGTATTAAAGTGGTTAAGCAAGCAATTGTTCTCTATGGAGCCCTTCTGATCATAGTGTTAATCCTGTGTTTCTGCATGTGATCAATACTTGAAGAGTGAAATATATTCATATTATATATATATATATATATATATATATATATATATATATATATATATATATATACACACACAGGACTTTTTTTCTCAAACAATAGGTGCTGGAAATTAACCACAGCCCTACAAAACCCCTCCCCCTACACACACCCTCCAAATCAAATCAAATAGTGGGTGTGTTCAGTCAAATTTCAGGAAAACAGTAGGAGGGACTTAAAGGGGCATTAAATACCAGTATTGCATTACATACAGAGTGCAGAGCTGTCACTTGTAAACACAGAAACCGGACTTCTGTGTTTACAAGTGATTGGGGTGAGCAGGCACCAAAGGGTCTGAGCCAGAGGTGGTGGAACTGAGTTCCACCAAGTTCCTCCTGAAAAAAGCCCTGTATATGTATATATATATATATATATATATATATATATATATATATATATAGTGTAAACACAATGGCATGGCTCCTTTAGCATCATATGCAAAATTCAGGAAAGTATTTTCCCTTATATTAGCCCATATACAGTTCAGCATTGAGGTTCACTTTGATAAGTGTCCTCTTAAAAGTATTGTGTTTTTTTTAAGTCACCTACTGTACATCTACACCAAGGATATCTGCAATACAATTGTCGCACATGTGGTAATTATCATCATTATCACTTCAGAGGTTCTACTTTAGTCAGAGACCTCTCTATTCACATGCCCCTCCATAAGTTGCCAGAAAATGTATACAGCAAATCCAAAATGCTGACTTGCCTTAGATTTGCATTATTTTATAACTTTGTTATGCACTTAGAGGCAATGGTTTCGGATTTGCACAAGTGATTCAGTGCACAATGTTACTTCATGACTGGAATAACTCTTTAAAGAGAAAAACTTTTTGGCGTAAATCCTGTTCCATATTGAGTTTGCCATGAAGACTTGACATTGGTATATTTGTATCTTTGCTAAGCATTTTAATAAAGTGTAAGTTGCGAAGTTTCAAAAGAAAAAAATGGTATTAGGAAAGCTGGTAATTATGAATAGCTATGTGCCAAGCTGCCTTGGCCCTTTACAACTCAAGCTGGTGTGTCATTACTTTTTGAACTCTAATCTTATGACTGCATTCAGTCACACTGCACATCAAGCAAAGATTGGTATGTACCCAGGATATGCATAAAAGATTATACAGCTAGGTGACACCTTCATATCAGATTTACATTTTAAAAACAACATACTGAGCACCGGCGTTACAAATTCATTAAAAGACAAGTCGTCAGCCAATGTCTTGTTTCTCTTACCACATACAGAGAATTTTGACAGTACAGAAATGGGTCACATTCAACATTTTTTAAACTAAGACTCTGCTGCAGAGCTAAATCCAGCTTCAGTAAACAGATGGATTGTAATAGGAAGCACTGATTATTCCACCAACTTTACAGGATAGTGAAGAATTTAAATTCTGAAAGAATATCATAATGTGATTATGCATGGCAGAAGTTTCATTGGCTTGGAAATAGTCTCCCTTGAGAGTGAGTACTACTTTATTCACAAATCTTTGTTTTCCAATAGGGTCTCATAAATACACTTGGCTGTGTCCAGCGCACTGTGCAGTATCAGAGGTTGTAGGGAAGTAGCTCTTTATACCGTTAATAAGAATGTTGCCCAAGTGGCTCATCTAAGGGCTTCATGCAGCAAGTGTAGCTCATCAAGTGGTTTGTACTGTAATTGTTAACACAGCACATTTGACCCCAATGCTGAGGAGAAGAGCATTATAGTGAACCTCTGCTTTTTCATGCATGGAATTGCTTACAATTTTTAAATGCTGGTAGGGGAGTTAGGGAAGGTAAATATAAACAGCATGCAGGGACAGCACTTATAGTAGACTTCCAGTCTAAATCTTGCCATGCACGTATAGATTTTTGTTTTAAGAACATTCTTTTGATTTTCTAATCTTTAGTGGGGTCAAATCAACGTTAGTTTTCAACGACAGTGACAAGAAAATTTGAAGGAGCAGGATGGAAAATATTCATCAAAGAAACAAGCTTTTGTACAGTGGATGTGGTTTTCGTTCAGAAATTACATTCATTCTAAGGCCCATTTCACATTTGTGCAACTTGTCCTGCAACTCGGGACTGCACAGTTGCATGACAAGTCGTTCCCCATGATTTCCAATGAGTACCGTTCATATATGTCACAGCGTCCCTGCACTACTTTGGTCCGACTTGAGGTCAAAAGACCTCACGATTACACAGGCACTGCTTGAAGTCACGTCAAAGTCATGTCAAATGTTACTACGCTTAAAGTCACATCAAAGTCATGTCAAAGTAGCGTGACTTTCAGGTCATACAAGTGTGAAAGGGGTCTAAAACTGAATGTTAAAAGCAAGTGACATTTTTGAACAACATTGGTCCAGTCAATTAATTTTCTTTTCCAAAAATCTACTAGTGTATGACCATCATAACACTAACCAGTCTTAACAATGTTCCACTGGCTACCCATGCTGGCTAACCTGTGTAAAAAAGACAACCAGATCCACTGAGTAAAAGCAGCACACATACACTTGCTAGGCACACAGTTAACCCCTTAATTTCCTTCCGATCACCCGTCACCCATTATTGCCATTAGTACAGTGTACAATATTATCATTGGTCACTGTATTAGTGTCACTAGCGATGTCAGTGTCAGTTAGTCAGTTAGTATCCCTCCCAGCCAGTGTTAGCACACATACACTTGTTAGGCACACAGTTAACCCATTAATTTCCTTAATTTCCTTATGATCACCCCTGTCACCCATTATTGCCATTAGTACAGTGTACAGTATTATCATTAACCGCTTGCCGCCCGCCGAGCGTCAAATGACGGCTGGGCGGTGCGGCTCTTCTTCTGGCCGGGCATCATATGACGTCCTCGGCTTCTCGGCCTCTAGGGGGCGCACCCGCCACGTCACTCGGGTGCAGGTGCATGTGCCCGGCACCCACGATTGCCGGTGACACAGCCAAGGACGTGGATCTGTGTGTGTAAGCACACAGATCCGCGTCCTGTCAGAGGAGAGGAGACCGATGTGTGTTCCCAGTACAGAGGAACACCGATCGGTCTCCTCCCCTTGTGAGTCCCCTCCCCCTACAGTTAGAATCACTCCCTAGGAAACACATTTAACCCCTTGATCGCCCCCTAGTGTTAACCCCTTCCCTGCCAGTCACATTTACACAGTAATCAATGCATTTTTATAGCACTGATCGTTGTATAAATGTGAATGGTCCCGAAGTAGTGTCAAAAGTGTCCAATATGTCCGCCGCAGTATCGCAGTCACGATACAAATCGCAGATTGCTGCCATTACTAGTAAAAAATAAAAAAATAATAACAATGCCATAATTCAGCGTGGACAATAATAACAGGTGTCACGCCTAAATCCGCGCTTGCTACAGACACAACATCTTTTTTAGGGGGCTCATTGGGTAGGGGTACTCTCGAGGACATACGGAAAATGCCTCTCATGCAGCCGGCTTACTGCATTTGGTTGGGAATGGTGAGGTGCAGAACCGCCTGGATACAGGAGGTCTGTGACTATCTCATCCTGGAATTTAAGGAAGGATAAAGTCCCACCTGAAGCTCTGTATAGCACATGAGCGTTCAGCAAAGCCAATTGAAATAAGGATAGAAACACTTTTTTGTACCAGCGTCTCACTTACTGGCAATGTGATACAGCGCCAACAACTGGTCGCTGAGGTCCACCCCTTCCATATTTTGGTTATATTCGTGGAAACAGAGGGGTTTCTCCACAACACCAGACGCCGTACGAATTTTGACTGTCTTGTCTGCGTGAAGGGAGGTAAGAAGGAAAACATTCTTATTATCCCTCCAGTTCACAGCGAGCAAATTATTACACTTCAAGCAGGCTCTCTCCCCCAGCCTAAGATGAGAATCTACAAGCCCCTGGGGAAAGCCCCAGTGATTAGGTCGCACGGTGCCACATGCTCCAATCTGATGATCAAACAAGTAACTAAACAGTGGCACGCTTGTGTAATAATTTTCCACATACAAGTGGTACCCCTTTCCGAATAAGGGTGACACCAAGTTACACACTATCTTGCCAGTGCTCCCTATGTAATCTGGGCAGTTCTCCGGCTCTACGTGACTCTCTTTTCCCTCATAAACCATAAAGCTCCATACATAGCCTGTTGCCCTGTCACAGAACTTATAGAGCTTGACCCCATATCTGGCACGCTTGCTGGGAAGGTACTGTTTGAAAGACAAGCGGACAGAAAATTTAATCAGGGACTCATCAACGCAGACAACTTGATTGGGAGTAAACAAGGCTGCAAAACGTTTGTTGAAGTGGTTTATGAGGGGCCGAATGTTGTAGAGCCGATCGTATTCTGGGTCTCCACGTGGACGACATTCATTGTCGTTGAAGTGCATGAACCGCAAGATCTACTCGTATTGTTTTCTGGACATGGAGGCAGAGAACACGGGCATATGGTCAATTGGGCGCGTGGACCAATAGGCACGCAATGACGAGAATTTATGTGTGCCCATGTTGAGGGAAAGGGCCAGAAAGGTTTTAAATTCGGAAACCGTAATTGGTTTCCAATCTCTGGCAATGGAAGGCAACTGGGGGTTAGTGGCAATGAATTGATCAGCATATAAATTACTCTGGTCCACAATGGATCTATAGAGATCTTCCATGAAAAACAGCGAATAATAATCAAGTGGCGTAAAATCAGCTGTTTACACCTGAATTCCGGGTTCTCCAGTGAATGGGGGAAGTACGGGTGCTGCAGAAGTGGTGGGGACCCAATCAGGATAGGCAAATTCTGCCGGAAGGGCACTATGGGCACGATGGGCCTGCCTTTGTCTTCTTCTTGGTGGCAGCGGGATACTACTACTTGTGCATGCCACCTCGCCAGCTTGAACTGCACTTATGGGACTCGCCACATCACCAAGTGTTACTGCAGTGCTGGATGTACGTCCAGGGTGTACAAGGCCGCTGGTGCTTGCCAGTTCACCAGAAGGAAAAGCGGTGCTAGCATAATACGAGAGCCCTGTGGTTCTTGCTCCTAAACAACATCAGAAGATCAGGATCGGGTACGCCTGACCTTAGCAGGGACCTCATCTTCATCGTCAGAGCTATCTGACATGGAGCCAGTGTCTTCTACGGGGTTGTATTCTGAGCCTGAATCAGACAGATGCGTGACCTCCTCTTCACTATCTGTCATGGCCAGAATCTCGTAGGCCTCTTTACTAGTGTACCTTAGATTTGCCATTTTGGGCTCTAAATTTAGTGGTACACTAGTAAGATTCACAGGTAAAAAAGCACCTGACTGTCAGCAACTGTATCAAACGCTACCAAAAAAACTGTTAGCGATCGCAGGGATCAGGCCTGTCTCTGCGAATGCTGCAGTTATATGTGTTGTGTTTTGTAAGTGACAGTGATTGATCGATACTGCACTTGGGTGGGCTGGGCTGGGCTGGGTGGAGGGTCTAAACACAGGTGCTAGCAGCTATCTGGGCTGATCCCGCTAACACTGCGTTTTTGGGAATCCTAAACTGCTGGGGACGCTAGTATAGATCTGATCAGATCAGATATTGATCTGTTCAGATACTATACCACTAAGGGAGGTTATGCTTTGCGCGTGGGTGTTAGTGTTACTGGCACAAACTTGACGCTGCCTGGGGCGACGCAGACCCCAACTGACACTAAAACCTAATTGATATCACCCGCCGGGCGATCAGGGGTTAAACCTTTTATTGGGTTATATACGGCGGGTGCCCTGATGCTATTAAAAGCAAACTAACAAACCAGCGTCACCCGTAACACTTATACGGTGATCCCTGGTGAAAGGGTTAACTAGGGGCAATCAGGGGGTTAAAACCTTTATTAGGCAATATATGGGGGTACCTGATGCTATATAAAAACCTGACGGGTAACCTAAATAACGAAATAACTAATTGGCTAACCAGTATTACCAGTGACACTTATACGGTGATCACTGGTGAAAGGGTTAACTCTAGGGGCAATCAGGGTGTTAAAACCTTTATTAGGTTGTATATGGGGGCACCTGACGCTATAAAAACCTGGCGGCGAACATAAAAAAAAAACTGGCTACCTAGCGGCACCAGTGACACTAATACAGCGATCAGAAAAACGATTGGTTAGTGACACTGGTGATAGGGGGTGAAAGGGTTACCTGGGGGGGCGATCAATGGGTTAAACCTTTATATGGGGGGGTTGGGGGGCTACCCTGGACCTAAAGGGGCCTAAACCTAACTGCCCTGCAACTTTTTACTGTCACAGATGACACTAAATGCAGTGATCAGTAAATAAATGATCACTGCAATCAGTGACACTGTGACTGGGGGCTGGGGGGTGATCTGGGGGTGACTGGGGGGTGATTTATGTGCCTATGTGTCCTGATGTCAGTGGGCTGTTGGTGCACTAACATGATGTCTTCTCTCCTCTGCGCTCCGGACGAAAAGACCGCCGCATGGAGAGACGACATCACTTCCTCCTGCCTGTGTTTACATTACACAGGCAGGGGAAGCATTTGATTCCCTGGGAGCGATCGCGAGGGGGTGGCCAGAAACCAATGGCCACCCCCTCATCCCGGATTGCTCCTACAGATTAACGGACTGCCGCATGTACCGGGGGGTCCGATCGGACCCCCCACCTGCGCAAAGGCAGTCATGTACAGGTACGTGATTGTGCCTGTCCGTGCCATTCTGCCGACGTATATGTACATGGGGCGGTCGTTAAGTGGTTAAGCTGCAAAAAATGGCCGCCCCCTCATCCCGGATTGCTCCTACAGATTAACGGACTGCCGCATGTACCGGGGGGTCCGATCGGACCCCCCACCTGCGCGAAGGCAGTCATGTACAGGTACGTGATTGTGCCTGTCCGTGCCATTCTGCCGACGTATATGTACATGGGGCGGTCGTTAAGAGGTTAAGCTGCAAAAAAAGCTCAAAAACACTGCTGTTAAAACATCCATGTGTATGAGGCCTAAGCCTGTCAGAGAATAGAGATGGGGTTTTGGTTTACGGCTACCATGGTTTCATTGTGAATCCCTAGGGTTTGCGAAGCATGTAGAAACCCAGATTTTGATAAGTACTTCGGAGCCTGAAATAGGGTACAGCCCATATGCAGTGCATAGCCTTTACCTGCAAGTCACAAGAGTGAATAATCTGAAGATACGTATAATGCAGCTTTTGGGTTTGTGGGTTTACATTAGCCATATCATTAGTGTGTGCTGTTGGTAAGAAGAGTTGACAGTTCTGTATGGAGAGAGATACTGGGCCATAGACAGAGCAATCACTCAATTCCCCCATCAACACTGAATGGGAGACACTGAATCCTTCCTAAGAAGCCATTGTGTTCTCCAGCAGGGGGTGGGGGAAGCATCCCCACCGGAAGAAGGCAGTGATAACTGCTAGTGGCTATAATCGCAATAATCAATCAACTTGGGTACATTCAGCCTGCCCATACATGGTTCAAATCTCGGCAGGTTCAGCAGGGATTTAAACCGTCTATGGCCGACTTTAGTTTTGGTATTGGTACGTGTCCCCCATGGCAGTGCCTACTTTGCAATGCCTTATGTTTAAATATCATGTGATTATTAGCCCCTACAAATGACCAGAACTGAACAACAGGATTGGGACTCCATAGATTTCAGGGGGGTTCGCTACAAAGTTTGTGAACTTCAAACTTTAAAGATTGGATCGGAGAAACTGTTTGCAAACTGAACCTGGGCAGTTTCACTCATTTCTATGAAATAAATATGGGAGCTGCCCAAGGGAGGACTGGGCTGGGGAGGTAATTTTCCTCCTGGGCCACTATTTAGAATGTATATGTATGCCCGATGGCCCTATATTGAGATACTCTCCCCATTGAGCTATTTGTCAGAGCAGGGATCATAGTCAGCTACACATGAGTGGCATTATATAGATATCTGGCAAAGGGATGTCTACCAGCACCATTTTAGTTTTTTGACTCTGCCATGTCTTTTAAATCATATGCCAAAAGCTGCAAAGAAACCTGATGCACAAGATATGCCAATGTGTCACAATAAATCATGCCCGTTTGGGAACTCAAACCCCTAAGCACATCAATCATTGCAATAGCAATGCACAGTTTCCATGGTACATGTTCTTTTGCCCACAGAATTTTGAGTGAGAATGAGACTGTTGGCTGTGTTTGTTCCCCAGGCCAAAGGTTCTGAAGCCTCCCTTGGGACTGCCATTGCTGACCTTATTTTGAAAATGCAAGTTGTCTGACTGACACTCTGGCTTCAAAATGTTATGGATCACCAAACCTCTAAAAAGTTTGCAGATTAGGAAAGTCTGAGATAAGTCACAAATTCTTATCTTCATACTTTTTCTTGGTCACTAATAGATTAAGTATTAAAGCCACAGGATAAGCATGACATTCAGGTAACTTGTATTTGCAGAAACAGAACTTGCAACAGCAGTCACTATTATTTTTTTCATTTTAAACAAAGGATGCCTTTAGTACTTATAGGCCCCTAGCATTAGCCGCTATGAATATTCTGTGAATTGTGGTGCTCCTGGTGCAGTGTCCAACCCCCGTAGTCTGCAGCCTGTCAACGTCTATAGCAGACTGCGGCTGGACAGGACTGAGCTCTATACCAAGAAGCAATAACGTTTAGGGCCCTATGCATTCAGGGAAGAACGCTATGAATGCAGAAAATTTTGGGGTGCGGGCCTAGGCTTGAATAAACTTGCGCACCCCCTAATTTAAATATGACCCACCCCTTCCTGTCAAGGCCACACCCCTTCCTTTTTAAGATCTGTCCTGTCATCTTCATGGGAGGACAGAGGGATGCTGCTGGAAGAGGACAGAGGGACGGACCGGGAAGAGGACAGAGAGGGACGTGACATCTTTTAATTTGGGGCGTAAGGGGATATGTGCTGGGTGCTTTGGGAGGGGAGAGGACATGTGCTAGTGGTGGGGGGAGGATCAGACCCCCGACTAGCACATATCCTCTCCCCTCTCAAAGCACCGAGCACTTATTCCCTTACCCCACTCCCATCACACGTGTGCATCTGTTATCTCCCCCCCCCCTTCCTGGTTACTGTGATCCCCTCCACTGTAAACTATACACATACCTCAGACGAGCAGCGTGGCTCTTGCACTGAATTTGTGTCCCTCCTCTGTGGCTTCTCCTCCTCCTGGCTGTGTACACTAGAACATTGGAGCCGAGGAGGAGCCGAGGAGTGTGTGTGGCTGACAGTGGGGAGAGAGGTGTCGGCTGCTATGGAAAGCCGATTGCCGCTTGTGGGACCCCATGCGGCAGATGTCCTGGGTACCCACACTAGCGCACCCCTGTCTGGCAAGTTACCGAAGCTCAGTGCCGGAACTTGTTGTGGCACTGGGCTCCGGGACAGTGGCGTCACTAGGGTTAGTGTCACCTGGTGCTGTAAAAATTGTGTCACCCCTCCCCATTTTTGAACAGGAGGCCCAGCGTTGGAGCTCGTTGTGGCGGTCAATAAGGCCTAGATGATATCAGGTTAGGCAATTCCTAATGGCTCAGTCCCTGTAACAGTAATGGATAATGGCCAACAGGCCCTCTTACCAGACCCGGTGAAACCGCTACAGTGATCCATCCGACTGGACTTTTGCTCACTCTGGGTTGCCCAGGCTGACTCTACTCAGTAGTAGCATGTCTGTACCCTGGCAGTGGCTCCATCTTTCTCCCCCTCTCGTGGTGCGAGTGCAGTGTGGCTCTTTGGTGGTGCGGGTACAGCGTGGCTCCCTCTCTTGCGGTGCAGGAACAGCGTGGCTCCCTCTCTGGTGGTGTGTGTACAGAGTGGCTCCCTCTCTGGTGGTGCGGGTACAGCGTGGCTCCCTCTCTGGTGATGCGGGTACAGTGTGGCTCCCTCTCTGGCTTCCCCTACCACAGTACTCTCTTTTTCTCCTCCTGTAACACCCCGATCCTCTGGCTGTAGCATGGTGTCTGTGGACACACTGGGGCTGCCACTCTTCAGGGACTACATTTCCCATGATGCCGCCAGGTGTCTTCTGATTGGCCCTCTGCTGTGGGCAATCATGACGGCGCGGCAAACCAAATTAAAGCCTCTCTCTCTCTTCAACTGACAGAAAGGGGAGGGGGCGAGCGGGGGAGATACACAGAAAGCCCGCAGCTCTCCTCTCCCTGTCACAGCGCTGCAGCCAATTTCTCTGGCAAATGAAGCAGCAGCGCTGTGACAGTAAGAGCTGCGGGCTGTCTGTATCTCCCCCGCTCGCCCCCTCCCCTTTCTGTCAGCCGGAGTGAGAAGAGAGAGACAGCGGCTCTAATTGGGTTTGTCGCACCGCCGCACAGCTTCCTACCCGCTGTTTCCCTCCCCATGATTGGCCACAGCAGAGGTCCAATCAGAGAGAGAGAGTGTCACAGCTTTGGGGGGGTGGCGGCTTGACAGCTCCTACTAAAACTGCTTCTCAGCCCCCTCCGCACCTGTGATGCCACTGCACTGTACTCCTCTGATGGTGGCCCTGTGTGTGGGAGGCGGGAGAAAGACGCGGGTGCCTTTTTGCGGGGGGGCGGATTTTTTGACACTCCCCCGTAAAATTCCACCCTAGGCCTGGGTCTTGTCGGCCTAGGCCAAGACACATCACTAGGTGCATGCACAGAAGCTAGATGTCCCATATGCAAGGGGCATAAAACATTTTAGACCACATACCTTGTACATCAAAATAATTAAACTAGTTTAAAAAAGTACTAACTATAGCAGTAAAGTACAATATTGTTTAGAGTTGTCAGAGCAATGAAATGATTTCTAATGATCACATGCCAAGGTTCCATCAGTCATTTGCCACTGAAGCACCATTAATTGTCCTTAAGAAGTACCGTAAAATTTACATTTTGTCTTAAATTTCTCCTGAAAAAGTGCATTTTCTGTGCCTAGGTACTCTCACGCCTCAATTCTAATACAGTATCTGTAATACTGCAATGTGAGATAATTGAAGGCACTGTGCCTTAGAATGCAATGGGATTTGGAGTGAGATTTAGTGATGTCACTACTGTGCCCCTCCCTATTCTCTTTGCTGGTGATGAAGCTGTACTCAAGGGCCTGTAGTACAAGAATATTCTTGCTTCTGTTTCATTAATTCTGTGGATCTGTTCTTCTTCCACATCTCCTACTGCTTCTTAAATATTACTCAATTAGATACATTCCACAAACCATCAGGGGGGTCCGCTCTGTCATGAGGAAGAAAAGAACCTGCTCCTTTACCAAATCAGCTGCATCCATACACATACCCAGGGGTTGATTTACTAAAGGCAAACAGACTGTGCACGCCGCATTTGCTCCAGAGCTTAATAAATGAGGGGGAGCTCTGCTGACTTCCATCATTCAATCATGTGCAAGCAAACAGTGGTGGCCCGCCCATATGGGGCACAGGAGTGCCGCTCCCCCAAAACTACTTATCATACAAAAAAAAGATACTGGCCCTTTAAGTGTGTGCAGGACACCAGACACACAGCTGCTATGGGAAGCATGACATGTTTGCAATCACGTGATTGCAAACAAGAAGGTCTATTGGCTTCCTTTAGAAAGTCCTCAGGCGTTCTGTGCCCTAAACACTCCCTCTAGAGCAGGGGTCTCAAACTGGTGGCCCTCCAGCTGTTGCAGAACTACAATTCCCATGAGGCATTGCAAGGCTAAACAGTTACAAGCATGACTCCCATAGGCAGAGGCATGATGGGACTTGTAGTTCCGCAACAGCTGGAGGGCCGCAGGTTTGAGACCCCTGCTCTAGAGCATTGTTCCCTGATGTGGTGTGTGTGATTGGCGGGCCCGGTGCTTTCACTTCCGGTTTCTTTGACTCAATGTAAAGGGGGGATCTGATGGTGATATTTGCTGTAACAGGGGGCTCTGATGGTGACATGTGCTATAAAGGGGGGCTCTGATGGGGACAACTGATGTAAAGGGGGGCTCTGATGGGGACAACTGATGTAAAGGGGGCTCTGATGGGGACAACTGATGTAAAGTGGGGCTCCGATGGTGACATGTGATGTAAAGGAGGACTCTGATGATGACATCTAATGTAAAGGGGGGCTCTGATGGTAAAATCTGCTATAAAGTGTGTGTGTGATTAGCGGGCCCAATGCCTTCTCTTCCGGTTTCTTTGACTCATCCTCGCAGGTCCGAAGGTGGATGACAAGCGACTTATGTGAGAGCTGTGAGTACGAGGGGGGAGAGGGGGGACATCTAATGTAAAGGTGGGCTCTGATGGGGACATCTGCTATAAAGGGGGCTCTGATGGGGACAAGTGATATAAAGTAAGACTCTGATGATGATATCTTATGTAAAAGGGGAATCTGATGGTGACATCTGCTGTAAAAGGGGCTCTGATGGTGACATCTGCTATAAAGGGGTGCTCTGATGGGGACAACTGATGTAAAGGGGGGCTCTGATGGGGACAACTGATGTAAAGGGGGGCTCTGATGGTGACATCTAATGTAAAGGGGGACTCTGATGGGGACATCTAAAGTAAAAGGGGGCTTTGATGGTGACATGTGATGTAAAGGAGGACTCTGATGATGACATCTAATATAAAAGGGGGGCTCTGATGGGGAAATCTAATGTAAAGGGGGACTTTGATGGGGACATCTAATGTAAAGGGGGACTCTGATGGGGACAACTAATGTAAAGGGGGACTCTGATGGGGACATCTGATGTAAAGAGGGACTCTGATGGGGCCACCTGACTTCTAGGGGGATGCTGATGGGGACACATGTTGTAAAGGGGGGCACCTGATGTAAAGGAGGACTCTGATGGGGACATCTAATGTAAAGGGGGACACTGATGGGGACAAGAGATGTAAAGAGGGACTCTGATTGGGGCACCTGAAGTAAAGGGTGGCACCTGCTGTAAAGGGGGTCTCTGATTGGGACATGTGATGTACAGTAAAAGGGGGCTCTGGTGAGGACAGATTAAGTGGTTTTATTTTATTTTAATTGAAATGTGGATGTGATTGGCCGGTTGTGATGGGCACAGTGAGGCTGCAAATGATGGGCACAGTTTTATTCAGCAGTAATGATACATAATCACCTGATAAACGGCTATTTACAGGCCTACATTACTGAAGCCCTGTACACATGATCGGTTTTACTGATGAAAACAGTCCGATGGACTTTTTTCATCGGACAAACCGATCGTGTATGGGCCCTATTTGTCTTTTTTCCATCGGTGTTAAAAAATAGAACATGTTTTAAATTTATCCGATGGAAAAAAAAATGATAGCAAATTACTATCGTCTGTGGGGAACTCCATCGGATAAAAAACCCACGCATGCTCAGAATTAAGTCGACTCATGCTCAGAAGCATAGAACTTAATTTTTCTTGGCTCGTCGGAGTGTTTTACGTCACTGCATTTGGGACGATCGGTTTGACTGATGGTGTGTAGGCAAGACTGATGGAAGTCAGCTTCATCGGATTTCCGATGGAAAAATCCATCCGTTTAAAATCCATAGGAAATCCGATCGTGTGTACAGGGTTTAACAGTTAAATTTTTCAGTTTTTTTGCGCGCCCTAAAAAATGTTGAGCACCAGCCGCCACTGCAAGCATTAATTATGTTTTTCAATTGTCCTTGCATGTGATTGGGTGTTCTTTGCAAAGTGAAGCTTCACCTCATTTCTAAGCTCTGGGCCAAAGGCCCTTGCAGCAGACAACTGCACTTGCAAAGAGCATTGTCTATGTGCCTTTAGTAAATCCACAGTGTGGAGAATTACCCGACAAGACAGCAATTGAGAAATGATCAGAAACAGGGGAACCATGGGAAATACTCGTGACTGTTAATGCATCACAATGGACCAGAAAGGTGTGAATGAGCCCCTAAAGTTTTAACTGACTGACAGGTTTTCTTAAAGCTTCCTAAGTGTGCCATTTTCTTTTAATTTTACATTTGTAAGTGCAAGATAATTTAATGCAATGTAGGAACACACTAAATAAAACATAAGATATGATGGTGATTATGTGTTAAAGATATTATTACCTGACACAAAAACCTGAATATATAATTAGGCAAGCGCATTCAATTTATCTAGACGGATCATGCAAACCCAAGAAAATTGAGATCTATACACAATTTAACCTGAACTAGTAGATTTGTAATTTGTAGCATATTCAGCCAGCTTTAGTCTTTAGTTTTCCCGGTTTTCTAAGCCCCTTTGGATTAATTATTTTGATGGCTATTCTAACCTTAATAGTTAGCATCTGCCTAGACTTACAGTTACTGTAAAACTTAAAGACCCTGGGATTGATATATAAAAACAGATGCAAGTATATAAAATTCCTTGTTTCATTTTGCCAGTTGATGAAAACTTGATTGATTACTTTCACCACTGACAATAGCTCTAATTTTCCAAGTTTTGTTCTTGCTAACAAAATTTACAATCCTTGTTTTATAAGAAGAAAGTATTTCTTGACAAACAAAAAAAGAAAAGTAAAAAAAAAACCCTCTTCTTAGCAAATCCAAAAAATCTACCAACCATTCTTTTGCAGAGCAGACGTGTAAATTAGGTCAATTAACCCTTGGGTAAATCTGGATGATCCATATATTTTATTTTATGTGTTGATCCATGTACTCTGGCTGCTTTTTCAAGTGTGGAAGTCTCATACAGTTCCAAGTCTGAGTAACTTAATCTTCTGGGTCATGCATCGCTTCTTGTGGAAATGAGACTGTGAAACTTTAGGTCTGACATTTTTAACAGTGTTTTGAAATGTGGTCTTGTGTAAAGCTTTTGCTAGTTGTATTTTCTACCACAAGTCCTTCACTTTGAAGCCGCCACACTTTTAAACGGATAATCCCCAATAAATACAGTCATTTTTTACTAGCTTCAAATAACAAAACATATTTAAGTTTAGCCTTCAAATAACTATTAAATATCCTAGTCAATTGCATGAGACCTGAAAATTGTTTTGATAATTGCTCAGAGTTTTGGATCTATGTAATTCTACTCACAAATGTCTACATATGCATCAACAGAAAAATGCTAGTCTGGATACTAAAATCACTCTTAAATAATTTAAAACCAAGTCCAATCAGTCCATTTTTTTTTTTGTTTGTTTTGGATATAATAGGGGAAACCTAAAACCTGACTTTGGCCAGTAAAAAAGTCAGCAATTAATTTCAATTACTGGTGGCACACAAATGTTGGTGTCTTAAAGCCCAACTCCGGGGAATTTGAAAATGATCTCCTTCAGTGGAGCTGTCCCTGCACAGCAACGGTGCTCATTTATTCTAGGGAAGAGCAAAAGCACATTATTTACCCGATCCTTCGCTCTCCCTGGCAGATGGTGCTCCCCTATGACCTGGTGGTGAACTATCCCTCGGCATTATCAGAGCCAATGCAGGATTGCAACAGGATCTTAGGCTGCTGGAGCATGGGGAAGAAGATACTTTGGGGACAGGATGGCAGCATGGAGGAATGAAGTATCCGGTAAGTAAATCCTCTTTCCTGTGCCCCACTGCAAGGGAGAATTTTCCCGGAGTTGGGCTTTAAGTAATACCCCTTTGCTAGAGTCACCTCAATTACAAAAGGTATTACCTTGTTCCCTGGACCCAACCTTGCTTAAAATATTTAGATAATGGATAAATATTCTTATGTGCTGTAAATAATCTTTTATGAGGTGACTATTCCTATTGATGATGGTAAAAACATGTGTAAATAATAATTCACAAGAAAATACTTTCTCTGTGAACAAACAGCGCTTGCTACTGTGAAAGACAACAACATAACCTGTGTGATAAATAATAACATGCACGTGCGTGACTGATGCACACAATTAATAAACCATCATAAAGTCCAACTAATAAATGTAATGAATAAATAAAAAAAATGTTGTGCTCGTTAGTCCTATGGTATCCAATGTGAAAAAGTCCTCTCAAATTCAAACGGCTCTTGCTGTGTATATCCCACAGTGACTGGCACATAGTTCAATGTGCTCCCAAAAAAACACCGTTGACCTTCATTGTGATATAACAAGAAAAGTAAAATGAGGCTTAGGCGGTCTCTGTGACCGAGAAATCCACCGGCCAGCTCAACTCGTTCCCTTCTCACAGCAGTCCGTAACTCCAGGGTTTATATCTCATTGCAGTCAAGGTAAAAGGAAAATTACATAAGATGGAATCCTTATAGTCTAAAAACGTCTTGGTATTTTATTAAAAACCTTCACAAGGTTTAGCATAAAGCAAAAAAACACATGCCTATGCAGGCAACTACAACAGCGGTAACTGTAAAGGCCGCCCAGGTGTCAGCGTGCGTTCCACCTAGAGCTCTGCATAGCACAGTGTGCGTCCTAGATTGATGCGTTTCATCATCAATGTGATTCATCAGAAATAAGAGGTCACAGGGCGTGACTCCATAATATATATCTCCCACCACTGCTCTCACAAGTCAATCCATCTACACCAATACAACCAATGGATGGATGCGAAGATCAAATGGCACTCCCGGATCAATGTGGAATACATCACTTACATAAAATTAATCTTCAAAAAGGAGCAACAGTTGAAAATAATAATGCACCAAAAAATTAAAAAATTAAAACCGTTTCAATTGGACCAATTGAATCCTTATATAGATATGGTTGAAGATAAGGACAGGTATAGAAAACTTAAAAAGATCCTGGATAAATTAGATAAGGATACCCAACACAAATAAATCTAAATATATCAGAGGGATATAGGAGATTATCAATGTAATCTAGTTTATAAATGTCAGGAATGAAAGTAAAATACAGCAACGGATTCTAGGGCTTCCTCCACTGAGGAAGAGGAAAGCATAAGTAATGTAAATAGTGGCATTCAACGCACCCCTATTCCACCTAGAAGGGACACTAATTACCGGAATATCCCCCTGTGTGCAGCCTGGAGGACACATCCACACCCATCTCTCTGACAAACAAACTTTCTTTCTACCTGGGAAGTCTGATGTATCCAGATTTTGGACTCTGTTTTAAACTCACTTTGGCTTTAAACAGTAATTAAGCATTAATATGGCTATCACCATATAATACAGAGATTTCCCATGACATCCATCTACTGATACACACAACCGGTGTCTACCGTATCTAGGAATACTCTAAGATACCTTCCCACATTGAGAGGGGTCCACCATCCACCTGACTCCCCTATATACCAATATGTACTTGCCAATTATCCATGAGATGTCCCTGGATGTGTCCTTCTAGGAGATTGCCTACACCTCCTGGGGTTCTGTGTCTATGATAGGGATATTAACCCCATACGACACACCCGGAAAAAGTGATCCGCACGCTGGTCTTTTTATCTGGCCCAGCACCCTTGTCACGTGACAACATACTTTCCATATATCTACTGAATATCAATATACATGTATAAATATAGCTCCTGAAGAAGCGGATTCAAAGAAAAAAATATTTTTTTGAATCACAACGTGAAACATGTAGAGCACCACATATTATGTATGTACAGTTGTTTTGTCTTCATTGATCGCAATGGTATGATATATTGAATGTCACGGAATTAATATTGTTTCTATGAAATGCATGAATTATCTATATATACATTTTTGTAATAAAAACCTTTTAAATTTCTATCTTCTACTGTTTATCAGTTCAAATATGGTGCCCACAAAGTCCACACCAGCCTCATTTCTCCCTTTATATAATTTACATTAAGTTAGATAGAGCAGGCAGGCGAGTAAGTTAGCTGCAGTTACAGTGTGTAGAGGATATATATGCATCCTAGGTGATGTATATATATTTATACACTGTATTCAGTTTAGCTAGATCCGCTACTGTTATTCTCTATACTGTGACAGGCAGGCAGGTGATTGTGCTAGCTGCAGTCAGTGTTTCACTTAGTGTACTGTGTGCTTTGCATAGCGTTCACCTAAAGCTTACCTGAATACAGTTAGTGACTAATAGTGGTGTTCCCATAATAAAACCACAGGCAGAGAGCTGTATTTTCAGTTAGTGTACTGTGTCCTCTGCACAGTTTTCACCTAAAACTAACTGAAGACAATTGCTGCTTTTCTCATACTAATACCACAGCAGGCAGTTGATTCTGATAGCTGCATTTTAATCAGTATATATATATATTATACATCCCACCTTTGTGCAGCTACATCTCACTGCAGGCCATTAGTATGTCTGGAAGGCAAACAAGGAGAGGCAGACAGTCATGAGGCAATAAAAGAGGGCAAACAGGCTCTGTTTCTAGAGGCAACAGTGCTGGTCGTGGACACGGTGCATCCTCATCAGCACGTGGCCATGGGACACGCCTGTCCTTCTTTTCGGCAGCTGGCCATGTTGAGCCGCAACATGCCCAAGACTTGGTAGAGTGGATGACCAAGCCGTCCTCATCCTCCACATCCTCTCTCACCCAGGCTCAGGGAACTTTGTCTGGAAAGGCAGCTGCCAAAGCGGCCTCTTCCCTCGGCTCAATGGCATCAGTCACTCCTTCCCTAGCCCCACCATGTCCTCCTGAGGAGTCCCCCGAACTGTTTGACCACAGTGTTGGGTACATGCTCCAGGAGGATGCCCAGCGTTTTGAAGGCTCTGATGATGGAACCCAGCTAGAGGAAGGCAGTAACGTGAGCCCAGAGAAAGGGGGTAGTAACGTGAACCCAGAGAGCGGGGGTGCCCAACAAGGACAGCTATCTGGCAGTCATGTACCCCCAGCTGCAGCATACTGCCAGATATGCTCCAGTGATAAGGCGGGAGGGGATGATGAGGTCACAAACTCCACGTGGGTGCCTGATAGGAGAGAGGAGGAGGAGGAGGCACATCTCCAACGAGGCAGGATGCCCTCCAGAGGGCAGCTTAAGTGCAGCACACCAACTGCATCACACCGCAGAGCTCCGCATGTGCAGGGCGCTGCTGTCTCTGCGCGTTATTCCAAAAGTTCTTTGGTGTGGGCCTTTTTTCAGACGTGTGCAGGAGATCGCACCGTTGCCATTTGCAACATATGTCTCAGACGTATCTCGCATGGCCAAAACATCAGCCGCTTGGGCACCACGTGCTTGACCAGACATATATCGACCTGCCATGCAGTTCATTGGCAAGCCTACCTAAAAGACCCACACCAAAGAACAAAGCAGACCTCTCCTTGCTCCTCATCAACTGGGATCTCTAACCCCACTATACCTTCAGTCCTCTCTGAAACCTGCACTGAGAGGAATGAAGGTGTGTCACAGCCAAGTACTTGCGGGCAATCTGCTATTGGTACACCAACGTCAGATTGTACCAGGCAAATTTCCCTGCCCCAGCTGCTGCACCGCCAAAATAAGTTTGCTCCCAGCCATCCACATGCCCAGCGGTTGAATGCTAGCTTGGCTAAATTGCTAGCACTTCAACTGCTGCCTTTTCAGTTGGTAGACTCTGCCCCCTTCCGTGAGTTTGTTGAATGTGCGGTTCCTCAGTGGCAGGTTCCCAAATGCCACTTTTTCTCACAGAAGGCTATTCCGGCTCTCTACTGGCATGTGGAAGGCAATGTCTTGGCCTGGCTGGACAGGCGCGGTCAGCGGTAAGGTGCATATTACCGCAGACTCATGGTCCAGCAGGCATGGACAGGGACATTACCTATCTTTCACGGCGCATTGGGTGACTCTGCTGGCAGCTGGGAAGGATGCATGACAAGGTGCAGTAGTGTTGGAGGTTGTTCCGCCACCACGCCTCCAAAATGTTACTACTGGTGATTCTGACACACCTCTCTCCTCAACCCCTCCTCTTATTCTTCCCCCATGGCCTCTACCTGTGCTTTGTCCTCGGAACCAGCGTTGTTCCGTAGGCGTTCAATGGGCTACGCAAGTACGCAGGCAAAAAGATGCCATACGGTGCTTGAGCTGGTGTGCTTGGGGGACAGGAGCCACACTGGGGCAGAGATTCTGTCAGCTCTGCAGCGGCAGGCTCAGAGGTGGTTGACGCCACGCCAGCTTAAGCCAGGAAAGGTGGTTTGCGACAATGGCACCAACCTCCTCTCCGCCCTCCGACTGGGACAACTGACCCATATGCCCTGTTTGGCTCACGTCCTTAACTTGGTGGTGCAGCGTTTCTTGGGCAGGTACCCGGGCTTACAGGAGGTCCTGAAGCAGGCCAAGAAACGCTGTGGGCATTTCCGTTGGTCATATAATGCCAGTGCTCAGCTGGCTGACCTGCAAAAGGAATACAACCTGCCCAAGAACCGCCTAATCTGTGACATGCCCACCAGGTGGAACTCTACGTTGGCCATGCTGCAGAGGCTGCACATGCAGCAGAGGGCCATCAATGAGTATCTGTTGCAATATGGCACCAGGACAGGGTCAGGGGAGCTTGGATTTTTTCCCCACGCCAGTGGGCCATGATCAGGGATGCATGCACTGTCCTGGCACCATTTGAGGAGGCCACGAGGCTGGTGAGCAGTGACAGTCCATGCATCAGTGACACTGTCCCTTTTGTCCACCTGTTGGAGCACACGCTGCGTGGAATAATGGACAGGGCACTTGAGGCAGAACAGAGGCAGGAAGAGGAGGACTTACTTACCTCTCAAGGCCCCTTTTATCCAGACAGTGTTCCTGCTGGCCCGGCTATCACACAGGAAGAGGATGAGGAGGAGGAGGATTGTGTCAGCCTGGAGGTGGAGCCTAGCACTCAGCATCAGCAGCAGTCTTCAAGGGATCAATTACAGTCCCAAAACACCCATGGACTTGTACGTGGCTGGGAGGAGGTGGCTGCGGATCATGTCGTCCTGAGTAACCCAGAGGACTCCGGACCAAATGCCTCAGCAAACCTACGCTGCATGGCCTCCCTGATCCTGCAAAGCCTGCGGAGGGATCCTCGTATTCGTGCGATCAAGGAGAGGGATCATTACTGGCTGGCAACCCTCCTTGATCCACGTTACAAGGGTAAGGTTGCTGACCTTATCTTGCCGTCGCAGAGGGAGCAGAGGATGAAGCATCTTCAGGAGGCCTTGCAGAAAGGTATGTGCAACGCGTTCCCAGAGACTGGGAGGTTACAAATTCCTGGTCCTGGATAGGGATGAGCTTCAAGTTCGAGTCAAACTCATTGCCTGTTCGCCCGTTCGCCGAACAGCGAATAATTTGGGGTGTTCGTGGCAAATTCGAAAAGTCTATGGGAGGAATCTAAAGTGCTAATTATAAAGGCTTATATGCAAGTTATTGTCATAAAAAGTGTTTGGGGACCTGGGTCCTGCCCCAGGGGACATGTATCAATGCAAAAAAAAGTTTTAAAAACAGCGTTTTTTTGGGAGCAGTGATTTTAATAATGCTTAAAGTGAAACCAAAAAAGTGAAATATTCCTTTAAATTTTGTACCTGGGGGTGTGTATAATATGCATGTAAAGTGTTTCCCATCCTTAGAACTGTCCCTGCACAAAATGTAATTTCTGAAGGAAAAAAAGTAATTTAAAACTCACAATACATAGAAAAGTCATTGATAAAAAAAAACCCCGCCGCAAACTTAAAAAAAAAAATGCGTGCGGTTCCCCCAAAATATCCATACCAGGCCCTTCAGGTCTGGCATGGATTTTAAGGGGAACTCCACCCCAAATTTAAAACAAAAATGGTGTGGAGTCCCCCCAAAAATCCATACCAGACCCTTATCCGAGCACGCAACCTGGCAGGCTGCAGGAAAAGAGGGGGGGACGAGAGAGCACCCCCCCTCCTGAACCGTACCAGGCCACATGCCCTCAACATGGGGACAAGTGCCTCATCCCCACAACCCTTGCCCAGTGGTTGTGGGGGTTTGCGGGCAGGGGGCTTATCGGAATCTGGAAGACCCCTTTAACAAAGGGGACCCCCAGATCCCGGCCCCCCCTATGTGAATTGGTAAGGGGTACATTGTACCCCTACCATTTCACAAAGAAAGTGTAAATTAAAAAAAAAAACAACACACAAACACCTTGGAAAAGTCCTTTATTAAAAAATAAAAAATAAATAAATAAAAAAACATTCCAGCGATGAAATCCAGTGTCCCGCGGCGATAATTGT
This sequence comes from Rana muscosa, assembly GCA_029206835.1. Classification (NCBI taxonomy): domain Eukaryota; kingdom Metazoa; phylum Chordata; class Amphibia; order Anura; family Ranidae; genus Rana; species Rana muscosa. The sequence goes on from CM055116.1 coordinate 179,544,232, forward strand.
GAAAAATGTGTCTCCTCTCCACTGATGCTTTATTACCAATCCTTGTGTCAATAAAACCCCAAATTTTCAAAAAACATTTGTCATTGGGACGGAAAGTGAGGTGAAATGTTACAGCAAAACAAATGTTACATGGGTGATAACCCTTCCCTATGTTTTCCAAAAGCTTAAAAATTGATGTTTGGGCTGGAGCTACACTTAAAAAATGGACCTGTTCCAAATTACAAACAGATTCTACTTAAGAACAAACCTACAGTCCCTCTCTTGTTTGCACCGCCTGTATACTGCTGTTCAGAGTATATAGGGCCATTTTTAAATTTGGGTGCAGGGTTCCCCTTAATATCCATACAACACCCAAAGGGGCTGGTAGTGGGCTGGGGGGTGGGGGGTACCCATGCCATTTTTCTCAATGATTTTCATCCATATTGCCGGGACCAAACATTACATTAAAGCCGCAAGCAGTTTTAAATTACTTTTTTTCCTTTAGAAATGTCATTTTGTGCAGGGACAGTTCTAAACACGGGAAACACGTGCCACTTCACAGGCATACTTTAGACACCCCCCAGGTATGATATTTAAAAGAATATTTCACTTTTTTTTTCACTTTAAGCATTATTAAAATCACTGCTCCCGAAAAAGCGTCCGTTTTTAAAACTTTTTTTTGCATTGATACAGGTCCCGGGTCCCCAAATCCTTTTTAGGACAATAACTTGCATATTAGCCTTGATAATTAGCAATATCATTTCGAACGTTCGCGTCCATTGTATTTAATAGGGTTCTAAAGTTCGCACAAACTTTCGGTCCGTTCGCAGGTTCTTGTGCGAACCGAACCGGGGGGTGTTCGGCTCATCCCTAATAAGGATTCAATTGGTCCAATTAAAAAGGTTTTATTTTTTTTATTTTTTGGTGTATTATTATTTTCAACTATCACTACTTTTTGAAGATTAATTTTATGTAAGTGATGTATGCCACATTGATTCGGGAGTGCAATTTGATCTGCGCATCCATCCATTGGTTGTATTGGTGTAGATGGATTGACTTGTGAGAGCAGTGGTGGGAGGTATATACACTGCTCAAAAAAATTAAAGGAACACTTTGAAAACACATCAGATCTCAACGGGGCAAAATCTCATGCTGGATATCTATACTGATATGGACTGGGTAATGTGTTAGGAATGAAACGATGGCACATCATTTGATGGAAATTAAAATTATCCACCTACAGAGGGCTAAATTTAAAGACACCCTGAAAATCAAAGTGAAAAATTTATGCAGCAAGCTAGTCCATTTTGCTGAAATTTTATTGCAACAACTCAAAATGGTCCTCAGTAGTTTGTATGGCCCCCAAGTGCTTGTATGCATGCCTGACAACATCAGGGCATGCTTCTAATGAGATGACAGATGGTGTCCTGGGGTATTTCCTCCCAAATCTGGACCAGAGCATCACTGAGCTCCTGAACAGACTGAGGTACAACCTGGCGGCACCAGATGGACCGAAACATAATGTCCCAGAGGTGTTCTTTTGGATTTAGGTAAGGTGAGCGTGGGGGCCATTCAATGGTATCAATTTTTTCATCCTCCAGGAACTGGCTCCATGCTCTCGCCACATGAGGCCGGGCATTGTCGTGCACCAGGAGGAACCCAGGACCCACTGCACCAGCCTAGGGTCTGACAATGGGTCAAAGAATTTCATCCCAATACCTAATGGCAGTCAGGGTGCCAATGTGTAGCCTGTAGAGGTCTGTGCGTCCCTCCATAGATATGCCTCCCCAGACCATCACTGACCCACCACCAAACTGGTCATGCTGAATGATGTTACAGGCAGCATAAAGTTCCAAGCGGCTTCTCCAGACCCTTTCACGTCTGTCACATATGCTCAGGGTGAACCTGCTCTCATCTGTGAAAAGCATGGGGCACCAATTCTGGTGTTCAATGGAAAATGTCAATCGAGCTCCACAGTGTCCAGCAGTGAGCACAGAGCCCACTAGAGGACATCGCGCCCTCAGGCCACCCCCATGAAGTCTGTTTCTTATTGTTTGGTCAGAGACATTCACACCAGTGGCCTGCTGGAGGTCATTTTGTAGGGCTCTGGCAGTGCTCATCCTGTTCCTCCTTGCACAAAGGAGCAGATACCGATCCTGCTGATGGGTTAAGGACATTCTACGGCTCTGTCCAGCTCTCCTAGAGTAACTGCCTGTCTCCGGGAATCTCCTCCATGCTCTTGAGACTGTGCTGGGAGACATGGCAAACCTTCTGGCAATGACACGTATTGATGTGCCATCCTGGAGGAGTTGGACTGCCTGTGCCACCTTTATAGGGTCCAAGTATCGACTCGCGCTACCAGTAGTGACACTGACCCTAGCCAAATGCAAAACTAGTGAAAAACAGTCAGAAAAGATGAGTAGTGAAAAAAATGTGAGACACCTCCACCTGAAAAAACATTCCTGTTTTGGAGGTCGTCTCATTGTTGCCCATCTAGTGCACCTGTTGTTAATTTCAATTAACAGCAAAGCAGCTGAAACTGATTAACAACCCCCTCTGTATGCACCCCTCCCCCTCTTCTACTTAACCACTTAACGACCGCCTCCAGTAGATATATGTCAGCAGAATGGCACGGACAGGCACATCAACGTACCTGTACGTCCCCTTTAACTGCCCGATGTGGGGGTCGCGCGTGCACTGCCGCATTCGCGACCCCGCTACCTTCCCCATGAGTTGGACCGCGGGTCCCGTGGACTCGATCGCCACGGGGATCCCCGCGATCGAATCACGGAGGGATGGAGAGGAGGAGATGTTAGTGTAAACACAACATCTCCCCGCTCGCCTACTGACACTGTCACCGATCTCCGCTCTGTGTAATCAGAGCGGAGATCGGTGACGTGTAACTCATAGCCACGCCCCCCTAACAGTAGTAATCACTGCCTTAGGCACACTTAACCCCTTCAGCGCCCCTAGTGGTTAACCCCTTCACTGCCAGTGTAATTTTTACAGTAACCAGTGCATTTTTATAGCACTGTCCCTGTAAAAATGACAATGGTCCCAAAAATGTGTCAAAAGTGTCCGATGTGTCCGCCATAATGTCGCAGTCACGAAAAAAATCGCTGATCGCCGCCATTACTAGTAAAAAATTTTTTTTTATATAAAAATGCCATAAAACTATCCCCTATTTTGTAAACGCTATAACTTGTGTGCAAACCAATCAATAAACGCCGATTGCGATATTTTTTACCAAAAATATGTAGAAGAATACGTATCGGCCAAAATTGAGGAAATTTTTTTTATATATATTTGTTGGGGATATTTATTATAGCAAAAAGTAAAAAATATTGATTTTTTTTCAAAATTGTCACTCTATTTTTGTTTATAGCGCAAAAAATAAAAACCGCAGAGGTGATCAAATGCCACCAAAAGAAAGCTCCATTTGTGGGAAAAAAAGGATGTCAATTTTGTTTGGGAGCCACGTTGCATGACCGCGCAATTGTCAGTTAAAGTGACGCAGTGCCGAATCGCAAAAAGGGGCCAGGTCTTTATGCTGCATATTGGTCCGGGGCTTAAGTGGTTGACTGACCAGATCAATATCCCAGGAGTTCTGATTCAAAAGTGTTCCTTGAATTTTTTGGAGCAGTGTGTAACAGTCATGCACTGTAACCTCTTGCTTCTGACGACGTCACATTGATGATGAAATGCGTCAATCTAGGACTCACAGTGTGCTATGCAGAGCTCTAGGTGGAATGCACGCTGACACCTTGGCGGCCTTTAAGGTTACCGCTGTTGCAAAGCCTGCATAGGATGGATCTTTAATGTTTGATTGCTTTATGCTAAACCTGGTGAAGGTTTTTAATAAAATACCAAGATGTTTTTAGGTTATGAGGATTCTGTCTTTTTTCATTTTGCTTTTACCCTGACTGCTACGAGATTTAAACCCTGGAGTTACGGACTGCTGTGAGGAGGGAACGAGTTGAGCTGGCCGGTGGATTTCTCGGTCACAGAGACCGCCTAAGCCTCATTTGACTTTTCTTGTTACATCACAATAAAGGTCAACCACATTCGTTGAGTGGGGATCTTCACTTTACTTGCACAAGGTGTTTTTTTTGGGAGCACATTGAACTACTGTATGTGCCAGTCAGTGTGGGATATACACGGCAAGAGTCGTTTGAATTTAAGAGGACTTTTTCACATTGGATAACATAGGACTAACGACTGCACAACGTTTTCTTATTCATTTATTAGTTGGAGTTTATGATGGTTTATTAATCGTGTGCATCAGTCACACATGTGTATGTTATTATTTATCACACAGGTTATGTTGTTGTCTATCACAGTAGCAAGTGCTGTTTGTTCACAGAGAAAGAATTTTCTTGTGGATTATTAATTACATACAAATCACTTGTTTTGAAACAGGTGCTGCAACATTACAATATTAATTTAATTTAAATTTGGCGCAAATGTTTATTTATATAAAAACATGTGTACCTATTAATTACACAGGAAAAAAGTTGCCTCTTTGCCTGTGCCACCCACTGGATCTTATGGTAAAGCCCAATACACACGGGCCGAATATCGGGCGGTATCGGCTGGTTCAATAGAAACTGGCCCACATTCAGCCGTGTGTACTGGAGTCAGTCCAACAGAAGCCTGTCGAAGGGGCATGCTCAAAAAAGGTGCATTCCCCTGTCAGAACACAATAAAACAGCAGGGTAAATTGCTGTACTAGTGTTGGATAGTGTACAGCAGCTCCTTCTGAGCTGTCATGTTTTTTTTCGTTTAGCACTGCTGGGTTGAACGAAAAAAAAAAAAAAAACTTTTGTGTACGAAGCTTAAACCTGTCCCTGGATAAAATATTTAAAGCACATTCAAACCTGCATTTATTAGTGTAATGCAGTCACTCTACCTGTACAGCAATAAACAAGCTTGTATTTCCTTTATTTACTTTTGTAGTATGTGCTGCAACAAAGGGTTAAAATACACTGAACAGCCTGTTAACCACTTGCTTACTGGGCACATAAACCCCCTTCCTGCCCAGGCGAAATTTCAGCTTTCGGCAGTGTCACGCTTTGAATAACAATTGCACGGTCGTGCGACGTGGCTCCCAAACAAAATTGACGTCCTTTTTTTCCCCACAAATAGAGCTTTCTTTTGGTGGTATTTGATCACCTCTGTGGTTTTTATTTTTTGCGCTATAAACCAAAAAATAGCGACAATTTTGAAAAAAAACACAATATTTTTTGATTTTTGCTATAATAAATATCCAAATTTAAAAAAATTTTTTTTATCAGTTTAGGCGGATACGTATTCTTCTACATATTTTTGGTTAAAAAAAATCCCAATAAGCGTATAGTGATTGGTTTGCGCAAAAGTTATAGCGTCTACAAAATAGGGGATAGAATTCTTACATTTTTTTTATTTTCTTTTTTTATCTACTAGTAATGGCGGTTATCTGCGATTTTTGTCAGGACTGCGATATTGCGGCGGACACATCGGACACTTTTGACACATTTTTGGGACCATTCACATTTATACAGCGAACAGTGCTATAAAACTGCACTGATTACTGTATAAATGTGACTGGCAGGGAAGGGGTTAACACTAGGGGGCGAGAAAGGGGTTAAATGTGTGCCCTATGAGTGATTGCTACTGTGGGGGGTGGGGACTGACTGGGGGAGGTAACTGATCTGTGTCCCTATGTACAAGGGACACAGCATCGGTCTCCTCTCTCCCTGACAGGACATGGATCTGTGTGTTTACACACACAGATCTATGTCCTTGTCTGTGTGCCGGCCGATCGCGGGTACCTGGCGGACATCGCGGCCGCCAGGCATGCGCATCGGCATCTCAGTAATGCGCCGGGCACGCGCACGCGCCGCCGCCGGCATTTGCGGGCCCCCCAGTGGCCGGAGGAGCGGAGCCGTATAATGACGGCCTCCCAGCATTTTAGAACCACTTTGCGGCCGTCATTTGTCGTATGGCGGGCACAAAGTGGTTAAAGAGAGCTGCTGCAAGCAATTGCAGGTACCTTTAGGTGCTTACACTTTATATTTGCTAGTAGCTTTCTTATTTATTTAAAGGGTAACTCCATTTTTGTGGGGAGAAAAAAATAGTAAATAAAAAAATAATAATATAGCGTATACAATTGCGACACAAGTCTTATTGTAACTGAATGTTATTAAAAATGCCCTTTCCTTTTTAATCTTCAGCGCTGTAATTTTCTAAAAAATGAAATGCATTATGGCTAGGGATGAGCTTCGAGTTTGAGTCAAACTCATGTTCGACTCGAACATTGCCTGTTCGCATGTTCGCCGAACAGCAAACAATTTGGGGTGTTCGCGGCAAATTCGAAAAGCCGAGGAACACCCTGTAAAAGTCTATGGGAGAAATCTAAAGTGCTAATTTTAAAGGCTTATATGCAAGTTATTGTCATAAAAAGTGTTTGGGGACCTGGGACCTGCCCCAGGGGACATGTATCAATGCAAAAAAAGTTTTAAAAACGGCCGCTTTTTCGGGAGCAGTGATTTTAATAATGCTTAAAGTGAAACAATAAAAGTGAAATATTCCTTTAAATTTCGTACCTGGGGGGGGGGGGGTGTATAGTATGCCTGTAAAGTGCTTGTTTCCCTTGCTTAGAACTGTCCCTGCACAAAATGTAATTTCTGAAGGAAAAAAAGTCATTTAAAAGCACTCGCGGCTATAATGAATTGTCAGCTCCCGGCAATACAGAGAAAAGTCATTGATAAAAAAAATAAAAATGCGTGGGGGTCTTCGGAGGGGCGCCCCGCCTACGTCTTGGCTGAGCGGACCTGATGGGGAATTCCTCTTCAGTGTAAAAAAAATGAATAGACACGCCCCTTCTCACATTCCCCATCAGGTCCTCTCCTGATGGGGAACATGAAAAGGGGCAGGTCTATTCATTTTTTTACACTGAAGAGGAAGTTCCCTATCAGGTCCGCTTAGCCAATGACGTAGGCGAGGATTGAGATACGAGGGCACCCTGCCCCCTCATACCTCAGACCCCGCCTACGTCATTGGCTGAGCGGACCTGATGGGGAACTTCCTCCGCAGTGTAGGTCCGCTCAGTCAATGACGTTTCGAGTGGAGACTGCAGCGCTGGACATCGGATCGCCGCGGGACATTGGATTACATCGCTGGAATGTGTTTTTATTTTTTTATTTTTAATAAAGGACTTTTCCAAGGTGTCTGTGTGTTTTTTTTTATTTATTTTTTACACTTTCTTCGTGAAATGGTAGGGGTACAATGTACCCCTTACCAATTCACATGGGGGGGCCGGGATCTGGGGGTCATTCCGATAAGCCCCCTGCCCACAGATCCCCACAACCACCGGGCAAGGGTTGTGGGGATGAGGCCCTTGTCCCCATCAACATGGGGACATCCTCCCCATGTTGAGGGTATGTGGCCTGGTACGGTTCAGGAGGGGGAGGCGCTCTCTCGTCCCCCCCTCTTTTCCTGCGGCCTGCCAGGTTGCGTGCTCGGATAAAGGGTCTGGTATGGATTTTTGGGGAAACTCCACCCCATTTTTTTTTTAAATTTGGGGTGGAGTTCCCCTTAAAATCCATACCAGACCTGAAGGGTCTAGTATGGATATTTGGGGGGAACCCCACATAATTTTTATTTTAATTTTGATGCAGGGTTCCCCTTAATATCCATACCAGACCTGAAGGGCCTGGTAATTGAATTTGGGGGGACCCCCACGCATTTTTTTTTTTTTTTTATCAATGACTTTTCTCTGTATTGCCGGGAGCCGACAATTCATTATAGCCGCGAGTGGTTTTAAATGGCTTTTTTTCCTTCAGAAATGACATTTTGTGCAGGGACAGTTCTAAGCAAGGGAAACAAGCGCTGCTTTACAGGCATATTTTACACCCCCCCCCCAGGTACAAAATTTAAAGGAATATTTCACTTTTTATTTTTCACTTTATGCATTATTAAAATCACTGCTCCCGAAAAAACGGCCGTTTTTAAAACTTTTTTTTGCATTGATACATGTCCCCTGGGGCAGGACCCGGGTCCCCAAACCCTTTTTAGGACAATAACTTGCATATTAGCCTTTATAATTAGCACTTTTGATTTTGAACGTTCGAGTCCATTGTATTTAATAGGGTTCTAAAGTTCAGGCGAACCGAACAGGGGGGTGTTCGGCTCATCCCTAATTATGGCTACATAGAGGCGGTCTGTACACAGATGTGTACAGAACACTGCCCCAAGAAATGTAATTTCCTGGTTTGGTGAGATACTCCAAAAGGGAAATCACGTCTAAAGGGATGCAGACCCTGCCAATTTCCTCATTAGAGCCCTGCAGGGCCAGCAGCTGATTGATAATTATAAAATCACTCCTATACAGATTCACTAAGCACACGGACACAAACAAATCAGAATAACAAGGGGTAGGAATTTATAACAAAGTTTGTTAGCCACATGCTGCCAAATCACGTACCTGGTACGCCATTTGACTTCAAGTGGTTGTACGAAAGTGATGCCTACAGCTACAGACATCATCTCAGTTTTTAGAGCCGATGGTCAGCTCTCTTGTAGTAGCAACTGGAGTGGCTAACTAACCCCTACCAATTGATCACCCCAAAGAAGATGTCGTGTCTGTAGCAAGTGCGGATTTAGGCGTGACACTCACTATTGTTGTCCCTCCTGTCCTGACCAACCTGGTCTCTGCATCAGTGAATGTTTCGAACGCTACCACACACTAGTGGAGTATTAGCGTAGGGTACAGCACTGCACAGACTAGGACACACTTTCACAGGGTCTCCAAAGATGCCATCGCATTTTTAGAGATCCAAACCTGGGTGTGTTTTAGTGCATTCAAATTCAAAAAAGTGTTTTTTTTTCCCAAAAAATTACGTCTGAGAAATCGCTGCGCAAATACTGTGTGAAAAAAAAAAATGTAACACCCACCATTTTAACTGTAGGGTCTTTGCTTTAAAAAAATATATAATGTTTGGGGGTTCAAAGTAATTTTCTAGCAAAAAAAATGTATTTTTTCATGTAAATAAGAAGTGTCAGAAAGGGCTTTGTCTTCAAGTGGTTAGAAGAGTGGGTGATGTGTGGCATAAGCTTCTAAAAAATCGAGGTCCTGTACGTGGCTAGGCTCCCAAAAAGTCCCACACATGGTATCACCGTACTCAGGAGAAGCAGCACAATGTATTTTGGGGTGTCATTTTACATATGCCTATGGCATGTTTGAGCAATATATAATTTCAGTGACAACTTTGTGTAAATTTTTATTTTTATTTTATTTTTTGTAATCTTTTAATCACTTATGACAAAAAAAAAAAAATATTCAATGGGCTCAACATGCCTCTCAGCAATTTCCTTGGGGTGTCTACTTTCCAAAATTGTGTCATTTGCAGGGGGGGGGGGGGGTTGTACTGCCTAGCCGTTTTAGCCCCTCAAGAAATTAGATAGGCAGTCATAAACTAAAAGCTGTGTAAATTACAGAAAATGTACCCGAGTTTGTAGACGCTATAACTTTTGTGCAAACCTATAAATATACGCTTATTGAATTTTTTTGTTACCCGAGACATGTATCTGAATACATTTTGGCCTAAATATATGACTAAAATTGAGTTTATTGTATTTTTTTTTTATAACACAAAGTAGAAAATATATATATTTTTTACATTTTCTGACTTTTTTCATTAATATCGCAAAAAATAAAACCGCAGAGGTGATCAAATACCATAAAAAGAAAGCCCTATTTGTGTGAAAAAAAGGACGAAAATTTTGTTTGGGTACAGCATTGCATGAACACGCAATTACCAGTTAAAGCAGCGCAGTGCCAAATTGTAAAAAGTGCTCTGGTCAGGAAGGGGGTAAAACCTTCCGGGGCTGAAGTGGTTAAAGCAATAGTTTCATTTTAAGCACAATAGATAAATATAATGATGGAAAGGAGATGCATTGTATTGTTTTAAAGTGGAACTATTCCTAAAGCTGCTTCCTACATCATTCTAACCCCAATACTAACTACCCTGTAAAAGGAAGAGGCTTATTCTTACCTATTCTCAGAGTGCTCCAGTCCGGTCAGGTGATCTCCCCAGGGGTCAGCTTCAGGGCTGAGCCGTGGCTCCGTGTATGAATGGATACACGGAGCTGCGTCTGAGCTCGGAGGCCCCCATAGAAAGCTGCTTGCTGTGTGGGCACTCGACAGGAGGGAGGGGCCAGGAGCACCCAAGAGGGACCCGAGAAGAGGAGGATCCAGGCTACTCTGTACAAAACCACTTCACAGAGCAGGTGAGCATATACATATATAGTATCACTTTAACTTTCCATAGCTTTTTCCCCTGAATAATCACAAAGGGTTTTTCTTTCTTGATTATTTGAGACAGACTTTATGTTTCTTCCTTGAATTAGGGCACGGACACAGGAAATAGGAGGTGGTCAGGGGTGATGTGGGGGGGGGGCAGGGACATGCAGGGTGGGGACCAGGCAGTGAAGTCTAGTAATCCATAGATCTACTTGGGAGGAAGATCCGTCAGATTATTTGCATTTAGATGTGAGAAGCCTCCACCTTTTATGCTACCTCTCTGGGGAATAACTATGATATATATGGTTGCTATAATAAGGTTCTTGGATATACACCTCCATTCCATCCGGCCTGCTCCCCTCCATTCCGCCCTGCCCTGTCTGCCTCCCGCCGCCCCCCTTTCTTTTTTGTACAGTGTGGGGTCACTGGCTGGGACCTCTCTTAGGCCTGGAAGTGGTCCACTTATTCCACAGCCTGGTCTATGTTTCCATCTGACCTTCCTTTTCCTGCGTGGTCCTTTGGGAGGGCCTGCTCCTGGCGGCAGGGTCCATGGCTGACCACCGGCGCCAGCTCTCGACACTCATCTTGGTAAATATATGTATTTGGTTTAATATCACTAATAATGACTGTATATACATATGTATGCTTTGTCGTTTGTTTTTTAACAAGTTTCATTTATGTGCATATTTCTTTCTCGTACATCACGGGACACAGAGCGACATAGTCATTACTAATGGGTTATATAGTTACCGTCAGGTGCTGGCACTGGCAACTTCCAAAACCGGAAGTACCCTCCCCTATATAAGCCCCTCCCATCCGGGAGCACCTCAGTTTTTTGCCAGTGTCTAAGGTGTTGGCCAAGAAGAAACATGTGTTTTTCACTGAGCTTGCGTACAGGTTCTTTTGGGCCTCAGTAAGCTATTCCGGATCCGACCAAAAAAGCTTCATAGCTAAACGGTCGGTACCCGGGCCTTGCAGAGAAGAGCAAGGTTCTGCCTGTAATGCTTCTCTTAGGAGAGCTGGACCCTGGGATCCAGAGCTCTGGTCATACCCACGACCAAGATGTTTTCTGTGCAGGGTGCTATACAGGTCCAGGGGAGTGGAATCCTTGGGAACCCGGTCCCTGAAGGTTTGATTACAATGCCTGCCGTGATAGGTGAAGTTTGGGCTTTTGTGGACCAAACAAAGTCCTGCGGCGGGGAACAGGTAAGTGGGGGCCCCCAGGAACTTGGTTCTATTGGGGGACCCCCAAGCCTAATTTGTCTTTCTGTCTGTTACCTAACGGTATTCCCGCTAATATCTGTGCATGCCTGTAACTACTAAAAAAATGTAATAATTTTTAATGGTGGTCAAGAAAAAAAAAAAAAAAAAAGAATGTTTTTTTTATATATGTTTAGTATATTAAACTGCGGTACCTGTGTTTGTCCACTAGAGGCCGCTGTGGAATGTTTTTCTTGTCATATGGACTAGTTTCTTCTCAGAGAGCAAAGTCCAGGCAGCTGGTGAGTTCTCCTACAGGAAACTGTTTCCTCTGCCATGTTGCAGTGTTCGTCTATCCCCCGGCCTGCGGCAAAGGGGGCCCTGGCTCCTGTCCCTGGTTTCCATGTTTGAAAATTAGCGCCGAGGCGCACGTGGCCGCGCGCGTGCACGCGCCTCTATATATAGAGGTGGCCGGAAAAAGGGGCGGGGCCTGGGGGATGACGCTCTGTGCGCGCCGCAGCGCTTCTGCGCATGTGCGGGCGTCCCAGCAGGTTTTTAAAAAGCCACATTATTGCAGATAAGCTGGCTATGAAGTACAGAGACAGAGCTGGCAACATTTAAAGGCATACAGCAAGCGGTTGATACAGGCATCCCCTAGAAAGGCACATTAGTAGACACCAACTGTGATATAGCAGCAATTGTGCTAGACTATTCTCAGTAAAAGAGGTGTATTACGGCTGGAATACCTCAGCTTTAGGCTTAGGAATATGCCGTCCAGTAGCTCCGGAACTGAATCTTCCAGGAAGCGAAGGGGGTCTCATCGGGCTCTGAGGATCTTGGGCATACTCCTGCTGCACCAGTCTCCCCTGAAGTTCAGAGGTAAGTGACCGTAGAGACCCCGCAGGGGTACTTGGTACTGTGGCTGTCCTCAGTCACCTGCTCCTGTGTATGTAACAGAGGAGGTTTTTTCCTCAGCTCTGGGAGGATTAGAGAGAGATTGTCAACATTTATCGCTGCCTCCCTGTCAGGGAAAGCACGCCCGATCTCCGTCTCCTCCTTCAGAGTGCCTGTTAGCAGAGCAACAGTCCCATACAGGGATCGACCTGCCTGAAGGGGATCAGGATAAGGTTGATTCTGTTATAGAGGAATCAACAGTGGGGGAACCCTTTCTCAGCATCTCAAGCTGAAAGATTATGGGTTCAGTCTCTGACTAACATGGTCCGATCAGCATTTAAAAATGCACCTTGCGGAACCATCAACCACTACTGTATCCTCGTTGGGGTCGCTAGAAGCCCCCAGACTGTTTGTTCTTTTCCACTTCACCCTTTACTGAAAGGGCTCATTTACCAGGATTGGGAACGTCCTGAGAAAATATTTATTCCCCCAAGAGATTTCCGGTGGTCTATCCCATGGAGGATAAGTTCATCAAAAAAAAAAAAAAAAAAAAAATGGAAGGTCCCTACAGTGGACGCAGCCATCTCTTGTATGTATAAATCACTGACATGTCCAGTGGATAATGTCCAAATGTTCAAGAACCCAATAGATAAAAGATTGGAGTCCTTATGAAAATCTGCTTGGTGATACAACCAGCAGTAGCAGCTATTGGGGTCTGCTAAGCAGTGAAGGATCAGTTGAAACAGGTCTTGAGGGACTTGACAGATCAGCAGGCTTTGCCCTAGCTGATCTACCTAGAGCCTTAGGCTTTGCGGTTGACGCCATAGAGGATTCAGTCCATCAGGCCTCCCGCCTTACGCTGTCTATAGTACATATGCGTAGGCTCCTATGGCTCAAAAACTGGTCTGCTGAAGCTCCCTGTAAAGAATGGCTGGTTAGCGTCCCATTTCATGGTGAACGCTTATTCAGGGAAAACCTGGACAAATATCCAGAAAATTTCCAGCGGTAAAAATACGCTCTTGCCGGTTAAAAGCAGAGTTAGAGGTCCCTCTTTAAGAGGCCTGCTTCTCCAGTCCCTGGGGCATCGGCTGTGTAACAGTTCCGACGGCCTCCTCGGTCAAATCCCGGGGGTAAAAAACAGGGACAGTAGCAGGGTAATGAGAAACCCTGGGTCAGGGGAGGTACAAAACCTCCCCCAAAGTTAAATTCATGAAGCCCCCACTCAGTCGGGTGGGGGGAGGACTCCAGTTGTTCGCAAGAGACCTGGCGGGACACGATCAAGACAGATAGGTGCTCTCCGCAGTAGGTTTGGGATACAGTTTGGAGTTAAAAGACTCTCCTCCTTCCCATTTTTGAGGTCAAACGTGCCAAGGGATCCCCGGAAGAGAGAGTCCCTCCTGTTGGCACTAGAACAACTATTGCTCCAAGGAGTAATTATGGAGGTTCCCCTGGAAGAATGAGGGTTCGGGTTTTACTCAAACCTCTTTACAGTCCCGAAGCAAACGCGGACGGGAGGCCCATATTAATTCTAAAAGGGCTATACAAATTCCTGTATATCAGGACTTTCCGATGGAGTCGATCCGATCGGTGGCCACTGCCCTACAAGGGGAGGATTGGTTAGCCACGATCGACATCAAAGATGCTTATTTGCACATTCCCATCTTTCCAGTCCACCAAAAATTTCTACGCTTTGCAGTAGAAGGGCGCCATTTTCAGTTCAGAGCCTTACCCTTCGGTTTGGCCACAGCACCACGAGTGTTTACAAAAATTCTGGCCCTTTATTGGCCAATCTAAGAACACAAGGTGTAATGATAATGGCATATCTGGATGACTTGTTGCTGATAGACCACTCAGTGAAAAAACTAGACGTGGTCGTTCACAAGACGATCAAGTATCTGGAATCTCACGGTTGGATTATCAACCGAGACAAGTCAGCCCTAAAAACCAGTCAAAAGTCTGGAATACTTGGGGCTAAGGTTGGATTCAGGCCAGAGAAAAATATTCTTGCCTCGAGGAAAGGTGTTGTCTTTGAAAGATTTGAGCCACTTAGTGGGTACAAAAAAGACAGCCGTCCATACGCCTGTATATGAGGCTGCTGGGAAAAATGGTGGCATCATTCGAAGCAGTACCCTACGGTCAATTCCATTCAAGGAATTTGCAAGGGGCCATACTGTCAGCCTGGAACGAAAAAGTTCAGGCCCTAGACTTACAATGTCCTTGTCCCCTTCCGTTCGCAAGAGCCTCCGTTGGTGGTTGGTTCCCCAGAATCTGCGGTATTCATTCCAGGAGTGGAGAATTGGAAGGCGGACTTTCTAAGTCGCCAGCAATTAGGCCCAGAGGAAGGGTCCCTTCACCCCGAGGTTTTCTGGACAATATGTCAGCGGTGGGGAACATCGGATGTAGATCTTCTAGCATCCAGATTCAACGCAAAGGGGGACAGGTTTGTCTCTCGGACAAGGGATCCCCTAGCTTGCGGCTCGGATGCCCTAGTGTTCCCTTGGGATCAGTTCAAGCTGATATATGCATTCACACCGCCACAATGGTTACCTCGATTACTCCGCAGAATCAGGGTAGAAAAGAAACCAGTGATTCCGGTGGCTCCAGCGTGGCCCCGAAGAGCGTGGTACGCGGAGATTGTAAAATTTCAGTGGGGAGTCCTTGGACTCTCCCACGTCGTCCGGCTTTCGCAAGGACCGATATACCACCCTTCCTTACCAGCCCTAGGTTTGACGGCCTGGCTATTGAAGCCCACATTCTAAAAAAGAGAGGGCTCTCTAATGCGGTGGTATCTACCATGATCAATGCCAGGAAGCCGGTATCCAGGCAGATCTACTATAGAATCTGGAAGGCGTACATCGCGTGGTGTGAGGCCAAGAAATGGCATCCACATAAGTACGTAATAGGTAGGATTCTGGACTTCCTACAGTGGGCTGTAGATAGGAAGCTTGCCTTGAGTACTATCAAGGGTCAGATTTCGGCCTTGTCAATATTTTTTCAAAGGCCCTTGGCTTCGCATTCACTAGTCAAAGCCTTTATACAAGGAGTGATGCGTATTAGTCCTCCGGTTAATATTCCCATATGTCCATGGGATCTAAACTTGGTTCTGTCGGTTCTACAGAAACAACCATTTGAACCATTACAGCATATTTCCTTGGTGCTTCTCACCAGGAAATTGATTTTTCTAGTAGCCATTTGTTCGGCTAAAAGAGTATCGGAATTAGCAGCTATGTCCTGTAAGGAGCCATATCTGGTTATCCATAAGGACAGAGTAGTGTTACGTCCTCATCCAGCCTTTCTTCCTAAGGTGGTATCGAGTTTTCATTTGAACCAAGACGTGGTTCTTCCTTCTTTTTTCCCCAAACCTACTTCGGTAGAGGAAAAGTTATTGCATTATTTGGATGTAGTAAGAGCAGTTAAAGCTTATCTAAAAGCCACTGCTCAGATTCGCAGAACGGATACTTTGTTATTCTGCCGGAAGGCCCCAGAAAGGGTCAGGCAGCATCAAAATCTACTTTAGCCAAGTGGATTCGACAGGTCATAATACAAGCCTATAGCTTGAGAAGTAGACCGCCTCCGTTCAAAGTTAGGGCGCACTCCACGAGAGCAGTTGGAACTTCATGGGCAGTGCATCACCAGGCCTCCCTGGCTCAAGTCTGTAAGGCCGCAACATGGTCTTCAGTACACACGTTTACTAGGTTCTACCAGGTGGACGTTAGAAGTCAGGAGGATGTCGCCTTTGGGCGCAGTGTGTTGCAGGCCGCAAAAGATCCTCATGTCTGATAGCGCTCAGCTTATATATGGTGTATCCCCCCCCTCATTTGGCATTGCTTTAGGACATCCCATTAGTAATGACTATGTCGCTCTGTGTCCCGTGATGTACGAGAAAGAAAA
This sequence comes from Rana muscosa, assembly GCA_029206835.1. Classification (NCBI taxonomy): domain Eukaryota; kingdom Metazoa; phylum Chordata; class Amphibia; order Anura; family Ranidae; genus Rana; species Rana muscosa. The sequence continues at coordinate 179,560,478 of CM055116.1, forward strand.
TAGGATTTTTATAACAGCTTACCTGTAAAATCCTTTTCTTGGAGTACATCACGGGACACAGAGCTCCCGCCCCTCTTTGGGGACACTTATTGCTTTGCTACAAAACTGAGGTGCTCCCGGATGGGAGGGGCTTATATAGGGGAGGGTACTTCCGGTTTTGGAAGTTGCCAGTGCCAGCACCTGACGGTAACTATATAACCCATTAGTAATGACTATGTCGCTCTGTGTCCCGTGATGTACTCCAAGAAAAGGATTTTACAGGTAAGCTGTTATAAAAATCCTATTATTTCCTAATAGAATTTATGTCCGCAAACTTTTCCCCCAGAAGAAGACCTATACCTTCAAGGGTCGAAACGCGCAAGTGTCTTGCGCATAAGTTAATTATTACATTGTCGTATGAATTCATATTGACTGTACCTATATGTATATGCTTTTAATTGACATTTTGGAGCCCATGTCCTGATTCCTATCAGATGGTTTTTCTATTATGTACGTTTTATCATCTAATAAACTATATATTTTTTACATTTTACATTTAATTCATTTCCATCAATTGCTGCAACTCAAAGCCCCTAGGGGTACCTTTTCCTTTTTCTATACACCTTTTATATATGTTTGTTAGAGTATCTATGTTGTGTTGTGAATGAGATCTACAGTAAATGTTCCCTTTGTTTGTTTGTTTTTTTTGCTTGTTTCATGAATGTTGCCTTGCTTTTGTTATTTTATTGTATTTGTAACCTTTTTCTAAACATAAATACAAATAATTTATATATTAAAATCAAATTTAACCCTATTTTTCTCATGCTGTATTAATGGATAAAAAAAAAGACTAGACACATATAGAGTAAATACTACAGAAAATCTAATATTCCCAAATCTGTGGGTACCTAGGACCGCTATATTGTGTTTGAGATTGGGAAAACAGTGAAAAGTATGTGCTTGTGTCTATGACAGAAACAGGACATACGCCTTAGTGTTCACAGGGGTATGCCAGCTTCACACAATAATACAGGAGAACATACAGAATACCCAGCAATACAGAAGACCAGGCAGTATCTTTATGTTAACAGTAAAAAATGGAGTGAATAATTGCGGGAACAGCATGTATAAGACTTGGGAACAGCCATATCTGGAATCCATCCCTCCAAAGTACTTGCAGTGAGGAAGATAAATGTAACACAGGAATCCATTTTAGTGATTGCATTCAGTTCTTAAGTTCTGTCAAGGTATACTAACTAGGAAATTGCTCTCCTAGTCCAGAGTGCTCTTCAGCATGACAGGTTACCCTTTTCATAAAAGGACACAGTTCCATCTTCTTCACAGAGAGAATGAGTTCTCGATATTGAGATATTCCCATGTGACCCCAATATACTTTTTGTTACTGAAAGAAATCCATCTTCATGTGTAACAAATACCATTTAGAAATGAAGCAAAAAGACATGTATGTTTATGTATGTAAAAAGATACACAGAAACACAGTATACCTCTATGGTCTTGTTGAAGTTTAAAGTGTATCTAAAACCAACAACAAAAATGTCATATATTCAGCTTAGAGCCCATTCACACATGGGCAACTTTGGATCCGACTTCAAGTCACCCCAAGTCGCCCCTAGTCATCTCAAGTCGCGATACATGAAAAAAATCAATGTAAGTGAATGGATCCGTCTTAATGCACACTACTGCAGTCGCTCCGACTTCAGAAAAGGTTCCTGTACTACTTCAATCTGACTTCTAGGCGACTTGTACCCATTGATTTCAATGGAAGTCGCCTCCAAGTCGGATCCCCTGTCTTAACTGAAGCAACTTTACAGGAAATAAAAATTGTTTTCTCTGCAAACCCCTCCCTCCCACAGAGCTGATTACTTTTTGATTGGCCACTGGCAAAGTCCCCTGTCCTGGAGGCGACTTCAAGTCGTGTTGTAAGTCGCCCCAAGTTGTGCTGAAGTCGTCCCAAGTCGCGCTGTGATTCATACTCAAGTCGTGTCCAAGTTGCCTCCCAAAGTCGCGCTGGAAGTCGTGTTGCCCCTGTGTGAATGGAGTTTTACGCATCCTGAAATGCCATCTTATTACAATTATAATACAATAAGTGCAGCGCTAAACTACATAAGGATATGAAGTGTAATCAATAAACAAATAAAGTTCAAATAAAGTGCATAGTGCCAAATAAAACATATGAATCCATAGAGTGTCCTTATATGTATAAATTCTAGTGAAAAAATCATGAAAAATAACATGCCAGTCCACTATATATATTGAAAAAATGATGAAATGAATCAGATGAATATAGATGAAAACAAACTCTTCACACACATCCACCACTGTGTATATTATCAGAATCCTTGTGCTCCCTTCACCGGTTGTGCCCTCACCACATATACTTTATAAATATGTCTTTGTAAATGGTTATTCCTCCAGAGCTTTCCTCCTTGTAATCCTCCTCCTTAATGCTGACCGTGAGCTTCAATCATGTCGATCACCCCTTAGTATTTATCCTCCTTATTGCTGCCCATGAACTCCAATCACAACGACCACATGCAAACCACTCAGATCTTGCAATAGTGCTTTATCATTTTAAAACTGTTACTCACATTTGAAAATTAATCAAGCATGTATATATTGCATGAGCCAATGGTGCTGGGATGTATGCTTCACCTTACAACCGGCTCTGCAGCCCCGGCCATCAGTGCTCCCTTCGTTCATAACACTCTGTCTGTCACTTCCTGATACAACTAATTTTGTTGTGACTTCATTAGGGATATATGATTGGCTGATGAATATCCTTGTACTTATATCGCAATGACCACCACCATTTTCTTGTAGCCCGTGATAATATATGGCGCGGCCATATTCCTATAGCTTATACTCGTGGATACTCGTGCTGTATTTTAATACAGTGACTATTAACCCCTTCTATTTAAGTGAACGCTGCGCTAGATTAGTCTATTATACAGTATCTCACAAAAGTGAGTACACCCCTCACCTTTTTGTAAATATTTTATTATATCTTTTCATGTGACAACACTAAAGAAGTTACACTTTGCTACAATGTAAATTAGTGAGTGTACAGCTTGTATAACAGTGTACATTTGCTGTTCCCTTAAAATAACTCAACACACATCCATTAATGTCTAAACCACTGGCAACAAAAGTGAGTACACCCCTAAGTGAAAATGTCCAAATTGGGCCCAATTAGCCATTTTCCCTCCCCGGTGTCATGTGACTCGTTAGTGTTACAAGGTCTCAGGTATGAATGTGGAGCAGGTGTGTTAAATTTGGTGTTATCACTCTCTCATACTGGTCACTGGAAGTTCAACATGGTACCTCATGGCAAAGAACTCTCTGAGGATCTGAAATAAAGAATTGTTGCTCTACATAAAGATGGCCTAGGCCAGGGGTGCCCAACCTTTTGAAGAGCGAGGGCCACTTAAGCGAATTGGTAACTGGCCGCGGGCCACAATTTAGTGGGGCGGGAGGATGAGTGGTCCGTGTCCACGGACACAGCCCACTCTACTCTATGGGCCATCTGATCCAATTCGATTCGCCCAGACGGAATGGGGCAGATCCCTTTCTATTTTTTTTAGGTAGGTGGGTGTAAACAGACAAAAGTCTGTTTACATCTGCTGCTCCATAGGAGGTGAATATTAAGTCCGCTTGGGTCGGACCGACCATGTGAAAGGGGCCTAAGGCTGCTTTCACACTGATGCACTGCAATTTGCCATGTGGATTTTTTGCGGGTTAGCTGCACTTTTCTGTTAACTTCTATTATATCCTGCAGGTGTGGCGCACTTTCTGAAAGCACAACAAACCCGCAGGTAATAACAGAAGTCTATGGCTCAGTGCAGGATCCGTTTGAAAGCAGCCCAGTAACCACTGCAGAACAGATATACCCAGGGCCGATCCTAGGGTCACAGGCGCCTGGGTGCAAAAATATTTCTGCGCCCTCGCATGGGTGTGTTCATTATACTAACTCCTCCCCTTTACAAATGTTTCTATGGCAACGAATTAAACACAGAGATGCTCCCCTAAGAAGTCTTTGATACCCTGGGATCCTCATATGATCTCTTAACAATAAACAAAATACAGGAAGAGAGTGCTCTAATGGGAACTGGAGGGGGGCCTCTCTAACGGACACAGAGAGGGCTGTTAGAAAGTATGTTAGAAAGAGCCCCCATACATACTGCAGACATAGTACAGGAGATGTTCAGAGACTGCAGACATGATACAAGACATGGTCAGAGACTGCAGACATGATACAAGACATGGCCAGAGACTGCAGACATGATACAAGAGATCAATACCTCAATTGCAGCCTAGCAGTGCCCAGCAAATTAAGTATGCCAGTGCCCCTGGATCACGCAGAGTGGCGACAATCTTCTCAGGCTTCTTCTGTTCTGTCAGAGCAACCTGCTATGCTGGGACCTGTAGTGCACTAGAGGGGACTGAAGAATGCATTCCCACTATGCTGGGACCTGTAGTGCCCTAGAGGGGACTGAAAAATGCATTCCCACTATGCTGGGACCTGTAGTGCCCTAGAGGGGACTGAAAAATGCATTCCCACTATGCTGGGACCTGTAGTGCCCTAGACTAGAGTGGACTGAAGAATGCATTCCACTATGCTGGGACTTGTAGTGCCCTAGAGGAACTGAAGAATGCATTCCACTATGCTGGGACCTGTAGTGCCCTAGAGGGGACTGAAGAATGCATTCCCACTATGCTGGGACTTGTAGTGCCCTAGAGGGGATTGAAGAATGCATTCCACTATGCTGAGACCTGTAGTGCCCTAGAGGGGACTGAAGAATGCATTCCACTATGCTGGGACCTGTAGTGCCCTAGAGGGGACTGAAGAATGCATTCCCACTATGCTGGGACCTGTAGTGCCCTAGAGGGGACTGAAGAATGCATTCCCACTATGCTGCGACCTGTAGTGCCCTAGAGGGGACTGAAGAATGCATTCCACTATGCTGGGACCTGTAGTGCCCTAGAGGGGACTGAAGAATGCATTCCCACTGTGCTGGGACCTGTAGTGCCCTAGAGGGGACTGAAGAATGCATTCCCACTGTGCTGGGACCTGTAGTGCCCTAGAGGGGACTGAAGAATGCATTCCCACTATGCTGGGACCTGTAGTGCCCTAGAGGGGACTGAAGAATGCATTCCACTATGCTGGGACCTGTAGTGCCCTAGAGGGGACTGAAGAATGCATTCCCCCTGTGCTGGGACCTGTAGTGCCCTAGAGGGGACTGATGGATGCATTCCCACTATGCTGGGACCTGTAGTGCCCTAGAGGGGACTGAAGAATGCATTCCACTATGCTGGGACCTGTAGTGCCCTAGAGGGGACTGAAGAATGCATTCCCACTGTGCTGGGACCTGTAGTGCCCTAGAGGGGACTGAAAAATGCATTCCCACTATGCTGGGACTTGTAGTGCCCTAGAGGGGACTGAAGAATGCATTCCCACTGTGCTGGGACTTGTAGTGCCCTAGAGGGGACTGAAGAATGCATTCCCACTGTGCTGGGACCTGTAGTGCCCTAGAGGGGACTGAAAAATGCATTCCCACTATGCTGGGACTTGTAGTGCCCTAGAGGGGACTGAAGAATGCATTCCCACTGTGCTGGGACTTGTAGTGCCCTAGAGGGGACTGAAGAATGCATTCCCACTGTGCTGGGACCTGTAGTGCCCTAGAGGGGACTGAAGAATGCATTCCACTATGCTGGGACTTGTAGTGCCCTAGAGGGGACTGAAGAATGCATTCCCACTGTGATGGGACCTGTAGTGCCCTAGAGGGGACTGAAGAATGCATTCCCACTATGCTGGGACCTGTAGTGCCCTAGAGGGGACTGAAGAATGAATTCCCACTGTGCTGGGACCTGTAGTGCCCTAGAGGGGACTGAAGAATGCATTCCCACTATGCTGGGACCTGTAGTGCCCTAGAGTGGACTGAAGAATGCATTCCCACTGTGCTGGGACCTGTAGTGCCCTAGAGGGGACTGAAGAATGCATTCCCACTATGCTGGGACCTGTAGTGCCCTAGAGGGGACTGAAGAATGCATTCCACTATGCTGGGACCTGTAGTGCCCTAGAGGGGACTGAAGAATGCATTCCCACTATGCTGGGACCTGTAGTGCCCTAGAGGGGACTGAAGAATGCATTCCCACTATGCTGCGACCTGTAGTGCCCTAGAGGGGACTGAAGAATGCATTCCACTATGCTGGGACCTGTAGTGCCCTAGAGGGGACTGAAGAATGCATTCCCACTGTGCTGGGACCTGTAGTGCCCTAGAGGGGACTGAAGAATGCATTCCCACTGTGCTGGGACCTGTAGTGCCCTAGAGGGGACTGAAGAATGCATTCCCACTATGCTGGGACCTGTAGTGCCCTAGAGGGGACTGAAGAATGCATTCCACTATGCTGGGACCTGTAGTGCCCTAGAGGGGACTGAAGAATGCATTCCCCCTGTGCTGGGACCTGTAGTGCCCTAGAGGGGACTGATGGATGCATTCCCACTATGCTGGGACCTGTAGTGCCCTAGAGGGGACTGAAGAATGCATTCCCACTATGCTGGGACCTGTAGTGCCCTAGAGGGGACTGAAGAATGCATTCCACTATGCTGGGACCTGTAGTGCCCTAGAGGGGACTGAAGAATGCATTCCCACTGTGCTGGGACCTGTAGTGCCCTAGAGGGGACTGAAAAATGCATTCCCACTATGCTGGGACTTGTAGTGCCCTAGAGGGGACTGAAGAATGCATTCCCACTGTGCTGGGACTTGTAGTGCCCTAGAGGGGACTGAAGAATGCATTCCCACTGTGCTGGGACCTGTAGTGCCCTAGAGGGGACTGAAGAATGCATTCCCACTGTGCTGGGACCTGTAGTGCCCTAGAGGGGACTGAAGAATGCATTCCCACTATGCTGGGACCTGTAGTGCCCTAGAGGGGACTGAAGAATGCATTCCACTATGCTGGGACTTGTAGTGCCCTAGAGGGGACTGAAGAATGCATTCCCACTGTGATGGGACCTGTAGTGCCCTAGAGGGGACTGAAGAATGCATCCCCACTATGCTGGGACCTGTAGTGCCCTAGAGGGGACTGAAGAATGAATTCCCACTGTGCTGGGACCTGTAGTGCCCTAGAGGGGACTGAAGAATGCATTCCCACTATGCTGGGACCTGTAGTGCCCTAGAGTGGACTGAAGAATGCATTCCCACTGTGCTGGGACCTGTAGTGCCCTAGAGGGGACTGAAGAATGCATTCCCACTATGCTGGGACTTGTAGTGCCCTAGAGGGGACTGAAGAATGCATTCCCACTATGCTGGGACTTGTAGTGCCCTAGAGGGGACTGAAGAATGCATTCCCACTGTGCTGGGACCTGTAGTGCCCAAGAGGGGACTGAAGAATGCATTCCCACGATGCTGGGACTTGTAGTGCCCTAGAGGGGACTGAAGAATGCATTCCCACTATGCTAGGACTTGTAGTGCCCTAGAGGGGACTGAAGAATGCATTCCCACTATGCTGGGACTTGTAGTGCCCTAGAGGGGATTGAAGAATGCATTCCACGATGCTGGGACCTGTAGTGCCCTAGAGGGGACTGAAGAATGCATTCCACTATGCTGGGACCTGTAGTGCCCTAGAGGGGACTGAAGAATGCATTCCCACTATGCTGGGACCTGTAGTGCCCTAGAGGGGACTGATGAATGCATTCCACTATGCTGGGACCTGTAGTGCCCTAGAGGGGACTGAAGAATGCATTCCCACTGTGCTGGGACTTGTAGTGCCCTAGAGGGGACTGAAGAATGCATTCCACTATGCTGGGACCTGTAGTGCCCTAGAGGGGACTGAAGAATGCATTCCCACTGTGCTGGGACCTGTAGTGCCCTAGAGGGGACTGAAGAATGCATTCCACTATGCTGGGACCTGTAGTGCCCTAGAGGGGACTGAAGAATGCATTCCCACTATGCTGGGACCTGTAGTGCCCTAGAGGGGACTGAAGAATGCATTCCCACTATGCTGGGACTTGTAGTGCCCTAGAGGGGACTGAAGAATGCATTCCCACTATGCTGGGACCTGTAGTGCCCTAGAGGGGACTGAAGAATGCATTCCCACTGTGCTGGGACCTGTAGTGCCCTAGAGGGGACTGAAGAATGCATTCCCACTATGCTGGGACTTGTAGTGCCCTAGAGGGGACTGAAGAATGCATTCCCACTATGCTGGGACTTGTAGTGCCCTAGAGGGGACTGAAGAATGCATTCCCACTGTGCTGGGACCTGTAGTGCCCTAGAGGGGACTGAAGAATGCATTCCCACTATGCTGGGACTTGTAGTGCCCTAGAGGGGACTGAAGAATGCATTCTCACTATGCTGGGACTTGTAGTGCCCTAGAGGGGACTGAAGAATGCATTCCCACTATGCTGGGACTTGTAGTGCCCTAGAGGGGATTGAAGAATGCATTCCACTATGCTGGGACCTGTAGTGCCCTAGAGGGGACTGAAGAATGCATTCCACTATGCTGGGACCTGTAGTGCCCTAGAGGGGACTGAAGAATGCATTCCCACTATGCTGGGACCTGTAGTGCCCTAGAGGGGACTGAAGAATGCATTCCACTATGCTGGGACCTTTAGTGCCCTAGAGGGTTACTGAAGAATGCATTCCCACTGTGCTGGGACTTGTAGTGCCCTAGAGGGGACTGAAAAATGCATTCCACTATGCTGGGACCTGTAGTGCCCTAGAGGGGACTGAAGAATGCATTCCCACTGTGCTGGGACCTGTAGTGCCCTAGAGGGGACTGAAGAATGCATTCCACTATGCTGGGACCTGTAGTGCCCTAGAGGGGACTGAAGAATGCATTCCCACTATGCTGGGACCTGTAGTGCCCTAGAGGGGACTGAAGAATGCATTCCCACTATGCTGGGACTTGTAGTGCCCTAGAGGGGACTGAAGAATGCATTCCCACTGTGCTGGGACCTGTAGTGCCCTAGAGGGGACTGAAGAATGCATTCCCACTATGCTGGGACTTGTAGTGCCCTAGAGGGGACTGAAGAATGCATTCCCACTATGCTGGGACTTGTAGTGCCCTAGAGGGGAATGAAGAATGCATTCCCACTGTGCTGGGACCTGTAGTGCCCTAGAGGGGACTGAAGAATGCATTCCCACGATGCTGGGACTTGTAGTGCCCTAGAGGGGACTGAAGAATGCATTCCCACTATGCTGGGACTTGTAGTGCCCTAGAGGGGACTGAAGAATGCATTCCCACTATGCTCGGACTTGTAGTGCCCTAGAGGGGATTGAAGAATGCATTCCACTATGCTGGGACCTGTAGTGCCCTAGAGGGGACTGAAGAATGCATTCCACTATGCTGGGACCTGTAGTGCCCTAGAGGGGACTGAAGAATGCATTCCCACTATGCTGGGACCTGTAGTGCCCTAGAGGGGACTGAAGAATGCATTCCACTATGCTGGGACCTGTAGTGCCCTAGAGGGGACTGAAGAATGCATTCCCACTGTGCTGGGACTTGTAGTGCCCTAGAGGGGACTGAAGAATGCATTCCACTATGCTGGGACCTGTAGTGCCCTAGAGGGGACTGAAGAATGCATTCCCACTGTGCTGGGACCTGTAGTGCCCTAGAGGGGACTGAAGAATGCATTCCACTATGCTGGGACCTGTAGTGCCCTAGAGGGGACTGAAGAATGCATTCCCACTATGCTGGGACCTGTAGTGCCCTAGAGGGGACTGAAGAATGCATTCCCACTATGCTGGGACTTGTAGTGCCCTAGAGGGGACTGAAGAATGCATTCCCACTATGCTGGGACCTGTAGTGCCCTAGAGGGGACTGAAGAATGCATTCCCACTGTGCTGGGACCTGTAGTGCCCTAGAGGGGACTGAAGAATGCATTCCCACTATGCTGGGACTTGTAGTGCCCTAGAGGGGACTGAAGAATGCATTCCCACTATGCTGGGACTTGTAGTGCCCTAGAGGGGACTGAAGAATGCATTCCCACTGTGCTGGGACCTGTAGTGCCCTAGAGGGGACTGAAGAATGCATTCCCACTATGCTGGGACTTGTAGTGCCCTAGATGGGACTGTAGAATGCATTCTCACTATGCTGGGACTTGTAGTGCCCTAGAGGGGACTGAAGAATGCATTCCCACTATGCTGGGACTTGTAGTGCCCTAGAGGGGATTGAAGAATGCATTCCACTATGCTGGGACCTGTAGTGCCCTAGAGGGGACTGAAGAATGCATTCCACTATGCTGGGACCTGTAGTGCCCTAGAGGGGACTGAAGAATGCATTCCCACTATGCTGGGACCTGTAGTGCCCTAGAGGGGACTGAAGAATGCATTCCACTATGCTGGGACCTGTAGTGCCCTAGAGGGGACTGAAGAATGCATTCCCACTGTGCTGGGACTTGTAGTGCCCTAGAGGGGACTGAAAAATGCATTCCACTATGCTGGGACCTGTAGTGCCCTAGAGGGGACTGAAGAATGCATTCCCACTGTGCTGGGACCTGTAGTGCCCTAGAGGGGACTGAAGAATGCATTCCCACTATGCTGGGACCTGTAGTGCCCTAGAGGGGACTGAAGAATGCATTCCCACTATGCTGGGACTTGTAGTGCCCTAGAGGGGACTGAAGAATGCATTCCCACTGTGCTGGGACCTGTAGTGCCCTAGAGGGGACTGAAGAATGCATTCCACTATGCTGGGACCTGTAGTGCCCTAGAGGGGACTGAAGAATGCATTCCCACTATGCTGGGACTTGTAGTGCCCTAGAGGGGACTGAAGAATGCATTCCCACTGTGCTGGGACCTGTAGTGCCCTAGAGGGGACTGAAGAATGCATTCCCACTATGCTGGGACCTGTAGTGCCCTAGAGGGGACTGAAGAATGCATTCCACTGTGCTGGGACCTGTAGTGCCCTTTGTGGGGGACTGAAGATTCCTCAGTCTCCCCACAGAGGGCACTATAAGTCCCAGCATAGTGGGCTGCCACCAGTCCTCCACACAGCATAAGGAGATTGCAGCCTTCCACCCCTCCCATACACTCACTCCCTGGGGAGAGCCCAGTAGTAATGTAGAACTCACTTACGCCAGGGCTGGTCTCTGCAGGCTCTGACAGTGACAATCATACACTCAGGTGGATCTGTCTCCTCCATTGCTTAAAATTTCCCGCCCACACCCCTTTCTCGTGCACACAGTACTAGTATCCAGGGATTGGAGTGTGAGCAGGGCAGACACAGAGGAGAGGGGCGGGAGAAGGATGAGCAAATCAATATCTCTCTCCTCTCTTGTCCCGTCTCTGCAGAAAGCTTGGCTTCGGGGAAAATCAACTCTCACAGGTGCAGCCAGCCTGTCCATCCCGCCCTGCCCTGCCATGCCCCGACAGCTTCTTCTCACTGAAGGCACAATCTACATCCTGGTAGTTGTTGCCTGGGAGGCGGGCACACGGCACAGCACACCTCCCTAGATTCGGCCATGAACTGTCTGTGCTGTTCCAAAGCTGGGACAGTTCGGAAGTATTTTATTTACGCACAGGGAGGGGTCACTCTGGCACTTCAGCGCCCCCCCCCCCTCTGCAGGCGCCTGGGTGCGGTGCACGCGGCGCACCCGCCTAGGACCGGCCCTGGATATACCCATATATACTGTGAATTTAGTAGTAAACGTATCTTTAATAATGTCTTCCATTCAGGTATCGTCGGCTGTTGCTGTCCCAGGTGGAGTGCATTTGGTATCACTCTGCCTGTGACATGAGCAGGCGCTATACAGAAAGCATTGGCTTATGTAGCTCTGCTCTACAGCCACTTCCTTCCACTACCAGAGGCTTCATTCACAAAACTGCTGCTCTGGGATGGCCGGTCGGCAACCCGTCATCTGGGCTTGCCAACCTGCCATCCCAGAGCAGGAGGTTGAGGGCCACATCAGAGGGCTCCGAGGGCCACATGTGGCCCCCGTGCCACTGGTTGGGCAACCCTGGCCTAGGCTATAAGGGGACAGCAAATTTACACTGTTATACAAGCTGTACACTTACTACTTTATATTGTAGCAAAATGTAATTTCTTCAGTGTTACATGAAAAGATATAATAAAATATTTACAAAAATGTGAGGGGTGTACTCACTTTTGTGAGATACTGTATATACACACCTGTTATTTTGCAATCAAAAAGGTAATAACAATTAATCCCCTATCATGACTAAAATATGTATTAAAAAATTCTAAGAAATTGTATCCAATTAATTACATTGTGGATTAAATAAAAAAAAAAACATATAAAATAATACTATAAAAATGATAAATGAACTAAAATTAGAAATTGGGCAGAAAACAATAAGACCCCTTTCACTGGGGAGGTTTGCAGGCGCTATTGTGCTAAAAATAGCGTCTGCAAACCGACCTGGGCTTTCACACTGGAGCGTGCGCTAGCAGGACCACTCCAAAAGTCCTGCTAGCCGCATCTTTGGAGCGGTAAAGGAGCGGTTTGTTTACCGCTTCTCCACCGCTCCTGCCCCTTGAAAGCAATGGGACACCGCGGCTATACCGCCGGCATAGCGCCTCTGCAGAGGTGCTATGTGGTGGTTTTTAACCCTTTTTCGGGCGCTAGCGGGGGGTAAAACCGCACTACTAGTGGCCGAATACCGCCGCAAAATGTGCGCTTTACCGCCACCGCCGCTCCGGCCCCCGTGTGAAAGGGGCCTTAAGGTCAAACTCTTTGTTTTTATTGGATACAATTTCCTAGGATTTTTTAATATATATTTTAGTCCGGATGGGGGATTAATTGTTATTAAGTTTTTGATTACAATATAATAGGTGCATATATAATAGACCAATCTAGCACAGCGTTTACTTAAAAAGAAGGGGTTAATAGTCACTGTATTAAAATACAGAAAATGGCGGCGTTAATTGCTATATAAGTACATGGATAGTCGTCAGCCAATCATATCTCCCAGAGGAAGTAAAAATAAGTGATGAAACTAGTAGGAGGGACCTGAGAGGCTGACGAATGTGGAATCAGGAAATGACAGGCAGAGTGTTACGGACAGAGGGAGCATTGATGGCTGGGGCTGTATAATCGGTAAGGTGAAACATTCATCCCAGCACCATTGGCACATGCAATATATACTTACTTGATAAAAAAATTTCAAGTGTGAGTGCATTGAAATTGTTTTAGTTTTGAATAAAAGTTTTAAAATGATAAAGCACTATTGCAAGATCTGATTTCTTTGGGCAGCAATAAGGAAGATAAATACCAAGGGGTGATTGATATGATTGAAGCTCACGGTCAGTATAAAGGAGGAGGATTACAAGAAGGAAAGCTCTGGAGGAATAACCATTTACAAAGGCATATTTATAAAGTATATGAGGTGACAACCAGTGGAGGAAACACAAGGATTCTGATAGCGATCGATATGTGTGAAGAGTTTGTTTTTTATCTATAGTCATCTGTTTTGTTTCATCATTTTTTTAATATATATACTGGACTGGCACAATATTTTTAATTTTTTTTTCATAATTTTTTAGGTTCAATAGGTTTTTATTGTCTTATCAACACAAAATAAACAAAGATGTGACCAGGTGCGACCCAGTGGGCACTCTGGTGTAACAAGCTCGGATTGTATAGTTGTTAACAATGTATTCTAAATATTATACATGAATACTTGGAGAAAAACTCTTGTAGCGTTCCATGCGCGGTTCCTGTCAGCCCAGACACTCCAGTGGGAGCATACTGTGTCGCGTGGGCTAGTGGAACCTACTTAAGCATTGTTTACGTTAACTAGGGATGAGCCGAACACCCCCCGGTTCGGTTTGCAGCAGAACATGTGAACGGGCAAAAAATTTTTTCGAACAGGCGAACACCGTTAAAGTCTATGGGACACGAACGTGAAAAATCAAATGTGCTCATTTTAAAGGTTAATACGCAAGGTATTTTCATAAAAAGTGCTTGGGGACCTGGGTCCTGCCCATGTATCAATGCAAAAAACAAAAAATATGGCGTGGGGGTCTCCCCAAAAATCCATGCCTGACCCTTATCTGAGCACAGAACCTGGCAGGCCACAGGAAAAGAGGGGGGGGGCGAGAGAGCGCCCCCCTCCTGAATCATACCAGGCCACATGCCCTCAACATGGGGAGGATGTCCCCATGTTGATGGGGACAAGGGCCTCATCTCCACAACCCTTGCCCGGTGGTTGTGGGGGTCTGCGGGCAGGGGGCTTATCGGAATCTGGAAGCCCCCTTTAACAAAGGGGACCCACAGATCCCACCCCCCCTATGTGAATTGGGAACAGGTTACATTGTGCTCAGGGTTCCCCTTAATATACATACCAGACCTGAAGGGCCTGGTACGGAATCTGGGGGGACCCCTGCACAATTTTTTTTTTAATTTTGGTTCGAGGTTCCCCTTAATATTCATACCAGACCCAAAGGGCCTGGTAATGGACTGGGGGGCAAACACATGCCGTTTTTTTCTGTATTTCCGGGACCCGATAATTCATTATAGTTGCGAGTAGTTTTAAATTACTTTTTTTCCTTTAGAAATGTCATTTTGTGCAGGGACTATTCTAAACACAAGAAAAATGCGCCACTTTACAGGCATACTATAGACACCCCCCAGGTACGAACTTTAGAGGAATATTTTACTTTTATTGTTTCACTTTAAGCATTATTAAAATCACTTCTCCCGAAAAAACTGCAGTTTAAAAAAAAAAAAAATTGCATTGATTCATGTCCCCTGGGGCAGGACCCAGGTCCCCAAACACTTTTTATGACAATAACTTGCATATTAACCTTTAAAATTATCACTTTTGATTTCTCCCATAGACTTTTAAAGGGTATTCCATGGCTTTCGAATTTGCCGCGAACACCCCAAATTTTTCGCCATTCAGCGAACAGGCGAACACCCGATGTTCGACTCGAACTTACGTTCGACTAGAACATCGGGCTCATCCCTAACATTAAAATAAGCTTTGTCATCAACACATTTATAGGGAAGTATGTGGAAGCTAGTATCCAGTACTTCCGGTACGTTGATGTTGGAGTACATTTATAAGTAGTACCTGTGTTCACAGGTAGAGAATTTGAATACTGGTATTTCCAGAATGAGGTTACGTTCAACCAAGGTGAAAGTGTAGATAAGAGAGAGGAAGATAGTAAAAAAAAAAGGGGAGACATAAAAAGGAAGAAAAGAGTATATAGGTAAGAGAAGGGGAGAGAGGCGGGGTATGGAGACAGCAAGCTCCGATCAAGGGGGGTTTCAAATCGGGGGGGGGGCACGAACAGGGTTACTAAGTGTTATTGTGGTTAGGCTCTCGGGGGGTTCTTATCAATGAAATTCTATGCTATAATTTCTCAGATGTGGAGTAATGCCTCCAGATGCTCCAGGTGGTGGAGAATTTGTCACACTTATCCAAGGCTTTGGCTTGCATCTCCTCCATAAGCATTATATCGTTGATCTCACTTAACCATTCTAAGAGGGATGGAGGGGGAGGTGGTTTCCCAGTGTCTGGGAATTAGTTGCCTACCTGCACTGAGAAAAAATTTCAAGAGACTGGTCTTCTGGGATTTTATTGAGCCGGAGAGTAAAGATAGCAATGGAGGGGGAAGGCCTTAATAGTTTATCATATATTTTGGTGTAAATGTGAAAAATATGTGCCCAGAATGGGTAGATCTCTGCGCATTCCCACCAAATGTGAAGGTAGGTGCCTTTCTGAGTAACATCTGCAGCAGACGTCGGTAGTGGAGGGAAACATGACTTTAATATTAGTTGGAACTCAATACCACCTGGACACCAGCTTGTAGTTTTTTTCCTGAGTATAGCTTGAGATAGATGACTTATGAGTAAATAGAAAGGCCTTGTGCCAGTCCTTCTCTGATACTGTATGTCCATCCCCAGCTCCCCTGACCAGGCTTTGGTGTACTTAGGTAGGGTACCATGTGTATACTCAAGGATCAGATGGTAAATCGCTGATAAAGTATGGCGAGGTACTTCAGGGAGTGTGCATAACTGTTTGAAGCTCGTTAGGGGTCTGTGAATTTGTTTTGAGTCATGTAATAGTTTTGAGTAGGAGGATAGGTGAAGTTGTGTCAACCATGTTATGTTGGAATTTGTGGTGGTTTGGCTCATCACGTAAGTTCCATGATTGCTATGAACGAATTGTTTCGCTGTAGGCTATGGGGATCTATTGTAGGTGTCCATGGCTGGGGCAGCTCTGCCCTCTGGAAGGGCCAGGTTATTGAATAAAGGGGTGAGTTGGCTGGGGTCCGTGGACAGCGAGTATCCATCTCTCCTGCAGTACCAAACGTGTACTGCATCTATTGTGAGAGGGCATAAGGTTGGTAGGGATTTGTGGGCCCGATTGTAGCCCCATAACAAGGCACAAAGGTCGACTGGGGACATGTCTTGTTCCATCAGAGTGGATGCTTTAGTCAGCGGGCGGGGGAACCACTCCAGGACACAGGAGACAACTGCGGATTTATGGTAGAGCTAAAAGTCTGGTAAGCTTATCCCGCTATTGGTTGTGGGAGAGCATAGGAGTTTATGTTTCAATCTAGGATGGTTCCCACGCTAGACAAAGCGAATGGCCATGGAAGGGAGGGTGCAGAAAAAGGCAGACGGAAGTGTTATCGGTAGGGCCTGGAATAAGTATAACAGTTTGGGAAGTATGTCCATTTTTAAGACATTCATGCGACCAAACCATGATACAGGGAGATCTAATCTACTTTCAGTGAGGCGTCTGAGTTTTCTAAGTAGTGGGCTAAAGTTCAGGGCATATACATCCGGTATATGTGCCGGGATTGCAGTGCCTAATTATAAAATTGATTTGGATTGCCATTGAAATGGAAAGTTAGTCTGGAAGGAGGAGAGAGTGGATTGTGGCAGAGAGAGGTTCAGAGCTTCTGTCTTAGAGATATTTAGTTTATAGTTGCTAAACAGATTAAACCTATGGATCTCAGAAAGTATGGAGGGGATGCCTATGTGAGGTTGGGTTACATATAGGAGAACGTCGTCCTCATATTAGGAGAGTTTGCAGTGTGAGGAGGGGGGTCTCTATTTCGTGTATGTTGGGATTCGCTCTGATGGCTTGGGCCAGGTGTTCAATGACCAGAGCGAATAGGAGTGGAGAGAGGGGGCAGCCCTGTCTAGTGCCATTGGCAATAGTAAGTGTCTCCAATTGGGTTCCGTTCAGCAGGACTGTGGCTGAGGGTCTGGAGTAAAGGGACATGATGCTTGAGAGCATTTTTGGGCCTAGACTAGGGATGAGCCGAACACCCCCCGGTTTGGTTCGCATCCAGAACATGCGAACGGACCGAAAGTTTGCGCGAACTTTCGAACACCATTAAAGTCTATGGGACTCAAATTTGAGAAATCAAAAGTGCAAATTTTAAAGGCTAATATGCAAGTTATTGTCCTAAAAAGGGTTTGATGTATCATGCAAAAAAAAGTTTTAAAAACTGCAGTTTTTTCGGGAGCAGTGATTTTAATGATGCTTAAAGTGAAAAAATAAAAGTGAAATATTCCTTTAAATATCATGCCTGGGAGGTGTCTATAGTATGCCTGTAAAGTGGCACGTGTTTCCCGTGTTTAGAACTGTCCCTGCACAAAATGACATTTCTAAAGGAATAAAAGTCATTTAAAACTGCTTGCGGCTTTAATGTAATGTCTGGTCCCGGCAATATGGATGGAAATCATTGAGAAAAACGGCATGGGTACCCCCCCCCATAGCCCATTACCAGGCCCTTTGGTTCTTGTATGGATATTAAGGGGAACCCCACACCCAAATTAAAAAAAGAAAAGGCGTGGGCCCCCAGGCCTTATATACTCTGAACAGCAGTATACAGGCAGTGCAAGCAAGACAGGGACTGTAGGTTTGTTCTTAAGTAGAATCCGTTTGTAATTGGGAACAGGTACATTTTTTAAGTGTAGCTTCAGCCCAAAAAAAATTTTTTAAGCTTTTTGGAAAACATAGGGAAGGTTATCACCCCTGTAACATTTGTTTTGCTGTCTGTGCCCCTGTTCATAAGATTTCACCTCACTTTCTGTCCCAAAGACAATTGGATTTTGAAAATTTGGGGTTATTAGGGAAACAAGGATTGGTGATAAAGCATCAGTGGAGACACCTTTTTCCCATATTAACTCTTACAGTAGAGAATTTCTCTTCCTAGGGGTAGATTTCCTCTCACTTCCTGTTGTCTCCCTCCGTTTGTAAGTAGGAATCGTTTGTAAGTCGGATGTTTGAAAGTAGAGGCCTACCCTATATACTCTGCAGAAATTTGGGCCTTAGGTGTTGGTGTTGCCACAACACTGTAAGCCCTCACAGTTACTCTTGGTGGGCGCAGGAACGGGCCCTGCTGTGAAATATTAGATCAAGAATTGTAATTACATCCCCCTGTTGAACAGGGTCAGAAAAATTGGGCCTTTGGTGGTGGTGTTGCCACAACACTGTAAGCCCACACAGTTACTCTTGGTGGGCGCAGGAATGGGCCCTGCTGTGAAATATTACATCAAGAATTGTAATTACATGCCCCTGTTGAACAGGGTCAGAAAAACTGGGCCTTTGGTGGTGGTGGTGGTGGTGTGGTGGTGTTGCCACAACACTGTAAGCCCTCACAGTTACTCTTGGTGGGCGCAGGAACGGGCCCTGCTGTGAAATATTAGATCAAGAATTGTAATTACATGCCCCTGTTAAACAGGGACAGAAAAATTGGGCCTTAGGCACTGGTGCTGTTGCCACAACACTGCAACCCCTCACAGATACTCTAGTTGTAGCACAGGAATGAGCTCTGCTGCAAAGTATTACAGCAAAAATTTTAATTACACGCCCCTGTTAAACAGGGGCAGAAAATTTGGGCCTTAGCCGCTGGTGGTGGTGCCCAGAACCAAAATAGTTCTTATAAGCTATCAACATGAACATTGAGGAGGAAGAGGATAGTCACTCAGCATAACAGGATAGTCACTCAGCATCAGCATAGGCAGTCTTGAAGGGATCTGACATTTAAAAAAAAATTTGGTTACATCATCATCAGGTGCTTGGTAGCTGGTGGTGATCCAAGACTGATTCATTTTTATGAAGGTCAGTCGATCGACCGAGTCGGTGGACAGGCGCACCCTGTGATCGGTTACAAAGCCTCCAGCAGCACTGAATGTGCGTTCCGAAAGAACGCTGGATGCAGGACAGGCCAGTAGCTCAATTTAATACTGTGCAAGCTCTGGCCAGTGATCCATCCTCAAGACCCAGTAACCCAGAGGATATTCGGTGGGAAAGGTGTCCAAGTCTGATCTTGCCCCTAGGTATTCCTGCACCATGTAAACCAGACGCTGGCGATGGTTGCTGGAACCGATCATACCTTGGGGCTGCGGACTAAAAAATTGTCTGGACGCATCGGTCAGACGGCCACCTTCTCCACCACTCCTTCTTTGACTGACCGAAGCCTCAGCAACACGTTGTCCAGGACCAGGAATTTGTAACCTCCCAGTCTCTGGGAACGCGTTGCACAGACCTTTCTGCACGGCCTCCTGAAGATGCTTCATCCTCTGCTCCCTCTGCGACGGCAAGATAAGGTCCGCAACCTTACCCTTGTAACGTGGATCAAGCAGGGTTGCCAGACAGTAATGATCCCTCTCCTTGATCGCATGAATACGAGGATCCCTCCGCAGGCTTTGCAGGATCAAGGAGGCCATGCAGCGTAGGTTTGCTAAGGCATTTGGTCCAGAGTCCTCTGGGTCACTCAGGATGACATGATCCGCAGCCACCTCCTCCCAGCCACGTACAAGTCCATGGGTGTCTTGGGACTGTAATTGATCCCTTGAAGACTGCTGCTGATGCTGAGTGCTAGGCTCCACCTCCATTCTGACACAATCCTCCTCCTCCTCCTCTTCCCCTTCCTGTGTGATAGGCGGGCCAGCAGGAACACAGTCTGGATAAAGGGGGCCTTGAGAGGTAAGGAAGTCCCCCTCTTCCTGCCTCTGTTCTGCCTCAAGTGCCCTGTCCATTATTCCACGCAGCGTGTGCTCCAACAGGTGGACAAGAGGGACAGTGTCACTGATGCATGCACTGTCACTGCTCACCATCCTTGTGGCCTCCTCAAATGGTGCCAGGACAGTGCATGCATCCCTGATCATGGCCCACTGGCGTGGGGAAAAAATCCAAGCTCCTCTGACCCTGTCCTGGTGCCATATTGTAACAGATACTCATTGATGGCCCTCTGCTGCATGTGCAGCCGCTGCAGCATGGCCAACGTAGAGTTCCACCTGGTGGGCATGTCACAGATTAGGCGGTTCTTGGGCAGGTTGGATTCCTTTTGCAGGTCAGCCAGCCGAGCACTGGCATTATATGAATGGCGGAAATGCATCCAGAGTTTCCTGGCCTGCTTCAGGACCTCCTGTAAGCCTGGGTACCTGCCCAAGAACCGCTGCACCACCAAGTTAAGGACGTGAGCCAAACAGGGCACATGGGTCAGTTGTCCCTGTCGGAGGGTGGAGAGGTGGTTGGTGCCATTGTCGCAAACCACCTTTCCTGGCTTAAGCTGGCGTGGCGTCAACCACCTCTGAGCCTGCCCCTGCAGAGCTGACAGAATCTCTGCCCCACTGTGGCTCCTGTCCCCCAAGCACACCAGCTCAAGCACCGCATGGTATCTTTTTGCCTGCGTACTTGCGTAGCCCTTTGAACGCCTACGGAGCACCGCTGGTTCCAAAGACAAAGCACAGGTAGAGGCCATGGAGGAAGAAGAAGAGGAGGGGGTGGAGGAGAGAGGTGTGTCAGTAGTAATATTTTGGAGGCGTAGTGGTGGAACAACCTCCAACACTACTTCCCCCTTTCTTGCATCCTTCCCAGCTGCCAGCAGAGTCACCCAATGTGCCGTGAAAGATAGGCAACGTCCCTGTCCATGCCTGCTGGACCATGAGTCAGCGGTAATATGCACCTTACCGCTGACCGCCCTGTCCAGCGAGGCCTAGACATTGCCTTCCACATGCCGGTAGAGAGCCGGAATCGCCTTCCGTGAGAAAAAGTGGCGTTTGGGAACCTGCCACTGAGGAACTGCACATTCCACAAACTCACGGAAGGGGGCAGAGTCTACCAACTAAAAAGGCAGCAGTTGAAGTGCTAGCAATTTAGCCAAGCTAGCATTCAACCGTTGGGCATGTGGATGGCTGGGTGCCAACTTATTTGGCGGTGCAGCAGCTGGGGCAGGGAATTTTGCCTGGTACAATCTGACATTGGTGTACCAATAGCAGATTGTCCGCAAGTACTTGGCTGTGACACACCTAATTCTACACCTTCATTCTTCTCAGTGCAGGTTTCAGAGAGGACTGAAGGTATAGTGGGGTTGGAGATCCCAGCTGATGAGGAGCAAGGAGAGGTCCGCTTTGTTCTTTGGTGTGGGTGTTTTAGGTAGGCTTGCCAACGAACTGCATGGCAGGTGGACATATGTCTGGTCAAGCACGTGGTGCCCAAGCGGCTGATGTTTTGGCCACGCGAGATACGCCTGAGACATATGTTGCAAATGGCAATGGTGCGATATCCTGCACACGTCTGAAAAAAGGCCCACACCAAAGAACTTTTGGAATAACGTGCAGAGACAGCAGCGCCCTGCACATACAGAGCTCTGTGGTGTGATGCAGTCAGTGTGCTGCCCTTAAGCTGGCCCCTGGAGGGCATCCTGCCTCGTTGGAAATGTGCCTCCTCCTTCTCCTCCTCCTTCTGCTATCAGGCACCCACGTTGAGTCAGTGACCTCATCATCCCCTCCCTCCTCATCACTGGGGCAAATCTGGCAGTATGCTGCAGCTGGGGGAATATGACTGCCAGATAGCTGTCCTTGTTGGGCACCCCCTCTCTCTGGGCTCACGTTACTGCCTTCCTCTAGCTGGGTTCCATCATCAGAGCCTTCAAAACGCTGGGCATCCTCCTGGAGTATGTACCCAACACTGTGGTCAAACAGTTCGGGGGACTCCTCAGGAGGACATGGTGGGGTTAAGGAAGGAGTGACTGATGCCTTTGAGCCAAGGGAAGAGGCCGCTTTGGCAGCTGCTTTGCCAGACAAAGTACCCTGAGCCTGGGTGAGAGAGTATGAGGAGGATGAGGACGGCTTGGTCATCCACTCTACCAAGTTGCGGCTCAACATGGCCAGCTGCCGAAAATATGGACAAGCGTGTCTAGTGCTGATGAGGATGCACCGTGTCCCCGACCAGCACTGTTGCCTCTAGACACAGAGCCTGCTTGCCCTATTTTATTGCCTCGTGACTGTCTGCCTCTCCTTGTTTGCCTTCCAGACATACTAATGGCCTGCAGTGAGATGTAGCTGCACAAAGGTGGGATGTATATATATATATACATATATATATATATATATATATTGTGACAGCAGGAAGGTAAAGTCACCTGGTTGCATCCAGGGGGGTAGATATATTTCGCCCAGATTCAGGCTTTACGCCGACTTATACAACTAGGTGGAGAGTTGTATAAGGCTAGTGGGCTCATGGATGACTCATACCTCTAGGGAGAGGGCTGGGCGTCGTGCAGACAGGGAGTTGATGAGACCAGCTGAAGCTTGTCAGCTCATTTAGGCCTCTATAAGAACTCCCAGCTTCATTAGATGTTAGCTCATGCCTGGAACCAGACCTGTGTGGACTGTCTAGGGAGAGTGAACCCCTGTGCGGTGAGACAAAGCCTGTGTGGCTATTTGCTTGGACATTTAAAACCAGGGACTTAGGGACTAGGACAGCACTAGGCTGATCCCAGTCGTTAGTTAGGAAACCTGTATGTTTAGTCAGAGGTCAACTTGACCAGGATTTATTTTGGTTATGTTTCTTTTGCTTTGCTGTGTTTTGTCACTGTAAATAGAAAATAAACCGCACCTTTTTGATTTTGAAAACCACAACCTCCGTTTGCTGGGCCTGTTTTGTGTGGGGAGCCCATCCCGGGGGTCACACACACCCGCTGCCGAGCTAACCCCCTCACAGTTGGTGGAGAACCAGTGGCAGTTTTTTTTTAAGCCAGCATGGAGGAGATACTGAAGCAGCTGGCTCTAGCAAATGCCAATCAACAGCAGACAAATGCAGGTTTGCAAAAGAGCCTTGCAGCTCAACAACAGAACTTCGCAGCCCAGCAGCAAGCTCATCAACAGAGCCTTGCAGCCCAGCAGCAGACAAACGCAACTTTGCAACAGAGTCTGGAGGCTCAGCAACGAGCCCAGCAGCAATCTGAGGCCCGCTTCATAGACCTGTTGCAGAAGCAAGAGCAGAGACTACAACAACAGATGGAAGCAGTAATGCAGCAACGTCCGCAGACCAGTGAGGAAAGCCGTCCCACTAATACCGCGTCCTTTGGGGTGAGTCGTTTATTGACAAAAATGACTGGAGAGGATGATCCAGAGGTATTTTTGACCACATTTGAAAGGACCGCTGAAAGAGAAAAGTGGCCTGAGGAGCAGTGGGCTGGACTGGTGGCTCCTCTGTTAACTGGTGAATCGCAGAAAGCTTACTATGACCTAGAGCCTAACCAAGCAAAAGACTATGTGATGCTAAAAGCTGAAATATTGGCAAGGCTGGGTGTCACCCAGGCTGTCCGGGCTCAGCGTGTGCATAACTGGACTTTCCAGCTTGGAAAACCCCCCAGGTCTCAAATGTATGATCTCATTCACCTGAGCAGAAAGTGGCTACAGCCAGAGACTTTGTCCGCACCAAAGATTGTGGAACGTGTTGTAATGGATCGGTTTTTGAGAGCTCTTCCTACTGCCATCCAAAAGTGGGTAAGCCATGGAGACCCAGAGACGGCCGATGGTCTTGTGGATCGTGTGGAGAAATACTTGGCTACAGAGAACCTGACGGCCTCTTCCAGAGACACTCGGACTTTCCACCCTAAGACCAGACCATCCCCAGGGGCGGATAAGAGGATTCCAAGGGGTGAGGGTGGAGAGAGTGAGAGGGTGGGAGCTCTACCCCAAGTTTGGCGAGAACAGCCTGGGAAATCAGCGGCTCAAGAGGCGGCAAGAAGGATCGTTTGCTACCGCTGCCGGCAAGCGGGACATATTGCAGCCAATTGCCCGGTTGTGGAGGAACCCATGCAGTGTGACTTTCTGACGGGCAGACGTCAGTCGCTGTGTGCGACAGTCGCATGCACTGCCATTCGAGGAACTGAGAAACATTTATGCAAAATGTGTGTTAATGGTAGAAATGTTGTGGTATTGCTGGATTCAGGTAGCCTTGTGACCCTGATAAAGGCTGAGTTAGTTAAAACAGAGGTCTCTGGGAATAGCAAGGTAGCTGTTATTTGTGTGCATGGGGACACCCAAGAGTATCCAGTGACTACAGTGTGTTTCGAGACCCCCAAAGGTACCCTCTCTCATCCAGTGGGCTTAGTATCTCAGTTACCGCATGACGCCATTGTGGGAAGGGATTTTCCGAAGTTCTGGGAACTGTGGGATGATCCTGAGCCCCTCACTGGTGCCCCTATGTACCAGGAATGTGATAGCCAGAACTCCCCTGAGAGAGGTGAGGACTCTCCGGAATTTCCCTTATCAGTATTGGCAGGGGAGACTCAAGAAACTGGAGAGGAGCCCACCTCCTCAGACGAAAACCTACCGTCTGTGGAGTTTTCTGATCTTGAGGTTCACAGGGAAAACTTTGCCACAGAACAGTTGAAAGACCCCGCCCTAATAAAGGCACGGGAAAACGTAGTGAAAATAGATGGCGAGTTAGTGAACCCAGATAATACCTGCACTTACCCATACTTCAGCGTAGAGAAGGACCTACTGTATCGGGTGGCAAAAAGGGCAGAAGAAACCGTTGAGCAGCTTGTGGTGCCCAAACCTTACAGGAAGTTGGTGTTGGAGTTGGCCCATGGGCACATTCTTGGAGGTCATCTGGGGACAGAGAAAACCCGAGAGAGGGTATTACAGAGATTCTATTGGCCGGGGGTGATGAAGGACGTAGAAAATTATTGTTCCTCCTGCCCTGTGTGTCAGAGGTTGGCCCCGATGCCACATTTCCGTAGCCCGCTGGTCCCTCTACCCATCATTGAGGTCCCGTTTGAGAGGATCGCCATGGATTTGGTAGGTCCTATAATCAAGTCCGCTAGGGGGCACCAGTACATATTAGTTATAATGGACTATGCCACCCGTTATCCAGAAGCGATCCCTCTCCGAAATACCTCGGCCAAAACCATAGCCAAAGAGCTATCTCTTGTTTTTAGCCGGGTGGGTATTTGTAAAGAACTGCTTACGGACCAAGGTACACCCTTTATGTCCCGGGTTATGAAAGAGCTGTGTAAATTGTTCAAAGTGACGCAATTGCGTACGTCTGTGTATCACCCCCAAACCGATGGGCTGGTTGAAAGATTCAACAAAACCCTAAAACAAATGTTGAAGAAAGTGGTGGATAGAGATGGAAAGGATTGGGACTGTTTACTTCCTTATTTGATGTTTGCTATTAGGGAGGTGCCCCAATCCTCTACGGGATTCTCCCCCTTTGAGTTACTGTATGGGAGACACCCAAGAGGGCTGTTGGATATTGCCAAGGAAACTTGGGAAAGTGAGAGTTCTCCCCACAGGAGTGTGATTGAGCATGTCGCCCTGATGCAAGATCGAATTGCACAGGTAATGCCCATCGTGAAGGAACATTTGGCCCAAGCGCAGTTGGCACAGCAGAGAGTGTACAACCGTGGAGCCAAGACCCGTACCTTTTCCCCGGGGGATAGGATATTGGTACTTGTCCCTACGGTTGAAAGTAAATTCCTTGCCAAATGGCAAGGCCCCTACGAGATAATGGAAAAAGTGAGCGAAGTGAATTACAAGGTCAGACAACCAGGAAGGCGAAAGCCCGAACAGATCTATCACGTTAATCTGTTGAAAGCCTGGAGGGATAGAGAGTCCCTAGTCGCAGACACTTGGTCACCAGCTCAAACTGGTTGCGTGATTCCTGAGGTTGGAATAGCAGCCACCTTGTCACAACCCCAACAACAGGAGGTTAAGGAGTTTGTGCTTCGCAACAAGGAGGTATTCTCTGAGCTGCCGGGACAAACATCTGGGGTAGAGCATGACATCATTACCCCGCCCGGTGAAAGGGTGAAGTTAAAACCCTATCGGATCCCAGAGGCTCGACGGGAGGCAATACGGGAGGAAGTACAGAAAATGCTGAACTTAGGGGTGATAGAGGAGTCCCAAAGTGATTGGTCTAGTCCCATCGTGTTGGTGCCTAAACCGGATGGGAGCTGGCGATTTTGTAACGATTTTCGTCAGTTGAACAAAGTTACAAAATTTGACACCTACCCCATGCCACGTATAGATGAGTTGATCGACCGGCTGGGAACAGCCCGATACATGACGACTCTTGACCTCACAAAAGGGTATTGGCAAATCCCCCTGGCCAAGTCGGCCAAAGAGAAAACCGCATTTGTAACCCCAGACGGGGCGTTCCAATATAAAAGAATGCCGTTCGGGTTACAGAATGCGCCGGCCACATTCCAGCGGAAAATGGACCAGATGCTGAGGCCCCATCGGAAGTATGCTGCGGCTTACCTGGATGACCTAATTGTCCATAGCACAGATTGGGCCTCACATCTGCCAAAAGTGCAAACAGTCCTGGACTCTGTTCGGGAAGCGGGGTTTACGGCTAACCCCAAGAAGTGTACCATTGGGCAGGAGGAGGCCAAATATCTTGGGTACACCATTGGGAGGGGAGTAATAAAACCCCAACTCAACAAAGTCGAGGCCATCCAGAGTTGGCCACGTCCCAACAGCAAGAAGCAGGTACGAGCCTTTCTGGGAATCGCTGGGTATTATCGGCGATTCATTCCCCACTTTGCTTCTAAGGCTGTGCCCCTAACCAACCTGACGAAGGGGAAAGGGTCGGTCATGATTAAATGGACCCCCGAGGCTGAGGCAGCATTCCAATTCTTGAAACAAGCCTTATGTAGCCAGCCAGTGTTGTACTCACCCGACTTCTCTAAAGACTTTGTCGTACAAAGTGATGCGTCAGATGTGGGGTTAGGAGCAGTATTGTCCCAGGTCTGGAACGGGGAAGAGCACCCAGTCATTTACCTCAGCAGGAAGTTGAAGTCCCATGAGGTAAATTACGCCACCGTTGAAAAGGAGTGTTTAGCGGTGAAGTGGGCTCTAGATTCCCTTCGGTACTACCTGCTAGGTAGGCACTTTGACATGGTTACGGATCACGCTCCGTTAAAGTGGATGGCTCAAAACAAGGAAACAAATAGAAGAGTGAATAGGTGGTTCCTGGCCCTCCAGGAATTCAACTTCACAGTAAAGCATCGCCCTGGCGTTCAAATGGGGAATGTGGATGCTTTGTCTCGAGTACATGAATGCCTGATTGCTGGTGTTCCAACCCCGAGGTTAAAACAAGAGGGGGGGGGGTATGTGACAGCAGGAAGGTAAAGTCACCTGGTTGCATCCAGGGGGGTAGATATATTTCGCCCAGATTCAGGCTTTACGCCGACTTATACAACTAGGTGGAGAGTTGTATAAGGCTAGTGGGCTCATGGATGACTCATACCTCTAGGGAGAGGGCTGGGCGTCGTGCAGACAGGGAGTTGATGAGACCAGCTGAAGCTTGTCAGCTCATTTAGGCCTCTATAAGAACTCCCAGCTTCATTAGATGTTAGCTCATGCCTGGAACCAGACCTGTGTGGACTGTCTAGGGAGAGTGAACCCCTGTGCGGTGAGACAAAGCCTGTGTGGCTATTTGCTTGGACATTTAAAACCAGGGACTTAGGGACTAGGACAGCACTAGGCTGATCCCAGTCGTTAGTTAGGAAACCTGTATGTTTAGTCAGAGGTCAACTTGACCAGGATTTATTTTGGTTATGTTTCTTTTGCTTTGCTGTGTTTTGTCACTGTAAATAGAAAATAAACCGCACCTTTTTGATTTTGAAAACCACAACCTCCGTTTGCTGGGCCTGTTTTGTGTGGGGAGCCCATCCCGGGGGTCACACACACCCGCTGCCGAGCTAACCCCCTCACAATATATATATATATATATATGTGTATATATACACTGATTATAATGCAGCTATCAGAATCAGCTGCCTGCTGTGGTATTAGTATGAGAAAAGCAGCAATTGTCTTCAGTTAATTTTAGGTGAAAACTGTGCAGCGGACACAGTACACTAACTGAAAATACTTGCAGCTCTCTGTCTGTGATTTTATTATGAGAACACCACTATTAGTCACTAACTGTATTCAGGTAAGCTTTAGGTGAACGCTATGCAAAGCACACAGTACACTAAGTGAAACACTGACTGCAGCTAGCACAATCACCTGCCTGCCTGTCACATTATAGAGAATAACAGGAACGGATCTAGCTAAACTGAATACAGTGTATAAATATATATACAACACCTAGGATGCATATATATCCTCTACAAACTGTAACTGCAGCTAACAAACTCGCCTGCCTGCTCTATCTAACTCAATATAAATGACACTGTCTCTCTCTCTCTCTGTAAGCTCTCTATTTAACCAACACCGCAACACACTACACAAGGCCACCACGGAGGCGGCCTCATATAGGGTGGGGAGTGTACTAAACCCCCTGAGACATAATTGGCCAAAGCCCCCCTGACTTTGGCCAATTATGGCTCTCCGTTTTTTGCGCGCTGTGATTGGCCAAAGCATGCCGGTCATAGTGCATGCTTGGCCAATCATCAGCCAGCAATGCACTGCGATGCCGCAGTGAATTATGGGCCGTGACGCGCCACTCGAATTTGGCGCAAGCGGCCCATAATGTTCGCAATTCGACAAACAACCGAACAGGCGATGTTCAAGTCGAACATAGGTTTGACTCGAACTCGAAGCTCATCCCTAGTACTGAATAAACTGCAGCTAACTGAATCAACTGCCTGCCTGTAGTATATTAGGAAGAGAACAACAGGAATGGTCTGCAGTGAGATCTAGCTGAACACTGTCCACAGGATATCGTACTGAATAAACTGCAGCTACCTGAATCAACTGCCTGCCTGTAGTATATTAGGAAGAGAACAACAGGAATGCTCAGCAGTGAGATCTAGCTAAACTGTATACAGTATATATATATATATATATATATATATAGGAAGGCTGGTATGCTAGCCTGAAATTATGGGAGGAGTTCGAGGGGTACTTATACAGACCATCCACGAGGGTCAGCGTCGGCTGTAGTGCGCGGTATTCGTCGTCATCAGCCGACGCCTTACGACTCGCAACATCCGTGTAGTTGCTTTCGTACCTTCCAGCTTCGCTCGCAGTTGATCGTATCCCCGCTCGCGGTCGCAGGTAGGACCGGCCGTTACCGTTCGTACGAATCGTAGCGCCGGTACACGTTTCTTCTTCTACAAAAATCACACGGTTCATAACCCCGTGTTTTCCGTCTGCATCGTATGTTTATCGACTAGTCCAGTTGTCTTTCCTACCCTGTCACACCCACGTTGCTACCGGTAACGGTCCGTCCAGACACTACGGCTCTCAGAGCTGTTGTACGAATTACTCACAGCTCGCAAAGCTCTCGCCTCAGTCGCACATCCGATACCCAGTCGTCGGACTGGTATCCCACGCTGCACTTCCTTATCCCTAGTCACTGATGCCCTACACCTCCCACGATACTCTCCCTTCACCTTACTGATGCCCCACACCTCCTACTCACACCATACACCAAACAGTCTGGGCCGGCTCTTGTCGCTAAACAATCGGCACTACAGGCCGGACCCTCGACAATCACAAGCCCCTTCAACTTCGAAACAACGAACACCCGTCCGAATCCAGCCGTATCTCCGGCGCTACGATTCGGACCCGGGAAATTCAAATCCCCGCCTTGCACCCGTTATCAGCCCGTATACAGGCACAGCATCAGCTTAGAGATTCGGATCTCTGGCATCCACATTGGTTCCGAGCACAGTCGCACCACCGGCTCATCGGCTCGGACCTGCAAACATCGAACCGCTAAACCATCCGAATTCAGTCGTAGCATAGGCTCAAACTTTCGAACCAATGGCATTCCCAAGCGATCCGAGTCCAGTCGCTTCACCGGCTCAATCGACTCGGATCTCTAGCAACTGACCCTCCTATCCGATCCGAACCCAGTCGTAGCATCGGCTCAAAGGTTCGGATCCTCCGCTAACATGGCCGTTCTGGGCTCAGTCGCGGTCGAGTCACAGTCGCACCACCGGCGCATACCGCTCCGATCTTCAGCATTAAACTTCTTTAGCCGACCCGAATCCAGTCGTAGCATCGGCTCCAAGTTTCGGATCCTCGGCTGAACAACCAATTCGTTCGCAGTCGCATACCAGGCTCTAAACAGCTCCGACCCATACCTCCGATACAACGTTGAACGTCTCAGAACGTTACGAATCCAGCCGTAGCATCGGCCACAATGATTCGAACCCCAAGCCGCTATACACACGCATTACTTACCACTCCCGTTTCATCACGAAACGGCCATCCCCACACACTCGAAAGTCACAAACTCTTCTTCTTTCGTCTCCTTAAGGCATTTGTTCCTCGCAAGCGCTGCGAGCGTTCGACGAGTGGTTGCACACCAGCCACTCACCTCCTCCAGTAGTCAAACGGCTACTCACCGATTTCTCTATCCCTTTCCACCACACACGTCAGTTTAGATTGAGTTTCCATCCCGTCCACCCTGCAATCCAGGTCGGACGATATCTCCCGAAAAAAAAAAAAAAAAAGGGGGCAGGGGGTCTTACACACTTCTTCACCCGGAGCTACCTACCGCTCCCACAACTCTTCAGGCCTACAAAAAATGAAAATATATATATATATATATATATATATATATATATATATATATATATAATAATATAAAAAAAATATATATATATATATATAAATAAATAAATAAATAAATAAATAAATAATAAAAAAAAAAATAATAAATAATAATAAAAAAAATAAAATAAAAAAAAAAGGAATATATATATATATATATATATATATATATATATATATATATATATATATATATATATATATATATATATCTCCATGTCACCCTCCTCACAGGTCCCGGTCGACCCGTGTCTCGACCTCAACCAAGACAGGGCTCAAGTCAGGTGCGTAAACGCAAGGCCCCTCCTTGCTTTCTCTCCGCACTCTTTCACGACATATTTGCCTTCACATACACAATTCGACCGCTCACCAGGCGCTAGCAACTGCCACATACTTCTACGCATGACACTCTGTTTTCAAAGCCGATCCGAGATCCTTCACTACGCAGACAAGGTCACCAACATCACCTTGCTGGCAGTGCAGGAGTTGGCAGACCGACCACACGTCATTGAACTACAGATCGAAACATTCCTACTTAGTATACCAGACTCCAGCTACCCGCCCCAGTACGCCCTGGGGGCTCTGGTTCATCAGTCTGTGCCAAGCACAGACGGCACCCGAGCTATCGGTTACCTAGCCAGTCACCTCCTGGCTCACCTCGGTTGCCGCGCATTCTTTTGAGTTTTCTAAATTACACTCAACAAGCGCTCGTACGCAAAACTTGGCTATCCTCTGCGCCTGTCATTCCTTATTCTGTCCATCCTCCCTTCCTTCTCCCTACCCACTTTCGTACCTCCTCTATCCCCTCCATACCTGGCATCTCACTCTATAAACATACATTCCCCCCCCCCTTTTTCTTTCTCGTTTTTTCTCCAACCCCCAACATGTCGCAGACCGAC
Source organism: Rana muscosa (assembly GCA_029206835.1). NCBI lineage: Eukaryota > Metazoa > Chordata > Amphibia > Anura > Ranidae > Rana > Rana muscosa. Next base: position 179,592,116 of record CM055116.1, read on the forward strand.
TGCGATGACTTTACCTTCGTCCCACCGTCACCACGTTCGGGTTCAGCGGACGACTCCACACAGTCCCTCAGGGCTGGACCATCCCCAGGCTTACAGCCGAACTACGCCGTAGGGGCATCCCCTACCCGGCCACGGCCAGGGAAACCAAGCTGTTAGGCTGCTGTTCCATAACCAGCGGCAACTCTACCAGACAAATTCCGCTGCAGTCGATATCCTCGGCATTACTCAGCTACACGCCTTGGTGACCACACTGGCAACCGCAGTCACCGACGTCCAGGCCAGAGTAGGGGCCCTGGAAACACGGTCAGCCGCGCCCCTATCAGCCCCAGTCTCCACCGTCGTTACCGAACCCCCCACTGTAGGTACGCCCGACGCTTGCACCCCTTTTTCTTCGCACCTGGTCCCAGCGGGCATCAGGAAGGACATCCTAAGCGATAGGACGCGAACCTAGCGTCCCCACGCATCTTCGGCACAGGTCATAACAGGAAACAAGCCGCGTGCCTAGGGGGACGTCTCAGTCATCCTAATGGCCTAGGACCCCAGGCTCGCTCGCAAACTCGAAAGCGACAAGTTCGTGGTAGCCTCTGGAAGCCTTAGAGATGTAACCAGTCCTCCCAGTCAGACTAGGATGTCCAATTTGAGCACCGGGGGGCACAGCCATCTCCAGCAACTTAATTTCAAGGGTTGCTTTTACCCCACCGCAAACTTCTGCACATCCGCCTCCTGTGCCAGAAGGCTCTCCCTAGAAATACCTACGGCGCCAAGCAGCAGAGTCCAGCTGGACCAGGCCACATGCACTTTGGGCGGCTCGACTTTCTCTCCTCACATCCAACTTCCTCTCTAGCAGCCTTTCTAGTACAGGGGACACTACAGGGTTCCACACCGGACTCGTTACACTGCCTGACTCATTCCAAAACTACCCAGTCAAACTCCAGCATACCCTCACAGGAGTTCTCCCGATGGTTTAGGATTCTTGTGAGATCTAAGGAGTCCAAGAGAGGTCTTTAAAACCTTGATGTGCCCACAACCGTGAAGAAAGTAGAAAGACCGGCACAGTTCATCTCCTTCCTGGTAATCATTCTAGACAAACGCGCCATGCGGGCCAGCCCACTTCTCGGTAGATTGACCCGCATCGGGACAGTCATCCATACGTCCACCGACACGCAAGGGTGCACTAACCCACAGCTACAATCCCTACTGGGCATGCTCAAACCACAATGAGGATCGTCTCTCAAGGGCGATCCTTTATCGCACGCTTCTTAGTGTTCCTCTCCCAGGCACAAGACCCTGACCAAATCATTAAGCTAGACGCAGCCTCCGTAGCAGGATCTGGCCATGGGGGACCAATTCCTTGAGACCGGATAGGTAGACCCTTGTTTATCCCATCAGCATTTTCCTCGTCACCTCAGATAATCACGGACGTAGCAGCTTCCACAAGCTTCGCTGCAACTTTTGGCCATCATTGGTTTCAGGAGATCCGATCCATCAGAGATGCTCACAATTCCGCTTTTAGTCAGTCCTCCTCTCTATTTGAGATCTACCCCATAGTCGCAGCAACTCAAGTACGGGGCAGCCCCGGGCAGGACAGACCGCCACGTTCGCCACAGACAACCAGGCTACAGTCACAGTCGTTAACAAAGGCAGGTCAATAAATCGTTGTCCGTCATGTCCTTCCCACGCAGGCTGTTGCTACTTTCCCTACATCATCAGCTCAGTAGCCTCAGTGTCCACATCCCCGGTCAATGCAACACCTCGGCCGACGCGCTATCCCACTTGACCATGCCACATCCTCTCACAGAAGCCGGAGCCGACTCGACCATGTCTGGCGTCCCACATTAGTCGCAACCAACTCTGGAATCGGATAGCACCTCCATGGTGCTACCTCCCTCGTCAATGCATCCTGATCCGCCAACACACTACAGGTGGCGGCAACCACACTCTAGTACCAAACGCTTACCAGTGACCAGCGCCATACTCCGGGACATGTCTGCTATCCTTTCACGTTCCCCCTTCGGTCTATGGCCCAGCCTGGTAGTTCAAGCAGCCACTTACCTAGCCTTTTACGATTTTACGGCCGGCGAATTACTATCACCAGCCCTAAATGCCGAGTACTACTCGGGCACCACCCGACTTGCCACCGAAGTCATTTCATCCTACACCCGACGGTGTCGGAAATGATACAACCCGGTCCCGGAGTAGACATTAAACCTTTCCAGACACACAACGCCATGGCTGTTCTACGGTAATTGGTAAACTCTGCTGTCCGAGCCATCTGAGGACAGCCCTCTACTACCTTTCCCAACTGAACCCCTAAGCGGGAACCAGTTCGTCAGCCACGTCAGAACACTCCTGAGCATCTCGGGCCTTGACCCAGGATGTTACTCAGGACTCGCTTTCGCATTAGAGCAGCCCCAGCAACATCACGAAACAGAGTTCCTGACCACGCAATAAGGAAGATAGGCAGGTGGAAATCCTTGTGTTTCGCCCGACACGTCCCCGATCCTCAGTCAGAAATATCACGAGCCTTTAACAGTCTCGCTCTATAGTGGTTTACCTAACATAATAGATCAATTCCTTCCTAACCTTGTGTGACTTTTTGGCCCCTTTCTTTGGCATACCGTACAAAAGGCCAGGCCACACTTCAGGTCTTATTTGTGTTGTTAGTCTTGTGACGTGTTTATGTGATCCATATCTCTTCGGACAGAGGGCTCCGACCATAAATAGGAAGGCTGGTATGCTAGCCTGAAATTATGGGAGGAGTTCGAGGGGTACTTATACAGACCATGCACGAGGGTCAGCGTCGGCTGTAGTGCGCGGTACCCACCCACCCATATCTCCCTTTTCTAGGGCACTCCTCTACAACAATTCTCAGCAGAATTATCTATCACTTCTATTCAGGTATGGCCCCTTTCTTTGGCATACCGTACAAAAGGCCAGGCCACACTTCAGGTCTTATTTGTGTTGTTAGTCTTGTGACGTGTTTATGTGATCCATATCTCTTCGGACAGAGGGCTCCGACCATATATATATATATATATATATATATATATATATATATATATATATATATATATATATGCAGTATATATATATATATATATATATATATATACATATACACACACACACACACACACATACAAACCCTGCAATGTATATATACTGTAATGCTGGATCTAACTGAAATTAAATGATACTCTCTCTCTCTCTCTATCTCTCTCTGAACGCTGCAACACACTACACAAGGCCAACGCGCAGGCGGCCTGATATAGTGTGGGGCGTGTACTTAGTCCCCCTGAGCCATGATTGGCCAATTATGTCTCTCTGTGCTGACTGCGCTGTGATTGGCCAAAGCATGCAGGTCATAGTGCATCCTTGGCCAATCATCAGCCAGCAATGCACTGCGATGACGCAGTGCATTATGGGCCGTGATGCGCCGCTCAAATTTGACGCGAACGGCCCATAATGTTCGAAATTCGGCGAACAGCCGATGTTCGAGTCAAACTCATATTCGACTCAAACTCAAAGCTCATCCCTAGCCTAGACCTATCTGAGAAAGGGTGTTCTGGAGGAAGGACCAACTGACCCTATCGAAGGCCTTCTCTGCATCACAGGAGAGAAGGCAAGTCTGGAGGTGATTACGTTGAGCATAAGCAATGAGATGTAGGGTCTTGGAGGTGTTATCCTAAGCTTTACTTCCAGGGACAAAACCCACTTGGTCTTTATGGATAAATGCTGGTAATAGGGGTGAAAGGGGATTTGCCAGGATTTTAGAGAATAATTTCAAATCTATGTTCAAAAGGGATATAGGTCTGTAATCCCTATTCAGTTTAGGGATGACTGCAATCTGGGCTTGAAGTAGGGTGGAGGAGGGGGAATGGGTCTCATCTATGGCATTAAACACTTTTGCAAATAGTGGGGCTAATAGCGGGAGGACGTTTTATAGAAGCGTGAAGAAAACCCATCTGGGCTAGGACTCTTGCCATTTTTGAGGCCTTTAATGGCTTGTAGGAAGTCAGTTTCCGATAGCGAAGACTCTAAGTCCTCAGTATCCGGTGCAGGAATGGTCGGAAGGGCTGTTTCTTGGATATAGGATAGTAAGTCTTGTGTCGGTTGACCAGCCTGGGGGGGAGGAAGGTACTGCCTGAGGAGTAAGACTATAAGGTGGAATAGTATTGCCGGAATTCTTTGGCTATTGTTGAGTTAGTAAATAGTTTACCCTTGGATAGAGAGTGGATGAAGAGGATGGACTTACGTGTGTGTCTGGGGTTTAGGACATTTTGGCTATGAGGTGTGATATGTCGGCCGGGCATGCTCACTTGAGTCGGGAACCATGTTGAATGAATTTCCCCCTGAAGACACATTTAAGTGCTTCCCACTTCGTTAGGGGGTTGGTGTCATCATGGGCATGGTCCTTAACAAAGTCCCTAATGGTATGTATGATATCTTGGGAACATACCGAATCAGACAATAAGTTGTCGTTCAGCCTCCATGAGAATCTTTTCCTGTGTGTGGGTATTCGTCCGAGACTTATGTGGATTGGGGCGTGGTCAGACCAAAGTGTCAGGCCTATTGATGATACCGGGGAATAGTCCAGCAGGGACTGTGAGATTAGAATGTAGTCTATACGGCTATATGAGGAGTGTGCAGGGGAGTAGTATGTGTAGTCCTTGTTTGAGGGGTTTAGCACTCGCCATACGTCTACCAGCGACAGCTCAGAAAATAGTGAACGAATGTTGGTCAGGGAAGCTGAGGATAGTGAGGACTTACCAGTTGATGAGTCTAGGCGTGGTATCAAGGCAGAACTGAGGTTGCCCCCCAGGACCACGTTGACTGCGCCAAACCGTTTCAGACGAGACGTCACCGAGTAAAGGAATCATAGTTGATCCTGGTTTGGAGAATACATGTTAACTATGGTAAAAATCAAGTTCATATATAATAGTTTCAGAAACATATACCATCCTAGCAGATCAATGTCTGTGTCAAGAACATCTGAGGCGAAGGAAGCGTGAAAGGCAATAGAGACCCCCTTAGACTTTGCAGAAGGGTTGGTACTGTGAAACCATGTAGGATAGTGCTTGTGGAGGAGGCGCGGAACAGCATTGGATCTAAAGTGGGTTTCTTGGAGAAGGAGGATTTGTGTGCGGAGTTTGTGAAAATGGTACAATATTTGCCTCCTCTTCTCAGGGGTGTTAAAACCTTTGCAATTTTGAGAGGAAACCTTCAGGGAGATTTGTGGAGCCATTTGGGAGGTAACATGGGGTTGAGAAAGGTGTTGATGAGATTGGAGCTTGCTGTCTCAGTGAGAGGGATCGGAAGAAAATACCGGTGGGTAGAGCCGCATCTAGTGGTGGAAGAATAGGAGGTGGAGATGAAAAGTAGAGAAAGAAGACAGAAAGAAAAGAAAGCAGATAACCAAGGCCTCAACGGCCAAACTAAGAGTGTTGTAAACAACATGTCAGCTAAGACCACTATGGGTCCTGAAAACCCTAAACTGGGGTTCATGGCCAGTGCACAGAGGAGCCCGCACACACCAGGTAACATTAAAAGAACTTTGCATGAATTAATTGCAAAAAAAGGAACAAAATCTGGTAACATACAGTAAAAAACATTTTGATATTCAGGACCCATTACCGACGCTACATATAGCTATGTATTGTGGGGGGGGGGGTGGAGCTGGGAATGTAATAGCAGCATCTAACAAAGGGAGAGTCTTATCGTGATAACACAACCTGTTTGAGGGAGATAAAAGAAGGTTAGTAGTGTCCCAACATACCTAAAAACAGGGGGGACTTTACAGATCTGGAACATGAAAAAGGAAAAATGATTGGTTAGGGAACACAATGTGGTCTCTCATCCAGCGGATGATTTAGAGGCTGGAGCGTTTTTTTTTTCTTGGATTGCTGTTGCCAGCCCATGGCAATAGGAAGGCTTGGGGTGGCAGCTTGTAATGGCCAGTCAGGTATGGGAATTTGCGGAAGTTTAAAAGTGGCAAGGAAGTTCAGAAGGTCTCCCAGGGTGCGGAGTGTTGCCGATTTTCCATCATGCGATGCAAAGAGATAAAACGGGAAGTCCCAGTAGTATTTAATTTGCTTAGCTTGTAGTGCGCCAGTAAGCGGCTTCAGAGCTCGGCGCATGTCCAGGCTCAGCTTGGAGTGGTCTGGGAGTAATGAGACCTGCATACCATTAAAACAAACGGCTTCTTGCTTGCAAGCTGCTTGCATGATGTCAGCCTTAACAGCATAAAAGTGCACTCTGCATATAACATCTCTGGGGTATTCCGGGTTCGGGTTCTTAGGGCCCAAGGCCCTGTGTATGCGGTCAAGTTCCAGGGGAGAGTCCTTAGCTTTTCGGATGAGTTTGTTAACCATGGCGGAAACTGTGGGGGCTAGATCTTTGATTTCCATGGATTCAGGGAGGCCGCGTATGTTATTGCGTCTAGCCCTATCTTCCTGGTCATCCTGGTGGTACATCAGTTGTTGAATATGCGAGGTATCTCTTCCATTGTGTGCTCGACTTCTTCCAGTCTGTTGGTGACATCCCTGCGCAGTTCTGACATGTCTTGCTTGGATTAGTGCTTAAGCCTTAAAACACAGGCTTCAAAATCATGTCTAGTTGGTAAGGCCTTAATGTGAGCCTCCATGTCCCAGCTACTGTAGGAGCGTTGTGAGTCAGGAGAGTGGCAGCCTGAACGGACTGAGCCGCGTTTTGACTCTGGAGGGGATCTGTTGCGCTGCCTGGTGCTCATGTGGGGAGATAAGTGCTGTGTGGCAGTGCGTTGTGAGGCCACATGGGAGCCTGAGGACCGGGACCGAGCCATCTTGGATGAGGGGGGGCCGTTCTGACTCTGCCCCAAATGGGTGAAATAACATCCGATTTCTCCCTTCTTGCACTGATCGGGGGTCTGGTGTCCCTCTCCCCCACCTTTTCTCCCCATTACAGACCTGAGGGACAACTGAAGGAGCGCTGGGAGCCGTGGATAGCCTGGTGTGTGTGTGAGCCAAAGGAGGTAGCGTCCTATCTCTCCATGTGCTCAGCCACGCCCCTTTCACATTTATACATATAAGGACTCTCAATGGATTCATATGTTTTATTTGGCACTATGCACTTTGTTTATTGATTGCACTTAATATCCTTATGGTATTTTCTTATGTACAGTGGATATAAAAAGTCTACACACCCCTGTTAAATTTCAGGTTTCTGTTAAGTTAAAAAAATGAGACAAAGATAAATCATTTCAGAACCTTTTCCACCTTTAATGTGACCTATAAACTGTCCAACTCAGTTTAACAACAAACTGAAATCTTTAAGGTGGAGGGAAGTAAAAATAAAAATAATATGGTTGCATAAGTGTGCACACCCTTAAACTAATACTTTGTTGAAGCACCTTTTGATTTTCTTACAGCACTTAGTCTTTTTGGGTATGAGTCTATCAGCAGGGCACATCTTGACTTGGAAATATTTCCCCACTCTTCTTTGCAAAAACACTTCAAAATCTGTCAGATTGCAAGGGCATCTCCTGTGCACAGCCCTCTTCAGATCAACCCACAGATTTTCAGTCGTATTCAGGTCTGGGCTCTGGTTGGGCCGTTCCAAAACTTTAATCTTCTGCTGGTGAAGCCATTCCTTTGTTGATTTGGATGTATGCTTTGGGTCATTGTCATGCTGAAAGAGGAAGTTCTTCATGTTCAGCTTTCTAGCAGAAGCCTGAAGGTTTTGTGACAATATTGACTGGTATTTGGAACTGTTCATAATTCCCTCTACCTTGACTAAGGCCCCTGTTCCAGCTGAAGAAAAACAGCCCCAAAGCATGATGCTGCCACCACCATGCTTCACTGTGGGTATAGTGTTCTTTTGGTGATGTGCAGTGTTGTTTTTGCACCAAACATTTTTTTGGGAATTATGACCAAAAAGTTCAACCTTGGTTTCATCAGACCATAACACATTTTCCCACATGCCTTTGGGAGAATTCAAATGTGTTTTTGCAAAATTTATCCAGGCTTGGATGTTTTTCTTCGTAAGAAAAGGCTTGTCACTCTACCCCATAGCCCATATGAAGAATACTGGAGATTGTTGTCACATGTACCACACAGCCAGTACTTGCCAGATATTCCAGTAGCTCCTTTAATGTTGCTGTATGTCTCTTGGCAGCCTCCCTGACCAGTTTTCTTCTCATCTTTTCATCAATTTTGGAGGGACGTCCAGTTCTTGGTAATGTCACTGTTGTGCCATATTTTCTCCTTTTGATGATGACTGTCTTCACAGTGTTCCATGGTATATCAAATGTCTTGAAAATTCTTTTGTGGAGGTGCATGCGCAAGGCTGACTAGGCAGGTAATGTCCACCTAGCGCTCCGCATCTACCGGGACTTGACAACTGAATTAAAACGAGTTGAAGACGTTTACTATATTGAAACGGTAACCGGCGGATAGATAATACTCTCAGGCTCATAGACATATGATGTACAACGGGAGGAAATCAAAACTTAAAGCAACAAAGGTCCCTGAAGCGCCGACGAGAGCCGTGACTAAAATGGCTGCAGCATCTTCCTCCCGCTCCTCATTACCTCACTCTCAGAAACTGAGTAAAGCTCAGTCACCTTATAATATTGAGCCTGAACCTGAATTTGACTTTGGTCTAAGTCCAAATATCCTACAAGGTACTACACCAAATTCAGACCTTATTGCCCAATTTGAAAGAGTTTTACAGAGGGCACTACAAAACACCTCAGATTCCATCACAGAAAAGCTGACACGGAAAATCTGTGAGGTGGGCAGACGAACAACTATATTAGAGCAAAGAATGGAAGAAATAGATGGAATAACCGCTAATTACAATGATGAACTTGAATTATTCAGGGAAGACAATATCTCCCTTAATAATCGTTTGGAAGAATATAAAAACAGAGCCAGAAGGTCTAATCTGAGAATACGTGGTATACCAGAATCTATATTAGACCTCCAACCAACAATTGCTACACTCTTTCATGAACTAATTCCTACAGTTCCCATAGAACGTTTGGAGATGGACAGGGTCCATAGAACACTAGCACCCCGAAAAGAAGAAGGTCCCCCAAGAGACATTGTCATCAAACTCCATTATTTCAAAACTAAGGAACAACTTCTGGAAGCAGCCTGCAATAAAGATGCTTTGATCTTTCAAGGACACAGGTACCAGGTGTTCCAAGACCTCTCACAGCAAACCCTAAACAAAAGAAAGATGATGAAGCCACAACTCCAAATTCTTCAACACAATCGCATAACCTATCGTTGGGGCTTTCCATCTGCCCTTCGTTTTACATACAAAGGCAACACCTATACCTGTAAAACAGCTGAAGACCTTACTTCCACAATCTATGAACTCCGTCTATCCATACCTGAGAATACTTCAGTAGGATCCAAGAGAAGAGCTACCTCAGGTTCTCCCACATCACAGCATAAAATGTCAGCTCTTCAAGCCCACCCCAGCATCAACAAAAGGAGCCGCTTGATTGCCCCACAGCAAACTGCTGAAAATCAAATGGACTGAGTCTAATCTGACTGGTGATATAAAATATAAATTATAACCACTTATATACTCGGTAAGCTGTCTGCTATGGTAATCCATGAGACAGACTCTTTCTCTGTCTCAGCAGGTTTACCACATTATTGGGTTCTCCTAATATACCTTGTTTATATGAGATAATGTTCCTAAACAAGTTCTAGGAATAATTAATAATAGTCATACTATCCATATCGTTGAGTCAAGAATCCGTGTGGTATAAAACCGTACGGATTCTATGATTCCACATCTAATGACTTACCTACAAAGGTGTGACCTCCCACACAGGAGTTAGAGAGAATTAATAGTTTTTCCTCACTATCATTATATAACTGCAGTTAATTTAAATGAATTGCATACTTTTGCAGAGTTTCACTGACTAGTATGCGGGACGCTGAACTTTTTGTCACATGCAGATCTTAAAGACAATTTAATTGGTTACTGTTTCATTTAAATACACCTTTAGAACTCGTTCAATACGATAAGTTATATGTTATAATATTATATAGGTTGTTTAGATCTTGCAGATAGTCCACTGCACCTCCCAAACGTTCCTTACGTGCCTGGTATAATATACCAGACATCCTTTGGACGAAACAGTACCCATTGTGTGGTAACTGATACCGCACATTGGATACTATCTCCATTTTGGAGCTGAACTGACTACTTATTACATAAAAACTTCTCTCCTTCATAATACAATCAGACTTAATTGATTTCATTTATTACCCACCCCCCCCAACCAATATCTGACTGATACTTAATTCTCATATCCTTTTTCTTAGCACTAAATAACCTAACGTACAAATCTCCAGAGCTTTCATATCACTACCTACACACCATATTCATTCTCTTAAAACACATTGATTTGTAACTATGACTTCTCTAAATGTACTCACACTAAACGTGCAGGGTCTCAATTCTCCCCCTAAAAGAACGAAAGCCTTCCAATTTTTCTCTTCTCTTTCAGCATTTCAGCACATGTGTGTTTACAAGAGACACACTTTACCACTCTCTCATCTCCTAAATTCTGCCACCATCGATATCCCCAAATATTCAAAGCCTCAGCCTCAAACGAACAAAGAGGGGTTATGATAGCATTCCATCACACTACACCATTTACTCTACATGCTGAGATTGCAGACCCCGAAGGTAGATACCTACTACTAAAGGGATTATTATTGGATGCCGAAATAACCATAGTAACTTATTATGCCCCGAACAAAAACCCCCTTTCCTTCCTTTCGCACCTATTCACTGTTGTAGATACACATAAAAGAGGGATGCTTATAATGAGTGGAGATTCAAACCAAGCGATTTACCCAATTTTGGATAAGTCCCCTACACCTTCTTCAAACCTTTGCCCCATTTTTTAACACCTGCTCAACCAACATTCTAGATACTTGGCGAGAACAACATCCCAGGAAAAGACAAAATACCCACTATTCTCACCCCCATAAATAATTCTCCCGAATTGATCACTTATTTACTAATATCAACTCTGCACAGCTTATTCTTCACTCTCAAATTACTCCATGTACATGGTCAGATCACAATGCAATCATCACTACTTTCTCTTCCCTTATCCCAAAACCCAACTCTTGCTCTTGGAATATAAATGATAATCTTTTAGCCACCCCAACCTACAGACAAACTATTGAGAAAGCTATTCAAGAATATTACACAAATAATAATTTGCCAGATATAAACCCATTGACACTTTTAGAAGCCCACAAACCAACAATAAGAGGAGTATGCCTTAGTCAAGCAGCCTATCACAGAAAACAAAATAAACTAATTCAAACAAGATTGAAAGAGACTTTTTACAAAGACTTTCAAACATCTCCCTCCCGTAGTAACAAACTAATATATGATAAAGCAAAGTTGGAATTAGACATCTTTTTAACAGACTCGGCAGAAAAAATCCTTCGGAAATCTAGACATACAATGTACATGAATGCTAATAAACCTACAACCTTTTTAGCCTTGGCTCTACGTAAAGCAGACCATATTAGGAAACCAATACGATTGCAAATGACAAAAAATAACTTTTCTAGCAATCCACTTAAAACAGTAAATGAATTTCGTAGAAAACTTACAGATTTATACAATGACACTCACAAACTGGACCAAACAAAATTAGCCTCTTTATTATCCAATATTCAACTGCCCTCTCTCAACATCGATCAACATGAATCCCTTGAAAAACCCATTACAACAGAGGAAGTACAATCAGCCATAAAAACCCTGAAAATACATAAGCGACCTGGCCCAGATGGCTTTTCAGCCACATATTACAAAAGATTCTCAACAATACTTTCCCCCCTTCTAAAAGAAGCTTTTAATTCCCTCCTCTCAGGACACTTTTCATCCAGTAACCCTACTAGCTTCCATATCAATGATACCCAAGCCGAACTCTGATGACACAACATGGTCCAATTATAGACCTATTTCAGTACTAAATTTAGACATTAAATTACTAGCCAAGATCCTTTTAAATAGACTTACAGTAATCCTATCATAGGAAAACTAATAAATAAAGACCAAACAGGCTTCATATCGTCCAGACACACGGGAGATAATATACGGCGAGCAACCCTCCTTGCACATATGGCACGTACCAGACGTGTCCCTGCCTGCTTCCTCTCAATAGATATTCAGAAAGCATTTGACACTTTATCTTGGGATTATTTAAAATCTATTCTCCACAAATGGGGTTTCGGAACAAATTTTTTACAATGGATATTATCAATACATGATAATCCAAAAGCATATGTTTTATATTCAGGATTTCGCTCTGACCCCATAAAAATTGAAAGAGGAACCAGGCAAGGCTGCCCATTATTCGCACTCCTTTTCCCCTTAGCGATCGAACCCCTAGCACAACTGATCCGTACAAAAATCAACATTAAATGTCTCGAATTGGGAGGGCATCAACAAAAGTTATGCATGTTTGATGATGACATCCTGATCTTTCTCACGTCTCCCTTAATATCAGCACCTAACCTCCTAGATACACTTAATAAATTTAGCATGATTTCCGGGTTGAAAATAAACACCCAAAAATCCACAGCCTTGAATATCTCACTCCCTTTAGAATCACTGACGGAACTACAAAACTCCCTTCCCTTTACCTGGTCAAACACACATATTACCTACCTAGGTATCTCATTCACAGCTGATCCGGCTAATTTATATCAAGCAAACTACCCACCTTTATTAAAGCAACTTACCTCTTTAATGAAGGGCTGGTCCACACTTCCATTGGTATGGTTGGGTAGAACAGTGTTTCTCAACTCCAGTCCTCAAGGCGCACCAACAGGTCATGTTTTCAGGATTTCCCTCAGATGAAACAGCTGGGGTAATTACTAAGGCAGTGAAACTGATCAAATCACATGTGCAAAATAATGGAAAGCATGAAAACATGACCTGTTGTTGTGCCTTGAGGACTGGAGTTGAGAAACACTGGGGTAGAATAACTGTTATTAAAATGTCTATTTTGCCAAACATTTTATATCTCTTTAGAAACCTCTCAATCCGAGTCCCAGCCTATTTTTTCCGTATTTTACAACGCAAAGTATCTAAATTTATATGGGGTAAAACCAAACCATGCTTATCATAAAATACCCTATTCACTCCCCGAACACATGGAGGATTGAGTGTGCCTAACTTTAGCAAATATTACTACACTGCACAACTGGCCCAACTCCTTAAATATCATGCCACTAAAGAGATACCGTTATGGGTTTCGATCGAATTGGCCGATTGCGACACCCTTTCATTGGCAAATATCTTATGGCTTCCCCCTTCACTTCGCCGAAAAATTTCAAATCCAATCACCAAACATAGCCTGGCTATCTGGGACAGATTCAAATTCCAATTTGGACTACAATCATTACATAATCCTATTCTCTCCTTTCTGCATAACCCCGATTTTTATCCGGCTTGGACTTTCCCATCCTCCTTTGCAACTTGGTCTAAAAAAGAGCTAACACAAACACACAAATTTATTGATTCTAATGCTATTATCCCCTTCCCCAAACTCAGTGAAACTTACCATCCACCTACTACAGAAACCTTCAGGTACCTACAAATAAAGAATTTTATAATGACAAACAATTCCCAGACCTTACTCACCGGTGACTGCATGACCTTTGAACAAACTTGCATTTCTGACCCACACAGAAGAGGCTTAAATCTCAGACCTATACAAACAATTACTGATCCCCATTTCCGAAAACTCTCCACCATATACATCAAAATGGGAATCTGACTTGAGCCTCCAACCTGGAGATTTAGACTGGCCACAAATATGGAAAGCAACAAACTCTGCAACACCAAATATTGCTGCTCTAGAAACGAACTACAAGGTTCTTACAAGATGGTACTTAGTACCTGCTAGGATTTCTAAATTCCACCCCCAATATCCTGCACAATGCTTTAGAGGTTGCACTGACAAAGGCACACATCTACATATTTGGTGGACTTGCCCCGTTGTTCTTACCTTTTGGAAAAAAAATTTTGATCTATTATCCACCATGTTTAGCACCACTTTATTACCAGATCCAGCGGTAGCTCTTTTAAATATTAAACCGCAAAACATTACTAACCGGCAATTTAAACTCTTGCTATATGTAACAGCTGCAAAACAATCAATTGCTTTAGCATGGAAAACTTCTACATTAAGTATTGTCCCGGTCAAACATAGAATTAATCAGACACTGATTCACACCAAAACAGAAGCGATCTTTCTAGACAAAATTTCAAAATTTCAAGCACTATGGAGCCCATGGATATATCATCACTTACCACAAGGCTTTGACCTTACACTGGTACTACTACTGACTTAAATACGACACTTCAACCACTTCCCAATCCAATCTAGTTACATTCTCATCAATACCTGGTCCTCTCTGGAGAAACTTCCCACCTTCTATTCCCTCCCCCCGTCACCCTGAATTTAACAAACATTATAGAGAATTACAAAATCTATTACTAACTAATAAAACGGTGTGTACTCATACCACAAATAATATAGGTTTTATAGATCTACCATTATCAGATTTTGTTTGACACTTAGTTGTACATCCTAGCCAGTTGAAGACTTTTTTCTTGCCTTCAGGACTAGGGATGAGCTTTGTGTTCGAGTCGAACATACGTTCGACTCGAACATCGGCTGTTCGATCGTTCGACGAAGAACGAACGATTTGGGCCGTTCGCGCCAAATTCGAGTGACGCGAACGGCCCACAATGCACTACGCCATCGCAGTGTCATCCAGGCGCTGTGATTGGCCAAGCATGCACTGTGACCCCGCATGCTTGGCCAATCACAGCGCCGGCAGCGAGGAGAGCAATGATTGGCCACAGGCAGGATGCCTGTGGCCAATTATTGCTGAGGGGGTTTAGTACACGCCCCACACTATAAAAGGCCGCCAGCGCGGAGGCCTTGTGTAGTGTGTTCCGGAGCAGGGAAAGAGAAGCATAGGCAGGGACAGTGTCATTTTTTTTCCTTTACTAATCCTGGATTCCTTGTGTTTAGGGACAAATAAGGATAGGTAGGGAGAGTGTCAGTGTGTTATTCTGTGCTAAACCTTGTTTGTAGGGACAGAGAAGGACAGTGAGGGAAAGTGTCAGTGTGCTATTCTGTTCTAAACCAATCTTGCTGAACCATATTTGAAATCCTTGAGTTTAAGGACAGAGAAGGACACTCGTGGAAACTATCAGTGTGCTATTCTGTGCTAAATCTTGTTTGTAGGGACAGAGAAGGACAGTGAGGGAAACTGTCAGTGTGCTATTCTGTTCTAACCCAATCTTGCTGAACCATATTTGAAATCCTTGAGTTTAGGGACAGAGAGGTACAGTGAGGGAAAGTGTCAGTGTGCTATTCTGTTCTAAACCAATCTTGCTGAAACATATTTGAAATCCTTGAGTTTAGGGACAGAGAGGTACAGTGAGGGAAAGTGTCAGTGTGCTATTCTGTTCTAAACCAATCTTGCTGAACCATATTTGAAATCCTTGAGTTTAAGGACAGAGAAGGACACTCGTGGAAACTATCAGTGTGCTATTCTGTGCTAAATCTTGTTTGTAGGGACAGAGAAGGACAGTGAGGGAAACTGTCAGTGTGCTATTCTGTTCTAACCCAATCTTGCTGAACCATATTTGAAATCCTTGAGTTTAGGGACAGAGAGGTACAGTGAGGGAAAGTGTCAGTGTGCTATTCTGTTCTAAACCAATCTTGCTGAACCATATTTGAAATCCTTGAGTTTAGGGACAGAGAAGGACACTCGTGGAAACTATCAGTGTGCTATTCTGTGCTAAATCTTGTTTGTAGGGACAGAGAAGGACAGTGAGGGAAACTGTCAGTGTGCTATTCTGTTCTAAACCAATCTTGCTGAACCATATTTGAAATCCTTGAGTTTAGGGACAGAGAGGTACAGTGAGGGAAAGTGTCAGTGTGCTATTCTGTTCTAAACCAATCTTGCTGAACCATATTTGAAATCCTTGAGTTTAGGGACAGAGAAGGACACTCGTGGAAACTATCAGTGTGCTATTCTGTGCTAAATCTTGTTTGTAGGGACAGAGAAGGACAGTGAGGGAAACTATCAGTGTGCTATTCTGTGCTAAACCAATCTTGCTGAACCATATTTGAAATCCTTGAGTTTAGGGACAGAGAAGGACACTCGTGGAAACTATCAGTGTGCTATTCTGTGCTAAATCTTGTTTGTAGGGACAGAGAAGGACAGTGAGGGAAACTGTCAGTGTGCTATTCTGTTCTAAACCAATCTTGCTGAACCATATTTGAAATCCTTGAGTTTAGGGACAGAGAAGGACACTCGTGGAAACTATCAGTGTGCTATTCTGTGCTAATCCTTGTTTGTAGGGACAGAGAAGGACAGTGAGGGAAACTGTCAGTGTGCTATTCTGTTCTAAACCAATCTTGCTGAACCATATTTGAAATCCTTGAGTTTAGGGACAGAGAAGGACACTCGTGGAAACTATCAGTGTGCTATTCTGTGCTAAATCTTGTTTGTAGGGACAGAGAAGGACAGTGAGGGAAACTGTCAGTGTGCTATTCTGTTCTAAACCAATCTTGCTGAACCATATTTGAAATCCTTGAGTTTAGGGACAGAGAGGTACAGTGAGGGAAAGTGTCAGTGTGCTATTCTGTTCTAAACCAATCTTGCTGAACCATATTTGAAATCCTTGAGTTTAGGGACAGAGAAGGACACTCGTGGAAACTATCAGTGTGCTATTCTGTGCTAAATCTTGTTAGTAGGGACAGAGAAGGACAGTGAGGGAAACTGTCAGTGTGCTATTCTGTTCTAAACCAATCTTGCTGAACCATATTTGAAATCCTTGAGTTTAGGGACAGAGAGGTACAGTGAGTGAAAGTGTCAGTGTGCTATTCTGTTCTAAACCAATCTTGCTGAACCATATTTGAAATCCTTAAGTTTAGGGACAGAGAAGGACACTCGTAGAAACTATCAGTGTGCTATTGTGTGCTAATCCTTGTTTGTAGGGACAGAGAAGGACAGTGAGGGAAACTGTCAGTGTGCTATTCTGTTCTAAACCAATCTTGCTGAACCATATTTGAAATCCTTGAGTTTAGGGACAGAGAAGGACACTCGTGGAAACTATCAGTGTGCTATTCTGTGCTAAATCTTGTTTGTAGGGACAGAGAAGGACAGTGAGGGAAACTGTCAGTGTGCTATTCTGTTCTAAACCAATCTTGCTGAACCATATTTGAAATCCTTGAGTTTAGGGACAGAGAGGTACAGTGAGGGAAAGTGTCAGTGTGCTATTCTGTTCTAAACCAATCTTGCTGAACTATATTTGAAATCCTTGAGTTTAGGAACAGAGAAGGACACTCGTGGAAACTATCAGTGTGCTATTCTGTGCTAAATCTTGTTTGTAGGGACAGAGAAGGACAGTGAGGGAAACTGTCAGTGTGCTATTCTGTTCTAAACCAATCTTGCTGAACCATATTTGAAATCCTTGAGTTTAGGGACAGAGAGGTACAGTGAGTGAAAGTGTCAGTGTGCTATTCTGTTCTAAACCAATCTTGCTGAACCATATTTGAAATCCTTAAGTTTAGGGACAGAGAAGGACACTCGTGGAAACTATCAGTGTGCTATTGTGTGCTAATCCTTGTTTGTAGGGACAGAGAAGGACAGTGAGGGAAACTGTCAGTGTGCTATTCTGTTCTAAACCAATCTTGCTGAACCATATTTGAAATCCTTGAGTTTAGGGACAGAGAAGGACACTCGTGGAAACTATCAGTGTGCTATTCTGTGCTAAATCTTGTTTGTAGGGACAGAGAAGGACAGTGAGGGAAACTGTCAGTGTGCTATTCTGTTCTAAACCAATCTTGCTGAACCATATTTGAAATCCTTGAGTTTAGGGACAGAGAGGTACAGTGAGGGAAAGTGTCAGTGTGCTATTCTGTTCTAAACCAATCTTGCTGAACTATATTTGAAATCCTTGAGTTTAGGAACAGAGAAGGACACTCGTGGAAACTATCAGTGTGCTATTCTGTGCTAAATCTTGTTTGTAGGGACAGAGAAGGACAGTGAGGGAAACTGTCAGTGTGCTATTCTGTTCTAAACCAATCTTGCTGAACCATATTTGAAATCCTTGAGTTTAGGGACAGAGAAGGACACTCGTGGAAACTATCAGTGTGCTATTCTGTGCTAAATCTTGTTTGTAGGGACAGAGAAGGACAGTGAGGGAAACTGTCAGTGTGCTATTCTGTTCTAAACCAATCTTGCTGAACCATATTTGAAATCCTTGAGTTTAGGGACAGAGAGGTACAGTGAGGGAAAGTGTCAGTGTGCTATCCTGTTCTAAACCAATCTTGCTGAACCATATTTGAAATCCTTGAGTTTAGGGACAGAGAAGGACACTCGTGGAAACTATCAGTGTGCTATTCTGTGCTAAATCTTGTTTGTAGGGACAGAGAAGGACAGTGAGGGAAACTGTCAGTGTGCTATTCTGTTCTAAACCAATCTTGCTGAACCATATTTGAAATCCTTGAGTTTAGGGACAGAGAGGTACAGTGAGGGAAAGTGTCAGTGTGCTATTCTGTTCTAAACCAATCTTGCTGAACCATATTTGAAATCCTTGAGTTTAGGGACAGAGAAGGACACTCGTGGAAACTATCAGTGTGCTATTCTGTGCTAAATCTTGCTTGTATGGACAGAGAAGGACAGTGAGGGAAACTGTCAGTGTGCTATTCTGTTCTAAACCAATCTTGCTGAACCATATTTGAAATCCTTGAGTTTAGGGACAGAGAAGGACACTCGTGGAAACTATCAGTGTGCTATTCTGTGCTAAATCTTGTTTGTAGGGACAGAGAAGGACAGTGAGGGAAACTGTCAGTGTGCTATTCTGTGCTAAACCAATCTTGCTGAAGCATATTGCAAATCCTTGTGTTTAGGGACAGAGAAGGATAGGCAGGGGACAGTGTCAGTGTCATTGTTGCTAAGCCTCCTGCACAGTATACACTTGAAGGTAGCCCTTATTGCTGTTTTTCCCATCTCCCTGCAGGCCATCCATTAAAATGTCTGGAAGGCAAACAAGGAGAGGCAGACAGTCAGGAGGCAAAAAAAGAGGGGGGCAACAGTGCTGGTCGTGGACGCGATACATTGTCATCAGCACATGGCCATGGGACATGCTTGTCCTTCTTTTCGGCAGCTGGACATGTTGAGCCACATCATGCCGAAGACTTGGTAGAGTGGATGACCAAGCCCACCTAATCCTCCTCATCCTCTCTCACCCAGGCTCAGGGTACTGGCAAAGCAGCTGCCAAAGCGTCCTCTTCTCTGGTATCATTATCTTCATTAGTCAATCCTTCCCTAGACCCACCATGTCCTCCTCCTGAGGAGTCCCCCGAACTGTTTGAGCACAGTGTTGGGTACATGCTCCAGGAGGATGCCCAGCGTTTCGAAGGATCTGATGATGATACCCAGATAGAGGAAGGCAGTAGCGTGAGAGCAGAGAGAGGGAATGCTCAAGAAGGACACCAATCTGGCAGTCATGCTCCAGCAGCTGCAGCATACTGCCAGATTGGCTCCAGTGATGAGGAGGGAGGGGATGATGAGGTCACTGACTCCACGTGGGTGCCTAATAGGAGAGAGGAGGAGGAGGAGGATGAGGAGGAGGCACATCTCCAACGAGGCAGGATGCCCTTGGGTGGCCAGCGTATGGGCAGCACACCGACGGAATCACACCGCAGAGCTCCGCCTGTGCAGGGCGCTGCCTCTGCCCGTCATTCAAAAAGTTATTTGGTGTGGGCCTTTTTTGAGGCGAGTGCATCAGATCGCACAGCTGCTGTTTGCAACATATGTCTCAAGCGTATATCGCGTGGCCAAAACATCAGCCGCTTGGGCACCACATGCTTGATCAGACATATGTTGACCTGCCATGCAGCTCGTTGGCAAGCCTACCTTAAAGACCCACACCAAAGAACAAAGCGGACCTCTCCTTGCACCACATCAGCTGGGATCTCCAACCCCACTATACCTTCAGTCCTCTCTGAAACCTGCACTGAGAGGAATGAAGGTGTAGAATTAGGTGTGTCACAGCCAAGTACTTGCGGCCACTCTGCTAGCAGTACACCGACGTCCGATTCTAGCAGGCAAATTTCCCTGCCCCAGCTGCTGGACCGTTGAAAGAAGTTCACTCCCAGCCATCCACATGCCCAGCGGTTGAATGCTAGCTTGGCTAAATTGCTAGCGCTTCAACTGCTGCCTTTTCAGTTGGTAGACTCGGCCCCCTTCCGTGAGTTTGTGCAATGTGCGGTTCCTCAGTGGCAGGTTCCCAAACGCCACTTTTTCTCACGGAAGGCGATTCCGGCTCTCTACAGGCTTGTGGAAGGCAATGTCTTGGCCTCGCTGGACAGGGCGGTCAGCGGTAAGGTGCATATTACCGCTGACTCATGGTCCAGCAGGCATGGACAGGGACGTTACCTTTCTTTCACGGCCCATTGGGTCACTCTTTTGGCAGCTGGAAAGGATGCAGGACAAGGTGCAGTAGTGTTGGAGGTTGTTCCACCTCCACGCCTCCAAAATGCTACTACTGGTTGTGACACACCTCTCTCCTCCACCCCTTCCTCTTCTTCCTCCTCCATGGCCTCTTCCTGTGCTTTGTCCTCGGAACCAGCGGTGCTCCGTAGGCGTTCAAGGGGCTACGCAAGTACGCAGGCAAAAAGATGCCATGCCGTGCTTGCGCTGGTGTGTTTGGGGGACAGGAGCCACACTGGGGCAGAGGTCCTGTCTGCTCTGCAGGGGCAGGCCGAGAGGTGGTTGACGCCACGCCAGCTTAAGCCAGGAATGGTGGTTTGCGACAATGGCACCAACCTCCTCTCCGCCCTCCGATAGGGACAACTGACCCATGTGCCCTGTGTGGCTCACGTCCTTAACCTGGTGGTGCAGCGGTTCTTGGGCAGGTACCCGGGCTTACAGGATGTCCTGAGGCAGGCCAGGAAAGTCTGTGTGCATTTCCACAGATCTTATAATGCCAGTGCTCGCCTGGCTGAGCTGCAAAAGGAGTTAAACCTGCCCAAGAGCCGCCTTATATGTGACATGCCCACCAGGTGGAACTCAATGTCGGCCATGCTGCAGCGGCTGCACACGCAGCAGAGGGCCATCAATGAGTACCTGTGCGACTACGGCACCAGGACAGGGTCAGGGGAGCTCTGGTTTTTTTCACCACGCCAGTGGGGCATGATCAGGGATGCATGCACTGTCCTGGCACCATTTGAGGAGGCCACGAGGATGGTGAGCAGTGACAGTGCATGCATCAGTGACACTGTACCTCTTGTCCACCTGTTGGAGCACACGCTGCGTGGAATAAGGGACAGGGCACTTGAGGCAGAACAGAGGCAGGAAGAGGAGGACTTCCTTGCCTCTCAAGGCCCCCTTTACCCAGACAGTGTTCCTTCTGTCCCACCCATCGCACAGGAAGAGGAGGAGGAGGAGGAGGATTGTGTCAGCATGGAGGTGGAGGCTGGCACTCAGCATCATCAGCAGCAGTCTTTTAGGGATGATTTACAGTCCCAAGAAACCAGTGGACTTGTACGTGGCTGGGAGGAGGTGGCTGCGGATCATGTCGTCCTTAGTGACCCAGAGGACTCCGGACTGAATGCCTCAGCTAACCTACGCTGCATGGCCTCCCTGATCCTGCAAAGTCTGCGGAAGGATCCTCGTATTCTTCAGATCAAGGAGAGGGACCATTACTGGCTGGCCACTCTCCTTGATCCACGGTACAAGGGTAAGGTTGCGGACCTTATCTTACCGTCGCAGAGGGAGCAGAGGATGAGACAACTCCGGGAGGCCTTGCAGAAAGGTCTGTGCAACGCGTTCCCAGAGACTGGGAGGTTACAAACTCCTGGTCCTGGACAACGAGTTGCTGAGGCTTCGGGCAGTCAAAGAAGGAGCGGTGGGGAAGGTGGCCGTCTGACCGATGCGTTCAGACAATTCTTTAGTCCGCAGCCCCAAAGTATGATCGGTTCCAGCAACCATCGCCAGCGTCTGATATACATGGTGCAGGAATACCTAGGGGCAAGGTCAGACTTGGACACCTTCCCCACCGAAAATCCTCTGGCTTACTGGGTCTTGAGGATGGATCACTGGCCAGAGCTTGCACAGTATGCAATTGAGCTACTGGCCTGTCCTGCATCCAGCGTTCTTTCAGAACGCACATTCAGTGCTGCTGGAGGATTTGTCACGGATCACAGGGTGCGCCTGTCCACCGACTCGGTTGATCGACTGACTTTCATCAAGATGAACCAGTCTTGGATCACCACCAGCTACCACACACCTGATGCTGATATAACAGACTAATTGATTTTAAAATGTCACATCCCTTCAAGACTGATGCTGATGCTGAGTGCCTGTGCTGTTATGTTGACTGGCTATCCTCCTCCTCCTCCTCAATGATCCGATTAATGATGATAGCTTGGAAGATCATTTTGGTTTATGGGTGCCGCCACCAGTGGCTAAGACCCAATTTTTCAGCCCCTGTTTAACAGGGGCGTGTAATTACAATTTTTGATGCAATACTTTGCAACAGGCCTCATTGCTGTGCTCCAAGTACAGTATCTGTGAGGGGTTGCAGTGTTGTGCCACCAGTGCCTAAGGCCCAATTTTTCAGCCCCTGTTCAACAGGGGCATGCAATTATAATTATTGATCTAATAATTCACAGCAGGGCCCATTGCTGCGCCCACCAAGAGTAACTGTCAGGCCTTACAGTGTTGTGGCACCAGCACCACCATCAAAGGGCCAATTTTTACTACCACTGTTCAACAATTATATGTTATTACAATTCCTGATATAATAGTTGACAGCAGGGCGTTCCAGCACCCACCAAGAGTAACTGTGAGTGCTTACAGTGTTGTGCCAACACCAACACCTAAGGGGCCAATTTCTGCAGAGTATATACGGCAGGTCCCTACTTTCAAACATCCAACTTACAAACGACTACTACTTGCAAACGGAAGAAGACAACAGGAAGTGAGAGGAAATCTACCCCTTGGAAGGAAAATTCTCTCCTGTAAGAATTAATATGGGAGAAAGGTGTCTCCTCTCTACTGATGCTTTATCACCAATCCTTGTTTCAATAAAAACACCACATTTCAAAAACAGTTGTCATTGGGACGCAAAGTGAGGTGAAATGTTCTGAACAGGGGCACAGACAGCAAAACAAATGTTACAGGGGTGATAACCCTTCCCTATGTTTTCCAAAAAGCTTAAAAATATGTATTTGGGCTGGAGCTACACTTAAACAATGTAGCTGTTCACAATTACAAACAGATTCTACATAAGAACAAACCTACAGTCCCTGTCTTGTATGCACCGCCTGTATACGGCTGTTCAGAGTATATAGGGCCTTTTTTATTTTGTGTGCGGGGTTCCCCCTAATATCCATACAAGACCCAAAGGGGCTGGTAATGGGCTGGGGTAGGGGGGGGGTTGATGGGGTAGCTATGCCATTTTTCTTAAAGATTTTCATCCATATTACCGGGACCAGACATTACATTAAAGCCGCAAGCAGTTTTAAATGGCTTTTTTTTCCTTTAGAAATGTTATTTTGTACAGGGACAGTTCTAAACACGGGAAACACGTTGGACTTCACAGGCATACTTTAGACACCCCCCAGGTACAATATTTAAAGGAATATTTGACTTTTTTTTTTTCACTTTATGCATCAATAAAATGACTGCTCCCGGAAAACGTCAGTTTTTAAAACTTCTTTTTGCATTGATACATGTCCCCTGGTGCAGAACCCGGGTTCCCAAACTCTGTTTAGGACAATAACATGGATAATAGTCGTTATAATTAGCACTTTAGAATCCGAACGTTCGCATCCATTGTATTTAATAGGGTTCTAATGTTCGTGCGAACTTTCGGTCCGTTCGTGGGTTCTGGTGCGAACCGAACCCGGGGGTGTTCGGCTCATCACTATTCAGGACTAGCCAAGCCACCTAGCCAGACCTTGGCCCCTGTCACGTTAAAAGTTGATCCCGACTGTCTCCCAATAGTTTGTTCAATTGAACTGTTTACATTATCTTCTGTACTTCTGACGATTAGTCATTGATACATAAATGTACTAATGGTATAAATTAGGCTACCCCATTTCATTATTATTTTTCTTTCTCCTTTTTTATTTTCATTTCTTTTTTATTTATTTTAGACAATAGATTTTGTTATACTGTATATCATATATTTAAGCACAAAGATTGTAGAGAAGATATACGTTTCATATATACTGTAATTAACTACTTAATTACAAAGACTTGTATAACCAATATGTATTGTATTGTGCAATCTTTAATAAAAAATATTTGAATGAGGGGGCGTGGCTAGCCGGCGTGAGAGACGGCTGCTGTATAGCTGAGCTCCTGCTCCAGGATACCGCAAACGAAGTGACCCAGCGACGGTGGTGATTTCTAAAAACAAGCCATGACTTCCCATGACGACGCTACACCTGGCGCTGTTCGTAAGAGGGGTTCATACCGCCAGAATCTGCTGACATTAACGGATTACTTCCCCTCCAGTAGCGGCCGCGTGATCCAAGATGGCGCCGGCGGCGGAGCACACATGCAGAAGATAGGGGAAAGTGAAACTTCCTCAGACTCCAGCAGCACATCTTCGGTACATACAGCTATCGAACATACTGCTAAGGGGGGAACCGACATCTCCCCACCTGATAGCCCTACCACCCGCAGCCCTACTAAATTTAAAAAAGCGAAGGGAGACAGACAGGAGGAAGAATCTGACATGGAGGACAGTGCACAGGAGGCTGCAAATCAGACCCCACTTGAGCACTTTCCCTCTTCATCCCAGCCTGTGACCATATCTAATATGAGAGATATGCTCATTTCCTTAAGAGATTCTGTACATTCAGACATGCTGACAATGTTGAATCCTATCAAGGCTGATGTGCAAGAATTACAGCATAGAGTGGGCTACACAGATCACAAAATGGAGGATGCTTTTGCAGCACACAATAATCTAGTGGATGCATTTAAGGAACAGCAAACTGAGATGCAGAGAATGGCAGCGAAGTTATCAGATTTAGAAGACCGTTCCCGCAGAAATAACATTACATTTCGCGGAATCCCTGAATCTATTCCCAATGTTGATCTGAGTAGATTTGTACGCCAAATGTTACACACCTTACTGCCCAAAGCAACTGACGTTGAGCTAACAATTGACAGAGCGCATAGACTGCCTAAGCCAGGTTTCCTCCCGGATAATGTACCGAGAGATGTCCTGGCACGTATACACTACTACCATATAAAAGAGGATGCTATGCGAGCTATGAGAAACAACCCACAAATGACTGGACAGTATGCGAACATAGCTTTATTCTCGGATCTCTCACAAGCCACTATACAACACAGAAAGAAACTCCTTACGATCACCAAAGCTCTGCGTAATCATAGCATTGTTTACAGATGGGGGACCCCATCAAAACTCATGGTAACCTATCAAGGTAAGCCGTTCAACATTCACTCACTGGAATCAGGCCTCCGCCTCCTCAGAGAATGGGACATCCTTCCTGCTGAAGAACCAGCCCCTAGACGACGTGATCCTCCTAAAGTTCGGATGGACTGGTCGACATAATAACCACGGACCACCGAAAGAGAACCACCTCTTACCCTTCTACTGCTGCGGTTGAATGGAGCACCTTTAAATGCCTAGATTTGCTTTTCCTGTCGACATGTTGGCGTGGAATAGGCGCCCTCAGATGACAAGCAGACTAGTCTGCCTCTGGATGCTGGGGCGGGCTCCAGACTCTTTTTTACTATTTGGTTATTTTTTGTTGTTTTTTTCTCTGTTCTTTTCTCTCCTTTTTCTTTTTCCCAACAGAGCAATCCACATCTTTTCAATCCAGGATTTTTTTTGCTTATCCTACTGCCTTCCACATGTCATCTCTTCAAAGGAAGATTTACCTAATCTGCAATCCACACTGAACTACAACTGGTCATCCGTACTAACAGTTACCACTAGATGGCGATATCCCCTTTCCTTTAACTCTAATGTTTGTGAGTATGAACATGTTTCTGGAAATGATGATCTCTTAATCAACAAGGTCAGCTCCCATCGTTTATTCCTACAGGAAGCATCGTTTGTTCATACCCTAGTTTATGATGACCATTAAGTTTGTCTCTCTTAACGCCAAGGGTCTAAACAGCCCTTTTAAACGAAGCCTTTTATGGTCTACAGCCCAAAAACTAAGGGGAGATGTACTATGTGTACAAGAGACTCATTTTTTCAGCAACGAAAGCTCCAAAGTGTTCTCATAGATTGTACCCGCATATATTTTTTGCTAATGCTGACACTAAGCATAATGGAGTTCTTATTGCAATCAAACATTCAATAGCATTTTCTTTACAGGAAGTCATCACGGACAAGAAGGGCCGCTATGTTATTTTAATATGTACCTTGAATAATGTTTTATATAC
This sequence comes from Rana muscosa, assembly GCA_029206835.1. Taxonomy (NCBI): domain Eukaryota; kingdom Metazoa; phylum Chordata; class Amphibia; order Anura; family Ranidae; genus Rana; species Rana muscosa. Next base: position 179,618,626 of record CM055116.1, read on the forward strand.
CATTGTGGCAGTATATGCCCCAAATCAAGGGCAAATAACCTTTTTGAGGAACCTCCTCAAACAGGTTAAACCCATCTGTAGGGGAAACCTCCTTCTGCTAGGGGACTTTAACTCGGTGATTGACTCCCATATTGACTGCTCACCTCCCAAATTACACCATAAATCTATACTCCAATCCACTATACATAGAGAATCCCTATATGATGTCTGGAGATGCCATCATCCAGACGAAAAAGACTTTACGTTTTTTTCTAATCCCCATAGATCCTATTCTAGAATAGATATAATTAGGGATGAGCTTCGAGTTCGAGTCGAACTCATGTTCGACTCGAACATTGCCTGTTCGCCCGTTCGCCGAACAGCGAACAAATTGGGGTGTTCGCGGCAAATTCGAAAAATCTATGGGAGAAATCTAAAGTGCTAATTATAAAGGCTAATATGCAAGTTATTGTCCTAAAAAGTGTTTGGGGACCCGGGTACTGCCCCAGGGGACATGTATCAATACAAAAAGAAGTTTTAAAAACGGCCGTTTTTTCGGGAGCAGTGATTTTAATAATGCTTAAAATGAAAAAATAAAAGTGAAATATTCCTTTAAATTTCGTACCTGGGGGGCGTGTATGATATGCATGTGAAGTGGCGCATGTTTCCCGTGCTTAGAACTGTCCCTGCACAAAGTGTCATTTTTGAAAGAAAAAAATGCATTTAAAACTGACTCGCGGCTATTAATGAATTGTCGGCTCCCGGCAATACATACAAAAGTCATTGATAAAAAAAAAAAAAAAAGCGTGGGGGTTCCCCAGAATTCAATTACCAGGCCCTTCAGGTCTGGAATGGATATTAAGGGGAACCCCGCCGCAAATAAAAAAAAAATTGACGTGGGGTTCCCCCAAATATCCATTCCAGGCCCTTCAGATCTGGCATGGATTTTAAGGGGAACTCCACCCCAAATTAAAAAAAAAATGGCGTGGAGTCCACCTAAAAATCCATACCAGACCCCTTATCCGAGCACGCAACCTGGCCGGCCGCAGGGGAAAAGGGGGGGACGAGAAAGCGCCCCCCCCCTCCCTCCTGAACCGTACCAAGCCACATGCCCTCAACATGGGGAGGATGTCCCCATGTTGATGGGGACAAGGGCCTCATCCCCACAACCCTTGCCCGGTGGTTGTGGGGGTCTGCGGGCGGGGGGCTTATCGGAATCTGGAAGACCCCTTTAACAAAGAGGACCCCCAGATCCCGGCCCCCCCCCATGTGAATTGGTAAGGGGTACATTGTACCCCTACCATTTCACGAAGAAAGCGTAAAAAAATGTTTAAAAAAACACACAAACACGTTGAAAAAGTCCTTTATTAAAAAAAAAAAAAAAAAAAACATTCCAGCGGTGAAATCCAGTGTCCCGCGGCGATCCCGATGTCCAGCGCTGTCCGTCATTGGTTGTGCCTGAGCGGACCTGATGGGGAACTCCCTCTCAGTATTTTAAATGTATAGACCCGCCCCTTCTAAAGTTCCCCATCAGGTCCACTCAGCGGACCAGATGCGGAACATGAGAAGGGGCGGGTCTATACATGTATTACCAAAGTGAGAGCAGTTCCCCATCAGGTCCGCCTCCTCGGTATGTCGGACCCGCCTACGTCATTGGCTTGAGCGGGGAACTTCCTTCACTGTGTAATTTAAATGTACATAGTGAAGGAAGTTCCCCGCTCAAGCCAATGACGTAGGCGGGTCCGACATACCGAGGGGGCGGACCTGATGGGGAACTGCTCTCACTTTGGTAATACATGTATAAACCCGCCCCTTGTCATGTTCTGCATCTCGCCCGCTGAGCGGACCTGATGGGGAACATTAGAAGGGGCGGGTCTATACATTTAAAATACTGAGAGGGAGTTCCCCATCAGGTCCGCTCAGGCACAACCAATGAAGGACAGCGCTGGACATCGGGATCGCCGCGGGACACTGGATTTCACCGCTGGAATGTTTATTTATTTATTTTTTTAAATAAAGGACTTTTTCAAGGTGTTTGTGTGTTTTTTTAAACATTTTTTTACGCTTTCTTCGTGAAATGGTAGGGGTACAATGTACCCCTTACCAATTCACATAGGGGGGGGCGGGATCTGGGGGTCCCCTTTGTTAAAGGGGTCTTCCAGATTCCGATAAGCCCCCCGCCCGCAGACCCCCACAACCACCGGGCAAGGGTTGTGGGGATGAGGCCCTTGTCCCCATCAACATGGGGACATCCTCCCCATGTTGAGGGCATGTGGCTTGGTACGGTTCAGGAGGGAGGGGGGGCCGCTCTCTCGTCCCCCCCTTTTCCCCTGCGGCCGGCCAGGTTGCGTGCTCGGATAAGGGGTCTGGTATGGATTTTTAGGGGGACTCCACGCCATTTTTTTTTAAACTTGGGGTGGAGTTCCCCTTAAAATCCATGCCAGATCTGAAGGGCCTGGTAATTGAATTCTGGGGAACCCCCACGCTTTTTTTTTTTTTTTTTATCAATGACTTTTGTATGTATTGCCGGGAGCCGACAATTCATTAATAGCCGCGAGTCAGTTTTAAATGCATTTTTTTTCTTTCAAAAATGACATTTTTTGCAGGGACAGTTCTAAGCACGGGAAACATGCGCCACTTCACATGCATATCATACACACCCCCCAGGTACGAAATTTAAAGGAATATTTCACTTTTATTTTTTCATTTTAAGCATTATTAAAATCACTGCTCCCGAAAAAACGGCCGTTTTTAAAACTTCTTTTCGCATTGATACATGTCCCCTGGGGCAGGACCCAGGTCCCCAAACACTTTTTAGGACAATAACTTGCATATTAGCCTTTATAATTAACACTTTAGATTTCGAACGTTCGAGTCCATTGTATTTAATAGGGTTCTAAAGTTTACACGAACATTTTGTCTGTTCGCAGGTTCTGGTGCGAACCGAACAGGGGGGTGTTCGGCTCATCCCTGGATATAATCCTTACAGACCTATCTTCCCTGTACAAGACTAAGTCAGCCACTATTGAGACCATCACTTGGTCAGACCATGCGCCTATAACAATTGAATTAGAAGAACAAATTAATGTAACCCCTACATTTCTGTGGCGCAACAATACTCACATCTTCACCAATAAATATCACCGAGAGAGAGTTCAGAAGCAACTGGAGGAATTTTTTACAATCAATACCATAGAAGATACCTCAGCATCCACTATCTGGTGTACTCACAAAGCCTTCATCAGAGGCCTGTTAATACAAATTGCTGCTAGGGAAAAAAAGAGTAGGTCTCAAACAATTGACCTACTACTGAACAAAATACGCTTCCTAGAAACACAAAATAAGAAAGACATGTCCCAAAATGCGATAGACGATCTTAAAGAATGTAGATTGAACCTTAAATATGCGTTAGTAGCCAACTATGAAAGACATATGAAATACCTAAAAGCCTCATTTTATTCTTCCGGTAATAAAGCGGGAAAACTCTTGGCCCAACAACTTAAAGTCCGACAAGCCAGAACGAGAATCGCTCATCTAATTGAACCCAAAAATGGCACCAAAGTATCACATCTGAAAGATATAGCGAACATATTCAAAGAGTACTATAGTGGTCTCTATAATCTTAACTCAGATTCCAACACCCCCCAACCATCCATGGAAAACATATCCAAATTTCTAAATTCGGTCAACATTCCATCAATAGATCCCCAGATGTTGGAACGACTTAATGTTACAGGCGCAGAAGTTGAACTAGTCCTCAACTCCCTTGCTCTTAACAAATCACCTGGACTTGATGGTCTCTCAGCGGAATACTATAGAACCTTCTCAACCGTATTAATCCCACATCTAGTCAGAGTTTTTAATGATGCTATCTCTTCAGGAACAATAGCATCAGAAATGCTTAAAGCTATAATAGTCACCCTACCAAAACCAGGAAAGGAACCCAGCTTATCTCAAAACTTTAGGCCAATATCCCTCCTTAATGCAGACCTTAAAGTATACGCCAAGATTATTGCCAATAGAATAGCGGAAGTAACACCATCCTTAATAACCCCTGATCAAGTAGGATTTGTAAAAGGTCGCCAAGCTCCTGATGGCACCCGCAGAATACTTAATCTTCTCCGTATAGCCGAGAGCCGTAAGTTGCCCACTGCCTTCATAGCTTTAGATGCCGAGAAGGCATTCGATAGGGTACACTGGGGGTATTTACAGGCTACCCTAACAAAATTTGGTTTCACTGGCCCCATTTTATCTGCTATCCTAGCACTTTATAATAACCAATCAGCTCAAGTATTTACCTCCTCTGTACTCTCCGATGCCTTTACTATAACTAATGGGACTAGGCAAGGGTGCCCCCTTTCACCTCTAATTTTCACTCTGATTATGGAACCATTTGCGGCTGCCATCAGGAATTCCCAAAACGTAACAGGCATCACAGTAGCTGGTAATGACTATAAAATGGGATTGTTTGCGGATGATGTCATTTTGACACTCTCAGATGTGACTAAATCTCTGCCTGAAGTATGCAAGATAATTGATACCTTTAGCGCCGTATCTTACTATAAAATCAATATAGCCAAATGTCAGGTTCTCACAACCAATCTTAACTATAAAATTAAAGTAAAAATGAAATCTCTGTTCCCTTGTGATTGGGACAGTGACAAGATCCAGTATCTGGGGATTTATCTCACTGCCAAATCAGGCCACCTCTATGACGTTAACTATAAAAAGCTACTTCATACGGTCCAGACTGAACTTACTCAACTTGCAAAATTTGAAATCTCTTGGATGGGCAGGATAGCTACATTCAAGATGATGGTGCTACCAAAAATCCTCTATATCTTTCGGACAGTACCCATTCCCCTCCCACAAGTATTTTTCAATAAACTTGATACATCGCTTAGATCCTTCATGTGGAAAGGAACTAAGGCAAGAATAGCTTTCGCAACTCTCACCAAATTAAAATCAAAAGGGGGTATGGGGGTACCAGCCATTCGAGATTACTATAGAGCAACTCTCCTCGACCAACTTAGAGCATGGTGCGACCCATCTTTAGGGAAACAGTGGGTATTACTAGAACGCTCCTTAATACATAATACTAACCTACCAGCGTTACTCATCGCAGCAGCCACTAGCAAACCAATATACATACCATATCACCCGTCTATATCTGCCTCACTTAAAGCTTGGGAAGACCTATTAATTAAGAGCTGGGAGGTCACACAGGTGAAATTGATTGATATTCCGCTTCAATCCTTCACATTCCTGATTCCAAACCTTTGGCTTAAACCTTGGATTGAAGCGGGTTATCATACCTTACGAGAGATTCCAGAGGAGGTTAAACTTAAGGATAGGTTTACAATGATGCAAATTCAGCACTTCCTCCACACCTACAATTCGGACACCATTAATCTGAACAAAGCAGTATGGGATTTCTATCATGTGGACTCTACCTCGAAAAAAAAAGGCATATCATTCATGTACTCCTTACTACAACCCGATTCCCCAATCAAAGACACTCCAGCGATAATTAAATGGGAAGCAGAACTAAAGAGAACATACTCTCCATTAGAATGGTCTCAAGCAATTAATTGTAGTCTAAAAGCCTCGCACTGTGTGTCACACTGGGAAAATGTATATAAGATCCTGTATAGGTGGTACTTGACACCGACGCGTTTGGCTACGATCTACACGGGTAGGTCTCCGGATTGTTGGCGTGACTGCAGACAACCGGGGAACTTGCTTCATATACTTTGGTATTGCAAGTCATTAACGAGCTTCTGGAACTCCATCTTCCAGTTGATCTCACAGATTACAGGGATAATAACGAAACCATTGCCAGATTTAGCACTACTCGGTTTACGTATAGGGGAATTCCCCCTTGACTTTAGGACAGTGGTTCTACATATCTTAATTGCGGCTAGACTATCAATAATGTGCCAATGGAAAAAAAACACAGTCCCTTCAATTCAGGAAATCATCTCCAGGGTGACTCTACAGTGCTCTTATGAACACTCTTTTGCCAACTCCAAAGGCAATAAAGGAAAATTTCTCAAACAATGGGAAATATGGCTTAAAATATATAATTTGACTGATATGATTTAGAATGGCTATACACATAGATGAATAAAAAAAAAAAAAAAGCAATGAACAGGAAATGCACCATAACAGAACAGATGTGGATTGACGCATGCAACTCTTGGTTACCACATATATGGTAACCTTGCTATCCTCATTCTTTGTTTTAGATCTAGTTTTAGTTCTAGTTTAGTCTTAGGTTTTTAGTTATTGCACTCAGTATATGTTACTACAAGGTCATACGGGTATCTATTACCCGAGCCGGATTGGCTTTCTTATAGGACCGAGTGAATCTACTCATGTTTTTGTTTTGTTTGATCTTTTTTCTATACTATGAGGTCCTCATTATGTCCTTGACTCCTTAGTCTATCCTTTTATTGAAAGATAAGAATCACGATGCATGACTGTATCTATGTACTAAGGATCCTGTAATACGACTGCTGTCCTTTTACGTCTTTTTGTCATGAATACGACCTTGTAATTGTTAATATTTCATATTCAATAAAAATCTTAAAAGATAAAAAAAAAAAAAAAAAAATATTTGAACGAGAAAATTATTTTGTACCCTTCGCCTGACTGATACCTTTTTTAACAATGAGATCTCTGCGGCCCATGACTTTTGCTGTAGGATGTGACTAAGAAAATGTCAGAAAAGACCTACTAGAACAGCGGAACTTTATTTGGGGCTAATCAGAGGGACTTTAACCACTTGCTTACTGGTCACATATACCCCCTTCCTGCCCAGGCGAAATTTCAGCTTTCAGCACTGTCACGCTTTGAATGACAATTGCGCGGTCGTGCGACGTGGCTCCCAAACAAAATTTACGTCCTTTTTTTCCCACAAATAGAGCTTTCTTTTGTTGGTATTTGATGATCTCTACGGTTTTTATTTTTTTGCGCTATAAACAAAAAAAGACCAGCAATTTTGAAAAAAAAAAAACACAATATTTTTAACTTTTTGCTATAATAAATATCCCATTTTTTTTTAAAAAAATATTTTTTTTTTTCTCAGTTTAGGCCAATACATATTCTTCTACATATTTTTGGTAAAAAACTTAAAATAAATGTAGCGGCCTCACCCTCTCTCCATCTTTATCGGTTACACACCAACTCATGTCTAGGGGTTCCTGGGTTGTGAGAGTGAGATGCGCCACGGCCCATGTCCTCCCCATTGTAGTAGGGAGGTGAAGGCCACTTCCTGATGTTTCCTCGGGCCGGTGTGTTCTGTGAATGCACTGAGTCTGTAATTGCAAGCTCACCAGCCTCCCCTTTGCTTCCAGTAACTGGAGTTCACACACCGGAGAAAGGTCCAACACTTGTTTATTTGGCACTCCAATAGCAAAGCACGATAAACAGTTCTTTTTTCAGCAAACTGGTTGGGACCTATAACCTTGCCAACGGTGGGATGAGCAGATCAAGGCACTTCCTAACGTTTCAGTTCTATGCCACTGTACTATGATCAGCGGCGCCTAAGCCAATCCGGCTGTTGCAGAACAGGAAAGATGGGGTCTCTTCCAGCAACCCCTATGAACAGCAATGGAGCCCTCTTCGATACGCTGTGGCCCCTATCAGGGGGATGTGTCCTCCCAAGAGAGTTCCCAGAGGCCCACTGTCACCGGGTTGGTGCTGCTCCGGGTCTCCAGTGGGTAACCTCCCCGGCCTCCTCACCTCAGGTACGAGTCCCTCCGCTCAGGGACCCTCGGACAGTCCACCCTAGCGGGACCCAGTCGAAGGTACTAGGCCCCAGGCCTCCTCGATAGTACCTCACCCCAGGCTAAAGGTGCCTGGGATGGATGCCAACATGACTCCGGACCAGGCCATGGGCACCTGGACCAGACTCCTGGATCTCCCGCACCCAGGCCTAAGGGCCCTGGGTGCGGACCGCAACCCTCCTCCTCCGAGGACCTCCTTCTCCGCCAGACGACGACCACGACAACCTCGTGGTGAGGGCGTCTCCCCCTTTTATCTCCTCCCATCAACGGCCCGGCGGGTTCCCCGCCCCAGCCATACCATCTCCGGGAAGGGACAAAACAGGGAGCACTGCGAAGATGATTCTACCTGAAGCCTGTGGGTACCCCGCCACCCACAGGCAAAGGAGAATATTACATCCTCCAATCCTCCACGAAACAAAAAGGGGTCTGAATCCTAACACAATTATACACCTGGGTCACACTATTGCCCAGGAGTATCCCATCAATTTGAGGACCCTGCTACACACTCCCCCCTGTAATTGGACGCTGGTCCCCAGCGTCAGGTGCACACCCATGCCTCCCATAAAGTGGTGACATGGAGTGAAACCCCTGAGGCAGTTCCTCTAAATTTCCAAGTGCCAAGACCTGCTCAGGGAATGGGGAACATATAAAACAACTTATGTCATAAAACACTTTAAACATCTGCATAGTCACAACCCCTCCCACACTGTCTAAGAGCCACCCACTCTCAATGGTCTTGATTGACGATTCTCCTGCAGGGGAAAGAAAAAAACAACATCCTAACATAATTTCGTGTCATTTGGGATGAGTGGGCCCGTCAGCCGAGAGACCCACTCACTCCAACAAGCAAGGTGATGTGTGTGTGAAACATTTTCAAACATTTGTTGCGCAACACTGCCACCTGGTGACAACGCCGCGGTCATGACACTCAACGAATCTTCGTTCTTCCAGCTTTTTCCTACTCTGCCACTATTCCCAAATGTCCTTGCCTTTGGCACATGAAGAAAAGGGGAAACACGAAAACACAACAGTCCCCAAGTCTCCAACGAGAAAAAGAAAAGCCCAAACAAAAACAGGGCACAGTCCTGGGTGTCTGGGAATGGCTCTTCCAGAAAGTTCAAGTGCACAAAGGAAATAAACAGGAGTTCTTTTCTCCTATAAGTAAAACTTTGGATCCGGCAGGTACAGGGGTTTCAGGTGTTTGTCAAATGCCTCTATCGAATACTCAACATATTCTCCTTCTCTTCTGCAAATGACTATCTTGTCAGCATGGATATGGCGCCCCAATTTCCATTCAGCTTTGCAGTCCTCAAACCTCTTAGACACTGCCTACACACATTCCAGGTACCTGCGAGCATGGGGCACCTTCAACTTGTCCCACACAAACTCGTCATACCATCTTGCTCTCCAGACTTCCACCTCAAACAGCAAGTCCCGGGGCAGATACGGGTACTCCCACCCATATTCCCGAGCTACTTTGTGGCAAAACAGTCTCTGCAAGCGGGCCAAAGGTGGCATAGTGGCTTTCTCTCCAGTTCCAGGCAGCACAATAGCTTCGGATGCCGAGGTGCCTTTACCAGCTCCCTGAAACTGACTTTCGGCGCTCTCAGAGAAACGCGGGGTATCCCCACAACCAAAGTAGGTGAGGTAACAGTAGATGAGGACACAGGTGAAGGGGTAGGTTCCCTCGTAAGCTGCGGGTCTTCCACCCGAGGCGTGCTGTCTCCTGTGTACATAGGTGAATCCCGTACCGCACGGGAAGCAAGAAGTGGCACTCTATCCCAGCCCTTGCGGCTGAACAGTTCGTCTATCTCGCCATCATCTCCGCAATCAGACAGCGACTCTAGGTCGGAGGTGTCATACATCTCCGCAGGCAGATATCTTCCGGTGGACACAGAATCAACCTCCCTGGGGGGCTCCACCTCCAATGGGCCCCCGACACCTCCAACCACCACCACAGTCCCAGCCCCTGGCTCACCTGACCCTTGTAGAGGACTGGGAAGTCCGGGACTTCCTTCTCGACCGGCGCCATCCAGGCCAGGCAAGCAGCGGGGTGAAGCTCGACCACGTCCATAGGATGCCTGTACTAGGCCAACTTTCCTCTTCGGTGGTGGGAGCAGAGAACTTGTGGCGACCGAGGCAGCATCCTCGGATTTTTCTCTGTTGGGCAGTCCATCGCCCTGGTCAGCGTGCACGGGAACCTCGACAAAGGCCTTGATCTCCCCTTCCGGAGTAGCAGTACCCGTGAGGTGGTTGAGGCGAAGGGCCCGGGGCCTTGCTGTGGATGACTCGACCTCAAAAAGGAATTCTCTGCACTCCTCACATCGCCCGAATGGCTTCAGGGTGACCACCAGTCCCGAGCAGCCGGGACAGATCACACCGAGGGCCTCCGTGTCTCTGCAAGTGTACAGAGCCAACCGCCCTCGGGGCCTAAGTCTTATCCCCGTGTCTGTGATGGGGGCAGCAAAGGAAGTCATTCTCGTGGGGTGAGGAACCATAATCCACGGGGCACTTGAGGTCATCCCGACTATCTGCTGCTCCATCATGCACTGACCCCGCGCCGGAGTCTCCACGTGTATCCCCACACTTGGCCAGACTCCTCCCATGAGCTGTACATTTTCGCGGGCTTCCTCTTGACTCCGCCCACGAACGATGTCACCATGGGGTGCCTCGTGGCGCAGTGCGTTAACAGTCCCCACGTGCAGTACGTCACACGGCTGGACCTCTCCCTTTTTCCGCTCCGCTGCATGGGCCTTTCCCGTGTTAGGGTCATTTCCACAACTCCGAGCAGGGACGCACTTTGGCCAGTAATATGGCCGATCTGCTCGGAACTCCTCTGGGCAGCAAAGTTCAAATGTAGACATTCTCAAGTCCATCTTTAGAACACACTCTATCCCGGACTGACGAGCCCCCACGTGTAGTGGCCTCACCCTCTCTCCATCTTTATCGGTTACACACCAACTCATGTCTAGGGGTTCCTGGGTTGTGAGAGTGAGATGCGCCACGGCCCATGTCCTCCCCATTGTAGTAGGGAGGTGAAGGCCACTTCCTGATGTTTCCTCGGGCCGGTGTGTTCTGTGAATGCACTGAGTCTGTAATTGCAAGCTCACCAGCCTCCCCTTTGCTTCCAGTAACTGGAGTTCACACACCGGAGAAAGGTCCAACACTTGTTTATTTGGCACTCCAATAGCAAAGCACGATAAACAGTTCTTTTTTCAGCAAACTGGTTGGGACCTATAACCTTGCCAACGGTGGGATGAGCAGATCAAGGCACTTCCTAACGTTTCAGTTCTATGCCACTGTACTATGATCAGCGGTGCCTAAGCCAATCCAGCTGTTGCAGAACAGGAAAGATGGGGTCTCTTCCAGCAACCCCTATGAACAGCAATGGAGCCCTCTTCGATACGCTGTGGCCCCTATCAGGGGGATGTGTCCTCCCAAGAGAGTTCCCAGAGGCCCACTGTCACCGGGTTGGTGCTGCTCCGGGTCTCCAGTGGGTAACCTCCCCGGCCTCCTCACCTCAGGTACGAGTCCCTCCGCTCAGGGACCCTCGGACAGTCCACCCTAGCGGGACCCAGTCGAAGGTACTGGGCCCCAGGCCTCCTCGATAGTACCTCACCCCAGGCTAAAGGTGCCTGGGATGGACGCCAACATGACTCCGGACCAGGCCATGGGCACCTGGACCAGACTCCTGGATCTCCCGCACCCAGGCCTAAGGGCCCTGGGTGCGGACCGCAACCCTCCTCCTCCGAGGACCTCCTTCTCCGCCAGACGACGACCACGACGACCTCGTGGTGAGGGCGTCTCCCCCTTTTATCTCCTCCCATCAACGGCCCGGCGGGTTCCCCGCCCCAGCCATACCATCTCCGGGAAGGGACAAAACAGGGAGCACTGCGAAGATGATTCTACCTGAAGCCTGTGGGTACCCCGCCACCCACAGGCAAAGGAGAATATTACATCCTCCAATCCTCCACGAAACAAAAAGGGGTCTGAATCCTAACACAATTATACACCTGGGTCACACTATTGCCCAGGTGTATCCCATCAATTTGAGGACCCCGCTACATAAATAAAAATCGCAATAAGCCTATAGCATTTGGTTTGCGTAAAAGTTATAGCGTCTACAAATTAGGGAATAAAATTATGACATTTTTTTCTATATTTTTTTTTTAATAGTAATGGCGGCGATCAGCGATTTTTTTCAGGACTACGATATTACGGCGGACACATCGGACACTTTTGACACATTTTTGGGGCTATTCACATTTATACAGCGAACACTAACAGTGCTATAAAATATGAACTGATTACTGTATAAATGTGACTGGCAGGGAAGGGGTTAACACTAGGGGGCGATCACTGGGTTAAATGTGTTCCCTGGGACTGATTCTTACTGTGAGGGGGAGGGGACTGTCTGGGGGAGGTGACCGATGGTTGTCCCTATGTACAAGGGACACACCATCAGTCTCCTCTCCCTGACACGACGTGGATCTGTGTGTGTGTTTACACACACAGATCCACGGTCCTGGCTCTGTAACTGCCGATCGCGGGTGCCTGGCGGACATCGCGGCCGCCAGGCACGCGCATCGGCACCTGAGTGACCAGAGTCAACAGACGGCCTCCCAGCATTGTAGAGCCACCTTGTGGCCGTCAAACTACAATGGCCCGGATACGAAGTGGCTAAATGATGGCAGGTATGTACTGACTCCTATTTAACATGCATTTGAATGTGACTGCTTAATTCTGCCCTCAGCTAAGAGGGTGTGCACACTTATGCAAGCACATTATTTTATTTTTACTTCACTACTCTAAAAGATTTAAGTTTGTTTTTCAATTGAGTTGTACAGTTTATAGGTGGAAAAGTTCTGAAATGATTTAACTTTGTCTCATTTTATTACATCACAGAAACCTGAGATTTTAACAGGGTAATGTATTCTTTTTATATCCACTGTAGTTTAGCGCTGCACTTATTGTATTATAATTGTTGATTCACATATTTTAAGGAAGTGTGGGAAGTGCGGGCAGCTTTGTGAAATAAGTATAACAGCTCACTAGGTTTTACACAGTTCACATCTTATCACAAGGTCCTTTGGTTTATCTTAGACAATCAGCCATTTGGCAATCACTATGCCTCACAGATAGCCATTTACTAAAGTGAGCTAAGAAACGTAAAGTTGTTGTAAAGGTAGAAGATTTGTTTACGTTAATGTATTTTATGCACTAAGGTAATAAACTTTCGGTGTGCGGCTCCTTCCCCAGCCCCCCCCTTATATTTACCTGAGCCTGATCTTGATCCAGTGCTGTGCCCAAGAGCAGCAGCTCTCTCCACTCTTTCCCTCCTCATAGGGCAGATTGACGGCAGTGGGCGGAATTGCCTCCTGCTACTGGTAATCAAATCCTGTGATGATGGAGCCAGGGGAGGGGACAACGCGGCTTGGAATTGAGCACGCAGGTGTGCCACAATAGAAAACTGATTCCTATGATGGCATAATAAAAAGAGGAGGAGCCAGGAGCTCCAGTGGGGATCCCAAAAAAGGAGGATTGGGGCCACTCTGTGCAAAACCACATGCATTGAAACTTCAATAGAGAATTACTTGATTAAAAAAAATATACAATTACAGTACTTTAAAGTGTTACTAAACCCAGGACCCTGCATTCACTAGATCTGGTCTCCCACAGTTCACAGAACATGGAAATGCAATAGTTTTAGTAAATATAAACATTTTCTCATCAGCAGACTTGGGACTTCTATCAGTGTCCAGCCAAGCACTGGTTAAAGCTTGTAGGAGGAGATTTCTGTCTGCCCTATGAGACTGCAAGACCTCTGACTCTCTGTCTGGACAGTCCTGATTGGCTATGTGCTTTTTCACATGCACTCTCCCAAGAAAATAAAAACCTCTGTAGCAATACACACCAAACTGAGCACGTGCAGCCTGACTCCATAGGCTCTGTGTTATCAGGAAATGATCAGGGGGCAATTGAAGGAGGGGAGGATCAGAGAAGACAGGATCACACAGCCTTTTTACACAATGCGGAGGATTAACCCCTTATGTTCCACAGTGAGTATAACAAGCATGCTTTACTGCATATACAGACTGATTTTATTGTTGTGGGTTCAGTAAAATTTTAAATTCAAACTCACACACTCACGCACAAGAAAAAAAAATACCATTGAAAAGCTAATACCTTTGAAAAGCTAACCTGCTAGGGTTAAATGGGTCAAAATTTTTAAACTTGTTATAAAAACAAAACTGACATGCCTGACAATATGATGTCAGGCACAGAATCAGACACTTTTATTTAAAGCAGGGAAGAGGAAGAATTCTTACATAGACCCCTATATAGATGTATCACTCTTTTTATAGCACAAACATCCACATCTTTATCTTGAAAGTGCTGTAAACGCTTCTAATCCTTATAGGGACTAAAAAAAGATGCTTCTAAAATGATTTCTTTTTGGGAAACTTGCATTACAGGCTGGATGAGAGGATGAAGGTCGAGATATTCCCAATATCATCCATAATTAATCACTGTGAGTGTTTCCCATCTTTAACCTGTACAATATATAAATGTTTAATAGTTACCAATGTGCGCCTGCAGTAAGTAGGGATATGAAATTCTGCATTTTGCTGAGTTGCACTTGAAAGGCTTTAATGTATTATACTTAGGATTACAAAAGGCTGACTTTTAGATTAACTTAATGGAAATATACTGTGTCTTACCAAGCAAGCCTTCCTCCAAACTGATGGGTTTTAAGCTTCCTTGTCACTGATGTAAAAGTTTCCTTTGACATGAATTCTGCATTTGAATAAAAAAAAATAAAAAAAACATGTCAAAATTGCCTTTCTTTTAATAGTTTTTGGTTGGAGGCACTTTAGTAAGGAAAAAAACAAAACAAGATATTGTTCCAAGATAAAGCGAGCTGAGGGCACATGCTATTTATCAAGAAGTAACAGCATATTTTAGGAATAAAATTATTATGATAAAGCGATACGTTAACACTACAGGTATAGTTTGAGCAGTCATTTTGCTATACAGGATTATTATAGGAGGCTCTATAGTACCTTGAAGCCAAACTCTTGGCATTTAATCCACCCATCTTCCAAAGCATGCATTGACATTTTTTTATTTTTTTTTCAAAATTTAATACAAAACACCTTTCTGGTGTACTGTGAACCAGCACCACTCTATTCTGGAGTTCTGTGAGCCAGCACCACTCAGTTCTGGAGTACTGTGAGCCAG
Organism: Rana muscosa; assembly: GCA_029206835.1. NCBI lineage: Eukaryota > Metazoa > Chordata > Amphibia > Anura > Ranidae > Rana > Rana muscosa. The sequence continues at coordinate 179,633,637 of CM055116.1, forward strand.
CACCACTCAGTTCTGTAATACTGTGAGCCAGCACCACTCAGTTCTGGAGTACTGTGAGCCAGCACCACTCAGTTCTGGAGTACTGTGAGCCAGGACCACTCAGTTCTGGAGTACTGTGAGCCAGCACCACTCAGTTCTGGAGTACTGTGAGCCAGCACCACTCAGTTCTGGAGTACTGTGAGCCAGCACCACTCAGTTCTGGAGTACTGTGAGCCAGCACCACTCAGTTCTGGAGTACTGTGAGCCAGCACCACTCAGTTCTGGAGTACTGTGAGCCAGCACCACTCAGTTCTGGAGTACTGTGAGCCAGCACCACTCAGTTCTGGAGTACTGTGAGCCAGCACCACTCAGTTCTGGAGTACTGTGAGCCAGCACCACTCAGTTCTGGAGTACTGTGAGCCACCACCACTCAGTTCTGGAGTACTGTGAGCACAGCCTGAATTTGGATAAGTCCCATAGGGCAGGGCTCAAAATTTAAAGTCCTGAGGTACTAGCCAGGCCTTTAGGGTTACTCGCCACCAGTTGCCCCACCCAACCCCTACCATGCCTCGCCCCTAATCCCACCCCTTTACACGCCCTCATAAATGATCTCATTAAATGACACTTAAATGTTTTATGCAGAATTAAGTTACACAAATAAATATTAACAACAACTTTATCACATGTGCCCATCAATGCAGCCTCACCAGTGCCCATCAATGTAGCCTCACCCATGCCCATCAACGCAGCGTGATCAGTACCCACTAACGCAGTCTCACCCGTGTCCATCAATGCAGCGTTACTAGTACCTACCAATGCAGCCTCACCCATGTCCATCATTGCAACCTCACCTGTGTCCATCATTGCAGCCTCACCCGTGTCCATCATTGCAGCATCCCCAGTGCAGCCTCACCTGTGTCCATCATTTCAGCCTCACCTGTGTCCATCATTTCAGCCTCACCTGTGCAGCCTCACCTGTGTCCATCATTGCAGCCTCACCTGTGTCCATTATTGCGGCCTCACCCGTGCAGCCTCACCTGTGCCCATCATTTCAGCCTCACCCATATCCATCATTGCAGCCTCACCCATGCAGCCTTACCTGTGTCCATCATTGCAGCCTAATCAGTGAAGCCTCACCTGTGGCCATTATTTCAGCTTCACCCGTGCAGCCTCACCTGTGTCCATCATTTCAGCCTCACCTGTGTCCATCATTGCAGCCTCACCCGTGCAGAGGGGGCGGCCGGATTATCATAGCGGAAGAGAGCATGGAGGAAGAGGAGAGCCAGCTTGATCACAGAGAGGGGTTTGCCTGCTGTAACAGCTTACATTAGAATTGTAGTCCGCACACCGTCACAAAAAGCCCTGCCCTCCTGACTCCGCACCTGTGACAGACAGAACGCGCTCCTGGCATTGGACCGGCGTTCTGTCTGTCACACGTGCGGAGTCAGGAGGGCGGGGCTGTGTGTGACGGTGCACAGACTGTAATTCTAATGTAAGCTGTTACAGCGGGCAAATCCCGCCCTGTGATCAAGCCGGCTCTCTTCTTCCTCCACGCTCTCTTCCGCTATGATGATCCGGCACCCTCCACACTCTCTTTCTCTGAGAGAACGGCTCCCATTCATCCCTGCCTGTCTGCGGTGCTAGCCCCCCTGCTCCCAGGCAGCCCAGCTCCTCGCCAGCCCTCATTTTCCACCCGCAAAGTGCGAGTAGGCGAGTGGAAAATTTGAGGACTGCCATAGGGGGTATGTAAAAAACAGGCTGGGATCACAAGAAATTGGCATAACTGTCATTCTGTCCAGAGAGGACTGCCAAGTTGGATAAAGCCGACAATATCCCTCGATCATGGAGAGGGTAAATCGATTTTTTTGTAACACAAAGAGGGGGGGTGAAACTCATGCACTTATACGTCGGCAGAATGGCAGGGTTGCGCAAAGCAATGTATATATACATCGCTTTGAATTTCACGCCGTGCGGGCATGGGCGCGCCTCTGCCGCGAGCTCCGTGTCTGTGCCTGTGGGACCCGCAGACTCAAAGTCCGCCGTGTGTCCCGCGATCATGTCACGGAGCTGAGGAACAGGGGGATGCCTGTGTTAACAAAGCATTTCCCTGTTCTGCATTGTGACAGGACACTGTTCTACTGCTCCCCGTCATCGGGAGCAGTGATCAATGTCGTATCACTGGTAGCCCAGCCCCCCCACAGTTAGAATTACTCCCTAGGACACTCTTAACCCCTTCCTCACCCCCTAGTGGTTAACCCCTTCCCTGCCATTGTCATTTACACAGTAATCAGTGCATTTTTATAGCACTGATCACTGTATAAATGGTCACAAAATAGCGTCAAAAGTGTCTGCCATAATGTCACAGTCACGATAAAAAAAATAAAAAATCGCTGATCGCCGCCATTACTAATAAAAAAATTAATATTAAAAATGCCATAAAACTATCCCCTATTTTGTAGATGCTATAACTTTTGCGCAAACAAATCAATATACGCTTATTAATTTTTTTTTTAAAATATGTAGAATACATATCGGCCTAAACTGAGGAAAAAAATATATTTTTTTTATATATTTTTGGGGGATATTTAATATAGCAAAAAGTAAAAAATATTGTTTTTTTTTCAAAATTGTCGCTCTTTTTTTGCTTATAGCGCAAAAAATAAAAACCGCAGAGGTGATAAAATACCACCAAAAGAAAGCTCTATTTGTGGGAAAAAAAGGACGTCAATTTTGTTTGGGTGCAACGTCGCATGACCGTGCAATTGTCAGTCAAAGCGACACAGTGCCGAATCGCAAAAAATGGCCCGGTCATTGGGCAGCCAAATCCTCCGAGGCTGAAGTGGTTAAAGCGGGTGGTTATCAAATCAAAACTTGGTTCTAAAAGAAGAAATTCCAATAACTCCACATTACGCGGTTGAATGTCTATGGTCCTTCCTGTAGTTAATTTATGCATGAACTACCTAGACAGTTTATACAGTTGCATTGTACCTCTAACGTGAGACTTTTAGGTATCTCATTGCATTTTGGCAAACCGTTTTCCATTAATGCAAAAACTACAGGGTGAATGCAAGTACCATTACATTTCATTGAATTCTCTTTTATGCTTTAAGGAGTCTAAGATTTTAAACGTACATGGAAATTACTTCTTGCCTGAATAAGAGCTTTGTTAAACCCTGTAAAATCACACAAAAACCTCATCTTTATTGAATTAGCCTTTTAGCAAATCAATCCCCCCCCCCCCCCCCGTGAGGTGGACTATCGAAAACATCCAGAATCTCACAGGGTATTTTATATATTGATTCTCTAAGAGAATCATTTACTCAGAAGATTAAGGCTTTAGATTACAGCCATACAGAAGTTTCGTCCTAGACAGCTTTACTGAAGAAGAGACAGCAGTTTAGAAAAGATACAAAAACCCACTAATGAATTTGTGTTTTTGTACTTAAAGAAGACCCGGCTTTATTCTTGTTGCATGTTTCTGAAATACCAGGGGAAATATACAGTAGATCAATTGTACATCTTCTTATTAACGGTGCTAGAGCATGTATTGCCCAGTAGTGGAGAGATACGAATCCCCCAACAATCTTCTTATGGTTTAATAGAGTTGAAGAAGTAAATAAGATGGAGGACTTGACACTCTCACGTCAAGGCCGTCATGAGATTTATTCTAAAACCTGGGCACAATGGAACATATTTAAATACTCAGAAGAAGGGAAGACCCTTTTTTGTAACCCAAGAAGAGGAGGGGGGAGCTAGGGCTCGTCTACCTCCCTGGCCGACCCGAGAGAATTTGTTTTGTTTTTTTTTTGTTGTTTTTTTTTTGGGGTTAAGGTGAGGTAACCAAGTTTTTTAGAAGGTGGTGGGTAATAGGAGGGGAAGAATCAAAGGAACAGGAATATTCCAATAGAATTAGATTTATGTTCTATTTAAGATCATAAGAATGTGATATATGGTTTGGGCCCGTGGGGCATTTATTGGTTTAAACTGAAACAGTAAAATGGGCTATTTGATTACTTCCCCTGTATGTTGGATAAAACAGATAAATAAAGAAATTGAAAAAAAAAAAAAAGAGTACCTCCACTTTGTTGAGAAAAAAACTTTCCCCCCTGGGTGATCTATGTACATTACAAGGATTTTAACAAACTCTGTTGCAGATTCCTACCCTTTGTTATTCTGAAGAAATCCATGTGTGTCTGTCTGTGTCCATGAAGGGAGTCTAATATGAGTGGTTTCCTAATTATAAACCAGCTGCGGCACCTGCAAAGCTTTAATGAGGAAAATTGCAGGACATGCATCCCTTTAGACATGATTTCCTATTGGGAGTATCTCACCAAAAATTACATTTTTGTGTCAGGGGCGCTTTACCGTCAATTTTGCTGCGCTATTCGGCCGCTAGCGGGGCGCTTTTACCCCCCGCTAGCGGCAGAGAAAGGGTTAAAACCACCAAAAAAGAGCTGCAGCATCAGCAGCGCTATGCCGGTGATATAGCCGCGCTGCCCATTCATTTCAATGGGCAGGAGCGGTGGAGGAGCGGTATACACACCGCTCCTTCACCGCTTTAACCACTTAGCAACCACCTGCCGACAAATAACGTCGACAAGGTGGTTGCTTAACTCTGGGAGGACGTTATATAACGTCCTCCCAGAATCGCGCTCCCGCGCGCCCCCTGGGGAGCGCACACGGGAATCTCCGTGACCGCCGGGTCCAGGGGACCCGGCGCATCACGAATCGCGGTAAATCACAGCTGATAGCGGCCGTTTACCACGTGATCGCTCCGTCAAATGACGGAGCAATCACTTGTAAACAGACCGGCGTCATGTGATGACGCCGGTTCCTCTCTCCCCTCTCTGTACCGATCGGTACAGTGTGAGAGGAGAGGGGAGGGAGCGGATCATGTCCGCTCCCTCCCCCATGTCAGCTGTGGGCTGGATCTGTGACAATTGCAGTCACAGATCCAGCAATCCATCCATCCCTGCTCAGCCATCCCTGCGCAATACTCTGCAAATTACCCTGCGCAATACTCTGCAAAATACTCTGCAATACCATGCTGCAATACTCTGCAATACCCTGGTGCAATACTCTTCAATACCCTGGTGCAATACTCTGCAATACCCTGGTGCAATACTCTGCAATACCCTGGTGCAATACTCTGCAAAATACTCTGCAATACCCTGCGCAATACTCTGCAATACCCTGCGCAATACTCTGCAATACCCCGCGCAATACTCTGCAATACCCCGCGCAATACTCTGCAAAATACTCTGCAATACCCTGGTGCAATACGCTGCAATACCCTGGTGCAATACTCTGCAATACCCTGGTGCAATACTCTGCAATACCCTGCGCAATACTCTGCAATACCCTGCACAATACTCTGCAAAATACTCTGCAATACCCTGCGCAATACTCTGCAATACCCTTCGCAATACTCTGCAATACCCTTTGCAATACCCTGCGCAATACTCTGCAATACCCTGCGCAATACTCTGCAATACCCTGCACAATACTCTGCAATACCCTGCACAATACTCTGCAATATCCTGCACAATACTCTGCACAATACTCTGCAATACCCTGCACAATACTCTGCAATACCCTGCACAATACTCTGCAATACCCTGCACAATACACCCTGCGCAATACTCTGTGCAATACCCCCTGTGCAATACCCCGTGCAATACCCTGCAATACTCCGCAATGCCCGGCAATACTCCGCAATGCCCGGCAATACTCTGCAATAACCACTTCCCGCCCGCCGGCCGTCATATGACGTCCTTGACTTTGTGCGGGGATATCTGAATGATGGGTGCAGCTACAGACATCATTCAGATATTAGCTTTTTCAGCCCGCGATTCCCTACACCATAACAACAATCATAGCGGCTGTTCCGCCGCTTGATCATTCTTACGGGAGGCGAGAGGGGATGTCCCCCCCCCGCCACCCTCCGGTGCATCTACCGACTCACCGCTATGATCGAAGCCAGGATTGTTTTTTTTTTGTTTTTTTTTCAGGCTTCCCAGCCTAGAGGTGAGATGTGGGGTCCTATTGACCCCATATCTCACTGTAAAGAGGACCTGTCATGCCATATTCCTATTACAAGGGATGTTTACTTTCCTTGTAATAGGTATAAAAGTGATCCAAAAAATTTTTGGGGCGGAAAAACATGTCAAACTAAAATAAATAAAGTAAAATGAACAATAAAAAAATATATATTTTTTTTAGCGCCCCTGTCCCCGTGAGCTCGCATACAGAAGCGAACGCATACGTAAGTCCCGCCCATATATGAAAACGGTGTTCAAACCACACATGTGAGGTATCGCCGCGAACGTTAGAGCGAGAGCAATAATTCTGGCCCTAGACCTCCTCTGTAACTCAAAACATGTAACCACTAAAAATATTTAAAACGTCGCCTATGGGGATTTTTAAGTAGCGAAGTTTGGCGCCATTCCACGAGCGTGTGCAATTTTGAAGGGTGACATGTTAGGTATCTATTTACTCGGCGTAACTTCATCTTTCACATTATGTAAAAACATTGGGCTAACTTTACTGTTTTTTTTTTTTTTAGCACAAAACATTTTTTTTCCGTAAAAAACGCGTTAAAAAAATTGCTGCGCAAATATCGTGCGAGATAAAAATTTGCAACGACCACTGTTATATTCTCTAAGGTCTTTGCTAAAAAAACATATATAATGTTTTGGGGTTCTATGTAATTTTCTAGCAAACAAATGATGATTTTTACATGTAGGAGAGAAATGTCAGAATTGGCCTGGGTGCTCCAGAACGCCTGAAGGTACTCCCTGCATGTTGGGCCTCTGTATGTGGCCACGCTGTGTAAAAGTCTCATACATGTGGTATCGCCATACTCGGGAGTAATAGCAGAATGTGTTTTGGGGTGTAATTTGGGGTATGCAATGTGTGTGAAATAACCTGCTAATATGACAATTTTGTGGGAAAAAAAAAAATCTTGATTTTGCAAAGAATTGGGGGAAAAAATGACAACTTCAAAAAACTCACAATGCCTCTTTCTAAATACCTTGGAATGTCTTCTTTCCAAAAAGGGGTCATTTGGGGGGTATTTGTACTTTTCTGGCATGTTAGGGTCTCAAGAAATGAGATAGGCCGTCAGTACTTCAGGTGTGATCAATTTTCAGATATTGGCACCATAGTTTGTGGACTCTATAACTTTCACAAAGACCAAATAATATACACCAATTTGTACTTATTTTTACCAAAGATATGTAGCAGTATAAATTTTGGCCAAAATTTATGAAGAAAAAATTGTAATTTGCTAAATTTTATAACAGAAACGAAAAAAAATAATTTTTTTACAGAATTTTCAGTCTTTTTTCTCTTATAGCGCAAAAAATAAAAAACCCAACGGTGATTAAATACCACCAAAAGAAAGCTCTATTTGTGTGAAAAAAAGGACAAAAAATTCATATAGGTACAGTGTTGTATGACTGAGTAATTGTCATTCAAAATGTGAGAGCACCGAAAGCTGAAAATTGGTCTGGTTATTGAGGGGGTTTAAGTGCCCAGTGGTCAAGTGGTTAAAGATGCTGCTAGCAGGACTTTTTTTTACCATCCTGCTAGCACACCGCTCCAGTGTGAAAGCCCTCGAGGCTTTCACATTTGAGAGACAGCAGCGGCTCTTTCAGGGTGCTTTGCAGGCGCTATATTTAGCGTTATAGCGCCTACAAAGCGCCCCAGGGTGAAAGGGGTCTTAGTGCAGACTTCTGGCAAAATCAGTAAGTCAATCACACAAGAAGAAAATTACATAACTGGGGAGCATTCTGTACACATTGTGTGTACAGAATGCCTCCAGGTAGCCATATTGCATTGCATTTTACAGGAAATTACAATGCTGCAGATTGAAAAGGAAAGGTAATTTTTATTAACATTCAATTACAATATTACTTGTGTCGCAATTGTATATTCTATTTATTTCTTTAATTTTAATTTTATTTTTTATTTTTCCACGAAAATGGAGTTACCCTTTAAAAATGTAATGCTCACTTGGTGTGTGAACAAAAGCAATGCTAAGCGCAAACCTTCTATTTTGTATAAGAGGGTACTATAGCCAGGGGTGACTAAAACTAAGTGTCAAACCCACATTGTGCAGCAGAGACGCAACCAGGTCACTGGAAACAGCGCACCAGCAAAGTCAGGGCAATCAAACAGGAAACCCAACGGATTTTGGGTTATGAATAAGTGATTTCAGGGAGATAAGTACATTGCCATAACCCTCAATCTGTAGGTAACAGTCCTAGATTATAGATGCTTGAGTCTAGTAAGAGTAAAGCCGTGTACACACGATAGGTTTTACAGATGAAAACAGTCCGATGGACTTTTTTCATCGGACAAACCGATCGTGTATGAGCCCCATCGGTCTTTTTTCCATCGGTGTTTAAAAATAGAACATGTTTTAAATTTATCCGATGGTTAAAAAACCGATAGCAAATTACTATCGTCTGTGGGGAACTCCATCGGATAAAAAACCCACGCATGCTCAGAATCAAGTCGACGCATGCTCAGAAGCATTGAACTTAATTTTTCTTGGCTCATCGGAGTGTTTTACATCAACGCGTTTGGAACAGTCGGTTTTTTGACTGATGGTGTGTAGGCAAGACTGATGGAAGTCAGCTTCATCGGTTTTCCGATGGAAAAATTCATCGGTTTAAAAACCATAGGAAATCCGATCGTGTGTACAGGGCTTTAGGCTATTGAGACTAGTAAATTGTTGCAATATTACATGTTTGATCTTAAGTTAACCACTTAACGACCGCTCACTGTATATATACGTCGGCAGAATGGCACCGACAGGCACAATCACGTAGAGCATACGTGATCGCCTTTGTACAGTTGGGGGTCCGATCGGACCCCCCTCCTATACAGTGAGCGGCCGTTTATCGTTGGGGAGCGATCAGAGATGAGGGGGTGACCATTCGATTTCGGCCACCCCCTCGCGATCGCTCCCGGCGAATGAAAATGCTTCCTCCGCCATGTGATGTAAACACAGGCAGGAGGAAGTGATGTCATCTCCCTCGCGGCGGTCTTTTCGATTCCGGCGCCGAGGAGAGAGGAAGTAGGTTAGTGCACCAACAGTCCACTGACACTTAGGTACACATAGGCACACATTTCACCCCCCCAGTCACCCCCAGATCACCCCCCAGGTCACCCCCCAGCCCCCAATCACAGTTTCACTGATTGCAGTGATCATTTATTTTACTGATCACTGCATTTAGTGTCATCTGTGATAGTAAAAAGTTGCAGGGTAGTTAGGATTAGGCCCCTTTAGGTCCAGGGTAGCCCCCTAACCCCCCCTAATAAAGGTTTAACCCCTTGATCGCCCCCCCAGGTAACCCTTTCACCCCCTAACGCCAGCGTCACTAAGCGATCATATTTTCGATCGCTGTATTTAGTGCCGGTGGTGCCCTAGATAGCCAGTTATTTATTTTTAGTTTCGCCGCAGGTTTTTAGAGCGTCAGGTACCCCCATATATTATTTTAACCCCCTGATAGCCCCTAGAGTTAACCCTTTCACCAGTGATCACCGTATAAGCGTCACTGGTGACACTGGTTACCCAGTTAGTTATTTTGTTATTTAGGTAACCCGTCAGGTTTTTATATAGCGTCGGGTACCCCCATATTTAACCTAATAAAGGTTTTAACCCCCTGATTGCCCCTAGTTAACCCTTTCACCAGTGATCACCATATAAAGGTTACGGGTGACGCTGGTTGGTTAGTTTGCTTTTTATAGCATCAGGGCACCCGCCGTATATAACCCAATAAAGGTTTAACCCCCTGATCGCCCGGCGGGTGAGATCAATTAGGTTTTAGCGCCAGAGAGGGTCTGCGTCGCCCCAGGCAGCGTTAGGTTAGTGCCAGTAACGCTAACACCCACGCGCAAAGCATACACCTCCCTTAGTGGTATAGTATCTGATCAGATCTATACTAGCGTCCCCAGCGGTTTAGGGTTCCCAAAAACGCAGTGTTAGCGGGATCAGCCCAGATACCTGCTAGCACCTGCGTTTAGCCCCTCCGCCCAGCCCAGCCCAGCCCAGCCCACCCAAGTGCAGTATCGATCGATCACTGTCACTTACCAAACACAAAACACATAACTGCAGCGTTCGCAGAGACAGTCCTGATCCCTGCGACCGCTAACAGTTTTTTTTGTAGCGTTTGATATATTTGCTGACGACAGTCAGGTGCTTTTTTTCCTGTGAATCTTACTAGTGTACCCCTAAATTTAGAGCCCAAAATGGCAAGTCGAAGGTACACTAGTAAAGAGGCCTACGAGATTCTGAGCATGACAGATAGTGAAGAGGAGGTCACGTATCTGTCAGATTCAGGCTCAGAATATCTTCCCGTAGAAGACAGTGACGTCAGCGGCCCCACGTCAGATAGCTCTGACGACGAAGTTGAGGTCCCTGCTAAGGTCAGGCGTACCCGATCCCGATCTTCTGAGGTTGTTGAGGAGCAAGAACCGCAGGGCTCTCGTATCATGGAGCAGAGTAGTACTAGCGCCGCTATTCCTTCTGGTGAATTGGCAAGCACCAGCGGCCTAGTACAGCCTGGGCGTACATCCAGCACTGCAGTATCACGTGGTGACGTGGCGAGTCCCATAAGTGCAGTTCAGGCTGGCGAGGTGGCAAGCACAAGTAGTGTCCCGCTGCCACCAATAAGAAGACAAAGGCAGGCCCGTCGTACCCATAGTGCTCTTCCTGCAGAATTCGCCTATCCTGATTGGGTCCCCACCACTTCTGCAGAACCCGTACTTCCCCCATTCACTGTCCAACCCGGTATTCAGGTGGAAACAGCTGATTTTATGCCAATCGATTTTTATTCGCTGTTTTTCACGGAAGATCTCTATAGATCTATTGTGGACCAGAGTAATTTATATGCTGGTCAATTCATCCCCGCTAATCCCCAGTTGCCTTCCATTGCCAAAGATTGGAAACCAATTACGGTTTCCGAATTTAAGACCTTTCTGGGCCTTTCCCTCAACATGGGCACACATAAATTCCCGTCATTGCGTGCTTATTGGTCCACGCACCCAATTGACCACATGCCCGTGTTCTCTGCCTCCATGCCCAGGAAACGATACGAGCAGATTTTGCGGTTCATGCATTTCAACGACAATGAACTTTGTCGTCCACGTGGGGACCCTGAATACGACTGGCTCTATAAAATTCGGCCCCTCATAAACCACTTCAACGAACGTTTTGCAGCCTTGTTTATTCCCAATCAAGCTGTCTGCGTTGATGAGTCCCTGATTACATTTTCTGGCCGCTTGGCTTTTAAGCAGTACCTTCCCAGCAAGCGTGCCAGATACGGGGTCAAGCTCTATAAGTGCTGTGACAGGGCAACAGGCTATGTATGGAGCTTTATGGTTTATGAGGGAAAAGATAGTCAGGTTGAGCCGGTCAACTGTCCGGATTACATAGGGAGCGCTGGCAAGATAGTGTGGAACTTGGTGTCACCCTTATTCAGAAAGGGGTACCACTTGTATGTGGACAATTATTACACGAGCGTGCCACTGTTTAGTCACTTGTTTGATCATCAGATTGGAGCATGTGGCACCGTGCGACCTAATTGCCGCGGCTTTCCCCAGCGGCTTGTAGATGCCCGTCTTAGGCTGGGGGAGAGAGCCTGCGTAAAGTGTAATAACTTGCTCGCTATGAAGTGGAGGGACAATAAGAATGTTTTCCTTCTTACCTCCCTTCATGCAGACACGACAGTCCAAATTCGTACGGCGACTGGTGTTGTGGAGAAACCCCTCTGTGTCCACGAATATAACAAAAATATGGGAGGGGTGGACCTCAACGACCAGTTCATGGCGCCGTATCTAATTGACCATAAGGCAAGACGCTGGTACAAAAAAGTGTCTCTATCCTTATTCCAATTGGCTTTGCTGAACGCTCATGTGCTATACAGAGCTTCAGGCGGGACTTTATCTCTTCTAAAATTCCAGAATGAGATAGTCACAGAACTCCTGTATCCAGGCGGTTCTGCACCTCACTATCCCCTACCAAATGCAGTAAGCCGGCTGCATGAGAGGCATTATACGCATCTCCTCCCGAGTACCCCTACCCAACGAACCCCCCAAAAAAGATGTCGTGTCTGTAGCAAGCGCGGATTTAGGCGTGACACCCGTTATTATTGTCCACTCTGTCCTGACAAACCTGGTCTTTGCCTTGGTGAATGTTTTGAACGCTACCACTCAAAAGTGAAGTTTTAGCGTAGGGTACAGCATTTCACAGACTAGGACACACTTACACAGGGTCTCCCAAGATGCCATTACATTTTGAGAGACCCGAACCATTACAGTTGTTAAAGTTTTAAAAAAAAGTGTAAAAAAGAAAAAAAATACGTAAAAAACAAAAACACAAAAAAATATAAAATAAAAAAAACAAAAATAGTTGTCGTTTTATTGTTCTCTCTCTCTCTCTCTATTTTCTCTCTATTGTTCTTCTCTTTTTTACTGTATTCCATTCTGCAATGTTTTATCATGCTTGCTTTTCAGGTATGTAATTTTTTGTTTTCAGGTGCGCCATTCAACTGCAGCGCGGAATTATTTATCTTGACAGCAACAGCGTTTGCTCCCACGATACATAAAGCCGTGACTCCAGTGCTGTAGGAGGTGATTTCACCACCACAGTTAAAAAAAAAGAGCATATATGCCGAAGCATGGGGGCAGCAGGGGCGGAGGAGCGATTTTGCTCCTAATGCCGCGTATATACGGTCGGAATTCCGACGGAGGCTTGCCCGTGGAAAAGTTTGACCGTGTGTACGCGGCATAACCTTTTATGCCGCGTACATACGGTCGAAATTTCGACAAAGGCTTGCCCGTGGAAAAGTCCGACCGTGTGTACGCGGCATAACTTTTTTGCGGGAGGATGCCCCCATGCTTCGGCATATATATATTTTAGGCACAGGTTGCGTTAAAAAAATGTTTTATTTTTTACTAGGTTTTGTTTTGGTATTTGCTTTGCAGGTATGGTATGGTAAGGTCTTACTGTTGTACTGTAATGTTACTTTGTTTTAATGTTAACCCTCATTTGCTTAGCAGGTACGCCATTCAGTTGCATCGCGGATTTATTTATCTTGACAGCAACAGCATTTGCTCCCACGATACATAAAGCCGTGACTCCAATGCTGTAGGAGGTGATTTCACCACCACAGTTAAAAAAAGAGCATATATGCCGAAGCATGGGGGCAGCAGGGGCGGAGGAGCGATTTTGCTCCTAATGCCGCGTATATACGGTCGAAATTCCGATGGAGGCTTGCCCGTGGAAAAGTTTGACCGTGTGTACGCGGCATAACCTTTTATGCCGCGTACATACGGTCGAAATTCCGACGAAGGCTTGCCTGTGGAAAAGTCCGACCGTGTGTACGCGGCATAACTTTTTTGCGGGAGGTTACCCCCATGCTTCGGCATATATGCCCATCATTAGAAGTGGGTGGATGAAGGGAGGTATTCTAAAGGTGGGCATACCCACCGATCAATCTCTTTTTTTCGTTCAGCCAACAGGCTGCATGAAAAAAAAAGATTACAATACATGTCCAACAAGGACCAGCAACGTACTGGTATGTTGCTGGACTTTGAATGTTTATACCAGAATGATGCCTGCAGGTTTAGGTATCATCTTGGTATCATTCTTTTCAGCCAGTGGCCGGCTTTCATGTAAAAGCAATTCTAGCAGATAATTAGCCTCTAGACTGCTTTTACAAGCAGTGGGAGGGAATGCCCCCCCCGGATATAAACAGCGCCATTGGGAAATTGGGAAAGCATTTTATCACACCGATATTGGTGTGGTCAGATGCTTTGAGGGCAGAGGAAAGATCTAGGGTTTAACCCCCCATTTTTTTTCAAAAAAAGAGTACCTGTCACTACTTATTGCTATCATAGGGGATATTTACATTCCCTGAGATAACAATAAAAATGATAAAAATAAATAAATATGGAAGGAACAGTTTAAAAATAAAATAAAAAAGCAAAATAAATAATATAAAAAAAAAAAGCACCGCTGTCCCCCCCTGCTCTTGCGCAAAGGCGAACGCAAGCGTCGGTCTAGCGTCATATGTAAACAGCAATTGCATCATGCATGTGAGGTATCACCGTGAAGGACAGATCGAGGGCAGTAATTTTAGCAGTAGACCTCCTCTGTAAATCTAACGTGGTAACCTGTAAAGGCTTTTAAATGCTTTTAAAAATGAATGTAGTTTCTCGCCGCTGCGCGTTTGTGCGCAATTTTAAAGCATGTCGTGTTTGGTATCCATGTACTCGGCCTAAGATCATCTTTTTTATTTCATCAAACATTTGGGCAATATAGTGTTTTTTAGTGCATTAAAAATAAAAAAAGTGTGTTTTTCCCCCAAAAAATGCGTTTGAAAAATCGCTGCGCAAATACTGTGTGGAAAAAAAAATGCAACACCCACTATTTTAATCTGTAGGGCCTTTGCTTTAAAAATATATATAATGTTTGGGGGTTCAACATAATTTTCTTGCAAAAAAAAAAATTTTTTCATGTAAACAAAAAGTGTCAGAAAGGGCTTTGTCTTCAAGTGGTTAGAAGAGTGGATGATGTGTGACATAAGCTTCCTAATGTTGTGCATAAAATGCCAGGACAGTTCAAAACCCCCCCCAAATGACCCCATTTTGGAAAGTAGACACCTCAAGCTATTTGCTGAGAGGCATGTTGAGCCCATTGAATATTTTTTTTTTTTGTCCCAAGTGATTGATTAATGACAAAAAAAAATAAAAAATGTACAAAAAGTTGTCACTAAATTATATATTGCTCAAACATGCCATGGTTATATGTGGAATTGCACCCCAAAATACATTCTGTTGCTTCTCCTGAGTACGGGGATACCACATGTGTGAGACATTTTGGGAGCCTAGCCGCGTACAGGACCCCGAAAACCAAGCACCGCCTTCAGGATTTCTATGGGTGTAAATTTTTGATTTCACTCCTCACTGCCTATCACAGTTTCGGAGGCCATGGAATGCCCAGATGGCACAAACCCCCCCCAAATGACCCCCCAAGCTATTTGCTGAGAGGTATGTTGAGTATTTTGCAGATCTCGCTTTTTGTCACAAAGTTTTAAAAATTGAAAAAAAAAAAAAATGTCTTTCTTCATTTTCAAAAACAAATGAGAGCTGTAAAATACTCACCATGCCTCTCGGCAAATAGCTTGGGGTGTCTACTTTCCAAAATGGGGTAATTTGTGGGGTTTTGGGCTATCTTGGCATTTTATGGCCTTCAAAACTGTGATAGGTAGTGAGGAGTGAAATCAAAAATTTGTGCCCTTAGAAATCCTGAAGGCGGTGCTTGGTTTTCGGGGGCCCGTACGCGGCTAGGCTCTCAAAAAGTCCCACACATGTGGTATCCCCATACTCAGGAGAAGCAGCCAAATGTATTTTGGGGTGCAATTCCGCATATAACCATGGCATGTTTGAGCAATATATCATTTAGTGACAACTTTTTGTAAAAATTTTTTTCTTTTTGTTATTATTCAATCACTTGGGACAAAAAAAAAATATTCAATGGGCTCAACATGCCTCTCAGCAATTTCCTTGGGGTGTCTACTTTCCAAAATGGGGTCATTTTGGGGGGTTTTGTGCTATCTTGGCATTTTATGGCCTTCAAAACTGTGATAGGTAGTGAGGAGTGAAATCAAAAATTTATGCCCTTAGAAACCTTGAAGGCGGTGCTTGGTTTTTGGGATCCCGTACGCGGCTAGGCTCCCAAAAAGTCCCACACATGTGGTATCCCCGTATTCAGGAGAAGCAGCAGAATGTATTTTGGGGTGTAATTTCACATATGCCCATGGCATGTGTGAGCAATATATCATTTAGTGACAACTTTGTGCAAAAAAAACAAAGTTTGTCATATTCCCGCAACTTGTGGCAAAATATAAAATATTCCATGGACTGAACATGCCTCTCAGTAAATAGCTTGGGGTGTCTACTTTCCAAAATGGGGTCATTTGGGGGGGTTTTGTGCTATTTTGGCCTTTTTTGGCCTTCGAAACTGTCATAGGTAGTGAGGAGTGAAATCAAAAATTTACGCCCTTAGAAATCCTGAAGGCGGTGCTTGTTTTTTGGGGCCCCGTACCCGGCTAGGCTCCCAAAAAGTCCCACACATGTGGTATCCCCGTACTCAGGAGAAGCAGCAGAATGTATTTTGGGGTGCAATTCCACATATAACCATGGCATGTGTGAGCAATATATCATTTAGTGACAACTTTTTGTACATTTTTTCTTTTTTATTTCTTTTTGTCATTATTCAATCATTTGGGACAAAAAAAAAATATTCAATGGGCTCAACATGCCTCTCAGCAAATAGCTTGGGGTGTCTACTTTCCAAAATGGGGTCATTTGGGGGGGTTTTGTGCCATCTTGGCATTTTATGGCCTTCAAAACTGTGATAGGTAGTGATAGGTGGTGAGGAGTGAAATCAAAAATGTATGCCCGTAGAAACCTTGAAAGCGGTGCTTGGTTTTTGGGGTCCCGTACGCGACTAGGCTCCCAAAAAGTCCCACACATGTGGTATCCCCGTACTCAGGAGAAGCAGAAGAATGTATTTTGGGGTGTAATTTTACATATGCCCATGGCATGTGTGAGCAATATATCATTTAGTGAGAACTTTGTGCAAAAAAAACAAAGTTTGTCATATTCCCGCAACTTGTGGCAAAATATAAAATATTCCATGGACTAATCATGCCTCTCAGTAAATAGCTTGGGGTGTCTACTTTCCAAAATGGGGTCATTTGGGGGGGGTTTGTGCTATTTTGGCATTTTATGGCCTTCGAAACTGTGATAGGTAGTGAGGAGTGAAATCAAAAATTTGCACCCTTAGAAATCCTGAAGGCGGTGCTTGGTTTCCGGGGTCCCGTACGTGGCTAGGCTCCTAAAAAGTCCCACACATGTGGTATCCCCGTACTCAGGAGAAGCAGCAGAATGTATTTTGGGGTGCAATTCCACATATAACCATGGCATGTGTGAGCAATATATCATTTAGTGACAACTTTTTGTATTTTTTTTTTTTAGGTTAAGATACACTTTAAGATGTAATTTACTTTTTATTATGTTAAAATAAAATATTATTTTATCTTTATCCAGAAGACTTAGACAATGACTGTAAAATATAAGAGATCCAGAAAAATGTGTATATCCAGGGCGCTCCAAGAATTTGAATCCTGACAGATAAGGTCTGTGTTGGAGAGGGTAGCAAATCTTCACACACTTTAGGCAGCACTCAGGGAGACAAGCAATCTCTAATGGAAACAGAAAAACAAACAAGGCGCCTCTAAGTGCAGAAGTATAAAACTTTTAATATCCCCTAAAAGGGTTAAAAACACTTACAAGATAGTGGATGAAACAGGCATGTAGTAGGTAAGTGCGTCCAGGAGATGTTCCAGTGGCAGGGCAGTCCCAGTCTCTGATGTTAAAGCTTCCAGGAAAGTCCACGATAACTGCTGATTGTGCTGTGAATGTTCAGAGGACACAGTAACGCTGGAGCCTGGGGATGATGTCAGAGGAAGCGAGACAGAAACCAGTATGGAACACGAACAGGAAGTGGACAGACTGGCTGAAGAAGGAACCAATGAGCTGTTCCGAAACGCGTCCCGCCTCCATGACACACTTCCTGTCCACTTCCTGTTCGTGTTCCATGCTGGTTTCTGTCTCGCTTCCTCTGACATCATCCCCAGGCTCCAGCGTTACTGTGTCCTCTGAACATTCACAGCACAATCAGCTGTTATCGTGGACTTTCCTGGAAGCTTTAACATCAGAGACTGGGACTGCCCTGCCACTGGAACATCTCCTGGACGCACTTACCTACTACATGCCTGTTTCATCCACTATCTTGTAAGTGTTTTTAACCCTTTTAGGGGATATTAAAAGTTTTATACTTCTGCACTTAGAGGCGCCTTGTTTGTTTTTCTGTAAAATATAAGAGCCCTTGGGTCTGGTCTGGATTTTAAGGGGAACCCCTACGCCGAAAAAACGGGCCACCCGGAGCTTGTGACTGTGACATCATGAGAAGCCTATATAAATCGGCGCGCACCGCAACACCCAGCATTACAGCGGGAGGAAGCGACAAGTCAACATCGAGGAGGAGAAGAGGGAAAAAGACGCCGACGGCGATGACGGGAAGACCGGCCCCTCCACTAGCAAAAGAGCTGGAAGAAGATAGTGGAGGGGCCGGCACGAGACGACGGGAAGACCGGGCCTCTTCACTAGCAACGGAGCTGGAGGAAGATAGCGGAGGCCCGGCGGAAGAAAGAACCGGAGAGCGAGAGAAGAACCGGAGAGCGGGAGAAGAACAAGGCGATAGAGAAGACCCGGCCCCGCTAGCAAAAGAGCTGGAAGAAGATAGCGGAGGCCCGGCGGAAGGAAGAAAGAACCGGAGAGCGCAGAGACGACACCGGAGACCCCCGGAGCTGTGCAATAAATTATTTTAAAAAGCTGTGTTGTGTTTTTTTTCTTGACATTTTTTTCCACCAGGTTAATGGGTAGGGGTACAATGTACCCCATACTCATTCACATAGGGTGGGGGGCCGGGATCTGGGGGCCCCTAATTAAAGGGGGCTCCCAGATTACGATAAGCCCCCCGCCCGCAGACCCCGACAACCAACGGCCAGGGTTGTCGGGAAGAGGCCCTGTCCTCATCAACATGGGGACAGGGTGCTTTGGGGTGGGGGGGCTGCAGGTTGCCCCCCTGCCCCAGAGCACCAAACCCCCCATGTTGAGGGCATGCGGCCTGGTACGGTTCAGGAGGGAGGGGGGCCGCTCTCTCGTCCCCCCTCTTCCCCTGCGGCCTGCCAGGTTGCGTGCTCGGATAAGGGTCTGGTTTGGATTTCGGGGGGACCCCCACGCCATTTTTTCGGCGTAGGGGTTCCCCTTTAAATCCAGACCTGACCCAAGGGCCTGGTATGCTCTTGGAGGGGGAACCCATGCCGTTTTTTTATTTAAAATTTGGCCTGGAGTTCCCCCTCAAGATTCATACCAAACACAGTGCCTGGTATTGGTGGGAATCCAAGTCGGATCCCCGTTCATTGAAAGTCGGACATATGTCGGCTTCATGTCGCAGGGCAAAGTCGGATCCAAAGAAGGACGGCTGTCGTGTCGCACTAGTGTGAACCCGGCCTAAGAGTGTGGTGTATCGTATGTATAAATGAGAGATTAGAGAAACATCACCTGATCTAACTTTCCTTGAATCAGGTCACCCACCAGATGTATTCTACAAGTTGAAAAACATGCACTCTGATACAGCTCCGTATTTGGTAATATAACCTGCTGTAAAGTTTTTTTCAAGAACAAAAATTATCAAAGCAAAGATCGCTCCTAAAATATGATAATCCTCTCCTGAATAAACTTCTTCTGCAATATAAGCTTACATTTTTCAAATCAATATTTTACTCTGATATAAATGTCTAGATCTGTATTTTGGCCTTTCACTGGACAGAACTCCAACGTCTTTTCAATGATAGTAAATTATTTGCAGATACCATCATCTGTCTTCTTAACTCCTTTATGACAGGCAGAGTTAGGGCATTAAATGGGCCATGACACATTAAATGACCAATGGAGCACGCCTCAAAACAAGACAGCGATGCATATGTGTGGTTGCTGGGTGTTAAAGACCACTTGACTTGCCGCTATATATTTTTGTAATGTTGCCATAATATGATATAATAACTTGTCTCAGGGAAGAACAAATTGTCGCAGCTGAACTTCTCCATGCCTCTTATTGTGTATGTTAAGTGAAAATTAAATAAAAAATAATTATATTTTATATACTGTATATATATATTTATATAATATTTAATATGTATTACATACAGTGGGTACGTAAAGTATTCAGACCCCCTTAAATTTTTCACTCTTTGTTATATTGCAGCCGTTTGCTAAAATCATTTAAGTTCATTTTTTTCCTAATTAATGTACACACAGCACCCCATATTGACAGAAAAACACAGAATTGTTGACATTTTTGAAGATTTATTAAAAAAGAAAAACTGAAATATCACATGGTCCTAAGTATTCAGACCCTTTGCTCAGTATTTAGTAGAAGCACCCTTTTGATCTAATACAGCCATGAGTCTTTTTGGGAAAGATGGAACAAGTTTTTCACACCTGGATCCTCTGCCATTCCTCCTAGCAGATCCTCTCCAGTTCTGTCAGGTTGGATGGTAAACGTTGGTGGACAGCCATTTTTAGGTCTCTCCAGATATGCTCAATTGGGTTTAAGTTAGGGCTCTGGCTGGGCCATTCAAGAACAGTCACAGAGTTGTTGTGAAGCCACTCCTTCGTTATTTTAGCTGTGTGCTTAGGATCATTGTCTTGTTGGAAGGTAAACCTTTGGCCCAGTCTGAGGTCCTGAGCACTCTGAAGAAGGTTTTCATCCAGGATATCCCTGGACTTGGCCGCATTAATCTTTCCCTCGATTGCAACCAGTCGTCCTGTCCCTGCAGCTGAAAAACACCCCAACAGCATGATGCTGCCACCACCATGCTTCACTGTTGGGACTGTATTGGACAGGTGATGGGCAGTGCCTGGTTTTCTCCACACATACCGCTTAGAAATAAGGCCAAAAAGTTCTATCTTAGTCTCATCAGACCAGAGAATCTTATTTCTCACCATCTTGGAGTCCTTCAGTTTTTTTTTTAGCAAACTCCATGCAGGCTTTCATGTGTCTTGCACTGAAGAGAGGCTTCTGTTGGGCCACTCTGCCATAAAGCCCTGACTGGTGGAGGGCTGCAGTGATGGTTGACTTTCTACAACTTTCTCCCATCTCCCAACTGCATCTCTGGAGCTCAGCCACAGTGATCTTTGGGTTCTTCTTTACCTCTCTCACCAAGGCTCTTCTCCCCCGATAGCTCAGTTTGGCCGGACGGCCAGCTCTAGGAAGGGTTCTGGTCATCCCAAACATCTTCCATTTAAGGATTATGGAGGCCACTGTGCTCTTAGGAACCTTAAGTGCAGCAGAATTTTTTTTTGTAACCTTTGCCAGATCTTTGCCTTGCCACAATTCTGTCTCTGAGCTCTTCAGGCAGTTCCTTTGACCTCATGATTCTCATTTGCTTTGACATGCACTGTGAGCTGTAAGGTCTTATATAGACAGGAGTGTGGCTTTCCTAATCAAGTCCAATCAGTATAATCAAACACAGCTGGACTCAAATGAAGGTGTAGAACCATCTCAAGGATGATCAGAAGAAATGGACAGCACCTGAGTTAAATCTATGAGTGTCACAGCAAAGGGTCTGAATACTTAGGACTAGAGTTGAGCGGACACCTGGATGTTCGGGTTCGACGGGTTCGACCGCACTTTGGAAAAAAGTTTGAGTTCGGGACCGAACTTGACCCGAACTTGACCCCGAACCCCATTGAAGTCAATGGGGACCCGAACTTCTGAGGACTATTCACACTTGTTTCCCGTGCTTAGAATTGTCCCTGCACAAAGTGTAATTTCTGAAGGAAAAAAAGTAATTTAAAACTTACTCGCGGCTATAATGAATTGTCGGCTCCCGGCAATACATAGAAAAGTCATTGATAAAAAAAAAAAAAGCGTGGGGGTCCCCCCAAATTCAATTACCAGGCCCTTCAGGTCTGGTATGGATTTTAAGGGAAAAATGGCGTGGAGTTACCCCAAAAATCCATACCAGACCCTTTATCTGAGCACGCGACCTGGCAGGCCGCAGGAAAAGAGGGGGGGGACGATAGAGTGCCCCCCCTCCTGAACCGTACCAGGCCACATGCCCTCAACATGGGGAGGATGTCCCCATGTTGATGGGGACAAGGGCCTCATCCCCACAACCCTTGCCCCGTGGTTGTGGGGGTCTGCGGGCAGGGGGCTTATCGGAATCTGGAAGACCCCTTTAAAAAAGGGGACCCTCAGATCCCGCCCCCCCCCCCCTATGTGAATTGGTAAGGGGTACATTGTACCCCTACCATTTCACGAAGAAAGTGTAAAAAAAAAACAAAACATTCCAGCGATGAAATCCAGTGTCCCGCGGAGATCCGATGTCCAGCGCTGTCCACACGAGATGTCATTGGCTTAGCCTGAGCGGACCTGATGGGGAACTTTCTCCGCAGTGTATTAAATGAATAGACCCGCCCCTTCTAAAGTTCCCCATCAGGTCCGCTCAGCCAATGACGTTGGTGTAAGGCTAAGCGGACCAGATGCGGAACATGAGAAGGGGCGGGTCTATTCATTTATTACACTGTGGAGGAAGTTCCCCATCAGGTCCGCCCCCTCGTATGTCAGACCCCGCCTACATCATTGGCTGAGCGGACCTGATGGGGAACTGCCTTGCATGCCCTCAACATGGGGGGTGGGTGCTTTGGGGCAGGGGGGCGCCCTGCACCCCCCACCCCAAAGCACCTTGTCCCCATGTTGATGGGGACAAGGGCCTCTTCCCGACAACCCTGGCCATTGGTTGTCGGAGTCTGTGGGCGGGGGGCTTATCGGAATCTGGGAGCCCCTTTTAACCACTTCAACACCGGGCTTTTTATACCACTTCCATACTGGGCCTATTCTGGCACTTCTCTCCTACATGTACAAATCATCATTCTTTTGCTAGAAAATTACTCAGAACCCCCAAACATTATATATGTTTTTTTTAGCAGACACCCTAGGGAATAAAATGACGGTCATTGCAACTTTTTTTCTTTCACGGTATTTGCACAATAATTTTTCAAACGCCCTTTTTTTGGAAAAAAAATGATTTCATGAATTAAAAAATAACAAAAAAATAAAGTTAGCCCAATTTTTGGGGAAGATATGAAAGTTGATGTTATGCAGAGTAAATAGATACCTAACATGTCACGCTTTAAAATTGCGCACACTCATGGAATGGCGCCAAACTTCGGTACTTAAAAATCTCCATAGGCGGGGGGCGTGGTGACTGAGCTCTAAGATGGATGCCTAATCCTTGAGCTCCGCTCAGCCACCGAGGGGAACCGTGAACATCCGAGCTTACCACCGCCATAGCAGCTACGGAACACCTCCTTCCTTCTCAGAAACAGCCGCAAGATGACCCGACGCAGGAAAGAAGCATCGCGGACGACCAAACTGCCCGCATTCTTCCCCGCGATTCCCAAGCCACAGCAAGATGGTGCCGGTGCTGGCTCCTCACAGCCATACAAGCGCACAGAGAACAATGCGACGAGCCGTGGCCAGCACAAAAAACACAGGGGACAGAAAGGGGGCCACAGCAGCACCTCCTCCAGCGCCTCCAGCCTGACCACAAGGAGCCCAGTGAAATCAAAGGCCCGCAAGCACTCTCCACCCAGGGAACCAGCGGCACCTGACATGGAAGTGAGTGGGTCCCAAACATCCAAAGGCATCACCTCAGTAACAGACCCCATGTCAGCCTTTCCCACTACAGGACAGCCTGTGTCAGATACTGTACTGAAGGACATGATGCTGTCACTTAGGGCATCCCTGCAGGCTGACCTAGTGTCCACTGTGAAACAGTGCCAAGTGGAAGTGCAAGTATTAGGAGGCAGAATAGATCATGTGGAACACACCATAGGAGAATACTCTGCATCCTTTAATACTCTAGTGGACTCCCATAATGCACAAAATGAAGAAATTACTTGGTTAAAAGACAAGATTTCTGACCTGGAAGACAGGTCCAGGAGAAATAACATCAAAATCAGAGGAATCCCTGAGTCTGTGCCACCCAACCAATTGCAACAATTTGTACTGAGTCTATTCTCCTCCTTAGCACCAGCACTGTCGGCACAAGATCTAACGATCGATCGGATCCACAGATTGCCAAAACCATCTTTTCTGGCTGCTGAGGTGCCCAGGGATGTCCTTTTAAGAGTACATTTTTTACCACGTGAAGGAAGTGCTGGTGACATCATTCAGGAAGGCTGAGAAACTACCAGATGTATATGCAACGCTTCAGCTCCTACCTGATTTATCCAGACACACCCTTCAACGTCGCCGCAACTTGGCAACAATCACCAAAGCACTAAGAAACCATCAGATTCTACATAAATGGAAATACCCTGCTACACTTTCCATTACCCACAATGGAGTGACGACCACAGCGTCAACACTAGAAGAGGGTCTGACGCCCTAAGACAATGGGGCATACTTCCTGAACCTACATCCGCATCAACCCAGCCAATACCGCCGCTGACCGTGGAACCGGAATGGCAGGTGGTATCACACAGAAGACATAATAAACAGCATGGTGGAGGATCATAGCTCTTCTACATATCACCTAACAGAGCACAACCCCCCGGTTAGAGGAAAGTTATCCATACATTCCTTCTCCCCTCCACATCAGTTGCATTTATTGCACTCGGATCTGACAAGGGATCCTCTTTTTTACGGTTTCCTATGTTCCAGTTACTGTTTTTTGTACTTTTTTGTTTTTCTCCCCCCTTTTACGGTATATAGCATGCTGGGAAACACCTAATAATTGCTTCTGAGACTTTTGATTCAACGGCACACCCATCCTACTTCGGCAAACGGACAAGATCTCCAAACCGAACCACCAACGACGGATATAATCTTCACCCAGAGATGACAGCGGGCACAGAGGAAACCACCAGCAAACACCAAAAACTTGCCGTACTCGTGAGTAGAGGTACTACATCATCACACACATCCATGACATTACAACATGACCTTCACTTGCCTGTCACTCAATGCTAGGGGCCTTAACCACCCCGCCAAACGTTTCTCTATGTGGAAGGAAGCACGCACGCATAAAGCTGACATACTCAGCATCCAGGAAACACACTTTCAAGCATCCTGCATACCCAAATGCTCACATAAAGACTATCCCTACGTGTATCTAGCATGTGCTCAGGAAAAGAAAAAAGGCGTTCTTCTAGCCATTCGAAACTCTCTTACTTTCCATCTAAAGGAATCCATCTTGGACCCACAAGGCAGGTTCATCATTATTACCTGTGACATCAACGCACAGCCATATACATTAGTGGCATTATATGCACCAAACTCAAAACAACTTAGATTTTTGCGTACACTCTTTAAACGCATTGCGTCTGTGAAATACGGACAGCTTTTGTTATGTGGAGACTTTAACTTAACAATAGACCCTCACCTAGACAACAGCTCTCAGGTGACAGGTCGTAATGCCTCATTACGTCAACTGCTTCATTCAGAGGAACTGTACGATGTCTGGAGATGCCAACATGCGAGCGAAAGAGATTACACTTACTTCTCTCCCAGACATCGTACATATTCCCGTATTGACATGTTCATGTCTGATAAATGGCTATTACAAAAGATATCCTCATCCAGGATACATTATATAACTTGGTCCGATCACGCTGCAATTTCCATAACTATAGAAGAGAAGCATGCCTCCCCCTCTGTTCCCATCTGGCGCTGTAACATTCGCTTACTACAAGAGCCTACCAGCTCTCAAATTATCACTCAACATCTTAATGACTTCTTTCAAATTAATGCATCTTCTGTTGATAACCCCTACACCTTATGGAATGCTCATAAATAGTGTTGAGCGAACCCGAACTGTAAAGTTTGGGTCCGTACCGAACTTTAGCTTTTTCCCGAACCCAAACCCGGACTTTGCGCAAAAGTCCGGGTTCGGGTTCGGGAATCTAATTACGCAGTTATAAATGCTTCAGGGGCCAGCCAATCACCTTTTGATTAGCTGGTGTGCCCTTAGAAGCCATCATAGCCATGCCTACTAATGGCATGGCTGTGATTGGTCAGTGCAACATGTGACACAGCTTCTATATAACCTAGAGGCACACAGCACACACGTCACTCTGCTTCAGAATAGATAGGGAGAGGATCTTGTCTGCTGCTGCTGCTTTTAGGGAGAGATTGAAAAATACATGAGTTAGTCCTGATTCTGGAATCTGAGGGAAAAGATAGAGAGACAGTGTAGTGTAGGGCCAGGTTCCTGTTTTTTGCTTTTAGGGAGAGAGATATATTATATAGGAATAGGAGTCCAGATTCAGAGATATAACTCAGCGATCTGCATAGGTTTACCTGTTTGTGTTGCAGTGCAGTCTTTTTACACTGCTATAAGCCCAGTGTCAGAGAAAATCTACCTTTTATCTGCAAGCTCAGTGCACCAGCACTGCATATATTACGTTGAGAGATACACCGTTTCCATACTGTGGGTGTATTCTGCTCTTGTAAAAAGATCCATTTAGGACAAAAAAAAAAAGGTACTTTATTGTGCTCTTTTCCAAAAGACCCATTGGGCAAAAAAAAAAAAAAAATTCCATTTTATTTTGCTCGTGCAAAAAAAGGCCCGGTTAGGGCAAAAAAAATAAAAATAAAATTTGCACTTTAATGTACGCTTGCAAAAAGAGCCATTTAGGGCCACAAAAAATATTTTGCAGTGTGTTATACATATGTGGAGGTGTGTGAAATAAACAATTTATATATAGTTTTCTTCTACTGTGCTATACTAAAAAAAAAAAAAAAATTTTGAATAGCATTTTCTGCAGTTCTGTAGCTGTGCGATTCAGTGGTTACGTACTGTGGGTGTGTTGTGGTCTTCCAAAAAACGCCATTTAGGGCCACAAAAAATATTTTGCAGTGTGTATACATATGTGGAGGTGTGTGAAATAAACAATTTATATATAGTTTTCTTCTACTGTGCTATACTAAAAAAACAAATATTTTTTTGAATAGCATTTTCTGCAGTTCTGTAGCTGTGCGATTCAGCGGTTATGTACTGTGGGTGTATTGTGGTCTTCCAAAAAACGCCATTTAGGGCCACAAAAAATATTTTGCAGTGTGTTATACATATGTGGAGGTGTGTGAAATAAACAATTTATATATAGTTTTCTTCTACTGTGCTATACTAAAAAAAAAAACATTTTTTTTAATAGCATTTTCTGCAGTTCTGTAGCTGTGCGATTCAGCGGTTACGTACTGTGGGTGTATTGTGGTCTTCCAAAAGACGCCATTTAGGGCCACAAAAAATATTTTGTAGTGTGTTATACATATGTGGAGGTGTGTGAAATTAACAATTTCTAAATAGTTTTCTTCTACTGTGCTATACTAAAAAAAAAAACATTTTTTTTAATAGCATTTTCTGCAGTTCTGTAGCTGTGCGATTCAGCGGTTACGTACTGTGGGTGTGTTCTGCTCTTCCAAAAACACCCATTTAGGGCAACATCCTAAATTTGGAAAATATGAGGAGAAGGTCAAAGGGACGTGGTGGCCCCGGTCGTGGTGCTGCTGGTGGAGCTCCTGTTGCAGGGAGAGGACGTGATGGATCTGTACCAGATACACGCACAAGTGAAACACCTTCCTCAGGTGCGAGTAGGCGACCGAGCCTGCGGCGGTATTTTGTCGCGCCTAATGAGGCTGTACGAATGTTTAGGCCAGGACAAGTACAGGCGATAGTAGATTGGGTTGCTGACAGTGCCTCGGGTTCCTTCACATTGTCTCCCACCCACTCTTCTGATGAAAGATCAGAGTTGGCACCTGAAACCCATGTCCATCAGTCTTTCACCTCACCCCCTTGCAAATCAGCCAAGCAGTCTGAGCCCCAAATCATGCAGCAGTCTCTTCTGCTTTTCGATGACTCTGTTAGCAGGGTTTCCCAGGGCCATCCACCTAGCCCTGCCCCAGAAGTGGAAGAGATTGAGTGCACCGATGCCCAACCACTTATGTTTCATGATGAGTACATGGGAGGACCATCGCAGCACGTCTCGGATGATGACGAAACACAGGTGCCAACTGCTGCTGCTTTCGCAATTGTGCAGACAGACAAGGAGGGCAGGGGTGAAGACTGGGTGGAAGATGATGTGGAGGACGATGAGGTCCTCGACCCCACATGGAATCAACGTTATGCAGGTGACCAGTGTAGTTTGGAGGAAGAGGCGGTGGTCGCACAGAGCCACCAGCACAGCAGAAGAGGGAGCAGGGTGCAAAAGCGGAGCGTCCGTCCCCTAGACAGTATGTCTGCTACTGCCCAACGCAGCAAGGGACCGAGCACACCAAAGCCAGGTCCAAGGAGTTCCCTAGCGTGGCAGTTCTTCACACAATGTGCTGATGACAAGACACGAGTGGTCTGCACGCTGTGCAATCAGAGCCTGAAGCGAGGCATAAACGTTCTCAACCTGAGCACAACCTGCATGACCAGGCATCTAAGTGCAAAGCACGAGCTGCAGTGGAGTAGACACCTCAAAAAACAAGAAAGGTCTCTGGCCCCTCCTGCTTCCTCTTCTGCTGCAGTCTCGGCCTCTTCATTAGGGATGAGCTTCGTGTTCGAGTCGAACATACGTTCGACTCGAACATCGGCTGTTCGATCGTTCGACGAAGATCGAACGATTTGGGCCGTTCGCGCCAAATTCGAGTGACGCGAACGGCCCACAATGCACTACGCCATCGCAGTGTCATCCAGGCGCTGTGATTGGCCAAGCATGCACTGTGACCCCGCATGCTTGGCCAATCACAGCGCCGGCAGCGAGGAGAGCAATGATTGGCCACAGGCAGGATGCCTGTGGCCAATTATTGCTGAGGGTGTTTAGTACACGCCCCACACTATAAAAGGCCGCCAGCACGGCGGCCTAGTGTAGTGTGTTCCGGAGCAGGGAAAGACAAGCATAGGCAGGGACAGTGACATTTATTTATTTCTTGCTTAACCTGGATTCCTTTAGTTTAGGGAAAGAGAAGGATAGGTAGGGAGAGTGTCAGTGTGTTTTACTGTGCGAGTCCTTGTTTCTAGGGACAAAGAAGGAAAGTGAGGGGAATTCTCCTTGTGCTATAGTGTGCTTTAAAAAAACATTTTTTCTAGGGACAGAAAACTCTAGGTAGGGAGAGTGTCAGTTTCTTTCACTGTGCCAGTCCTTGTTTCTAGGGACAAAGAAGGAAAGTGAGGGGAATTCTCCTTGTGCTATAGTGTGCTTTAAAAAAACATTTTTTCTAGGGACAGAAAACTCTAGGTAGGGAGAGTGTCAGTTTCTTTCACTGTGCCAGTCCTTGTTTCTAGGGACAAAGAAGGAAAGTGAGGGGAATTCTCCTTGTGCTATAGTGTGCTTTAAAAAAACATTTTTTCTAGGGACAGAAAACTCTAGGTAGGGAGAGTGTCAGTTTCTTTCACTGTGCCAGTCCTTGTTTCTAGGGACAAAGAAGGAAAGTGAGGGGAATTCTCCTTGTGCTATAGTGTGCTTTAAAAAAACATTTTTTCTAGGGACAGAAAACTCTAGGTAGGGAGAGTGTCAGTTTCTTTCACTGTGCCAGTCCTTGTTTCTAGGGACAAAGAAGGAAAGTGAGGGGAATTCTCCTTGTGCTATAGTGCGCTTTAAAAAAACATTTTTTCTAGGGACAGAAAACTCTAGGTAGGGAGAGTGTCAGTTTCTTTCACTGTGCCAGTCCTTGTTTCTAGGGACAAAGAAGGAAAGTGAGGGGAATTCTCCTTGTGCTATAGTGTGCTTTAAAAAAACATTTTTTCTAGGGACAGAAAACTCTAGGTAGGGAGAGTGTCAGTTTCTTTCACTGTGCCAGTCCTTGTTTCTAGGGACAAAGAAGGAAAGTGAGGGGAATTCTCCTTGTGCTATAGTGTGCTTTAAAAAAACATTTTTTCTAGGGACAGAAAACTCTAGGTAGGGAGAGTGTCAGTTTCTTTCACTGTGCCAGTCCTTGTTTCTAGGGACAAAGAAGGAAAGTGAGGGGAATTCTCCTTGTGCTATAGTGTGCTTTAAAAAAACATTTTTTTCTAGGGACAGAAAACTCTAGGTAGGGAGAGTGTCAGTTTCTTTCACTGTGCCAGTCCTTGTTTCTAGGGACAAAGAAGGAAAGTGAGGGGAATTCTCCTTGTGCTATAGTGTGCTTTAAAAAAACATTTTTTCTAGGGACAGAAAACTCTAGGTAGGGAGAGTGTCAGTTTCTTTCACTGTGCCAGTCCTTGTTTCTAGGGACAAAGGAGGGAAGTGAGGGGAATTCTCCTTGTGCTATAGTGTGCTAAAGCATTCCTCATCAACCATCTTTGAAATCCTTGTTTTTTGGACAGTCAGGGAAATTGTCGTTGTGCTATTCTGTGCAAAAGCAATAATCCTCAACCATATTTAGAAATCCTTAAGTAAAGGGACAGAGAAGGACACCTGAAGGTAGCCCTTATTGCTTTTTTCCCATCTCCCTGCAGGCCATCTATTAGAATGTCTGGAAGGCAAACAAGGAGAGGCAGACAGTCAGGAGGCAATAAAAGAGGGCAAGCAGGCTCTGTGTCTGGGGGCAACAGTGCTGGTCGTGGACGCGGTGCATTGTCATCAGCACATGGCCATGGGACACGCTTGTCCTTCTTTTCGGCAGCTGGACATGTTGAGCCACATCATGCCGAAGACTTGGTAGAGTGGATGACCAAGCCCTCCTCCTCCTCCTCCTCATCCTCTCTCACCCAGGCTCAGGGTACTGGCAAAGCAGCTGCCAAAGCGTCCTCTTCCCTGGTATCAATGTCAGACTCATCATCAGTCACTCCTTCCCTAGACCCACCATGTCCTCCTCCTGAGGAGTCCCCCGAACTGTTTGAGCACAGTGTTGGGTACATGCTCCAGGAGGATGCCCAGCGTTTCGAAGGGTCTGATGATGGAACCCAGCTACAGGAAGGCAGTAGCGTGAGAGCAGACAGAGGGGATGCTTAAGAAGGACACCAATCTGGCAGTCATGTTCCAGCAGCTGCAGCATACTGCCAGATTGGCTCCAGTGATGAGGAGGGAGGGGATGATGAGGTCACTGACTCCACGTGGGTGCCTAATAGGAGAGAGGAGGAGGAGGAGGATGAGGAGGAGGCACATCTCCAACGAGGCAGGATGCCCTTTGGTGGCCAGCGTAAGGGCAGTACACCGACGGAATCACACCGCAGAGCTCCGCCTGTGCAGGGCGCAGCCTCTGCCCGTCATTCAAAAAGTTCCTTGGTGTGGGCCTTTTTTGAGGCTAGTGCATCAGATCGCACAGCTGCTGTTTGCAACATATGTCTCAAGCGTATATCGCGTGGCCAAAACATCAGCCGCTTGGGTACCACATGCCTGACCAGACATATGTTGACCTGCCATGCAGCTCGTTGGCAAGCCTACCTCAAAGACCCACACCAAAGAACAAAGCGGACCTCTCCTTGCACCGCAATCAGCTGGGATCTCCAACCCCACTATAACTTCAGTCCTCTCTGAAACATGCACTGAGAGGAATGAAGGTGTAGAATTAGGTGTGTCACAGCCAAGTACTTGCGGCCACTCTGCTAGCAGTACACCGACGTCCGATTCTAGCAGGCAAATTTCCCTGCCCCAGCTGCTGGACCGTCAAAAGAAGTTCACTCCCAGCCATCCACATGCCCAGCGGTTGAATGCTAGCTTGGCTAAATTGCTAGCGCTTCAACTGCTGCCTTTTCAGTTGGTAGACTCGGCCCCCTTCCGTGAGTTTGTGCAATGTGCGGTTCCTCAGTGGCAGGTTCCCAAACGCCACTTTTTCTCACGGAAGGCTATTCCGGCTCTCTACCGGCATGTGGAAGGCAATGTCTTGGCCTCGCTGGACAGGGCGGTCAGCGGTAAGGTGCATATTACCGCTGACTCATGGTCCAGCAGGCATGGACAGGGACGTTACCTTTCTTTCACGGCCCATTGGGTCACTCTTTTGGCAGCTGGGAAGGATGCAGGACAAGGTGCAGTAGTGTTGGAGGTTGTTCCACCGCCACGCCTCCAAAATGCTACTACTGGTTGTGACACACCTCTCTCCTCCACCCCCTCCTCTTCTTCTTCCTCCATGGCCTCTTCCTGTGGTTTGTCCTATGAACCAGCGGTGCTCCGTAGCCGTTCACGGGGCTACGCAAGTACGCAGGCAAAAAGATGCCATGCCGTGCTTGCGCTGGTGTGTTTGGGGGACAGAAGCCACACTGGGGCAGAGGTCCTGTCTGCTCTGCAGGGCCAGGCCGAGAGGTGGTTGACGCCACGCCAGCTTAAGCCAGGAATGGTGGTTTGCGACAATGGCACCAACCTCCTCTCCGCCCTGCGACAGGGACAACTGACCCATGTGCCCTGTGTGGCTCACGTCCTTAACCTGGTGGTGCAGCGGTTCTTGGGCAGGTACCCGGGCTTACAGGATGTCCTGAGGCAGGCCAGGAAAGTCTGTGTGCATTTCCGCAGATCTTATAATGCCAGTGCTCGCCTGGCTGAGCTGCAAAAGGAGTTGAACCTGCCCAAGAACCGCCTTATATGTGACATGCCCACCAGGTGGAACTCAACGTTGGCCATGCTGCAGCGGCTGCACACGCAGCAGAGGGCCATCAATGAGTACCTGTGCGACTACGGCACCAGGACAGGGTCAGGGGAGCTTGGTTTTTTTTCTCCACGCCAGTGGGGCATGATCAGGGATGCATGCACTGTCCTGGCACCATTTGAGGAGGCCACGAGGATGGTGAGCAGTGACAGTGCATGCATCAGTGACACTGTACCTCTTGTCCACCTGTTGGAGCACACGCTGCGTGGAATAATGGACAGGGCACTTGAGGCAGAACAGAGGCAGGAAGAGGAGGACTTCCTTGCCTCTCAAGGCCCCCTTTACCCAGACAGTGTTCCTTCTGTCCCACCCATCGCACAGGAAGAGGAAGAGGAAGAGGAGGAGGAGGAGGAGGAGGAGGATTGTGTCAGCATGGAGGTGGAGGCTGGCACTCAGCATCATCAGCAGCAGTCTTTTAGGGATGATTTACAGTCCCAAGAAACCAGTGGACTTGTACGTGGCTGGGAGGAGGTGGCTGCGGATCATGTCGTCCTTAGTGACCCAGAGGACTCCGGAGCGAATGCCTCAGCAAACCTACGCTGCATGGCCTCCCTGATCCTGCAAAGTCTGCGGAAGGATCCTCGTATTCTTCGGATCAAGGAGAGGGACCATTACTGGCTGGCCACTCTCCTTGATCCACGGTACAAGGGTAAGGTTGCGGACCTTATGTTACCTTCGCAGAGGGAGCAGAGGATGAGACAACTCCGGGAGGCCTTGCAGAAAGGTCTGTGCAACGCGTTCCCAGAGACTGGGAGGTTACAAACTCCTGGTCCTGGACAACGAGTTGCTGAGGCTTCGGCCAGTCAAAGAAGGAGCGGTGGGGAAGGTGGCCGTCTGACCGATGCGTTCAGACAATTCTTTAGTCCGCAGCCCCAAAGTATGATCGGTTCCAGCAACCATCGCCAGCGTCTGATAAACATGGTGCAGGAATATCTAGGGGCAAGGTCAGACTTGGACACCTTCCCCACCGAAAATCCTCTGGCTTACTGGGTCTTGAGGATGGATCACTGGCCAGAGCTTGCACAGTATGCAATTGAGCTACTGGCCTGTCCTGCATCCAGCGTTCTTTCGGAACGCACATTCAGTGCTGCTGGAGGATTTGTCACGGATCACAGGGTGCGCCTGTCCACCGACTCGGTTGATCGACTGACTTTCATCAAGATGAACCAGTCTTGGATCACCACCAGCTACCACACACCTGATGCTGATATAACAGACTAATTGATTTTAACATGTCACATCCCTTCAAGACTGATGCTGATGCTGAGTGCCTGTGCTGGTATGTTGACTGGCTATCCTCCTCCTCCGAGTCCTCAATGATACGATTGATGATGATAGCTTGGAAGATCATTTTTGTTTATGGGTGCCGCCACCAGTGGCTAAGGCCCAATTTTTCAGCCCCTGTTTTACAGGGGCGTGTAATTACAATTTTTTTAGCAATAATTTGCCATAGGGCTCATTGCTGTGCTCCAAGTACAGTATCTGTGAGGGGTTGGAGTGTTGTGGCACCAGTGCCTAAGGCCCAATTTTTCAGCCCCTGTTTAACAGGGGCGTGTCATTACAATTTTTGAAGCAATACTTTGCAACAGGGCTCATTGCTGTGCTCCAAGTACAGTATCTGTGAGGGGTTGTAGTGTTGTGCCACCAGTGCCTAAGGCCCAATTTTTCAGCCCCTGTTTAACAGGGGCGTGTCATTACAATTTTTGAAGCAATACTTTGCAACAGGGCTCATTGCTGTGCTCCAAGTACAGTATCTGTGAGGGGTTGTAGTGTTGTGCCACCAGTGCCTAAGGCCCAATTTTTCAGCCCCTGTTCAACAGGGGCATGCAATTACAATTCTTGATCTAATAATTCACAGCAGGGCCCATTGCTGCACCCACCAAGAGTAACTCTGAGGGCTTACAGTGTTGTGGCAACGCCACCACCACCACCACCACCACGAAAGGCCCAATTTTTCAGCCCCTGTTCAAAAGGGGCATGTAATTACAATTCTTGATCTAATAATTCACAGCAGGGCCCATTCCTGCACCCACCAAGAGTAACTCTGAGGGCTTACAGTGTTGTGGCAACACCACCACCACCACCACCACCACGAAAGGCCCAATTTTTCAGCCCCTGTTCAACAGGGGCATGCAATTACAATTCTTGATCTAATAATTCACAGCAGGGCCCATTGCTGCACCCACCAAGAGTAACTGTCAGGGCTTACAGTGTTGTGGCACCAGCACCACCATCAAAGGCCCAATTTTTACTACCACTGTTCAACAATTATATGTACTTAAAATTCCTGATATAATAGTTGACAGCAGGGCGTTCCAGCACCAACCAAGAGTAACTGTGAGTGCTTACAGTGTTGTGCCAACACCAACAACTAAGGGGCCTATTTCTGCAGAGTATATACGGCAGGTCCCTACTTTCAAACATCCAACTTACAAACGACTCCTACTTGCAAACGCAAGAAGACAACAGGAAGTGAGAGGAAATCTACCACTAGGAAGGAAAATTCTCTCCTGTAAGAATAAATATGGGAGAAAGGTGTCTCCTCTGTACTGATGCTTTATCAGCAATCCTTGTTTCAAGAAAAACACCACATTTCAAAAACAGTTGTCATTGGGACGGAAAGTGAGGTGAAATGTTTTGAACAGGGGCACAGACAGCAAAACAAATGTTACAGGGGTGATAACCCTTACCTATGTTTTCCAAAAAGTTTAAAAATAGATTTTTGGGCTGGAGCTACACTTCAACAATGTACCTGTTCAAAATTACAAACAGATTCTACATAAGAACAAACCTACAGTCCCTGTCTTGTATGCACCGCCTGTATACGGCTGTTCAGAGTATATAGGGCCTTTTTTATTTTATGTGCGGGGTTCCCCTTAATATCCATACAAGACCCAAAGGGGCTGGTAATGGGCTGGGGTAGGGGGGGGGGGGGTCATGGGGTAGCTATGCCATTTTTCTTAAAGATTTTCATCCATATTACCGGGACCAGACATTACATTAAAGCCGCAAGCAGTTTTAAATGGCTTTTTTTTCCTTTAGAAGTGTCATTTTGTGCAGGGACAGTTCTAAACACGGGAAACACGTGGCACTTCACAGGCATACTTTAGACACCCCCCAGGTACGATATTTAAAGGAATATTTGACTTTTTTTTTTTCACTTTATGCATCATTAAAATGACTGCTCCCGAAAAACGACCGTTTTTAAAACTTCTTTTTGCATTGATACATGTCCCCTGGTGCAGAACCCGGGTTCCCAAACCCTTTTTAGGACAATAACATGCATAATAGTTGTTATAATTAGCACTTTAGAATTCGAACGTTCGCATCCATTGTATTTAATAGGGTTCTAATGTTCGTACGAACTTTCGGTCCGTTCGCGGGTTCTGGTGCGAACCGAACCCGGGGGTGTTCGGCTCATCACTACTCTTCATCCACCTCTGTAGTGACAGTGGAACCTGCCACCCCGCAAACAGAGGATCTGCCAGCAACACTACCACCTGGGTCACCAACCATCTCCACAATGTCCCATGGAAGCGTTCAGCTCTCTATCTCCCAAACATTGGAGTGGAAGAAGAAGTACCCCCCTAGCCACCCGCGATCCATGGCCCTGAATGCCAGCATTTCAAAACTCCTGGCCTTTGAAATGCTGTCATTCCGTCTGGTGGAGACGCAGAGTTTTAAAAGTCTGATGGCATTGGCTGTCCCACAGTACGTCGTGCCCAGCCGCCACTACTTTTCCAGGCGAGCCATCCCTTCCCTGCACTACCAAGTGGGGGACAAAATCAGGTGTGCACTGCGCAACGCCATCTGTGGCAAGGTCCACCTAACTACGGATGCGTGGACCAGTAAGCACGGTCAGGGACGTTATATCTCCCTAACAGCACACTGGGTAAATGCAGTGGCGGCTGGGCCTGAGGCAGATAGCAGTTTGGCGCATGTCCTTCCACCACCGAGGATTGCAGGGCGCTTCAGTTTTCCTCCTGTTGCTAACTCCTCCTACTCCGCTTCCTCATCCTCTACCGCCTCCTCATCCGGTCAGCGTAACACCTTCACCACCAACTTCAGCAGGGGTAAACGACAGCAGGCAGTTTTAAAACTTTCCTGTTTGGGGGAAAAACCCCACACCGCGCAGGAGTTGTGCAGGGACATGGAACAACAGACCAATGAGTGGTTGCTGTCAGTGAGCCTCAAGCCCGGCCTGGTGGTGTGCGATAATGGGCGAAATCTCGTAGCAGCTCTGGGCCTAGCCGGTTTGACGCACATCCCTTGCCTGGCGCATGTGCTGAACTTGGTGGTCCAGAGGTTCCTTAAAAATTACCCCAATATGCCAGAGCTGCTGCAGAAAGTGCGGGCTGTGTGTGCGCACTTTTGGCGTTCTCACCCTGCTGCTCGCCTGTTAGCGCTGCAGCGTAACTTCGGCCTTCCCGCTCACCGCCTCATATGTGACGTGCCCACAAGGTGGAACTCCACCTTGCACATGCTGGCCAGACTGTGCGAGCAGCAGCAGGCAATAGTGGAGTTTCAGCTGCAGCAATCACGCGTGAGTCGCTCTGCGGAACAGCACCACTTCACCACCAATAACTGGGCCTCCATGCGAGACCTGTGTGCCTTGTTGCGCTGTTTCAAGTACTCCACCAACATGTCCAGTGCCAATGACGCCGTTCTCAGCGTTACTATCCCAGTTCTATGCCTCCTTGAAAAAACGCTTCGGGCGATGATGGAAGAGGATGTGGCACAGGAGGATGAGGAGGAGGAGGAGGAAGCGGGATCATTTCAAAGGCTTTCAGGGCAGTCTTTCACAAGTGGCTACGAGGGTGGGTTCCTGCACCAACAAACGCCGGGTACACAATTGTCCGGCAAAAAGGGCACAGTTCTGGAGGATGACGAGGTGGAGGAGGAGATGGAGGAGGAGGAGGAGGAGGAGCCATTTTCACAGCAGGGTGGCACCCAGACCAGCTTGTGGCCATCACTGGTGCGTGGCTGGGCGGATACAGAGGACACAGACGATACACCTCCCACAGAGGACAGCTTTTCTTTGCCTCTGGGCAGCCTGGCACACATGAGCGATTACATGCTGCAGTGTTTCCGCAATGACCGCCGAGTTGCCCACATTTTAACTGGTGCTGATTACTGGGTGGCCACCCTGCTGGATCCCCATTACAAGGACAACTTACCATCCTTAATTCCCTCACTGGAGCGGGATCGTAAGATGCGCGAGTACAAGCGCACGCTGATAGATGCGCTGCTGGTGGCATTCCCACCTGACAGCGGGCATACGGTGGAAGCACAAGGCGAAGGCAGAGGAGGAGGAAGAGGTCGCCAACGCAGCCGGGGCACCGGCAGCACCTCAGAAGGCAGGGTTAGCATGGCTGAAATGTGGAAAAGCTTTGTCAACACGCCACAACAACCAGCACCACCAGCTGAGATGGAACGTCTTAGCAGGAGGCAGCATTTCACCAACATAGTTGAGCAGTATGTGTCCACAGGCCTACACGTACTGGATGACGGGTCTGCCCCCTTTAACTTCTGGGTCTCCAAATTGGGCACATGGCTTGAGCTTGCCCTTTATGCCTTGGAGGTGCTGGCCTGCCCTGCAGCCAGTGTATTATCTGAACGTGTATTTAGCGCGGCAGGGGGCGTTATCACAGACAAGCGCAGCCGCCTGTCCAGAGCCAATGTGGACAAGCTCACGTTCATTAAAATGAACCAGGCATGGATCCCACAGGACTTGTCCGTACCTTGTGCAGAATAGACATGTATACCGGTGTTGTGACAAAAACTGTCCAGCCATCGGATTGTGTCCGGCCCGTACTGCGAAGGCGCAGTGCCTGCGCAGTACAGAGGACAAGGAGATTCACAAAATCTCCGAAGATGAACGGCGCCTGCACCGTGAGTGCAGGTTCAAGCCCCAACATCCAAGTGGACATACGGTAGCACATAGTAACAGGGCCCCTCACGGGCTCGCTTCGACCGCCACGCTTCGGGCACGGCCTCACTTGGCTCGGCTTGAACCACGGATGGTGTGGCCTTCACCTGAACTCACCACACAGGCGCCATTCATCTTGGGAGATTTTTGAAATCCTCTTGTCCTACATACTGAGCAAGCGCAGTACAGGGTGGACACTATTCGACGGGGGACAGAATTCGACACATCACTGGCCTTACTCAGCCATTGTTGTATTTTTGAACCAGTGTTGGCTACCTCGTCCTTCTCCACCGCCGCTTCCACCTACACAGCCACATCCACCGCCACCTCAACCTCCTACTCCATATGGACCTCGT
Organism: Rana muscosa; assembly: GCA_029206835.1. NCBI lineage: Eukaryota > Metazoa > Chordata > Amphibia > Anura > Ranidae > Rana > Rana muscosa. Next base: position 179,672,155 of record CM055116.1, read on the forward strand.
CCTCCTAGGTCAAGATTATAATTTTTATTTTATTTTTTTGTAGCGCACAGATCCTTTCCCCCTTACCTGCCTTTATGTTGTTGGCTCCTCGCAGGAGGGAGAAAGGCACACCGCACTACCAGCCCGTACCCTCCTATATAAAGAGGTTGAGCGGTGTACTTGACGTGCCGTGTCCACAGCCGGAGTCAAAACTCCTCCATACGATGATTCTCACCTCTACTGTAGGTAGAGGCAAGTCCTTTAATTCCCAGTAAAGTCAATGTCCACACCAGCTGAAATTACAACTCTTATTCTCTCATGGCAAAATAAACTCTACTCGGATAGAAAAGGTTAGAGCAAAGAAACAGGACAGCTTAAGGTGTGGAGGAGGTCCAGGCACAAACGTAGCACATTCACTTCACTGCTTAGGTTTCTCAAACAGTTTTAGGTGCACGGTCTCTGCCACAGACCTTGAGGTTGGTCTCTGCCACAGACCGGGTGTACAAGGCCCCTGCCACGGACCTGGAGAACTTTGGTCTCTGCCACAGACCAGGGTGTATAAGGCCCCTGCCACGGGCCGGGTGAATAAGGCCTCTGATACAGTCAAGATGACCTTGAGCTTCTCCTTCTACGAACCTAGCCCAGGGGAAGACATCTCTCCAGGGAGTCAACAGACCCTTCCTTCACCGTGACTCCCGCATCGGTCCATCAGAATGATCCTCCCTTCCCTGGAACATGGTCCCCTACATGAGGCGGCACCCTAAGACTACTCGACCCTTAGCGGACTCCAGACGAAGGCTCTGGACTCCAGGCTTTACTCCCGCACCTAGGCCTCCATAACCAGGGCAGCAGGAACTCCAGGATAGTACCTCACCCCGGGCTAAAGGTACCTGAGATGGAACAGGAACACATGCACCCAGGCCGAAGGCACCTGGGCGTGGACCCCACTGGACATCAGCCCCCAGGCCAAAGGTCTGCCCCTTTTATATGCTCTCCCGGCATGCACAGCAGGTTCCCCGCCCCGCTGTACTACTGCCAAGAGGGGACACAAAAGGCACAGCACTGTATCGGCGGTTCAACCCTAGCCTACCATGGCAGCGCCACCTGTAGGCCGCAGGGAACTGCACACCAATACTGTCCCCCGAGGACAAAATGGTCCATGAATCCTACAGAATTAGGGTGTTTGAGCCTATGTACCACTCAAATACTTCCCTTAAATTTAGCACCCCGCTACATTTTTATTTCAAAGTATTTTATTTTCCCACTAGCTTATCCATTAAATTGACTAATTTATTCCAGAAAGGGAGTATTCTGGGGCATTCCCACCATATTTGTGGCATCGTGCCGTTGAGTTTCTGAGGTTCTTAATGACTTCCCGTACCTCTTCTGCTGAAGAGGGGGCCTCCAGCATATTTTTTTATTTTTTTATTTTTTTTATGTTATTTTAAGTTATTTCCCTATCCACATTTGTTTGCAGAGCACTTGCCATGCTCTTAACAACATTTTGCTGCCATTTGCAGCCCTCTAGCTCTTTCCATTACTTTTTTAGAGCCTTTTTAGTCCTTAGAAGTCCGGGTCCCCATTGACTTCAATGGGGTTCGGGTTCGGGTTAAAGTCGGTCCTGAACCCGAACTTTTTTCCGAAGTTCGGCTGAACCCGTCGAACCCGAACATCCAGGTGTCCGCTCAACTCTACTCATAAAGCATACATGAGAGGTATTTTACTTCAGCTGGGGGCTAGGGCAAAAAAATGTTATAACCTCAAGCTCAATTCCCTTATGTCTGAAATACATAGCTTAGAATCCCAGAACAAACGTGACATCAACCAGAACACATCTATACATCTTAGCAAATTAAGGGAGGACTTAAGAAACCTGCTGAATCAGCAGTTTGACAAAATTCTCCGCCGTCTAAAGACAAACTCCTATGCAAACACCAACAGAGCAGGCAAACACCTGGCCAATCGGATAAAAATAGCCCAAGCTAAATCCAGAATTACTCATTTAATTCACCCCACCCTACACCACAAAATCACCAACCCCCAGGATATAGCAGACCAATTTGCTGACTATTACGGGGCTTTATATAATCTGAGAGATGACACTAACACTCCCCAACCTTCAAAGGAGAACATTAACGCTTTCCTACTGAAATTGAACCTACCTACCCTCTCAGACGTACACCTACTTAAGCTTAATGCCCCATTTACAACCAAAGAAATCGAACGCACTATATCATCAATCCCCAATGGGAAATCCCCAGGCCCCGATGGTTTCTCCAATGAATATTTTAAAATTTTCAACAACATTTTATCTTCTCACTTACTACAAGTCTACACGAAAGCAGCCCTGACATCTTCCCTCCCCAAGGAGATGCTAACCGCTTATGTTGTCACGTTACCTAAACCAGGGAAAGATCCTACGACACCGGCTAATTTTAGGCCAATATCACTTCTAAACACTGACATCAAAGTGTATGCAAAATTACTAGCCAAACGCCTTACGGATATTATGCCGACTTTAATCAAAAACGATCAGATGAGATTCATAAGGGGCAGGCAGACTTCTGACGCAACAAGAAGAGTACTTAATATTGTGCACTATGCAGAGCAAACTCGAACGCCTTCTCTGCTGCTCTCCATAGACGCAGAGAAGGCGTTTGACAGAGTTCACTGGCACTATATGTCATCGGTATTATGTAAATTTGGATTTCAAGGTAATATACTATCGGCTATTCTAGCTTTATACTCACAACCATCAGCGCATGTCTACACCTCTGGCCTTCTCTCCAAAGCGTTCGACATCTCTAATGGAACTCGACAAGGCTGTCCACTCTCACCGACCATCTTCAATCTAATGATTGAACCCCTAGCAGAAATGATTCGGACACATCCTTCAATCTCAGGTTTCAAATTCCATTCTTCCCGACATGTAATAAATCTCTTTGCTGATGATGTGATCCTAATTATGACGGACCCAACAAACTCACTCCCACACGCCCACCAAATATTATCACAATTCAGCAATATATCATACTACAAGGTCAATTATACAAAATCTCTGATTCTGGACCTTGGCCTAAGCGCAGCGACCAAACGAGACCTACAAAGGCAATTCCCCTTCAAGTGGAGTACAAAAGGAATCCCATACCTGGGCATTACCTTAACACACACAATCTCTTCCCTAGTCACAGCCAACCTAAACCCACTCATAATCAAGGTAACAGAACAGCTACGACACATCTCAAAGCATGAACTATCCTGGGTAGGGATGACCATACTCCCACAAATTCTCTACTTGCTTAGAGCCTTACCTGTTCACATACCTAATCATTACTTCCAAACCCTGTCGAGCCTCTTTCACAAATTTCTATGGGACCACAATAAAGCAAGATGTCAACATTCTAACCTGATCAAACATAGATCGATTGGGGGAGCAGGAGTGGTAGACATCCGCGACTACTTTTGGGTGGTCCATTTGGATCAACTTAAGTTTTGGCTCACAGATAAAGACATTCCACTTTGGACTGAAATTGAAACAGCGCTTGCCCCCACCTCTAATCTAAGAACCCTTCTTGAATGTGACCTCTGGAAACCATGGGACATCTCAGCACTAACTGCACCTACCCAAGCATCAATCCTAGCTTGGAGATATCTGCTCCAACAATCGGATATACAAACAGACCCACAACTGACTGGCTACTCTCTACACATCCTAGAAGCTCTAGATCCCAAATATCCCTCAGCTTCCTACCACAACATGGGGTACAGTCTATTACAGATCTCATGCAGGATCATAGACCCAAAACGGTGGAAGCAATAATAACTGAATATGATCTCCCAAGAGAGCATCATTTCACAATTGCTCGCATTGTTCACTTCCTAGCTAAAACTCCCATCCCTAAATTTAATATACACCCTAAAGCACGAGAATTCTATACCTCACAAAAAACGATAAATGGGGGAATTTCCATTTTTTACAACATCCTCCAAAACAAACATACCTTTCAAAAAAACACAACAATGATCAAATGGGAAAAAGACCTCCATTCCACAATTTCTCCCTCACAATGACAAAAAGCCTTTCGAACAATTCATCAAGCAACTCATTGCACTATGCATTGGGAAATTACACTTAAAATTACACACAGATGGTACTATACACCATACAGGCTAGCCAAGTTCTCAAACTCATCATCACCCAAGTGTTGGAGAAACTGCGACCAAGTAGGACACCTGCTACACACCCTATGGGAATGCCCCAGCTTGACGAGCTTTTGGAAACAAGTATTTAAACTTATATCCTCAGTGACAGGAATAATAACACCCCCTAATCCAAGCCTGGCACTTCTTAATATCGGTATAGAACCCAAACTCGGATAGAAGTGTGGTCACACACATCCTACTTGCAGCCCGCTCAATCATTCTTAGAAAATGGAAATCTGACATATCCCCCAACCTCTCAGAGGTAACCTCCTTAGTACAACAAAATTATACCTTTGAACGCATACTAGCCATCAACTCCCTCACTAGTGCAAAATTTAATAAACAATGGGACATATGGACCAGTAGGATAACGAACTAATCTTCGCTCAATTAGACCAACCAACCTAGAACTAAAACATGCCCCAATAAAAGATCTTTCCGCTATTAATATACTGTAATTTACTAATGATATAATTCGTAATATATACTTATACTTCTGGGTCTCCCTACTGATTATCCAACGTGCACCAACAGGGGAAAATGGTATGAGTACCCAAAGGTTGCACTAATGACCAACAGTCGGTATTAATTTCCAATAGTTTGTTCTTATAGTTTGTTCTACCACCTATTAGCTTGTACCATTACCAATTAGTCTATATGTATACTTCAATGTTTGTATTTCCTGTGTACCGTATTTGTATATTGTTTTATACATTTGTATATCCTTGTATACAGGTCTGTATACCCCCCTTTTTTTTATTTTATTTTTTTCCCTCTCTCTTTCTGTATTCCCTTTCTATTATACCAATAAAAAACTATTGATTCCAAAAAAAATCTCCATAGGCGATGCTTAATTTTTTTTTACAGGTTACCAGGTTAGAGTTACAGAAGAGGTCTAGTGCTAGAATTGTTGCACGCGCTGTAACGCACGCAGCGATACTTCACATATGTGGTTTGAACGGCGTTTACATATGTGTGTGTTCGCTTCTGATCGCGAGCTACCGGGGACAGGGGTGTTTTAATTTATTTTTTATTATTTTTATTTTTTATTTTTTTTACACTTATTTTACTTTTTTTTTTTGATCACTTTTATTCTTATTACAAGGAATGTAAACATCCCTTTTAATAGGAATGTGTGTGACAGGTCCTCTTTATTGAGAGATGCGGGTCAATAAGACCCCACATCTCTCCTCCAGGCTGGAAAGCATGAGATCAGTGAAAAAAATTTCACTGATCTCATGTTTACTAGCCGCAATGGCGGCTTTGTTTACATCTGAGGACCCGGGCGTGACGTCATCACATCGCGCCCGGGCCTCCGACGGTCATAGAGATGACTGTCATCTCTATGCTCGCCACGTCACCCACCACCGGCGCCGGACAATTCTCTCCGGGTCCCCGATGGCACGGGAGAGCCCGGAGAAGCACTGGATGACGGCGGGAGGGGGGGTGTCCCCTCCCGCCGCCTATAAGAACGATCAAGCAGGGGAATCGCCGCTATGATCATTCTTATGGTGCACAGAATCGCCGGCACAACAAAAGGATATCTGAATGATGCCTCTAGCCGAAGGCATCATTCAGATATCCCCCCTCAAACCCAGGACGTCATATGATGCCCACCCAGGATGGGAGATCCCATCTGTGGGCGTCATATTACTATGGCTGGGTATTGAAGTGGTTAATAAGGGGGCCCCCCAGATCCCGGCCCCCCACCCTATGTGAATGAGTATGGGGTACATTGTACCCCTACCCATTCACCTGGGGGAAAAGTGTCAATAAAAAAAACACACTAGACAGCTTTTTAAAGTAATTTATTAGGCAGCTCCGGGGGTCTTCTTCCGACTTCTGGGGTCGTCGTGTCAACATCTCAAGAAGATAAGAGGGAAGAAGACGACGATGAAGACCGGGCCCCCGCTAGCAAAAGAGCTGGCAGAAGATAGCAGAGGTGCCCGGCAGAAGGCAGAAAGCACCGGAGAGCGGGAGAAGAACACTTTTCAAATATTCATATATTTCCAAAAATGTCAGCTAAAATACACTGTGATTGTTATTATAGACAACAATTCCCCCATCTCTACCTGAAGAAGCAAGAGTTGACTGTGTTGAAGCTTAAAGCGGAAGTTCCACCTTTGAATCTGATTCCTCCCCCATCCGGTACCACATTTGGTACCTTTTGGAGGGGAGCGGGTACCTGTTTTTGACAGGCACCCTGTCCCCACTTCCGTCGGACCTTACCGCAGCGAGTTGCGTCAGAAGTTCAGCCCCCCTGCTTCTCCTGCTGCTGAGCCAGTAAGAGAGCGCAATCGCACTCTGCACATAGGCAATAGGCACTTACTGGCAATGGTGATGGAAACATTGGCTGGGGTGTGCTGACTTCGCTGGATTCCAGGACAGTTAAGTGTTTTAATATTAAAAGTCAGCAGCTACAGTATGTTTTGCTGCTGACTTTAAAAAAAAAATTGGGGGGGGGGCGGAACCCTGATTTAATATCCATATATGTATCCGCTATGTAAGCATGGATTAAGAAATCATCTGTACATTGCATTAGGATATTTCAGGGTGAAAAATTGTACTTTGAATATGGATATATACAGTATATACCTTATTTGTCGCACCATAAGACGCACTTTTCCCTCCTAAAAAAATAGGGGAAAATAACTGTGCGTCTTATGGAGCAATTACTGACCAGCCCCCACCCCCCATCGCCACTGCTGCTGTGTCAGAATACCGGCGCTCAGCTTCTCTGTGGAGGTGCGAGGACAGGATGGGAGGTACATCCTGGCAGGGGCATACCCCGGGGAGCGGGTTATGCCCCTGCCAAACGTGGGGGGTGGGCTTGTCAGTGGCGTCACTATGGGGGTGCCCTCCATCCCAAGAGTGGCGAGAGCCCTGGCTGTTTTTTTTCTGCCGGAACACCCCCGGCGGAGTAGCCTGGTCCAGTCTCACTTCCTGCTCCTACCACTGGCAGCTGCTGCTGCCAACTATGTCCCCAGTTCTCCGGGCCTTCCTAGCTGCCATCCACCTGGATGTATCTGAGGCTGAGAGCCAGCCAGCCAGGCAGAGGGGGTTGTGGATTGTAATGGCAGTGTCCTCCGCTGCCTGAGGTGAGCTGGTGATAAGGGGGTGGGAGGTGTGGGCTGGCATGGTATACACTGCCCAGTCACCTGAGCTGTTTTGATAGAAGACGCTGAAGGGGTGTTTGTGTCTGCTCTGCCACACTGAGCTGATCTGGGAAGGGGGGAGGTTGCTGTGTCCACCACCACCACCCAGGTATAGTGTAGTTGAGCTGATTTGATAAGGGGGGGGGGTGGTATTGCTGTGTGTCCACCACCCACCTATAAGTAGTAGTATAATATTAAATACTTTAGTACACCATTTGGTTTAGAATATTTTTTTTCTTGTTTTCCTCCTCTAAAACATAGGGGCTTCTTATGGTCAGGTGCGTCTTATGGAGTGAAAAAAAAAAAGGTTATATTGCATAGAGGAGGTAAGTATAACATGTTTTTTGTTTAAAAACACTATGTTATTAGTTATCTTGTGAATATTTGTAGGCCAAACTACGCTGATGTATCCTGCTTACTATGTCCTATTATGTCTTTTACTTTGTTGCCTTTGCTTGCAGACTACTCTTGATTCAACAAATGTTGTACTTTTAGATGAAAGTTTGAATAAATATATATAAAAAAATAAAAAAATAAAAAAAAACCATTGCATTTAATATCACTTTAAAAAAGCAAATCTCTAGAAATAAAAGGGTGAGTAAAACAAGGAAAATAACAGTAGAGCGAATATGCAATTTGATATGCAGCACCATTTTCTAAAGTGAAGCCGCATAGCAGTCCGGGAAATAGGCTTTTCAGAATGCAATAATTAGGGATAGGAATTGTGTATATAAAGGAGGGGGTTGCCAGACTCTTCTGGAATTGTATGGGTTTTTGGGAAACCCACAACAAAAATACAACTGTAGTTAGTTGTATACAGTAAATCCAAATTTTTTAAACATTTTACTTTGGTACATGTTCCCCTGGAAAAATGTCCAGCCCCCCATGCCATTTGTTTACAATCCTTTGCCTATTAGTCTACAAAATGGGCACTACTATTTTTTAGGATTCAGCTTCCTTTGACTTTGGTTTTGGCACTTGAATGTAATGTAAAGTAAAGTAATGTTTGCAAAACATGCCTTGAACCAAACCCAGATGCATTTGGCCCTACCTGCCACAGAGAGATAGATAGATAGATAGATAGATAGATAGATAGATAGATAGATAGATAGATAGATAGATAGATAGATAGATAGATAGATAGATAGATAACCTGGACCATGCTATGTTTGTACATTGAAATAAATTCTGTTTGGTGTATAACAGGAAATCGTTGTGTGGTTAAAAGTCATGCAGTTACATATCAATAATTCTATAAACTAGTTTAAATTGGCAATTTTTCATTTCAGAAGGATGTTGTATCTCCAATGAGACCAAGAGCGAAATACAATATGCAAAGCCCAGTTTTACATTTCAGAAAGAGTTATCAGCTTTGTTAGGCATAATATGTAAACCTCAATACTAATAGTGCTGTGCTATAAAAATCAATATCACATGAAGAGCATATTTACTTTATGTTAATTGTCTGTTGATTGTCATCAGAGAATGTTAAATACCTTTTACTTAACTATTCTATGAAACTAAGTGGTATCAAATCAAATTTCAGTGTAACACTAGATTGAAGCATGCTTTCTTAAAAGCTCACTTTATAGGCTTATACTAACCTCCAATAAAACATTAATGATTATTATGATGACAAAGAGTGTATGTTTATAATACTACTACTCCTACTAGTTCTAATATTAATAATAATAATAATAATACATATTTTACGTTTCTTTTGTATTTTTAGCAAAAAGTTTTAAAGGGTTAAAAGTCAAAGCTAAAGTTTCATACAATTTGTTGGAATACAGAATAGTATTTTGTGCAAAAACTACTGTATATCAATATTTTGCACAGATATACTGTATTCTTCAATTGGTAGATGGCAGTGTATTTGTGGGGTACTGTGAATCTCAAAAGGAATACAGAATTCTACATCAAGACACAAACAAGGTAACCAACAGTAAAAGTGTGATTGTCGATGAAACTTCAGTGTGATCAAACACTTCAAACTGAGGGAAACTCCACATCAGTGTAACATGAAGATATGCAACAAATTGACACAGAAAAAATAACGCAGACAATCCAAATGCTGATAATGAAGAAAACAGGCCACAAGAGGCTTCAATCAGGAAATCCACCAGAAGCAATAAAGGCATCCCAACCAAACGTCTGTCCTATGTTGTTTGCAGAGTATTAAAACCAGACCCAGATTCATGGGATGAGATGCAAAGACTTCCATCTCATGAGAAACAAAAATGGATCAGATGCTTTGACAAAATTGCTTACAAGAAACAGATTTATAGAACTGAAGTCCGAAATGGGATTAATATTAGTAGTTGTTGAGTGGGGGTGTTGGAATACAGATTTGCATTTTGTGGAACAACTATTGTATATCAGTATTTAGTAGAGATATATTCTTTAACGGGTAGATGGCAGTCTTTTTAAGTTTGTACCTGCATCTATGGTATGCTCTATGTCTTTTCCCTGAATACATTTCCTGTTTCCTGTCTGCAGTTAAGCAGCAAAGCCCACGTGGACTGTGCACTGTCTGTTTTGTGGGGCTATATACAGAATTTCTAACACAATCCCTTTAAAAAAGTTACAAATTTCTCCAGGATTTGGGTTTTCATGCTATTTATAACTGTATGTTTGGGTTTCTCATGGAAGGTGGTTATCTAGAGCACAGTAAACCACAAATTATGGCTATTCAGAGCCACACTGCACATTAAAATGCACTAAAAATGCATATGTAGTACCATGGATTTGCATGCACTTTTATTCACAATGCCTTGCATTTATATGTATTAATGTGTATTGCAGTGTAAACAAGGCACATTGAAAACAATTGTTTTCTATGTGCCTTTGCATTGACCTGCATTTGTCCAGCACAGATAAATGAAGGTCACGGTGTGAATTAGCCCTTAATGTCATTAATGTCATACAGGATGTTTTCATGTAAAAAGAGGTTGCAATCCAAGAAGAGAAGCTCACTATATCTGGCTGCAAGGTATGATATAATTATAATGTGCATAATATGGGGACATCATCACAGGTGCATTCTTGTTAGAAATAGCAGTTAATGAACTGAAGCAAAATATACACTATATTGTCAAAAGCATTTCTTAGATAACTATGGGGCGTGGCCATCAGATGATGTCATCAATAGGCCCCGTCCCCTTGTGACTTCACCGCCCGGGGTATGATGGGTCTGTGATGTCACGAGTGGGGGGTCTCCAGATGACGTAATTTGATGACCATGCCCAATAGTTATCTAAGAAATGCTTGACATCAGCATGGACAGATCAGCGGGACGCAGAATTGGAGGAGGGTCGTCGGTGGGAGCGGCGGCTGAGGAAGAACACCGGACAAAGAAGACTGGAGAAAGAAGAAGACCAGAAGAAGAAGCGGGAGAAGGAGAAGACCGGAGGAGGAAGAAGTAAGGAAAGAAGAAGACATTTTTAATAAAGGACTTGTCAAAACTGTCTTTTTTTTTTTTTTTAAGATATTTTTATTAGGTTTAAGTCAAACCAACAAACAGAAAGAAATATACAAAAAAACAACAACAATACCACCAGATAGCCTGGTCATAAACATTAGGCAATACACTCAAACATAGTAAAAAACTGACATCAGTGCAAAATATAAAGTAGGCACAATGGTAAAAGGCTCAGGGATATAGCAAAAGCATAGGTCCAGACATTAGAGATCCCTGAGGCACGGCCCATCAATGGTCAAGCAAGAGTAGTACAATCAGTGCTGGGAGAGCATTAGCGGACTAGCTAGCCATCTACCCCAAATTTTGTGGAAGGTTTTGTTCCGTTTCCGGAGTTCAAAAGTAAGTTTATACAGTGGGATAGCGTCATTAATACGTTTTTACCAGAGGGTTTTCAGAGAGGTCTGTGCGCCCTTCCAGGACAGTAAAATAGCTTTTTTAACATAGAAGAAGAGTAAATGGAGCAGTCTCTTGGCATGTGATGATAGATGTAATTCGCCAAAAATGCCTAATAGGCAGTTCTTGGGGTGGATTATGTTTGGGAGGCCTAGCGCCGATGAGATGAAAGCACCCACTTCTTCCCAGAAGTCCCGAACTACCGGGCATGACCAGAAGCAGTGTAAGTAATCGGCCTCTTGGCCACAGCCGCGGAAACAGGCAGCCGAGGGCAGGAGACCCATCTTGTGTAACCTAGCCGGTGTGAGGTGGGTTTGATGAAAAATGTTGACCTGTATGATGCAGTCCCAGGAAGCAATAACAGAGGTTTTATACGTATCACTAAATTCTGACCAGTCCTCGTCTACCAGGGAGATGTCCAGAGAGGTTCATTTTACCTGAGCTTTGTGAAACCTGGGGTTAAAGTCAGTCATTAGGGCTGCATTATAGGTGGAGACAAGTTTAGTGGAATCTGGCTGTCTGAGCAGTTTTTCCAACGGGGGCAGGATCATCCAGGGAGCCAAACTGGGCACGAATAGCGTGCCTGAGCTAGTAGTAATTAAATAGGTACAACCTTGGTAGATCGAAGTCTAAACGTAGCTGAGAAAAAGATTTAAAGCCCTGAGCATTGTACAGGTGGCATAAATATTTAACCCCCCTTGAATACCAGCGATTGGGATCGCGAAGGGAGTATAGTTCCTTCAGATTAGGGTTAAACCACAGGGGGTTGTTGGGAGATTTCAGCCAGGTGTGCCTGGATACTTTTGTGACAATATAACGGAAAGAGGAAAGGGAAGTGGCAAGTAGGGAGGTTCCGGGGCAATCGGGGACCCGGCCCCTGTAGATAATATTATGTAGGGTTTCCAGGGAAGATGCGATGGCTCCCTCCGTGGAGGTACAGGCATTGGCCGGAACCGGGCACAGCCAATCGTGGATGTGCACCAACTGGGATGCCAAATAATATAAAAAGAAGTTGGGAAATGCCAGGCCTGCCAAGTGCGCTGTCAACCGTAGTGTTTCAAGTGCTACCTTGGGGGAGCCACCCTTCCACAGGAAAGTAGTACATATTGAATCTATGCGTTTAAAAATAAAGTTAGGTATTTTACAAGGGGAATTGGCAAGGATATAGAGTAATCTCGGTAGGTAGATCATTTTGAGGACGTTGACCCTCCCCATAAGATCCAGAGGCAGATCCATCCACTGCTTGGTCTGCTCCTGAAGGCGGACCAATAGAGGATCTAAGTTATTGGCGACATATGAAGATAAATGGGTCTGCACCAGAACCCCAAGGTACCTAAAGGAGGATACCACTTGAAGCTTGCAATCCGGGTGAATCAGGGGAGGCTCATCCACGTCTAGGAGGAAAAGACTAGACTTATCCCAATTCACCCGGAAGCCAGAATAGTCTCCAAAGATATTAATCTCCACCAACAGGGCCTGAAGTGAGTCATTAGTATCAGCCAGATACACCAATGTGTCATCCACATAAAGTGAAATGCGCTCCTCTATATTAGCAATTGGGAGTCCTTTAATCGAGGGGGAGGAGCGAATGCGAACCGCAAGTGGCTCTGTGGCCAGGGCAAACAAGAGGGGTGACATTGGACACCCCTGTCGTGTGCCCCTAGTAATCGGAAAGGGGTCAGTGATAGAGGAAGCTACCGGGGAGGTGTAAAGGAGTTTTATCCATGCTACAACATGGGGGCCAAAGCCATACATCTGTAACACCCGAAACAGATATGGCCATTCCACACTGTCGAATGCCTTGCAAGTATCCAAAGACACATAGCACGAGTGGGAGGACAGTCATGTGGATATTGCAGGTTGTGAAACAGCCTGCGGATATTCATTCTGGTGGACCTGCCGGGGATAAAGCCCCCTTGGTCACTATTGACCAAGGACGTGACTACAGTGTTCAAACGGTTTGCTAATATTTTGGCTAGAATCTTAACGTCTACATTAATAAGAGAAATTGGACGGTAAGATTCACATTTAAGTGGGTCCGTACGGGGTTTTAATAGAAGTACAATCAAAGCCTCTTGCATCGTTGGGGGGAGGATCCCGACATATAGAGCTTTGTTATAGGTTCGCAAAAGAAAGGGGCACAAAAGGTCTTTAAATTGTGAATACCATTCAGTCGGGAAACCGTCTAGGCTTATGTGCAGGCATTTGTGAAATGGCTGCAGCAATTTCCTCAACCGAGATAGGTGCATCCAGCACATCACTCCCCTTCGTTGACAAGGAGGGGAGAGATATGTCAGCCAAGTAGTCATTCAATTGGGAGTCATCGTAGTCAACCCTAGAGGTATACAGGTCTTTGTGAAAGCATAAAAAGGAGTCTAGGATATCTCCTGGGTTTTCACTGATGGGGCCTTGAGCAGTAAGGATACGTGGGATGGAAATGGGAGAATGGTCAGGTCTAGTCAGATATGCCAAGAGACGTCCAGCTTTATTACCATGTTCAAACGATTTTTGTGTGGCATGCAACATGTGTTTTTGCGTGAGATCTAACAGAAGGAGTTCATACTCCCTACGGCTCTGTAACCATGCCTCCCTCGTGTCGGAGGCAGGGTTAGAGGCATAAGCAGACTCAGCACGTACCATAACAGTCTCAAGTTCTTCTGTAAGCATCCGGTTATTTTTGCGCAAGACCCCAGTGATGGACATGAAAGTGCCCCTCAGAGTTGTCTTAAATGCGTCCCATTCAGTGGAAGGGTCTACTTTTCCCAGATTATCCCTCCAATAGTTTGTGATGCCTGTCCTGCATTCTCCCTGCACTCGTCCTCTAACCAGTAGGAGTTCAGGCGCCAAATGGCAGGCCCCGAACCTGGGAGGAGGAGGAGATCCACAGAGAGAGGGGCATGATCAGAAACCCCTCTAGGCAGATATGAAACTGCAGAGACAACAGGGAGGGTCTCAGCCGGAGCAAACGCCATATCCAGTCTGGAGATGATGTGGAAAGAATCTGAGTGGCAGGAAAAGTGGCATACATCCGGATGTTTCCATCGCCACACCTCTGTAAGGCCATGAACCTGTGCCCAGTCTAGAAAAGAGGGAAAGGGTCTACCTCCACCACCCAGGCGGTCCATAGTTGGATCTAATATAGCATTAAAATCCCCCACATAAAGTAAGGGGCCAGGGGGTCTAGTCAGCAGCTGAAGTGACAGTCTAGAGAGTACCTCCACCGAAAAAGGGGAGGGGCACATAAATGTTCACCAGGGTAAAGGTCACAGTAGAAATTTGCAAAGTAAGAACAATAAACCGCCCGTCCGGGTCAGTTTTAACTTGTACCGTCTCAGCCAGAAGAGATTTGGCTAGAAGGATGGAAACCCCCTGGAGTAATTAGTATGAGTGGCATGATAGGAGTTAGACAACCACGGGCGTTTTAGGGCCCTTGTTTTAGAGCCTGTAAGGTGAGTCTCTTGGAGGCATATGATGTGAGGGCGACATTTTTTTAATACTGAAACAACCAGAGATCTCTTCTGGAGTGCATTCAGACCTCTAGTATTCCAGGAGACTATCCTTAGGGGCTTTGCCATTGTAAAACATACTGTACAGTAGTAAAAAAGCACAGAGTAACATGCATATAAGAATATAAATGACCAGACAGGCCGCGCCACCTGGAGCACATAAATGCACATGAGTAAAAAAAGTGCATGGATCCGCCAACAGGACATCATGAGCCAGCAATGAAATAATAAATAACATTAATAGTCCGCCATAGGCAGCAACCTGAGAAAAAATATAGGAGTCAAAAAGTGCAAAGGAACATAGAAAAAAAAAAAAAAAAAAAGAGAAAAAAACACCAACAAAGTCCCACAAAGTCCAGATAAAATCCCTTGCCCCCCTCCCCGCTCGGCCAACTCCAACATAGTGAGCCTTGGATCACTGAACTGTAAAATGAAAACCCCCCTCCTTAAACTGAGGGAGAGCTGTACCGTGGCCTCGCCACTAACTGGTACGGGGGGTGTAGTGGAGTCCAGAGTGACTCCCAAGCAGCATTGTAGGAGTGAAAAGCATCACAGTCCAACAGCGGATGCAGTAGATTGCAGAGTAAACAACCGGCAGAAGTTGTAGGGGGGATAGGCCTGTTAATAAGGAGGAAGTTCAGTCTATTAAGATTAAAGATGGCAGGGTAATAGTTCTCAGGCCTATTGCCGGGAGGCGTACCATACCTTCATGAAAATCGGGATCAGACAGTGCAGTCAAAGTAAACGAGTCCAAAATGGAAGGATGGACATATCCATAATCAGTTCAAGGCAAACATAGAGGAGAACGCAGGGGCCTAGGACTACAGATATTAGGCAGCCCTGTGCATAGGAAGAACTCTGTATCGATCATTGAGCCAGGCCATAGCCTCCTTGGGGTTGTTTTAGAAGTGCGCTTTACCCTCATAAATGATGCGCAGCTTGGCGGGAAAAAGCATGGCGTAGAAGAGGCCCTCCGTACGCAGACGGGCCTTCACTGCCGCAAAGGAGGTGCATTGTCTCTGGACATCTGGTGAAAAATCGGGGTACACTGAGATGGTGTTGCCATTGTATTTAAGTGGACCCTTCTCCTGGGCCAGGCGCAGAATAGCAACTTTGTCTTGGAAGTTGAGGATCCTTGCTATAATGGATCGTGGGGGTGCTTCAGAAGGTGGGAAACGCAGAGGGGTGCTGTGGGAACGCTCAATGACATGTGAAAAGGATGGCGCGTCAGTCCCAAAAATGTCTCTCAGCCAATTATATAGGAATTTTTCTGGGTGGGAGCCCTCTACCCTTTCAGGGAAACCAACGAAGCGGAGGTTGTTCCTCCTCGAATGATATTCCAAATGGTCGATTTTGGTGCGGAGGGCAGCCATTTCCCCCGTATGATCCCTCACTGTGATAACTAAGGGGTGAACAACATCCTCAAGGGAGCTGATACGTTCTTCAGCCTCCCCAGCT
This sequence comes from Rana muscosa, assembly GCA_029206835.1. NCBI lineage: Eukaryota > Metazoa > Chordata > Amphibia > Anura > Ranidae > Rana > Rana muscosa. The sequence goes on from CM055116.1 coordinate 179,688,330, forward strand.
CTGTCCCTTAAATTTTGCACATCTTGCTTCAGGAGAGAAAAGTCCATGCGGACTGATGCAATCTGTGCAGTGAGAGAGGCCTTGCAGTCCTGTATAGCATGCATGATGGAGGCCAGGGTGGGCTCAGCAGGAGGGGAATCAGGGCCTGAGACATCCTCACTGTCTATGGGGGAGTCCTGAGACTGCAGGGTGTCTGGCTGTACACTGTGGGGAGCAGGGGCAGATTCACTCACCAGAGCCTATGATTTCTTGTGAGGAGTGGAGATGGGTGGATGCAACAGCGTGCCATGCTGCTCTGCCTGTGTCCTGGAGCCATCTTGCCATCTGAATGGGGCCAGCTGTCCCGCCGCGGATGCTGGCATGGGTGGCCCGTATTTCACCATGGATGCCAGCCTGGAATGTTCCCACTACCGTGGGGAGTATTTAGAAGTTGGTCCGGTGCAAATCGGACTAAGGATGCCTGCAGGATGCCACTCGGAAGACAGAGCTGAAGTCTCACACGTCTGCTCCCTCTGCCATCCGGACACGCCCCCCAAAACTGTCTATTTCCTTTTGTCACACTACACTGCTTTTTCTTGGTAAATGGGTACAATGTACCCCATACTCATTCACATGGGGGGAGGCCGGGATCTTTAACCTTGTTAAATTCTGATTCTGATTATCCCCTGTCCGCAGACCCCGACAACCACCGGCCAGGGTTGTCGGGAAGAGGCCCTTGTACCCATCAACATGGGGACAAGGTGCTTTGTAGTGGGGGGTGCAGAGCCCCCCCTAACCCAAAGCACCCACCTCCTGCGTCTGGTATGGTTCAGGAGGGGGGAGGCGCTCGCTCGTCCTCTCCCTTTCCTGACCTGCTGGGCTGTTTGCTCAGATAAGGGTCTGGTATGGATTTTGAGGGGGACCCCACACCATATTTTTTTTTAATTGGTGTGGGGGGTCCCCTCCAAATCCATACTAGACCCAAGGGCCTGGTATGGACCCGGGGGGGGACCCAGTGATGTTTTTTTCACAATTTTTTTTAGCTGGCAATTCTTTTTTTTTTACATTCAGCTGTCAGCCGGAAAGCCCGCTGACAGCTAATGACTCATCAGTTGTTAACCACTTCAGCCACGGACCATTTGGCTGCCCAAACACCCGAGCACTTTTTGCGATTCGGCACTGCGTCGCTTTAACTGACAATTGCGCGGTTGTGCGGCGTGGCTCCCAAACAAAATTGATGTTATTTTTCTTCCCACAAATAGAGCTTTATTTTGGTGGTATTTGGTCACCTCTGAGGTATTTATTTTTTGCTCTATAAACAAAAATATAGCGACAATTTTGAAAAAAAAGCAATATTTTTTTACTTTTTGCTATAATAAATAGCCCCAAAAAATATTTTAGGCCGATACGTATTCTTCTACATATTTTTGCCTACAAAATAGTGGAAAGTTTTATGGCATTTTTATTAATATTTTTTTTTTAATAGTAATGGCGGCGATCAGCGGTTTTAATTGTGACTGAGACATTATGGCGGACACATCGGACACTTTTGGCGTTATTTTGGGACCATTCACATTTATACAGCGATCAAAATGCATTGATTACTGTGTAAATGTGACTGACAGTGAAGGGGTTAACCACTACGGGGCTAGGAAGGGGTTAAGTGTGTCTTAGGGAGTGAGTCTAACTGGGGGGGGGGCGTGGCTATGAGTGACATGTCACTGATCACTGCTCCCGATGAGAGGGAGCAGACGATCAGTGTCACTAGGCAGAACGGGGAGATGCTTGTTTACACAGGCATCCCCTGTTCTGCAGCTCCGTGACACACGATCGCGAGACACCGGCGGACATCGAGTCCGTGGATCACGCGGGCGCGATCACGGAGCTTGCGGCAGGGGCGTGCGCGCCCACACGGAGGCAAAGTCATACTGATGTATATTTACATTGATTTGCCTGTCAGTGCCATTCTGCTGACATAAATCTACAGGAGCCGGTCCTTAAGTGGTTAAGGACGCGGCAGCCAGCTTCCCAGCCCCCTCCTTAGCAACCAGATATATACAGTGTAAAAAACAAACGCAAATTGCAGCAAAGTCACTGTAAAATTGTGGTAAAAACGTGGTTAAAAAAACGTGGAAAGCAAAGCAAAAAGCACTGCAGAAACGATCAAAAGCAACATGTATAGATGTGAATCGAGCCTAATGCCGTGTACACACAACCGTTTTTAATGTCATTGAAAAAAAACTGCATTTTTCTCGACGTGATTCTTCTCAAGCCTGCCTTGCCTACACACTATCATGGGAAAAAAATGCTTGAGTAAAGCGCAGTGACATACAACACGTACGACGGCACTATAAAGGGGAAGTTCCATTCGGATGGCGCCACACTTCATGTTAGTAAAGTTTGTTGAGCGACGATTCGCGCTTTTCAGCCTCATGCTCTTCAGTGAGTTACAGCGTGACGAATGTGCTATCTCCATTACGAACGCTAGTTTTACCAGAACGAGCGCTCCCGTCTCATACTTGATTCTGAGCATGCGCATTTTTTTTAACGTCGTTAAAGCCCACACACAACCGTTTTTCATGACGAGAAAAACGACGATGTAAAAAACGACGCAAAAAATTAGAGCATGTTCCAATTTTTTCATGGCCGTTTTTCACGTTGTGAAAAATGCTCTGAAGCCCACACACGATCATTTTTAATGACCATTTAAAGAAATGTAATTTTTCTCGTCATTAAAAACGGTCGTGTGTACACGGCATTAGTCTTGAGCAGAGCACACATTGCATTTTGTTTCCCTAACATAGTTTATGCTCCAGGTATTTAAGGCTGTTGTCACATAAATTGTGGGATAAGCTTAACACTTTCCACCTTCACATGCAAGAAAAGAAAAGAAGAAGATATAAAATTACATCAACAAGAGGAACCAAATAAATAAATAATATTTTTTTTCATATCTCTCGGCTAAACTGCAGTTACATAGTTATTGTTTTCTTGTTTGAAAAATGGGTACTGTGAGCAGCTTACTTTGAATACATTTACAGATACAGTAATACATTTTTAATGCTTGAAGTAAATACAGAAGACTTTATATAACTGCTTTGTATTATGTCTTGTGCCTATTTGGACTTTCCTTGGAGTTGCTGTGATTTCTCTTGCACACCATATTGGAATCAACCATACAACTAAAAGAGTGCTGCTACGACTCCTGATTGGTGAAGATGTATAACGTGGATGAAATATGTTGCAAGTAGGGATGAGCCGACCACCCCCTGTTCGGTGCGCACCAGAACTTGCGAACAGACCTAAAGTTCGCGTGAACTTTAGAACCCTATTAAATTCAATGGACTCGAACGTTCGAAATCTAAAGTGCTAATTATGAAGGCTAAAATGCAACTTATTGTCCTAAAAAGGGTTTGGGGGCCCGGGTTCTGCCCCAGGGGACATGTATCAATGCAAAAAAAGTTTTAAAAACGGACGTTTTTTCGGGAGCAGTGATTTTAATAATGCATAAAGTGAAACAATAAAAAGTGATATATTCCTTTAAATTTCGTACCTGGGGGGTGTATAGTATGCCTGTAAAGCAGCGCTTGTTTCCCTTGCTTAGAACTGTCCCTGCACAAAATGTCATTTCTGAAGGAAAAAAAGCCATTTAAAACCACTCGCTGCTATAATGAATTGTCGGCTCCCGGCAATATAGAGAAAAGTCATTGATAAAAAATTCCTGGGGGTCCCCCCAAATTCAATTACCAGGCCCTTCAGGTCTGGTATGGATATTAAGGGGAACTCCACCCCAAATTACAAAAAAAAATGGCATGGAGTTCCCCCAAATATCCATACCAGACCCTTTATCCGAGCACGCAACCTGGAAGGCCGCAGGAAAAGAGGGGGGGACGAGAGAGCGCCCCCCCTCCTGAACCGTATCAGGCCACATGCCTTCAACATGGGGAGGATGTCCCCATGTTGATGGGGACAAGGGCCTCATCCCCACAACCCTTGCCCGGTGGTTGTGGGGGTCTGCGGGCAGGAGGCTTATCGGAATCTGGAAGACCACTTTAACAAAGGGAACCCCCAGATCCCGGCCCCATCCCTATGTGAATTGGTAAGGGGTACATTGTACCCCTACCATTTCACGAAGAAAGTGTAAAAAAAAATTAAAAAAACACACAGACACCTTGGAAAAGTCCTTTATTAAAAATAAAAAATAAAAAACACATTCCAGCGATGTAATCCAATGTCCCGCGGCGATCCGATGTCCAGTGCTGCAGTCTCTACTCGAAACGTCATTTCGAATTTGCCGCGAACACCCCATGAGTTTGACTCGAACTCAAAAGTTCATCCCTAGTTGCAAGACTCATCCATCCCCCTAATGACTCACCTTTGCAACGTGCTTACAATTAGGGATGAGCTTCGAGTTCGAGTCGAACTCATGTTCGAGTCGAACATTGCCTGTTCGCATGTTCGCCGAACAGCGAACAATTTGGGGTGTTCGCGCCAAATTCGGAAAGCCGCGGAACACCCTGTAAAAGTCTATGGGAGAAATCTAAAGTGCTAATTTTAAAGGCTTATATGCAAGTTATTGTCATAAAAAGTTTCCAGCGCTGCAGTCTCCACTCGAAACGTCATTTTGAATTTGCCGAATAGACCCGCTCCTTCTCACGATCCCCATTAGGAGCGGACCTGATTGGGAACGTGAGAAGGAGCTGGTCTATTCATTTTTTTACACTGAAGAGGAAGTTCCCCATCAGGTCCGCTCAGCCAAGATATAGGCGGGGTCTGAGATAGGAGGGTGCCCCCATCCCCTCGTACCTCAGACCCCGCCTACGTCGTTGACTGAGCGGACCTGATGGGGAACTTCCTCTGCAGTGTAGGTCCGCTCAGCCAATGACGTTTCGAGTGGAGACTGCAGCGCTGAACATCGGATCGCTGTGAGACATTGGATTACATCGCTGGAATGTGTTTTTTATTTTAATTTTTTTCTTTTTAATAAAGGACTTTTCCAAGGTGTCTGTGTTTTTTTTTAAATTTTACACTTTCTTCATGAAATGGTAGGGGTACAATTTACCCCTTACCAATTCACATAGGGAGGGGGCCGGGATTTGGGGGTCACCTTTGTTAAAGGGGTCTTCCAGATTCCGATAAGCCTCCTGCCCGCAGACCCCCACAACCACCAGGCAAGGGTTGTGGGGATGAGGCCCTTGTCCCCATCAACATGGGGACATCCTCCCCATGTTGAGGGCATGTGGCCTGGTACGGTTCAAGAGGAGGGGGCGCTCTCTCGTCCCCCCCCTCTTTACCTGCGGCCTGACAGGTTGCATGCTTGGATAAAGGGTCTGGTATGGATTTTTGGGGGAACTCAACGCCATTTTTTTTTTTACATTTGGGGTGGAGTTCCCCTTAAAATCTATACCAGACCTGAAGGGTCTAGTATGGATATTTGGGGGAACCCCACATCATTTTTTTTTTAATTTGATGCAGGGTTCCCCTTAATATCCATACCAGACCTGAAGGGCCTGGTAATTGAATTCAGGGGGACCCCCACGCATTTTTTTTTTTTTTATCAATGACTTTTCTCTGTATTGCCGGGAGCCGACAATTCATTATAGCCGTGAGTGGTTTTAAATGACTTTTTTTCCTTCAGAAATGACATTTTGTGCAGGGACAGTTCTAAGCAAGGGAAACAAGCGCTGCTTTACAGGCATACTATACACCCCCCCCCCCCCCAGGTACAAAATTTAAAGGAATATTTCACTTTTTATTGTTTCACTTTATGCATTATTAAAATTCACGCAAACTTTAGGTCTGTTCGCAGGTTCTGGTGCGAACCGAACAGGGCGGTGTTCGGCTCATCCCTACTTACAATTATAATTTGTTATTTAAAAATTAGATTCCTTGTCTTTCATCTTTCTGCTGTTGTATTGGCCCTCTGGTGTTATTTTTTTGGTTTTTTGGTTAATATCAGCAAACATTTCATATATTTGATTTAAGCATTTTGGCAACAGTCACAATTTCCAACCATGATTACACTGCAGAAAATATAGTTCCCCTACTACACTAATTTTTGAACAAAGAATTGGCGCTGCTCTTACATAGGCTGCTGAACACGGGTTCCTTCTAACTGGTCATAAATGGTCAACCCAGCACTGAACGTAACGTAACGTGGATGAAATATGTTGCAAGACTCGTTCCCCTAATGACTCTCGTTTGCAACGTGCTTATAATTATAATTAGTTATTTAAAAAAGTAATTCCTCATCTTTCTGCTGTTTTATTTGCCCTCTTCTTTTTCTTTTTTTCTTAATGGTTAATATCAGCAAATATTTCACATATTTCAGTACAGCATTTTGGCAAAAGTCACAATTTTCAGCCATGATTACACTGCAGAAAATATATTTCCCCAACTATAGTGGCTTTCTCTGAAGTCTTTCCCATAACACACTTTTTTTTTAATTAAAACAAAGAATTGGTGCTGCTCTTACATAGGCTGCTGAACACTGATTCCTCCTCACTGGTCACAAACGGTCAACCTAGCACTGACCGTAATGCCTTAATGATGACAAAATAAACCTTGAGCACGGATGAATAAGCCAACACAGCTGACCCACAAGTCAGTGAAGAAACATAAATTTAGATGAAGCAGCTATTTGCTGCAATGAGAAAAACAACTAAAAAGAACAGAAAAAAGACTATATTTCATAATCAAATGCCTTTCCATGAAGTGTAAGTATCTTTGTTCTTAAAAGGAAACCCTGCAGAGGGAAGTTCACTGACAGATAAATAGGAATTTAACACAAATTACATATGCATGCCTAAAATGCATCAACTTCAAAACCCTGGCTGCGTTTTCAGCTTTTAACCCAGCAAAAACTGCTTTTGTTTCGTATTGATTTATATCACACAGTTCTACTTTGTTCAAATAAAGCAGTTTGTCAATAGCAAGATAAAGCAGTAATGACTTTGAAATGAAAGGGAATAGCCATGCTAATAACTTTACAGAAGAGGTGTTAGCTTGCATTCTTTAACCTTGGTAACCCTGCTTTATTGATATTTTACAAACACACTGCATTCATTGAAGCCAGTTAACATTTTAACACAACTGAATAACTTTCTCGTTCTAGCCATTGACTTTTTAATGATATATGCATTTAAAGAGTCCCTGGTAATTTGGATAGCTAAACTGAAATTGAAAAAGTCAGTCAACACTATTCAATCTGCTTGATATGAAAATTGTGCATTGAGGTCTACACAAAAGCTACTATGTTTGTGGATGTTTTATGTAGCAACTTTCAGGTTAACAATATGTAGAATATGAATATGCAAATCCAGGCAGCAAGTGCAAGCAATCAGTACACTGCTAATGCTACCTAAAAAAACATTGCAGCTGTAATGTCATATGTCATATGTTCACAATAGGCTCCCAATATTTTCAAAAAAAGTTAGTCATTGCTCAATAATGACATTACTTAGTAGATGTGGCACTTTGAGGAAGCAGATTCAGTAAAACTATCTGTAGCCAGGCTACTTTCTATGCACTGTAATATGGGGGAGCCTGGGATCACCAGCCAGCCACCTTTGTAAAAAAAAAAAACAGGCAAAACAAAGTAGCTTCTTGAAAGCATAAGTAACATAAAACTGTTCATAGCTTCTGATATACAAAAACAAAACTACAGCCCACTGTCAGTAACACTAATCCCATAACAGGGTTTTAAAGTCCTCAGCAAGGCCTCAGCCAAACAGTCTATAGTCCTATCCTTCCTGTTCATTTTTAGGCATCCCCTGCAGGCAGATAACCCCGTTAATAGCTAAAATCCACGTAATCGGGGTTGGAGGCTCTTCCCATCCCATTTAAAGACTTATCAATCTTAGGAAAATTATAAATTTGTTTAACCCTTTCTAAACAAAAACCCTCACGCTGCAAGGGTGATGTAGTGGCCCCATTGGCTTTGAGTAAATAACGAGAGGAGAGCTTCTGACAGGTGCAGTAATTTTATTTCTTTTGCCTCAAAGGTGTGCATTAAGGGTGAACACCACAGAGGTTAATCTTTTAACTCCTTAAACGCCATAAGCACCATAAGTACTATTTGCACCATAAGTACCATTTGCACCGTGAAAACTGTAAAATTACATACAATACATTAGTTTACAGAGATCACCAAAAAGGGGGTTACAACAGAATTAGAAATGTGAAGTTACAAAGTGGTGTTCAATTATCTACACACATATATCTAAATTAACATTAAACATCTAAAGAAGGGCGCATGCGCGGCTCTCGGACATGGCAGACGTGTAGAGGCTGAGCTCTGGATCCCGCCCGCTCTTCGGACCCCCGTAACGCTTCTACACAGCAACGATCGCCACGGGAGTAAGCACACCAACACCCTGTATGCTTGCAGCACCCCATGGGTAAAATCGGCCAGCAAAAACATTACTACAAGCCGCTAACAGACCCGCGTACTCTGACCGTGATGGACAAATTCGTTACTAGGCCGCAATCCCCGGCCTTGCCTATGATCGCAGAACCGCTCGCGGGCATGGATTCTTCGTTGGGGTGGACGACATGGGTCCCTGCGCTACACAAAATACATAGTCTCGGGACACTCGGGTCCCCCCCCCCCACAGTGTCTCCCTCTGCTTCACAGAATATTTTAACCCCCGAGTTCATGGATGAAAAGCTCCAGGCTCTCCTTATGCAAATGACCCGCAACATGGCCGCTGAAATGGAAAAACTATCTCAGAAGTTGAGAAGTGAAATAGCTCTAATTGGGGACAGAACAGATGCTTTAGAGACTAAATTTGATGATCTGGTCAACTATGTACAAGAACTGGAGGAGGAAACGTCCTCACTAAAAAGCTCTTTCTCACAACTACAATTACAACAGGAAGACCAGGAGAATAGGGAGAGACGACAAAACTTGAGATTCCGAGGAATACCGGAATCGGTGGGAGACAACACTCTACGCCAATATCTGCTGGGGCTGTTTAACATCTTAGCCCCCAGAATTGCAGATATTGATTGGCGCCTTGATCGTGCACACCGATCCCTGGGCCCTAAACCGCCCTCTGGTACCAGGCCAAGGGATGTCATAGTACGTTTTCATTATTATGATAGCAAGGAGGCTTTGACCCTTGCTACTCGTAACAAATCAGCTATTGAATACAACGGGGCTAAAATACAGATCTACAATGATCTATCTCCAACAACCCTGGCGAAACGCAGAAACCTACGACTGATCACCTCCCACCTGCAAAACCTGCACATCCCATACTTCTGGGGTTTTCCTTTTTGCCTGATTGTACCTCGAGATGGAACCCAACATTGTCTCCATGACATGCATGAAGGTGATGCTTTCATTAAAAATCTGGGCCTTCCTCCCATGCCAGATGACTTCATGCCACTAACTGCAACCCAGCAAAGTCGCATTGCTCCAACTACACCTTCCAGGGACTGGACCCCAGTCCGAAGAAATCAGAAGAAATCCTTCTCCACCCCTCACCGTACCTCCGGACGCCCTCCTTGAATGGTCGACAAGTCGCAGCTGGCCTTATCCTTTTTGGCTGGAAAGCCTATGCCCTGGTGTCAGACAACTGAACTGTGTTTTTTTGTTGTTTGCTTTCGGTTTTTGCAGTTACTGATCTGAACTACCAGTGGATATGTTCCCCGACATCCGAAGAACCAACCCTGCTCGCCCATGGGGTATAGTTATGAAAGTTTTCTCTTCCCCTTTTTTTTTTTAAAAAGATGACATTATTATTATTATCTGACCTAATGGTCTTACTTTCATAAAAGCTTCCTTTTGCTGGAGAGCGGTGGGATCCCCCTCTTCACGTCTCCATTTGATGGGAGTTGCCAAGTGGCCCCAACTGGTCCCAGGCTTAGGTATGGGACTCCTGAGTGGTCTCTACTACCCAGGTGTAATTAATAACTTTGTTTCTTATGTTTTTTTGTTTTGGACCCCCCCCCCTGGGTTCTACCATAGATGTTTTTCTTTTGCATTTTTTTTACTACATCTCAATTACTCTATATCAGTGATATGTGTTTGTTATGGTATAGGGCATCTTTGTGGTTAAGAAATTTACAGGTGATATGTTTTCAAGTTCTCCAAAGCGGTTGTTTTATTGATTTAATATGGCTTTGAAAATAGTATCTCACAATGTCAAGGGCCTAAATTAAATTTCAAAACGTTGGATTGCTCTTAAAGACTTTAGACGGTCAGGTGCAGATATAATACTAGTACAGGAGACTCACTTCCGTGCTAGGGGCTCGATGAAATTTGCATCTAAATATTTTCCCATTTCCTATGTAGCTTCTGCTCCTTCTGGCAAAGCTGGAGTGGCTATTTTGATTAAAAAATCATGCCCTATAAAGGTCAGAGATAAATACAATGATCCCCACGGGAGGTTTGTCATCCTGGTTTGTGATTACATGTCGTCTACGTTTACGTCGGCTAATGTATATGCACCCAATTCAGGCCAAATGGTTTTTTTAGATGATTTTTTTTGTAAGTTACAGCGATACTCTCTGTCATTCATGATATTAGAGGGAGATTTTAATTTGATTATGTCACATAGGCGTGATAGACACACGCTCTTTGGGGACACTCCTTCCCAACGAGTGATGTCTCAAGCCACTTCTTTCAGGAAATTGGTCAGATCTCATTGCCTGCTTGCAGGGTTGCCAACTTTCAGTATATTTACAAACAGTTTGTAAAATCCATAATTGTTGCATCTGTCCATGAATGTCAGTTATGAACATGCAGCCTACATGTCCGTAATGGACATTCATGGACAGATACAAAAAGTACAGATTTTACAAACTGTTCATAAATTTACTGAAAGTTGGCAACCCTGCCTGCTTGATGCATGGAGAATCAAACATCCGACCCAAAGGCAGTATACCTTTTACTCCATGGCACATAAGATGTACTCAAGACTAGATCATTTTTTTATTACATCACCATTACTCCCCCTCATAGTAGATTCTAACATTTCTCCTATAACGTGGTCGGACCATGCCCCCATTTCATTGGAGCTTTTGCTGCATAACTCACCCTCTAGGACTTGCCATTGGAGACTTAACGAACAGCTTCTTAGTTCACCCCCTATCAGGGATAGACTGACCAGAAGCCTGAATGAATATTTCGAATTAAATGTGGGTTCAGTACAAAAGGTTTCCACTCTTTGGGAGGCTCACAAGGCCTGTTTCCATGGTTCTTGTACTGCTGAGGGCTCTCGACTAAAGAGAGATAGCGAGAGTCATCGGATTTCCTTAATAGCTGACTTAAAGCAGGCGGAGCGGGGCCTTGTGGGCTCCCCAATGTTTGAAGCTCTCCGTAGGGTTGTAGTTCTATGCAATCAACTGAAATCACTAGCATATAGCAAGGCAACAAAATCTCTCATGTGGGTAAAACAAACATTTTATGAATTTTCCAACAAGCCACATAGAATGCTAGTGAACAAACTAAGCCCACGTCCATTTCACTCTTTCCCTGAATTTTTGATCCAAAAAGATGGCACTCCCACTCATTGCCCCCAAACCATGACTAAAGTTTTTGGTAACTTCTATAAGGAATTATATAACTGTCTCACCCCGAAAACAACTTTCATTTTACACAGGATAAGTTTGACCAATTTATCCAGACTCTTTCCTTGCCAAAGCTGAGTTCCTCTGATCTGGAAAAGCTTAATGCCCCCATCTCCCCTGAGGAGCTTACCAAAATTGTCAAAGACCTCCCTACGCATAAATCTCCAGGACCTGATGGCCTCACCTACCTATACTACAAAAAGTTTCTGCCCATTCTAATGCCACATATGATAAATTTGTTTTCATCTTTGTTACTGGGGGAGACCCCACATGACCAGTTTACGCATTCATATATCTCAGTAATTCCAAAGCCAGGGAAAGATCACTCCTTACCGGATAACTATAGGCCTATAGCCCTACTAAACTCGGACTATAAAATTTTCACAAAAATTCTCTCATCTAGATTGTCCCAGTTCATTCCCAAATTAGTAAACAGAGATCAGGTGGGTTTTGTTCCCTCCCGACATGCCAGAGACAACACAAGACGTACCATAGACTTGATTGACCTGATGAACAAATTCCCAGGTCCAACACTTATTTTAAGCTTAGATGCTCAAAAGGCGTTTGACCGCCTAAGCTGGCCTTACATGTTTTCCACATTTCGGAGGTTTGGGTTTGATGGTCCTTTTTTTAAAGCTATACAGGCCTTATACACAGGTACGTCTGCTCAGGTACAGATGGCCTCTTTTTTATCCCTATCTCTTCCCATGTCCAATGGTACCAAACAGGGATGTCCGCTGTCCCCCCTTCTCTTTATTCTATGTTTAGAGCCGCTAGCAGAGGCTATTACTGTAGGTGTCATCCTGACATTAAGGGGGTCTTGATGAGACAAAGAGAATATAAGCTATCCCTATTTGCGGATGACATCCTCCTTTCAATAACAAATCCCATCACGTCACTCCCTTCCCTACACGCACTTCTTCAGACTTTTGGATCTATATCGGGCTATAAAATTAATACAACTAAAACTGAAGTACTCCCCATTCATGTCCCACCAGACTTGTTGGTACAATTGCAAAGCACATACCCTTATAAGTGGTGTTCACATGCCCTGACATATCTTGGCGTCAAAATTACCCCCTCATATAATACTTTATACTCTGCAAACTTCCCCCCCCCTATTTCAGGACATTTATAGAAGTCTCCACCAGTGGGCTGCCTATCCTATTACTATGCTGGGTAGAATTAATGTGCTGAAAATGTCTGTGCTGCCTAGGCTTCTCTATCTCTTTGATACGCTCCCTGTAGCCATTCCTACCAGTCAGCTCAAGGCTCTTCACAGAGAGTTTTTGAAGTTTTAATGGAATAATAAGACACATCGGATAGCCAGCTCAGTGTTTTTTTCCTTAAGGTCGCAAGTGGGTTTGGGGGCACCTGACGTCATTAGGTATTACTTTGCATCTCATTTACTGGCGGTGGTATCCTGGTCATGTCAGAGTAGCCCAAACCGGTGGTCGGAGATAGAAAAAGGTGCTATATACCCGGTACATCTGTGCCCTCTAGTGTGGTCTAGATCCCTACACAGTGACCCCATATTGAAAAACATGTGTCTTGCATCTATGCTATTCACCAAATCCATATGTAATAAGTATAGGTCGAAATTTCCACTAGCATCATCATGTCCTCCTCTGACTAACGTATTATTGAATCCGGTATTGCCTGACAGTTTGGTCTATGGTCGTCTGTTACCATGGATGCAGACTCCACTGTTCCAATTGCAAAATTTGGTTAATCCAGTCACTCGCAAATTTCTTGCCTTTGCAACCCTCCAAAAAAAAAATTCTATTCCTCATAATTTATTTTATTTTTATCTCCAGGTTAGACATTTTTTTCAATCCCTGTCCCCTACTCTCACCCTAAAAAGACCTACTCCCTTTGAGCGTGTATGTGCGGAAGGTCCTCACCAATTACATCTCATATCATCCATATATCACATTTTTCATGATTCTACAGACTTATCGGCTGAAACGCACCTATACATGCGCAAATGGAGTTTGATATTGAAGCGCCCTATTCCTTTGCGATTGTGGGCTATTATATGGTCATCAACTTTCAAATCTTCTAAATGTGTGGCTCAGAGGGAAACGGCAGTGAAGATTTTAATGTTTTGGTATAAAACTCCTGATAGACTCCACCAAGTGAACTCTGCCCTCTCTCCCAAATGTTGGAGATGCAAAGCTGAGATAGGCTCACACTTTCATATTTTTTGGTCTTGTTCACTTATACAGACATTCTGGATGGAGGTTTTGCAAACCCTTCAGGCTATAACAGGCCTACCTCTCCCCCTAGATCCTATCAATTATTTACTTGGACTCCCGTTTCCGGGTGTCCCAAAGTCAGTTAAACGATTGACCTCATATATACTTCTGGCCGCTAAGAGGGCTATACCACTATGCTGGCTGTCCACTCCCCCCCCCTCCCATCTGCAACTGCAATTCCTACAATTAATTGCAGAAGTTAGGAAAATGGAATATCTTACAGCTAAGGTTCATGACACAGTAACTCAATTTGACAAGGTGTGGGAACTTTGGGATTCCTCGAGGTATGGAGTACAAGTGACCTGCAATTGGACTGCCTTCTCTTTACTATTCTTGTGCAGAACCCTTCGTTGTGAGCTGACATACACAGTTATATAACCTGTATTCGTTCATAATGCCCTTTGAGAAACCTGCTAATGTCATATATGCAAATTATATTGGTAAGGTTTTGATACTACCATATGTATATTTTTTATATGTACCAATTGCCTTTACAAATATGCCACTGTTTCTCAGATGTATGCCTTGAGATGTATATGTCGAATTCATACTGTAATATTCTTTTACCTTTTGATCTAATAAAAACTACAATTATAAAAAAATACAAAATAACATTAAACATCTAAAGAAACATGACTATATGTTCAAACATATCAGTCTATTTTTTTAACTAACAGCATGGACACAATTTATGCCTAAAAACATATATACTGACAATGACAATGCACCTTTATTGCATACCTTGCTCCGCTTGCCAAGGGGTGCAAACTTTCAACTTTAGAAAACTTCCATGAACAATCACCTTCCCACGAGGTACTGCTGGCTTGCCTGTGAATGCTGGAACAATGAGAGCCTCATTTCTCCCAAACTATAGGAAGGAGGAAGTGTCTGGTGATTAAAACATTCCCCAGGGGAACAAAAGTAAGGCAATAAAGGTTCCACCTGTCAGTCAGTGCTGAACAAAGATTTAAAGCGACAGGCGGACAGTTACACTCCCATAAAATTATGTATGACGAATATGACTTAGAGTCATACATTATTTACAGAACATCACCTTGGCCGCTATAAAACACATGAGTATTACACAATTTAGCTTATAGGTACCTCTGTGACTGGCTACTGTATTGCAGTGGTATGCTAGTGTATCACTAAACTGGCAACTCATTTACTTTCTATGAGAACTACTAGCTTTTGAATAGGACATTCAATAATTGAGGGTTTTGATACATAGTCCTTCTTATCTTGCAATCTTATGTCATCCACTAACACCTTGACTAAGTAAGGGTTGATCTTGACAGCATTCGACCAACACAAAGAAGTCCTTGAACTAGAACGGGGTCAAGGTAACTAAAAGGGCTTGAACTTGGAAGACTATCTCCTCTTTGAAGAAGTTTTAGCTCTTGATGAAAAACTTGCTGTTGAACTAAACCTATCACTACCTTACCAAAGTCAGGATGGTAGCATCTGGGTATCTTGATTTCCCTTAAAGCTTGCAGACTACTCTTCCAGGCCTCCCACCGTGGGCTTAAGCTCTCAGGAAGTGCTTCATCCCAACTGTTGCCCCTGCGACAAAGCTCCAGGAGAATGCACTTGCCACTCAGTATGAAGGGAGCTATGAAACCTAGAGGATCATAAAGAGAGGCTACGACTGACAGGATACCACAACGAGTTGAGGGTCGATCATTTATGTCAACGCTGAAGGTGTCGTTTTCAATTGACCACTGAAAGCCAAGTACTTGTTCTTCTGATGTTGAGTCTGGATTAGGTTTGAGAGGTTCACTAGTTGTTGCTCCTTCTAATGGAGCTACACAAGACAGGACGTCCCTTTTATTAGAGTTAAACTTATGCAGTCTTAAGCCAGCATTTTTACATAATCCTTGCGCTTCGAGGATTAGATTTGTAGCTTCACTGATTGTTGAAACACTGGTTAGGCCGTCGTTGACATAAAAGTCCTTCTGAATGAGCTGATGCTGAAGGATATTCTGCCTTGTGTTGTTGTGCAAGATACTTAAGGCCGAGGTTGGCACATCCTGGAGAGGAATTGGCACCGAAGAGGTTAATTGCCATTCTGTATTCTTTGGGTTCTGTTTCCAACTGGCTGTTCTCCCACCAAAGAAACCTTAAGTAATTGCGATTTTCTGGGGGGATGTAGAACTGGTGAAACATCTTTTCAATGTTGCATATCACAGCAACTGCTTCCTTCTTGAAGCGACAGAGGACTCCCACTAAAGAATTTATCAGGTTGGGACCTGTCAATAAGGTGTTGTTTATGGAGATGCCTTGAAACTTTGCTGAACAATCAAAGACGAATCTTAACTTGTCTGGCTTCTTGTGGTGATAAACCCTGTGTCAAGGGAGATGCCATACACTGACATCCAATACAGGTGATCAGATCATTGGGCTGCACTTAAGGAATCAGGAACAGAGTAAGTGAAAATATATATATGTATTGAAGATTAAGACACACATGAAATCAAACAACAGCAAACCATAAACAAGAAATGAATACAAGAGAACACAGAAAACCCCAAAACAACCAAATCTAACTATCTAACTAATATATACAAGTAAAGGGAACACACATACATAAACAAGGCAGGGACGAGAGACAAGGGGAGACAATGTGCCTGTATTTTCCACTCCATTCAGCCTTGAGTTCAATCAAATTAAACACACTGTTACCAAATACTTACCTATCCTATTTAATGATCCCATTTACCAAGAAATCTTATGTAAAGGTATCAAAACAGTCTCCCGCAGAGCACCTACTCTGGGAGGACGTTTGTCACCCAGCCTATTCCAGAGCAAAACCCCAGGCTCCAATTGGCTCACATTTAAGTGTACCTTTAGATGTGGATGTAAGAATTGTAATTATTGCAAACACATTAAAACTGGCAACACTGTACACTCCTACACAAATAACAAGGACTTTGAGATTCAGAGCTTTATCAACTGCAATAGTAAATTCTTGGTATACGTCATTAATTGCGAGACATGCCATATACAGTATGTGGGGCGCACCATTCGCCAACTTAGAGATCGCTTATACGATCATCTCCACGATATTGAAAAGAATCACAACACGAATGTTGCCAATCATTGGAACTCGGTGCATTCCAAGAATGTGTCATGCCTTACAATTCAGGGAGTAGAAAAAATCAATACTCCTGTGAGGGGAGGCAATAAATTTAGGATACTATGTAAGCGAGAAGTATTTCATATATTTTCCTTACACACTAGGATCCCAGCTGGGCTAAACTTTGAATGGGATGTGTCCCATTATTATGACTGAACCCAGTACGGCTATCCTCAATGTTATATGTTTTTCTCCTCTACGTTTTTCTCCTCTATTATTTACCTTCTTTTTCGCTAACTCATTTTATCAATTTGTACAATTTGTACAATTTAGTGATAGTTTGCACCTTGGTTCCTATAGTGCTAATGGTACATACTGTTTATGCATGTGTCTAGACTATTATTAGTTTGCTTGAGCCTTGGGCTATTTCTTATAATGGTCACAATGACTTAAGAGTATTCTTCACTATATATACATACATACACATACGATAAAAGCTATGAGTAAACACTGAACAAGTGTGAAACGCGTCAGCTGTCCTGGTTTATGCAGGTTTTTGTAGTGCCTGTCTTTCTTCAATAAACATACGTTGGATTGGAGTGCGGCTGTCCTCACCATTTTTTGTTTTCAAGGGGAGCAGAAGGCCAGGTATACTGGGAGCAGTCAGCAAGGGGGAGCTGGAAGCTGGTATCAGGGGACAGGTCTCAGGGGACAGGTCTCAGGGGACAGGATACAAGGAACAGAGACCAGGACAAGGCAGGAAACGGATCAGGTTCAGGTTCAGGGACCAGGCTTACAGAAGGAATTCTGGAGCACTGAGCTGTGGTTAAGGGCGGGTTTATATAGTCCAGCAGACCCAGATCAGGTGTGTTTGATGGCTGGTGGAAAGTCTTGGTGGGGAGACACCCGCTGGTGGCCACCAGAACTACACCCACTAGTGCTGAATGCAACAGTGCCACCAGCAGGTGAGCCCAGTAATGACACCATTCCTGACACCCCGTGATGTGGGATGTACCACACTGTTTCTTCCTCTGATAATGAAAGAGCTGGTTCTGCATCACCTTTTCTGATCGTTTCTTCCATGAATGCAGTGTAGTGTTCGTAGTACTGTTTATTGGCCTTTAACTTTTTCTTTAGATGTTGAAGTCGAATAATGGCCAGCCTCTTATTGTTCGGTAGTGCCAGTTGACTGTTGTCTTTGAAGGGTAACGACATCTCATAGTGTCCATCTTTCCTTTTCATTATGGTTTCAGAGAGAAACTGCACAAAAAGAACGTCATCTTGAGACACATACTTATCTTCATAATTTCTTTCAGAGAAGTCCATTTCTAGAGCCTTTAACACATCAGTGACCGGGAGCATTGGCATTTCTTTTACTGCGAGTCTGTGTACGAAGCTCTGGATACCCTGTCTATCAAGATGTGGATTTGCTGATACTATGATGCTCCAGCTGAGCAATCGTAACCAATCAGCAGTCTGACTTTGCAGTCTTGAAGTGGCTGTAACTTGTTTGCCAAATGCTTGAGGTGTGGCCACTGAAGTGCAGTCTCCTTGGTGGGGATGTGAGACTTATCTACTGGAATGAAGTCTCTCGTATAGACTTGACGGAGTTGGATTACAGCTTTAGAGTTGAAACCACGCACTTGCAGACCGTGAGCAATTTGGCTTTATATAACTGTATCAATGGATGTCATGGTGCTGAGCTTTAGCTGTAATGGCTTAGTGCTCACACTTAGCTTAGATACCAGGTCTGCCAAAATAAAGGTTGAATCACTCTGCGTGTCAAGTAAGGCATAAGTAAGGATTTCTCTCTGAGGTTCTGCCGCAGCTGACAACAGAACTGGAACAATGCAGGAGGTGGCAAGAGAATTCCTTGTCAATGTATGGGACATAACTGTGGGAACGTTGTCGTTTACCTTATCTCCTGTAGCTACTGAATCATCGTTTGGTGTTTTGACAGGCTCAGTGTTTCTCTGTAGGTGCAAACAGGTTGGATGATGACGTTGACTACATATGCTACATGTGTGTCTTCCTTTGCAGTCTTTTGAAGTATGGCCCTTTCTTAAGCAACCAAAAGCAGAGGTGATTTTCATAAATGAAGGCCTTCCTTTCTATGATGGTCCTTGCTGCAAAAGTCAGACGTTTAGCAACACAGTGCGTTTTGTCTTTGCAGACTAGGCAAGGTGGTTTTGGTCTTGAAGCTGAGATCTCTGGAACACTGGAGGTGAAGGGCTTCATTTGAGTGCTTGTGTTGAGCGCCTTGGCTCTTTTGGGAATTCTCTCATCTGTGGTAGTGATGAGCCGAACACCCCCGGGTTCGGTTCGCAAAAGAACCCGCGAACGGACCGAAAGTTCGCACGAACGTTAGAACCCTATTAAATACAATGGATGCGAACGTTCGAAATCTAAAGTGCTAATTATAACGACTAATATGCATGTTATTGTCCTAAAAAGGGTTTGGGAACCCGAGTTCTGCACCAGGGGACATGTATCAATGCAAAAATAAGTTTTAAAAACTGACGTTTTTTCTGGAGCAGTCATTTTAATGATGCATAAAGTGAAAAAAAAAGTCAAATATCCCTTTAAATATCGTAACTGGGGGGTGTCTAAAGTATGCCTGTGAAGTGCCACGTGTTTCCCGTGTTTAGAACTGTCCCTGCACAAAATGACATTTCTAAAGGAAAAAAAAGCCATTTAAATCTGCTTGCGGCTTTAATGTAATGTCTGGTCCCGGTAATATGGATGAAAATCTTTGAGAAAAATGGCATAGCTACCCCATCACCCCCCCCCTACCCCAGCCCATTACCAGCCCCTTTGGGTCTTGTATGGATATTAAGGGGAACCCCGCACCTAAAAAAAAAGGCCCTATATACTCTGAACAGCAGTATACAGGCGGTGCAAACAAGACAGGGACTGTAGGTTTGTTCTTAAGTAGAATCTGTTTGTAATTTTGAACACGTACATTGTTTAAGTGTAGCTCCAGCCAAAAAATCTATTTTTAAGCTTTTTGGAAAACATAGGGAAGGGTTATCACCCCTGTAACATGTGTTTTGCTGTCTGTGCCCCTGTTCAGAACATTTCACCTCACTTTCCGTCCCAATGACAACTGTTTTTGAAAAGTGGGGTTTTTATTGAAACAAGGATTGGTGATAAAGCATCAGTAGAGGGGAGACACCCTTTTCCCCTATTAACTCTTACAGGAGAGAATTTCCCTTCCTAGGGGTAGATTTCCTCTCACTTGTTGTCTCCTTCCGTTTGCAAGTAGGAGTTGTTTGTAAGTTGGATGTTTGAAATAGGGGCCTGCCTTATATACTCTGCTGAAATTTTCCCCTTACATGTTGGTGTTGCCACAACACTGTGAGCCCTCACAGTTACTCTTGGTGGGCGCTGGAACGCCCTGCTGTGAACTATTATATCAGGAATTATATTTACATGCCATTGTTGAACAGTGGTAGAAAAAATTGGATCTTTGGTGGTGGTGCTGGTGCCACAACACTGTAAGCCCTCACAGTTACTCTTGGTGGGTGCATGAATGGGCCCTGCTGTGAATTATTAGATCAAGAATTGTAATTGCATGCCCCTGTTGAACAGGGGCTGAAAAATTGGGCCTTTGGTGGTGGTGGTGGTGGTGTTGCCACAACACTTTAAGCCCTCACAGTTACTCTTGGTGAGCGCAGGAATGGGCCCTGCTGTGAATTATTAGATCAATAATTGTAATTACATGCCCCTGCAGATTAAATAATAATAATACTGCGCCAACTCTAAATACTAAATGAAGCAGCCAAACATAAAATCAGACAGAATATATAGAACGTATAAAAAATAGATAATGTGGCGCTGTGAGAGAAGTAGTAAAAAACCCTACTTCATGTATAGCACAATGGTGCACATAAAAATATGGTGTCAAACAAAACGTTTGTACACAATAGGTGTACACAAATGAATGTGATAAAAATGTAAGTGAATACTAACAGTGAAATAATTGGTATGGGGTATAGGTGCACAACAAAAACCAGCAATTAAACTGGAATTATGATCATACCCATAATTAACAAAAATAAAAATGAAAATATAATGTAGGTGGTGACAAACTCATATAAGGCGTCACAGATGAGTATGTAGAATAATGTCCCATCTTATCACATATGAAAAGAAGTTCATAGGTCAAAATCCAACAAGGAGCTGCATCGTTTGAAAATAGGTTTGAAGGGTGCATCTATCACATTTTCCCCTTTTTACATGGCTTGTTGTCGCCATATTGGTTTGGATTTCTTCCTTTTCGGGTTGGAAATACGGACCAGTGGTGCTGTCGGCATAAGGAAGGAGGTGTCTTGCAGATCCTGACTGTTCCTTCGGTCCACAGAGTGGACAAAGCTTTGTTGATCCACCACCGTACGGTGAGCTGGGTCCACTCTGTCCAGTAAGAGCATTTACTTCTCCCCCATTGGCCCAAGGTGAAGGCACTCCCGGGTGATGTCATATATCCTATATGCCTATAAAGAAAATGTGATAGATGCACCCTTCAAACCTATTTTCAAACGATGCAGCTCCTTGTTGGATTTTGACCTATGAACTTCTTTTCATATGTGATAAGATTGGACATTATTCTACATACTCATCTGTGACGCCTTATATGAGTTTGTCTCCACCTACATTATATTTTCATTTTTATTTTTGTTAATTATGGGTATGATCAATATTCCAGTTTAATTGCTGGTTTTTGTTATGCACCTATACCCCATACCAATTATTTCACTGTTAGTATTCACTTACATTTTTATCACATTCATTTGTGTACACCTATTGTGTACAAACGTTTTGTTTGACACCATATTTTTATGTGCACCATTGTGCTATACATGAAGTAGGGTTTTTTTACTACTTCTCTCACAGCGCCACATTATATATTTTTTATATGCCCCTGCAGATGCCTGTTAGTGTAACACAAAAGAAAAAAAACTACGAGCAATAAGGGCTAGCTTCAGGTGTATAATGTGCAGGAAGCACACTACGCCTGCTTTAAGTGCTGCAGATGCCTGTTAGGGCTCTTTCACACGGAGGGTCCGTTCAGGTCCGCCTGTCAGTTTTTTAGGCGGACCTGAACGGATGCTACATGTCCTCCTATGGAGCCACTGATGTCAGCGGTGACATGTCCGCTGACATCCGACCCGCTCCGATCTGCAAAAGTGTGACGGAGGAAAACCCTATTTTTCCTTCCGTCTGCGGATCGGATCGGATGACAACGGACTCTACGGTCCGTCATCATCCGATCCCCCCATAGGGGAGAGCGGCGCTCTGACAGGGCGGTCCCTGCACAGTGTGCGGGAACCGCCCAGTCATCTGCCGGCTCAGCGGGGATCAACGGAGCGATCCCCGCTGAGCAAGCGGAGCTTCACGGGGCGGATCATTACTGATCCGTCCTGTGTGAAAGAGCCCTTAGTGTAAGACAAAAGAAAAAAACTACGAGCAATAAGGGCTAGCTTCAGGTGTATATTTTGCAGGAATCACACTACGCCTGCTTTAAGTGCTGCAGATGCCTGCCTGTGTTACACAACAGGAAATCACAGCAATAAGGGTTAGCTTCGGTAGTATACTTTGCAGGAGGCTTAGCAAAAATATCACTGACACTGTCCCTACCTATCGTTCTCTCTCCCTGCACACAAGGTTTAGCAAAATATCACTGACACTGTCCCTACCTATCCTTCTCTCTCCCTACACACAATATCACTGACACTGTCCCTACCTATCCTTCTCTCTCCCTACACACAATATCACTGACACTGTCCCTACCTATCCTTCTCTCTCCCTACACACAATATCACTGACACTGTCCCTACCTATACTTCTCTCTCCCTACACACAATTTCTCTAACACTGTCCCTGCCTATGTACGTCTTTCCCTGCACGCCAACACAATACACAAGGCCGCCGCGCTGGCAGCCTTTTATAGTTTGGGGCGTGTACTAAACCCCCCTGAGCTATAATTGGCCACAGGCATTCTGCCTGTGGCCAATTATGGCTCTCCTCGCTGCCGGTGCTGTGATTGGCCAAGCATGCAGGGTCACAGTGCATGCTTGGCCAATCACAGCACCGGGATTTTGGGTCGTTCGCGTCACTTGAATTTGGCGCGAACGACCCAAAACTTTCGATCTTCGTCGAACGAACGAACAGCCGATGTTCGAGTCGAACGTATGTTCGACTCGAACACCGAGCTCATCCCTAATCTGTGGTCTTGGTACTGAGGTGGATGGGAGAGGCAATGGGGTTGCATGCTATCTTGTCTTGCTTCTGCAGGAACTCTGTGAAACAAGCAAAGGTTGGGTATTCTTAAGACTTGTCTAATTCGTCCAAAACGATGCGACTCCATCTACGCACAACCCATTCAGGCAGTTTCTTGAGAAGCTTGTGGTTTTCTTCACAATCATTTAGAATAGCTAGGCCTTTAACATGGGGAATGCCCTCCACACAGCCTTGAAGGAAATCCGCAAACTCTCTTAATGCTACAGGGTCGTTTGCTGAAATCTTTGGCCATTTAGTCAGCCTTTCTCTGAAAGCTCTTTGCACTATGAATGGACCTCCATACCTGTCGTGTAGTATTCCCCAGGCACCTAGATAAGCATCTTCTGAATTCCGATAGACGAAACCTTCCACTGCCTTATGAGCTTTACCACCGAGGTACCCCTTCATGTGCAGCATTTTTTCGCACACAGGGATTGGCTTTTGATCAATCAGCACCATAAAGGATATCTTCCAATCTATGAACTTTAAAGGATCACCTGTAAATACAGTTGGTTCAGGTATAGGGAGACGTTTGGAGATGAGCAGACTTGCAAGTCCTGGAATTAGACTACCTTCTTCTTGTGGTCTTGACACCTCAAGTGGTGTATTTGAGGGTTGAAATGGCACAGCCTTCGGATTCAATGAGGTTTGTGGTTAATTTTTTTTGTAAAGGTTTTGCACCTTGTGGTCTGTCTCCTGTTCACAATATTCAAAACTATCATAGGCATTGTAAGATTTCACTCTTGCTGCAGTTACATTGACTTCATTTTCTGCTTGTAGCTGTTGCAGTCTTGTCTTTTCCTCTTCTAAACTAAGTTTAATTTCTGCCTCCATTTTGCTCAGCTTAGCTTGT
The DNA here is from genome assembly GCA_029206835.1 of Rana muscosa. Lineage (NCBI taxonomy): Eukaryota > Metazoa > Chordata > Amphibia > Anura > Ranidae > Rana > Rana muscosa. Next base: position 179,712,352 of record CM055116.1, read on the forward strand.
TCTATCTTGGCTACAAGGTCAGCTTCTGCGTCTGTGCATTTGCTAGAAGATCTGGAAGTGGCTCTTGAGCTTGAGCTAGAGTCTAGTAATGACTCTGAGAGGACAGTTTCTGTTTCTGTGTTTCCAAAGACTGACTCGTGCTCTTCTTTATTAAGTACCATCCTCACTCTTTCCTTCTCAAGTTGATCATTAAAGGGGTTGTAAAGGTTCGTTTTTTTTTTTCTAAATAGGTTCCTTTAAGCTAGTGCATTGTTGGTTCACTTACCTTTTCCTTAGATTTCCCTTCTAAATATTTTTTTTCTTTGTTTTCTTTGTCTGAATTTCTCACTTCCTGTTCCTCCTCAGTAAACTGTTCAGTAAGCTGTTCTGGCTGACTCCACACCACTCGGATGATGGTGTGAAGTTTAGTGAGGAGAAACAGGAAGTGAGAAATTCAGACAAAGAAAAACATTTAGAAGGTACTGTAAATAGAAGGAAAAGGTAAGTGAACCAACAATGCACTAGCTTAAAGGAACCTATTTGGAAAATAAAAAACAAACCTTTACAACCCCTTTAAAGGTTTCCTCTACATTCTCTAGCCGTTTGCTGGTGAGGTTGCAGATTTCAGCTGTTAAAACATGGTGCATGCATCCATTCTTTTAACAATGTATGAGGTAGTGGAATGATTACGGCAAATGGACTCATACTGTTGGTGTACTAACGCTTCTTTGGCTTTAATCTCCTTCATTCTTGTATCAAGGTCTTCAGCTAGGCAGAAGTTCTTTAACTTCTTCCTAATTTCTTTTGCTATCTCCTTCCAAGAGTCGTACACCTTGTTGAATGCTATTTCATTTTTCTTAACAATTTTTTTGTGCATTTCTAGGCCCTTTTCTGTTAAGCTTTGCTCCCTGGAGCTGGACCACACTTGTTGTGAATCGGTGGGTTTGTCTGTTTCTTTAGTGGGTGACAACATTTTGTTCTGGTGTGCCTTTGCCTTTCAAGTGTGTGTGTGCCTAAACCTAATCTGAATGAGAGTTGGCGCAAACTTGCTACCAATAGGCTACGAAAGAAAATAGGCATTTACACTTGTAACTTATAAGCTTAGCAAACAATGCATACCGTACGACAAAATGTTGTTAAATGAATATACTGCTGATATTTTTTAACCAGACAAATTACCCTTTACATAATTAACAACAGTTTAGCGGATTAGGAACTTAGGAGATAGCGTTGTTTACAATTTGACGCTAGGCACTCTTATCACGAATATAATAACAATCATTGCGTTAGTAAAATATTCATTATTTGGTTTGTATACTAATTAAAGGCGATTTCCGGACCGTTTATAAAGCAGCTTGCTATATTTAAATGTCCATGTGACGCGTTTACTTTTCAGCTTAGTCTCTGTTGCTAAGATGGCATCCGCACGTGTCCTTGCGAGGTGTTGGGAAGCTTTTAATCACAGTTTGATGAAAACAGCGACACAGCCGGTGATGACAGAGATGTGGCGTCGGGTCTCCAACTCAGCGACAAGTTTTCACTGTAGTGGCCCCATTGGCTTTGAGTAAATAATGAAAGGAGAGCTTCTGACGGGTGCAGTACTTTTATTTCTTTTGCCTCAAAGGTGTGCATTAAGGTTGAACACCACAGAGGTTAATTGTTTAACTCCTTAAACGCCATGAGCACCATAAGTACCATTTGCACCATAAGTACCATTTGCACCGTGAAAACTGTAAAATGACATACAATACATTAGTTTACAGAGATCACCAAAAAGGGGGTTACAACAGAATTAGAAATGTGGAGTTACAAAGTGGTGTTCAATTATCTACATACATATATCTAAATTAACATTAAACATCTAAAGAAACATGACTATATGTTCAAACATGTGGATTGTCTAGAGCAGTGGTTCTCAACTCCTGTCCTCAGGACCAACTAACAGGCCAGATTTTAAGTATTACCTTGGTGAGATGCAGACTAGAATACTGCAATCCCTGAGCAGCAAATTATATCACCTGTGATGCATTTCAGTTATCTTGCAAACCTGGCCTGTTGGTGGGCCCTGAGGACTGGAGTTGAGAACCACTGGTCTAGAGCATATCTTTTAACTAACAGCATGGACACAATTTATGCCTAAAAACATATATTCTGACAATGACAGTGCACCTTTACTGCATTACCTTGCTCCGCTTGCCAAGGGGTGCAAACTTTAAACTTTAGAAAACTTCCATGAACAATCGCCTTCCCACGAGGTACTGCTGGCTTGCCTGTGAATGCTGGAACAATGAGAGCCTCCTTTCTCCCAAACTAGAGGAAGGAGGAAGTGTCTGGTGATTAAAACATTCCCATGGGGAACAAAAGTAAAGCCCTGTACACACGCTCGGTTTTCCCGGCGGTAAAAAGTCCACCGGGAAAACCGAGGGGAAAGCCGAGAACCTGGCAGGAAAACTGCCATGAGAGCTTTGGCCGGGAATTCCGACCGTGTGTATGCTCCATCCTCACTGCCACGCAGTGTTTCCCATAGGAAAGTATTAGTAAATCTGGCGGAAAAAAAATGCGGAAAAAAAATGCTGAAAAAAAATGCTGGGAATCCCGACGGGAAAATAGAGAGCAGGTTCTCTATTTTCCCGCCGGGATTCCCGGCTGTTTTCCTGTCTGGAAAACTGCAAGGAAGCATACACACGTCCGGTTTTCCAGGGCCAAAAGCTCTCTTGGCAGTTTTCCTGGCAGGAAAACCAGTCGCTTAAGGCAATAAAGTTTCCCCCTGTCAGTCAGTGTTGAACAAAGATTTAAAGCGACAGGCGAACAGTTACAGGTGAGAACCACTGAATACTCCAAAATCACTATCAAATCATACCCCCTTAAAGCGGTATTAAACTCAAAAGCAAACTTTTTTTTTTAATATTGCAATCTCGTCCTTTTGTTCTGTTATAAGATTCACTGCCCATGAGGAGCCTAGGCAAAGCTTCCCTTGGCTCTTATGCTTTTTGATGTGACAAATGGCAGCTGCTGCAGCAGCTGGGAATTGCGGTGCTGGGGTACATGCCATGGTTGCCCAGTACCAGTGCACCTCTGCTAATGCTTTCAAATAAATAAGTGGCCGCTATTATATATCACATTCGGCTCCCACCAAACAGGTAAAAGTTGAGGCATTTGAACACCATAAGAGTCAAAGTTTGGTCCGAACTTCAGACCCATCCTTGAGCTCATGCCTACTCATTAACATGGGGGCAATGTACTTTGCCAGAAGGTACAAGTTACTCTTCCTATTTTGCGGGCATGAGGCCTGGTATAGTTCAGTGAGAGGACGTGCACTCGTCCTCCCCTTTTCTGGCCTGCTAGGCTGCATACTTGGATAAGAGTCTAATATGGATTTTGTGGAGAATCCAAGCTTTTTTTGATTATTTTGCATGGAGTTACCTTTGAGATCTATACCCACCCTTCGTCTAGCAAAAGATTCTGGTATAGACAGAGGGAATTCCAGCCACTTTGTTCACAAACAGAACCAAGCGTTCGGAGGCTGTCATTTAGCAGCAACTTAAATTACATTATTTTTCTTTTGTAAAGGGCAGTTTTGCTGCGGTAGGTTGTTTACATTGTACAGACATACCACTTTACAGACAGGTTAAGGGCATCCCACATGCATGTTATTTAAATTATTTTTAAAATGTTTAAGGTGTTACTAAACCCTAAATCTAAATCTTCTATATCTGGTCTCCCGCAGTACACAGAACATAGAAATGCAAAAGTTTTAGTAAATACAAACTGCTAAATACCCTTTCTCATCAGCAGTTTGTTTGTCTATTTGTTCTCCGACTATGCAACCATGTGCACAGATTAAAATAAAGAAAATGTTTCCACGCTAGTTGCTGACCCACCAAAATAGTGAAACGGAATGCGCTTAAATAATTATGAAATTGATACATTAACCAATCAAAACCATAAAAGAAAATATCACTGGTGTCTGTAAATTAGTGAAGTGTGAATATCTCCAAACTATGGTCTCACAGGACTCTCCCCTCCAAATGTATAGGTGTAGGCAAAATCTGTAAACTCTCTCTCCTCTAAATTGATCCCTCCAGCGTTTGTATGTGCATCTTTCTCCTTCTCTCCTCCACCGATACTGTTGGTATGGTAATCCTAAAGGGGAGGGGGGGGGAAAGCGGGGGATCGGTTCCAATGGGGGTGTTGGCTCCGGGATGGGGAGAGAGAGAAAATCTCCAATAGTGTAGTAGTTTTATAAAATATGTGGAATTTATTTAAAAGTAATGCTCTTACATGACAAAAAAAACCAAAGAAAGCATGTATAGCTGAAGCGGCACGATCGCCGTCTTACTGATAGTCCGGGTACTTCCGGTCTGCGGTCCATTAGGTCCATAAATTGACCTAAATGCATATAACTCACCCATGTTTTGCACATGTATGGCTTAAATACACAGTGACTGTGCAACAAAATGATACGCGTGATTTACTGGCTGGGCACTGGCTTCTGATGCTTCTCCGTGACGTTGAGAGGACAATTTGCAGCCAATTTTTAACCCTGGTTATTTTTCTAAGATGTACCCACTGCTTTAAAGAAAGTATTCCTTTTTCTTTAATGTTCATACATCCCTGAAGAAAAAAAGCAACTCTGAAACACGTTGGGTGTTGATCATCCTTATTTCCCATTTTGGTGATCTGAATTTGAGTATATTGTTTCTGTAACCTTCAATTACCAATTTTAACATGTATTGTAACAATTTTTACATATTGGGTAGTTAATAAAGACTAATAACTTTTTAGATTATCCTGAGATACTTTCTGTTCACTTGGAAATGACTTATTGGCGATAAAGTCCCATCATGAGGGTTTTTCCTATATGCATATAATTCAGGGATGTTGGCATTAACTAGCTACTAGCTCTATTTTTGTTTTCTCATCAGCAGTTAGAGCAGTCTTGTGACTTCTACCAGTGTCTGGTTAAAGCTTGTAGGAGGAGTTTTCATTTTACTCTGATTGTCCTATGAGATTGAAGGACCCCTGACCCTCTGGTTGGACAGTGCTGATTGGCCCTGTGTTGATCACATGCACTATCCCAAGAAAATAAAAAACTCTCTAGCAATACACACCAAACCGAGCATGTGCAGCTTGTCCCCTAGCCTCTGCACTATCAGAAGATATATTGGGGACTCTAGAAGAAGGGGAGGATCAAAGGAGACAGGATCAAATTGCCTTTTTACACAATGTGAAGGATTATCCCCTTAGGTTCCACAGTGAGTATAACAAGCAAGTTTCACTACATATACAGACTGATTTTACTGTTGTGGGTTTAGTATCACTTTAATTTTAAACATTATCAAAGTTGCTGCTACCCAACAAATGGAATTTTTAAAACTCTTTTTGCTTTGTTACATGTGTCCCTGGACAGTGCTTAGCCCCTTCTGCCCCATCCACCCCCATGTTATTGGTCCAACAATACCTTGCCTATATTAGTCCAAAACAATTGCCATTACTGATTTTTGAGAGTCAGCTCCTATTGATTTAAATTGGGTATGTACTCGGCATTCAAACCTACCTCAAACCAATTCCAGGTACATTTGTCTCATCATTAGCCAGGAGTATGTAATGCACAGCACATCTTACAGTGTAAATGTAATGTCTTACATTGGTAGTCACTGTCCTGTGTATCAATCAAATAGGGCGAACAGCCCTATTTGATTGATACACAGAAGTGAAATGTACATTTCCTTAGCAGTCAGTGGTGAAGTTCCCCATTTAAAAGGTGGTCAGTTGTAAAGTGCCTTCTTTTGTTGTCAGTGATTTGTGTCCCCTTTCATTCATTGTCAGTAAGTGGTGTTCATGCTGAAATTATGAAGACGCAATCGTTTGTTCTGTCTAATTAGCTCCTGGTGCTGGCCTCTCTCTTAAAGTCTAAGTTCTACTCTTAGAAATAACTTACAGTCTTAAACCAGAACATATTACCCTTATAAAGTTTCACTATTAGAGATGAATGAACTGGGCAAATTATATTTCCCAGGAGGTTCTGTGAACAAAGCGTTTTCAAGGCTAATTAGCAAGTTCTGGATAATAAAGGGAAATGGGTAGCTGTACCAATGCAGAAAAGTAAAATAAATACCATTTGGAGGAGAGGGATCTTTAATGTGCCTTAAAGGGCAACATCAATTGTGAAAATACACATATCCTTTAAATAAAATGCTTGGAGGGATGCCTTAAATTTGCACGTAGAACAGTACAATGTAGTCCTTTAAAAGTGACAGTAAGAAAAAGGGGAGGACAGTGTAGAAACCCATTTAAAATTGAAACCAGGTTCTTATCCAGACATACAGCCTGGGTGGCTTAAAAAGATAGGACAGCAAGCGTGGACCCCCACTCTGTCTTGCACTAGACCTGGCCACATGTCTTTTAGCAAAGCCCCACCTTTATGGCGCCCTAATGTTGATGGGACAAGATGCTTTGAAAGGCCCTTAGATATACGTCAACCCCTCTAGAATGAGTATGAGGTACATTAGAACCTCTTATTACTCATTCCAAAAAAAAAAAGTAAAATGTAAATGAATACACGCATATCATGACTAATGCCGCGTACACACGATCGTTTTTAATGTAATTTTCAAAAACAAAGTTTTTCTCGACGTGATTTTTCTTGTTTCCTCTCAAGCCTGTCTTGCATACACACGTTCATTAAAAAAGCCGCTCGAGCAAAGCGCAGTGACGTAGAACACGTACGACGGCACTATAAAGGGGAAGTTCCGTTCGAATGGCGCCACCCTTCATGTTAGTAAAGTTTGTTGAGCGACGATTCGCGCTTTTCAGCCTCGTGCTTTTCAGTCCGTTACAGCGTGACAAATGTGCTATCTCCATTACGAACGCTAGTTTTACCAGAACGAGCGCTCCCGTCTCATACTTGATTCTGAGCATGCGCGTTTTTTTTCCCCTCATAAAAGCATACAAACTACCGTTTTTCACGTCGTTAAAAAAAACGACGTGAAAAACGACGTGAAAAAATGGAGCAGGTTCTCATTTTTTTAGGCCATTTTTTACGTCGTTAAAAATGCTCTGGAGCCTACACACGATCGTTTTTAATGCCCAATTAAAAAAATTGCATTTTTAACGTAGTGCAAAATGGTTGTGTGTATGCGGCATAAGGCTTTTAATTTAAAAAGAATGTAAACAATGTCCCTAGTGTAAATTCTTTGTCAATCACACTGTCCAGTGCTGAAAATCCACTGTAGATCAAAATAGCACACCGCCTGATAATTTTTCCCTACTGCCATGACAACCCACTGCCATGACGACCCAATCCCCGCCACGCTACTGCTGCTAAATGACAGATTTCTGGCTGTATATAAACAAACATGCCAGGGATACCAGGAGACATCAATGACCAACCATAATCAATGTAGTCCAACAGGATCCCTGGCTTCTACCCGCAAGGGTACAGAGTATATAAAAAAAAGTCAACAGTAAATAAAGGCATACACACTATGACAAAGCTCATTAATAACAAGAAAATGAAACCAGTGTCAATCACATAATACAGCAACGTAAATCCATTATCTGAGATGATCATCCACAACCTGACAATGTTTCCCTGCAATCCACTCCATAATGGTGCTTTGCTGCACTATCACTACTAAATGACAGAATCCCTGATGCTGCTGGAATGTAATCAACGAAGCTGCGGATTCTGGGTGATGTCATTGAACAAATTATGTTGTCCGTGATCCTTGGCTGCTTTGTTCATATTCTAGCAGAATTGTGAATTTGGGTAGGCAAACAAACCAAATATGGTACATTTGTTTGGTGGTTCCCCAGGCCATGGGCAGACATAGCTCAGATCAAACTCAAGTTCAAACCAAATCCACAGCTTATCCCCAATCATTAAAATTGTCCTCATTAACTTGATGTCTGTATTCTCAGCTTTTGATCACAGTGAAATGTAACAAATGCAACCAACAGGATTCATTCACATCAGTGCGATCTTTACAGCAGGATTCCAAGTAAAATTTAATTCAGAAAAGTAAAACTGCCATAAAACTGGTGACTATTTTAGCTTGGTTTGAATATTCTGCTTATGCCCTGTTTGATCTGAGGACACATCTCCAGCCGATGACCCTTGCAAAGATTGTTACATCAAGCCTGTTTGATCCTTTATAATGAAGGGTCCAAGCTCTCTGGTAAGAGTCTATATTGCCCACGGTGACGGTGCACGCACGAGGTGGAGGTTTTTTTGGAGTCAACTACTTATCACGGATTTGTGTTTTCTACATGTAGCGCCCTCCCCAATATTTGGGGGCACTATGTTTGAAATTTAAGGGTGGTCTGAGCCAGTAGTTGGGCTCAGACATGTTGATTGTTCTAAATTTGCTTCTGCTCTGGGTGTGTTACTCCGTGGCAGTAATGTTCTCTGTTCGCCTGTAGGTGGCATTGTCACCATCGGCATAGGTTGAACTACAGGGGGTATCACAACACCTTGGGTGTCCTTTCTCGGCAGCCGTGCAGTGGGCGTGATCTACCCGCTGTGCATGCTGGGAGAGGGTACATAATGGGCAGACGCCATTAATTGTGGTTCGTTTTGTGCGCTTCATGGCCCGCATGGCACGGGGTGCGTGTGTGTTCTGGCCCTGAGCACCTTGTGCCCGAGGCTACATCGCTACCTGTTAGGCCCAGCTCTACTGGCTGGGGCCTACACTTTTGGAGAGGATCCCAGGCTACCCACCTGCGGGAAGCCCACGCTTGGGAAAGAAGACCAGGGGAGGATCTGCCCCAGAGGAGACTAGCGACGGTACTGCTGTCTAGGGAGGAGGCCTGGAGCTCACCTAAGGAGGGATCCATCATCATCATAACAAGCCCTGCAATACGCTAATCCAGCATAAAGGTTCTCTCTCTATTGCTTGGCTGGGAGGTTCGGGACAGTTTAATAATCCTGTAGCAGGGGATTCCTGATCGTATCCCTAGTTTATAAAAGAAAGATTGATTTGTGTTTCATCCAGGCTGCTAGGACCACTAAACGGGACTATCCGGGTGAGCAATACCCATTCAGGCTTGAGTGGCGACGATTGCAACTTTAGTGCTGCGTACCCTGTTCTTCTCTCATATCTTACTTTCCTCTCAAGTTTCCCTCAGCAAAAGTAAATAAAGCCTAACTGTTTGGGTTTTACATTTGTGTGGACATTGGCCTTTCTGGAGACTTTCTTTCTATACTCTGACAATGGAAGCCTTGGAGGTAGTTCGCAGACCCAACAAAACCACCTGGTCCCTTAAATGGGGGTAAGTGCTACATACAGTTGGATTTTAATAACCCAATAAGACATTTTTGTTTAGCGCATCAACTTTTTTTTACATACTTTCAATTAATGCCTTGGGACAAGGCTGAGGCTGCCATGGGGGAATACTCGACCTTAAGGCAGGCCTCTGCTTTTAGAGATGAATGTACACCATGTACACTTGCACCCTAACTGTTCTCTAGTTAACTCTTGGGACCCAGTGACAAAGTACACCTTCTCTGTAACTTGCATTTAGGAAAGATACGCTGAGCTCTATCCACATCCACCTGTCCAACATTTTTCACTACCATTGCCAGTAGCCAAGTGGGCTCCACTGTGCACCCTGCACAGGCTCCACATGTGCACTTGACTTAACTCTTTAACTTCCATACCTTTTTTTTTTCTAAATGTTCAGTATTTTTTCATTTATATATAAAAAAAAAAACTCAGTGGTGATCATAGGAAGGAAGAAAACAGCGGAGACCTTTGGTATAGTAAAAAGATCAAACAGTGTCATTAAAAACAACATATTATATACTCACAACATAAAATGTGAAATAGCGCATATAGTCCACGAGAAAGAGCCCACTCAACACAAAACACAGTCACAAGGAAAGGAAGGATGAGCAGCCACAGTGTCTGGATCACTGTGTGGCCAGCTGAGCAGATGAAGAGTGGGGCTGTATGCCAGAAATCTCTGCTGTTGCTGCTTTGCTTGCTCAATCCCAAGGACAGTAATCAGTGGATGTTGGTCTCCTGTAAAAGTGCAGGGGCAGGACGCAATCTGAGGACTCATCCTCTTCTTTAGCTAACCCTCACGGGCTACCCACTCTCATTTAAATGGCCCCACACAAGCTTCAAAGCTTTGAAGGGGCTTTGAAGCTTGTACAGGCAGCTTCCAGTGGCAATCTGTATACACCTTTTGGCAGACATGTTGCTTTTGTGCACAGACATAAAATGTTCAAGCTCAAATTCTGGGCACTAGATACAGTCTTCTCTAACCCCTATAATAATAATGACAAATATTATAGAAAGAAACTTAATTATATAATTCGTTTTAAGATTTTTTTGCAGGGCTTTACCTCAGAGGTGTCTGAATAAGGCCTCTAGTCAGGACTCTCAAAACTTTCCCTATGCCTCAATGCCCCTTTTCCCCCTCTTATGTATTTCCCCCATTCTTCCTCCCTTCATTTGTTGATTTATTTATTTTTTTACATGGCTCCCAAGTAAATTGTGTTTTGGCTTTACATTACTGTATTTTTGTTTCTGTGAGGAGTGTAGCTCTTTGACCTTAAAGCGGAGTTCCACCGTTTAAAAAAAAAAAAGACAACAGCTACAAATATTGCAGCTGCTGACTTTTGAAATAAGGACACTTACCTGTCCAGGGTGCCCGCGATGACGGCACCCGAAGCCGATCTGTCCCTCGGCTCTCGGGTACTGCCGCCGCCATCTTCGGTAAGGCAATCAGGAAGTGAAGCCTTGCGGCTCACTTCCTGGTTCCCTACTGCGCATGCGCAATTCGTGCTGCGTGATCCCACTGGTCCCTGCTGTCTTCTGGGGGGATGGAATAGGCGCCGCATGTGGCGTAGATAGCCGCGGATGGCTCGGCTATCTATGCCCGGAAGTGGGAGCAAATACCTATATTATACAGGTATCTGCTCCCCCTGAAAGGTGCCAAATGTGACACCAGAGGGGGGGGAGGATTCTGTAATGGGTGGGCCCGTGGAACCCAGAAGTTCTTAGAAAGTATGAGCCAGAAAATAATGGACATTGAGAATATGTCTTGGATTGCTTTAAAATGGGTCTGTAATATTAATCCACAATATTCCCCAGGATATCTGTAAAGGACTATTTACTGGTTGTTTGATTCTGAACTCAACAGGTTAATTAAGAGATGCTGATGTGTTCAACTTCAACCACCTGTCTGCCTGTGTAATGTAGATTAAATCCAGACTAGCTTCCAAAGACCTTTTCATTGTTGTTTGTGGTGATGTGGATTGGAGCTGGTAGACAGTCTGGCTGCCTATTATGGGATGTTTAAGTGTCTTGCTGTGAGGAAAGGGGGAGGGGGATCACTCCAGCAACCCCTCCTGCTAAGACTGTTTACTGAAGGAGAAGTTTGAACACACCTGACCTGTATCACCATTGTCATTGGACAGTTTAACCCGCCCTGTTTCCCAAGGATAAGAGGGAAGTCTTTTGAAGACAAGTGTGTTACCATGTGCTTGTAATAAAAATGAATTCCCTGTCTGGAACCTGAAAACAGAGCTGTGTCTCGAGATTAGGGGGGAATTATCAGTATGGATCTTGTTCGCCTGACTATGGAGTGTCAGTAGCTGCCTAGTGTTCGGAAAGGGAATATCCTAAACAGCGTTAACCCCTTTCATACTTGGGGTGCCGTTACAGATTCCGAAAAGCGGAAGTTCCATTTTTGGGTGGAACTCCGCTTTAATCCCCCCTCCACCAGGGGCCTAATTTTTGAAGCACACAGCATACACAGCCCCCACACAGGTTAATTTTTTGTCCTGGGGTGGAGGACCTCTGTGTCTTCTCTGATTTGCCTGGGTGGGTTGTGGGCTGGGTTTCTCCTGCCCACCTCTCCTCCATGTCTGGGGGTTGCTTTAATTTTTCTCCTCCTTTTTTCTTTTCCTTTTTTGCTTGTCGATTATTATTTTTTTTGTCTGTAGATCGAGATAGGGTTGACCTGTTTCTGCTGGTAGCCCTTTAATAACCTTAAATACGCAGCCCTCTTTTTTTTCGGGGCTTGACTTGTATATTATCCAATATTTGTGGCATACATCCACTGGGACCTGTTGTGGAATTTTTTATTGATGTGAGTGAGTGAGTGAGTGAAAAACTTGTATAGCGCTAACAAATGCGAACTAAATCGCCTCAAGGCGCTTAGCATCCAGTAGCTTCATGATCCATCAGAAGAGGTGGGTCTTAAGTTTTTTCCTAAAGGCCCGATGGTTTTCTTCCATACAGATATCCGTGGGTAGCGCGTTCCATAGCCGTGGTCCTTGGACTGCAAATCTTCGTTCTCCCTTTGATTTGTAGCGAAATTTGGGGATGTGAAGGAGGTTTTGGTTTGTTGATCGGAGACTGCGTTTGGGGGTGTAATGCTTTATCTTCTCGCATAAATATTGTGGAGTGATTCCTTGTGTGCACTTGTGGGTGAGACAGAGGGTCTTGAATGTGACCCGATCCTTTACGGTTAACCAATGAAGGGTCCTCAGTGCAGGGGTGATGGATTCCCAGTTTTTTTTTCCTGTTATCAGTCTGGCTGCCGTGTTCTGGACGACTTGTAGGCGTGACATTTGGTATTTGGGTAGTCCGAGGTAGAGGGAGTTTGCGTAGTCGAGTCGGGAGTTGATAATTGATCCAACTACTACTGCTGTGTCCTCTTCTGGGATGAAGGGAATGAGTCTACGCAGCAGGCGGAGGAGATAATGAGATCCGCTGATTACTGATCCTATTTGAGCGTCCATCGACATCTCCGAGTCAAAGATGACTCCGAGACTTTTGACTTTGGTGCTCGGGGTGATGGTCTGTCCAAGAATGGTGGGTGGTGTCCAGGAGGTTTTAGTTTTTGTCTTTCGATTAGCGTGGAGGAGAAGCAGTTCTGTTTTGGATCCGTTGAGTTTAAGTGAACTCTCAGTCATCCAATCATCGATCAATGTGAGGCATTTTTCCAATCCGTGATATTGGTCTTTTTTTCCAGTGATACGAAAGTAGAGTTGGGTGTCGTCCGCGTATGAGTGGTAGCATAAGTCCTGTTTGCTAATGATTTTTAGGAGTGGGCGGAGGTAGATGTTAAAGAGCAGGGGTGACAGTGGTGATCCTTGAGGGACTCCGCAAGAAATTGCGCGAGTTTCAGAGGTGAAGGCACCTAATTTCACTGTCTGAGAACGATTCTCAAGAAAGGAAGCGAACCAAGGAAGGTCAGGGTCTGCGACTCCTGCTACTTCTTTAAGACGAATGAGTAGAGTTTTGTGGTCTACTGTGTCGAACGCTGCACTGAGGTCCAGCAGTACCAGGAGACATGATTCTCCGTCATCTGCGGCTTCGAGGACGTCATCCCATATTTTGAGAAGTGCCGTTTCTGTGCCATGGCCTGGGCAGAAGCCTGATTGTAGTGGATCCAAGAGTTTGTAAGTGTCCAAATGGCCTTGTAGCTGTTGTACTACTGCTTTCTCCATGATCTTGGAAATGGTGTTGAGGCTTGTTACCGGTCTGCGGTAATTTGGGTCCTTAGGGTCAAGATTGGATTTCTTTAGGAGGGGTTTGATTATACCTTGCTTGAGGGAGTTCGGAACCATACCTTCTTTGAATGAAAGATTTACGATGTGTGTAATGCTAGGAGCTAAAATGTCGGTACATTCTTTCAGGAGTTTTGTGGGAATTATGTCATTTGACGATGTAGTGTCTCTAAGGCTTCTGATGATGTTTTTGGTGGTGTCAATGGTGATCGGGACCAGCGAAAATTTTGCTAGTTGTATAATGTTCGTATTGATTTTCTCTGTTTGCTTTGGCTGTGTGAAGTTGGTTGTTTTTTTCTGTTGAATTATTTCCCGAATATTTTCGATTTTGTCGATAAAAAAATCCGATAGCTCATTGCAGAACTCTTGGGTTTCGTTTGCTGGAGGCTCTAGACAGGTAGGGTTCATGGTCCGAGTGATGTATGTTGTCAGATGTCCCCCCAGTGTCGGTTTTACTGTAATACGCTCATGTGAGCGTATTCGCACATACAGACGCTGGCGGAAGACCATTGGCCATGAAAATCTTCCTGTGGACACGGCACATATGTTTGCTCTTTTAGGGATGTTCATTTATGCCTCACCAAGAGACTGGCCACTTCATGGCCACTGCATCTATGGCTCTGAGCAAACAGATCTGCATACACTATAACATATCCATCCAAAAATGATGGCCCGCTGAGCCATGATAGAGTATGGTTTGCATCATTGGTAGCTGTGTGATGGTGTGCACATGATCATATTCAGAGCCATCTTTGTAGTGTTATTGTGAGACACACTTTGTCTCACAGAAAGCATGGCTCTGCACACAACCGTTTGCACGCGTCACTGCTAGTATTCTGTTTGAATATATACATGTGTGTGATTGGTTCTTTTGAAAGAATACAAATGTCTGATTGGCTGATTCTGAAGCCACCACCTTCTTTTGTTATTCATGTTGACAGTATAAATAAACAGAGCTTCCCATTCTATAGAGGATTCTGCTAAGCTCAACGTGATATCAGCATCTGTGTATGTGCTACTTAGAGACAAAATCAGCGCGCATTTCCCGGCATTATACAAGAGAGCTATATTTGTGCTTTTTAGCGCAAAGAAATTATTTGCTTATAGGAGAAGCTAGAAATTTCCCGGGCAGTTTTCGGCGGGCCAGCAAGGAATTCATCAGATCTTCCTAATTCAGCAGACCTCGAATGGGAAGAGACATTTAGAACCAGAACCAGCAAAGGCCGGCCTATGGTAAGAAAACCATACTTCAAGTTTTTTGAAAATTCTGTGTTCTGTGTTCGGGATCTTGGTTTTCTGTCCGCTGGATGGGGAAAGTTCTGCTAGACAAAAGAACCTCATGTATTTTGTCGCTTTCTGTAAAATGGAGGGAGTTTAATTGTAGGTTATATTTTTGTAATTGTAAGTAGGTCTATTAATTGAATCCTCTATAGGTCCCATTTAATACAAACCTAAAGTGAATGCTGTGTGAGTATGACTGAACAGGCCGACACCATGTGTAAGTAACCGATGCTGTGTAATAAGTTTGTAATGCATATGAGAAATAGAAATGTTTGTATGTGGGATTATTACCTATTTTTGAAGGTTGTTTTGAAAGTTACTTTTGTGTGTGTGACTGAACAGTTTGTTTAAACTACCAGGTGGCCATGAGTGGGGGTAGGGTGGCCAGGCATTAGGGAGCTCTAATGTTTTGTGTTTAAAGGGCTACGCCCTGTGGGTAGTTTCCTGGTCCTGTGTGTCTGGTGACCTTCCAGCTTTCAGGGTGAGTATATGGGCTTTATTTTGGAACAGGAATATATGTTTAAGGCGTGTTCTTTTGTGTTTCATGTAACTTTATCATTTTTTAATGTGTTGTTTGGTTTGCCAAGGGCCCTAGTTGAAGTAGCCTAAAGTGTTTGTCTACAGTTTAAGTGTTCATTTGGTGTCTCAATTGTTTGTCAGTTTTTGTGGGGAGAAGTCTAGTGAAGAAATCTTGGTTTGTGCTGGTTTTGGCAGGATCAGCAATTGCATTTCCATGTGTTCCATTCATCATGTCGGCCAGATTGTTGCCGGCCATTTTGTTGTAGTACCATGTGGTTGTGGCCCGATTGTCGTCGGCCATTTTGTTGTAGCACCATGTGGTCGTGGTCTGGCTTTCATCAGCCATTTTTTTACCATGTGGCTGTGCTCCGGCTTTCGTCGCCCATTTTGTCATGGTTTGACATTTGTTTGTTGCAACTTCCATTTCGTGTCTGCTGTGTTTTGTTTCTGGTGGAATTTCTCAGCCTTTTGGGCAAGATTTCAACGTTTAGTGCGAGTTAAGTAGTACGGTCTGTTCTGTGTTAAAAATTTGATTTTGGTTTGTAGAAGCATAGTTTAGTCTTGTTAGCATTTCTTCTAGTAGGCACCATTTTTGTTTTTCCTTTGTGTGTGTGAAGTCATGCGGTCTTGTGTTTTCTGTTTTCCTTTTAAGTGAATTCAATCTTTTCAGGTTAGCTGTGTTTGTACTTTTTATCAACTTTTCAGTAAAAGAATGGCGTTTTTTGTATTGAATTTCGGTTTTGGGTGAGGTCTCTACTTTGCACTAAATTTCAGTGGATAGTGAGACTAACTTTGATTTGAGTTTTGGTTGTTTGGGCGTTTTCTTTGAGTTTCTCAGAGGGCAATGTATGCCCCTCTCCCATTGTTTTGGGTTTTATCATTTTTTGTATTGTATAGCGTGCAGTAGAAAAAGGCTTTCAGTTTCAGTGATCTGACTGCCCAGGGGCTGAGCGGGATTCACTCCCATTTGCAATATGGGGGGTTTATTTTGCCCTTTCCTGGACAAAAGTTTTTTTTTAAGATGTTGAAGTTTCTTATATGATGTTAGCCATAGATTTTTTTGATGTCTTGATAGACATGGTGAAATTCAGGGAAGATGAGGCTGGGCTTCCCCTCCCCCTCCCTCTTCCTGTCCATTGATATGTAAATAAACCAGTTTGAGTTTTTAAAGATCAGCAGAGATGGAAGTCCTTTGCAGGATGTGATGTATAAACAGGAGTTGGTGGGAGGATCTTGGGGGTCTTTTGAAACAAGCATGTGGGCAAAGGAATTTGTCTTTGGAAGGAAATCACTTTGGTTTTTAAATTTAATTCCAGTTGTTTTGCAAAGTTTTATACTGTAATACAGTTTTGGGTAGAGAGTAAACAGGAGGCATCCAATCTATTGTTGTAACAGGTAGAAAGAAGCCATAATATTGCTTTGAATAGTGGATGATTTCTTGGTGTTTTGTTAGTTTGCCTGACAAACACGTTATATGGCTGTATATCGTGAGACCGGTCGGGCCATGTATAATAGTCGGAATTCCAGTGCACGATTGTATTAGTGTAATGTGAGGAGTAGTATTCTAACAGCCCCAGTCAGGCCGTGTACAATAATCGGGATTCCGGGGGTCGGTTATGGTAACAAAGGCGCAAACCATAACCGCTCCAAAAGTAAAGCGCAGGGTTCTCTGGATGCAGAAGTTCACAAAAAAAAGCGATTTGAATTGTCATGGGTAATGTGCTGTCCATGCGTTGGAGGAAAAAAATTAGGCTCCACGCCAGTCAGACAGCTGCACTGCACATGAGGTCTGGGTTTGGGGCTCCAGACATGAGACCCCTAAAGATTGACATATATGGTCAGAGGGTACAGTAAGGTTTATTCCTTTGGAAGGTACTTTTGATGTCTGGACTCGGGTACGAGACCTCAGAATAAAAATACCTTGGAAGTAGTTCAGCTGTGGCTTCAGGAATCTGTAATGATGAGTGGGTTGATGGATGTGCAGTACACACTTTTGTGGTTAAAATTCTCATGCCTGTTTTTGAACTTTGTATGGCTGATCCATGCAAGGTTTTTGAGCTGCTCTCATGTTTTTCCCATTGTATTTTTTTCTATTGCTAAAAGAGTGAAGGCAGCATTCCGTCTGTATCTCCCCCACATTTGTATCTGAATGTTTGTTTCATGTTTTAGTCTTCTCATTGTTTGTATGTAGTAACATGAATATATTTGAACTTATTGCGACGATCCTCCTACCCGCTGCGGCTATTGTATTTTTGTATGAATGGGAAAATAAGAGTTACAGAGGGTTTTCTTGAATTGGTATTGAAGAATGTCATTGACAATTTACCAATGTACAGGAATGTCATTATTGTTTGTCATTCTTTGCAGGTTAAATATGAAGGATAGAGTAATAATTTTTGCTTATAAGTATTTTTTCAGGTCCAAGGAGTTTCTGAAAGTGTACGTACATAGAAAGCAGGTGTATGTAGACAGCTGTACACATGCATAAATACACACACCCAAGGAGGTAAAAGTATCATAAGCTATTTCATTGTTTCCTTTTTTTCCTGCACCACTCTAAATTCTGCATTTCTTCCTTCAGTTTGTAATGAGGAAGAAAATGGGGGATAAATGTAAGATTGACAGTTTTCAAACTAATAATACTAACCTTTCTAATTCTAACCAAGTTTGTGCCAGGACTGTCTTTCTTTGATGGAATTTGAATCAGCAAGCAGCAGTCTAGCGAAGGACACTCCCATAAGAACTTTTTTGTCCATTGTTTCCAGGTATTACACCCCAGATGGTAAGCCACGCACAGGTAATGCAGTGACCACAGTCATTAAGTTCCCACATGTCTGGGATATTGCCGTATGAGGTTTGTTTGGAGGTCAACCAAAACCAGAGTTGTACTTTCCTCATAAGCTGTCACCTACATTCCCAGCTGATGGGTCAGGTGCAGTCACTGTAACATGAACTTCTGAACTTCAAAAGGTTCACCACAGGGTTCAAGAGTCCCTCCTGGACCCTGACACAATTACCAGTTTACATTCTTTCCAACCAGGTGACTGGGTCATTGTAAAGAAGCTTGAGGGACGAGACCACACCAGCCACTGCAAGAAGCTGCTCAACCACACCAAAGAATTGAGGGGTATCTTTGTTTATTTATATTTTTTTGTTTAGTATATTTTAGCAAGGGTAACGATGAAAAGCATCCCAACTTATTGTTTAAAGTTTATTCTCTGACTAGCTAAGAAATCGAACAGGACCAATTGACGGTCTACTCGGAATCTGCACCGAGCTTTAGTACCCAAGCGATGACAGCGTTGCATGCTATATATATATATATATATATATATATATATATATATAAAATATATATATATATATATATATATGATGTTCATATTGGTATGAGGAGTTTTGACAAACTAATAAAGACTCCAAACAGACACTTGTCAATAGAATTTAACGATACATTTCTAGAGGGTAAAATTGGTTATAGTTTTAACAATAGCTCTGCTTCTTGCCAGTTTGGATATCGGGACAACTAGGTAGCCCACAAGTGTGCTTCAAATTTAGTTTGGCACTTACCGTATATGTAAATAATATAGTGGTCACAACAAAATAGTGAAGTGAAAACTAAAAGTGGCGCATATATATAAATGTGATATTAAACACAATCCTATAAATTGATATATGAAAAAAATCAAGTGATTAAATCCTGAGAAAAAGCATATATCATTAAAACAAAAATAGAAAAGAATCCTGTGTGTAAAGGTGATTTAAGTGATCCAAAAAGTTCATAAAAAGTGTCCAAAAGAAATCTTCTTCTCTTCCACCGCACCACAAAGTGTTCAAGTGAAACCTCCCCCTTCAGATGCAACATTTACCGCAATAATATGCCTCACACTCTCGTGTTCGGCGTGTAAACCAAAACTGCACCTCTCAGGCAGTGAATCAATTCAGCTCAGTGATCTTCAAATCAGCTCCATATAAATATAGAAACAGAAAGTGCACAATAGTGTAATATTGCAAAATTCAGTTTATTAAAAATCTCACTCCCTCAAACATTACACTCACATGGAAGCCAATAAAAACAAGCCAATTGCACATCAAACGAAGATCCAACAACGAAAACTTAAATTGCTTCAGCCAATGAACAATGGTCGCGGCGGACCCGAGATCAGCAGGGAAAACAGTAAGTATACACTCGCTACTTGCCCTCCCTGTTCGGACTCGCCCCTTCCAGATGCGGCTTGATGAGATACACGTCACACGGCACACTTCACACTCGTTTGTAGATTCAGTAATTCGCCGTGTAGCCACTTACCGTATATACTCGAGTATAAGCCGACCCGAATATAAGCCGAGGCACATAATTTTACCACAAAAAAACTGGGAAAACGTATTGACTCGAGTATAAGCCTAGGGTGTCCATCTGCATGCCTCACTGTGCCTCACTGTGTGCATGCCTCACTGTGCCCATGCCACACTGTGCCCATGACTAGACTGACGTTTAACATGGGAGTCTATGGAAGGGGTGCCCGGATTTGAAAATTTGTTGCTCCGTGGCCGTAGGTCCCCTAGGCAAAAAACGTTGCACACTTGTAGAGGATAAATGGGGCTACATGTGTGCCAAGTTTCGGGTCCAGGGGACCTACGGCCGGCCGGTAATGGGTCCCCAAAGTCCGGGAGATCAGGCGCAAAAAAGGTGACTCGAGTATAAGCCGAGGGGGGCATTTTCAGCACAAAAAAATGGGCTGAAAAACTCGGCTTATACTCGAGCATATACGGTATGCGGATCTACAGCTTATAAGGTAATTCCCCCTAATGCAAGAGGTTCATGCGTGCTGGTGAAACTCGTCCCAGCATCTTATGTCATGGCCGATCGTGAGGGACAGCTAGAAGGGAATTCTGGGTCTGGGCATGATTTCCTGCATGTAAAAGGTGGTGGCTTGAGCTTATGATACGATTGAACAATTTCTCATTCATTGTGGATGGGACGTTCATTTAACCACTTGTCCCCCGCCCACTGTCAATTGACGGCAGGCGGGGGATACTCTCGTTCTGGGAGGACGTCATATGACGTCCTCCCTTTAAAACGAGCTAGGAGGCGCGCGCGTTCACAAGGCCCCGGTGCGCGTGCCCGGCGGCAATCGCGATTGCCCGGGAAACGAGCAGGAAAGTGGATCTCTGTGTGTAAACACAGAGATCCACGTCCTGTGAGGGAGAGGGGACCGATGGTGTGTCCCTTGTACATAGGGACAACCATCGGTCACCTCCCCCAGTCAGTCCCCTCCCCCCACAGTAAGAACACTTTGAGGGAACATATTTAACCCCTTCCCGCCCCCTAGTGGTTAACCCCTTCCCTGCCAATCACATTTATACAGTAATCAATGCATTTTTATAGCAGGGATCGCTGTATAAATGTGAATGGTCCTAAAAATGTGTCAAAAGTGTCCGATGTGTCCGCCGCAATATCGCAGTCACAATAAAAAATCGCAGATCACCGCCATTACTAATAAAAATATAAAAAAATAAAAATGCTATAAATCTATCCCCTATTTTGTACACGCTATAACTTTTGCGCAAACCAATCAATATGCGCTTATTGCGATTTTTTTTTTTTACCAAAAATATGTAGAAGAATACGTATCGGCCTAAACTGAGGAAAATTTTATGTAAAAAAAAAAAATGAGTATTTATTATAGCAAAAAGTAAAAAATAGTGTTTTTTTTCCAAACTGGACACTCTTCTTTTGTTTATAGCGCAAAAAATAAAAACCGCAGAGGTGATCAAATACCACCAAAAGAAAGCTCTATTTGTGGGAAAAAAAGGACACAAATTTCGTTTGGGAGCCACGTCGCACGACCGCGCAATTGTCATTCAAAATGTGACAGCGCTGAAAGCTGAAAAATGGCTTGGGCAGGAAGGGGGTTTTCGTGCACAGTAGAGAAGTGGTTAAACTGTTGAAGCCACAAGGAAGATCCCAAAGGAACAACGGCAGACCAGACATTTCTATTAAAAGATGGCCCATTTGGATAAGTTGAGATCCCTGCAAGGCAAAGCCAGAGCTATAGCTAGTGAAGGTTGGAATCCTTTTAAGGGTTTGGGAAACTTTGGGAATTTTTTCATTTTCCACTGGATCGTGGTTGAAGGAAGTAGGGGTGTATATACTCATGCCATTTTTGTTTCTATTCCTTCTATATGTCGTGATGAGGTGCTCCTGTTGCCTGATTGGACTTGTGACCAGAGCCTGAGTAGATAACCACATCTTCCTCGATGAGATGAGATGCCCCAAAGCCCAACCCATGTACCAGACACAGGGGATCCCAGACCGACCGGCGATTACTACAGCTCATCTTGTCATGTCCTTCTTATTAGTCATTCTCCTGAAGAACAGAGTCTACATGTCAAGCCCTGTTTTCCTTTTTATGGACTCATATGGACTATAAGGACTGATTTATTTCCAGGTGTAAGAAGAAGATCAAGATTCATCGAGGGACACATTGGAGCATATGACAAAAAAGGAAGGACTGTTGTGGAAATTTTTATTGATGTATGTTGTCAGATGTCCCCCAGTGTCAGTTTTGCTGTAATACGCTCATGTGAGCGTATTCGCACATACAGACATTGACGGAAGACCATTGGCTCCGAGCAGATCTGCGTACATGGGAACTATAGCATAACCATCCAAAAACTATGGCCCACTGAGCCATGATAGAGTATGGTTCGCTTCATTGGTAGCGATGTGATGGTGTGCACACAGTTGAGTTCAGAGCCATCTTTGTAGTGTTATTGTGAGACACGATTTGTCTCACAGAAAGCATGGCTCTGCACACAACCGTTTGCACACGTCAATGCTAGTATTCTATTTGAATATATACATGTGTGTGATTGGTTCTTTTGAAAGAATACAAATGTCTGATTGGCTGATTCTGAAGCCACCAACTTCTTTTGTTATTCATGTTGACAGTATAAATAAACGGAGCTGCCCATACGTATTCTATAGAGGATTCGGCTAAGCTCAACGTTATATCAGCATCTGTGTCTGTGTTGCTTAGAGACAAAATCAGCGTGCATTTCCCGGCATTATACAAGAGAGCTATATTTGTGCTTTTAAGCGCAAGGAAATTATTTGCTTATAGGAGAAGCTTGAAATTTCCCGGGCAGACCCCAAGGTCTTGGATATATTTTTAGGTAAAAAATATATATATATATATATATATATATATATATATATATATATATATCCCAACATGATAACATGATAATGACCCCAAACACACCTCCAAGTCGATCACTGCCTTGCTAAAGAAGCTCAGGGTAAAGGTGATGGACTGGCCAAGCATGTCTTCAGACCTAAACCCTATTGAGCATCTGTGGGGCATCCTCAAATGGAAGGTGGAGGAGTGCAAGGTCTCTAACATCCACCAGCTCCGTGAAGTTGTCATGGAGGAGTAGAAGAGGACTCCAGTGGAAACTGTAAAGCTCTGGTGAACTCCATGCCCAAGAGTGTTAAGGCAGTGCTGGAAAATAATAGTGGCCACACAAAATATTGACATTTTGGGTCCCAATTTGGACATTTTCTCTTAGGAGTGTACTCACTTTTGTTGCCAGCGGTTAAAACATTAATGGCTGTGTGTTGAGTTATTTTGAGGGGACAGAAAAGTCCCGATTGACCCTTATTACCGGCCTCTATGGGGCTTTTGTGCTTTTGTATGTTTGCATTTTTTTAATTGTTCTTGTTTTTGTGATGGAATGTGTTTTATACACTTTTACAAAACTCAGTTCTTATCTGCAGCATCAGTTCTTTTTCTTTGGGAAAATAGTTTAAACTGTTTTCATGTTCTCCCTGTGCCTGTGCTGGTTTCCTCCAGGCTTCTGGTTTCCTCCCACACTCAAAAGACATGCTGGTAGGTTAATTGGCTCCTGTCTAAATTGGCCATAATATGTGTATGTATGAATGTGAGTTAGGGACCTTAGACTGTAAGCTCCTTGAGAGAAGGGACTGATGTGAATGTACAATCTATATGTAAAGTGCTGCGTAAATTGACGGTGCTATAGAAAGTACCTGTAATAAATAAATAAATAAATATGCATTAAAAAAAGTATTAATAAGCACCCCTGGCAATGTTGTGTTGTTGGACAGTTTGCTGTGGAAAAATATGGATCTACTGGTAGAAAAAAAACGCTCTGTTAATGCTACTGAACATCTACATCATATATCTAATTTATGATTTCACAGAAAGTTCCACTTTTTATGTTATACTAGCTGCCTTTTTTTGGAATTTTTAAAGGAAGTGTAACTACTGTATCTACATGCCCACGCACACAACAAATGAAGGTAGACACAAATAATACAGGCAATAAAAAAAAAGCATTTTTCTGCAAACAATCTAGTTCCATTTGGCTCTCGTATTGTTCTAGAAAGCACACAAATGCTATTGATTTAAAAATGTGCAGAATAGGTGACTTATGAAAAGTAGCATAGTGGTATATTGTACAAATGTCATGCTGGGAAGATAAAGGCTATAAAGTGCAACTGATCTAACAGTTCAGAAATCAAACAGAATGAAATACTTTCATGAACAGAACCATTAGAAGCTTCCTGACTATATTTATTGTTGAAATCCTAATGCATAAGTATAACTGTAATACATAGGTTTTTGGTTCCTTTCTAGCCAGCATGCAGTGATCAATGTCTTGTCCAGCTGATAATCTATCTTTGCTCTTTGTTTTGTTTTTTTATCATATATTCTTGTGCAATTAAAAAAGACCATGGCAAGCTTTAAAAAGCGACCAATGCAAGCTTTTACTAATTTTAATGAAACGTTGGCCAACGTTTTATTTCTACTGCATCTATAGGCTTCTCTAAAGTGGCTGTGTAGTGGCTCTGATGTGAACTGTTAGGGCCTGTTTACACTGCCTTGATAGCTGCCACACACTAAGCTTCAGTGGTTAATGTTGTCGCAGGTGTCTGTTTGGGCTGCAGTGAGCTGGTGGTAGGGGGTGGTGTGATAAAAATTTCAGCGCATCACACAGTTCCTGTTTTATTACTCAACTTTTTTTGAAGTGTACAAAGTGGCACTTATACAGTAGCATTATGTGCTGCACTTATTTACATTGACATGCAATCCCATCTGCATTTTATTGCAGCTCACTGCAACACAGCTCCAGGCTGCATTGCCGTTGTAATAGGAAATGCAGTATAATAAACAATTGTTTTCTGTGTGTCCTAGTGGTGACTGACATTCTTCCAGTGCGGAAAAATGTTGGTCCTTGTCCTATATGTGAACTGGCCCTTGTGGAAAATGCAACTTTTATTTATTGAGCTGTTAAAGAGGAACCCCCCCCCCCCCGAGGAAAATGGCAATAATATACTGTATAATATATTGTATGTAAACATGTAAACACCTAAATTCACACTTCCTTTCTTTTAGTTTGCCTTTGAGCACATCACCCACACCGACATTTAGCCCTGGTTCACACTGGTGCGATTTGACATGTCAAATCGCATGTCAAATCTGCGAAATTTGCGGCAAATTGCGGGCAATGGCACCGTCCTAATCGGTGCGATGCCGCATCTGCGGTGCTGCACCGATTACAAAAAATTGTTTCTGTACTACTTTTTGCGATTTCAGCCGCGATTTACATTGACATCTGTTTCAGATGTCTTTGAAATCGTGGCTGAAATCGGGACTGCCAGCGGGAGTGAAATCGTGCGAGTTCAGCTGAACTCGCAGGCTTCACTCCCGCAGCCCCAGTGTGAACGTGGGCTTAAAAATATTTGTTGTCTTGCGCATGGGCAAGATGGAAGCCATTAAGTCATGTGCCTTATATTGTGAATGCATTATATGACATTACATTCATCAAGAAAGATCTTGGAAAGTTTAATGACATACAGTCATGTGATGTCACATGCATGTGCAGTATGAGAATACTGAAAGATCTTGTGAGATCTCACAGCTTTGGTACAGTATCTCTCTGAAAGCACTGGTGATGTTTCCTTCCCAAGGAGCAACAATAGTGCCTTCAGGGCAAAAAATCAACTGACAATGCTGGAATGCACAAAAGTGGAAGAGGACATATACCCGTTGTCAAAGCCCAGTGGTTTCTACATGTATATAATCCATCAGGTGCTAAAGTGCTGTGACCACATGTTAACACTAAAAAATTCTGGATGAGCCCTCTGCTCACTGCTATATAACCTTTGTAGCCAACTTTACAATAAAAAAACATGGACTTTTAGTGATTTTACATTGCAATACATATTTAGGATGGCCAGCTATATCCACTAGAGCATTTTCATTTTGCAGAGCAGAGTAGGGACTGGCCAGAGAGGGATTACTTTGACGCAGTTGGCAACCTTAAATATGTATTGCAATGTATGTGAACTAAAAATCCCTGTTTTTTTTTTATTTTAATTTGTTAGAAATGATGTATAGCACTGTGAGGAGGGCTCATACAGAATTGAATGTTAACATGTGGTCACACCCCTTTAGCACCTGATGGGTTATATACATGTAGAACCTATTGGGATTTGAGCACAAGTATAACTTACTTCTATTGCATTGCAGGTCAGTGACTAGACCTGAACCTTGTAGCTTTCCTACAGCCTGTGTCTATTTGCCCCATATAGGCATTATAGCCACTGGAACATTTTGCAGAACAGAGAAGGGACTGGACAGAGAGGGATTACTTTGACACAGTTGGCCATCTTAAACATGTATTGCAATGTATGTGAACTAAACAGCCGTGTTTTTTTTTTTTTTTTACAAAGTTTTCTAGAAAGGGTTTATATCAGTGTGTAGAGGGGTCATCCAGAATTTTTAAGTTTGAGCAACAATAGTATGTGAGGCTTTTCGTTTTTTTTTTTTATATCAGTCCCATGTTTATCAGATTTATTTATCTTGATGGCACAGCAGAACGCATTAAATAGAAAGAACTGTGCCATGTATGTGAACTAAACATCCCTGTTTTTTTTTTAAGTTTGAGCAACAATCCTATTTTTAAATCCTTTTATTTATTTTTTTATAACAGTCCCATGTTATTAATTTCCCTTAAAATGTTTTTTCCTGTTTCTTTTATTATGGCTTTCAAAATATCAGATTTATTTATCTTGATAGCACAGCAGAATGCATTAAATATAAAGAAACCGTGTCTTATTCAGTTGTAATGGCAGGTACATCTTTATTTCAGTTTACTTAAGTGAGGTCACTGAAAGATAAATTCTAATAGGTTGTTATTATAAGTAACTGCAATTTTCACATTGCTCTTTGCCACACTGAATAAGCCAGAAGATATTTCACAACAAACATGTCAATGGAAACATAAAAGAAAATACGTACCGTATCTACTGTAGGAAAACCTAAAATTTGTTATTATCTTTAAACATTTTACAGACTTTTCCAATCATTCCCCATTAATTTGAAGACTGCTACAAGTCATCAACATTTTAGAAGCCTGTGATTGCAGAATGGTAGTAGCAGAACAGAATTATCTTCTTAACTAATCTCTTTCAGGCAGCAACACATATTTTATTATACTTAGTTCAACAGTGACATCATGTGGCTGCTAAAATACAATGGTACCTTGTACACATGTTTTATAGTATATTTTAGTATTTACTGAAAAGGTTTTCTTCTAGTAGAAATAAACAGAAAATATCTTCTATGTAATATTAACAAAATAAAACACCAATAGCTCATACTGTATAACCATGAACATTTAAGAAGATATTTAGAATGTCTCTGTATATGGAAAACACTACTGCTGTCTGATGAAAGGTTGTATAGGGTAAAAAAGCTGTTTACACTCAAATCAAAAATGATAGGTTTGAAGAGTCTTTGGAAGTACAATATGTAGCATTGTCATCCAAAGACCTTGATTTTGGGCTCTTATGGTAGAGACTTGTGGAAAGCCATTGAGGCTGGGTTCATACTAGTGCAAATTGGATGCAGATTCACCGCATTCAATTCGCAATAGCAGGAGATTGTGACCAGCTCTCTATGGAGCCAGTTCACATATCGCCACAGCGGCTTCGGTACGATTTGCACAGGAACGCTGTGCGTCTTTTGGTCCGTTTCAGATCCGAATTCAGCCCTGCTGTGAACCGTTGCGTGCTCATATGTGAACCCAGCCTTAGGGATTACCAGGCATAGTGAAGGAAGGTTTACATGAGGTTAAAATGCATCTAAACCCAAGCAAAGAATAAACAAGTAATAAATCTCAGTTTACCAGTCATTAGAAGTGTTAGCTGCAATTGTTTTCTTTTTTTCAGGATATTTCCACTTTTGTAGTCAAATTTTGGAAAACCCCACTATATGTTTGTTATGTGTTCCCGTTCAAACATTATGTCCATTTTTTTACAATTTTTTCACTTTTAGATGTTTTTCAGGAGAAGGCGTCATTACTGACAGGTTTTCTGAACAATGTTAAACTTGTCACACATGGATCAAAATTCGGATGGTTCAGCAGAAACCGGACACATTTTGATCCATGTATGGACATTTCAGTTCAAGAGAGGTCAATCTATCTATCAACTTTTTAAAAATGGACTTGTTGGTATATTTTCTCTTCATCAATGCTTGTAGCCAATTGGATGCAGCGCTGATCAGCGTATTCTGATGGCAGGGAAGTCCCACTGTCAGAAAACAGTGACACAGCAGGCAGGAGATTTCCCTATCCGAATTGAATGTGTGGATGAGAAAATTAGTTAAATGTTTTTCATTGAGCCAGCTTGCCAGTTTTAGAGTGAGCCTGCCCTCATTATTAACATTTATTGCAAAAATCCCAGCCTCGTCTAGACCTTCAACCTTTTGTTAGGAAAGACAGGGGTTGATTTACTAAAACTGGAGATTTCAAAACACTGTAGCTGTGCATGGTAGCCAATCAGCTTCTAACTTCTAAACTTGGAATCTGATTGGTTTCTATGAAGAGCTGTACCAGCTTTTGGACTTTCCAGTTTCAGTAAATTAACCCCATAGTACAATAGTACCTTGGTTTGTGAGTAATGTGGTATACAAGCATTTTGCAAGACGTGCAACTTTGTTTTTAGATTTTAGATTTTAGCTTGATATGTGAGCGCTGTCTTGCAAGACGAGCAGTGGAAGGATCACAGTTTTAATGTAAAAAAAAAGTTGCTCTCATAATGTTTAGGAGTCTGGTGCTCATCCATGTAAAGCAGCTGTTGTATACAGTAAAGCCGCTGGTGTATACACACAGTAAAGCCTGTTGCAGAGTATGATTGCTGGGTGCAGCAGAGTCAATTCAGATCAGACGTTGTGGAGTAACAGGAACTGGATTCTTTATTGGAACATAACCACACTAGCAAAGATGTCACCTCACATGGTAAGAAGAACACAGACAGCAAAAAGAAACCAACAAGTACAGCACTATGTACAGGAAATACAACACATCATAGAAAATGTATAGCATAGCATATCACTGAGCATTAGCAACATCTAGTGTCCTGTTTGTAAACTGCAGTCAATAGGCTAAGTTGAAAGTTGTTGTATCTCCAACACCCCTTCTCAACAGCTAAGGCTTAGTCTGTTAAATAGGGATGAGCCAGAACCTGCGAACAGACCTAAAGTTCACGTGAACTTTAGAACCCTATTAAATACAATGGACTCGAACGTTCTAAATCAAAAGTGCTAATTATAAAGTCTAATATGCAAGTTATTGTCCTAAAAAGGGTTTGGGCACCGGGTCCTGCCCCACAGGACATGTATCAATGCAATTTTTTTTTTTTTTTTAAACGGACGTTTTTCCGGGAGCAGTGATTTTAATAATGCTTAAAGTGAAACAATAAAAGTGAAATATTCCTTTACATTTCATACCTGGGGGGGGGGGTATAGTATGCCTGTAAAACAGCACTTGTTTCCCTTGCTTAGAACTGTCCCTGCACAAAATGTAATTTCTGAAGGAAAAAAAGTAATTTAAAAGCACTTGCGGCTATAATGAATTGTCGGCTCCCAGCAATATAGAGAAAAGTCATTGATAAAAAAAAAATGCATGGGGGTCCCCCCAAATTCAATTACCAGGTCCTTCAGGTCTGGTATGGATTTTAAGGGGGACCCTGCGTCAAATAAAAAAAAATGAAGTAGGGGTCCCCCCAAATATCCAAACTCCACCCCAAATAAAAAAATACCCTTTATCCGAGCACGCAACCTGGCAGGCCGCAGGAAAATAGGTGGGCGCGTGAGAGCGCCCCCCCTCCTGAACCGTACCAGGCCACATGCCCTCAACAGGGGGAGGATGTCCCCATGTTGATGGGGACAAGGGCCTCATCCCCACAACCCTTGCCCGGTGGTTGTGGGGGTCTGTGGGCAGGGGGCTTATCGGAATTTGGAAGACCCCTTTAACAAAGGGGACCCCCAGATCCCGCCCCCCCATGTGAATTGGTAAGGGGTACATTGTACAAGAAAGTGTAAAAAAAATAAAAAAAAACACAGACACCTTGGAAAAGTCCTTTAATAAAAATAAAAAAATAAAAAATAAAAAAAAACATTCCAGCGATGTAATCCAGTGTCCCGCGGCGATCCAATGTCCAGCGCTGCAGTCTCCACTCCACACGAAACGTCATT
This sequence comes from Rana muscosa, assembly GCA_029206835.1. Lineage (NCBI taxonomy): Eukaryota > Metazoa > Chordata > Amphibia > Anura > Ranidae > Rana > Rana muscosa. The sequence goes on from CM055116.1 coordinate 179,742,229, forward strand.
GGCTGAGCGGACCTACACTGCGGAGGAAGTTCCCCATCAGGTCCGCTCAGCCAATGATGTAAGTGGGGTCTGAGGTACGAGGGGGAGGGGGCGCCCTCGTATCTCAGACCCCGCCTACGTCATTGGCTGAGCGGACCTGATGGGGAAATTCCTCCGCAGTGTAAAAAATTAATAGACCGCCCCTTCTCACGTTCCCCATCAGGTTTGTTAAAGGGGTCTTCCAGATTCCGATAAGCCCCCTGCCCGCAGACCCCCACAACCACGGGGCAAGGGTTGTGGGGATGAGGCCCTTGTCCCCATCAACATGGGGACATCCTCCCCATGTTGAGGGCATGTGGCCTGGTACAGTTCAGGAGGGGGGGGCGCTCTCTCATCCCCCCCTCTTTTCCTGCGGCCTGCCAGGTTGCGTGCTCGGATAAAGGGTCTGGTATGGATTTTTGGGGGAACTCCACAGCATTTTTTTTTTCAATTTGTGGTGGAGTTCCCCTTAAAATCTATACCAGACCTGAAGGGTCAAGTATGGATATTTGGGGGGAACCCCACGTCATATTTTTTTTATTATTTGACGCAGGGTTCCCCTTAATATCCATACCAGACCTGAAGGGCCTGGTAATTGAATTTGGGAGGACCCCCACACATTTTTTTTTAATCAATGACTTTTCTCTGTATTGCCGGGAGCCGACAATTCATTATAGCCGCGAGTGCTTTTAAATGACTTTTTTTCCTTCAGAAATGACACTTCGTGCAGGACAGTTCCAAGCAAGGGAAACAAGAGCTGCTTTACAGGCATACTATACACCCCCCCAGGTACAAAATTTAAAGGAATATTTCACTTTTATTGTTTCACTTTAAGCATTTTTAAAATCACTGCTCCCGAAAAAACTGCAATTTTTAATACTTTTTTTTTGCATTGATACATGTCCCCTGGGGCAGGACCCGGGTCCCCAAACACTTTTTATGACAATAACTTGCATATAAGCCTTTAAAATTAGCACTTTAGATTTCTCCCATAGACTTTTACAGGGTGTTCCGCGGCTTTTTGAATTTGCCGCGAACACCCCAAATTGTTTGCTGTTCGGCGAACGTGCGAACAGCCAATGTTCGAGTCGAACATGAGTTTGACTCAAACTCAAAGCTCATCCCTACTGTTAAACCCATCTTCTTTGCAAGCCTTGAATGTCTTTCAGCGGTCAGGGGCTTTGTAAGAATATCTGCTGTCATATCTTTGGTTGGGCAAAAAAATAACTCAAGAAGACCTTGCTCTTGAAGATCCCTTCACATCAATGTGCTTGGTTCTTGAATTAACTCCTTCTATGTGCGCAAGTACAAGGCATCCTTGATTGTCCTCATAGATTTCTGTTGGTCCCAACTGTGGTTGACAAAAGTCTGTTAATAGCTGTCTCAACCATATAACTTCTTGGCTTGCCTGCGCTGCAGCAACGTATTCTGCTTTAGTAGACGACAGTGTAACAGAGAGTTGCTTTTTACTAATCCAACTCATGGCACCTCCTGACAGAAAAAATAAGTAGCCACTGGTAGATTTTCTGTCACTGGTGTCTCCTGCCCAGTCAGCATCCACATATCCTGTTAAGGCGCTTTCATCACTGGTAACTTTAACTTGTAGTGCGAAGTCCCTTTAAGATAGCGAATGGTTCGCTTTACAGCATTCCAGTCCTTTTTACTTGGCATTGAAACCTTTCTGCATAGGATTCCAACAGTTGCTGAAATGTCCGGCCTTGTAGCAGTGGTAAGGTACAGCAATTTCCCTATTGCGTTCCTGTATTGAGTATTAGTAGGTAATGGGTTATCTTGACAATTCATCTCCTTTAGGTAGTTGGTTTCCATGGGAGACTTTGCTGGTTTGGCGTCTTCCATTCCAAATGTTTCAATTATTTCTTGTATTTTGTGCCTTTGGTTCAGAAGAAAGCTGCCATCTTCCTCTCTCTCAATCTGGATGCCGAGGTAATTCTTTATGTTGCCAAGGTCTTTGGTGTCAAAGTGCTGATTTAGTTTTTCCAGTATTTCTGCTTCATCCCTTTCTTGCTCAAAGCAAATCAGGATATCATCCACATAAATAACTATATAGACCCATCTGTTTGCCAATTTCTTTGTGTATAAGCAGGGGTCTGCTTTACTCCTTAGAAAGTTTTGATGTGTAAGCACTTCATTTATTTTTATATTCCACTCTCTGGCTGCTTGCTTTAGACCATATATACTCCTGCGAAGTTTGCACACTAGGTCTGAGCTTTGTTCATCTTTGAATCCTGGCGGCTGTTCCATGTAAATTTCTTCTGTTAAATCGCCATGTAGAAACGCGGTTTTCACATCAAAATGTTTCACTTGCAATTTCCTTGTGACGGCTACTGTCAGTAAAGTCCGTATTGTAGTGTGCTTAACTACTTGTGCAAACGTCTCATCATAGTCCTCTCCGTATTTTTGAGAATAGCCCTTGGCTACTAGTCTTGCTTTGTACCGTTCAATTGTGCCATCTGCATTGTATTTCACATTAAAAGTCCATTTACAGCCTATGGCTTTCCTTCCGGGTGGTAGTTCTGTAAGTGTCCATGTTTTAGTGTCATGCATGGATTTTATCTCTTCCTCAGCAGCCTTTACCCATTTAGTTGCTTCGTGTTCTGAAAGCTGAGATATGTCTTCCCAGCTTGCAGGTTCGTTGATATTGGCAGTACTGTACTTGCTTTGTATGAGAGACGTATAGGTGGTTTACCTCTGTTTTCTCTTGTTGAACGTCTCGTTATGGTGTCTGAGCCTTCTTGTGTCTGCTCTTCAGTACTGGTTGAGTCTGCACTGACTTCAACTGTTTGTTCATTAGTTACATTGATGGGCTGGTCAATGTCAGTTTTCTTTTCTATTCTTGCTTCTTCTGTTGTCATTACATTGTCTCTTAAATCTTCAACAAAAGTTATGCTGTTGCTAATGGTAACCTTGTTTGTTTTGGGATTTAGGATTCTGTAACCCTTGACATTGTCATTGTATCCAACAAAGATACCTTCAAACGCTCTGTTTTGGAGTTTGGTGCGATTTTCTTCAGGTATGTAGATGAATGCTTTGCATCCAAAAACTCTTAGGTGTTTTACACTTGGCTTCTCATTGTGACATAGTTCATATGGGGTTTTCTCCACTGTTCTGGAAAGAAGTCTGTTCTGCAAATAAGTAGCTGTCATTGCTGCCTCACCCCAGTATTTTTGTGGTAGTCCAGAGTCTGTCAGCATATATCTGATCATTTCAGTCAGAGTTCTATTCTTTCTTTCAGCTACTCCATTTTGTTCTGGTGTATACGGGACTGTCTTTTGATGTTCTATTCCATTCTGTTTTAAGTACTCTTGTATTTTACCTCCTGTGAATTCACCTCCATTATCGCTCCGAAGTATGAGAGGCTTCCTCTGAAACTCGTTACTAGTTTTATTATATAGTCTTCACTCCTGTGTTGCATTAGGTAGGTGACTGTGTATCTTGAATAGTCATCTATGAAAGTCACTATGTAACTGTTGCCTCCAGGTGTTGGTGGGTTTAGGGGACCACACACGTCACTGTGAGCTAAGTCAAGTGGTCTTGAAGCTCTCTTCTGACTGACTTTGGGAAGTGTTGCTCCTGTAGCTTTGGATTTAATGCAACATTCACACTTAACAGTAATTGGACAAGGGGATACTGTTAGATCCCTTGTCAGATTCCTCCTCTGTAGTTCCTGTATGCATTCTGGGTGTCTGAGACCTAGACGTCTGTGCTATATATGTATACGGTCATTGTGCTTGTGTTTACATAGTCTCACCTTTTCCTTCACTGTGTTGAGGTGATATAGATGATCATCTAGCTTGGCTCTTGCTATTGTCTGTTTGCCGTTTAGAATAGAACACTTGTCACCTTGGAAATTTACAGTGAGTCCTCTGGCTGTTAGATGCTTCACAGATAATAGTCCCCCTTCTAGATTAGGAACATAAAGCACGTCTTTCACTTGTATGGCTAAATTGTGTCCCGCATCATCCGGGCATACTAGGGTTTCATGCCCATATCCTTCTGCATGTATTTTTGCTTCCATCTGCAGGATAAATAGTTTCTTTGTTGTTCAGATTAAGTTCTGTGAAGAAACTTCTATCACTCGTCATGTGACTGGTTGCCCCCGAATCGATGCACCAGCCTTGGCATTTATTGTTGCCTGTCGTTTTAAATGTGGCATTCCAGTTTCCTTCCCATGGATCATTGAGTGTGGTTTTGACCTTTTGTTTAGCATAAGAGGGACGCTGTCTCATTTGCTCTGATTTCCATATAGTACAGTCTTTCTTTATGTGTCCCTGTTTGTGGCATCTGAAACACACTCTGTTCTCTTTCCTTTGTAATCTTGCGTCTGTAGCTTTAAGAGCGGTTCTTGTGTCGGTTTCTGTGGAGTCATGCACTAATTCCTTTCTTCTCTGATACTCATCTATGAGCCTGGTTTTTACAAATGCTACCGTCAGATCTGTCTCAGGTCGTGTCTCCAGTGCATTGATTAGTGCAGTATATGTATCGGGCAAACTGCATAACAACATGGCTGCAGTGTGACTGTCTGTTATATTCTCCCCGATTTTCTGAGTTGTGCAATCACTTCCAGCATTGCGTTTATATGCTCCTGCATGTCCTGTTCTCTGCCAAGTCTCATTTTGCAGCAACATCAGAGGATGTTGCTGCGTGGGGACCCATTTATATACATTTATATTGTGGCATCTTGGCACCTTCTAATGATGGGAAGGCTATGTGGGGTCACTCCCACATACAGGCTTATGGGTAAGTCCCACACAGATGGCGCTACCATGTCATCTGATTGTGATTGTTTATCCATCTGGTGGGATTATCTGTATTTTGATGCCATCATGCCTCAGGTATTTCTTAGTACATTATATATTGTAATGTTTGTTATTCACATATATTTTTTATAATAAGATGACTCCAATTTTGGATATTACTGTCGTTTGTGATAATCTGAGGTTGTGGAATAATTAGTAATTTCCTGTTCTGACTCCGCCCTTCCAGGGCGGGTCGGATTTATTTCAGACCTTATAAATGTTGGCAATGTGGGGGGTACAGCATTATGCCCCTGTTGAAGACTGCTGCAGTCGAAACGCGTAGGGATTGCTGATGCTGTACCCCACATTGCTTTTATATCCTTTATTTTGTGATCACTTTTTACATTTGTCCTATGTTTGTAAGACAAATTTTATTCAATAAACCCCCCCATTGGTTTTATTGACCTGCACCATCTGGAGTTTTACTTTTCTCCCACCCTTGTGTCTACTCTGGACTGGTTCGGAGCCTGTATGATTGGAGGAGCTTCCATCGTGTGAGCTGTTTATCGAACCACCCCATTAGAGTCGGTCTGAGGCATCCAGGACATCCAGTTCCATCATTTCTGGTCACGGTGACCACCAAGCCCGATTGACCCACTGTCGTACGACAGGTGGGTCCACCATCTGTGGTAAGAGTACCCAACTGTATCATCTGTGCCTTATATTGTGAGTCCCACCATCAACATTGGGGTCCCTCTGCCAGTTTATGCTGTGGTGGTGTTGTCCATGAGAAGACATCCATTCAAATTGTACACATATTGTTTGGACTTTTTTTCATTTCTTTATCACAGTTTTGTGTAGCCCTTAGGGGTTACACTTTTTTGACTCCTATGGAGGACAGTTCATATGCGAAACTGTCCTTTGGAGTGGATTTTTTATGAACTTCATCTATATATTAGCTCACTAGCACATATTGCATTTCAGATATAAGTTACTTACCTGTCTTATAGTTGCTTTCACTAGCCATTTTTAGCGCTGCACTATTTGTTTATATTTGTTATATTACTTTGTTTGTTTGAGTGTCAGCAGCTTACCCTTTTGGGTTTAGTGCCGTTTTTTCACTTTTATATTTTTCATTTTGTAAAGTTTCCGCAGCAGAAACAACTTGCTGTTTAAACTGGATCTTTCATGCAGTCTTTTCAGTACATCCCACATGCCATTCGCTGTGTCCTCATGGCAAATATGAATGAGCTGATCTTCCTCCACTAGTAAGCTTATGGTGGCCCGTGCCTGTCTGTTTTTCTTGTCCCAGTCCTGATTATTATCCTGTGGCCTCTCTGTGGTTGTAACCTCCCACATGTCGTCTCTGGATAATAGCATTTCCACTTTGAACTTCCATAGCTGATAATTGTCATTGTTCAGCTTGGCCACTGAGAGTTTAAGCTCTGAGTTTCCGGCCATTTTTTCCCTCCTTTATATATGAACAGTCTTACTTGTCTATAGGAGATGTCACTGGAAAACTTCCTTATGTTGATCTCCGCATCAGCCACACTGTCTCCTGTTAGAGGCTTTGTTCTGCCTGGACCACACCTGGTCATAAGACTTTATCCGGACACTGGGCCCATAACCTGTTGCAGAGTACGATTGCTGGGTGCATCTGAGTCAATTCAGATCAGACGTTGTGGAGTAACAGGAACTGGCTTCTTTATTGGAACATAACTACACTAGCAAAGATGTCACCTCACATGGTAAGAAGAACACAGACAGGAAAAAGAAACCAACAAGTACAGCACTATGTACAGGTAATACAACACATCATAGAAAATGTATAGCATAGCATATCACTGAGCATTAGCGACATCTAGTGGCCTGTTTGTGAACTGCAGTCAATAGGCTAAGCTGAAAGTTGTTGTATCTCCAACAAAGCCGCTGGTGTATACAGTACTGTATGTGGCTAGAGTGGCTCCCAGCACTTATTGGAGAATTGGGAGTCACTCAGAGATACTCACAGCTGGGTGGGGTGGGCGTACCGTGTGTTCGGAGCTCCCAGAAGTGACGTCAACACTTCCCGAGTGTCTCCAAGTTCTCCAGGAAGTGCTGGGACCTACCAGGCCACATACGGTACTGTATACTGTAAATCAGCGGGCTTTTCTGTATATATACACCAGCTGCTCTACATGGATGAGCAGCATTGTGAGTGTAATTCTAAATTGTGATTCTTCTTTTTTTTCAAAGGCAAAGTGCAGGTTAATTTGTTTTGTTTTTACAGTACACTATCTTGTATTCCCGTAATCATTTTTATATGAATAAATGGTTGTGAAATGAATCATCTGAGTTTCCATTATTTCTTACTGTATGGGGAATTTCCCTTTGATATACCAGTGCTTTAGATTACAAGCATGTTTCTGGAACAAATTATGCTCGCAAACCAAGGTATTACTGTATTCAAATCAACTCACAATTGATAATGAAGATCTGCTAGCAGAGTACAGACAGGGTTAATTATGGCAAACACAGCTACCTAGCTCCTCATAAACAAAGAGCTACCTAGGATTTTTCTTGGCTGAGGAGTCCAGAAGGGCATATAAAAATGTGAGCTATAATGTTTAAATATTTTTTTTGCTAAGTGTATGGGGACATGTAGCAAATATAAAGGAGATGATAAACCAATCTGGCTGCAAAAGTGGCAATACACATTAAACCTTATTCGCACTTGGTGATCCACTCATTAACGTTTCCTTCCTAGGGTGAAAACACACACTATTACATGTACCACATCCATAAACAGGATGCCTCTTAAGACTTCAAAATACCCCCCCCCCCCCCCTGTCCATAATTTAGAGGATTTTAAAGCATGAGAGGAACTGTGTTGTCAGTGGAAAATGGTTGTTACAAGCTCACTGTATTATTGACAGGAGCAATAGGTTTTTAACTATGCTTCCAGCACTATAAGGTGACTAACTATGGAAAAATATGCATGTGTTGAAAAGATGTACTTTTTTTTTCTGTTTTAATTTTGCCCATGCATATACTTGCCATTGCACATTGAGACAAAGTGCAAGCAATCCCTACTGTTGTGACACTTCATAAAGATACAGGTACCAGAAAGTGGTGGTTAGAAAATCATTCTAGGATGTGTGGCACCCCAATTTCCTATGTTTTATTATGCATATAGTGTAGAGTAGATGTCAGAAATGCTTGTTTGGTGTCAGAGAGATTGTGTTCGCGTTCATGCGCATGTACATAAATGTGCATGTACACATGGGCACATTCTCCATAGATTCTGGCACCTAGTGGACTATTTTCACCAAGTTTCTACCTTCTAATTTTGTACTTCACTGCCAGCACCCTGCCAACCTTGCCTGTCTGACCAGGACTCTGTACCTGACTTGATACCTCTCTGCCTGGCTGTTATGAAATTTGGCTTGTGACTTGACTCCATGCTTCTGCTTGTCTGACATTAGTACCTTCCAGTTCAAGTTAGATGGTCCATTTTCCTAGAATCTGCAACCTTCTGCTGCCCTAGCAGTCCCTTTCTCCACTTCCAGGGGTGCTCGGACAGGAATTGTTCAAGAGGCCACCCTCGTCATCTTGAACAGGTATGTGTCAGTGTACTGCTTGTAGGACTAGCGCTATTGCGGGTAGGTTAACTAGGATCTATCTATTACATATAGTTTCCTGAATGAAAGAGTGGTTTAGGAGAAATGCCTTGGTAGAATGTATTTAACTATTCAATTAATTTATTTTTGCCTCTAATACTTAACTCCAGACAGAATTACAAGACACACATTAATGCATCTCTGTATTCATTAATACTGTAAGTAATTACATTTAATCTAATCTAAACCAATCGCATCTACTGCAGATACCTGAACTAAAGTGTAAATATATGTATATATATATATACAGTATATTATTATTATTATTATTATTTTTTAATGCATACACTCTGAATTTGCAGGTTAAAAAATGTGCATGCTTGCTTGCATAATAGCAATATTTTATGTTATTCGCAAACAATCTGCTAGAGCATGTTCACATACTTTCAGCATTAAAAGGGGGAGGGTTAAAGTTGGTACTTCTGTCTAAAAGAAGGGGGTTGTGCTCCCTATGCTGGTGTAGCACTACCTCCGTAGGAGCTGCTGGTTTAAGTTTTGGGTTTGCACGTTACCTCTTTAGCTTCGTTGTCAGGGTGAGAAAGTTTGTAGTAAATGCAATGGATGTAAAACCTTCAACTGTTGGTTTTGTTTTTGCTGCAGTAACTCGCATAGAAAGTATAAGGTATGAGAAGAGAGGGGAAGGTTCAGGTACACGCTGTAGAACACACAAAATGTCTAAAGTCAGCCACCACTCTCACTGTTGAGTGGGTATTGCTCACCCAGATAGACCCCTCTCACCTGGCCTAGCAGCCGGGATGATGCACGAACCAGTATGAGGACAGTCTCTGCCACAGACCGTTTGAGTACAAATGTGGATAGCCAGGAATCCTCTGCCACAGGATTTCAGTCCCGAACTTCCAGCCGTGCACTTAAAGAACCTTTAAGCCGATCCAGTGAACTGCTGTTTATCCCCTCTTAACAAGGTCACCAGGCCTCTCCCGAGACATTAGCACTTTTCTGGTCTCCTCCAGGGCAGGTCCTCCCCCAGTTTCCTTCATTAACCACTTAAGCCCCGGACCATTTCGGGCCATTAGGACCAGGCCTGTTTTTGGGATTCGGCACTGCGCTGCTTTAACTGTAAATTGTGCGGACATGCAATGTTGTACCCAAATGAAATTTGCGTCCTTTTCTTCCCACAAATAGAGCTTTCTTTTAATGGTATTTGATTGCCTCTGCGATTTTTATTTTTTGCGATATAAACAGAAAAAGACCGAAAATTTTGAAAAAAAATGATATTTTCTACTTTTTGTTATAAGAAAAATCGAATAAACTCAATTTTAGTCATACATTTAGGCCAAAATGTATTCAGCCACATGTCTTTAGTAAAAAAAATGTCAATAAGCGTATATTTATTGGTTTGCGCAAAAGTTATAGCGTTTACAAACTAGGGTACATTTTCTGAAATTTACACAGCTTTAAATTTATGACTGCCTATCTCATTTCTTGAGGTGCTAAAATAGCAGGGCAGTACAAAACCCCCCCAAATGACCCCATTTTGGAAAGTAGACACCCCAAGGAAATTGCTGAGAGGCATGTTGAGCCCATTGAATATTTTTTTTTTTTGTCCCAAGTGATTGAATAATGACAAAAAAAAATACAAATTACAAAAAGTTGTCACTAAATGATATATTGCTCACACATGCCATGGTTATATGTGGAATTGCACCCCAAAATACATTCTGCTGCTTCTCCTGAGTACGGGGATACCACATGTGTGGGACTTTTTAGGAGCCTAGCCACGTACGGGACCCCGGAAACCAAGCACCGCCTTCAGGATTTCTAAGGGCGCAAATTTTTGATTTCACTCCTCACTACCTATCACAGTTTCGAAGGCCATAAAATGCCAAAATAGCACAAAACCCCCCCAAATGACCCCATTTTGGAAAGTAGACACCCCAAGCTATTTACTGAGAGGCATGTTCAGTCCATGGAATATTTTATATTTTGCCACAAGTTGCGGGAATATGACAAACTTTTTTTTTTTTTTGCACAAAGTTGTCACTAAATGATATATTGCTCACACATGCCATGGGCATATGTGAAATTACACTCCAAAATACATTCTGCTGCTTCTCCTGAGTACGGGGATACCACATGTGTGGGACTTTTTGGGAGCCTAGCCGCGTACGGGACCCCAAAAACCAAGCACCGCCTTCAAGGTTTCTAAGGGCATAAATTTTTGATTTCGCTCCTCACTACCTATCACAGTTTTGAAGGCCATAAAATGCCAAGATGGCGGAGGGGCTAAACGCAGGCGCTAGCAGGTATCTGGGCTGATCCCGCTAACACTGCGTTTTTGGGAACCCTAAACCGCTGGGGATGCTAGTATAGATCTGATCAGATACTATACCACTAAGGGGGGTGTATGCTTTGCGCGTGGGTGTTAGCGTTACTGGCACTAACCTAACACTGCCTGGGGCGACGCAGACCCTCTCTGGCGCTAAAACCTAATTGATCTCACCCGCCGGGCGATCAGGGGGGTTAAACCTTTATTGGGTTATATACGGCGGGTGCCCTGATGCTATAAAAAGCAAACTAATCAACCAGCGTCACCCGTAACCTTTATATGGTGATCACTGGTGAAAGGGTTAACTAGGGGCAATCAGGGGGTTAAAACCTTTATTAGGTTAAATATGGGGGTACCTGACACTATATAAAAACCTGACGGGTAACCTAAATAACTAAATAACTTACTGGCTAACCAGTGACACCAGTGACGCTTATACGGCGATCACTGGTGAAAGGGTTAACTCTAGGGGCAATCAGGGGGTTAAAATAATATATGGGGGTACCTGACACTAATAAAAACCTGCGGCGAACCTAAAAAAAAAATAACTGCCTATCTAAAACACCAGCGACACGAATACAGCGATCGGAAAAACAATCGCTTAGTGACGCTGAAGTTAGGGGGTGAAAGGGTTACCTGGGGGGTGATCAAGGGGTTAAACCTTTATTAGGGGGGGTTAGGGGGCTACCCTGGACCTAAAGGGGCCTAATCCTAACTGCCCTGCAACTTTTTACAATCACAGATGACACTAAATGCAGTGATCAGTAAAATAAATGATCACTGCAATCAGTGACACTGTGATTGGGGGCTTTGGGGTGACCTGGGGGGTGATCTGGGGGTGACTGGGGGGTGATTTGTGTGCCTATGTGTACCTACGTGTCAGTGGACTGTTGGTGCACTAACCTGCTTTCTCTCTCCTCGGCGCCGGGAACGAAAAGACCGCGGCGAGGGAGATGACATCACTTCCTCCAGCCTGTGTTTACATTTCAGGCAGGAGGAAGCAATTTCATTCGCCGGGAGCGATCGCGAGGGGGGGGGCGGAATCGAGCGGCCGCCCCCTCATGCCTGATCGCTCCCGAACACTTAACGGCCGCTCACTGCAGTGAAGGGGGGTCCGGATGGACCCCCCAACTGCACAAAGGCGATCACGTAGATCTACGTGATTCTGCCTGTCGGTGCCATTCTGCCAACGTAAATCGGCGGTGGGCGGTCGTTAAGTGGTTAAGCAGCTTCCTCCCTCATGGTGGACAGCTTGGGATCCCCTTTAGAATTTTAGGCCCCAGCCAGACTAACCGGGCCTACCAAATAGCGATGCAGTCTCGGGCCAACATGGCATAGAGGCTGGAATCACACACACACATACCTTGCGCCAGGAGGGCAGCGAGGCGAACGCTGACCCCGAACATTGGTGTCTGCCCCTTACGTATCCCTCCCCAGCATGCACAGTGGGGCACGACTCCCACTGTACCGCTGCCGATAAAGGACACCCAATACACCATGGTCTGCCTGTATTCCAACATGGGCCTGAGGTGGTACCGCCACCTTCAGGCAACAAGGGAAACACTACCAGGCACCACCATAGCCAGAACAGAGGCAATTTAGATATAATCATATAGATATGAGCCCAACTATTGGCTCAGACACCCCCTAAATTTACAATAGCGGCCCGATCATTGGGGGCAGGGTGCTACATACACCCCCCCTACAAAAAAGACACTGTCCGCAGTGTCTGAAAAAAATGAAAACCTCAAGCCTGAGGTTTTGGTACCTGAACCAAAAAACTGGGAAGGGAAAAAAAAAGAGGAAAATAGACAAAGTACAATAAAAGGAACGGCATAAATCTCCAGATATGACATTTGTATATTACACACTATATATGTACACTACCACCCATCACTCTCTGTCTAATCCCACCCCATTCTCCGATGGTCTTGACAGAAGATCTGGTACCTAAAAGAAAACACAAAACAAAATATACATAGCAATAATGTAATTGTAAGGTGTATGATATAGGTATAGAGAAGCAAAGCTGCATCTTCGAGTTTCAAACTCTACGTTATATAAAAGTATTTTCCTATATTTGGGCAAACTACTGCCACCTAGTGTTCAAGGCAACACATAAATGTCCTTTTAAGCAGGGGCTGAAACACAACATTACAAAAGAACTAATGTTGAACACAGCGTTTCTCAGCAACCCTATTCTGTCTGGCTAACTCCCCCAGAGTTCAATAGCACAGCAAAGAAAGTTCCTTTGGCAATGAAATGTTTTTTTTCTCTCAAGCCTCGCACACACGGCCGAGTTTCTCGTTGAAAAAAACCGTTGTTTTTCTCAACGGTTTTCTTGTCAAGTTTGACGTGATTCTTGTGAAGCTTTCCTTGCATACACACTATCATTCCAAATTCTCGTCGGTCTAAAAACGCGGTGACGTACAACACGTACGACGGCAGTATAAAGGGGAAGTTCAATTCTCATGGCGTCCTCCCTTGGGCTGCTTTTGCTAATCTCGTGTTGCCGCGTGTTAGTTAAAGTTTGGGAAGACTTTGTGCTTTCAGTTCATTTTCTGTGGTTCAGTAGGTGCTTGTGGGTTTGTATCTTGTCTTTCAGGGCGAGTAGTCAGGTCGTATCTGTTTTTCAGTGCGTTCTTGTCCACTCGTTTCTGATTTTCAGGTCGTTCTTCAAAGGCCTTGCTGTTCTTCAGTGCGTTCTGTTTAGTTCGTTCTGATCAGACAACCGTTTTTTAGCCATGTTGTGGATACGTTCTCATCGTAGAGATCGTGTTGTGCACCGACTTTGTGTGTCTGTTGGTCTTCTTGTCTTGGACCAAGACGAGTCTATGAACAGGGTGAGGAGGAGTTCATGGACCAAGAATTGGTTGCTCCAGCAGGACCAATTCTCTCACATGCCTCTGCTGCGGGAGATCGTGGAGAATAATCCTGAGGACTACAGGAATTTTCTGCGGATGTCTGACCCCGTTTTTCAGCATCTGTTGGCTTTGGTGTCCCCCTATATTACCAGGCAGGACACCGTTATGCGGGAAGCCATCAGTGCTGAGCAGAGGCTCATTGCCACGTTGCGTTACTTGGCGACAGGGAGAAGTCTGCAGGACCTGAAGTTCACCACAGGCATCTTCCGCCAGGCTCTGGGCGTCATAATCCCAGAGACCTGTTCTGCCATCATCCAAGTCCTGCAGGATGACTATATGAGGGTAAGTTTTCGCATTTAATATCACATTCTATGTATTTCATGTATGATAATGTATTGTATTTCTTTCATACTTCCCTAATTAGCATGATTGTAATATGCTGAGAATGTCCCCTTTGTCCCCATGCATGCTGTACTTTTTAAAGTAATTTTTTGGCCTACATGCATTTTTACCTTCACTTACCTCTCCAGCATGCTCTCCTGGGCCAAAACACATCTAGCCTAGTCTGTTAACAATGTATTTTTTCATATCCATTGTAGTCTCCCCCCCCTCAAATGTTTAACTCATTTTCCTGAATGTGATTTTTGGGGGGTTCCAAACTCATCTAGCCCCCCCCAAAGAAAATCAATGGGCCATCTGAGGGGGGTGAGCAATGTGAGCAATGTGAGAATTGTGAATTTTTTTTTATTTTTTTTTACGTATCCTTAACCAAAATGTTATACTTATGTTGGCCACAAATGTTTTTGTATAATCTGCTTGCAATGTTATTTGCAAAAGTACTATTTTTTTTATCTTGTTTGATTCCCCAGCTTCCTTCCATGCCACAGGAATGGCAGTCTGTGGCATTGGATTTTGCCAGGCGGTGGGACTTCCCCAGCTGCGGAGGAGCCATTGACGGGAAGCACGTCCGCATCGTGCCACCACCCCGTTCGGGCTCCTTTTTTTATAACTACAAGGGGTTTCATAGTATCGTGCTGATGGCGGTGGTGTCAGCACAGTATGAATTCCTCTATGTGAATGTGGGGAAGAATGGTTGGATGTCGGAGCCTTCGCCCAGACGGAGTTTGCTCTTCGTCTACAGAGTGATGACCTTGCATTGCCACCGGATGCAGGGAATGTGGAAGGACTCCCCTTTGTCTTTTTGGCTGATGAAGCCTTTGGCCTCGGTCGGCATCTCATGAGGCCTTTCCCCCAGAGGACCCTAACCCCGGAGAGGAGGGTCTTCAACTACCGGCTGGCCAGAGCCCGAAGAGTTGTGGAGAATGCCTTCAGGATAATGGCCAGCTGGTTCCATCTATTTTTAACTCCAATTAACCTTGCGGAGTACAAATTGAACTATATTGTTTTTTGCTGTTGTGTTCTGCACAATTTTTTAAGGAAGAAATCTCCTACTTATATGGCCACAGTTGGGCCGAGGCTGGACTTGCTGCGGACAATGCCCTGCCGGGCCTCGAACATGTCCGTGCTGGCTTGCCCCCCCAAAGTGCCCGTGCAATACGGCAGAAATATGTTGATTATTTCATGGGCAGGGGGGCCATTACAATGCCAGAGGATCATTCCTAGTTTTATCTTTGAACAAAAAAAAATATCTGAACTTTAAATTTGTAGTTTTGCTTTGTTTATATTTGAGGTGTGTGCTACTTTTTCAGTGTACTTGTAGTGCCAAGTGTATTTTCCTTAGTAAACACCAAACATTTCACTGCCAACAACAAAACTAAATCCAAAAAAGGTTATAGTGGTTAAAAAAAAGAGCAGACACACTTTTTTTTGGGCTTGTATTTTACTCTGTGCACAATCACACAAATGTTTTTTTTTAACATTTTTTGTGTCTCTACATTTTAGAAACCCATTTTTGGCTTTTCACCTAACATGGCAATTTTTGGTGCTAATTAAATTACAAAAACTCTCCTCAACATTCCTCAAAATACAACAATGTTTAACGTATATAGGCAAGATCTCAGACCTTTTTTTTAAAAACAAATGTCTATCTGCCCTTCATCAAAGATGAAGTGTTGTCACCCCTGAACAAGACACAATTCGAAGATGCACACAATTTTAGGGAGGGTAAAATAGGTTATTTCCTTCCTCATCCCTATTGTAAACATGTGCTACCCGCTATCATGGGGGATCATTCTACATGTTTCTGGGGGGCAACCCCTTCTTCCTTTCACCTACTTGAGTTGTGAGGAAGAGGTTGCACCCCGAAAACACGTACATGGAGATCCCGTGATGGCAGATAGCACATGTTGACCCACTGTGTGCATTTTCTAAATTAGTTTTGGCGACAAATTGCTACAAAAGTGACCAAAAACTAGCAAAAAAAAGGGGTGTTTTAGTCTATTCGCCCCAACACATCTATGATGTCCTTAAATGTATTCTCCATATCATGAATCCTTTTTTTAATGAAGTCCAGTTGAGTACTACAATCCATTACTTGTTGGATGAGTCTTTGTGCACTATCCCTGGAGAATCATGGAATTTCAGCAACATATTCATCCCCTAAAATAAAAATAAAAATATAACAATCTCCAGGCCTACATCTCTTTTACCTGAAGCTGTGGTGACAGATACTGACCTGCTGTAGTGACAAGTTCCACCAACTCATCCACCTCTACTTCCTCCAATTCTCCTTCCTCCACCTCTCCTTTATCCAATTCGACTTCCTCCACATCCTCAGGTTGGGCTTGTTTGGGAGGTTGGGGTTCTTTAGAAGGTGTGGGGTTCCTGGGCTCCGAGGAGTGGTGTCCTCCCAGTCTTCTCTCCCCTATGAGATTGAAACAAATGGTACAGTTAACACACACATATATGAAGTCATAACTAGGAATATGAAACATTGCTTGCAGGTGGGGTACACTTGTCTGTCATGGCACAGTTCCAAGCTGAAGACCAGATTGGAGAACTTAACAAAGCTAGAATAATGACCTTTTTGTGAGAATTTTATCACATGGGCCCTACCCCCAGTACCCACTGTAGCACCTGTGGTGGACACCCTAAAAAGGTTGTTCTGGTGGCCCACACTATATTGCTCCTGTGAGTGCAGATGTGTAAACAACTGCTGAGTGTCCTCTCCTTTACATTGATTCAAGTTTGCATTTCATTCTATTTTCAAACACATAATCTAGACAACAATGTCATAACATTTAGTGATTTTAAACATACATTTTATTTTTTTGAGAAAAAAGAACGGATATTGTCAAATCATCGTATGTAGTGTGCAAACGATGTGTCTATATCGACCGATTACTGTGCCCACTAAATTGGAGAAGATGTAATTTAAGAATGTTAATTAATAAAAAAATACAACAGGGAGCAACATGCAAGTTGTGAAATACAACAATAGGGACACATGAGAAGTACTTACTTTTTTTAAGCATCCTGTTAATGCTCCGTAACTGCTCCGGCTCCCTCAGTTTGAGGTCAGACCACCTCTTTCTGAGCTGCTCCTTGGATCTTTTCACCCCAAAATTCTTCTTCAGACTTTTCACTACTTGCTCATAATTTTGTCCTTCCGAAGATTAGGGTGGGAATACGGCCCATGCTTTGCATCATAATCAAAATTGTTCAATATGGCCACCATCTCCGCCATCTCCTCAAAGGACATATTAGATGCCTTGTAGCGCCTCCTTGTTCGTGACGTTTCCCGCTCTGGGCTTGTCTCCTCATTAGAATTGTCTGAATTCACAGACACCTGCTGTCACTCCGCCATGTCGCCTGCGTGCCGAAAGAGAAGGGGCGGGGAAACATCGAGAAAGAACGTCATGGGCGGGCGACGTGTGTCACGCATGCGTAGTGTATATAAAGCTAACACACATGTGACGTACCTACGTTCTATGTGCGGAGGAAGAGTTAAGAGCGCCAAACGTTAAGACCGAAGGTATCATTTAATACTTGGTACATCAGTGGCCTATACTGCATAGAGATTGTAGAGGCATATATGGGCATAAAGATTACTTGAGTTTAGAGTGTGATTGACATTTGTATTTTTGTCTGGTGTTTTGTCTTGCAGAAACAATGAATGTGTTTCTTGAGAAAGAATTCCTTTCTGAATTCATTGATTGATTAAGGGAGCTGCCCGCTCTGTGGGAGACAAAAAATCCCCAGCACAAAAAAAAGGGGTAAGGAAAGCAGCGCTGGAGAGCCTGCTCCCATTTGTGCAAACACGGGTGCCCAATGCAACCGTTGAGCAGCTTGACACCAAAATTGGGACCTTGAGAGGCACATATAGGACTGCGCGCAATCGGGTCCTGGCATCTCAGAGGTCAGGAGCAGCAGCAGGGGAGGTATATGTCCCACATATGTGGTACTACGACAGGTTGGCCTTTCTGAATGACCACATTACACAGAGGGAATCACTGTCCAGCCTTCCCTCCAGCCTTCCCTCCAGCCAAGATGATCCTTCCCAGGAACAGGAGGAGCCTTCCATCTTGGATGAGGACCCAGATCTGTCCGTCTGGAGCCAGGTATAGTATTTTGAAAACCTTTATTGTGAAAAAATTAATGATGTAAAATAGATGTTAAGATGGGACCAAATTTAGTCAATCAAGAAAAAGTGTTTGACATATCAATAGACAGTAGTGGTCAAAAAAGTTTGGGAGAAGATTGCAAAATGATGGGGGCATAATGAGAGTATTATAAACAAACATTTAGAAGTATTTGCAACAGTCAATGATCTGAACATTGTGGGGGTAATTTACTAAAAGCAAATCCACTTTGCACTACAAGTAATACAAATTGCAATGAAATTGCACTTGGAAGTAAAGTCGCTGTAAATCAGAGGGGTAGATCTGAAATGAGGGAAAACTCTGCTGATTTTATTATCCAATCATGTGCAAGTTAAATTTCTGCTTTTTCTTTGCCTTGCATGTCCCCCTCCGATCTACAGCGACTGCACTTCCAAGTACACTTTCAAAGCAATTACAAGTGCACTTGTAGTTTGCACTTGTAGTGCAAAGTGGATTTGCCTTTACTAAATAACCCCCTGTGTGTGATTGATGAAACAAAACTCTAAAATATGTGCCTTTTTTTACACAGGAGGAGGTCAGCCAGGATGAGAGGTCGGAAAATGTTAGGCAGGAGGAGGCTGGGGTTAGTGGCAGAGGGGAGGTGCCTGGTCCAAGTGGAAGAGAGGAGGTGGCTGGTCCAAGTAGTAGGACAAGGTGTCAGGTGCCTCCAATCCGCATGCCACCAAGAAGGGGCAGGAGGGATAGGGCTGTGAGTGTGGCAGCACTGGCCCTCATTAAAGAGGCACATGCCACCCTCCAGCAGCCCCCAACCCCTGATGAGGGCTATGCGGCATTGGTGGGCATGAAAATGGCCCAGATGCAACCAGAGCACCGGCTACTTTGTGAGGCCCCACTCATGTCCCTTTTAAATAAGGGGTTGAGAGGCAGACTCACAGATACCACTGTTATCTGTGACCATGGCCATCCTCCTGCACCTTCTTATTATCCTCCACCTCCTTCTTCTCCACCTCCACCTCCTTTTTCACAACCTCCTCCTTCTTCTTCTTCTCCTCCACCTCCTTCTTCTTCTCCCCCACCTCCTTCTTCTTCTCCTCCACCTCCTTCTTCTTCAGCTCCACCTCCTTCTTCTCCACCTCCACCTCCTCCTCCTGACATGAGTACACCTCAGGAGGTGTACTCATGTCAGGAGGTGTACTCCTGACATGAGTACACCTCCTGAGGCACCGCCTCCAGCCAGGCGGACAAGGAAGGCTGCAGAGAAGGCTGCAGAGAAGGCTGCAGGGAAGCCTACCCAGAAGGCTGCAGGGAAGTGGAGCAAGAAGACCAGGAAGTGATTCCCTTGCTGTAATGTGGTCAGACAGAAGGCAGCCTGTTGTAGTTCCACAGATTTGGGACATGTATCTAACCTGCTGCTGTTCCTGACCTCTGGGAGTCCAAGACCAGATTGGGCTCACTAATGTATGTGCTTCTCAAGGTCCCAATTTTGGTGTCCACACAGTTACACAAATTGCAGCAGGCTCTCCAGCGCTGCCTTCTAGTTTGGTTATTCTTATTTTGTATACCAGAATAAATGTTTTACTGTTAATACTTGCCTATGTGTTTTTGTTAAAGCTAAATATTTAGCTGGTGAGTAGGGATGAGCTTCGAGTTCGAGTCAAACTCATGTTCAACTCGAACATTGCCTGTTCGCCCGTTCGCCGAACAACGAACAATTTGGGGTGTTCGCGGGAAATTCGAAAATCTATGGGAGAAATCTAAAGTGCTAATTATAAAGGCTTATATGCAAGTTATTATTAAAAGTGTTTGGGGACCCGGGTCCTGCCTCAGGGGACATGTATCAATGCAAAAAAAAGTTTTAAAAACTGCCGTTTTTTTAGGAGCAGTGATTTTAATAATGCTTAAAGTGAAACAATAAAAGTGAAATATTCCTTTAAATTTCGTACCTGGGAGGTGTGTATGATATGCATGTAAAGTGGCGCATGTTTCCGTGCTTAGAACTGTCTCTCCACAAAGTGTCATTTTTGAAGGAAAAAAAGTCATTTAAAACTCACTCGCGGCTATTAATGAATTGACGGCTTTTATCAATACTTAGAAAAGTCATTGATAAAAAAAAAAAAAAAAGCATGGGGGTTCCCCCAAATTCAATTACCAGGCCCTTCAGGTCTGGAATGGATATTAAGGGGAACCCCGCCGCAAATTTAAAAAAAAATGGCTTGCGGTTCCCCCAAAATATCCATACCAGGCCCTTCAGATCTGGCATGGATTTTAAGGGGAACTCCACCCCAAATTTAAAAAAAAATGGCGTGGAGTCCCCCCAAAAATCCATACCAGACCCTTATCCGAGCACGCAACCTGGCCGGCCACAGGGGAAGAGGGGGGGACGAGAGAGTGGCCCCCCTCCCTCCTGAACCGTACCAGGCCACATGCCCTCAACATGGGGAGGATGTCCCCATGTTGATGGGGACAAGGGCCTCATCCCCACAACCCTTGCCCGGTGGTTGTGGCGGTCTGCGGGCAGGGGGCTTATCGGAATCTGAAAGACCCCTTTAACAAAGGGGACCCCCAGATCCTGCCCCCCCCTATGTGAATTGGTAAGGGGTACTTTGTACCCCTACCATTTCACGAAGGAAGTGTAAAAAATGTAAATAAAAACACACAAACACCTTGGAAAAGTCCTTTATTCAAAAATAAAAAAAATAAAAAAACATTCCAGCGATGAAATCCAGTGTCCCGCGGCGATCCTGATGTCCAGCGCTGTCCGTCATTGGTTGTGCCTGGGCGGACCTGATAGGGAACTTCCTCCGCAGTGTTTTAAATGTATAGACCCGCCCCTTCTAAAGTTCCCCATCAGGTCCGCTCAGCGGACCAGATGCGGAACGCGAGAAGGGGCGGGTCTATTCATGTATTACACAGTGAAGGAAGTTCCCCATCAGGTCCGCCCCCTCGTAGAGTGGACCTGATGGGGAACTTCCTTCACTGTGTAATACATGAAAAGACCCGCCCCTTCTCGCGTTCCGCATCTGGTCCGCTGAGCGGACCTGATGGGGAACTTTAGAAGGGGTGGGTCTATACATTTAAAACACTGCAGAGGAAGTTTCCCATCAGGTCCGCCCAGGCACAACCAATGACCGACAGCGCTGGACATCGGGATCGCCGCGGGACACTGGATTTCATCGCTGGAATGTTTTTTTATTTTATTTATTTTTAATTTTTTAATAAGGGACTTTTCCAAGGTGTTTGTGTGTTTTTATTTACATTTTTTACACTTTCTTCGTGAAATGGTAGGGGTACAATGTACCCCTTACCAATTTACATAGGGGGGCCGGGATCTGGGGGTCCCCTTTGTTAAAGGGGTCTTCCAGATTCCGATAAGCCCCCCGCCCGCAGACCCCCACAACCACCGGGCAAGGGTTGTGGGGATGAGGCCCTTGTCCCCATCAACATGGGGACATCCTCCCCATGTTGAGGGCATGTGGCCTGGTACGGTTCAGGAGGGAGGGGGGCCGCTCTCTCGTCCCCCCCTCTTCCCATGCGGCCGGCCAGGTTGCGTGCTCGGATAAGGGTCTGGTATGGATTTTTGGGGGGACTCCACGCCATTTTTTTTTTAATTTGGGGTGGAGTTCCCCTTAAAATCCATGCCAGATCTGAAGGGCCTGGTATGGATATTTAGGGGGAACCGCACGCCATTTTTTTTTTTAATTTGCGGCGGGGTTCCCCTTAATATCCATTCCAGACCTGAAGGGCCTGGTAATTGAATTTGGGGGAACCCCACGCTTTTTTTTTTTTTTTATCAATGACTTTTCTCTGTATTGCCGGGAGCCGACAATTCATTAATAGCCGCAAGTGAGTTTTAAATTACTTTTTTTCCTTCAAAAATTACACTTTGTGCAGGGATAGTTCTAAGCACGGGAAACATGCGCCACTTCACATGCATATCATACACACCCCCCAGGTACGAAATTTAAAGGAAAATGTCACTTTTATTTTTTCATTTTAAGCATTATTAAAATCACCGCTCCCGAAAAAACGTCTATTTTTTAAACTTTTTTTTGCATTGATACATGTCCCCTGGGGCAGGACCCGACTCCCCAAACACTTTTTACGACAATAACTTACATATAAGCCTTTATAATTAGCATTTTAGATTTCGAACGTTCGAGTCCATTGTATTTAATAGGGTTCTAAAGTTCACGCGAACATTCTGTCTGTTCGCAGGTTCTGGTGCGAACCGAACAGGGCGGTGTTCGGCTCATCCCTGCTGGTGAGTAGGCAGGTAATTTACAAAAATTACAAAGCTAGATCTTAAATGGGACAGATAACACCAAAAAATGCCTTGAAGGACAAAAAATACACCGGAGAAAAAAAAATGGAGATCACTAGAAATTAAATAAGATTTTAAAATGCATATCTGAAAAAAATATTCGAAATAAAAAAATAAAAAAAAGAAATTACATCTTGCTCGAGAAAATAAAATGACATATTCATGAGATCTGCATTCAGAAATGTTGCTAAAAATTAGTCAGAAATCTGTGTGAATATCTGCAGCCAATAAAGATCATAATTGCTCATCATTGTACCATTCTAAGTGCTGGTTCACACTGGGGCGACAAACGCTCCGACATTAGGAGCTCATGTCGCATGACGTGTGAAAATCAATGTTTCCCTATGGGAGCCGTCTTAACTGGTCCGACACATGTCGGTCCGACATTAAAAATTCTCCCTGTACTACTTCTGTCCGACTTTGATCCGACTTCAGCCCATTGACTATCATTGAAGTCGGATCAAAGTCGGATCCTTGTCCTAACCATACGACTTTGGCATCCGACATTGTGATTACAGCAGCAGTAAAAGGAATTTATCTCACCCTGGGATTGTTTTGATTGGTCAAAGGACAAGTCAGACTAGCACAATGTCGGATCAAAGTAGTATCCTGTTCATGAATGTCGGATGGATGTCGGACCAATGTCGGACCAATGTCGGACCAATGTCGGACCAATGTAGGACAGATGTCGCAGAGCAAAGTAGGATGAAAGTCGTGTCGTATAGTGTGAACCCAGCCTAAAGAAGATTTTAATGTGCAGCATTTAAACGATGCAAAAATTGTTAACGCGTGACGAATGTGCTATCTCCATTACGAACGCTAGCTTTACAAGAAGGTGCGCTCCCGTCTCATACTTGAGTCTGACCATGCGCGGTTTTTGAAGACTCAGAAAAGCATACACAAGAATGGTTTTCTCATCCAAAAACAGTCTGACGGGAATCACGGCGAGAAAAAATGAGACTCCGACTAGAAAAAAGACCGCAGGTCGTCTTTTTTCTCGTCGAGATTTTGGACAGTTTTCTCGACGAGAAAGCATACACACAAACGTTTTTCTCAGCAAAAAAGGCTCTCCCAACAGTTTTCTTGTAGTTTTTGGCAGAGAAAACCGGTCGTGTGTACGCGGCCTCAGACTTTCAAGGAAAACCAAAGGGTGGCAGCAGAAAAAAAGTCACTCGAATCTGCAAACACCCTTCTCCTCTTGTGGGAGAATTCAAAGGTAAAACAAGAACAGAAATTAGTCTGTTGGCTCAGGGTAGATAGAATCTAGGATCGGGAAGTGTTATAGGCTTCCCCTATTTGTCCAGGGTGGTGATGAAGTACACCACATCGTCTTTTCTTGGCCTGCAGATAACAACCCGGTCGGCATAGATGTGCCGGCCGTAACCCCACTCCAACCGGCAACCCTTGAATCGATCCGCCATGATAAACGAGTGATCCAAGTTCCTGAACGGCTTGGGTACTTTCAGATAGTCCCAGATGGCTTCCCCGTATCATTGCTCACGGCAAGCTTCAATTTATATCATGAGTTCCTTAGGCACATATGGGAATTCCAAGCCGTACTCGGTAGCTACTCTCTTCATCAATATCCGCTGCAAACGGGCGAGATTAGGCAGAGACCGGGAATTCCCCTGTCCGGGCAGTACATAATCATTCAGGGATTTCCAAACCAAGGGTAAAGCAGATTTAGACAGGTTTTCCTCATTCAGTAAAACCCTCTCTAGTTCCGGGGTTTCCACCCGGGGTGTAGTGTCCCCAGAGTCCATATGGGTGACCCCTCTTGGAGGCTGCGTATCGGGGTGACACATTTTCTATTGTCCCATCCCCTCTCCTGAAACAAAGTCTCAATCAGATCGTCATCCCTGATATCCGATGAGGAGTCTAACTCTGAGGAGTCCCACTCCTCGGCAGGTAGATAATTGCGGGTAGCTACAGTCAGTTTGTCCCCAGCCCTCTTACCGGTTCCTATCGTGGACCTTTCCGGAGACTTCACTGCTCATGAGGTCCGGTTCCGGCAGGCGCTGGGGTAGGCCTTGTCCGCGGCCACGGGAGGCCTTAACGTAGCCCACCTTCCGTTTTGCAGGTGGAATGGGAGCACAGGTGGTGGCGGTGTCAGCGTCCACTGCAATGTCTGCCGGTGGCTTAGTAGTGGTAACGACGTCTACTCCGGACAGGATTTCAGTATTTCAGTCCCGAACTTCCAGCCGTGCAGTTAAATAACTTTTAAGCCAATCCGGCGAACTGTTTGGCTTTTAAAGTAGTGCATCCCTTCTTAACAAGGTCACCAGGCCTCTCCCGAGACATTAGCACTTTGCTGGTCTCCTCCAGGGCAGGTCATCCCCCGGTTTCCTTCATTAAGCAGCTTCCTCCCTCATGGTGGACAGCTTGGGATCCCCTTTAGAATTGTAGGCCCCAGCCAGACTAGTCGGGCCTACCAAATAGCGATGCGGCCTTGGGCCAACGTGGCACTGAGGCTGGAATCACACACACATACCTCGCGCCAGGAGGGCAGCAAGGCAAACTCTGACCCCGAACAATGGCGCCTGCCCCTTAAGTATCCCTCCCCAGCATGCACAACAGGGCACCACTCCCACTGTACCGCTGATGAGAAAGGACACCCAATACACCATGGTCTGCCTGTATTCCAACATGGGCCTGAGGTGGTACCGCGACCTTCAGGCCATAAGGAATAACACTACCAGGCACCACCATAGCCAGAACAGAGGCAATTTAGATATAATCATATAGATCTGAGCCCAACTATTGGCTCAGACACCTCCTAAATTTACAATAGCGCCCCGATCATTGGGAGCAGGGCGCTACACCGGTATTTACCCCCACTTCCTGGGGTCTCACCCGACATATGGGATTGCCGCACGGCTCTGCCCAGACCCCTCCTACTGGAGGGACCGAATGGAATGAGTGATGGCACATCATACCATTGGAAGCCATTGCTCGATATCACGCATTCACTAGATGTTTGCGCGATGATAACATACACGCGGCGCCATTACATCACCGGCCAAGCAGACACCGCCCGCTGGTGATTTATGAGTGGTGAAATGAGGTTATTTAGGAGGAGGAGCTGGGGGCTTCCGGCTCAGTGACCCAGCGTCATTGCTACCAAACATCTGCTCTGAGGTAATGCTTTTCTTGGGGCACAATATTTTCCGTATCACATAACGGGCTGATATGTTTTTGAATAACAGTGGTGTTTCTTACTCCATGCTGTCACTCCTCCTTTTTAGGCCCACCTTATTAACTGGTGCACAGTAGGTGCTTGCTTGGAGATAACATGCAGGAGATATTCATGATTGGATGCCTCTCTGTTGTGTTAAGGTGGATAATCTATCTCACTATAAAACTAGTAACATTCTTTCAGTATTTTTAGGCTTACAATAATGACATATATATATATATATATATATATATATATATATATATATATATATGTAGCGATACCTCCAACTAAGAAGGCCGCAGATTTAGTTTGGGCCCTGATGGCAGCTCCGCCAACCCCCGGCAATAGGCTCTACCCCCTACTGGCACAGCTAGTATTGACAGTAATTGTATATCTTATACTTTATGAATAAGTGAGCATTGAGACAATACTAAATTTAAATAAGTATAAGGTTTTACTTAAGCTCTTGGTAAGAAAGATATAACAGTAATCACAGTTTACAGAATAATCAATGGTAATGCAGAGCCCTGCAACGCTAACACACTAAAGAGCTGACATCCAACAAGTGCGCCACACGGGCGACCGTTAGTTAAGTGCCCTATGGCGCAGTAACCCAAAACACATTAGAAACCCCACCAGGCCTGGTTTCTGAGATCTATAACTTAGTCCTTTTTCTTCACCGGCAGATCTTTAACGGTGGTGCACATTAACAGAGTACAAACTTTGTAATCCAATGGGGTATGCAAAGATGGGTAGGAACTTGGCTATATGAACTGTAAGTTCAGCTATGGTACGGCTCTTCAATAAGGTTATCAGGAACAACTGGTGGGCCACGACAGTCTATAGGCCTATATGTAGTAACAGTATATCGTTTGGGCGTATGCCCTCTCACCCGCCCGGACTACGGTCCCAGTCCGGGAAACTTCCACCGACTGTGTCACACACACACTCAGTCTCTCCAGCGATTGGGTCCCCGATCCAACAAGGCTGTAGCTGAGCAAAGTCAGATGCCACCCAGGCTCGCAGAGGGGGTGGAAGGCTCTTTGGTGCTGAGCAAGGCCTCAGGCTTCAGGCCTTGCACTCCGACACATCCGCACAGGAGGATCAGTCTGTGTAGTCTCGTGTCCCAAAGAGACCGAGCCCAGCCTCGCCTCCTCCTTTTATAACCCCTCCCATGAGTCTCTGCGGCGGAACATTGCCGAATGGGGTTCTGGGTAATGTAGTCTCTCTTGCATTAAAGGGGAACACCCCGCTACATATATATATATATGAATGATCCCCCCCTTCTTTTATAGGTGATACTCCAAAATCCTGGGATGTATTTTTTTTGTTTCAATAGTTTTTATTGAAAGTATTGATAATAAAATGAACAGATAGCGTCATACATCACACTTGATATTGGATACATATTGATAAATATATACATCATGTCAAGTTGTCAAAAATGGTTAAATTGCATGACTATAATAGATGGTGAAGGTTAGGTGGTCTGTGAGGTCCCAAACCCCTAGACACCCCTAATGGGAACATTCTGCATCTAGGGGTAAGTAACGAAACTCCACCCTCCATCAGTGTCTGTGAAGGTTTAGGAAGTAGCTCATACAGCGAAAGCGTTATTAACAACCTGTGGTGGGATATGGAAGTGAAACAACATTGGAGAATGTAGAACTGTCAAGTATGAGTTTGTGCATAAGATAGAACATGTCTAAAGTATTCATACTATCTTGAGTGTACATGTGAATGCATATGCATTCAGAGAGCATCGTATACAACTGTTTGAACGATGTGAGAACTAGAATAAAGTAGGGTAAAGTAAACAACAAAACAAAGAAAGAAGAGAAAAGAGAAAAGAGAAAAAAGGGGGGGGTGGGAGGGGGGTAAAGGAATGAGGGGAGGGGAGGGGAGTAGAGAGCAATATGGTAGGTCTATTAATCAGGAGTGTATCAGGTAAGCTTTTTAGCGTACCATTGAGTCCAGGGGAGCCATAGATTATAGATTTTAGAATATGATGACTTCCCCTTTGAAAAGATTGATTCATAAGCGTAGTGAGAGTGGACCAATGCTATGACTTCATTCGAAGTTGGGGAGACATTCGTTTTCCAGTTTCTGGTTATGAGTAGTCTGGTTGCTAGGAGTATGTGAGTAATGATTAATCGGAAATTTGGCGATATTAATTCGGTATTTATATTCAGTATAGCTAATTGTGGAGTAAGTGTAAAAGGAGTATGACATATATCTTGTATGATGCGTTCTACTTCGGTCCACAGTGTTGTTAATCCTGGAAATGACCAGAACACGTGGAAAAGAGTACCTAACTGGTTACAATTCCTCCAGCAGTCGGGTGATGGGTGGGATCGAAATTTGGCCATTCTCTGTGGTGTCAGGTACCATCTTAAATGGATTTTATGAGTTAATTCCCATAGAGAGGTGCAGCTAGTGGATTTATATATTGACTTCAAGGCTGTTTGCCATTGTCGATCAGAAATCTGTATGTTCAAATCTCTTTCCCAGTCCGTGTATGGTTTGGATTTATGGAAGGTATTTTTCCCCTGCAGTGTAGAATAGATTAGGGAAGTGCCTTTGGTAGGTGTAGTAGTGTAGAAGAAGTAGTTCCACAGTTTGAGTGGCAATTCTCCTTCTAAGTTTGGGTGTGCTGTGAGACATTGTTGAATCCTATAGCAATTGAAGAAATCTAGATTTGGTGCATGTAATGTAGATTGGATTTGGGCAAAGGTTTTATGTATAATCTTAGTCCTAAGGTCTGCGGTGTCTGTTGTTTGAGTAAGTATCCATTTGGGTATAGTCAGGTCGGGCGATAATAGTTTTAGTGTTTGGACAGGTATTTGTAGTCGTTTGGTAGGTATATGATACCATTTTGTGGAGTGTAGTGTTTTCCAAGCCTGAACCGATGCTCGGATAGTCGGTGAGTACAAGTGAAGGTGAGGTTGAGTTATTGTGGAACTGAATAGCCAGTCTTTGAGGTTATGACCAGGGGTCATAAAATTTTCAATGTTACCCCATAATGTGGTTGGGCGATCGGCGACCCACTCTGCCATTTGAGATAAAATGGAAGCCAGGTAGTAATCCTTGATATCTACGTATCCCATTCCTCCTGCCAGTTTGTGTTTGATAGCTTTAGGGTGACTACATCTGGGTTTTTTACCTTGCCATATGAATTGTTGTATAACGGATTGGAGAGATTTAAGGTATGAGGAAGTTAGTGGAATAGGAAGAGTGCGGAATATGTAAAGCAACCTAGGAAGAATGAGCATTTTAAAAGCAGCTAATCTACCTGACCAGGAAAATTCAAATCTTGATAATTTAGTAGTTTCTGTAATCAGCATTTGTTTAGCTTCAATGTAGTTACTATTGAAAAGAGTCTTGGTAGATTTAGTAAGTGTTATTCCCAGATACGTTATACCTGTGACTGCCCATGGGTATGGGTAGAAATTCCGCAGGAGGTTGCTGGTGATAGCATCTAATCCAAGGTCTAGAATGTGGGACTTTGTTTCGTTCACCTTATAATAAGAAATATCACTGAATTTTTGCAATACAGATTGTACCGAAGCCAGGGAGGATATAGGGTTGGTGACCATGAGTATAACGTCGTCGGCAAATAAATTTATCTTATGTTCTAATGAACCAATTTTGAAGCCAGAGATGGAAGTGTTTGCTATAATATGTTCGGCGAGGGGTTCCATCACTAGATTAAAAATAAGAGGTGATAGGGGGCAACCTTGGCGGGTTCCATTCGAGATCGGAAATGGTTTAGACAGCATTTCAGATGTGTATACCTGAGCTGAAGGTTTTGTGTATAGGGCCATTATTGCAGAGAAAATGTGCCCTTGAAGGCCAAACTTTCGGAGTGTGGCTTGGAGATATGCCCAGTTAACTCTATCGAACGCCTTCTCTGCATCTAGTGACAGAAGCAGAGAAGGCGTTCTGGCAGAGTCCGCGTTGTGGATTATATTAATGATTCTACGGGTTGCATCAAATGTTTGCCTGCCTTTCGTGAATCCAGATTGATCCGGGTGGATCAGTGATGGCATAATGTTTACTAACCTCATTGCTATGAGCTTAGCATAAATTTTCGTGTCAATATTGAGGAGCGAAATAGGACGGAAATTTTGTGGTGAGGTAGGTTCCTTCCCCGGCTTCGGTAGGGTAATTATTAAGGCATTCAACATTTCCTGTGGGAGAGAAGAGGAGGAGGCAGCTTCATTACACATTTGCGACAAGAATGGTGCTAGAACAGTGCTGAATTGTTTATAATATTCCCCGGTGAGGCCGTCAGGACCAGGGGATTTGTTGGATGGGAGGGTTGCAATTACATCTAGAATTTCTAGTGGCGTGAATGGGGCATTCAGCGTTAATAATTGGTCATGGGATACAGTGGGAAGATTAATTTCGTGCAAGAAAGTTTCTATATCTTCTGTGGACGGTTGGGTAATAGTAGTATCATCTTTCAGGTTATACAGTGTCTTGTAGTAGTGGCTAAACGCATCTGCTATGGCTTGGGGGTCTATCAGTTTTTGTTTAGTAGAGGGATGATAAAGATGGGAGATTTTAGTTTTAGTGTGGTGGCCTTTAATTCTAAGCGCCATGGCTTTTCCAGCTTTATTACCTGTGGAATAGTAATTAGCTTTAAATCGTTTTTGAGCTCTATTATAGGATTCTAATAATACGTTTCTAAGTTCCTGTCTGAGAAGTACTAACTGTTCCTTATGTTTAGTGTCAGGGTGTTTCTGGTTCTGGGCTTCAGTATTTTTAATTTGGGAAGTGAGGGTGTCAAGACGCTGTGATCTCCTCCTCTTCTCTCTAGCTCCAATTTGGATAAGAATCCCCCTAACAAATGCCTTATGGGCATTCCAAAGTATAGTGTTGTTTGATGTGGAGCCTTGGTTTAGATCAAAGAATTCTTCCAAATGTTTGCTAATGTAGGTTGAGTGTTCGGGTGATTGTAGGATCGAGGCGTTGGTTCTCCAGATTTTCGTACGTGGGGAAGATGGTAAAGTATCAATGACGATCGATACAGGTGCATGGTCCGACCATGTGATCGTGTCAATAGATGATTCAGAGATTTTGGGCAGAGTCCATTTGTCAACAAGAAAGTAGTCAATCCTGGTATAGGAATTGTGCCTGTGGGAGAAGAATGAGTAGTCTCGTTCCGAGGTGTGATGGCATCTCCACACGTCGTACAGATCAGTGTTCCTGAGAAAATGTCCCATAGGCGAGACACGGCTCCTATTGCGGGAAGAGGTGTCCAAGGAGTTGTCTGGAGCAATGTTGAAATCTCCGCATATGATGAGATTACCTTGGCGAAATTTGGTGATTGTGGACATCAGTTTCGAAAGGAATCTGATTTGTCTGGTATTGGGCGCGTATACATTGACAAAAGTGTATCTGGTATTGTCCATTGTACAGTCCAGAGCCAGGTATCTCCCATCCCTGTCATTTAAACTGTTATGGAGTATGAAGTTTATTGAGTTTTTGATTGCTATCATAACTCCATTCTTCTTGGTGGGACCTGGGGCTTGGTAGATGTGGCTAAAATTTTTGTTGGTACAATGCGGTTCTGCAGATTTTTTAAAGTGTGTTTCTTGAACACATAAAACATCACATTTAGACTTTTGTGCAGTGCGCCACAGAGAAGCTCTTTTCGCCGGATGATTCAATCCTTTGGCGTTGAGTGATAGGAATTTTGGCATTTTGGATTTAAGTGTAGATGTCTAAAGAAGGTAAGTATTACTCACAGTTTTGTGGACACGTTCGGCTACTCAGGAGGTTCCAGAGGGTTAGGTGCACTTGTCCGGATTGTTGTGTGCTCTCGGGGGGAAAGGATATGGGTTGAGAAAACCGGGAAAAGAAAAACAAAAGATATAAACGGAAGCGCGCAGAGAGGGGTAAACAGGAATACAGCAAAACTGACAGCAGTCAATCAAAAACGGGACCGCTGTGTTGTTGTGGGGTGTGAGTTCGTGGAGCAATTAGCACCGAGCAAGGCAGCCGGCCGGAGGCTTGAAAATATGGGTCATGTGTAACCCCGCCATTCTTAATGGGGTCAATGCATACCGCCAAAGCGGCGTTCATCAGAGGATTGGGTGTTCCTCCTGCGGCTGGGTTGTGCTGGTAGAGGAGGTTCAGGGATAATTCCCCACATGTTGAGTAGTTTGAGGCCTTCTTCTATTGTGGAGATGTGGTGTTTAACCCCATTTTTGGTGATTATGATCTTAGTAGGGAAGCCCCATTGATAGGGAATCTTGTGGTTGTTAAGCGGTTTTGTAATGGTGTTAAGTTGTCTCCTCATCTGGCGGGTATGCTGTGAAAGGTCAGTGTATAGTTGGATATTGGTGTAAGGGGTTGGAAGTTGACCGAGGTGTCTCGACTTTAGGAGGAGCTGATCTTTGGCGTGAAAAAAGTGTATCCTCATAAGGACATCTCGTGGCACTTCCGCCTGTAGGTGCGGGGGTTTGGGAAGGCGGTGCATTCGATCGATGATAGTTTCCATGGGGGTGAGATCTGGTAAGATCGTGGTAATCAATTTCCTGGCGTATGCGTTAAGATCATGCGGCAGTACTGATTCAGGGACCCCTCTGAGTTTTACATTATTGCGGCGGGACCTGTCCTCGAGGTCCGCCATCTTGGCCCTCATCCATTGCTGTTCTTCTTGAGTATGGTCATGGGCATCTACAAGGTCATTTACGGTTTCAGTCATCTGCCCCATTTGTTTTTTTACTAGGTGCATTTTCTGTCCCATACAGTGCATTTGTGATGAGAATCTGGTGAACATGGTGGAGATGTCATTATGAAGGGATCTGTGGAGGGAGATGAGCATCTCCTTCATGGTAGTGTCTAGTACAGGCTGGTCTGTGGTGGGGAAGGCCGCGATGGGGGATGGAGAGGCTGGGATGTGATCAGATATAGGGCTCACCTCGTTTGCTGCCGAATCTGCATCCAGTCGCATCCGCGATTTAGCAGGGCTGTTGCCGGCGGAGGAAGTGAGGGATGATGGAGAGGCATCAGGGGAGTGAGGATGTGGAGATATTTCCAATCCACCAGCGTCCGGAAGATCTGTATAGGCCGCAGATGTTCCCTGAATAATCTCGCGGGCGCCATCTTGGATGTTCGGCAGTGTGAAGAAATCTGTCAGTTTTTTAGGCTGACGATAATCTTTCCGTTTGCGGGTCGGTCCGGACATTCTGGGTTATTAGCGAGGCAATCTGGTAAGATTTGTGGGCGCTGTATGCTATCAGAATAGCGGGGATGCTGCTCAGTATTCCGGTCGGTGCAGGAGCTGTGTAATTACACGTCCATCTTGCTCAGCGGGTAGCCACGCCCCCCCCTGGGATGTATTTTTTGATTGTGGACATTTATTTGCTCCACTACCTACTCTCTTCCATGATATATATTGGAGTACCAGCCTGATGCTCTATTCCATCTCTGCATCCTTTGGGTATACGTTGAGATCCCCTCTACACAGGATATCAAATATTGCCATTGCACCTGTGACCTTTCAAATTGGTGACCGTATTTATCCCACTTTACTCCTGGGCCTTTTGTTTTTTGGTTTCCATCTTTCATCTTTGGGGTAATATATATAAATGTGTTGGCTGCCCTTAAGGTGTTCAGGTCTTGTTAAGTAATGCAATATACATACTTCTCTCTCCATAAAGCGTTGTGGTTCAACAACTTGTCTTATCCCTCCACATCTGGTTTGTCCTGTTTTTGGAAGTAGCTGGGACCTTATGGGTTCCCTGGGAACCCCCTGAGGTGACCCCTCCTGAGGTGGCCCCTGTGTTCGCCCCCATGATCCACTATCGCCCTAA
Source organism: Rana muscosa (assembly GCA_029206835.1). NCBI lineage: Eukaryota > Metazoa > Chordata > Amphibia > Anura > Ranidae > Rana > Rana muscosa. The sequence continues at coordinate 179,775,662 of CM055116.1, forward strand.
CTTCTACATACAGAGTTGACCAGGCAAGCATAACTCATTAATTGTTATGTGAATGGGATGCACAAATATTTACACAAAAATATATAAATATAAGAAATGGAAAAAAAAGATATAATATTGCTGTAACATTTTGTATGTTTTCAATTTCATAACAGCACTGACCTAATCAGTCCTGAGGAAGCAAGTTAAAAGAGAAGTATGGGTTTGGGCTTTTTTTTTACATTTCGGTGAGAGGCTGAGCCGGGTGTCGGTCCAGGCACCTGGCGGATCCAGACTCCATTGTCGTGGTGACACGGTGCCTGGACCGACTTCTGTGACGTCAGCTGAGTGCGGACTTTAGCCCGCTCTCTGCTGAAAATCGGTTACAGTAGCGCAAAACTAATTGCCCTCCTGTGATCCATAGGAGAAGTACAGCCAAACAAGCTTTGGCTATACTTCTCTTTTAATCTTGTGAAACACATTGACTTATAAATATGGAGGTGCTTGAGAAAGGAGTGCTGCTGTTCTACCACCAATAGCGAGCCCGCTCTGAAACGCGTTGCATGTTGATGACATCACAACTCGGCGCCGCGCTCTGTTGTGCTGTCCAAGCCTCGCTCTGATCACCGACTACATGGCCATGTTCCTCTATCCATCCCAGAAGCTAGGCGAGTCCTCACAGCCATAGCGCAGTACTGCTAGCCACCCAGCTCTGACGTCCCACCCCAACTACTTCCTTGGAACCCATACCTAATGCCAGATGGATCTTCCTACTCTGAATGAGGTATGAACTCACTGGGTCTTAGAAGGAACTTTGTTGCTGTGCTTGTCATCCCACGCTTCCCCTACAGGATTCTTTGTGGTGCCAGCCAATTTGGATTTGCTGTGACCTGCAGACCCTCCTCTACTCTTCTACCCAGCTGCATCCAACTACTTCATTCCTACATGTGAATATTTCTATTTAATTAAAGTTGTATTGATATTTTCTCAGAGGCGCCCCTCTCCTTGTTTTTGTTCTAGCTCACTGGAAACCTGCTTCTGGTCCTATCGGTGGCTGCCCTGACTGATCCATTTCCATCAATTGTACCCGAGAGTATAAGTACTCATTTATACATCTTTTATTATTCTGCTCCTGAACTATTTGGTATCTTTACCCATATAGCGAGGTACTTGTGCATTGCGCCTTTTTACTTGTTTTATAAATATGGAGGACTTGTGTATTTGATCCTGGATATCCATGTTGACACCATATACATTACTTTAATTGATGGACTTCTATATATCTTAAAATACAGCTTGGCCTGCTACCTCCATGTTTAGGATTGGGTATCTGTTGACTTACTTTATGTAAAGGGTGCTATCATGGTTTTATACCAATTTCTGTTTTAATCAATTTTGTAATAACGTTTTGATATATTTTATAGACATTGCCTTATGTTGTGCCTACAAAGTTTGCCATGTTCTTTGAGAAATTAGGGTTCTATTTTCTCTTTCCTTCTATCTGTCTAAAATAAGTGATGTAATTATTCCAATACAGAAAGTTTTTCTTGTAGGATCCACGTTCATTGTTTAGCAGATGGGCATGTTATATCCCAACCGTAATCATTCCTCTTTACTGCTCTTTTATCAGCCACTTGGTACTTGTTTTACTAAATTATGTTATTAGGTCCCATTCAAATTGGTAATGTGAAATTGTGAGCGGAATTGCCACTTTTCTGCCTGCAATTCCAAATCACAAGGCAATTGCTGCAAAACGTGCCAACGTGAGTTTGTGAAACTTGAATCAATGTTGGGACCCCAAATACTGACCTTAAAATTTAACCTACAAAGCCCTCTGACTACAAAGAAGCCATGTAAGTGTGAGTTGTATGCAACAAAGTAGAGTAGTATATTTTATCTTTCATTTTAAAAAGGCTTTCTTTCCTTTTGAAATACTATCTTAGTGCTTGTAGTGTAAATCATTTGTGTAACCTTAAGATAAGATTGAGTCAGGTTAGTGTGGACAGGAATTAGTACATGGCTTTCATTTTGACAGGTTTGTGATCACAAAGACTAAATGACATAGTGCTTGGTTAAAGGAGTGTTTGATGCTCTTGCAACCCAGAGCATTTGATGTTTGCGTTGGGACCTGGTCATTTAACCCCTTCCTTACTGGGCACATATACCCCCTTCCTGCCCAGGCGAAATTTCAGCTTTCAGCACTGTCACGCTTTGAATGACAATTGCGCGGTCGTGCGACGTGGCTCCCAAACAAAATTGATGTCCTTTTTTTCGCACAAATAGAGCTTTCTTTTGGTGGTATTTGATCACCTCTACGGTTTTTATTTTTTGCGCTATAAACAAAAATAGAGCGACAATTTTGAAAAAAAAGCAATATTTTTTGATTTTTGCTATAATAAATATCCCAATTTTTTTTTTTATATATTTTTTTCCTCAGTTTAGGCCGATATGTATTCTTCTACATATTTTTGGTAAAAAAAAATCGCAATCAGCATTTATTGATTGGTTTGCGCAAAAGTTATAGCGTTTACAAAATAGGGGGTAGTTTTATGGCATTTTTATATATATATATTTTTTATTAGTAATGGCGGCGATCAGTGATTTTTTTCGTGACTGCGACATTATGGCGGACACATCGGACACTTTTGACACTAATTTGGGACCATTCACATTTATACAGCGAACAGTGCTATAAATATGCACTGATTACTGTATAAATGTGACTGGCAGGGAAGGGGTTAACACTAGGGGGCGAGGAAGGGGTTAAATGTGTTCCCTATGTGTGATTGTTACTGTGGGGGGAGGGGACTGACTGGGGGAGGTGACCGATCTGTGTCCCTATGTACAAGGGACACAGCATCGGTCCCCTCTCCCTGACAGGACATGGATCTGTGTGTTTACACACAGAGATCCATGTCCTTGTCTGTGTAACCGCCGATCGCGGGTGCCTGGCGGACATCGCGGCCGCCAGGCACGCGCATCAGCATCTCAGTGATGCGTCGCGCGCGCGCGCGTGCCGCCGGCGGCGCTCGCACGCCCCCCAGTGGCCAAATAGCGGAGGCCGTATATTAACGGCCTCCCGGCATTTGACAACCACCTTGCGGCCGTATATTCTCGTACGGCGGGCGCGAGGTGGTTAAAGGTAATTTAAAATTGGTATTTAAAGCTAAACTATAGGAATTATCTGTATTGAATGCTTAAATTAGTCCAACTTTGCATAATATAATTATGTATATCTCATATCTGAAGGGCTACTGGGGAATCTGAAAATAAATAAAGTAGTTAGTGCTATTATAGCGATAGGTATGTTTTTCTGGGTTCTGTAAGTGTAACTTCCCCACAGAGCACAAGGAGTCGCTCGCTCTGCACCACCGCCATTTATAGAATGCCTTGTATATTTTGAGTGAATACAAGGCATCCTTTGATTGGACGAGATAGAGATTGTGATTTCACCACACCCTCCTCTCCATCTAATCCAATCAGAGAATGTCTTGTATGCATTAAAAATAAGGTATTATATAATGATGGCAGTGCCAAGTTAAGGGCTCTCTGTGGCCAGTGTGCAGCTTGTACAGCAACTTATCAATTATTTATTAATGCTCAATTGCTTTCCCTGGAAAGATGATGTAAGATTACCATTCATCTCTGTTTGCCTGTCCCCAGCAAACAAACATCCTCAGGAGGATGTATCCCCAGGGGGCACAGGGATCCTGCAGGAATTTTTTTCTGTATCAGCAAACTCTGAAGTACAATGGGAAACGGCAGGTTTGCCCATCAGCCACTGATTAGAGGAAGTATGAACTTAGCAGGGATCATGGTGGTAGGGAAGTCTTTTTGTCTGTCCGCCCCACCTGTCTAATCACTACCTGAGCTTCTCTTCATCTCCTGCAACCACTGGAGAGTCAAGGCCCCAGCTGACACCAGGACCCCTGTGTCTGGATAATATTATCTCCCTTATAACATTATCCTTTATCTATGGATCCAAGGATCCTGATGTTGGCTCGGGTGCTAGAAGGTATTGCTCATCACATAGCTCCTCTGTGCTGATTGTGATTGCATTCTGCATCTTATGCTGTGGATGCTGGAAGGATTTTGGTGCGGTCAAAATGGGCATGGTCAGTAGGATGTCCATGGATTTCATTATGTACCCAGAATAAATCCAGAATGTTTAGAAATAAAGTAAAGGGAATTGTTTGGTTTGTTAAAGCACATACAGTAACAGTTTCCATTTAAAAAAAAATATATACTTAAATACTTGCTTTTACCTTTATTCTTTGTTCCTTCATAGTTAATTTGTGGTTCCTTTTCAATACTGCTGATCTCCTACAGCCATTTCCTCTCTACATTAGTGTAGTGTCCAGCAATGGTTGCATGACACTTCAAAACTTTATTTAATCAACCCAAGACATCTCACACCAAGATCTGCCTGTACCAGGTTTCACACTATTCTATTTTGGATTTCTTAAAAAGAGTTATACTGTAAATGACTAATGGAGTATCCTGACTCCTATATAATCTTTTTGGGATGGCATTCATCTTAAAGTGTACCAGAACTAGAAGAGTACTGTGCCTAAGCAGTACCATAAAATATTTACCTTGGGGCATACGGGTGGTGCAATGTAAGATGGATGCCTAAATCCATAACTCTGTTTCTACCAGGGACCAGTGCTCACTTCCTAGGACTAATAATCCCTTTCAAAATTTCTCACCCTGAGGCTGAAACACTCTGCATACCTATGTAGCGCACACTTTACCTCCCCGCTCCCATCTATTAAAGTTTCCAACTCGCACTGTCTCTGGTCTAGGGGTATGATAGGGGAGGGAGAGGGGTGAGCTACGCCAGGCTTCCACCACAGTGGTGTATGTGGTCTCAGCAATGTCTCTTGTTACCTTCGGGTCTGTGCTGTGCATCGGATCCTCCCTCCAAGAGTCTCCTTGAACCTCGTCTGCCAGAAATTGAGCCACACACCGTCAAAGTCCAACACTCCTTTATTCAGAACATAACATGGACTCCCTTGGCTTTAGAACAGAAAAGGAGGTGTGTGTACGAATAGGCCCAGACACAAATTCGATCCTCCACTCTCCTCCTTGAGAGTGGGCTATGGTCTCCGCACGAGGGAAATTTCCTTCCGGACGGTCTCCGACAAGAGACTCACCCGTCACCGGCTGTCTGCTGCACCGGGTCTTCAGATGAGGAGCTCTTCCCGGTCCATTACGCCCACCTCGGATTCAGGCATCCATCCCCGGAGTGCCTTAGGATCCTTCCCACGTGGAACTCAGTGTTGGGCACTAAGCTCCGGACCTCCATCCAAGTACCTCACCCCAGGACTAAAGGTGCCTGGGGTGGAACACGATCTCCGGTGGTCCTCTAGGCCTAGGGCGCCTAGAGGACGAAAACAACCACCGTCCGCAGGCTGAAGGTGCCTGGGACGAAGACCCCGTGACCAAGATGGCCGGCCCCTTTATACCCTCTCCCAGCAAGCACGGCGGGTTCCCCGCCCCACCATACCGCTGCCTAGAGAGGACAAAAAGGAGGCTCGGCACACAGCGGTATCCGTCCGTCAGCCCAGGGTGACAGCACCACCCAGTGGACCGCCGGAACACACCACCGGTGTCACCGAAAAGATTAAAATCTTTCCCCGGGAAAGTAAGTACCCGCTACACTCTCCCCCTGTCATTTGACACTGGTCCCCAGTGTCTGGAGTGAACCATGCCCTCAACGGCTGACATAATCCAATCCAGAAACCAACTAACAAATTTAAAAAAAAACTAAAATTTTTAGAAAACTATCCTAACAGAGAAGTTGTGTCTGAGCCCCTGTAACAAAAGAGGAGTGGAAGACAACATTAAACATGAAATCACATTTCAACATTATACCTTTCCCTCCCATCCTAACTAAGAACCCACCCTAGGTTCCATAATCTTGACGAGATGCTCTCCTGCAGAGGGAAAAGAAAAGAAAACAAACACACAAAAACCCTGACACATGTATTCGTGTAAAGAGAAAAAGAAACTTCTCCAAGAAGAAATTCCTTCCCTCCAAAGAGTGAGTGCATGAAAAGTGTTAAAAAAAAACCTTGCGGAGTGCGCATGCGCGGGACTCCCGGGAAGACGCCTTGAACGGGAGCTCCGCACCACTCCGGCCTCTCGCTGCCCCCTGAGCTCTTAGATTGAGCAGGATTCGGCCAACTCTGACCCCATCGAATAACGGGAGTTCCAGGCACAGCTACACATGTCAGGCAGCTCGCAAAGAAGCGAGGTTAGCCGTCAGCTGGACTTTGCACAGGCGGTGCTTTCTACACCTAATATGGCGGCCGCAGCACGAGGAGGAATGGAGGAATCCGACTCCATTGCGGATCTTCCATCCATCTACCAGCCCCAGAATGGCCTGCTGGCAACCCCAGTGAGTACCTGCAACCCCCCAGCAATCTCCCCAGCTTCCACTGAGTCGCTGCTGAACAGGACATTTGGAGATCTCCCCCACACTCCCATGCTGCGATCCCCCTTGGGTCTGGCAGGCCCCCACCTTTCCTCCCCTCTGCAGCCAGTACATTCTGCTGACATGCAACTCATGCTGCTGAACTTCTCTGAAATGCTAGCATCAGGACTAGCTCAAAATGCCTCACAGATCACTGCCACCATTAAGGCTGATCTACAGAGCCTAGGAGCCCGCATAGAAGCTATTGAACAGGCAGTAGATAATACTGCGGCCCGCACTAACCAAAATACCACATGCATACAAACCTTGCAAGATCAACTTGAGAATGCCCTCTCTAAGATCGATGATTTGGAGAACAGAAGTAGGAGATATAACTTCCGCATACGTGGGATCCCTGAATCTGTAGCTGATGTCCCCGGCACAGTTAAGCTATTCATAAAAGAACTTCTTCCAGACATTCAGGAACATAGATTGGAACTTGATAGAGCTCACAGAGCTCTCCAGCCCCCCCGCCCAGACGGCCTACCAAGGGATATCATCGTCAAACCCTATTATTATGGGGTGAAGGAGGATGTGATGAGACTGACCCGTAACTTGGACAATCTCTCCTTCCAGGATCAGAAAATACAAATCTTTGCTGACATCTCGCCTACCACGGTCCAGAAATGGAGATCCCTCAAACCCCTCCTGGAAATCCTAAACCAGAACTCCATCAAATACCGCTGGGCTTTCCCATTTTGTCTGCAGTTTCATTTCAGAGATAAAGCCTGCGGCTTCTCCACATTCCAAGATGGCGAACGTCTCCTGCTCCAACTCGGCCTTATCTCCCAAGAATTGGCTACGCTGAATACTACGGCCAAGTCAAGCTCCTCAAAACGCCCACCCCCGGGAAGCCCTCTGACACCATTATGGAACAAACCACTAACGAAGAGACAGAAGGAATCCCAACCCCCGAGATGAAAGCCTTCTTCTCTGCCTTTCTTTCCATTTTCTCCCAGCCGGAGGATGTCTTGTTTTTGACTGCCCTCAATGACTCGGAGAGTAAATGACCCCCCTAGTTAAGTTAGGGGATTAACGATCCCACATGGCTCTGAGTTCCATTTGTTGGACCAGAGTCTGATTCGGGTTGGGGGGATCCCCGCTTGCCCATGTGTGGCTTGAGGAGACACCCATCACCTATTGATACTCCCACATTAACGAGGAAGAAGTTTCCTCGGTACTCCTGACTTAATGCAATTATGATGTGCCTGTTTTAGTTCCCACATATGGTTAAGCTTATTAGTCTCTACCTACCCTATCCCTCCTTCCCCCCCCTTCCCTCCCCCCCCACTCCCCTCTCCCATGCCTCTTCCCCCCCTATTTACCCCCCCCACCTTGCAGGTGTTTCTTTTTACACTAATCTTATCTGGGTACACACTACTTTCTGGCCTGTTATTTTTGCCGTAATGTTCTCCAAAACTCTTTCGCACGTTGGCCTCTCTAGACATATTTTCCCCCTTGGGGGCCCCAGAGGCCGGAGTGGCCCTCCACGCCACTCTTTCTGTTGTTTCGCAGTGGGAATCTCCTTTTTCCCTCTGGTGACGGCAGGTAGACAACCCCGAGCGGGGTTGCCCTCTCTCCAAGACCCCTTTTACAGGAGTCTTTGGACGTATTCCCGGCTTGCCGGGTCGGTTGTTCTCTTTTTTTTTCACTGATTTGTAGCATATGTTTGATTTACCTTCTTCTTGCAATTTATTCAGCTGTTGTAATGACATCTCTGTTCTTCTCTCCTCCACCTCTTCTTTCTTCTCGCTCTTACCTTCTCCCCTCTCTACAGGGATCCCATCCCCTTTCCTTCAGGACTCCTCGCGGAGGCTTCCCCTATGCCTTATTCTCAGGCGCATGTCGATGATCTGCTTCACATCGGAGGTCCGGTCAACCCCTTCCTACCAGGTAAGCTCCCTTTTGCATTCTCGCACACCCCCCTGGGCGCCCATGGCTGAGAGTAACACCCACAAGCTGCCTCTTAAGGTAGATTCCCACAACACACAGGGTCTTAATTCTCCATCAAAACGCCGGAAGGCATTCCAGAACTACCACTCCAGAAGCCTTGATGTTGTCCTCCTACAGGAGACTCACTTCCCCGCTAGCTATACCCCCTCCTTTCTCCACCGCAGTTTCCCCACCTTCTACCTTGCGAATGCGGACACTAAACAGAGAGGTGTAGCCATCCTCTTCGCTAAGCGGATTCCATTTACTCATGCTTACACATTTCGTGACACTGACGGTAGGTACCTTCTGGTCAAAGGACATATAGAAGGAGTAATGCACTCCTTCGTTTCATACTATGCCCCTAATAAGGGCCAAGCTAAATTTTTTGCCTCCATGTTCTCCGTCCTCTCTCCTCACCTAGAAGGTAGAATCCTCGTAGGGGGAGATTCTAACATCACGTTTGACCATTCACTAGACAAAACCCACCTGGACAGACCCCGCCTTAAAAGACCTTCCAAACAGAGCCTCAGAATTGCCAGACTCCTGCATGACATAGGCCTAATCGATTCTTGGAGAGAATTAAACCCCACGGCCAAAGACTTCACCCACTATTCTGCTCCCCACAAAACATATGCCAGGATTGACCATGTATTCATACCCAACTCGGACATACACACAGCTATTCATGCCAAAATACAGGACGTTCCATGGTCTGACCACTCCCTAGTAACCCTTACACTCTCTGGCTCCCTATCACCCTCAGGTCCCCCTCAATGGCGTCTGAGTAAATCCCTCCTAGCTAACCCGGTCCACTGCACCATGCTGGAAAGGGACATTCAAGAATTCTTCCTCCTCAATGATAACGGGGACACAACCCCTAGTTCTCTTTGGGGAGCCCACAAAGCCGTCCTGAGGGGAAGGATGATTCAACTGGCTTCCAATCTGAAAAAAGGTAGGAAGATTGAGTTGGACAACCTGGAAAGGGATTTTAGAATGCTCAGTAAGTCCCATAAATCAAACCCAACTCCCTCCAGCTTGGGTAAGTTGGAATCAGCCCGCACAGCCCTGAATCTAGCCTTGACCTCTAATGCGGACAAGCATCTAAGCTGGTTAAGCGGCAAATACTACTTACAGGGGGACAAAATAGGCTCACGTCTAGCATCCAAACTCTCTCCAAGGACCAAAAATTTCTCCTTACCCAGGATTAAATCACTTAAGGGCTCCCTCACCCAGAACCCCCAGAAAATACTAGAAACCTTCCAGGCCTTCTATTCCAAGCTATACTCCTCTCCCACTCCCGCAGACCCTGTTCCCTTAGAATCCTTTTTAGCGCATGTGACCCTTCCCAAACTTTCAGAGTCCCACAGATCCTTAATGGAATCTCCATTTCGCACTGAGGAAGTCCAGGAAGTCATTAAACACCTCAAAACTGACTCGGCCCCAGGGCCGGACGGCTTCCCAGCCCTTTATTATAAAACCTTCTCTGGGATCCTCTCCCCCCACCTGGCACGTCTCTTTAACTCCCTTCGAGAAGGCTCCCCTCTCGAACCCGCGGCCAATCTTGCTTTTATCTCGGTGATCCCCAAACAGGGAAAGGACCCTAGTGATGTGGGCAACTACAGGCCAATTTCATTGATCAATAATGATCTGAAAATCATGACCAAGATTCTGGCCAATAGAATGGCCTCCTTCATTGCTTCTTATGTACACAGAGACCAGGTGGGTTTCATCCCTGGAAGACAGGGACCAGACCAGATCAGGAGAGCGGTAGACTTAATTTCCCTCATGCAATCCTCCTGGGATGGCAGACCACCTCAGAAGGGATACATTCTCTCTATAGACCTCCAAAAGGCCTTTGACATGGTCACTTGGCCATACCTTTTCTCCATCTTACAACAGTGGGGCTTCGGTCCTGAATTCCTACATACCCTAGAAACTCTTTATTCTTCCCCTAAAGCACAGATCAGACTACAAGGGCATCTCTCAGACCAATTCCCTATTTTAAAAGGCACCAGACAAGGATGCCCACACTCCCCTATCCTTTTCGCTATAGCGATAGAAACCCTAGCTCTTGCAATTAGACAGCACCCAGGCATTCATGGGATACAATGTGGTCAACGTTCACACAAATGCGCTCTCTTTGCGGATGACGTCCTTCTTTTCATCACCTCCCCTCTCCAGTCAACACCCATCATACTCCAACTACTAAAAACGTTCGGAACGATCTCAGGCCTACAGGTAAACATGGCAAAGTCAATGGCCCTGAACATCACCACCCCCCATGACATAGTTGATAAACTCAAAGCTAGCTTCCCCTTTGCCTGGTGTACCTCCTCCCTTCCCTATTTGGGAGTCTTCCTTACTCCCAGAGTGGAACTCCTATTCCAAAACAATTACCCTGCCATGTTCCAAAAAATCACGGAAGACCTCTCACAATGGTCTCTTTATAACCTGTCCTGGCTGGGCAGAGTCAACTCAGTCAAGATGACCCTATTACCCAGACTGTTATACCTTTTTCAGTCCCTGCCTATCCCTGTCAAAAAACGAGCGCTGGATAGAATCCAATCGAAAGTCATACAGTTTATATGGGAGGGCAAGGGACATCGTCTTTCCAAAAAAAATTTGTATAGGGCAAGGAAGAAAGGAGGCCTTGGTCTCCCCAATTTGTGGTGGTACTACCAAGCAGCCCAACTATGTCAATTCTCTGCGATCTATACCAAGGGCCCAAAACCAGACTGGGTAGATATAGAAAGGCAAGCAACCCCTAATCACACTTTAGATTATTTAGCCTGGAGACCACGCAAGGAACGTCCCTCGATCCTATCACCTACCCTTTCCCATTCAATGGCACTCTGCGACACTCTTCATAAACATCCCTCACTATCCTCCTCCTGGCATCCTCTGGCTCATATTTTCCACAACCCCCAATTTCCCCCAGGTCTAAACATCAGGGCTTTTGGATGGTGGCTCGACAAGGGCCTTTACAGAATAGGACAATACTTTAACAATGATGGCCCCATTTCACTCAAATACTGCTCTTCTAAACTAGATATGCCCACCTCCGAAACTTTCCGTTATTATCAATTGCTTCATTTTCTGCGTGGGGTCTGGAAAAGCTCGGACAACCCACTATCTGTTACGCAATATGAGCTATGGTGTTCCTCAGCTGTGGGCGTCAGGGGGGGCATTTCCCTGATCTACTCGGCATTAGCTGGCCCTAGGGGCAAAGCGAGCTATATGTCAAAATGGGAGCATGATCTCCAGTTTGAATGGGATCTAGACACTCGGTACTCAAATTTTTTCTGCTCATTTAAAGGCATTTTAAACACCTCCCTGATAGAAGCTGACATTAAGGTTATCTCCAGATGGTACCTGGTCCCTACACGCCTCTCTAAGTTCTACCCGGAATCCTCCCCCCTATGCTTCAGAGGTTGTGGCGTTACAGGGTCCCTCCTCCACACTCTCTGGGAATGTCCTAAAATCAGGGGGTTCTGGAATAGAATCTTTAGCCTCATTCGCAAAGTCACCGCCACGACGTTAGGCAGATCCCCACTATCGCACTTCTCAATGATGCTATCCCTAAGGTTCCTAAATTTTCCCGACACCTCATACACTTCATCTTGCTGGGAGCCAAGATTACCTTGGACCGTTCCTGGAAATCGCCCTTTGTGTCATTTCGCGAAGCTAAACACAAGATTTCCTGGATTATGTCACAAGAAAGGATTTCAAGCATCTTGCTTGACTCTCCAGAAAAGTTCAGTCATATCTGGGAACCCTGGGCTACACACTTGGGCATCTCCCTGCTTTCCTCATAGGTGAACGCTAGATAACCCCCAATCTCACGACTTCTGGATCCCTATCTCCCACCTCCGCGAGGAAGCCCCGACCTCCTCCTCCCTCCCCTTTAACTTTCTCTTTCTACCTCACCCCCTTTTCCCTTCCCCAACCCCACTCTTCTCTCCCATCTTTTATTTTCTACTCGTATCCTCACAAATAGTATGGTTCCAGCCTCCCAGGGGTTTTCCTCTGACCTGTTCTTCTCCTTTTCTTTCTTTCTTCCTTCTTTTCTTTGTCATATCTTCTTGTTGACAGGTACAGCTAGATGATCAGCTTTATAGAATGCTGGAGGCTACTTCTTAGTTGGGGCCTGAAACCCCACCAGATCTCCAATAGAGGGTTAAGCTTAGTCTCACCCTGGATGCTTGTCCCCCTTTCGGGGGCAACAGCCAGGGCAGATGGATGGGTTGCCGAAACCTTTTGTTCATTCCCTTCCCTGGGTGCTTTGCCCCTAGCCACTCCGCACACAGTAGGTTCCCAGATGGGGTGTGCGGACTGGCAGGGAGTGGATGGGAGGCCGCTGCCCCTCGGGGCCCTTTGGCAATTTATCAATTACTACCATTGGAATGTAAAGCCCAAAAATCCATCTATATTAAGCAAGTTGGTCTAGGATAATGTGATGGATCCTTTTTTTTTTTTTTTTCATATAGCCTCATTCTGTTCATCTTTGTTTACTTCTGTTGAACATGATCTGTATAGACCCCGGACGGGGTATAATGTTACCTTTTTTTACTTGTATCGCACTTTTTCAAAATAAAATCTTTTAAAACAGAAAAAAAAAAAACGTTGCACAAGACTGCCACCTGGTGACAGCCTCGCGGTACTGCACTCGTGGAGCTTCTTCTTTTCTTTGGCCCTATCTAACCCCAGAGTCTGTGATCTCTTTGCAGGAAGATGGGAAAGAAAAAAACATAGGAATAGTTCCTCATTCCTTTGGGCATACACAAAAACTGCCCCAAAAAGTTCAGCAACATGATAAGAACTGAGTCTTTTTCTCCTATAAGTAAAAGCGGGGATACGGCAGAATCAGTGGCTTCAAGTGTTGATCCACAGTCTCCAGATGATACTCCACATCTTCACCTTCTTTGCGTCGGATCAGCACTTTATCCGCATGGATGTGTCTTCCTAACATCCATTCGGCCTTGCAATCCTTGAACCGTTGTGAAGCCTTGGGAGAGCATGCCAGGTACCTGCGAGCGTGCGGAACTTTCAGGTGGGTCCACACGAAGTCATTGTACCAGCGCTCTCTGTACACTTCCACCTTGTAGAGCAAGTCCTTCGATAAGTAGGGATACTCCCATCCGTACTCCTCTGCAACTTTTTGGCCAAATAGGCATTGCAGTCTTGCCAAAGGAGGCATGGTAGCTCTGTCTGCCTCACCAGGCATAACTACTGAGTCTGGATGACGAGGCGCTTTGACCACCTCCAATCTGGGCATGGGTGCCCACAGCAACAGTCTCTGTACCCCAGCATCAGATGCAGGTTGTGCCGGGGATGTAGGGACAAGCTGGGGACGGGACCCCTCTTCAGGCGCTGACGCCTCCACCCGGGGTGTACTTTCCCCTGTTGACATGGGTGAATTCCGAGGTCTGCGGAATGAAGCAAGCGGTACCTTGTCCCAGCCTTTCTCAGCAAACAAATCATCAATGATAGCATCATCTCCCAGATCCGAGAGCGATTCCAAGTCGGAGGTGTCACACTCCTCCGTGGGTATGTAGCTCTTTGTGGAAACGGAGCCTCCACACTCCGCGGACTTGCTAGGCCATGCCCTCTCGACACTTCCTCCCACACACCAAGTCTCTTCGCCTGGCTTACCTCGGCCTTTCCTTGAAGCGGGACGGTCCGGAACCCTCGTCAACGGATCCATCCGGGCCTGGCGTAAGCGGGCGAGACGGTCCATTACCACCACTGGTCGGGGCTACCACGCTGGTTCTTTTCTTCGGTGGCGGACGCTGCGAGACAGTGGCGACCGAGTCAGCATCCTCGGATTTCTCCGGCAGAGTTTTAACAACCTCTTCCCTGGTCGCTGCAGTGTGCGCTGGGGCGACTCTCTCAGCGGTGATTTCTCCTCTCTGAGTGGTGGTACCTGAAGCCCGGCCTGGGTAGATGGTTCTCGGCCTCTCAACTGCCGAATTCACCTCAAACGTGAACTCCCCACAGGCCTCACAGCGTCCGAACGGCTTCAACAGGCACACCAGTCCCGAACACCCGGGACAAATCATACCCAAGGCCTCAATGTCCATACATAAGTATAGGGCGAATCGACCCCTTGGCTTCAGTCGGATCCCCGTATCCGTTATCGGAGCAGCAGCAGTCAGTGTCGTGGTGGAAGGATGAACCGGAATCCACGAGGTGTGTCCAAACATGGCGACCTGTTGCTGATCCATCGCACACTGCAGAGTTTTCGCGCCAATGTCCCACGTGTAGTCCCTTCACACGTATTGGACTCCTCCCCTTTGCTCCAGTTCGCGGGCTTTCTTACTTTCTTTGGTTGAGCCACGCCCACGAACTAAGCGGCGGGGGTTGTGTCTGGTGGCGCAGTACAATTAGAAACCCCCACGTGTACTACTTCACACGGCTGAGTTTCCCCCCGTTCACCGCTCTTCCTGCGTGGGCCTTTCCCTTCTTGGGGTCATGTCCACGGCTTCAAGCAGGGCTGCACTTTGGCCTATTCGTTTAACTCTTCCAGCAGACACGTTCCATACAGTAATGCACAACACAATCCCGGACCCGAGCCCCCACGTGTAGCGCACACTTTACCTCCCCGCTCCCCTCTATTAAAGTTTCCAACTCGCACTGTCTCTGGTCTAGGGGTATGATAGGGGAGGGAGAGGGGTGAGCTACGCCAGGCTTCCACCACAGTGGTGTATGTGTTCTCAGCAATGTCTCTTGTTACCTTCGGGTCTGTGCTGTGCATCGGATCCTCCCTCCAAGAGTCTCCTTGAACCTCGTCTGCCAGAAATTGAGCCACACACCGTCAAAGTCCAACACTCCTTTATTCAGAACATAACATGGACTCCCTTGGCTATAGAACAGAAAAGGAGGTGTGTGTACGAATAGGCCCAGACACAAATTCGATCCTCCACTCTCCTCCTTGAGAGTGGGCTATGGTCTCCGCATGAGGGAAATTTCCTTCTGGACGGTCTCCGACAAGAGACTCACCCGTCTTCAGATGAGGAGTGTAACGGCACCCCAAATACGAAGGGGGTTAACACCGTTTCCGCTGTCCCCCTCTCCTGGACAAACATCCACTCGCTACCAATCTTCCACAGCCAGGTGACCACTTCCCATATAATTAATCCTTCTGGAAGAACGAGACGCACTCTGTATCTTCCTAAATCAAATGACTTTATTGAGAAACATTGTAACTTTTATATATATCCAATACTGCATTAGTTTAACATGAACAATGGCCCAGCTCCACCCACACATCACAAGACTCAACACATCATCCTGACGTCTGCTAGGCTTCAAAAGATCCCACACAATAGAATATAACGATCCCCAATACACATCTTATCACAAAGTGTTGGCAGCCAGTCTGTCTGCCGGATACCATACACACAGGCATGGTGTTAATTATCTCTATTCACACCAGACCTTCCCAAGTCATAATGAACAATAGAATGCAGATCACCTTAATTCCTCCCAGCAATGATTACACAAAGACAAGGGGCTGGGGGTGATGACATTAGCATCTAACAGTATGTGTCCCAACATCATGAAGGCGTCACTTTTCAATTACCCTGTTGAGGTCATAATCAAACAGTAAATAGTTCTTTGCAGATATCCTGAGGAATATGGTGGATCATTATTACAGACCCAATCTAGATAAAATGTATGTACAGCATTGAATATGGCTATCATAGACCATATTGGGGTTTTTTCATTCACCCTGTGTCCAAAGTGACCCCCTTGTCACACATCTCCCTTTTCGGCAGGAGACTAACAGAGGAGGCGACCCCAGACGGGTTGACTCCGAAGTTAGTCCATAGGTCCATTCCTCTAATGCCGGTATCCACACAGTACCCCAAATGAATTGCTCCAAACAGAGCACTACTCACACAGCCAACCTCTGCCTCTCTCAGAGAACATACCCACCGCTGGGGAGAGGCCTGGACTGGCCCTTCTCCCTGGAGTCCTTTCAGCCGCTGGAGAGAAGACAGGGTGACTGGGTTCAATCCGTCATGCTGTTGGGGATCTGGACCGACTGCCCAGCATCCCTGGGGTATACAAGTGGAGACTGAAGTCCCATCCACTTGTGGTAGGTGAAAATCCCCCAGTGCTTGCAAAGCAAGGCTGACATCCTCCTGTCTCAGTGTCACACCATTTTCTGGGGTTGTGTCAGTGAGGACCGGAGTCCCATCCAGTACCACAGGAACTCACTCTTCTGTTAGTTGAGAGCAGAGGCCCGTGGCACTCTGCTCTGTTGCCAGCTCTTGTGCTGGGTTGCTGTGAGTGGAGACCGCAGTCCCATCCACCGATATCCGCTCAAGTTGCAGTTGTGTGCAGATGCCAGTAGCGTTCTGCCCTGCTGCCAGTGATTCAGCTGGGGGTAAAAGCTTTACCACCTCAGCTTGTTGCTGGAGAGGGGGGCCAACTGCCCTGGCTCCCTGAAACTCCACAGTTGTTTCCGGTGCTGGGCAGAGGTTGCTAGCACTCTGCCCTGTTGCCAGCACTTCTGCTGGGGACTCCACACCATCTGCTCTGGCTACCTGTTGGGGAGGGAAAATGGCTGCTTCTCCTCCCTGCATCTCTGAAATCCACTGGGAAGGGGGAACCATCACCTTCTCACCTCGGGCCTCCAAAACTGCCACGGGTGTAGAGTAGGGGTCTGCAGTACCCTGTCCTGCTGCCAGTACTTGAGGGGGCGATGCATAATCCATAGCATCCTCTGAACAGCCCATTAAATCCATACCTTCTGTAATCTGTGGCTGGGGGGATGAGCCAACTGCCCTAGCTCCCTGGAACTCCACCTCATCCACTTCGGCTTTAGGGATGGCAATCTCCAGATTTTCCACTGTTGATTCTTCAGCCAGGATTTCATAGTTGTCAACTGGTATTTCCTGATAGTCCCAGGCAAAGGTAGCACCACCCTGCTGCTGAGCAGATTCTAGCAGCTGTCTGTAGACGATCTCCAGCTCCCAATTCCTGAACGGCCAGAAACTCCAAATCTTCCTCTGCCCAGTGCCCTTCCGAGACATTCAGTTTTCGCTCTCTTTCCTCCATTATTTCCTCCAAACGCCACTCCCGATCACTCCCGAAGTCAGGGTCCTCGGACAGCCTCCAATACAACAATCCCAGGCCATTATAGTCAAAGCCTTCCGTGGGGCTGTCATCCGCTGACCACTGGCACTCTTGGGCTACATACCACCGGAGGGTTCTGTAGCTCTCGTCCAACCGCATCTCTGCCCGGATCAGCCTGCTTAACTCAGCTGTCCACTCCTGCTTCGGTTGTTCCCCCAATAACAGCATTCGTACTTCATACTGCGACCAGTACCTTACATGGATGGAGGGGAGAACTTTTCCCTGGTGTTGCTGCTCGAGAGCTAGCGCTTTCTTCTAGAGTTCGCAGCGGATTGAATCAGACCATCCCAGCAGGACCTCCTCTGATACTGGTCCTCTATGCTGTATCTGCATCTCTCGCAACCTCCTTCCGAATTCCTATTCCATGGCAGCTGGTTCTTTAGGCGTTGTCTCCGATTGTCGTATTTCCGCCATTCTCCGCTCATGTTGCCGCTCTAGTTCTCTCTTTTGTCGCTCTAGTTCTTTCTCTTGTCACTCTCGTTCTCTCTCTTGACACTCTCGTTCTCTCTTTTGTCGCGCTAGTTCTCTCTCTTGTCGCTCCCCTTCTCTCTCTTGTCGCTCATCCTGCAGCTGGATGCCTTTAATGGCTTCCTGTATGGCGGTCTCTGATGGGTTAGGACGATATAATGCCAACCGCTGTTGAACACGTTGCTGAAACAGGTCTTCAACTGACCGGGGTCCTGCATCACCAACCCTCTTCTGGTCCATCTCGGCTCTCAAGTAGGTCTTTCAGCGTGACTTTCCTGCAGGCTGCATAGCTGGTCATTCAGTGTGGTGGTTTGGAGTGTCCCAGAAACTGGAGGGAAAATCCCGCTGCTGCCAACCAATGTAACGGCACCCCAAATATAAAGGGGGTTAACGCCGTAAATGATGATCCCCTCTCCTGGACACACATTCAAAAAACAATCTTCCACAGCCAGGCGACCTTTTCCCATAAGATTAATCCTTCCAGAAGAAACGAGGCGTACTCTGTCTCTTCCAGGATCGAATGAATTTATTGAGAAACATTGTAACTTTTATATATATCCAATACTGCATTAGTTTAACATGAACAATGGCCCAGCTCCACCCACACATCACAAGATTTAACACATCATCCTGACGTCTGCTAGGCTTCAAAAGATCCCACACAATAGAATATAACGATCCCCAATACACATCTTATCACAAAGTGTTGGCAGCCAGTCTGTCTGCCGGATACCATACACACAGGCATGGTGTTAATTATCTCTATTCACACCAGACCTTCCCAAGTCATAATGAACAATAGAATGCAGATCACCTTAATTCCTCCCAGCAATGATTACACAAAGACAAGGGGCTGGGGGTGATGACATTAGCATCTAACAGTATGTGTCCCAACATCATGAAGGCGTCACTTTTCAATTACCCTGTTGAGGTCATAATCAAACAGTAAATAGTTCTTTGCAGATATCCTGAGGAATATGGTGGATCAATATTACAGACCCAATCTAGATAAAATGTATGCACAGCATTGAATATGGCTATCATAGACCATATTGGGGTTTTTCCATTCACCCTGTGTCCAAAGTGACCCCCTTGTCACAAGGAGCTCTTCCCGGGCAATTACTCCCACCTCGGATTCAGGCATCCATCCCCGGAGTGCCTTAGGATCCTTCCCTCGCGGAACTCAGTGTTGGGCACTAAGCTCCGGACCTCCATCTAAGTACCTCACCCCAGGACTAAAGGTGCCTGGGGTGGAACACAATCTTCGGTGGTCCTCTAGGCCTAGGACGCCTAGAGGACGAAAACAACCACCGTCCGCAGGCTGAAGGTGCCTGGGACGAAGACCCCGTGACCAAGATGGCCGGCCCCTTTATACCCTCTCCCAGCAAGCACAGCGGGTTCCCCGCCCCACCATACCGCTGCCTAGAGAGGACAAAAAGGAGTCTCGGCACACAGCGGTATCCGTCCGTCAGCCCAGGGTGACAGCACCACCCAGTGGACCGCCGGAACACACCACCGGTGTCACCGAAAAGATTCAAATCTTTCCCCGGGAAAGTAATTACCCGCTACACCTACAAGCTAGAAAAGAAAAAGCAACAGCGGCGCATGCGTGGAGTCGTCCCAGAGTCATTCCTGGATTAGAGCTCCGCAACACCAGAGATCATACAGCCTAATAACTGTGCTGCCTGTCCTCCTGCTGGGTCTCCACTACCTCCGAAAGCACCCGTGAACACCCGGAACCAGCCGTGATGGTGCATGGCGTTTCCAAGCATTAAGCTCAGGCTTAAACCCATCAGAGACGTGCTGCTCAACGCCTCCTCTAAGATGGCACCGGCCCTCTCCTCCAAGCCAGAGACACCACGGACGCCGCAAGCCTCCAAACACACCCGGCTTGAGATGCTCCAGAAGGATGAGTCAGACACTGAATATGGTGTAATCCCCTTAGCCCTGCAATTTGACAGATCACAGCCCAATCTGCTGAAACAGTTTGAGCAGCTTTTCACTAAAGGTAAAGAAGAAAAAAGTTGCGCTAAATGTGAACATGACACATAAAGTGACACACAGAACATAAAAATAGTAACACAGGTGGTCAAACAATGTGATAAATAGAGCATATGATAAAGGAGCATGGCGGCTCACACAGTGAATAAACCACCAAACAGTGACATATATTTCAATAATAAACACATACACCTGCGCACTGTGATCATATATGAAATCACTAATGATGAACTAAATCAATATAAAATAGATCAAAGTTCATGTAGATGCAATAAAATAATAATCCTGCACCGTGACCAATGAAGTCCAAACTGGTTGTGCACCAAGAGCGAGTGATGTATAGGACAGCCTTCACCAATATAAATACTGCCTCTTACCGCAAGACATTGATCCCTTATCACAGGGGATCATAAACCGCCTGTGGCTTGTTCCCCAGCCAGGGATATGTGGCATACAGCGTCCGACTAACCAGATGGCGTCTCAACCGGGAGGTCAGCAGCTCAAGATGGTATAAACACGGTCCCCGTATGCCGAAAAAAGGAAAAAAGACTAATAGTGTAAAACCATACACATTTATTGTATATAAAAAAGTGAATGCACACTTACAGAAATGTAAATTAAATGAGCATGAAGTAAGCTGGCCAGCTTCTAAGATTAAGCAGCCCGTATGTCTCCGGGTAGCGTGGGCACGATGACATCAGAACGTAGCACCTCCCTACGCGTTTCATCACTATAGGACGTGTTCTCACTAAAGCCCTGAAGCATACCTCAGACACAATAACTGAATGGCTGACACGTGAAATCAGAGACCTAGGTCGCCGCACCTCAGCATTAGAACAAAGAGCTGATGAAGTTGAAATGATCACCCATAACCACTCCAAAGAATTAGAAGCCCCGCATGAGGAAAACCTTTATCTACAGGCCCGTCTTGAGGACTTTCAAAATAGGGCCAGGCGCTCTAATTTGCGCATACATAGCATCAAAGAAACAATAACTGAAATACAATCTACCATCACTGCACTATTCCAGGAACTGGTGCCCTCTATCCCTATAGAGTGCCTAGAAATGGATAGGATCCATCACACTCTGGCACCGCGTCCTGAAGCGGGCCCACCTCGCAACATTGTTGTGTAGCTACATTACTTCTGTACCAAAGAGAAGTTGCTGACAGCATCGCTCACAAAGAATCATTGATGTTCCAAGGCCATCGCTACTATGGAAAATGGAAATCCATAAAACCTCACCTACAGATCCTCCAAAAGTCATTTATTGGTGGGGGTTTCCCTTCTCTTCTTGCTTCTCCTACAAAGGGCCATCCTACCAGTGCAAGTCAGTTGAAAATCTTCAATCAACACTCCAAGAACTTCAACTGGCACCTCAAGACCCCATGGCTATGGTAACCTGTCGCCGCTCTGTATCTCGCTCTCCAAAGAAGCTCCAAGCCTCCCCTAGACCGGAAACATCCTCAGGCATACATAAACCTGGACGTTATGTCTTACCTGTCCCAGCTCCTGAAGACTCAATGGACTGATCTCCTCTTTACGAATAGTCGGCTCTTAGCTCTTTTAGCACTCTCTAATAGGGATGAGCCGAACACCCCCGGGTTCGGTTCGCACCAGAACCTTCGAACGGACCGAAAGTTTGCGCGAATTTTCGAACCCTATTCGTTATAATGGACGCGAACGTTCGAAATCAAAATTGCTAATTACAACGGCCAATATGCATGTTAATGTCATAAAACAGGTTTGGGGACCCGGGTCCTGCCCCAGGGGACAAATATCAATGCAAAAAGAAATTTTAAAAACTAAAGTTTTTTCGGGAGCAGTCATTTTAATGATGCATAAAGTGAAAAAAAAAAAAGTGAAATTTTCCTTTAAATATGGTACCTGGGGGGTGTCTAAAGTATGCCTGTGAAGTGGCATGTGTTTCCCGTGTTTAGAACTGTCCTTGCACAAAATGACATTTGTAAAGGAAAAAAAGAAGCCATTTAAAACCACTTGCGGCTTTAATGTCATGTCTTGTCCTGGCCGCCATATGGCTGAAAATCCTTGAGAAAAATGGCATGGCTACCCCATCACCCCCCCCCCCCCCACCCCAGCCCCTTTGGGTCTTGTATGGATACTAAGGGGGACCCCGCACCCAAAATAAAACCCTATACCTACAACCCTATATACTCTGAACAGCAGTATATAGGTGGTGCAAACAAGACATGGACTGTAGGTTTGTTCTTAAGTAGAATCTGAACAGGTACATTATGAAGTGTAGCTACATCCCAAAAAAATCAATTTTTAAGCTTTTTGGAGAACATAGGGAGGGGTTATCACCCCTGTAACATTTGCTGTCTTTGCACATCTGTTCAGAACATGTCACCTCACTTTCCGTCCCAATGACAAATGTTTTTGGAAAAGTGGGGTTTTAATTGAAACAAGGATTGGTGATAAAGCATCAGTAGAGAGGAGATACCTTTTTCCCAAATTAAATCTAACAGGATAGAATTTTCCTTCCTAGGGGTAGATTTCCTCTCACTTCCTGTTTTCTCTTGCCGTTTGCAAGTAGGAGTCGTTTGTAAGTTGGATGTTTGAAAGTAGGGGCCTGCCGTATATACTCTGCAGAAATTTGCCCTATTAGATGTTGGTGTAGCCACAAGACTGGTGGGCACAGGAATGGGCCCTGCTGTGAGTTAATAGATCAAGATTTGTACTTGCATGCACCTGTTGAACCGGGCAGAAAAATTGGGCCTTTGGTGGTGGTGGTGGTGGTGGTGGACGGTGTTGCCACAAGACTGTAAGCCCTCACAGTTACTCTTGGTGGGTGCAGGAATGGGCCCTGCTGTGAGTTATTAGATCAAGATTTGTAATTGCATGCACCTGTTGAACAGGGCAGAAAAATTGGGCCTTTGGTGGTGGTGGTGGTGGTGGACGGTGTTGCCACAAGACTGTAGGCCCTCATAGTTACTCTTGGTGGGCGCAGGAATGGGCCCTGCTGTGAACTATTAGATCAAGATTTGTAATTACACGCCCCTGTTAAACAGGGGCTGAAAATTGTGCCTTAGGCATTGGTGCTGGTGCCACAACACTGCAACCCCTCACAGATACTGTACTCTGAGCACAGCAATGAGACCTGTTGCAAAGCATTGCCTAAAAATTGTAATTACACGCCCCAACAGGGGCTGAAAAATTGTGCCTTAGGCACTGGTGCTGGTGCCACAACACTGCAACCCCTCACAGATACTGTACTCTGAGCACAGCAGTCACACCTGTTGCGAAGCATCTTTTTAAAAAATTGTAATTACACGCCCCTGTTATACAGGGGCTGAAAAATTGTGCCTTAGGCACTGGTGTGGTGGCATGGATCATTGAGGAGGAGGAAGAGGATAGTCAGTGAACATAACAGGACAGTCACTCAGCATCAGCATAGGCAGTCTTGAAGGGATGTGACATTATAAATTATTCCGTTATATCCGCTTCAGGTGTCTGGTAGCTGGTGGTGATCCAAGACTGATTCATTTTTATGAAGGTCAGTCGATCAACCGAGTCGGTGGACAGGCGCACCCTATGATCGGTGACAAATCCTCCAGCAGCACTGAATGTGCGTTCGGAAAGAACGCTGGATGCAGGACAGGCCAGTAGCTCAATTGCATACTGTGCAAGCTCTGGCCAGTGATCCATCCTCAGGACCCAGTAAGCCAGAGGATTTTCGGTGGGAAAGGTGTCCAAGTCTGACCTTGCCCCTAGGTATTCCTGCACCATGTATATCAGACGCTGGCGATGGTTGCTGGAACCGATCATACCTTGGGGCTGCGGACTAAAAAATTGTCTGAACGCATCGGTCAGACGTCCACCTTCCCCACCGCTCCTTCTGCTACTGACCGAAGCCTCAGCAACTCGTCGTCCAGGACCAGGAGTTTGTAACCTCCCAGTTTCTGGGAACGCGTTGCACAGACCTTTCTGCAAGGCCTCCCTGAGATGTCTCATCCTCTGCTCCCTCTGCGACGGCAAGATAAGGTCCGCAACCTTACCCTTGTACCGTGGATCAAGGAGAGTGGCCAGCCAGTAATGGTCACTCTCCTTGATCCGAAGAACACGAGGATCCTTCCGCAGGCTTTGCAGGATCAGGGAGGCCATGCAGCGTAGGTTAGCTGAGGCATTCGGTCCGGAGTCTTCTGGGTCACTGAGGATGACATGATCGCCAGCCACCTCCTCCCAGCCACGTACAAGTCCACTGGTTTGTTGGGACTGTACATCATCCCTAAAAGACTGCTGCTGCTGATGCTGAGTGCCAGGCTCCACCTCCATGCTCACACAATCCTCCTCCTCCTCCTCCTCCTCCTCCTCCTCTTCCTGTGTGATGGGTGGGACAGAAGGAACATTGTCTGGATAAAGGGGGCCTTGAGAGACAAGGAAGTCCTCCTCTTCCTGCCTCTGTTCTGCCTCAAGTGCCCTGTCCATTATCCCACGCAGCGTATGCTCCAACAGGTGGACAAGAGGTACAGTGTCACTGATGCATGCACTGTCACTGCTGACCATCCTCGTGGCCTCCTCAAATGGTGAGAGGACAGTGCATGCATCCCTGATCATGCTCCACTGGCGTGGGGAAAAAAAGCCAAGCTCCCCTGACCCTGTCCTGGTGCCGTAGTCGCAAAGGTACTCATTGATGGCCCTCTGCTGCGTGTGCAGTCGCTGCAGCATGGCCAACGTTGAGTTCCACCTGGTGGGCATGTCACATATTAGGCGGTTCTTGGGCAGGTTCAGCTCCTTTTGCAGCTCAGTCAGCCGAGCACTGGCATTATAAGATCGGCGGAAATGCACACAGACTTTCCTGGCCTGCCTCAGGACATCCTGTAAGCCTGGGAACCTGCCCAAGAACCGCTGCACCACCAGGTTGAGGACGTGAGCCATACAGGGCACATGGGTGAGCTGCCCCTGTCGCAGGGCGGAGAGGAGGTTGGTGCCATTATCAGAAACGACCATTCCTGGCTTAAGCTGGCGTGGCGTCAACCACCTCTCGGCCTGCCCCTGCAGAGCTGCCAGAACCTCTGGCCCAGT
This sequence comes from Rana muscosa, assembly GCA_029206835.1. Classification (NCBI taxonomy): domain Eukaryota; kingdom Metazoa; phylum Chordata; class Amphibia; order Anura; family Ranidae; genus Rana; species Rana muscosa. Next base: position 179,800,709 of record CM055116.1, read on the forward strand.
GTGGCTCCTGTCCCCCAAACACACCAGCGCAAGCACGGCATGGCATCTTTTTGCCTGCGTACTCGCGTAGCCCCTTGTACGCCTACGGAGCACCGCTGGTTCCGAGGACAGAGCACTCGAAGAGGACATGGAGGAAGAAGAAGAGGAGGGGGTGGAGGAGAGAGGTGTGTCACAACCAGTAGTAGCATTTTGGAGGCGTGGTGGCGGAACAACCTCCAACACTACTGCACCTTGTCCTGCATCTCTCCCAGCTGCCAATAGAGTGACCCAATGGGCCGTGAAAGAAAGATAACGTCCCTGTCCATGCCTGCTGGACCATGAGTCAGCGGTAATATGCACCTTACCGCTGACCGCCCTGTCCAGCGAGGCATGGACATTGCCTTCCACATGCCAGTAGAGAGACGGAATCGCCTTCCGTGAGAAAAAGTGGCGTTTGGGAACCTGCCACTGAGGAACCGCACATTGAACAAACTCACGGAAGGGGGCCGAGTCTATCAACTGAAAAGGCAGCAGTTGAAGTGCTAGCAATTTAGCCAAGCTAGCATTCAACCGCTGGGCATGTGGATGGCTGGGAGTATACTTCTTTCGACGGTCCAGCAGCTGGGGCAGGGAAATTTGCCTGCTACAATCGGACGTCGGTGTACTGCAAGTACTTGGTTGTGACACACCTAATTCTACACCTTCAGTCCTCTCAGAGCAGCTTTCAGAGAGGACTGAAGATATAGTGGGGATGGAGATCCCAGCTGATGAGGAGCAAGGAGAGGTCCGCTTTGTTCTTTGGTGTGGGTCTTTTATGTGTGCTTGCCAACGAGCTGCATGGCAGGTCGACATATGTCTGCTCATGCTTGTGGTGCCCAAGCGGCTGATGTTTTGGCCACGCGAGATACGCTTGAGACAAATATTGCAAATAGCAGTGGTGCGATCTGATGCACTCGTCTCAAAAAAGGCCCACACCAAAGAACTTTTGTGATAACGTGCAGAGGCAGCGCCCTGCACAGGCGGAGCTCTGCGGTGTGGTACAGTTGCTGTGCTGGCCTCTAGCTGGCCTCCAGGGGGCATCCTGCCTCGTTGGACATGTGACGCTGCATCCTCCTCCTCCTCCTCCTCTCTCCCTTCAGGCACCCACGTGGAGTCAGTGACCTCATCATCCCCTCCCTCTTCACCACTAGAGCAAACCTGGCAGTAAGCTGCAGCTGGTGGAACACTACTGCCAGATTGCTGTCCTTCAGCATCCCCTCTCTCTGCGCGCACACTACTGACTTCCTCAAGCTGGGTATCATCATCCGAGCCTTTTAATCGTTGGGCATCCTCCTGGAGCATGTACCCAACACTGTGCTCAAACAGTTCGGGGGACTCCTCAGGAGGACATGGTGGGTCTAGGGAAGGGGTGGCTGATGATGCCATTGAGTACGCGTTGGCAGCTGCTCTGCCAGTACCCTGAGCCTGGGTGAGAGAGGATGAGGAGGATGAGGAGGGCTTGGTCATCCATTCTACCAAGCCTTCGGCATGATGCGGCTCCACATGTCCAGCTGCCGAAAACAAAGACAAGCGTGTCCCATGGCCACGTGCTGATGACGATGCACGACCACGTCCACGGCCAGCACTGTTGTCTCTAGAAACAGAGCCTGCCTGCCCTGTGTTCTTGCCTCGGCACGCTCTGCCTCTCCTTGGCGGTCTTCCAGCCATTGTAGTCGGTAGTGTATATAGTATAAAAAATAGAACTCCTATGTGTGCTCACAACACACTGTAGGTCCTATGGGTGCTGACACTAACACACTATAGGTACTATGTGTGCTGCTGACAAGAAAATATAGGAGCTCTGTTTGCTGCCACTAACACACTAGAAGTCCTATTGGTGCTTCTGAGATGAAAATATAGGAGCTCTGTGTGATGCCACTAACACACTAGAAGTCCTATGGGTGCTGCTGAGAAGAAAATATAGGAGCTCTGTGTGATGCCACTAACACACTAGAAGTCCTATGGGTGCTTCTGAGATGAAAATATAGGAACTCTGTGTGATACCACTAACACACTAGAAGTCCTATGGGTGCTTCTGAGAAGAAAATATAGGAGCTCTGTTTGCTGCCACTAACACACTAGAAGTCCTATGGGTGCTTCTGAGATGAAAATATAGGAACTCTGTGTGATACCACTAACACACTAGAAGTCCTATGGGTGCTTCTGAGAAGAAAATATAGGAGCTCTGTTTGCTGCCACTAACACACTAGAAGTCCTATGGGTGCTGCTGAGAAGAAAATATAGGAGCTCTGTGTGATGCCACTAACACACTAGAAGTCCTATGGGTGCTTCTGAGATGAAAATATAGGAGCTCTGTGTGATGCCACTAACACACTAGAAGTCCTATGGGTGCTGCTGAGAAGAAAATATAGGAGCTATGTGTGATGCCACTAACACACTAGAAGTCCTATGGGTGCTTCTGAGATGAAAATATAGGAGCTCTGTGTGATGCCACTAACACACTAGAAGTCCTATGGGTGCTTCTGAGATGAAAATATAGGAGCTCTGTTTGCTGCCACTAACACACTAGAAGTCCTATGGGTGCTGCTGAGAAGAAAATATAGGAGCTCTGTGTGATGCCACTAACACACTAGAAGTCCTATGGGTGCTTCTGAGATGAAAATATAGGAGCTCTGTGTGATGCCACTAACACACTAGAAGTCCTATGGGTGCTGCTGAGAAGAAAATATAGGAGCTCTGTTTGCTGCCACTAACACACTAGAAGTCCTATGGGTGCTGCTGAGAAGAAAATATAGGAGCTCTGTGTGATGCCACTAACACACTAGAAGTCCTATGGGTGCTGCTGAGAAGAAAATATAGGAGCTCTGTTTGCTGCCACTAACACACTAGAAGTCCTATGGGTGCTGCTGAGAAGAAAATATAGGAGCTCTGTGTGATGCCACTAACACACTAGAAGTCCTATGGGTGCTTCTGAGATGAAAATATAGGAGCTCTGTGTGATGCCACTAACACACTAGAAGTCCTATGGGTGCTGCTGAGAAGAAAATATAGGAGCTCTGTGTGATGCCACTAACACACTAGAAGTCCTATGGGTGCTTCTGAGATGAAAATATAGGAACTCTGTGTGATGCCACTAACACACTAGAAGTCCTATGGGTGCTGCTGAGAAGAAAATATAGGAGCTCTGTTTGCTGCCACTAACACACTAGAAGTCCTATGGGTGCTTCTGAGAAGAAAATATAGGAGCTCTGTGTGATGCCACTAACACACTAGAAGTCCTATGGGTGCTTCTGAGATGAAAATATAGGAACTCTGTGTGATGCCACTAACACATTAGAAGTCCTATGGGTGCTGCTAAGAAGAAAATATAGGAGCTCTGTTTGCTGCCACTAACACACTAGAAGTCCTATGGGTGCTTCTGAGAAGAAAATATAGGAGCTCTGTGTGATGCCACTAACACACTAGAAGTCCTATGGGTGCTTCTGAGATGAAAATATAGGAACTCTGTGTGATGCCACTAACACATTAGAAGTCCTATGGGTGCTGCTAAGAAGAAAATATAGGAGCTCTGTTTGCTGCCACTAACACACTAGAAGTCCTATGGGTGCTTCTGAGAAGAAAATATAGGAGCTCTGTGTGATGCCACTAACACACTAGAAGTCCTATGGGTGCTGCTGAGAAGAAAATATAGGAGCTCTGTTTGCTGCCACTAACACACTAGAAGTCCTATGGGTGCTGCTGAGAAGAAAATATAGGAGCTCTGTTTGCTGCCACTAACACACTAGAAGTCCTATGGGTGCTGCTGAGAAGAAAATATAGGAGCTCTGTGTGATGCCACTAACACACTAGAAGTCCTATGGGTGCTGCTGAGAAGAAAATATAGGAGCTCTGTTTGCTGCCACTAACACACTAGAAGTCCTATGGGTGCTGTTGGGGTGCAATGCTGTGCTAACAGCACTGCGGTTGGTACTACTGCAATACTGTACTAACAGTAAGCACGCACCAGACTAATCCCCAGCAGCAGCTAATAACACGCTAACTGTGCAATCAGCAGCAATGAACGATCAATGACTTAGGTAGCAATGGTTTAGCAAAGAAATAGCCAATGGTTTAGCAAAGAAGAGCAAATCTTTCAGTATCAAGCAAAGACAGAATCAGCAGACTGATCTCTCCTAAAGCCGGAACTCATGTGACCAGGGCCGATGGCGTGGCGGCCTTTTAAATGGTGGGGCATGTACTAAAGCCCCTGAGCTGTAATTGGCTACAGGCGTCCTGCCTGTAGCCAATTATTGCTCTCCGAGTTTCGGGCGCTGTGATTGGCCAAGCATGCGGGGTCACAGTGCATGCTTGGCCAATCATCAGCCAGCAATGCACTGCGCCGGCCGCGCCGGCCGCAATGCATTGCGGGGCCGCTCGCATCACACGAATGTGATGCGAACGGCCCAAATAGTTCTGGGCTCGACGAGCGAGCGAACGCCCGGTGCTTGATTCGAACATGGGTTTGAATCGAGCACCGGGCCCATCCCTACTCTCTAATGGGAATTCCACCTTTTCGTGACTATACCCTGAAACCTCAGGTCTGATTGCTATATTCAGTTATGTATGTTGCCTATTTGTTTTCTCTTATGCGCAATGTGAATTAGTCCATATTTCCCCATACCACCCTACCTTCCTAACCTTCCCACCCCTCTCCCCTTCCCCCAATGCCTACCCCTTTCTCCCCCTCTACACCTAACCCCTAAAGATATGTTTTTATTCACTTGTGTTTATGTTTAGTTTAGTTCACTGTTCACACTCCTATATAGAGTCACCAGGTCCAAATAAGAACAGGGTGCCTCACGATTAGGCCTTATACCTCACAGCTCATTTAAATTATACCTGTTGATTGTTTTTGACAATACACACAATTACCTTTACTCCTTAACTAATTTAAAGCTTTGGCTGGTTTAGTAACTACTGCCCTCCCGGCCCACACAGTAATGTTTAGTCTATAGTTTTAAGTTTGATGATTGTTCACCAACTAACACTGGCATCTTTCCTTACTACTGTAGACCCACTTCTTAGATATGTTCCCGAAGACCCTTTACTGATACTTTGGTCTCCCACAACATACCATTATCGTGTTCCACTACTTAACATACACTGTGCAAAATTATTAACACAACACTTTTGTGTTTGCCCCTATTTATCATGAGCTGAACACAAAGATCTATGATTTTTTTTATGTACACAAAAGCCCTATTTCTCTCAAATATTGTTCACAAATCTGTCTAAATCTGTGGTAGTGAGCACTTCTCCTTTGCCAAGATAATCCATCCACCTCACAGGTGTGGCATATCCAGATGCTGATTAGACAGCATGAATATTGCACAGGTGTGCCTTAGGCTGGCCACAATAAAAGGCCACTCTAAAATGTGCAGCTTTATCACACAGCACAATGCCACAGATGTTGCAAGTTTTGAGGGAGCGTGCAATTGGCATACTGACTGCAGGAATGTCCACAAGAGCTTTTGCCCTTGAATTGAATGTTAATTTCTCTACCATAAGCTGTCTCCAAAGTGCATTGCTGCAAGTTTAACGCCATATAGTTCTGTGCATTTCTGCAAGTTTAACCACTTCAGTACAGGGCATTTTCACCCCCTTCCTGCCCAAGCCATTTTTCAGCTTTCAGCGCTGTCACACTTTGAATGACAATTGCGCGGTCGTGCAGCACTGTACCCAAATGAAATTTTTATAATTTTTTCCCAAATAGAGCTCTCTTTTGGTGGTATTTGATCACCTCTGCGGTTTTTATTTTTTGTGCTATAAACAAAAGAAGAGGGACAAGTTTGAAAAAAACACAATATTTTTTACTTTTTGCTATAATAAATATCCATTTATTTTTTTAAACAAAATTTTTCCTCAGTTTAAGTCGATATGTATTCTTCTACATATTTTTGGTAAAAAAAAAACGCAATAAGCGTATATTGATTAGTTTGCGCAAAAGTTATAGCGTCTACAAAATTGGGGATAGATTTATAGCATTTTTATTATTTATTTTTATTTACTAGTAATGGTGGCGATCAGCAATTTTTATCGTAACTGCGATATTGTGGCGGACACATCGGACACTTTTGACACATTTTTGGGACCATTCACATTTATACAGCAATCGCTGCTATAAAAATGCATTGATTGCTGTATAAATATGACGGTCAGGGAAGGGGTTAACACTAGGGGGCGATCAAGGGGTTAAATTTGTTCCCTGGGAGTGATTCTTACTGTGGGGGGAGGGGACTGACTGGGGGAGGTGACCGATGGTTGTCCCTATGTACAAGGGACACACCATCTGTCTCCTCTCCCTGACAGGATGTGGATCTCTGTGTTTACACACAGAGATCCACGGTCCTGCTCAGTTACTGGGCAATCGCGGGTGCCCGGCAGCCATCACGGCCGCCGGGCATGTACATCGGGTCGTAGTGACTCCTAGTGGCTTGGGAAGGCGATCACATTATATGACATCCGCCCAGAACAAGAGAGTCTTCTTCCCGCCGTCATATGACGGCGGGCGGTAGACAACTGGTTAATCCTGTATATTTCATTGCGTTACTGCAAGTTTAACGCCATATAGTTCTGTGCGTTTCTCCAAGTTTACCGCCAAATAGTTCTCTGCGTTATTGCAAGTTTAATCTTGTATATTTCATTACGTTACTGCAAGTTTAACGCCATATATTTCATTGTGTTACTGCAAGTTTAACGCCATATATTTCATTGCGTTACTGCAAGTTTAACGCCATATATTTCAGTGCGTTGCTGCAAGTTTAATGCCATATAGTTCTGTGCGTTACTGCAAGTTAAACGCTGTATAGTTTTGTGTGTTACTGTAAGTTTAACGCCATATATTTCATTGCGTTACTGCAAGTTTAACGCCATATATTTCATTGCGTTACTACAAGTTTAACACCATATAGTTCTGTTTGTTACTGCAAGATTAACGGCATATAGTTCTGTTTGACAGGTGCATATCATTACAATTTTGACAGCTAGGCCAATTCTTGCTTTCATCAAGAGTACCTCTATAGGGTTATGGCATGAAGGCGCTACCGACACCCAAAGAACAATTGTCCAGCACCGTTACAGAAGTAGAAATCCAAAGTCTCAACCTAGATGATTACGCAGTGCAGATCTACCCTGATGTTTCCCCAGCTACTTTGGACAGGCGCAGGGGCATGAAGGAAATTACAGCTCCACTCCAGGCCGCCCAAATCCGGTATCGTTGGGGTTTCCCCTTTAAGTTGGTGGTCCCTCATATGGCACTACATACTCTGCTACCACTATCCCAGAGGGCCAGGAAATCCTGGTGAAGCTTGATCTTCTGGAAGCTGAAGCTGTTCGTTGCCTTCCCTTGACTCCCAGACCGTCCCAGATTTGGCATACACCTCCAACCAGACGTGACCGCCAGAGGATTCGATACGAGGATGCCTCTCCATGGAATTAATCGCCTGGACTTCCTCACTACCTTTTTGGCTAACTTAGCCCCTGACCTTGGATGACGCTGCACTCATTATCACTTTACATGCTACTAACCGTGAGTCTGTCCCTTGGTGCGGCTGCATGTTGTTCCCCCCCCCAGCAATGACATATTCTAAGTTTGTTGGTCTTCACACACTGTGCCCCTTTTTCGTTTGGGCTCTATTACTGTGATGCTGCTGGGTACGAGACTTGATTGTCTCAGTCTTTTTTTGCTGTTATCAGGATGCAAAGAAATTCCTGATCCTATTATCTTTTTTTTGCAGTTTTGCAGTTTTTTGCAGTTTTTTTGCACGTGTTTTTTCTCAGGTTGTTATGCAATATTGCATTGTTCCATGATGGTTCTTCTTGAATATGATAGAGTTTTTAAGACTGCCAGAATTTTTTTATGTTTTGCTGCTGATGCAGCTCCCTTCTGGGGTGGTTTCAGGAGGGGGCTAGCTTCCTGAGGGTCTGGAACCCACTACTTAATTCCCTCTGTGGTCAGTTGTGCTTGTCCCCCAATTCTGGTTACAATGACTAATTGTATTTCTCATAATGTCAAAGGCTTTAACTCCCCCAATAAGAGGAGGAAAGCCTTTTCCTACTATAAGCAACTGAACTTAAAAATTCTGTTGCTTCAGGAGACACATTTCTCCCACTCCTCTCACCCCAAATTTTTTCACAGGTCCTTTCCTGAAGCCTTTTATACCCTTCACTCCTCCAAATGTAGGGCAGCTGCCATATTCCTACACTCCTCATTTCCTATGGCGGTACATCACACCTACTGTATAATGCCGCGTACACACGATCATTATTCATGGCGGTTAAAAAACCGCCGTGAATAATGACAGGAAAAACGAGGGAACCGCTTGGTTCCCTACACACGGTCGTTTTTCCCATAATTTTTTCTCTTGACGAGAAAAACGTCCGTCTGTGGGCTCCGCGGCAGTGTTTCGCTATGGGAAAACTGCCGTGGAAAAAAATGCTGGAAAAAACCATGAGAAAATTTAGAACATGTTCTAAATTTTCACGTCGTTTTTTATGCCGTTTTTCTAGACGAGAAAAACGACATAAAGCCCACAGACGATCGTTTTTCTCGGCGGAAAAAAAAATGCCGTTTTTCTCGTCGAGAAAAGCGGTCGTGTGTACGCGGCATAAGGATAAAGAGAGTTGCTTTGTTATCATCAAGGGCGAAGTACACCACAAGGAGCTGACTATTGCCAGTGTCTACGCCCCTAATGACACCTCAGCCTCCTTTTTCACTGAATTCTTTAACATACTAACAAAATATCATTCTCTACACATGGTAATAGGGGGAGATTTTAACATGGTGGCTAACTCTACCCTAAACAGGTGCACGACTGTTGGATACCTGGAAAGCTCATAATATGGGTGCTAGTAAATACACTTTCTTTTCCCACCTCCATAATAGCTACTCTAGGTTGGACTATATCTTTTCTACCCCCACGGTGCTGGCTAACTCTCAGGCCTCGTACACACGACCGATTTTCTCGGCAAGAACCAGCAAGAAACTTGCTGGCAGAGAGGTCTTGCCGAGTAAATCGGTCGTGTGTACGCTGCTAGCGTGTTTCTCGTCGAGAAAACCGACAAGAAACCTCGACGAGAAAATAGAGAACCTGCTCTCTATTTTCTCGTCGAGATTCTCCTCGGCGTGTTTCTCGACGAGAAAAGTGAGTGTGTGTACACTTACCTGTCCGCCCGGAAGCCCGCGCATGTTCGAAATGAATTTGACGCATGCGCGGTAGCTTCCTAGGCATACGTAGGGTGTACCAAGATGGCGGCGACGGCATCGAATGTGACGAGCGCATGCTCGACGTAGTCGATGACGTCACCGCGTACACTCCTTTCAAAGAACCACGGGTTCTTTGAAACGAGCGTGTGTACACTCGGCCGGGACAAGTTTGTTGTCCAAGAATCTCGTCGAAAAAAACGACATGTTTTTCTCAACGAGAATCTCGGCCGTGTGTACGAGGCCTTAGACTGCTTCCATACATAACTGTGTCTGGTCTGACCATCATATAACCTCTTTCACCATTGAACTCATTAGACACTCCTCCATCCCGTTTTCCTGACGACTTAATGAGGTTCTCCTTTCTAATCTTGTGGTGGAGACAGAGGTGGCCCAATCCATTGAAACTTATTTTGCTTTAAATGCCCTCCCTGAAACCCCCATCTCCACTGTGTGGATAGCTCATAAAGCTGTTTTGAGGGGTAAGCTTATTAGCTTGGCCTCAGCTCGTAATAGAATGAATAAGCAAAAAATGTTACAGCTCTCCAGAGAACTTGACGTTTTATATAAAAATACTGCTGCCCTGACCCTGGAGTCCACCAGACGGACGATAGAACAAAAACGATTGGAGTTAGACTCATTACTATCCGCTAAGGTTGAGAAAGCCCTGAGATGGTCTCAAGCCAGATTCCTCTTACATATTAATACGGCCTCCACTATGTTTGCTAGGAAGCTGAACTAGTCTCTTTGCCCCCCATATGTATATAAAGGGAAGCTTACTTCTCATCCTCAGAAAGTCCTTGAAGTTTTTAAGGCTTATTATTCTAGGATTATGGGATCCCCTCAGTCTGTACCCTCCAAGGAGGCTCTAGATCAATTTGATGAAATCCCCATCCCCACCCTCACCACCTCTCTGTCCAACAAACTCAACCTACCTATTTCCCACTCTGAAGTACTCAATGTTATCAAAAGTCTTATGAATGGCTCCTCCCCTGGGCCTGATGGCTTTTCAGCCATATATTACAAAAAAATTGCCTCCCAACTCTCCCCCAGACTGGTTCAGCTTTTTAATGCGATCCTTCAGGGTGATAGCTTCCCAGACGAGATGCTGTTAGCAAACATGACTCTCATTCCAAAACAGAATAAGGACCACTCCTTGCCTCAGAATTTTAGGCCAATTTCGGTCATTAATAATGATTTAAAGATTTTTAGCAGAATTTTGGCTGATAGGCTTGGGAGTAAGATTTCTTCCCTGATCTCCCCATACCAGTCGGGTTTTATCCCTCATCGTTTCATTACGGATAATATCCGTCTGGCCGCTAGGGATGAGCTACGAGTTCGAGTCAAACTCATGTTTGACTCGAACATTGCCTGTTCGCCGAACAACGAACAATTTGGGGTGTTCGCGGCAAATTCGAAAAGTCTATGGGAGAAATCTAAAGTGCTAATTATAAAGGCTTATATGCAAGTTATTGTCCTAAAAAGTGTTTGGGGAACCGTGTCCTGCACCAGGGGACATGTATCAATGCAAAAAAAAGTTTTAAAAACTGATGTTTTTTTAGGAGCAGTGATTTTAATAATGCTTAAAGTGAAACAATAAAAGTGAAATATTCCTTTAAATTTCGTACCTGGGGGGTGTGTATGATATGCATGTAAAGTCGCGCATGTTTCCCGTGCTTAGAACTGTCCCTGCACAAAATGTCATTTTTGAAGGAAAAAAAGTCATTTAAAACTCACTCGCGGCTATTAATGAATTGTCGGCTTTTATCAATACATAGAAAAGTCATTGATAAAAAAAAAAAAGGCGTGGGGGTCCCCCCAAATTCAATTACCAGGCCCTTCAGGTCTGGAATGGATATTAAGGGGAACCCCGCCGCAAATGAAAAAAAAAAATGGCGTGCGGTTCCCCCTAAATATCCATACCAGGCCCTTCAGATCTGGCATGGATTTTAAGGGGAACTCCACCCCAAATTTTTTAAAAAATGGCGTGGAGTCCCCCCAAAAATCCATACCAGACCCTTATCCGAGCACGCAACCTGGCCGGCCGCTGGGGAAGAGGGGGGACGAGAGAGCGCCCCCCCCTCCTGAACCGTACCAGGTCACATGCCCTTAACATGGGGAGGATGTCCCCATGTTGATGGGGACAAGGGCCTCATCCCCACAACCCTTGCCCGGTGGTTTTGGGGGTCTGCGGGCATGGGGCTTATCGGAATCTGGAAGACCCCTTTAACAAAGGGGACCCCCAGATCCCGCCCCCCCTATGTGAATTGGTAAGGGGTACATTGTACCCCTACCATTTCACGAAGAAAGTGTAAAAAATGTAAATAAAACCACACAAACACCTTGGAAAAGTCCTTTATTAAAAAATAAAAAATAAATAAAAACATTCCAGCGATGAAATCCAGTGTCCCGCGGCGATCCCGATGTCCAGCACTGTCCGTCATTGGTTGTGCCTGAGCGGACCTGATGGGGAACTTCCTCCACAGTGTTTTAAATGTATAGACCCGCCCCTTCTAAAGTTCCCCATCAGGTCTGCTCAGCGGACCAGATGCGGAACGCGAGAAGGGGCGGGTCTATTCATGTATTACACAGTGAAGGAAGTTCCCCATCAGGTCCGCTCTATGAGGGGGCGGACCTGATGGGAACTTCCTTCACTGTGTAATACGTGAATAGACCCGCCCCTTCTCATGTTCCGCATCTGGTCCGCTTTAGCTGTTTTTGGCTTATCTCTCGATGAGGAGGACCATTGAGACTGCAAAAAATAAAGGTTGTAGTCAGTTCTATCTTCTGCCCTTTATACACTTCTCTTATAACACACACCTCTGTTCAGGTGCTTAGAGATGTACATACAGATCTGCATTGCAATGTTAAGCAGGAGAAAAGAGCTTGTTCACATTGCAAAAGTGTAGACAAAAGGTAGGCAGTAAGGTAATGCAAAATAGGTAACAGCCAACTTAGATAAAAACCTAAATCATGTATATTAGTATATGACTTTGGGCTATTGGTAAGACACTTCTTACCTAGTACCTCAACCTAATCTCTCATTTATAGTCTAAGGATCAGGAATACCAATTGCAACAATGAGTATATGACATAGACACGCTTCTTCAAGGCAAATAGTGTCTATAAACAATGTTCTCTTTTCTCCATCAGAGACACTCAAGATATTTGTAGAAAGAAGAATGAATGAATTCTGTGCTGCCCTGGCACTGCCAGTAACTTCTCCAAACGAGACATCAATTATTAATTACTGAATTTCCCTGACCACAGCATTTTATTAAATTCTTTCTGGCATGCTGCTCTGCTTTCTTTAGCCACTGTTGTTGTTTTTTTCTCTTCTTTAAAGTAATCATTTATTCTACATGGCACCTTTCGGTTCCTTTGAAATTAATATTTAATCAAAATGATATTACAAAAATAAAACACCACCACATTAATATTGCATGTAAGCTCCAGGCTGCATTAGGCTTTCATACATTTCCAAAAGGTCATTGAAACTTAAATTTTATAGAACTATAGCATCAAATTACTGTATGCTAAAATGTATTTTAATTTTTGAATGTTAATTACTAGCACATCTTGCTTTTATCTTCTAACAAGATGTGTATGTGTATATATTATATTCTATTTTCTGTGTGGTGTATGTATATATATATATATATATATATATATATATATATATATATGTATAAATATGTGTATTGGGAGGTATTTTCTAGCAGGAAGTGTGTTATGTTACCTAGATTTCTCACCTATGTTTATAATGAGGGTTTAAGGCAGATAAAAAATTTTTTTCAGGGTCCTGTTCTGGGTACTGCATGTCAGGAAGGGCTTGCTGAAAACAGTAGTTCCTTGCAAGTTGGTGCGCGTTTGCGGGTGTCTATGCGCATGCGCAAAAGCACACGGAGCGTGCGCGTGATCCAGGCGGGCTATTTAAACTCAGCTGACACACTGAAGCTTTTCTGTCTGATCTACAGCTTTCCCTGAGTGATACCTGCTTATCTGAATCTGTTCCTGTAATTACCCAGCTTGCCTTTGACTACCCTTGCTGTCCGGTCCGCCTGCATCTGACCCGGGCTTGTCCAAGACCTCACATCTGCCTTATCCTCTGGTTCCTCCATGCCTGCCTGCTACCGACCTGGCTTGCTCAGTGACTCTGCTCCTGCCTCTGCATCTGTTCAGTACTACCTGTCTGTGTATGACCCGGCTTGCCTGACCCTTCTGTGTTCCAGCCCTTGGAACCATCTCTCTGCATACCTGCCTCTCATCCTGTGTGTGACTTCATGACACGAGCCTGCTTCAGTCTCCAGTCAACTCTGCTGTCTCCAGTAGACATGTGCATTCGTTTTCGTCCGAATGCATTTTCGTCCGAATTTCAGCTATTTTCGTTATCGTTTTAACAAACGAAAACGAAAGCACAGAATCCGAAAACCGAAAGATCCGACATAAACAAATGCTTTATTTTCGTTTTCGTTGCTACAACAGTTCGATATAGATAGGAGATTCGACGTGACGCTGACAATAACAATCTGTGTCTATCGAACCTGTGGTCGAATGTGCCTAACCTTAACTCTATTAGTCCAAGATTATTCTACATAGGAGAGAAAAGATTTGACATTATAGAGAGAAAAGATTCGACATAGGAGAGAAAGATTCGACATAGGAGAGAAAAGATTTGACATAGGAGAGAAAAGATTTGACATAGGAGAGAAAAGATTCGACATAGGAGAGAAAAGATTCGACATTATAGAGAGAAAAGATTTGACATAGGAGAGAAAAGATTCAACATTATAGAGAGAAAATATTCGACATAGTAGAGAAAAGATTCGACATAGGAGAGAAAAGATTTGTTATTATAGAGAGAAAAGATTCGACATAGAGAGAAAAGATCACTGCTGGAATTGGGTGGGGGAAGTAAAATAAAAATAAAGTTGATGATGAATGTTATTGGCTGATTGTAACCAAAGAGGAGGAGCAGTAAAATAGCTAGAATGACGAAGATTCGACAAAGCATCGAAAGTTAGAAGATTCGACGGTGCAGCAAAACTGTACGACGCTGCAATCGTACATTTCCGGGATAAATGCATCCACCCATAGGCTATAGAAGAATTCTAATGTTGGTTGACTAGTAATAGTAATGAATAAATATAATTATTACTAGTTATACAACATTAGAATTCTTCTATAGCTTGTGGGTGGAACATTCGACCGGAAATGTATGATTGCAGTGTCGTACAGTTTCACTGCTCCGTCGAATCTTCTTTGAACATTCGACAGACACCATAAGCCTTCAATGACAGATTCGACCTTAATTAATTCTGATTTTCGGACGAATGCAATTTCTAACGAAAAACGAAATAAATAAAAACGAATTTCGGGAGTAACTAAATAAATAAATTTTTCGGACGAAAACGAAATTCCGAAACGAAATATTTCAGTGTGCACATGTCTAGTCTCCAGTCTGCTGATTCCCAGCCACAGTGTCATCCAGAACTCTAGATCTGCTTCCCAGGTGTTGATACTGTCAGGCACTCGTGCTACTCTGTACTCCTGCGCCTCCTGTCTACTCTACCAGGGGCCACGTGAGTCGGAGGCGTAATAGAGGCCTTCCTCTGCATATTGGGCTCATTCACTATGCTAACACGTGTTAGCTGGACATTTTGGCACATCCAAAGCTTCTGATCTGGGTGGCTCCAAATAGCAAAGGACTGCAAGAAATATGTAGAATCCTGTACCACCTGTATCTGAAGCAAGAGTAATAAAACCAAGGCCGGGGGCTTGCTAAAACCATTACCTGTTCCAGATAGGCCTTGGAAAATGATATCCATGGACTTTATTGTAGAGATTCCTCCTGTAGAGGATCATACCACCATCTTTGTGGTGGTGGATCGGTTGTCCAAAATGGCGCATTTCATTCCAATTCAGCCCCTGAAACAGCACAAGTCTTCATCAGGGAGATTATTAGGCTTCACAGTGCCAGCCATCATTGTTTCAGATAGGGGAGTAGAGTTCACCTCCAGGTTCTGGAAGACATTATGTGAGTCCCTTGGGGTTGAGTTATCATTTTCCTCAGCCTACTATCCACAGACAAATGGGCAGATGGAGAGAACCAATCAGACCCTCGAGCAGTACCTACGCTGTTTCTCCTCATTCTCCCAGGATGACTGGATCTCTTTGCTGCCGTTAGCTGAGTTTGCTTACAACAACTCTACCCACTCCACCACAAGACAAACTCTGTTCTTTGCCAACTATGGTTACCACCCATCATTTTTGCCCAATTCCATTCCATAAACTGTTAACTTCTTTAGTACCAATAACAAATTACTACAAGAAACAATTGCCAAATCACAGGAACTCAACAATGGGACTTTCGACAGGAAAAGACGGGGAGAATTAATCCTGGAACCAAGAGACCAGGTATGGCTGTCCACAGTAAACCTATGGTTGGCATGCCCTTCAAGGAAGTTGGGCCCTAGGTTTGTGGGTCCCTTTCCAGTAAAGAGAAGGATGAACAAGGTAGCCTACGAGCTGAAACTGCCGGACTCATTCAGAATTCACCCTGTTTTCCATGTTTCCTTATTAAAACCTGCTGTTTCCAACTCCTTCCCAGAATGGAATATTGGTGCTCCAGAACCTGTTGTAATTGATGGGGAAGAAGAATTTGAAGTGGAAGCAATCCTGGATTGTAGAATGAGAAACAACCAAATTCAATTCTTGATCAAATGGAAAGGGTATGGACCAGAAGAGAATTTGTTGGAATGTGAAGGTAATATCCACGCTAAGAGACTGATCCAATCCTTCAAAAGGTCCCATCCTGCAAAATTGGCCTGGTAGTTCCTTGCAAGCTGGTGCGCATTTGCGGGTGACTATGTGCATGCGTGAGCGTGCATGCCCGTGCACGGGACCGTGCGCGTGATTTCCCAGAGCCAGGCAGGCTATTTAAACTCAAATGACACACTGAAGCTTTGCTCTCTGATCTACAGCATTCCCTGAGTTATACCTGCTTATCTGAATATCTGAATCTGTTCCTGCGATTACCCGGCTTGCCCTTGACTACCCATAAGAAAAAATATATATAGTCGCGCTAACTTATGACTGAACATAAGCCCACCACTGAATAGTTGAAAAAATCCAAATACCAACAGTGATAAATCATATAGATACTCAATGAAGAACCATGAAAGATCAGTAAATTATAAATAATGATAAGGTGAGTGAACTATGATTAAACAGTTAATAAGATGATAGTCCACAACTGCTATATGAGACTCTCAAAGTTCATGTCTGAAAGTCCATGATAAACAAAACACCCGTGAATAAGTGTCCAAAAAAGCCAACGACAGAAAATCTTCTTATAATCCGTGACTTTCACCACCACCAGTAAGAATTCCTGCTTACCAAAAAGCGATGGTCCCCTATGACAGAGGACCTAAAACAGCCTCAAATGATACTCAGTGGAACCTCCGGATTTCAGCAAATGATGAACTTCAATGGTTTAGTAGCCCGACAGCTCATACAGCATCATGCGAATGTTCAACATCAACATGAAAAGAAGGAAGGACACCGAATAGTGTAAAATCCTTGGTGTACATTTATTAAAAGAATATTGGAATCATACTCACAAAAGCAGTTAAAAAGACAGCCTTAAAGTGTGTCAGCGCCAACCGGTCAGAGGCGCTGGCACACAAATACGTCCGTGGAAGCCGAGCAGTGGAGGGTGACGTCAGCACAAAGCTTGTATCCTGCCTTGGGCAGGCGCTGACCCATGCTGTCCGCCTGCATCTGACCCCGGCTTGGCCATGACCTCGCATCTGCCTTATATTCTGGTTCCTCCGTGCCTGCCTGCTGCCGAGCTGGCTTGCTCAGTGACTCTGCTCCTTCCTCTGCATCTGTTCCAGTACTACCTGTCTGTGTATGACCCAGCTTGCCTGACCCTTCTGTGTTCCAGTCCTTGGAACCATCTCTCTGCATACCTGCCTCTCATCCCGTGTGTGACTTCCTGACACAAGCCTGCTCCAGTCTCCAGTCAAGTCTGCTGTCTCCTGTCTGCTGATTACCAGCCACAGTGTCACCCAGAACTCCAGACCTGCTGCCCAGCTGTTGATCCTGCCAGGCACTCATGCTACTCTGCACTCCTGCGACTCCTGTCTACTCTACCATGGGCCGCTAGTCAGAGGCGTAAGAAAGGCCTTCCTCTGCATATCGGGCTCATCCACTAGGTACATGACACTGGAGCTCAGAGGCTTTGTACGTTTTGGGGTGGGATAAAGCCTCCATTCCTCAATCCATATCTGATCTGACAAGACTTTGTTGTTAGTCTCAGCTGTCCATGGGCCTAACTGATGCTCACAATTCTATCACTCTCTGTCTTTCTAGCTCGCCCTGTTGTGACAGCCTACTGATGTGTGAAAAAGCTGACTGAACACTAAAAAGGTACAAGTGATGCCTGTTTGCTGTGGGGAACCCAATAGGGGCACAGTGTTAGTCAATAACTGACCTGAGTTTTATTAGAAGCTCAGACAAGTAGATGGTTTGTTTGTTTTACACTATGGACTTGTAAAAAGTCTCTCTGCACTGAAACAGTGCTTGTTTGCTGCCTTGCTAAATAAAAGTACAGGGCAAACCTGCATTGACTGTTCCAAGAAGTTCCTATCATGGTTACTACTAACTTTTTTGCCAGGAAAAACGGCCGTTTGTATGCTAAATTCCAGTTTTCCCGGCAGGAAAACTGCCCCAAATCGCAGCAGGAAAATAGAGAACATATCTATTTTCCTGCCGCGATTTCCGACGGCTTTTGTTCTCGGCAGTTTTCAATGTGAAACACTGCGAGGCAGTGCCGATGGAGCCTACACACTGCTGGGATTCCCGACCAAAGCTCTCAATGGCAGTTTTCCTGTCGGGAAACCCGGCCGTGTGTAGGGAGAAAAAGTGACCAAGCAGGTTCTCGGTATTCCTCCCGGGATTCCCGGCGGACTTTTTACTGCCGGGAATCCCGATCGTGTGTACTAGGCATCACCCTTACTACAATATATATTGTGACCTGGGGAATTGTTAGCTCAGTGGTAGATGCGTTGCTTAGTAAAGTCCATGTCAGACGGAACTGTGTTTAAGGACCTGCTAACCCACTTTTATTAAATGGCAGAAGACAAAACAAAAGTCCAATATAACAATTCCCACACAGGGGTCTTCTCCAACAAAATATACAGAATGTATATACCGGTATATACAAAATTGCTCTTAAGGCTCATTCAGCCTCAGTCGCAGTACCAGGCTGGGCAGACTCACTCTTGGTCTCTCGGAAGAGGTTCTCCTGACACCCTAGGCTTTCCCACTCCTCCAAGACTCACGGTTTCCTCTGGTCCCCAAGTCTCTCTCCCAGTTGTCTCAGCTATAGTCTCACAGACTCTCTCAGCTGGTCCAACTCTCAGTCCACTCACCTGGAACCTATCCCACATGGAGTGTTATCTGGAGGATATTGCCTTGGTCCTTTAACAGGAGCACACCTCACTCCTCGCTGCAGCACCTGCTCCAACACCAACGCATACGCCATCTCCTCCTGCAAATCTCACCAGACCATCATTATAAGGGCTATAAGAGTTGTGTGCACCTGGTTGTACACAAAACCCAGACATTGGGTTGGAAATTTCTTCCCTACCAAGGCACTTTTAAATCTCCAACCTACATATATCCAAATCCGTAGAAAGCTATACTCCATAGTTCTGCACTCGGCAAATGTGCAAACCCTGTGTCCTTTTCCAGACCATTTCCATAGTGATAGAGCCTTGCACTGTCATACTATATCTATCTATCTATCTATCTATCTATCTATCTATCTATCTATCTATCTATCTATCTATCTATCTATCTATCTATCTGTCTATTGGTGTATGTGCGTGTGGAGCATATGTATAAACATTAAAGTGAACACTAAATTAATTTAGTTTGCTAAAGCACTGCACATTATAAACAATAAACAATTTCCATGGCTTTTTTCATAAAATACAGTTTTCGCCTCTTTTATATGCAGGCCATCTTTAGCCCTTTAACATCCACGTACACCCATTGTTGTCACCAAAAACAGGATGTGCCACACTATGGGGCTGATTTATCAAACGTTTGCACCATGAGTATTGGCGCATCTGCGTGCGCAATGGCTATTTTGGTATTTACAAAACATTAGCGCCTGTAGCGCAGCCCTATTTCCCATTTACTATAGTGTTGTCGGTGGACGGGAGGAGGCGCTCAGTGCGCCACTAGGGACCTGGCGCACAGCATGTTAAAATCTAAATATAAAGAAGCTGGAAGTGAGAATATAATGGGGGTGATGTGGGGTGATGTGAGGAAGTGTAGTGACACCAGCCCAAATAACTAATATGCCCAAAATAGGGTGAGAAAGTTACTTTTTCAAAACCAGCCCGCTGCGCCGGCAAGTACGATTCGAGCTGCGGGAGGTTTTTTTGAGCTCAGCGCGGGAATTTCAATGGTTTAAATGCGCCGGTTCACTGCGCCGGCAAAATCTTAGTAAATGTCAAGTCACGTAAACTAATTTGCATAAGTTGAACAAGCGCAGCTCTGAACTTGCCAGTGCGCCTGCAAAATGACATTTCTAAAGGAAAAAAAACCCATTTAAAAGCAGCCACGGTTGTAATGAATTGTCGGCTCCCGGCAATATAGAGAAAAGTCATAGACAGTCTTTGCTAACCAAAAAAAAAAAGCGTGGGGGTTCCCACCAAATTCCATAACCAGGCCCTTCAGGTCTGGAATGGATATTAAGGGGAACCCCGCTGCAAATTTAAAAAAAAATGACGTGCGGGTTCCCCCCAAATATCCAAACCAGGCCCTTCAGATCTGGCATGGATATTAAGGGGAACTCCACCCCAAATTTTATAAAAAAATGGCGTGGAGTCCCCCCAAAAATCCACACCAGACCCTTTATCCGAGCACATAACCTGGCCGGCCGCAGGGGAAAAGGGGGGGACGAGAGCGCCCCCCCCTCCCTCCTGAACCGTACCAGGCCACATGCCCTCAACATGGGGAGGATGTCCCCATGTTGATGGGGACAAGGGCCTCATCCCCACAACCCTTGCCCAGTGGTTGTGGGGGTCTGCGGGCGGGGGCCTTAGCAGAATCTGGAAGACCCCTTTAACAAAGGGGACCCCCAGATCCCGCCCCCCCCTGTGTGAAATGGTAATGGGGTACAAATGTATCCCTACCATTTCACAAGGAAAGTGTAAAAAATGTAAAGAATGACAAGAGCCGGTTTTAGACAATTCCTTTATTAATGTATTTTCTTTTCTTCCTTCTTCTTCTTCTTCCTTCTTCTTCTTCCATCTTCTTCTTCCATCTTCTTCTTCCATCTTCTTCTTTTCTCCATTCGGGTTTCTTCCTCCATCTTCATCTTCCTCTTCATCTTTATCTTCATCTTCATCTTCATCTTCCTTCGGTGTTCTCGTCCAGCATCTTGCCCCGGCGTCTTCCCTTCTTCTTTCTTCTCCGGCCGGTCCGTTTGAATTGGAGGTTCCCGCTGTGCGACGCTTCAGTTCTCCACTTGGTCCACTTACACCCTGTGGCTCCGCCCCCCTCTGTCACCACGGGGAAAGTCCCCGTGAAATCCATGTGCGTCAGAGGGGGGCGGGGTCACCGGGTGTAAGCAGACCCAGAGGCGAACTGAAGCGTCGCACAGCGGGAACCTCCAATTCAAACGGAGCGGCCGGAGAAGAAAGAAGAAGGGAAGACGCCGGAACAAGATGCTGGACGAGAACACCGAAGGAAGAAGGAAGATGAAGATGAAGATAAAGATGAAGAGGAAGATGAAGATGGAGGAAGAAACCCGAATGGAGAAAATAAGAAGATGGAAGAAGATGGAAGAAAAGAAAAGACATTAATAAAGGAATTGTCAAAAACCGGCTCTTGTCATTTTTTACATTTTTGACACTTTCCTTGTGAAATGGTAGGGGTACATTTGTACCCCATTACCATTTCACACAGGGGGGGCGGGATCTGGGGGTCCCCTTTGTTAAAGGGGTCTTCCAGATTCCGATAAGCCCCCCGCCCGCAGACCCCCACAACCACCGGGCAAGGGTTGTGGGGATGAGGCCCTTGTCCCCATCAACATGGGGACATCCTCCCCATGTTGAAGGCATGTGGTCTGGTACGGTTCAGGAGGGAGGGGGGGGCGCTCTCTCATCCCCCCCTCTTCCCCTGCGGCCGGCCAGGTTATGTGCTCGGATAAAGGGTCTGGTGTGGATTTTTAGGGGGACTCCACGCCATTTTATATTTAAATTTGGGGTGGAGTTCCCCTTAAAATCCATGCCAGATCTGAAGGGCCTGGTTTGGATATTTGGGGGGAACCCGCACGTCATTTTTTTTTTAAATTTGCAGCGGGGTTCCCCTTAATATCCATTCCAGACCTGAAGGGCCTGGTTATGGAATTTGGGGGAACCCCCACGCATTTTTTTTTTGGTTAGCAAAGACTTTCAATTACTTTTATCTGTATTGACAGGAACCAGCAATTCATTACAGCCGCAAGGACTTTTAAATGACTATTATTTTACTTTAGAAATGTCATTTTGCTCTCCAACTGTTATAAACATGGAAAACATGTGCTACTTTACAGGCATACTATAGACACCCCCGGGGATGATATTTAGGGCCAGTTCACACCGGATGCAGTGCAGTGCGTTTTTTTGATGCCTGAAAAATGCAAAGAAAGTTGATCACATTAATGCCAATGGCATAGTTCACACCACTGCAGCCCGTTCCAGTGCGTTTCAGAAAGCCAAAAAATAATTGGTCATGCTGCATTTTTTAGGTACAAAACTGTACTGGACCCCAGTAAAACACATCAAAAACGCAACGGAACGTACCAAAAATGCACTGGAATGCACCGCAACGCACCTAAATGCACCAAAGACGCACTGCAACACACTTGTCCTAAGTGAAAAGAGGTGGAAAAAAACACTGGACTGCATCAAAAACGCCTCAAAAATGCACTGGAATGTGTCAAAAACGCGCATGCAGAAAAGCACCTGGAACACACCCAGACTGCGTTTCTATAGTGTGAACTAGGGCCAGTTCACACCATAGAAACACAATCCGGATGCGTTCCAGGTGCTTTTCTGCATGCACTTTTTTCATGCGTTCCGGTGCATTTTTGGTAAGTTTTTGATGCAGTCCAGTGCTTTCTTTTCACCCCTCTTTTTTATTAACCATAGATAAGGACAAGTGTGTTCCAGTGCGTTTTTGGTGCATTTAGGTGTGTTCCTGTGCGTTCCAGTGCATTTATGATGCATTTTGATGCGTTCCAGTACAGTCCAGTGCAGGTAAAATGCAGCATGTTCTACTTTTTTGGTGGAACTGGAACGCACTGGAACAAACACTGCCATTTAGAACCATATAACCAACTTTCCATGCATTTTGGATGCATAAAAAACGCAATGGACTGCATGTGGTGTGAAATGGCCCCTAAACAATTTGGTATATTTAAAGGCACTTCTCCTTGTTTTGTTTTTGGTGTTTTCCAAATTGGTGACATTGATATATGTCCCTTAGGGTGGGACCTGGGCCCCCATTTTAAGGCCAATAACTACTAGAAGATAAGCCAGCCAAGTGGGGACTAGCAAAATTAACCATTCAGTTCCCATAGACTGCAATAGTATTTGTTGGTGGGGGGGAGGGGTGATTGTCCCATCTCTAATTTTGTAGCATGCTGGATGATGTGCTTAATTCTGGACGAGGGGAGGGGGGGTTATTTTTTGCTAGCTGCATTGGTGTTGTTCTGCACATGCCCAGCCAGTTTTTTTTTTTTTTTGCCGTGCTTTTTGTGTGTGAACAGCGCCTGGATATTTCTGGGCATGCTCACTCAGAGAGTGTTTTTATGGGTTAGAAATTGAAGGACATCTTAACAGGTGTGCCCACTTTGAATTTCAGTCTCTACATTGGGAGAACTTGCATTTTGGGTGTTTCATGAACTGTGCATGTGTTTTCAATTGCCTCATTAGCACACAAACCTATGTTATATAAAGCTCACAGAGCATTCGGTCGATTGCCTTAAGAGGAGGCAAGTGTGTGTGGGCAAAATGTACATGTTGGTGTCCTTATCGCGTTTGAAACACATGTATTTTATTTTTTATGTCTTTGCAAAACAAGTGATTGGTTAACTTAATGTGGATTGTATATTTTTGGTGTGGGGGAGATATGTTCCCCTGAAATACTTCTGATGTTGTTAATGTGTGTTGTTTGTTCACTTTGATTTAATTGTCTGCTGCATTTTTTTGGCCAAAAATTGCTCAAGATGTTGAGTCTGTAACTGTTTCAAATTGACCATGTTTTTTATTTTGCCTTCCCTTTTTGTTTTGTTGAACAATAAAATTAGATGGAAAATTTTGATGTTTGTTTTGTGTTTTCTTTGCAACAAATGTGACAGCTGATTGGCATGTTAAAACAAAACTGGTGTGATTTGTCTACCCTGGTGCCTTCATGGTAGCATATGCAGGTATTGTATTGTGTGCTGCCATGGAGCGTCACCAGGAAATGAAATACAGAGCGGTAAGTATTCAATTTTCCTTTTTTACTGCAGTGGTTCTCAGCCTCAGTCCTAAAGTACCCCCAACAGGACATGTTTTGTGAATTTATGTTATCGAGAATTGCTGTCCAAAAATCAAAACCATTGACTGTGATTTAAAGCACATGTGCAAGATGAAGGAAAACCTGCAAACATAGCCTGTTGGGGGTACTTGAGAAGCACTGATTTAGAGCACTGCACTTAAAAATAGCTCAAGGCCATACAATTCTAATTGTGGGCATTTTGAGGGAAACAAAGTGTTAGAACCCCTGCGTGTGTGTTTTTTTTTTTTTGTAGTTTGGCCTTTGTCTCCTTTTCTTAAAGCGGAGCTCCGCCGGAAAAAAAAATATTAAAAGCCAGCAGCTACAGCAGCTGCTGGCTTTTAATATTTGGACACTTACCTGTCCTGGAGTCCAGCGACGTCCGCAGCAGAGGACGAGCGATCGCTCGTCGCTCTGCTGCTCCCTCCGCCATCCTCGCTGAGGGAACCAGGAAGTGAAGCCCTGCGGCTTCATGCCCGGTTCCCTACGGCGCATGCGCGAGTCGCGCTGCGCCGTTCTGATTGGTGCTCCTGTGTTCTGGGAGCCAAGTGTCTCCCAGAACACCAAGGGAAGTCTGCGGGAAGTGACGTAACTCCCGCAGATTCCCGGAGAGAGGACTCCCGGATGTGGGTGAAAATACCTGTCTTAGACAGGTATGTTCACCACCCTCCCCCCTGAAAGGTGTCAATTGTGACACCGGAAGGGGGGAGGGTTCCAAATAGCAAAAGTTGCTATTTAGGGTGGAGCTCCACTTTAACATTGGCTTCACTTCCTGTCACACAGCTAAACAGGAAGTGAAGGTAAAACCCTACCAATGTCTTTTCTTGGGGACACACAGATCAATCTAACTAGTGTCCCCATTAAGCAAATTGCACTCTAGCACTTTGTTGTGTACACCCCAAATCATTGGGTAGTTTGGGGTTTAGTAAAGACAAATCCACTCTGCAGTAAAAGTGTAGCTGCTGAAAATCTGAGGGAAAGTACTGGTGATTGGATGTTACAATCATGTAAAAGCAAAGATGTTTTTTTTTTTTTTGGCTTGCATGTCCCCCTCAGATATACAGCAAGTGCACTTGTAGTGCAAAGTAGATTTGCCTTTAGTAAATAAACCCCACAGTCCAAACTACCTAATAAATTGTGGTGTACCCCGCAATATGCTTGAGTGCAATGTGCATAATGGGGAAAGTATTTAGACTGACCTGACCTGTGTGTCCCCAAGGAAAGACATTGTTAGGGATTTTCCCTCACTTCCTGTGTGGCTATGTGACAGGAAGTGAATTATTTGGAAGGATAAAGTGGCCAAATTATTTAGTTTAACTTTTCAAAGACTCATTCCTAAGTTGAATTGTGATGCATGTCAATGGCCCATTTTGACCCTCTTTAATCACTTGAGATCAGCGCTATAACTGATCGACGGCCACAGCATGGTCCTCAATTGCCGGGAGTCCGTCAATAAACGTCCTCCCCTTTGCGCGCGCTGTGGTCACAGAGTCACTGTGACTCGGGTGATGACAGATCCGAGTAAGGGGCCGATCCCTGCCCTTTACCATGTGATCAGCTGTCAGCAAATGACAGCTGATCACGTGATGTAAACAAAATCTGGGTAATGGTTTTTGTTTTCTCCTTGTGCTGACAGCGTGAGCATAAAAAAAAGGCAATCACCGGCTTATGGGCAAGGGACATGGGGCCCGAAGAGGAAGAGGCAATTCTGCATCATCTGTGACAATTAGTAGCCCCTGCCAGTGCCACCTATCAATGCCCACCACTGGTGCCAATCAGTGGCACCTAGCAGTGCTGCCAGTGCCTATCAGTGCCCATCCCTGCCAACTATCATTGCCACCTAGCAGTGCCACTTCTCACTGCCCACCAGTGCTAAATAGCAATGCCACCTCTCAGTGCCCACCCTTGCCACCTTATCGGTGCCCATTAGTGCAGTCTCATCAGTGTACATCAATGAAGAAGAAAAATTACCTTTTTTAAAAATATTAACCAGTTTCCTACCGCCCACCGTCAAATGACATCCTTGGCTTTGGGCGGTGACATCTGAATGATGCCAGTTGCAGGCATCATTCAGATATCATTCTTTTCAGCCGGCGATTCTGTGCACAATAAAAATGATCATAGTGGCAGTTCCGCCGCTTGATCGTTCTTATAGGCGGGGGGAGGGGACATCCTCCCCCCTCTCTTGCCGCCATCCGGTGCTTCTCCGGGCTCTCCCGTGCCATCTGGGGCTCGGAGAATGATTTGGAGATGACTGGTGACCAGATGGTCATCAGTCATCTCTATGACCGTCGGAGGCGCGGGCACGACGTTATGACATCATGCCGTGTTCCCGTATGTTAACCAAGCCGTGATCTTGGCTGTCAGCATGAGATTGGTGATTTTTTTGGAACAATATCATGCTTTCCAGCCTGGAGGTGAGATGCGGGGTCTTATTGACCCTGCATCTCTCCATAAAGAGGACCTGTCACACACATTCCTATTACAAGGGATGTTTACATTCCTTGTAATAGGAATTAAAGAGATCCTAAAAAATAAAAAAAAATTAAAAAGAGTAAGAAATACAAAAAAGTCAAAAAAACAAAAACAAACAAAAAAACAAAAATAATAAAAAACGCCCATGTCCCCGGTAGCTCGCGCTCAGAAGCGAACACACACGTAAGTCCCGCCCCCATATGTAAACGCCGTTCAAACCACACATGTGAGTTATTGCTGCGTGCGTTAGAACGAGTGCAACAATTCTAGCACTAGACCTCCTCTGTAATGCCAAAATGGTAACGTGTAAAAAAAATTTAAGCATCGCCTAGGGAGATTTTTCATTACTGAAGTTTGGTGTCATGCCATGTGTGTGCGCAATTTTAAAGCGTGACGTGTTAGGTATCTATTTACTCAGCATAACAACATCTTTCACATTATACCAAAAAATTGGCCGTAACTTTACTGTGTTGTAATATTTTTAGCAAACAAAAGGTGTTTGAAAATTTATTGCGCAAATACCGAGCGAGATAAAAATTTGCAATGACCGCCATCTTATTCCCTAGGGTGTCTGCTCCAAAAAAATATATAATGTTTGGTGTTTTGAAGTAATTTTATAGCCATAAATTTATGATTTTTACATGAAGGAGAGAAGTGCCAGAATAGGCCCAGTGCTGAAGTGGGTAAAATATCCATTTATTTATTTTTTTAACTCGGTCTTTTGTATTTATTGAAAAAAAATAAAAATAAAACACAAAGGTGATCAAATAGCACCAAAAGCAAGCTCTATTTGTGTGCCAACAAATAAAACATTTTCATTAGGTTACAGTGTTGTATGAGCGCGCAATTGTCATTAAAAGTGCATCAGCGCTGAAATGTGAAACTTGGTCTGGGCAGTGCGCAAGTGGTTAATATAAGGCTACATGCACACAGAGGTTTTTCCAACCGCTTGTTTGAGCGTTTTTTGCAGCTTAAAAACATCTCTCCATGTTAGCCTATGGCCTCATGGCCACCATGGCGTTTTGGAGCTGTAAATGGCATAGGCGTTTTTAGGCCCCATGTAGACGGGACGCTGGTGCAAAGTGTTCTGAACTAAGGTTGAAAGTGGCGTTTAGAAAGGCGCGCTTTGTGGCGTTTGCATGCCGTGTTTTACCAGATTTGCATGTATATGATAAGGAGCCGCCCAAAGCTCCAAAAACAGTATTATTTACGATTTTAGCTATTTAGTGAGACCAGAGTGATATGAGCAGCTGAGAGCAGCAGTGTAGTTGTATTTAGGCTGGGTTCACACTAGTGCGACACGACATCTGTCCTACTTTGGATCCGACTTTGCCCTGCGACATGAAGCCGACATATATCCGACTTTCAATGAACGGGGATCCGACTTGGATCCCCGCCAATAGCAGGCACTGTGTTTGGTATGAATCTTGAGGGGGAACTCCAAGCCAAATTTTAAATAAAAAACCGGCATGGGTTCCCCCTCCAGGAGCATACCAGGCCCTTGGGTCTGGTCTGGATTTGAAGAGGAACCCCTACGCCGAAAAAATGGCGTGGGGGTCCCCCCCAAAATCCAAACCAGACCCTTATCCGAGCACACAACCTGGCAGGCTGCAGGGGAAGAGGGGGGGACGAGAGAGCGCCCCCCCTCCCTCCTGAACCGTACCAGGCCACATGCCCTCAACATGGGGGGTTTGGTGCTCTGGGACAGGGAGGCGACCTGCGGCCCCCCCACCCCAGAGCACCCTGCCCCCATGTTGATGAGGACAAGGGCCTCTTCCCGACAACCCTGGCCGTTGGTTGTCGGGGTCTGCGGGCGGGGGGCTTATCGGAATCCGGGAGCCCCCTTTAATAAAGGGGCCCCCGGATCCCGGCCCCCCACCCTATGTGAATGAGTATGGGGTACATCGTACCCTTACCCATTCACTTGGTGGAAAAAAATTGCAATAAAAAAACCACACAGCTTTTTAAAGTATTTTATTGCACAGCTCGGGGGTCTTCTTCCGACTTCGGGGGTCTCCGGTGTCGTCCCCGCGCTCTCCGGTTTTCTTCTGCCGGGCCACCGCTAACTTCTTTAGCTCTTTTGGTAGCGGAGGCCCGGTCTTCTCCGTCGTCTTCTCCCCTCTTCTTCTCTCCGGTTCTTCCTTTCTTCTGCCGGGCCTCCGCTAACTTCTTTTAGCTCTTTTGCTAGCGGAGGCCCAGTCTTCTCCGTCGCCTTCTTCTTCTCCCGCTATCCGGTTCTTCTCCCGCTTCTTTCTTCTGCCGCCCCCTCCACTAACTTCTTTAGCTCTTTTGCTAGTGGAGGGGCTGGTCTTCTCCGTCGCCTTCTTCTTCTCCCGCTCTCCGGTTCTTCTCCCGGTTCTTCTCCTGCTTCTTTCTTCTGCCGGCCCCTCCACTAACTTCTTTAGCTCTTTTGCTAGTGGAGGGGCCGGTCTTCTCCGTCGTCGCCATCTGCGTCTTCTTCTCTCTTCTCCTCCTCGATGTTGACTCGTCGTTTCCTCTCGCAGTAATGTTACATTTTCGGTCCGCAGAGATTAATATAGGCTTCTCATGACGTCACAGTCACATGTTCCGGGGCACATGGCCCCGGAGCATGTGAGTGTGATGTCATGGGAACATGTGACTGTGACGTCATGAGAAGCCTATATTAACCGGAGAGAGGGAGAAGAAGGCGACGGAGAAGACCGGCCCCTCCACTAGCAAAAGAGCTAAAGAAGTTAGTGGAGGGGCCGGCAGAAGAAAGAAGCGGGAGAAGAACCGGATAGCGGGAGAAGAAGAAGGCGACAGAGAAGACCGGGCCTCCGCTAGCAAAAGAGCTAAAAGAAGTTAGCGGAGGCCCGGCAGAAGAAAGGAAGAACCGGAGAGGAGAAGAGGGGAGAAGGCGACGGAGAAGACCGGGCCTCCACTAGCAAAAGAGCTAAAGAAGTTAGCGGTGGCTCGGCAGAAGAAAACCGGAGAGCGGCGGCGACGACACCGGAGACCCCCGAAGTCGGAAGAAGACCCCCGGAGCTGTGCAATAAAATACTTTAAAAAGCTGTGTGGTTTTTTTATTGCAATTTTTTCCCACCAGGTGAATGGGTAGGGGTACGATGTACCCCATACTCATTCACATATGGTGGGGGGCCGGGATCCGGGGGCCCCTTTATTAAAGGGGGCTCCCGGATTCCGATAAGCCCCCCACCCACAGACCCCGACAACCAACGGCCAGGGTTGTCGGGAAGAGGCCCTTGTCCCCATCAACATGGGGGCAGGGTGCTTTGGGGTGGGGGGGCCGCAGGTCGCCCCCCTGCCCCGAAGCACCAAACCCCCCATGTTGAGGGCATGCGGCCTGGTATGGTTCAGGAGGGAGGGGGGCCGCTCTCGTCCCCCCCTTTTCCCCTGCGGCCTGCCAGGTTGCATGCTCGGATAAGGGTCTGGTTTGGATTTTGGGGGGACCCCCACGCCGTTTTTCAGCTTGAGGGGTTCACCTTAAAATCCAGACCAGACCTAAGGGTCTGGTTTGGATTTTGGGGGGACCCCCACGCCGTTTTTTCGGCTTAGGGGGGTTCGCCTTAGAATCCAGACCAGACCTAAGGGCCTGGTATGCTCCTGAAGGGGAACCCATGCCGGTTTTTTCATTAAAATTTGGCCTGGAGTTCCCCTTCATGATTCATACCAAACATGGGACAGCGAGGCTGCCGAGGACCAGCGCGATCACATCGCGCTGGACACATTCTCGGACGGCTATTCGCCTCTAGGACACGACTTGAGCGGCTGCTGCACGCTCAGGTCGTGTCCAGGTCGCCTCGCAAAGTCGCGCTGTCCCTGTGTCAGCCAGCACACGAGTCGCCCGCAAGTCGAATCCGACTTCCCGGGCAACCTCTATTCAAATCAATGGGCTCCCATAGGGAACCATTCATTTTCAATAGAGCGCCGCTGACATTTCTATTTACTATAACAGTGCGCCGCTGCTTCCTGCGCCCAGTGAAGGAGTTATCTGGCGCACCAATTAAGGTTAGAACCAGCGCAGCCCACTGTTATTAGTAAATCAGCCCCCATGACTTTAATGTTAAAATCAACATGCAGATTTAAAAACACTGAAAATTAGTTTTACATTAAAGTGGATGTAAACATGGTTCATGAAATTTGAGCTGGGCACATATATCTGCAGTGTTTTCTTATCTCTCTTCAAATCACTAAGTCCTGTGGCTTTCTTCTACTCCGTTCTTCTGTTATCAGCATGATAACATCTGACAAGTTCTCCAACACAGGGAAAAAACTAGACTGAAATGTTTGTTGGGTGGGTGCTATAAATAGATTAGCAGACAGCTTGACTTGTCACAGCACAGCTCTGAAAGTCTATGCCTTTTTGGAGGGGGGGGGTGTACCTTTCCTCCAATCAGCTGTCTCCCAGTGTAATCCAACACTACACTGCTACTGCTGAATGAGGAAGTGAAAACTATAACACAATGTGCACTCTCTAAACAGTATCTAAAGCTGAAGACAGTAGATATACAGTACCTCTAGGCACTGAGCCCTCTACATAACCTCCATGTCCTTCCTCATTCTCCCAACCACTGTCATATCCATGCAGTTTTCTATACAATGTGCAGCCACTTAGTTTAACCACTTCCCGCCCGCCCCATTGCGGATTGATGTCTTCAATGTGGCTCTGTTATCCTGACTGGACGTCATATAAAGTCCAGAAGGATAAACAGCGTTTGTGAGCCTGCAGGGGCGCGCAGCTCAGCGATCGGTGGTGCTGTGTTTTACTCTGACACATCGCATCTCCGATCGTGGTAAGGAGCCTATAACGTATGCTCTTTACCATGTGATCAACTGTGACCAATCACAGCTGATCACAGCTGGAACCAGGAAATGACAGTAATCGGCTTTCCTCAGTTCGCGCTGACAGGGAGAGCCGATCAGCGGCTCTCCTGTCAGAGGGGGGTCTGCGCTGATAATCAGCGCATTGTTTATCAGCGCAGCCCCCATCAGAGGTCCCCACCACAGCTGCCAATCAGTGCCCAATCAGATGCCAGTCAGTGCCCATTAAAATGCAAATCAGTGCCCACCAAAGTGCCAATCAATGCCCATCAAAGTGACAATCAGTGCCCATCAGTAACGCCTGTCATTGCCGCTCACAGATGCCAATCAGTGCCCATCAGCAATGACTGTAAGTACCTTCTCATCAGTGCTACCTATCAATGCCATCTATTAGTCACAATCAGTGCCATCTATTAGTGCCCATCAGTGCTGCCTGTCAATGCCCATCGGTGCCGCCTGTCAGTGCCCATCAGTGCCGCCTATTGGTGCCCATCAGTGCCAATCGGTGCCACCCCCATTAGTGCCCATCAGTGCTGCATATCAGTGCCACCCATTGGTGCCCATCAGTGCTGCATATCAGTGGCCATCAATTGTGCATATTAATGCTTCCTCATCAGTGCCCATCAGTGCCACCTTATCAGTGTGAACTCATCAGTGCTCATTAGTGCTGCCTCATCAGTGCCTTTCAGTACAGCCTCATCAGTGCCCCTCAGTGAAGGAGAAAACTAAATTGTATAACAGAAACAAAGAAAAACGTTTTTTTTTTTAAATGTTGGTCTTTTTCAGCAAAAAATAAAAAATCCAGGGGTGATCAAATACCCACAATTATCAGTGCAGCCCCCATCAGAGGTCCCCACCACATCTGCCAATCAGTGCCAATTAGATGCCAGTCAGTGCCCACTAAAATGCAAGTCAGTGCCCACCAAAGTGCCAATCAGTGCCCATCAAATTGACAATCAGTGCCCATCAGTAATGCCTGTCAGTGCCCTTCACAGATGCCAATCAGTGCCCATCAGCAATGACTGTAAGTACCTCCTCATCAGTGCTGCCTATCAGTGCCATCTATTAGTCCCAATCAGTGCCATCTATTAGTGCCCATCAGTGCCACCCATCAGTGCCCATCAGTGCCGTCTGTCAGTGCCCATCAGTGCCACCTGTCAGTGCCCACCAGTGCCGCCTATCGGTGCCCGTCAGTCCCAATCAGTGCCGCCCCTATTAGTGCCCATCAGTGCTGCATATCAGTTCCACCTATTGGTGCCCATCAGTGCTGCATATCAGTGCAGCCTATCAGTGGCCATCAATTGTACATATTAGTGCTTCCTCATCAGTGCCCACCAGTGCCATATTATCAGTGTGAACTCATCAGTGCTCATCAGTGCCGCCTCATCAGTGCCTGTCAGTACAGCCTCATCAGTGCCCCTCAGTGAAGGAGAAAACTAAATTGTATAACAGAAACAAAGAATTTTTTTTTTTTTTTATGTTTTTTTTTAAATGTTGGTCTATTTCAGTTTGTTTAGCAAAAAAAAATTAAAAATCCAGTGGTGATCAAATACACCCAAAAGA
The DNA here is from genome assembly GCA_029206835.1 of Rana muscosa. NCBI lineage: Eukaryota > Metazoa > Chordata > Amphibia > Anura > Ranidae > Rana > Rana muscosa. The sequence goes on from CM055116.1 coordinate 179,833,374, forward strand.
AAGCTCTATTTGTGGGAAGAAAATGATAAATGTTTGGGTACAGTGTTGCATGACCACGCAATTGTCATTCAAAGTGTGACAGTACTGAAAGCTGAAAATGGTACTGGGCAGGAAGGGGGGAAAGTGCACGGTATTGAAGTGGTTAAATGTTCAATGTGGATAATATCCAGTTTGATCCTACACCTACACCTTACCTACACATTTGTTTTTGTGTTTTGAGAACCACTGCTCTAGAGACTATTTTCTGTTTAAAGTGTCACTAAAGTCAAATTATTTTTGTGTTACTCACCTGTTCTGTGCACTGGTCTTTGCGCTCCCGAGCTGTGTGACTTAGCCCCGCCCCCACTCCCTTCTCACTGCATTTGCTGTGTGAAGAGAGGGGAGAATAGATGCAGCCGTGCATCTAAGTAAGCTTTCTATAAGTACAGGAAAATACCTGTTGATCCTGCCAGAAATGCTGCTCCTGTAACTTCCTGTGCACTGAACTGAAGGGACTAATGTACGCAGCAGGGGCGCAGTCATCCAAATGCCCCAGAAGATTTAAATGCCAAGGAGAATGATAGCAGCTACAGTGCTGAAACAGAGGGAAGGGTGTCTGCTTTTAGAATTTTTTTGCTTTAAAAATTAAAAGTCAGCGGCTACACATACTGTAGCTGCTGACTATTAACAGGACACTTACCTGTCCTGAAGTCCAGTGATGTCGGCACCCCAGCTGACGTTTCCATCGGCTGGTCGGGTGTTGCCGCCGCCATTGCGAGTAAGGGGACGTGGCAGTGTAGCCTTTCGGCATCATGACCGCATCCCAACTGCGTGTGCGCGAAGTGCGCTGCGCTCTCTCACTGGCCCAGCTGAAGGGAAGGGGGAACGAGCTGCTGACGTAATTCACTGCGGCCCGGTCTCCCGGAAGTGGGGACAGGGTACCTGTAAAAAAACAGATATCTGCTCCCCCTCCCCCCGAAAGGTGGCAAATGTGGGATTGGAGGGGGGGGGGAATCAGATAAGTGGAAGTTCCACTTTTGGGTGAAACTCCGCTTTAAAGAGGAACTTCACTTAAATTCAAAGGTGAAGTACCACTCATTCTTTCCATCCCCCAAGCCTGTTGCAGGGTTTTTGTTTTTTTTGGGGTGGGAGCAGCGAGTAACATTTTCATAAATACCCACTCCCTCAATACCCACCTAGGTGATGATGGTGTTGCACATCAAGTCCGCTGCCTCCTAGGACACGTCATACATCCCAGGAGGGTGCAGTCTCCCTGTGCATTGTAACCTTGCACTTGCCCAGTGCAAAGCAAGCTGTGATTCATCAGTAAGGCCCCTTTCACACTGGGGTGGTGGGTGCGGTGGCGGTATAGCGCCGCGGAATTGCGGCGGTATTCGGCCGCTAGCGATGCAGTATTAACCCCTGCTAGCGGCCAAAATAGGGTTAATACCGCCGGTAATGCGCCTCTACAGAGGCGCATTGCCGGCGGTATTACCGCGGTTTCCCATTACTTTCAATGGGAACGAGCAGTGAAGGAGCGGTAAACACACCGCTCCTCTCACCGCTCCAAAGATGCTGCTAGCAGGACTTTTGGAGTGGTCCTGCTAGCGCTCCGCCTCAGTGTGAAAGCCCTTGGGCTTTGACATTGGGACTGCAGGGGCAGGAGTTTTCAGGCGGTATTTAGGCGCTATTTTTTGCGCTAAACCGCCTGAAAAACTCCTCAGTGTGAAGGGGTCTAAGTCACAGCATTGTCCCAAAATCAAGATGCCAGCTTTGGGGACCCACAGAGATGAGAAAACTTGGCTGCAAGAAGGCATAGCTGGAATCCATGGATTGGTAAGTACCTGATTTGTTTAAAGTCAGCAATTACATGTGTCACCATTGATTTTTAAACAGAAATAAAATTAAGTTTTCCTTTAAATATCCACTGGGAAGAGTGGGATCCCCTCATAATGGACACAGCAAGTGTGCAGACCTAATGACTCAAGCCAAACAGCTAAACTATCACATTTGGATGAACCCTTTAAGGCCTTTGTATGAACATAACATTTTCATATAATTTTTGAATTGACTGAGCTTTAAAAGTAAAAACCTAGCCAATAGGCTTTCTGAATTTTGAATGGAAAAGAGTTCATATTTGTGTCATATTTTCATTACTGCCTATGTTTGTACAAGACATATTTAACCGCAATTTCTGTCCAATATTTAAAAATTAAAGAATTTCTAGCTTTTCCTCAACCTTCTAAAATATTTTTATTGCTGTATTTTCACTGAATAGATTTTCAGTTATTACCTGTTTCAGGGACAACCGCTCTTAAGACAGGTTGTAAGGGAAAATGCAGATAACATCCTTTCAGAAATTGTAATTCTTCCTCACACTGTTCACAGCAAAAACATGTTTACATATAAACCACTTGCCGTCCTGTGGCCATGATTCTGTTATTGTTTTTTATAGCAGACAATTGACTTTTAGATAAAGTGATCCAAGCAGCTCTACAGCTGCATAATCACTTTTAAAGGGTATGAAAGGGGCTGACACCTGCACCATTCTCTGTCTCTCCAGTTCCACCTTGGGACCGGTGTAAATAGTCAGACCAGCTGCCTATAAAAGAGATGGAGGAACATACCTCCCCTAAACTCCTCTGGGATAAATGAAGCTGGAAGCAATGAGGAGTTAGCAATTCCAGTTTCATTGTTGTGTTTCCCTGGCCAGTGCAACCAGTGATCCCCATGACTAAGCTCTAGAGTGCAGAGGGCAGAGTGAAATGTGTTTGGGGCGTGGCCTTGTAGGAGTCCAGGCTGGGGTTGCCACTCCATTCATTGCAGCAGGACACCATAGATGTGCGACTTCCAGAGGTCACCTTTCCCTTTTTCCTGCAGCCAGGCAAGTAGCTGACCAAACATATTTCTGTTTGATCGGCTGCCATGGAGGGCAGAAGAAGGAGCAGGGGTTTAATAGACCCCTGATCTCTCAATCAAGAGTAGCTGTCACTGCCCAAAGCTATCAGAGGAGGTGGTAGTCACCCCTTGTGATAGCAATAAAGTTGAATGTTGAAAAGTGTAAAAAGTTTTAAATAAAATAAATAAATACTAAAAAGCTAGGAAATATTGGACTTTACTGGTACCAAGAGAAGGACAGCCATGTGCAGTTAAGAGAAAACAACAGTATTTATTACAAAAATTGTAAAACACATTAATAAAACCATGTATTAATATTTTCAAGGCCAATATTAAAAAATAAAACCTGTCTTTGCTAAATATTCCAAAAGGCTGATGCGTTTCACACATTCGCTTCCTGAGGACCTTAATATCTTGGCAGCAAAGAGATTCGGCGTCTCATCCCAAGAGCACTGCACAAAGATGGTGGAACATTGAATGTGTGACCAAATTTATTGTGTAGGGCTGCGAAATATCATATATGGCATACACAAGTCCGGGCTTATATGTGGATGGCATGGAAGAAATGATTCAACAAAATGTAAAAAGTTATTGCTTATGTAGCGGTTGGTTGCTACGAGTTACAACATCCACACCTTTCACCCTGCTGCCAGACATCCATTAGACACACTCCTTTAGTCAATGAACAGTCTCTTGCTTGTTTTTGTTATTTTATTAGGGGATGGAACTTGGTTGGGGAAAGGGACATGGGATGCCCACAGAACAAATCAGTACTTCAAAGAGTATCGTAACTGCGTCACACTTTTTAGAAAGGACAAGATGGGTGACCCTAAACTTGACAGACTTTTACCTCAGAACATCTCTTCCTCCAGCACACTGCTTGACCGACTTTTGCCTCAGAACACTTCTTCCTGTCACAGTCTTAGTAATCCTGTCACACCATCAGAAAATGACTAGGCCTCACTCTGAATAATTTCCAGTTAATTTAGTAGATGAAACCGTTGTAGGCCGGGGCCTGCAGTAGCCCATCATGGCAGCAACGGGTTACTTGAGAAGATTTAATGGTGATGGACTACTGATCCCAGCAAATCCAACTTGCAAATCCTGCCTGCCCTGATGGCTGCATCGATTTGACACAAACTCTACAGTCTCTCCCTCTGGCTCTACATCCAGCTCCCCTGGTATGCCTCTTCCAGATCTCTTACTGTGCTTTCACTCACCGACTCCTGCCCTGGATCCTTCCTGAAGGATTTAATCTGGACGTATAGACCAACTGCCTCTTCCAGCTCCTGTTCCAGGAGACCTCTGCATAACCGCGTATGGAGAGGCTCCCTCCCAGCTCCCAAACTCCCCCGCCTGAGTTACACGCCCCCTAGATGGGGGTGTCCCTCCTGCACGACAGTCTAGCACTTTATCCTTTAGTTCACCCAGCCGACAACTCCTCCCCCAGCAGGCTGACCATGGGTATATGTAGGAGGCCTGCCCCCTGCCAATCCCAGTTGGGGATTGGTCAGAGCTCCTCACATGTACCTCATGTCACTCCAGCTCTCTGCCCTGCCCGTTTTTCAGAACCTTCGCCCTGGAAACAGAGGAGGCGCCCAAGAACCAAAGTAAATGTCAGTCACCTACTGCCACACTAAACCACTCCCCTGCCCCCAGATCAAAAACAAACAGGCCTAGCATAGGCCTGCTTAAATTTACCTGCACTGACAGCTTACACAAAAACCCCACACTCAGCACCTACCCAAGGCAGAGGGTGCTACACTTAAATGTCCGTTCATAGAAGCAAACAGATTAACCATATGTTGCCACAGTATTACTGTTAATTGCTAGGACGGGACCTGACAATTCTCTGACTGCATTTTTTTTTTCCAATACATTTTTATTGAGTTTGTAGTGAACAACAAGTTAATAGAAATTACAAAAATTGAATGAACAAAGGTCTTTGCACACAATGCACATTGCTATATATTCAAGGTCAGAATTCATTAATGAGGTTGATACATATCATAAGTTGCAGTAGTTCTATGTCCAAATTAACCAATTTTTATCAAACGTTTGACATTGCATAGAGTTGATAGCTAGGAGGCGTTCAAAGGTATAGTTAATTTGGACAGATTTTATTACGTCTGAAGAATTTATACATGAATTATCTTTCCATTTGCGGAGTATTAGGTTGCCTGTTTCTAGGAGGATATGAGATATAACAGATCTGAATTGGGGAGGGAACTTTTCTATTCCTATGTGGAGAATTGCAAGTGCCGGGTTGATGGTGGTCATGATTCCTGTAATTTAGGATATTATTTTAAAGATTTGGTTCCATAAGCTTTTTATGCATGGGCAGTCCCAGAAGATGTGTAGCAGATTTCCTATATGGCCGCAGTTCCGCCAGCATAGTGGCGATTTGTCTGGATAGTATTTAGCCAACCTGAATGGTCATAGGTGTGCGCAGCCTATTGCATTAGAGTGTGCACCCTAAAGCTCAAACACACAAGTGTGTGCATCAACATATATATGACCCCGACACAAGGATCTCCCTACTGGCACAGTGAAAGAGAAGTGCGTAAACACCTCTTTTATGGCAGAACCGGTAAGAGGGAGATCTTTTCCATCTTCCTGCTGCTACACAGTGCAAAAATGCTAATGCACATGGGATGATTAGGGTGTGCCCAGGCACACCCAGCACACCCTGTGCACACGCCTATGTGAATGGTGTATAATGCCATCTATTTATTATTCTGATCGTCATTTCCCAGTGTTTGACGCAGTGGGATGATTTGTGGATTTCTTTGCAATTACTTTGCCATTGAGTATCTGAAAAAGTGGTACCTAGTTCTGTTTCCCATTTCCGAATGGTGGTGGATTTTTTAAATATATGTTTGTCCTGGGATAGGTTGTAGAATAAGGTTATTCCCTTTGTATTGGGCTTAGTGTGTGTGTAGAAATGCCATGCTGTGGACAGTACTGTAATAGTTGGTATCGGATGTACCTTCAGAAAGTGTAGTATTCGTATACTCGTAAAGGTTGCATTACTTGGAAGTTTGTATTCTGTAAAAATTTGTTCCAATGATTTAGGTTTTGTGTCGATGGTGAGGTCTTCTATGTGTAAAATCCTGTGTTGTAAGAGTGGTTTTACCGATAGTATGGGGATTTTAGCTTCCAATAGTTCAATGGGCATTTTGTATTGTATTGCACGTGTGTTTATAACTGTTTCTATTTCTTGATTCGTGAGTGGTGCATTCAGGTCTTCTATTTGGGTGTTTGTGAGAGATGGAAGGTGTATTGTTTGTAAGAGTTGCTGTATCTTTTCCATAGTCGGCTGTGGTGTTGATGTGTGTTTGCTATTTTGGATTTGGTGCGTGCTGCTTTGATTCTGTTAGCTAGATATTTGCCTGCCCTGTTAGCATTGGCATAGTAAGTAAGTTGTAGCCTTCTGAGGTGTCTATAGTATTGTTGGGATAGATGTTCTCTTAAGCTTTCTCTAAGTGTGGAGAGTTTGTTGGATAGAATGTTGGTGGGCGATTGTTTATTTATAGACAAAGAAATTGCGGCTTGGTCTGACCACGTGATATCATAGATTTTAGCATCTGATATTTGTTGCAATAGCCATTTGTCAGTTACATACATATCTATGCGTGAGTATGAGCAATGCCTATGTGAGAAAAAGGTAGTCTCTTTCAATTGCGTGGAGGCATCTCCACGCGTCAAATAGGTCTTCTGTGTGTAGCAGTATACAAAGCGATGCCGTGCCACTGGGTCTGTTGTTAAATTAAAGTCATCACAGATCAAGAGTTTCCCGTATCTCACTGATTTGGCTTTATTGATGACTTTATTTATAAATTGAAGTTGTCGTGTGTTTGGAGCATAGAGTGTTACCAGCGCGTATGGTTGGGAGTTCAGTACTCCTGTGACAATGAGGTATCTGCTGCTACTGTCAGTATACGTCTCCTTGTGCTGAAAAGAAATGGAGCTTTTGAGGGCTAGCAATACGCCTCCTTTTTTGTGGTTGCGAGTCCACAAATACACGTGGGTAGTCTTTGTGTGAACAGTGTGGTATCTTTCCCACTTGAAAGTAGGTTTCCTGTACGGAAAGTATGTCTGCTTTCTGTTTACAAGCTTCTTTCCACAGTGAGAACCTTTTGGCAGGGTGGTTTAGTCCCCTAGCATTGATCGATGCAAGTAATTGTCATGTTGATTTAAGTGTATTTTGTAGGGTGGATAAGTTGTGTGAGTACTCACTGTGACCCTAGGGTCTTTGTGTGGAACTTCGCTCCATGGAAAGATGCGTCTTGTCTTCTTCAATGGAGGAATATTCATCTCTGCGTGCTGAGCTGTGTACAATGAACAGGGAACATAGGGAATAAAAAACGGGTAAAGTAAAAAAAAAACACATAAGAAATGGATCTTGTAACGGATCCTGGTGCAGAAGTAACTGCTAACTGTGTTAGGAGGGTAAACAGAGAAAAACTGGTTGTTGACTCCTGTAACCGGGAGAACTAATTGTTTCCTGTGTTTTTTGGTTGTGAGCTTCCACTGGTATTTTTCTTGCTTGAACGTTTGTGTGAGACGACGTTGTAGAGTGTGCCTGGATAGATCAGGGAGGAGACGAATATTGGCATATTGGGTAGGTATACTGTCAGGTTTACACGACACTTGTAGGATCTGGTCTCTCACGTGGTAGTAGTGCACCCTTAATAGTACATCCCTTTGTGTTTCATCAGGGAGGAAAGAGGGTTTAGGGACCCTATGAATTCTGTCCACTATGAAGTCTAATAGCATCAATGTTGGAACCAGAGTCGAGAATAGGGTCTGGCCATACTGTAGGAGTTGGTTGGGTGGTACAGATTCTGGAATGCCTCTAATTTTGAGGTTGTTCCTCCTGGATCTGCGATTTCTTCTCCCTGAGCAGTATGTGCTTCAACTAGTATGTTGTAGGAAGATGCATATTCATCCATCTTATTTTCCATTCTGTCCATCCTGTTTCCCATAGCCTGAACTTCCCTCTGACACTTGTTTATCCCTGTGATCAGGTCAGTTTGTAATGAGGATCTGAGGGACAGCGACATCTCCTTCAGCATTGTGTCTAATATGGGTTTATCAGATGTGGGGAATGCTGCTATGGGATCAGGTGCATCATGTGAGGTATCAGCATGCTGTGGCCCACTTACCTCCATGCCTGTATCAGCTTGCGGCCTTGCTGGGGAATGCCTCCTCTGCTTTGATTTAGCCGGGCTTCTGGTGGATGGGCTGGATGCTCTGGAGGAGGATTTGCAGTATGTGTGTGCCGTGGAGGGTGTAGAAGGCCATTGTGTGCTGCGGCCTTGCGGTCTTGTCTCTACTCCCGGGCGCCGGCGCCATTTTGTTGTGGACCTCGCTGACGCACCATGAAGACATCTAACTTCACGGGCTGCTGTGGCAGGTTCTTTATGCGCCTTGGCATCCTTGGCAGTGTTGGCGGACTGAGTGGAGGCTGGATGGCAGTGGATGGAGCAGGTGAGCTCGGATGTGGACTGATTTTCCCCGGCGGATGGAGCTCTTGTCCATCTTAGAGCCCGGTCGCCACGCCCCCTCTCCTCTCACTGCATTTTGTAAACAAGGATGTTGCTTCCAAAATGCTCAATCGAAATATCAAAACCACCTTACAATCTGCAGCCACAGTGTTTCCACCACCAATAACAAAACACAAATGAGCTCATAATTGTCCTTGAAAATATTAATACATGGTTTTAATAATGCTTTTTACATTTTTGTAATAAATACTGTTGTTTTATCCTAACTGAACATGGCCGTCCTTCTCTTGGTACCAGTAAAGTCCAATATTTCCTATCTTTTTAGTATACATTGCATATGTATGAGGTACCCCTATATAGCCCTATATAATAAAATAAATAAATAAAAAACATTGAATGCACCACCTCATGCTCATGTGCTGGGTTTTGCCTGCATATGTAAACAGTAATTGTACCACAAATGTGAACTATCGCTGCAAACATGAGAGCAATAATTCTAGAGCCAGAACACATGTTTAACCCTAAACTGGTAATCTGTAAAGACTTTTAAAGCGTTGCCTATGGATAATGTAGGCTAAACTAAAAAACAGTACCGCTTTAAAGCTCCAGAAGGTAAGTCGTTTGGCTGACGACATTGTTTTCTCATGCTGGTTGGGATAAAAGGCTTGAGAGGCCAAGCTAGGACTACAAGAAAATGGCGCCCGGCCGCACACAGGGTCAGCAGACTCTACAGCTAAAACAGTAAAGGATGATAAAAACTGGCTTTAGCACAGTTCTCCATCTATAAAAGAACCTCCCCCCAATGCCTTTTTTTCCATGTGGAGCTTAAATATACAGGCCACTATGATTAAGCCCCCACATGAGTGAAATACATTATACATGGGTTTCAAATGAGGAAAAGAAAATGTGACAGGGTATTTATCCATTCCTTACTCCATCCAAAAGAAGAAGAAAAAAGAAGCATGGGTTTTAGATAAAGTGCATGGAATTATGAAAATGGATTGTTTATTTATATTTGAACTAAGCTATTCTGAACGATACCCTATATCTATTAATTTTTAATGGTTTCTTTGACTCAGCATTGCCTCAGATATTGTAATGATGTATAGAGTTTATTGAAATAGTATTGGTATATGTGTGGTAGAGAATAAGATGCAAAATGTTCATTTTAAAATGATTAAAAGTTTTTTTTTATAAACTTTCTCCTAGTATGTTCGCATTCTTGTTATGCCTGAACTGACCTAGAATGCTTTAGTAATTGCCATTTGCTAAGAAGTACAAATTGTACATTTGTCCCTAGGTAAAAGGTTTACTGAATCAGATTATGACTTTCAAACCTGTAGGCTGTAGTCAACATTTTCTTACAGGCTGTTTTATGTGTTTTACATAAAGCATTTTTAAAGGAATGTGTGGCTGTATTCAACTACATTGCATTTAAATCAATAACTGTAGATAACAGGAAAAAAGAGAATTTGATAAAACGTCCAAACAGCTGCAATGAAAAACACATTTTTTTTATAACTGTGTATAAGAATCACAGTAATTAAATGTAACACTTTTACCCCTTGGGCTCTGGTAAATTACATTCTCACACTCCTAGTTCATTTACTTTAGCTCCCAGGCAGTGCCAAATCCCAAGACAAATCCTCTGCATGTAGTGGTTGAACAGATGGGCATTAGTCACTTCCTTGTCTTTTACATAATGTGCTGTAAAGAATTACAAAAAGAGAGGGTAAGATATAACCAGGATACCTCAAATCACTCCAGATACAGGGCAACGTAATCTAGCCACTTACGGACCACTTGCCATCGTTATATGTCTGTACTTTGAAGAGGGATATCGTTGTTATAGCAGCAGCTAGCTACCCTAACCCCCGGTATTCCTCTTCTTCAGCAGGCGTTCCACTTTCAGATAAAAGTGGTCTCGTATAGATTGAAAGTTTATTTGTTGCAAGGCCACACCTCATTGTTCATGTGAAAGTTCATAACAGGTTGCACAAAAACACTTAAAACACCCAACCCCATTTCCTGACCCCCTCCCATCCCTGTATCCTCAATTATTTCCAAAATACAAAAAAAAATATTGATTTCAGGTATATTTTTTTGTAGAAATTACTTCAGTTGGACAGTACACAAACATTTGCAAAAAAAGTGAAAAGACAGGTTTTATCTTTCAATAAAAATTATAGCCACAAATATTGTTCAGTGGTTGGACAGTATATAAGTGTCAGAAACCATGAATCAGACCGAGACAGAAGTACAGTTAAATCACACTTGTTTAATAATAATAAAATTAAGGATGCTGCCGGGGGCAGCATCTAAAAGTATATCTCAACCTGGTTGAGAAACCCTCTGCATTGAACTGGATCATCCCAAAATCACTGGGGAAGCGGAGCAAAATCAGACATATCTCTTACTGAGGTAATATTCAAGGCGGGTGCCTGCACAGAGACTGGAGCAGCAGCAGGGACGACCTGCAACACAGTTTGTACCGGAGCAGCCACAGTAGGAGATTCCAGGTGAGCCGTGCGACTTAGGAGCGTCTGTAACGCTATGGCAAACTGATCTGTGCGGTGATCCTGGTCATCCAATCTGGAAAAAATATTACCAACAAGTGGATTAACTGCATGTTCTGAATTCATGGCCTTCGCATACTGTCAGAGCCTACTCTCAGAAACCATGAATCAGACTGAGACAGAAGTACAACTAAATCACACTTGTTTAATAATAATAAAAACAAATAGAACAAACTTAGTCTAAACATAGCCAAAGTTCGGTAATCGTAACGGATAGTCAGACAAGCCAGAAAGTCAGGAAGCCAGGGATCAGCGTAGTGGAACAGCAAGCAGGATCTGGAACCAGAAGAAACATAAGCCAAGCAAGTCTTTAACAGAAGAGAGTCTCTGTGGTGTTGACCAGGCGAAGGCAGAGATCATCTGGGCTGGACGGCTTAAATAAGCAGGACTGATGAGCAGGATATCATCAACGGGTGAGTCACTGTGGAGAGATAGGAGCTGGCAATTAACCGACAGCTGAGCAGCCAGCTCAGAGAAGGAATGGCTGAGTCCAGCCCTGTTAATAAGCTGCTTGTTTAGGACTCAGTATAAGAGGGAGAGATGACATTGGCTGTAAACACAAACCAATGCAATCAGTGTCTTATTCAAGTGACAGACCCACTCCTCTAATATAGTGCTCCAAACACAAAGAAAGAAACAAGAAGTGCTCCACAGTGTGTTTTCTCTAGGAGGGCCAATTACATAGATTTTACACCATACTCACCAAAGGTGTGAGCAAGAGAGTCAAAACCAGCATGTGTTGTTAAATCCTGGATGTTATGACTTCTGTATGCTCCAATGGTTTGATCCAACGCAATCAGAAAATCCATTGCCAATTATGATGAATGACAACATGCTGGCACAAACATGGTGGCCCACAACAAAAGTTTACTCCCCTGATGCTTTCACAACAAATGACATTTCTCTGGCCAGTAGGGATGAGCTTCGAGTTCGAGTCGAACTCATGTTCGACTCGAACATTGCCTGTTCGCCCGTTCGCCGAACAGCGAACAAATTGGGGTGTTCGCGGCAAATTCGAAAAATCTATGGGAGAAATCTAAAGTGCTAATTATAAAGGCTTATATGCAAGTTATTGTCCTAAAAAGTGTTTGGGGACCCGGGTCCTGCCCCAGGGGACATGTATCAGTGCAAAAAGAAGTTTTAAAAACGGCCGTTTTTTCGGGAGCAGTGATTTTAATAATGCTTAAAATGAAAAAATAAAAGTGAAATATTCCTTTAAATTTCGTACCTGGGGGGTGTGTATAATATGCATGTAAAGTGGCGCATGTTTCCCGTGCTTAGAACTGTCCCTGCAAAAAATTACATTTTTGAAAGAAAAAAAGTCATTTAAAACTCACTCGCGGCTATTAATGAATTGTCGGCTCCCGGCAATACATACAAAAGTCATTGATAAAAAAAAAAAAAAAAAAAGCGTGGGGGTTCCCCAGAATTCAATTACCAGGCCCTTCAGGTCTGGAATGGATATTAAGGGGAACCCTGCCGCAAATTAAAAAAAAAAATGACGTGGGGTTCCACCAAATATCCATACCAGGCCCTTCAGATCTGGCATGGATTTTAAGGGGAACTCCACCCCAAATTTAAAAAAAAATGACGTGGAGTCCCCCTAAAAATCCATACCAGACCCTTATCCGAGCCCGCAACCTGGCCGGCCACAGGGGAAGAGGGGGGGACGAGAGAGCGGCCCCCCTCCCTCCTGAACCGTACCAGGCCACATGCCCTCAACATGGGGAGGATGTCCCCATGTTGATGGGGACAAGGGCCTCATCCCCACAACCCTTGCCCGGTGGTTGTGTGGGGGTCTGCGGGCGGGGGGCTTATCGGAATCTGGAAGACCCCTTTAACAAAGGGGACCCCCAGATCCCGCCCCCCCCTATGTGAATTGGTAAGGGGTACATTGTACCCCTACCATTTCACGAAGAAAGCGTAAAAAAAAATGTTAAAAAAACACACAAACACCTTGAAAAAGTCCTTTATTTAAAAAAAAAAAACATTCCAGCGGTGAAATCCAGTGTCCCGCGGCGATCCCGATGTCCAGCGCTGTCCGTCATTGGTTGTGCCTGAGCGGACCTGATGGGGAACTTCCTCCTCAGTGTTTTAAATGTATAGACCCGCCCCTTCTAAAGTTCCCCATCAGGTCCGCTCAGCGGACCAGATGCGGAACATGACAAGGGGCGGGTCTATACATGTATTACCAAAGTGAGAGAAGTTCCCCATCAGGTCCACCCCCTCGGTATGTCGGACCCGCCTACGTCATTGGCCTGAGCGGGGAACTTCCTTCAATGTGTAATTTTAATTTACACAGTGAAGGAAGTTTCCCCTCTCAGGCCAATGACGTAGGCGGGGTCTGACATACCGAGGGGGCGGACCTGATGGGGAACTTCCTTCACTGCGTAATACATGTATAGAGTCTATACACGTATTACACAGTGAAGGAAGTTCCCCATCAGGTCCGCCCCCTCGGTATGTCAGACCCCGCCTACGTCATTGGCCTGAGCGGGGAATCTTCCTTCACTGTGTAAATTTAAATTACACAGTGAAGGAAGTTCCCCGCTCAGGCCAATGACGTAGGCGGGTCCGACATACCGAGGGGGCGGACCTGATGGGGAACTTCTCTCACTTTGGTAATACATGTATAGACCCGCCCCTTGTCATGTTCCGCATCTGGTCCACTGAGCGGACCTGATGGGGAACTTTAGAAGGGGCGGGTCTATACATTTAAAACACTGAGGAGGAAGTTCCCCATCAGGTCCGCTCAGGCACAACCAATGATGGACAGCGCTGGACATCGGGATCGCCGCGGGACACTGGATTTCACCGCTGGAATGTTTTTGTTTTGTTTTTTTAATAAAGGACTTTTTCAAGGTGTTTGTGTGTTTTTTAACATTTTTTTACACTTTCTTTGTGAAATGGTAGGGGTACAATGTACCCCTTACCAATTCACATAGGGGGGGCGGGATCTGGGGGTCCCATTTGTTAAAGGGGTCTTCCAGATTCCGATAAGCCCCCCGCCCGCAGACCCCCACAACCACCGGGCAAGGGTTGTGGGGATGAGGCCCTTGTCCCCATCAACATGGGGACATCCTCCCCATGTTGAGGGCATGTGGCCTGGTACGGTTCAGGAGGGAGGGGGGGCGCTCTCTCGTCCCCCCCTCTTCCCCTGCGGCCGGCCAGGTTGCGTGCTCGGATAAGGGGTCTGGTATGGATTTTTAGGAGGACTCCACGCCATTTTTTTTAAAATTTGGGGTGGAGTTCCCCTTAAAATCCATGCCAGATCTGAAGGGCCTGGTATGGATATTTGGGGGAACCCCACGTCATTTTTTTTTTTTAATTAGCGGCGGGGTTCCCCTTAATATCCATTCCAGACCTGAAGGGCCTGGTAATTGAATTCTGGGGAACCCCCACGCTTTTTTTTTTTTTTATCAATGACTTTTGTATGTATTGCCGGGAGCCGACAATTCATTAATAGCCGCGAGTGAGTTTTAAATGACTTTTTTTCTTTCAAAAATGTCATTTTTTGCAGGGACAGTTCTAAGCACGGGAAACATGCGCCACTTTACATGCATATTATACACACCCCCCAGGTACGAAATTTAAAGGAATATTTCACTTTTATTTTTTCATTTTAAGCATTATTAAAATCACTGCTCCTGAAAAAACTGCAGTTTTTAAAACTTTTTTTTGCATTGATACATGTCCCCTGGGGCAGGACCCGGGTCCCCAAACACTTTTTAGGACAATAACTTGCATATTAGCCTTTATAATTAGCACTTTAGATTTCGAACGTTCGAGTCCATTGTATTTAAACGGGTTCTAAAGTTCACACAAACATTTTGCCTGTTCGCAGGTTCTGGTGCGAACCGAACAGGGGGGTGTTCGGCTCATCCCTGCTGGCCAGCAGCTGAACATAAACAAAGGTGATACGGTCAGTAAATTAATAGTTTCAGGCTGCAAAAGCCAGAGATTTAGATATATACACTGGCATAATCTGGTCATCTGATTAGCCTATTCGGTAAATGGCAAATAGCTTGGGTTTGGGTCAATATTAAAGCGGAAGTAAAGTCTGCTATGAATTTTTTTTTTTTTTACGGCCCCCTAGGTGGGTTATGCCATAATGTACTAGTGTGCACAGCATATAAGTACAATATGGCAGAAGGATGCATTTATGGCAGAAGAGACCCATAGGGTATCTTCTGTCATAAATACCCTGCCTGTCAGCCACTTGTTTACAACTTTACTTTCAGTTTAAGGTTGACCCAGATCCAAAGCTTGTTCCTATTCACCATTAATGCTAATTTTGGATCTTATTATAATGTATCTAAATCCAGGTACAAAAATGCAATTTATTGCAGATTACCTGTCCTTAAATGTGGTGGCTACATCAGCATAATTTTTTAGCTTTTTCTCTTTACTTTCAAAATGTTTATTTGGTTTTCAACAAACATGACAGAGAAAAGTTATTTTTTTCTTTATTTACACCAGGTGATCCTGTCAATAATATACTTCCTGTCTTGGGTGACAACACCTACTGACCATACTGTATCAAATTATATGTAAACTCTCACCCATTCAGTTTAAAATAGAAATGAAATGTAAAACACAATATGTATATATATATATATATATTAGGGCTGTGGAAATTAACTATTAATTCCTTGATTAATCGATTAATGTTTTTGATCGATCAAAATTATTTTGATCGGTACTCACCTCTCCGCCGACTTCCGGGTCTTCAGGGAGTTCCGTCGGAGATCTGTTGACATCACGGACACCGGCGGGGCTTGCTGTGTCCATCTGAAGGGCTCCTTTGCTGTGCCTTCATATCTGCATGCCAGCGGGACCTTACTATCTGCCACACGCAAGGGCTGTTACACTTCCCTCTATCAACCTGGGATTCTACAGCCATCCACTGGGAGTTGTGATAGTTCCCTTCACGGGACATCTACATGCCGACGGACTGATGTTAACCCCTCCTCATCTGGATTCAGCAGTGGTATCGTTGTACACATTTTTATACCAGTCTCACACTTAGCTACATGTTTTTCTGACTGCTTTTGCTACCGTTAGGTATTCCTCGCTTCTTTTTGATTTTTTTAGATTTTATCTCCAGTGCAATATTTATTTTGTTATCTACTTGAAGACTATAAAAGTTTTAATGCTATTCCCATCGAGCGCTGCCTTTGTGTGTTTTTTGTATCCTGCTATCCATTTTTCCAGTGGTTGGTAGCTGCACTGGGAATCAGCCTTCAAGGAGATCAGCTAAACGTAGTTGGATCTGTATGTGCGTTATAATTAATCAAAATTAGTCGATTAATCAATAAAAAAAAAAAAAAAAACGATTAATCGAACATGACATTTTTAATCAGTAACAGCCCTAATATATATATATATATATATATATATATATATATATATTGTGAGGGGGTTAGCTCGGCAGCGGGTGTGTGTGACCCCCGGGATGGGCTCCCCACACAAAAACAGGCCCAGCAAACGGAGGTTGTGGTTTTCAAAATCAAAAAGGTGCGGTTTATTTTCTATTTACAGTGACAAAACACAGCAAAGCAAAAGAAACATAGATAAAATAAATCCTGGTCAACTTGACCTCTGACTAAACATACAGGTTTCCTAACTAACAACTGGGATCAGCCTAGTGCTGTCCTAGTCCCTAAGTCCCTGGTTTTAAATGTCCAAGCAAATAGCCACACAGGCTTTGTCTCACCGCACAGGGGTTCACTCTCCCTAGACAGTCCACACAGGTCTGGTTCCAGGCATGAGCTAACATCTAATGAAGCTGGGAGTTCTTATAGAGGCCTAAATGAGCTGACAAGGTTCAGCTGGTCTCCTCATCTCTGTGTCTGCACGATGCCCAGCACTCTCCCTAGAGGTATGAGTCATCCATGAGCCTACTAGCCTCAGCTGGGCTTATACAACTCTCCACCTAGTTGTATAAGTCGGCGTAAAGCCTGAATCTGGGCGAAATATATCTACCCCCCTGGATGCAACCAGGTGACTTTACCTTCCTGCTGTCACATACCCCCCCCTCTTGTTTTAACCTCGGGGTTGGAACACCAGCAATCAGGCATTCATGTACTCGAGACAAAGCATCCACATTCCCCATTTGAACGCCAGGGCGATGCTTTACTGTGAAGTTGAATTCCTGGAGGGCCAGGAACCACCTATTCACTCTTCTATTTGTTTCCTTGTTTTGAGCCATCCACTTTAACGGAGCGTGATCCGTAACCATGTCAAAGTGCCTACCTAGCAGGTAGTACCGAAGGGAATCTAGAGCCCACTTCACCGCTAAACACTCCTTTTCAACGGTGGCGTAATTTACCTCATGGGACTTCAACTTCCTGCTGAGGTAAATGACTGGGTGCTCTTCCCCGTTCCAGACCTGGGACAATACTGCTCCTAACCCCACATCTGACGCATCACTTTGTACGACAAAGTCTTTAGAGAAGTCGGGTGAGTACAACACTGGCTGGCTACATAAGGCTTGTTTCAAGAATTGGAATGCTGCCTCAGCCTCGGGGGTCCATTTAATCATGACCGACCCTTTCCCCTTCGTCAGGTTGGTTAGGGGCACAGCCTTAGAAGCAAAGTGGGGAATGAATCGCCGATAATACCCAGCGATTCCCAGAAAGGCTCGTACCTGCTTCTTGCTGTTGGGACGTGGCCAACTCTGGATGGCCTCGACTTTGTTGAGTTGGGGTTTTATTACTCCCCTCCCAATGGTGTACCCAAGATATTTGGCCTCCTCCTGCCTAATGGTACACTTCTTGGGGTTAGCCGTAAACCCCGCTTCCCGAACAGAGTCCAGGACTGCTTGCACTTTTGGCAGATGTGAGGCCCAATCTGTGCTATGGACAATTACGTCATCCAGGTAAGCCGCAGCATACTTCCGATGGGGCCTCAGCATCTGGTCCATTTTCCGCTGGAATGTGGCCGGCGCATTCTGTAACCCGAACGGCATTCTTTTATATTGGAACGCCCCGTCTGGGGTTACAAATGCGGTTTTCTCTTTGGCCGACTTGGCCAGGGGGATTTGCCAATACCCTTTTGTGAGGTCAAGAGTCGTCATGTATCGGGCTGTTCCCAGCCGGTCGATCAACTCATCTATACGTGGCATGGGGTAGGTGTCAAATTTTGTAACTTTGTTCAACTGACGAAAATCGTTACAAAATCGCCAGCTCCCATCCGGTTTAGGCACCAACACAATGGGACTAGACCAATCACTTTGGGACTCCTCTATCACCCCTAAGTTCAGCATTTTCTGTACTTCCTCCCGTATTGCCTCCCGTCGGGCCTCTGGGATCCGATAGGGTTTTAACTTCACCCTTTCACCGGGCGGGGTAATGATGTCATGCTCTACCCCGGATGTTTGTCCCGGCAGCTCAGAGAATACCTCCTTGTTGCGAAGCACAAACTCCTTAACCTCCTGTTGTTGGGGTTGTGACAAGGTGGCTGCTATTCCAACCTCAGGAATCACGCAACCAGTTTGAGCTGGTGACCAAGTGTCTGCGACTAGGGACTCTCTATCCCTCCAGGCTTTCAACAGATTAACGTGATAGATCTGTTCGGGCTTTCGCCTTCCTGGTTGTCTGACCTTGTAATTCACTTCGCTCACTTTTTCCATTATCTCATAGGGGCCTTGCCATTTGGCAAGGAATTTACTTTCAACCGTAGGGACAAGTACCAGTATCCTATCCCCCGGGGAAAAGGTACGGGTCTTGGCTCCACGGTTGTACACTCTCTGCTGTGCTGACTGCGCTTGGGCCAAATGTTCCTTCACGATGGGCATTACCTGTGCAATTCGGTCTTGCATCAGGGCGACATGCTCAATCACACTCCTGTGGGGAGAACTCTCACTTTCCCAAGTTTCCTTGGCAATATCCAACAGCCCTCTTGGGTGTCTCCCATACAGTAACTCAAAGGGGGAGAATCCCGTAGAGGATTGGGGCACCTCCCTAATAGCAAACATCAAATAAGGAAGTAGACAGTCCCAATCCTTTCCATCTCTATCCACCACTTTCTTCAACATTTGTTTTAGGGTTTTGTTGAATCTTTCAACCAGCCCATCGGTTTGGGGGTGATACACAGATGTACGTAATTGCGTCACTTTGAACAATTTACACAGCTCCTTCATAACCCGGGACATAAAGGGTGTACCTTGGTCCGTAAGCAGTTCTTTACAAATACCCACCCGGCTAAACACAAGAGATAGCTCTTTGGCTATGGTTTTGGCCAAGGTATTTCGGAGAGGGATCGCTTCTGGATAACGGGTGGCATAGTCCATTATAACTAATATGTACTGGTGCCCCCTAGCGGACTTGATTATAGGCCCTACCAAATCCATGGCGATCCTCTCAAACGGGACCTCAATGATGGGTAGAGGGACCAGCGGGCTACGGAAATGTGGCATCGGGCCGACCTCTGACACACAGGGCAGGAGGAACAATAATTTTCTATGTCCTTCATCACCCCCGGCCAATAGAATCTCTGTAATACCCTCTCTCGGGTTTTCTCTGTCCCCAGATGACCTCCAAGAATGTGCCCATGGGCCAACTCCAACACCAACTTCCTGTAAGGTTTGGGCACCACAAGCTGCTCAACGGTTTCTTCTGCCCTTTTTGCCACCCGATACAGTAGGTCCTTCTCTACGCTGAAGTATGGGTAAGTGCAGGTATTATCTGGGTTCACTAACTCGCCATCTATTTTCACTACGTTTTCCCGTGCCTTTATTAGGGCGGGGTCTTTCAACTGTTCTGTGGCAAAGTTTTCCCTGTGAACCTCAAGATCAGAAAACTCCACAGACGGTAGGTTTTCGTCTGAGGAGGTGGGCTCCTCTCCAGTTTCTTGAGTCTCCCCTGCCAATACTGTTAAGGGAAATTCCGGAGAGTCCTCACCACTCTCAGGGGAGTTCTGGCTATCACATTCCTGGTACATAGGGGCACCAGTGGGGGGCTCAGGATCATCCCACAGTTCCCAGAACTTCGGAAAATCCCTTCCCACAATGGCGTCATGCGGTAACTGAGATACTAAGCCCACTGGATGAGAGAGGGTACCTTTGGGGGTCTCGAAACACACTGTAGTCACTGGATACTCTCGGGTGTCCCCATGCACACAAATAACAGCTACCTTGCTATTCCCAAAGACCTCTGTTTTAACTAACTCAGCCTTTATCAGGGTCACAAGGCTACCTGAATCCAGCAATACCACAACATTTCTACCATTAACACACATTTTGCATAAATGTTTCTCAGTTCCTCGAATGGCAGTGCATGCGACTATCGCACACAGCGACTGACGTCTGCCCGTCAGAAAGTCACACTGCATGGGTTCCTCCACAACCGGGCAATTGGCTGCAATATGTCCCGCTTGCCGGCAGCGGTAGCAAACGATCCTTCTTGCCGCCTCTTGAGCCGCTGATTTCCCAGGCTGTTCTCGCCAAACTTGGGGTAGAGCTCCCACCCTCTCACTCTCTCCACCCTCACCCCTTGGAATCCTCTTATCCGCCCCTGGGGATGGTCTGGTCTTAGGGTGGAAAGTCCGAGTGTCTCTGGAAGAGGCCGTCAGGTTCTCTGTAGCCAAGTATTTCTCCACACGATCCACAAGACCATCGGCCGTCTCTGGGTCTCCATGGCTTACCCACTTTTGGATGGCAGTAGGAAGAGCTCTCAAAAACCGATCCATTACAACACGTTCCACAATCTTTGGTGCGGACAAAGTCTCTGGCTGTAGCCACTTTCTGCTCAGGTGAATGAGATCATACATTTGAGACCTGGGGGGTTTTCCAAGCTGGAAAGTCCAGTTATGCACACGCTGAGCCCGGACAGCCAGGGTGACACCCAGCCTTGCCAATATTTCAGCTTTTAGCATCACATAGTCTTTTGCTTGGTCAGGCTCTAGGTCATAGTAAGCCTTCTGCGATTCACCAGTTAACAGAGGAGCCACCAGTCCAGCCCACTGCTCCTCAGGCCACTTTTCTCTTTCAGCAGTCCTTTCAAATGTGGTCAAAAATACCTCTGGATCATCCTCTCCAGTCATTTTTGTCAATAAACGACTCACCCCAAAGGACGCGGTATTAGTGGGACGGCTTTCCTCACTGGTCTGCGGACGTTGCTGCATTACTGCTTCCATTTGTTGTAGTCTCTGCTCTTGCTTCTGTAACAGGTCTATGAAGCGGGCCTCAGATTGCTGCTGGGCTTGTTGCTGAGCTTCCAGACTCTGTTGGTGAGCTTGCTGCTGGGCTGCAAGGCTCTGTTGATGAGCTTGCTGCTGGGCTGCAAGGCTCCTTTGCAAACCTGCATTTGTCTGCTGTTGATTGGCATTTGCTAGAGCCAGCTGTTTCAGTATCTCCTCCATGCTGGCTTAAAAAAAAACTGCCACTGGTTCTCCACCAACTGTGAGGGGGTTAGCTCGGCAGCGGGTGTGTGTGACCCCCGGGATGGGCTCCCCACACAAAAACAGGCCCAGCAAACAGAGGTTGTGGTTTTCAAAATCAAAAAGGTGCGGTTTATTTTCTATTTACAGTGACAAAACACAGCAAAGCAAAAGAAACATAAACAAAATAAATCCTGGTCAACTTGACCTCTGACTAAACATACAGGTTTCCTAACTAACAACTGGGATCAGCCTAGTGCTGTCCTAGTCCCTAAGTCCCTGGTTTTAAATGTCCAAGCAAATAGCCACACAGGCTTTGTCTCACCGCACAGGGGTTCACTCTCCCTAGACAGTCCACACAGGTCTGGTTCCAGGCATGAGCTAACATCTAATGAAGCTGGGAGTTCTTATAGAGGCCTAAATGAGCTGACAAGCTTCAGCTGGTCTCATCAACTCCCTGTCTGCACGACGCCCCACACTCTCCCTAGAGGTATGAGTCATCCATGAGCCCACTAGCCTTATACAACTCTCCACCTAGTTGTATAAGTCGGCGTAAAGCCTGAATCTGGGCGAAATATATCTACCCCCCTGGATGCAACCAGGTGACTTTACCTTCCTGCTGTCACAATATATATATATATATATATATACACTATATAGAGTATCTCACAAAAGTGAGTACACCCCTCACATTTTTGTAAATATTTTATTATAACTTTTCATGTGACAACACTGAAGAAATTACACTTTGCTATAATGTAAAGTAGTGAGTGTACAGCTTGTATAACAGTGTAAATTTGCTGTCCCCTCAAGATAACTCAACACACAGCCATTAATGTCTAAATCACTTGCAACAAAAGTGAGTACACCCCTAAGTGAAAATGTCCAAATTGGGCCCAAAGTGTCAATATTTTGTGTGGCCACCATTATTTTCCAGCAATGTCTTAAAGTGATACTATAGGTTATTATTTATTTTTTTAAATAACAAACATGTCATACTTACCTCCACTGTGCAGCTCGTTTTGCACAGAGTGGCCCCGAACGCCATTTTCTGGGGTCCCTTGGCGGCTCTCTCGGTTCCTCCCTATGGGAAGCGCTCTCCCAAGGGGGTTACCTTGCGGGAGCGCTCCCGAGTCCTACATTAGGCATCCATAGCTGCTGAGTGCAGAACTCGGCCCCGCCCCCAATGGCTGCGCTGCTATCAATCTATCCACTGAAGAGCCAAGAACCCCGGGCAAAGATCCAGCGTGTTCTCGAAGCGGGCCTTTCCAGGGCTCAGGTAAGTAAAACGGGGACATAGGATGCATTAAGGTGAAAAAACATGAGGGTTTACACCCCCTTTAACCCTCTTGGGCATGGAGTTCACCAGAGCTTTACAGGTTGCCACTGGAGTCCTCTTCCACTCCTCCATGAGGACATCACAAAGCTGGTGGATGTTAGAGACCTTGTGCTCCTCCACCCTCCGTTTGAGGATGCCCCACAGATGCTTAATAGGGTTTAGGTCTGAAGACATTCTTGGCCAGTCCATCACCTTTGCCCTCAGCTTCTTTAGCAAGGCAGTGGTCTTCTCGGAGGTGTGTTTGGGGTCGTTATCATGTTGGAATACTGCCCTGCGGCCCAGTCTCTGAAGGGAGGGGATCAAGCTCTGCTTCAGTATGTCACAGTACATGCTGACATTCATTGTTCCCGTAATGAACTGTAGCTCCCCAGTGCTGGTAGCACTCATGCAGCCCCAGACCATGACACTCCCTCCACCATGCTTGACTGTAGGCAAGACACACTTGTCTTTGTACTCCCCACCTGGTTGCCGCCACACACGCTTGACACCATCTGAACCAAATAAGTTTATCTTGGTCTCATCAGACTACAGGACATGGTTCCAGTAATCCATGTCCTTAGTCTGCTTGTCTTCAGCAAACTGTTTGCAGGCTTAATTGTACATCATCTTTAGAACAGGCTTCTTTCTGGGACGACACCAATGCAGACCAATTTGATGCAGTGGGTGGCGTATGGTCTGAGCACTGACAGGCTGACCCCCCCACCCATTCAACCTCTGCAGAAATGCAGGCAGCACTCATACGTCTATTTCCCAAAGACAACCTCTGGATATGACGCCGAGCACGTGGACTCAACTTCTTTGTTTCAACCATGGCAAGGCCTGTTCTGAGTGTAACCTGTCCTGTTAAATCGCTGTATGGTCTTGGCCACTGTGCTGTAGCTCAGTTTCAGGGTCTTGGCAATCTTCTTATAGCCTAGGCCATCTTTATGTAGAGCAACAATTCTTTTTTTCAGATCCTCAGAGAGTCCTTAGCCATGAGGTGCCATGTTGAACTTTCAGTGACCAGTATGAGAGAGTGAGAGCGATAACACAAAATTTAACACACCTGCTCCCCGTTCACACCTGAGACCTTGTAACATTAACGAGTCACATGACACCGGGGAGGGAAAATGGCTAATTGGGCCTAATTTGGACATTTTTACTTAGGGGTGTACTCACTTTTTTTGCCAGCGGTTTAGACCTTAATGGCTGTGTGTTGAGTTATTTTGAGAGGACAGAAAATTTACACTGTTATACAAGCTGTACACTCACTATTTTACATTGTAGCAAAGAAAAAAATTCTTCAGTGTTGTCACATGAAAAGATATAATAAAATACGTACAAAAATGTGAGGGGTGTACTCACTTTTGTGAGATACTGTGTATATATATATATATATATATATATATATATATATATGTATGTGTGTATATATTGTGAGGGGGTTAGCTCGGCAGCGGGTGTGTGTGACCCCCGAGATGGGCTCCCCACACAAAAACAGGCCCAGCAAACGGTGGTTGTGGTTTTCAAAATCATAAAGGTGCGGTTTATTTTCTATTTACAGTGACAAAACACAGCAAAGCAAAAGAAACATAAACAAAATAAATCCTGGTCAACTTGACCTCTGACTAAACATACAGGTTTCCTAACTAACAACTGGGATCAGCCTAGTGCTGTCCTAGTCCCTAAGTCCCTGGTTTTAAATGTCCAAGCAAATAGCCACACAGGCTTTGTCTCACCGCACAGG